>OU611802.1:1250000-2500000 GCA_914767645.1 Hydraecia micacea | reverse complement strand
TTGTGGAGGTCAGATAGGCAGTCGCTCCATGTAAAATACTGGTATTCAGCTGCATCCGGTTAGACTGGAAGCCGACCCCAACATTGTTGGGACGCCTTACAAGTTAAATAAGTAAGAACAAATCTCCAATGTGGTAATGACAGTGACTAACGCGCAAGCGCAGCGTGATCTTATCACTTCACCCCCGATTCACGCCATTAAATGTCATGGGTTGCGTGAAGTGATCACTTCACCTGATTCACGCCATTAAATGTCATGGGTCGCGTGAAGTGATCACGCCGCGCTTGCGCGTTAGTCACTGTCATTATCACATTGGAGATTTGTTCTTACTTATTTAACTTGTAAGGCGTCCCAACAATGTTGGGGTCGGCTTCCAGTCTAACTAGTAACTACCCAAGTAGCACACAAGCTCTATAACAAGCCGTACACCGGCCGGTTAGAAGTTTTTAATAACTGCATAGCCTCCATAATTAAGTTCTACAGTAGATGTACAAGCGGCTACAGCACCGCTGTACCTCCGAAAGAGGCCCCGATTTATACGGCCTAAGGTTCTACAATGTCTCTACAATGTTCGTATATATGTGTTAATACGAAGATACAAAGGTGCTATGCGAGCGGTAGTGTGCACCTCATTATCTAAAATAAGTTGTTGTAGCGCGACTGTAGTGCTCGCATCTTATTTAGACGCGTCTGTATTTCTGAATTAGAGTTTACAGATCTTTATTAGATATACAGTAACGATATTTTGGGGAAATTAACAAAACATAATTGAAATTTTAACAAAGACGTCTACTTTTTTGTGATTGATTGATGGAAGACAAAACAATTGGAAAATAAACAACAGGTGAGTAGTGTTGATTTTTCCTTTTATACATGCAAAGTACCAGTGCGAGTGCCAGTTTATTGTGAATATATACATATATTTTAGCTAAAATTTTCACGCGCCTGCCATTTATGTAGTTTTTTGGATAAAAAGTACATTTGATTATAGGGTGTGAATTTTGAATTTAGTTTATATATGATATTTTAGCTTTCTAGGTAGTTTCTTTAGAATCCTGGATGAGAAAGAGTGACGTGAATTCGGTTTTTATACATATTTATGATATAAATAAATTATAAAAAATCATGAGAATTGCTTGTATTCAAAACTATAATGGCGTCTCGGATACAACAGCCTTCAGAGTTTACTAGAACCATTCTATCGATTTAAACCGCTAGTATTCACCATTGTAGACCTTTTGGTTCTATGATTGTGGTATTGACGCTCTATTGTACTTTTTTTAGGTGTACATCGGTAATTAATATATTCTTTTAAGAGTCTAAGGTTGTACAACGGACCATTGATAGTCCGTTGTAGGTAATTTTATTTAGGGGTCCATTGTCTGAATCTTAAAACCTCTATGAATCCTTCTAGTCGGTCCCGGTGTGAAAAGTGTATCATGTATGAGCTAGCGAGTGAGTTATTGTGTTTCGTAGTTATATGGTAACAAAACGACGACCACGACGCGCTTCTTTCATTGTTTAGGTATAAAGTTACATTTAAATATCTCCTTATAATAAGAAATGCTTTTATTATACTATTTATCATTGAACTTATTTATTTTGTAATAAATTCTACAGTTTTGATGACAAATATAGCCATTAATAGGTATATTTTTCTTTTCAGAATGCCTTTCAAAATTGTAAGGACAGTGGAGAAGGGGAAAGCAGAGTTGTGCATTGTACCATCTCAGTGGGAAAGTAGCGGTATATTAAAATGGCCTAAAAAAGGTGCCGCAAAGTTGTCTCAAAACTAGGAAACGATTCCTGGGCCCGATTGGTTGGAGATAAATTGCTCAGTTAAGAGACGAATAAATATTGTCTCATATGAAGTGACCGATGCAGAACTCCAAGCTATGCTAGACAATTACGATACTGAGAAAGAAGACGAGCCGGTGACTTTTCAACGATTAGTGCAACATCGAGAACCAGTAAACTATAACCTATACAAAACTATAAACCTTGTCATTGAAACGATTTACTAACTTAAGCTCAAACCCGTTTCCTTTACTATTAGTTATTATTATAAGAAACATGTGTTCAGAGTTTTAATTAATACTACTTTAACAAGAATTATAGGACAATCACAAAGATAGTACAAAGTAGAAAGAAGATAATCTAAAGGTATAAAGATCCTCTACGTCTACAGGACAATTATTGTCCTATAAACGAAGAGGTTCTTTATACCTTTAGCTATTATTGTCTGTAGGAAAATTTTCAAGATAGAAAATATAACGTCTATCTTTGCAATTGTCCAAGAATTACAAAGATAGACGTTATATTTTCTGTAGCGACAACTTGATTTTTCTATGTACACCAGATAATAGGGATGCCAGTTGATTTTGTGATTCTAGTAAGGTTATTACTAAATTAAAATAATTACTAAGATTAACATTGTTTTATTTTATAAAACATAAAAACATAATGTTCTCTTTTATGTTCAATGCACACTAATTTACACTTATCCTGGGTTGTTAGAATAACATCAGGTATTGAACGTGTCGAAACTTTATATATATTGAGAAGTGAAGATTTTATCGGAGTATGGAATTGATCTGTTTTATTTAGCAACTTATTACCATATATACACACTCCTCTTGTATCGTCAATCACTTTGCATCCAGATCTTTTGGCTTACTGTTCCCACAATAAATACCAATTATATACGGGTCTTCTTCAGGTGTTTCAAAAATATTGCACAGAATTGGCCAGAATTCTTGTTTCGAACTTTTATGAATAGGAATGCTATCAAAATTAAAATTTAAGGAAATAGATTCTGGTATTTCATCTGGGGCCCAAGAACGTACGATTTTTGTGAGAGGAATCTTAACCCCATTGTGCCAATATACAACACCGCCTGCAATCGGTTTTAAATTTACATTTCTAGCGGTATGCAATGTGGCGCGATGATCTTTAGGCAAAATATTAGGAATTGTTTTATTTAAAATCTCTAACAAATCTCTTATTGCGGCATGCGATATATTGAATTTAACTGCCCATTTTCGAAATTTATTGCGAAAATCAACGTTCTTTAGGAAATTACTAGTAGACTCGGTAGTATCTGTATCTGAACAGCTGAGATCAGCACAGTCGTCGTTATTAGATGCAGTGCTATCTATGGATTCCTCAGCAATTACTTCGGCCTCAACTCCTGGGAGGACATAAATAATACTGTCAGCTACATCACAGCTCCTGGTTACATTTGACGTAGAATATAAATCTACGGAACCCTCTTTATTTTCGATGCAATCTTGACTGTTAGTATTTTGAACACTGACGACATTATTTGAGGCAGCAGCACCTGTCTCAACTTCTTTGAAATCACAATTAATATTGTCAGCTAAAGCGCCAGTGCTAGTTACGGTATTAATAGACGA
Organism: Hydraecia micacea; assembly: GCA_914767645.1. NCBI lineage: Eukaryota > Metazoa > Arthropoda > Insecta > Lepidoptera > Noctuidae > Hydraecia > Hydraecia micacea. Next base: position 2,496,584 of record OU611802.1, on the reverse strand, counting down.
AATAATTTTAATTCCTTGAAGCTTCACTTGATTACTAGCGTTTCCAAAGTTTTTGCCGTCACTATGTTCTGGTCGATTATTAATTATAATCCGATATTTTTTTTTTTCTTTACACTACCATGTTTTTTTTCTTAATTTCCATGTTTTTTGGTTATCCATGAGAAATTCACGCGATAATCTTTTACAAAATGGAGTCATAATAAAGCAATCAAATTAGTAAAACACTTTTGTCCCACTTCAGCCGCTATATTGGCCCTAGAAACGAAATTTTTGAGCTTTTAGGTTTATAAGGCGTGGTTTTCTTGCCATAACCAGCTACTTACCATACAGTTGCTGTAAAATTCACCACTATAACGTCCTACGTGCCACTATAGAATTATATTTCTCTGCTGTAGCTATAGAGTTTCAAAGGCAGTAATAAGTACTATTTAAGAGCTTAAACATTTAGAAATATGCAATATACAACCTAAAGCGCTTTAAAGGAAGCTTATAACTCCATTTAAACACTTTTAACTATTAAAGCCCTCTATAAGACCTTGCGGTGTTTTAAAAGGTATTTATAACTCTGCTTTATATTAAATGCTCGTACAATAACTCTATAACACGCCTTTGTATCTTAATTGGGATTATATTTACTGTTGTACGGCTATTGTACCACATGCCTGTTAAAGAACCATTAAATACGCTACTGAACTACTTAAGTATTATAGTAAACTCCTTGAACAGCTATTATAGAACATTCAGGCTGTAAAGAAGTCATTTCAGCAGCTTGTGTGCTAGTTGGGTAGTTCTAGTGAAGTGATCACGCCACACAAAGTGGGGTTAAAGTCTAACCATGGTCCGTCACGCATCAGCAAGGCACACCGTTAGCACTCGGTGACTTGACACACTAGGCTATCTCTTCTAATTGAATAGATTAGCGTTGTTAGTCTTTACTAGACTCGGTCTAAAATCGCTCATACTAACAAACAATGTCGATGCGTATTTTCATTAGTCTAGCTGTCTTAAACGTGAATCCATTTTCGTAATTTTTTAGTTTGGTACTATGTTGTTATTAAAAAAAAAAATCATATTTTATTTTGGTCTATTGCTGATAAGTGTAACTATCATAGGAGTGGGAGAATCGTAGCGGTGGTTGGCTTTTTCTACTTTACCTAACTGATTTATAAATGAAACTTGAACCTTAAAAGTCTTATACTGAAAAAATACGTTTTTGGACTTAACAGGTTTCTCCCAGACACCACAGATTTTATTTACTGTTAGTGCGTGACGCGCTCACGCCTCAGGCTATATTGACTAGTCAGTCTAGGAAAAAAATTAAAAAAAAAAAAACATTAAGTTTCTGTGCTGCTATTTTATTTAAAACCCCCATGAAATAATAGTGTTTTGACAACTAAAATACTAGCTTTGAAATTATATAAAATTTTCAATAGAATTAACATAAAAAATATTATTAAAATCTCGATTATGATTATAAATGTTTGCTTGGTCAATCCCTAGTATCAGGTGGAATGACACTGACAGCTCACTCCACGCTCACTTCGCCTAAGTTTTCACGGCGAGATGGTTACAGAATCGCAGTGCAGTACACTGCCAAAAATCCAGTTTAATCCGGTTTTCACCGCATTTCTTAAAGTCTATGAAAAAACTAAAATTTGTCCTAGATGTAAATATCTATAACCTACACTTATGTAGCGGAACATTCAGTCCTACAAGTTTCCACTTCCACTCGCTGAAAATAATTGAAATCTACCCACATCATCTTTGCCAAAATTATACTAGATCATGACTAGATCACAATAAAGATGGCTAGGTCAGTATGTACTGTTTGTGCTAACTACTGCAGGCAGTTTGTCTACCCATTGAGAATATCAGCAGAAAAATACATTCAAAATCAAACGTCGCACAATGCGTTAAATATGCGTGTTTGCACCAGCGGAATATTCCTAGAAGTTTACAAATACTACACAATATAACTAGTTACTGCGGGTAAACTATCGCTCAAAAGAATCTACAACTACCCAGAAATTCTCAAATCTACCGAGAGTGGAGACCTAAAAACTATAAAAAGCATCGCTTCACTCACTCGTGTCGCTCCTCGTCACATTGCTCACACAGTCTTCATCGCATTAGCTCGTGTGTGAACGAAAACAAAATGGCGCGAACAAAACAGACAGCTCGCAAGTCCACCGGAGGAAAAGCTCCTCGGAAGCAACTGGCGACCAAGGCAGCAAGAAAAAGTGCTCCAGCCACCGGCGGCGTGAAGAAACCGCACAGATACCGACCAGGGACCGTGGCCCTGCGAGAGATACGCAGATACCAGAAGAGCACGGAACTGCTCATCAGGAAACTGCCGTTCCAGCGTCTCGTCAGAGAGATCGCGCAGGACTTCAAGGCTGAGCTCCGGTTCCAGAGCTCGGCTGTGATGGCGCTGCAAGAGGCCAGTGAGGCGTACTTAGTGGGGCTGTTCGAGGATACGAATCTGTGCGCGATCCATGCGAAGCGAGTGACTATCATGCCGAAGGACATTCAGTTGGCGCGGAGAGTGCGTGGCGAGCGCTCGTAGTGAAAATTCGTATAATTTTTAAGTTGCAGGTAGGTATTTATTGATGACAAAGCCCTTATCAGGGCTGCAGTTTTCTGTTTCTTTGGTGGATGATGTCAAAACGTAATAGGTCTACTTTCTCACATTTAATCATATTTGAAAGTGGGAAAACAATAAAGCCCTTTTCAGTGCTGCAAGGTTTCTTTGGTGGATGATGTCAAAACTTTAACGATGATGGATTGCGAGAGGAATAATATGAAAGAGAAGGGAGTGAATGATAGCGTGACAGGTGACGGGGAGAGGAAGGGAAAAGAAAACGTGGTACCTAGGTATAGGCAGGCAGGGAAGTAGAAAAAGGACATGCATACAGTTGGCGAGGAGAGTGCAAGCATGGCGAGCGTGCGTAGTTAGATTCGTATATTTTCGCTGTTGTAGGTAGGTATTTATTAACGAAAAAGGCCTTTTCAGGGCTGCAGGGTTTTTCCTTTCTTTGATGGATGTCAAAATGTAAATACTTCAAACAAAACACAACTTAACCCACAAGAAAAGCGTGCCGTTGAATTTTCAACGTTCGGATTAGCGCCGAAAGTTGAAAATCCAACACTGCTTTTGGCATTACCTTTAGATATCACTGTGAAAACTTGCATAAGTGTTGTTAGAGACACAAGGAGTGTGTCAGACAAGTATGAAAAAGAAAAATAGTGGCACTCCGGGAGTGCCGACAGAAGTGAAAACAAAACACAAACAGAATACTTTGCCATCACTCACTGACATATCGGATATACATTAAAACCGAGTACATCCCGAGGACAGCCGAACACATCCGAAGCGGTGTCGGTTACGGTAACAGTGGCGCGAATTCAATGGTGTTTCCCATAGATATATTACATTTCTATGGTTTTTCCCATCTCAAAAAATGCCCAACGCGCCTAAAGAAGTTTTCATTTCAAAAACAGGTTACCTACTTAGTTCAAGGTAGACCAGCAGTCTAATTGCGCAAACACACTATCAATCTCAATCTTAATCATTTTGCAGGATATTGCTAATCCATTGCTTCATATGTTCGAAAAATTTGTCTGCTCAACAACGTAAATATCGCAATGTATGTTGTTGAACTGTCAAAATGAAAGCCATAGAAACGCTTGACTAACCACAAAGACTGTAAATATGTACTTCAAACAAAACACATAAGAGCGTCTCGGAGACTCCGCCTGCCTGTCCGTCGAATGGAAAAAAAAAACATTATTGACACTTTTAAAAGTTGTATTTTTGATAACCACAAACCGGAAACATAAAAGTTAATCTTATCAGAGCTTTTTTGCTTGTTACCTAGGTAAGTACCTACCTACATGAATTTTATTTTAGCTCGGGTTGTTATCTAACCCGACTATAAGAAAAGTTAGAAAGAACCTGCAAATAACAGTTGTCATTACATAAAACATAATTATAATAGTTTAACAATGAAGGTACATTGCGTTATTTACGTTGTTGGCAGATAAATTTTCGAAAATATGAAGCAATGGATTAGCAATATCCTTCAAAATGATACAGATTTTGATTGGTTTTACGCAATCATGGTGTGGAGGAATGAGGAACCATCTAACTTTAACAGACAGCTGTGATGCTGTAGTTTGTTGTGCCACTTCTTCTAGCACAGGTGGCCTACCATGATCTAATTAAAAACGATTCAAAAACAAGACATTTCAGTTTAGGATCCTAAACTGCATCGCTTGAGCTGCTCTATGGACGTCATGGTACCAAACAAGTATGATTGAAACCAAAACTTGCGACTCAGTTTGGGACAATCGCTGTCAGCAGTTGGCACGGCATAAACTGAACCGTTAAACTGAAGTCATGGTACGAATTAGAAGAACAGTTCAGTTTAGGTCCTAAAATGGATCGCGTTAAGAGCTTGTGGTAGGCCTCCTGCACTGGAAAGTGGTGAAGGCGGACGTTTTTGGGGGACTGTCTTATGTAATTTTGATGGGATTTTTAAGGGACTGTCACTGGCAGGTAGCTGATGTTATAAGGAGTAACTTAGGTTTACTTTTGTTTTAGGCAAAAGAATTATGGTTCCGCAGACCGCACGAAAAAAATAAAACCCATGAAATCCTATTTTGTTTTCCGTCATGCGCGAAAGTCGCAGGCACAGTTATTATACCTAGTTAGCAAGATCAGCGTACTTTCGTCTATACGAGTAGGTATAATAAATGACATGGGTAATGGTACGTTTGAAGGTCTAAATTATCGATTTTTGCGTGGATCTCAATAGGTCGATACGATACGGGTGCAGGGCGCACACGCATCCAGGTGCTACCAACATTTTGTTGGGAACCATAAATAAATTGAATAAATTTATACACACTGTAGCCGCAAAAACTAAAAGGTTCTGGAGTGGCGACCGCGTACCGGAAGACGTAGCGTTGGGAGGCCTCCCACAAGGTGGACCGATGACCTTGTGAAAGCCGTAGGAATCGACTGGATGCAAGAAGCACAGAACCAGTCGAAGTGGCCGTGCTTGGGGGTGACCTATGACCAGCTGTGGATATCTTCGGCTGTTATGATGACGCTGCGTCACCAAAAAAACTAAGTGTACCTACTTATAGTGTTTTTTTTAACTTACTTAAAGTTATAGATTCTAGGACATGCCGGCTTCCTCTCGATGTTTTCCTTCACCGAGCAGTGGTGGCCCAGTGGTAACGGCCGCTTACGAGTTGTAGGTCGTAAGTTCAAACCCAGTCAGGCGCTTTAGTACTTTGTGTAAAATATTTCATAACCACTGCTCTCAAAACTGTGAAACATCATCATAATAGCTAGCTCCAAAATAGTGCCTAAATTCAAAGTTTATGCAAAACCTTCTATAACTTTGATAAGTGGGCAATATAGCCGTAATTTTGTTGTTTTTAGACTATGTACAGGTAGCCTAGACTAAGACCTAGCCCTAGACCAAAGTATTCATTTATTCGTAAAATATTTTTACGATAATGTTTGTAACGTTGCGTCTTTACATTGTAATAACTTTTCAGTCGATATAGATAAAGTAGTTATTATGATTTCAGCAGTTAGCTAATTTTATAACTTTTCTTGTGGTATATAACATGCCTTATATATTTGCTTATTTAATAGTGCAAGTATGGTTTAAAAGTAATTAAATAAACTTGGAATCAGAAAGCGATTTGCGGGTCTCGTTAAGGTAAAGGTTCGCGGTATTTAAGCGTTCATCTCATAGGATGAACTGCGAGATGCCATTAAAAAAAAAAAAGATGAATAATTCTGAGTTATCGCGTTCAGCTTTGTGTAAACTTCCAGGACTATTTTGAAACTTAAAAGTTACCTGGCCTTCAAGTTTTTTTTATGAATCTTCACAAAATGTTGCGCGCCCCACCTCGCAGCTGTGTATACCAGCAGCTGCCAGCGACCGTTACACTCGACGGCACGTGCTACCCCTGCACAGTAATAATAATTATTATTATTACGTAGAAAGTGGGGTGGGCAGAGAGGTCATGTATCGGACTTTCGAATGAACTCGAAAGCTAGGTGATTAGGTATAGCGAGCGATACAGTAGTGGTATTCTGTAAAAATCTCACCGTGAAAACATAAGTGAAGTGAGCTGTCAATGGTTTCAATTCCTAGCAACAGATGTATTGATAGCTCACTCTAAGTTCACTTCACCTAAGTTTTCACGGTGAGTTTTTTTACAGAATAGGTCGGCTGGAGAAGGAGACCAGGGAAACCGCGTTTTGAGGTTTTGGGCTAAAAAATTTATGGACCTATGCTACGGGGTAGGTAATTGCGTAACACTGAGTAACACGCCAATCAATGGCTTTCATTTTGACAGTTCAACAATTCATTGCGTTATTTACGTTGCTGAGCAGACAAATTTTTCGAGCAATGGATTAAATTAGCAATAAGTACCTACTTATCCTTCAAAATTATACTTCATTCAGACTGTGATTGATATGGTGCAGCTTTTTGAGGTTTTCATGTTGAGCAATAGTTCTTAATATAATTGACATCAAACTAGACTAACTGGGCTAAAAAATTGCTTGGACCTAATCTGTTATTATGGACTTTACATAATATTATGTAAGTATAATTATGTCGTATAGTTGGATAGGTCATGCTTGATGCTCATGATACAATGTCAGTCTTTCACCTGTCCCACGCACAGCTGGGGCAGGCAGGCACTTTACTTTGTGTAAATAATTTCACAGAACAGTAAAACTTCTTTTATCTGTTCTGTGAATAATTTCATGACCACTGCTCTCAAAACGGTGAAGGAAAACATCGTGAGGAAACCGGCATGTCCAACAACCAAACAAAAATCGAAGACATGTGATATTAACCAACCCGCACTGGGCCCGCGTGGCCCTCTCGAAGAGAGGAGGCCTGTGTCTCAGCAGTGGGACGATCTACAGCTTGTAAGTCGGGGCCGTTACCACTGGCCAGCACTGCGCTTACGGTACATAAGTAACTCATAAGCCACACAAAAAAAACATTTAATAACTATCCAGACAAGATAATAAGAAAAACGAGTATTCACCTAGCTACTATACAAAACAGGGAGCCCTAACGACTGGACCCCTGTTAAAAGGGTCCTTCCTCGAAAGTTCATTCAATAATTGCACAAGGTAATACCAGTTTTACTATAAAACTTAATAGATTTTCAATTAACAACCCTTTTATGCTAAGAATAGGGTAAAAATTGCAATGACTGCAGGCTTCTATTGTATAAAATTCAATTTTAAAGTAATACACAAGTTATATTCAACTTTAAACGTTGTGAGATAAGGTTTCTATTCGATTTGTTAAACTGTTTTGAACTTGGAATTCAAACAGCGCGTGCCCGTTTGCAGGGGTGCGCAAACGCCGCCGTTTCCGACCCCGGTGTTTTTTTTCAAAAAGGAATGATTTTACAGTTGACGGTTAGACGTTGAACTGGATAGACGTGTGTTATCAATAGAATAATAATAGCTTTTAATATTAAACTAAGTGTAATTCTAGTGTGAGTAAGTGTGAAGTGTCTTTAAGTGAACAAAAGTTTTTAAAAATACCAAGTTTAATGGTTTAAAAATTAATCAAAAATCACTTTGAAAACTAAATTCGCAAAAACATAATATAAGTGTAAATCAACATTTAGTAATTACTCGTATAATTTAAGTGAATTTAATTCCATAAGAAACCTAGAAGATAGAGTTAAGTTTAAGTAAAAGCACTGAACGTGAACGGTTCCGGTTACAGCCCACCCTTCTTTTATAATAAGGAATCATGCACTAACAATTGCACGGGGAAAAAATACGCTTACAAAATGGATTCACCAAAAATCGTGTACAAATATTACTCAAATCCAGCATTCTGCTCGCAAAGTGAAGTTGTTTTTGCACAAAAATCATGCATGACAAAGATTGTGTCGCCAGAGAGGCAGAGGATGCCTCCTTTAGGCGCGAACTCGCCGAGAAAGATCGAAATAGGTAATAGGATTATGAGGACAGATATTTCTGATAATCCTTTGAGGATGTCCCCGGCTGGAGCTTCAAGATACAGAGAGGAACCGCCGGAATTACCACCAAAACCACCCAAGTTCCAAAACAGGAGTTTCCAAAGACAATCCTCTTTAGTTTACAAACCTTCTCGGTCAGTAAGATGCCGGACGAGAAGCGAGGACTTAGAAATGGCTCAATTAAAACATCAAAGACAGGCAAGGTATGATAGACGTGGAGACAGCGACGATGGACTTGAGGACAGTAGGACGAAGCATAGGTATGAAGTTATCGAAGACTTTGATGATATTGTCGACTACTCACCAACGAAGAAGAGAATAGTTGAAGCGAAAGCTGATGAAATTGAAGAGTACAATGTAGACGGACCAGACGAGAATGAACTCAAAGAAATACCTACAGAAATTGTCAAAACTGTAAATGGGAGGACGCTGAGATACGCTATAATTCCTACAGAAGATGATGAGCCTAGAAAGTGCAATGTAACATTCACATCTCCCGTCATGTCGAAGAAGAATTTAATAGCAACGCAGAAACTCCACGAACTGTTATCAACACCTAGGAAACTAAAGAGCTATGCCAGCCAGCCTTCAGTAAGAATCACACCAAACAAATCTGTAGAAAACAAATACTCAGAAACGCCAAGGAAATTCGTATCCAGCACTCCCACTCATGGTGTCACTCCATCCAAATCCTGTGCTAACCTGACTTCAAGAACTAGCGCACCAACTTCTCCCATTTCACCGAAAGCCCAGCAGAAACTGAGCTATGGTCTACCTGAAAATTTACCTGAGAAACTGCCTGGTTTTGATAGACATGACGTGTTCGTGACTAGCTTTAGAGACAAGAGCCGGGATCGCAGTTTTGATCTTGAGAGGGAGATGAGTAGAGAAAGACGGGATTATGATCGGAGAAGAGACAGTCAGAGGAAGGATAAGAATACTGCTGTTATTGTTCCGAGGTAAGTAATCTATACCTATCGTTTTATTGGCTCACTAGCTTCCAACCGCGTGAAACTTGTGCTCCCGACCTACCCCGTCGCATCACCTGCCCTCAGTGTTTCTTCGTTTTTGCTTAGCGATCTTTCTGACTTTTTTTCTTTTTGCTTGGCTCCTAAGGGTCATAGCCACAATACTTGAGGAAGACTATAGGCTATTTAACATCAAATAGTCTATAGCCTTCCTCAAGAATTGGGCTATCAAATGCAAAAACAATTTTTCATATCCGACCGGCGATGATTAGCGAGAAGCGAGTAGAGCTACCAACTATGTAGAAACGAGTTGGCGCGCTTCGCACAGCGAGTGTATAGTTCGCATAGATTTGGTTTCGCTGGGCTTGGGTTATGAGCCAGTGCAAAAGTGCGACGAGTAGAATGACTATTGACTACCGAATCAGTTGATGGTATGTGTATGTAAAAGAGATCAGATGCATTATGTTAAGAGTTGATCGCTGACTTTTCACGTAGAGAGGTTCAGCGTCGCTAGCTTGACGGGCAGAGCACTGGCTGAGATACTCACACTTGGAAGATTTTATGCATACCAACGATTAAACCCTATTCTCGCTAACTCGTTTTAGTTGCTAGTTTTACTCGCTTCTCGTTAATCGCCGACGGCGGGACAGTCCGCGTTATTACTTGTTTTACAAAGGTTACTTGATGCTTAGTTGTGGCTATACTCGTGTCCGTTTCATTATTGTTTAACCGTATCGCATGTTTTAACGGATTGGCGCCACAGTATGACTGTCAAACAAAGTACAGCTTAGCTACTCAAGTTTTTAATGCGACATTCGATTCTTTCTTCGTATAGCTGTTAGGATGATGTTGTTTTTTATAATGGGTCTTGTAGAACCACGTATCTATGTGTAGAACAAACTGCGGGGTAATTGCATAACATCAGCGGGGTAATCGATATCCGTGCATAACATACTAACCTTTCATTTTGATAATTTAAAAACATTCATTGCGTGATTTATGTTGTCGATCAGACGAGTTTTTCAAACATATGAAGCAATGGATTAGCAATATCCTTCAAAATTCGTCGGATTGTGATTGAAAGTGTGTACCTCTAACGCAATTAGGATGCTGGATGATACATTGTATTTTAGTAGGTACGATTTAACCGAAAAAAATCGAAAAAGAACAAATTCTTAAGATTATTAAATCTTTGTTCCTTGTGCATGTTTGTTAGAGAAAAAAAAAACATTCTGCGATAAAATGAAAACACATTGAGACTTTTTAACTTTAATATAGCTCCAAATCATAAGCCTTGTATTTCGCTGAGGGATAGCCAGAGGTGTATAGTCCACAATTCGCCATCTATCTATATATATAAAAGGAGAACTGACTGACTGACATATCAACGTACAGCCGAAACTACTGGGGCTAGGAATGTGAAATTTTGCACACGGCTTCCTATTATAATGTAGGGGAGCACTAAGAAGGGGTTTTTGGAAATTTAACCTTTAAGGGGGTGAAAAGGGGGAGGGTGAAATTTCACGCGGACGAAGTCGCGGGCATAAGCTAGTTTTATATAATTATTATGACCCATGAACCTGCCTACTACCTACCTACTCAGAGAGGGTGAACCTATGGTTACCTGGGGCCCGAGATCAAATCCATACTCCGGCTGTTGCACAGCCTACATTCATCAAATCAGCCATCATACATCATACAGATCTATGAGCTTTCTGATCATGAGATTTAACGACTGCAGGAGGCCTACCATATATGAGCTCTTAACGCGAACCATTTTAGGACCTAAACTGAACTGTTCTTCTAATTCGTACCATGACGTCAGTTTATCGATTCAATTTAGGCCATGCCATCTGACAGCGATTGTTCCAAACTGAGTCGCAAGTTTTGGGTTAAAAGTAAATGCCGCTGAGCGTAATGGACGTCATGGTACGACTTTGAGCGATGCAGTTTAGGAACCTAAACTGAAATGTCTTGCTTTTGAATCGTTTTTACTTAGATCATGGTAGGCCATCTGATCGTGCGTCCCTGGGTTCGTCAAACGATACGCAATTTTATGTTATACTTAAATGCTTAATTATAAAAAAAAACCCTTTCTCGTCGCTTTCAGGGTAGCTTCCCCACCATCAGTTTACTCCGAAGAAACTTACAAGTCCTTCTCAAGCCTCAAGACGATATCAGGAGCAACAGCGTCCCTTCTGATAGCAGCTATCATGCTGACTATGTGTGGTGGTCTTACTGCTGGGCTGAGCTTCTACATGATGTATGCTGTAAGTATCCTTGATTTTGATGACTTATAATATAAAGTTTCTTCTTTATTCATTTTCGCACAGGTGCATAATTATAATGGTCGCGTCGGATGGCGTGCCATCCCATCAAAAGTCATTTTTTGAAAGTCAAAATTACAAAAGACAGTCCCCCAAAACGCCTGCCCTTCACCACTTCCTAGTACTTTCGCTGGCTTATGAGAATGTGGGAAGAGACAGTGCACCTGCACACACACTCTCCCGCGCTGAAGGCTGGTCTCCACTGAGATTGGTCGCCATGGCCTCCTAAAGATATAAATTGTATGGTGTTACGAAGATAGTATTCTCAAAACCATACCTACTAATAGTATGAAATAGGTCTTTTCCCAAAGTTGCAATCGTTATTTCACGAGAAAATCACTTTTTAATATTGCTAGGTATTTATACTTGTGACTGTACTCTGTCTTTGTAAGAAGTGAGAAGGTGAGCATTCTTCTATTCAGAACAGTGAGATATGAGATACGATTTGATGGCAAATTAGTTCGCTTTGATTGTCAACACGACAAATCGATGCTGGCCAATCGTCACATTTTGGGCTTGGTAAATCGTGAATTCCCTGTAACATGACTTTTATCTTGGCTTGGATTTGGATTTAGCACTCTAGCACTGTCTAGCTTCTAAAAAAAACGTTGTTTAGTTATCACATTAAATTGAGTTTTACGACCATCAATGAATTACTTAATACAAAAATTACAGAAAATCTGGAGTCTGGCTGGAATACCTAAACTTTTATTCACATTTAGCAAAATTACTTTTCTTTGAGCAAAGTTCTTAACCACTACATGTTGCTATTCTAGATTGGCAGGCGTTACTACTTGGACTTCGGCGTGCTTGCTGGCTTCACCTGCTTTTTACTAGGACTACTTGGCTTCAGGACGAGGAGACAACAGCTGCTGCCTAACAGGAATTATATTTCTGGTAAGTTCTGAAACATATTGTTACTCGCGAAAAAACCTACTTTCCTTGGTGAGTCGTTCTGAGTGAGTAAAAATGGTCGTTTACAAGTTTATGTTTTAATATTGTACCCACACGTTAAAATAAGATTGTCAGTTCAGAAATAATAGAATATCTTTCTTTAAGGTAACCATAACAACTCATGCGGGCGAGCAGGTGCCATTACTTTTATGGATTCATTGGCGCCTGCAATAATAAATATTTAGACTTGTCGCATTAATTTAAACGTATGTTAGGTATAAAAAAACCTATTTACACTATGTACAACAATAACAATTGATTTACGATAGTCCCCAGTACCATTTATCGCATCCACTACTTTCATGATGGTTGCAGTTTTTTTTTTTGCTATAGTACCAATTGATTTACCTAATTGATTGAAAATTAAGATGTTTTTCTAACGCGCCTGTTATTGAGACTGCATAATTATAATATTGTGTTGTTGTTCACTAAATCTTGGTACGCTCATGGTTAGGTAAACAGCCGAACGGATCGATCGATGGCTTGCCGCGGTTGGTATGTGGATGGGACCATCTTTACATACCAAGACTCCTCCGTGCCTCCCGGCTGTTATTCGTGGATCTTTGACAGTCCTTACGGGTCGACAGAAGCCCGAGAGTCTGACAACCAGTCTTACCAAGGGGTTTCGTATCACCCAGTAACTGGATTGTGGAGGTCAGATAGGCAGTCGCTCCATGTAAAATACTGGTACTCAGCTGCATCCGGTTAGACTGGAAGCCGGCCCCAACATAGTTGGGAAAAGGCTAGACAGATGATGATGATCATGACCAAAGTCGTCGTTGGTTTGATGATACTGTCAAAGTCGCGGGAAACGCCTAGATGAGGGACGCACGGAACCGGGAAGTCTGGCAGAAGAAAGGGGAGGCATACCCAGTAGTGGGTGGATTCCGTACTTATATATTAAAGATTATGATGATAATCCATGTAGTGTGTTGAGCTAGCAAAGACTATGACACAAAAGAAACGATGTACGAATGCTAACGTCCTTTGTTTTCTCTTACAGGTTACATCGTCCTCTCCTCCTTCTCTCTCCTAAGCGCCTTCGGACTACTAATTCTCCTGTCAGTGGAGCCAAAACCAGGGATGCCATTGAACGACATCACCTCAGGAGCTGTCTGCGGCGTCAGTATCCTGGCTTTGTGTCTGGCGACTGTTGGCGTACTCGCTTCTTACTGCTGTGTTAAAGACCCGCCAGATAACAGGGTCGGGAGTACCAGGTGGTATTGAAATAGGCTTGTACTAAATAATTATGATTAGAAGCAGCAAATCTTTATTAATTACGAGGAACTCCTAATCGAAATGACTAGCACTGACACGCTGCCAAGCAGCGTTGCTATATACCGGGCTTTAGGCGCCTGCGAATTTAGGATCAAGGGTCTTTTTTAATTTGATTGAATGAGTATTAAGTTCATGGCATGGCCCCGGATTAATCTTTACATGAAAATGGCCAGTTTTATTAGCCCCATTTCCGACGTACAGACGCCAAGCACATCAACCTACGCCTAACTGTCAAATTTTCCCAATCAACATTGAACCTTATGCTTTAGCAATAAAGTTGAAAATCTATTACAGAAATCTGACAGATTGTAGTAGGTTGATGTGCTGGCGTCTGTACATTGACAGATAATTAAGAGCCATTCCTTGATAAATCTTTTGTATACGAACTAAACAATGGATGTCAAGAAATCATGGTCAAAAATGGCTTCTAGCTCTATGAGATTATCTATGAGCAATTAGGTACTTACTGAAAGTCTAGAAGAAGTCCGGTGACCACGAGGGTACACGAGCGACACGCACGCGTCTAGTGTTCAAATACACACCCGGCATGTTGTTGGCCACGCCACGTCGTCCGTTGCAACACTTGCCACCGACACGCCTCGGCAGCAGCTATCGCCGACACGCGTCGATGTTGCAGTTGCCTCCGTCGTCGACGCGTGTCGCTCGTGTGCGAGCACAGTAAGAAAGAAGAAAGAAGATGAATATAAATAACATCACTTAATTATTATTTAAATAACTATCTAGGTACCTATGTATGGAAATCAAAATTTGCATAGAGGTTGGTTCCATTACGGTTTTAAATATTATTCTTATTAATTTATTTCCTATTTTTTGGAGTTTCTTTTTCATAAAGTACGATGGAATTACTCTTTATAGCTATGTTTTATTATAATGATGTAGTATAGATATACCAAAGCTGGTCCAAATTAAAATTGATTGTATTTTATTATGTAATTGTTGTAAAATTTAATAAAATTGGATTGAATATTACGTGTTTGCGTGTTTTCTCTCAATAAATAACCCTTTCACCACATGCCTACTCAAGTCCAGTGCCTTTCCTCCAGAGATGTGCTATTGCAGCTATACTGCGAGAATGTAAAAGCTAAGCTACGAAAAAGTATTCTGTGGTTAGAACTTAGTCAATAGCAGAAACTGTGTGTCTTTTGAGAGATCGTGAGGGCGAGAATGTTATTTATTACGTTAAATAATAAGTCGAGTCGATTGGTATCAAAATTGGTCAAATCCTTTTACCTATGATAAATTAGCAGCATACTCTAATTTTTCATTTTTAATAGGTGTTGCCATATATTAAAAAAGAAAAATAGAGTATGCTGCTAATTTGACCAATTTTTATACCAATCGACTCATTAGTGTTGTTTTAGACTAGGTAGGTTATAATAGTCTACTATTAATGTAAGTAGCGTGTAAGGCGCGTGAACTTCACTGAGTGTGCTTGTGAACGATTGGGTGAGTGTTGACCATTTTATCCCTCCTTGTTCCTTTCTCCGACGTGTTCGAGGTACTTATATAATATCTACACGTACGTTTGGTTCTAGGGACTCGGGGAAAGCCCTCTACAGGGCTTACCAACAGAGAGCTGTAGATAAATACTCTCCCAACACTATAGACAACCACAACCAGGTGGCCTACCATGATCTAATTAAAAACCATTCAAAAACAAGACATTTCAGTTTAGGTTCCTAAACTGCATCGTTTGAGCTGCTCTATGGACGTCATGGTACCAAACAAGTATGAATGAAACCAAAACTTGCGACTCAGTTTGGGACAATCGCTGTCAGCAGATGGCACGGCCTGAAATGAATCGTTAAACTGACGTCATGGTACGAATTAGCAGAACAGTTCAGTTTAGGTCCTAAAATGGATCGCGTTAAGAGCTTGTGGTAGGCCTCCAGGACAGGACACTTGGGGCAGTCACACCGCTTATGGAAGGCTGAGCCAAATTCGCAACTCGTTAGGGCCGATTTGAAATATAGCTAGTGCAACCTTGTAGTCTGTTGTTTACGGACACAAACCAACCAAACGTTAGGGATGGCTACCTTTTACCTATGGACTGACTATCTGCAGGATATTTTACATTGCTTTTGACGTAAGCACACTTCCCGGGAAGGAGGTAGGCTTCACCAAGTTACCCTAAACTGGGTTGACAGTTCACTAAGGAACGCTACGAATCGTGTCTCGCTAAACCTCACCCGGCTTTCGGGCCTCTCCTCTCACAAATCATTAGCGAGCAAAAAGTCACAGTTGCCATTTGCGACATGGCGACATTGCTATGCATATTGCAAACAAGGCCCTTTAGCACTGCTTTTGTGAATGAACAGGCTACAGTGTCATAAGAGCTGACTAGCTCAAGATATCACGAGGTTTTTTCCGAAAAAGATTTGTTGTAATCATAACAAGATCTCCGGATCTCCCCGAAAAACAGAGCCGTTAAACGTTTCGGATTACGTGCATAGCCAGCTGTAAGAATTGCATTGTAATTTCTTACTTTTATAATTTTTGTAGATCAGTTGGCAGTTTTTTCTTTATACCATAAATATTTCAAATAAATAAGATACTTTATATAATTGGTAAGTAAATATAAAACGTATGTTTATAAATTAATTTCTGGAATTATGTTTAATGGAACGACAAAGTAGTTGTCAAATTATGCGTCAACAACGAAACGTTCCAATATTTGTATAAGAGTGACCGAAGCGTTTAAGGATTGCTGTCTTTGTCTAACTCATGTAAAAGGGTAATAAACTATCCTGCTGTCTCAGAAACAGGAACGAGTTTTACGATTGTTCAACTCTCGACTGTGATTTTCTATTCAGCTTTTGTGCTAATTTGATAACAATTGAACTGTTTGTTTGATAACAATTTCTAATTGGTATAACTATAAAACGAGATGTAGTTTAGATTATATCATCTAACCTGTCAGCTGCATTTATGTCAACGCCCAGCGAGATATGCATTTCATAATTTAAGTTGTTAAAGTGTTGTTGATAGTACAAAACATGTAAGTCTTTGTTTTATTACGTTTTTTTATTAGGATGAATAAGGTAGGTGTCGCAGTCACCACCGCTCCATCTTAATTTGCTCATTAAAAAACATAGTGTTGTTTTTTTAAAGATTGCAGCAGAATACTTTTGAAGAAGTAAATAATTTGAAGGTCGAAAAATAAATAAAATATGTTTTTCATTGTTACTTCATGATGTTCAGCTGTTAATAGTTACGTGTTTATGTTTGTTATTATAACGAAACGCTTGTTCATATCAGAATAGTAGAGGAAACATATCAATTATGGAGATAAACATAGTCTGAAATTCTACTGGCCCAATTATGTTATCGTTATTATTATTGCATGGTTATATTACCTACAGTGAATCAGTCATACCAAATGTATCTTCAATAAACATAATGGCTTGCTCATTGTAAGTGTATATCTTATTTCATTGTTAACAAATTGTCATGACAGAACTGCTTTGCCAAGTAATTGTCCAACACAGGCCACAGAATTGGTTGGTTTTGTCTTGCCTGGGCTCAACTGTCATTAATTACTTTTTCTATTGTTACCAAAGTTAATAAGGTTCGGGACACTGGACGAGGGGATATGGGTGACAACTGAATGACAAGTTCTTTTTCAAATATTTAATATTAAACTTTATAGGGCAAGAAAAACCTCTTAATTCTACTTATTCCTGATTACAATGCAATTTTATTATTTCTTAGTTAAATTATGTCCATATCTTTCTGCTCTAAGATGGATTTCTAATCTATTTATATAAAACAAAGTCGGGTTAGTTACACCATTTATAACTAAAGAACAGCTGGACCAGTTTATAGGATCTTTGTTTTGTTGGATTTGTCTCCGCCCGAATAGCAGAATAACTATTAAAACATGGGATAAATTCACAAAAAAAAATATAATGAAGGAAATTCATTTTCTCATACATTTGCTCTTATTGATTCTGAGGTGGTATGAAGTTTGCTGGGTCAGCTAGTTTAAACTAAAACAGCATAGTCTTAAAGCAAAAAGTAGTCTTTTGACAAAACCTTAATTTAATGGCTTTAAATTGCAAGGAAGCAAAAAAAAAACAATGGAGAGATATGGAATACTGCAATCCACAAACTTCTATCTAAAGTTCTATTAATTTTATTACCTGACTTAAGCTAATTAAAGCTAGGCTAAGCTATGGGTAATTCGTTTGACAGTGTATGTATGGATGTTCGATCCAGCTCAAAAACTGCTGATCCCTTTTTGACAAATAGAATGACAAACCACATTTACGCACACCACACCACACCAGCCCACACCACATTTATACAACCACATTTATTTAATCTATTCTCTATAAATACATATACTTCTATATATATAAAAGGAGAACTGACTGACTGACATATCAACGCACAGCCCAAACCGCTGGGTCTAGAGATTCCAAATTTGGCACGTACGTTCCTTATGAGGTCTAGGGGTGCACTAAGAAGGGATTTTTCAAAATTCATCCCCTAAGGGGGTGAATGGGGGAGGTGAAATTTCACGCGGACGAAGTCGCGGGAAGAAGCTAGTATTATATAACATAACAACATTCACTTTGATGTTTCATTTGGAGAAACATCGAAGTGAATGTAGTTTTGCTCTGTAAATACATATCGCTCATTCGGAGAAACATCGACATGAATGTATTTTTTCCTTAGACAAAGAAAAGTATAGACGGCGGGTAGCTCCATTTCATTCCCACAAGAAAGGGATATAGTATTGAGTTATTATAAGTAACAGAAAAGGACAAAGCTATACTATTTCCGTCTTTCAGTGCGTGCCCGTTTTTTCTTAAGGCCAGCTACTTATGTAGCTAAACAAACTGACTTTTTCTGGGTAAAGGGTAAGGTTTATGGTATCACTGAGTTCTATATACATTATGGTTATGTTAGTGTTTTGTCTCATGTGCAGCCACGCTACCCGTTGCTCTATAGCTTTCTTACTCTAAGATTTTTTCCCAAAAATGAGTTAAACATGCCAAAGCACTTAGAAAGCGTATTTACGTTCAGAAAGCAGACAAATTAAAAAAAGTAGCAGTTACATTGATGTTTCTCCAAATGAGCGATATGTCAAAGTTTTTTTTTTTTTGTTTAACTTGTGTGGTTCCACCACTGGGCAAAGGTCTCCCCCATAGTTTTCTTAGTGTTTTGCCTTCTTGGGCCAGTCGGTCAGGAGAGTTAATTTAACAAAGGATAAATTAAAATCATCCATGATAAACTCTTTTTAACTAAATATAAAACTGTTATCAGTGTTATTGACATACACGTGGTATCAGGCATTGCTTTCAAGATAACAACCATTCTCATTGAATTACAGTTGGATTAATTGATTTTTACTGCTTTACAGCGTTATGCTAACTATTTAAAAAAAACTAGCTTCGCCCGGGAAAAAAATTATCACATGGGAACATAATCAATCTACCTAGCCTTTTCCTAAATATGTTGGGGGTCAGCTTCCAGTCTAACTGGATGCAGCTAAATACCAGCATTTCACATGTGAGCGACTGCCTATGTGACCTCCATAACCCAGTTACTGGGTAACATGATACCCCTTGGTAAGACAGGTTGTCAGACTTTTGGGCTTCTGACTACCTGTAACAACTGTCAAAGATCTACAAATGACAGCCAGGACCAACGGCTTAACGTGAATTCCGAGGCACGGAGGGGTCCATGTAATGGATAGTCACCCATCCACAAGCCGACCGCGGTTTCGGCATCCGGCATCCAGTTAGACTGGAAGCCGACCCCAACAAAGTTAGGAAAAGGCTAGGCAGATGATGAAACAGACGGCTGATTAATCATTAATCATGTTTATGGTAGAATGTCAACACAGATACTTTACTTACAGCATATTACGGGCTTACTGAATCAGTTTTAAGATTTGGAATAATTTTCTGGGCCAATTCAACTCAGAAGGAAACTGCATTCAAAGCACAAAAGCATTGTATACGGGCTATGTTTGGGTTGCATACTACTGACAGTTGCAAACCAATGTTTATGCAGCACAAAATTCTAACACTTCCGTCACTTTACGTTTACATATTAGAAATATCGCTGTTTGTAAAAACCAATCCTCATTTGTTTCCCCTTCAGATTAATAATACAGATAGAAATAGACGCGAGAAGTATAGACTTTGGGTGCAATCACTCTCCGCCAAAACAGCATTTCTAAAAAAAAGTGTAATATGCATGGCCCCATTAATATACAATAAAATTCCTAATTCCCTTAAGGAAATGAATATCAATTCATTCAAGAGAGAGCTAAAAAAATTGCTAATTAGTAAGGGATACTATAATTTACGGAGTTTTTAAATGAGAAATTTTGAATTAAGATTATTTAATATGTAGGTAGGTATTTAGTTTTATTAATTTATTTATCTATTTACATATTCGGTTATATTTTTAAATATTTCTTAAAGTATAAAAAATAAGTAAAAAAAAAAAAAAAAACATTTAAAAATATAAAAAAATAGTAGTCCGCCGGTGTCGGGAACAGGGTCCAAGCTACCGGTGGTTAGGGCTCCAGAGACAGGAACCTCCTCACAATGCGAGCCGTATCGAGGAGTACTGCCCTCTGAATCAGGCTCTTGATCCAACCGCCTAACGAAAGCCTCGATAGATGTTCATCGAGGCCTTCGGCCATAAGGCCATTGGCCGATACGACAATCGGCACAATGACAGCCGAGCTCACATTCCACATGTCAACAACCTCGTGTGCTAAGTCAAGATATTTCATTTGTTTCTCTTTTTCAGCTTTCACGAGATTCCCGTCATGTGGAATGGTAACATCGACAATCATTGTGCGGCGCGCTAATCGATCTATCACCACTATATCAGGCTTATTGGCGACAATAGTCCTGTCAGTAATGATAGACCGATCCCAGTACAACGTGACATGGTCATTTTCAAGAACTGGGTCGGGCACATACTTGTAATACGGTACCTCAGAATCCACAAGTTTATATTTCAAAGCAAGTTGCTGGTGAATAATCCTGGCTACTTGGTTATGCCTGTGCAAGTACTCGCCGTTAGCCAGACGAGAACAACCAGAGATAATATGTCTGATAGACTCACCTGGACGGTGGCATGCCCGACACACGTCAACCGTCCCGTCCTTCATAATATGTCTCCGGTAGTTATTCGTCAAGATAACTTCGTCCATAATTGCACAGACAAAACCTTCGGTTTCCCCGAAGAGGTCACCAAAACGTAGCCAGGATACGGACGCTAAGAAATCTACACCGGGCTCATGAAGAGCCCGATAGAAGCGCCCATGAAGCTCTTTGCTTTGCCATACCTTCTTGCGGTCATCGGAAGTAAGTACTACAGGTTTGCGCCAGTTCTCTTTAGCCATGGAGAGCGGGGTGAGCCCCTTGTCCACTGCAACTACATCACGGTGCATACCCACTTCAGCTTTTAAAAAATATTCCCTGAGACTGCACACCTCGCGGTTGTGGAGGGTCTTCGCATTTAAAAAGCCTCGACCCCCGCACTTCCGCGGGATATACAGTCTCATCACCGATGATCGTGGGTGATGCATCCGATTTGCGGTCAGCAGTGTACGGACCCTTCTATCCAGGGCGTCGAGTTCGGTTTGAGTCCATTTAAGTATGCCGAAAGAGTACATCAAAACCGGCATGACCCAACCATTGAAGGCGCGCACCTTATTTCCGCCCGAAAGAAGACTAATTAATACCTTCCTCAGGCGACAAAAGAAGCGTTCCTTCAACGATTGCTTCATGTCAGTAACGTTGATTCCTAACGCTTCCGACATACCTAAATACTTGTAGCTTTCGGATGAGGAGAGGGATCTAAGGTTTATGGAATCCGATAATTGAATTCCCTCGGATTCCATAATCTCCCCTCGCTTTACATGCATGACTGCACATTTGTCTACGCCAAATTCCATCCTGATGGCGCTACTGAAAGTTTCAGTTACCTTCAGTAGTTCCATCAGATGCAATCTGGTGGGGGCAAAGAGTTTCAAATCATCCATGTAGAGGAGGTGAGATATGACCTGACCACCTCTCCTTAGCCGATAGCCTAGACCTGAATCCTCCAGTAGTGTACTTAGAGGATTCAGGGCTAAGCAGAACCAAAGTGGACTCAAACTGTCGCCCTGAAATATTCCCCGTTTAATCCATACAGGCTCATCATTCCCCTGGATCTGCCGACATCCTGGATAGCGAAGGACCGTCTTCCATTGCCCCATACACGACTCAAGGAAGGTGCGTAGAGTTGCATCTATCTTGTACAACTCCAGCACCCTCATGAGCCATGTATGTGGTACCGAGTCGTAGGCCTTCTTATAATCTATCCAACATGTCGACAGATCCTTGCGGGATCTACGAACCTGTTGGCTAATGGCCATGTCTATGAGGAGTAGCTCCTTAGTACCGCGGGACCCATTCCTACATCCATTTTGAGAGGCAGACATAATCGAGTTATTCTCAATGTGCGTATTAATTTTCGCTCTCAAAATGGATGTAAGAAGCTTATAAACCGTCGACAAACAAGTGATCGGTCTATAATTCTTGGGTTCCGCAGGACTACCTGATTTATGGAGCAGGTGGGTAACGCCTGTTGTTAGAAACTGCGGTAGCGACCCAGACTCTAAGGATGACTGGAACTGAGATGCTAGGCAAGTGTGTGAACTATTTAGCCATTTCAACCAAAAGTTGTGCAGTCCGTCCGGTCCCGGTGATTTCCAATTCGGTAACGGACGCACCGCTCTGGCAACGTCTAATGGCGTAATTAGTACTGTTATTATTAATTTTATTGTTTTAATTATTATTATTTATTTTTTTACTATATTTTTGTGAGTATGTTTTTGTCTATAATTTGATTATTTTGTTTTATAATTCTAATTTAATACTACAAACTAAAACTATTTTGTACGCCGAATATGGCAAAACATGTTGAACCAGCAATATTTTTCCATCCATATGTGCATATGTATCATGTTACACATGTTTAAACAAATAAATGCATCTTTATCTTTAATGACACATACCTACTTACTAACATAAACAATAATTCAGATCTTAATATACAACAACACATATCATCATACATGGGCCTGGACCTATATTTCCTTAAATGACCCATATGACCCATATATGAACATATTTCCCTGTATTAAATCATCTATTTGTTGCCAACGTTAAGCCGTTGGTCCCGGCTGTCATTCGTGGATCTTTGACAGTCGTTACGGGACGTCAGAAGCCTGACAGTCTGACAACCAGTGTTACCAAGGGGTTTCGTATTACCCAGTAACTGGGTTGTGGAGGTCAGACAGGCAGTTGCTCCAGAAAATACTGGTACACAGCTGCATTCGGTTAGACTTGAAGCCGACCCCAACATAGTTGGGAAAAGGCTAGGCAGATGGTTTGTTGCCAATGGTCATTGGAAAGACCCATCATCATTTTCCTGCCCCTATCCTAGTTTATTTAGGGTCGGCGCAAGAGGGACTAAGTAATAATAGCCGCACGGGTCGATCGATCAGGTTAAGTTACGTTGCCGCGGTTGGTCCGTGGATGGGTAACCATCTTTACATACTGAAACCCCGCCATGCCTCGGTAAGCAGGTTAAGCTCAAATGAATGTCAAAGATTCACAAATGACAGCCAGTCTAACCAAGGAGTAGTTAATTGTGTTAATACCCAGTTACTGGGTTGTGGAGGTCAGACAGGCAGTTGCCCCATAAAATACTGGTACACAGCTGCATTCGGTTAGACTTGAAGCCGACCCCAAAATAGCATGGAAAAGGCTAGGCAGATGATGATAAGGCTGATCGACTTTCTAATTAATGTATATATTCATTGCAGCATATTCGATGAATCTCATTTATTCTATGAATTATTACTTATAAAATTATTTATGATTAATATATGTATATGAGGACACTGGGTCCTTATCAAAATGTCTATAGCATGTATTTACAATAAATTGTTGATGATTGTTATTGCTATGTAACTATCTCATTACTATAATTTAAAATGTATTGTAGTCATTACTAATTCCTTTTTATAACATCTACAATAATCATGTCGATTTATTACTGTTAATTAATTTTAAATATACATTACCTAATCAATTTATAATACCTACCTACTGACGAAGTAAAGCAAAAAGCGAAAATAATAACTCTCTCTTAAAAGAAAAATAGCACATTCAGTAACGAAAGTCATTCTGTATTTCCGTTTTTTTTTAACCGACTGTGCAACGCGAAGGAGTGTAAAATACATCTCTTATGTGCCTACTCACATTCTACATGCTACAAAAAGCCACCATCGTTAACACCTGTCGCATCACCTGTAAGTTTCTGGCGTCATCAACACTGTCATCCACTTTCTCTATCTAAATTTCGCCCTACATTCTTGGTCCCGACCTTTGTGTAAGGTTCCATAACCTCTTAAATTAAAAGAAAAATAAAGAACCGAAAATAATAATTAATAGGTACTAATTATTACAATTTACATTGTGAAGTTGAAGTGAAGTTGTTAACAGGGATTGTTGTTTGGATAATATGTATTTTAGCGGTTTGGGTACAGTCAACAAAAGAGATAAGTATGCAGGATCGTCGGATATAGTTGAAGTTTAGTAAGAAGCCGATGGTTGTTCTCGAATAAAATTTAATTTTATTAATAGAAAACAAACGGCTCATTTATCAAATTAAATTTCAGTCGACAACATCCATCGGCTTCTTACTAAACTTCAACTATATCCGACGATCCTGCATACTTATCTCTTTTGTTGACTGTACATAATATTATTATTAAAAAGAGATTGCGCACGTATTGAGTCGTATTACATTCTAATAGGCAAAACTAAGTCCACATATAGTGAATGTCACAGTGGACAAACACGCTGAGACTAGTTAGTTAATAACTGTTTAAACCACGAAATAATTAAATTACGCAATTTATAAAACTTCCCAGATAAAAAATTGGTTCGAAATATACTTAATGTGCAATCAATCAATCAACTCAGCCTATCGCAGTCCACTGCTGGGCATAGGGCTCTCCCAGACTGCGACACAATGACACAACACCCTGTCCTCCGCCTTCCGCATCCAGTCTACCCCAGCCACCTTCTTTAGGTCGCCCGTCCATCTAGCTGGGGGATATATCTATTGCGCAATAAAACGAAATTGTGTCAATATAGTAAATAGTTTCTACTGAATATAAATTAAAATCACCAATACTGGGACCCCGGTATTGAAAAATGACTATCAACTCCACCAAAAATCAGCTGTTCATTACAAAAGTTCAATACCTACTTGACCAAAATGTATGAAACAGCAGATTTTTTTTTCGTTTTTTCAGAGTTGGTCCCATAGTGAAAGTTGTTCAGTTCGATGGTCTAAAGCACCTCTTAAAGTTTGTAAGGTTAATTTTTTAACATTTTGTATACAGGGTCCCATTAAAATAGGTGGACAAATTTTAACACAGCGCTCAACACGTCTAACCAAAGATATCCAACCAAAAAAAAACACTGATTAAAGTGATTTTATTTTGACCTAAAATAATAAATTGCCGGCACATTAGTGTATTTTCGTTAGCTGATTATTTTTCTTGTAAAGTACTTATCTAATGCGCTTTTCTTATATATTTTTTTTATCATCGTCCTTATTTTTGTGGCCTGAATGATTTCTAAAAGTTTGTCCATCTATTTTAATGGGACCTTATACATATACCTAGATATTAAGCTGACTTATGAATTATTTCAGCTGACCTATACAATGCGAGGTCAGCTGAAACTGGGAATGAGCTTGATGTGTAGTCGTGTGTACAATAATTAGTCATAACATAACCAAACATGACAAACTAATTAGGGGGTGGTGCGTATGTGCTTACGTTAATCTGTTATTAACTTCTAATGATTCCAGAGGCCAGGATGTCGAACCCACACTATAGGGAGGCGGCAGAGTCGCTTCTCAACAGTGTCAGTCCACACAATCGGACGTTAAGTGAGTTTATTTTTATTAGTTACCGTTTTCGTGCAGAAACTACGTTAAAAGTTTTATTCTAACCGGGATAAGAAGTGCCTCGTATCTATAATATTTAATACAGGGTGGCGGGGACTTCGACGAGCAACCTTGTACCATGAATTCAACACATGATCCTAGACCCCGTAGCGTAGACATTTTTAGTCGACTCTTTAAAAAAAGAAATTGCTGTCCATACATTTTGACCGCGTAGCTTTGCTGCTGATTTTTATTAGGGCTCCGTACCTCAAAAGGTAAAACGGAACCATTATAAGATAACTTGGTGTCTGTCTCTCCGTCTGTCAAGACACTGTTTCTCAGGAACACGTGGAGTTATCAAGTTGAAATTAATATCAAATACTCAGGGCTGCAATCCCCTGAAGCAATGAAAAAATCAAACTTCTAAGTCAACGCAGTCAAAAGATACGGGCGTTTATGTTTCGTTTATGCCGCATATTTTGACACTCGCAAGGGAATCAAAACATATAGGCTACTTCCCGTTGACCTAGAATCATGAAATTTGGCAAGAAGCAATGGCATGAGCACAAGTAAAAGAGAAAAATCCGAAAACCGTAAATTTGTAGTTACATACATACAAATTTGTACGGAACCCTCGGTGCGCGAGTCCGACTCGCATTTGACCGGTTTTTTTTTTGATAACCAACTATAAGTTTCTACGCTAAGGTGTCTAGAATCATGTGCAGTTTGCGCGTCGATGCCATCCTGCCTGTACCTATGTTAGTTACAAAAGTGTCAATAAAGTGGCACGCGTTAAATTCCTCTAAGAGGCTTTTCCATAACTCCTGTTGGAGCCCTCTTTAAGAGGCGTATTACAAAAAAACGCGAAATTTGAAGTTTTCGACGTTGAAATTGTATGTTTTACGTTCGTTGTATGAAATAACAATTACTTGGTAAAAATAGTTCGTTTTCTCTACTACAATAACCTCAGAACCGATTTTAGATAAGTTATTTAATTATTTAGTAATAAGCTTTCTCCCGATGAATGTTTAGGCAAAAACTCACGGAGACATGATTTCGGAGCTCTAATTTGGAGATTCTACTGAATATCTACCATCAAAAAAAATATAATTAGCTTTCAAATATCCTATACTTCAATAATAATAGAATATATTTTCGTTATATGCCTTTTATGTAAAGAAAAAATAATCTACGTAATTCAATTATCGACCGAAAAGGCTTCGAAACAAGCCCCGATATCTCTAAAGTCCTACATTATTTAGGCGTAAAATTTATACCAAAATAATCATCAACATTTGCTTAGAATATAGTATTATTTTTATTTTTTAAATCGCTACCATTATTTTTTAATTAAATAAATAAAAATACTATATATTTCACTGCGCCGGCCAGCTGCGATTAGTATCGCGCGAGCGCTTGTCGAGGTTGGACCTATGTCAGTTTATTTCCCGCGCGCCTTCTTTCCGATACTACCGTCGTGTGCGCCGATTGTCGCATCTAGACGCTGCCGCATTGCTTTTGTGTGCGTGTGAACTACGGCCGCAGTTTTTGATCTTTGTAAGTATTTATTTTCGAACGGTATATTTAAATTAGTATAAAGTTCACACTTTATTAGTATACCAGATAGTCAACTTATTAAAGTTATTTTGATTGCAGCTGATTTGAGTTTTCTTACCAATCGAAATGGGGAAAAATAAATACAAATATAATTGCGTTGCAAAACACAATAAAAAAAAGGAAATAAAAATAAATAAAAGAGGGTAAACGGAGCCGGTCGAAACCCAGCAAGGTTTTGAAAAGGCAGGATCCAGAGAAGGACACGTGTGACAAGGATGGTTTCATCAAAGTGGAGAAGAAGAAGAAGAAGCATCCTTGTCGGAACCAGTGCGGCACCGCGCTGGCAGGACCCAACATGCTGCTGCGTCCAGCAATCCCGACGACGCAGCTGTACGTGTCCAGACTGCACCACTTCACGAAGGTTGAGGAGATCGTGGAGTACATGCGTGTGGAGACCAACTGGACTTGGTTGCAACCATACTACTATATACAATTTATACAACTATGCTATCAACCGTAGATATTATAATCAATTACTGCATAACAATTAAAATATTTGTGAACATATTTCAACAGTAAAATTCATAAATAATGAAAAATATAACAAAATAATTCATAATAAAATTGAAATAACACGTAAAAAATTTTCCGCCCACTAAACTCCATCCTAAAAAACCTTCAGTTACGGAAGATCAAGATCGTTTAGTCGCCATATTCACAGTATCATAGTCATAGTGCGAGCGAGAAGCATGAAAGAAAGTATCGCTCGCGTAGTTTGCCGCGCTCGGTGCGTAAAATACCTAAATTTGCGAAACGCCGAAATGTGAGAGGGCTCTTAACCTACTCCTGCGGTTTGCTGTTGCGTCAGCATGTACACCTACTGTGTGACTTTACAAAGAGGTAATTCCAATATTGCAATATTAAGCTGTTATACTTTCACCCTGTCTATCTAAACATCATAAAACAAAACGAAAATGTTTATTTTTTGGGCTCAACGACCGCAGGTATTGTCGTTACTTGAAGTATGAATTTAGAAAATAATTTAATTTTAGTGTATTCATTACGTCTTTGGAGTTTCGCTAGCTAATTTACTTTGACCCTGTAGTCCTCTCCTAACTCTGTTGGACATACTCAAACTCAAACGCAAAGCATTTATTTCAATTAAACCATGTAAAGGCACTTTTGAATTGTCAAAATTAAATAGTCGGTCAGTTAGTCAGACAGTTGAAGCTAGTTGCCCATTCCAAAACGTAGATCTCTATGGAGAAGAACGGGCAAGAAACTCCATGGACATGTGCGCTCTTTTAAATCAAGATATTACAAAATCCTGGGTACATTATTTTTGTGGCTTCTATATGTGAGAACAATGTAAAAAAAACACACAAATGAAGAAAAAATTCAAAATATAAGATTAAAAATAAGCCTTGGCAGTTAAGAGATGCCCAGTCTCAACCGACGGCGCCCGTTCACAAACATGACGCGTGGATCAGCACCATCCAGCTCAAAACCATTTTGTAGGGAACCGAATGATCCAACACACGCGCCACCATCAGTGAGACATTTAGTTGACATTCTATGGGACATGCCAGTAATCTACTCTTTCCTTTTATTCCAGCACACTCCACCTCTCTAAACCTAGTATCAGAAGACCTGGTCGCCGGCCACAGACCTCAAGGAAAGATGTCCACAGTGCGGAGATTCTTCTGTCTGTTCGTCACATTTGATCTACTCTTCACTAGTCTTATGTGGCTAATATGTGTAATGGTGAGGTTTTATATTTTATGCTATTTAATTTTGTAGAATAATTATTAAGTTTTGTAACTACAAACCCAATTTCTTACATGACAATGTTAAAATTCCACTGTAACCACAGACATAGACTTAGATAACGCAAGTATCACGATCTGTATGAAAACCAAGGGTCCCATTTTTTGACTAGCTCCTATGACGTCACAAGCACTATTTAGTGATGGGAAAATCAAATCGATTCAAAGACGCGTGCGGCACCCGTCTCGCCCCACCCCCGGGGCTTAGCGCCAGCGCTCACGCTCACGCAGCCATCAGTACTACAGGACTGAGCGCGAAAGTAGCGGCTTACGATTTTTGTACGTAAGCTGGGCATGTGAAGTAGTTGCTCTTGCGTTATCTAGGTTTATCTATATCAGTGATTGTAATTGTAACCAATAATTATTTAGGACGTTTTTACAAATGATCACTCAAAAAGTCATGTTTTTTCGTGTGTGCAGCCGGCGTTCATCGATTTATAAGACGTTATCACGTCAAAAACTTGGCTAGCATGCCGCCATTCTTCTTGTTTCTTAGTTCTATGAAATACTAATACTATTTTATTTTTCCGTTTCAGATGCGAGGCGAAACTCTAGAGCAAATAATGAACACAGAAATCCTACAGTACAACGTGAAGACGTCTCTATTCGACATAGTGATGGTCGCTGTCTGTCGGTTCGTGGTGCTCCTGCTGTTCTACGCGGTCTTGTATATAAACAACTGGAGTATCATTGCAGTGAGTACTTACTATGGCTTGTTCCAAAAGACTCTGATCAAAAAAAAAGAACGTGTCTGGCGGGCAACTGCCCGATGATTCATGTCGGGCCGTTGTATCTATGCTAGTTGCGCGGTAAACTCTGCTTGCGAGATGCAGGATTTCGTGACGTCAGTATGACGCATTGCTCGCATGTGGCGTTGTAGATACCGCTACAAGGTTAATCGTTTCTTTGGTCTTCCCCAAATCTTTTAGCCGTTCACATTCATACAAATAAAGGAATATAAATAACTAGCTTCTTCCCGCGACTTCGTCCGCGTGAAATTTCACCCCCCCCCCCATTCACCCCCTTAGGGGATGAATTTTGAAAAATCCTTTCTTAGTGCACCCCTAGACCTCATAAGGAACGTACGTGCCAAATTTGGAATCTCTAGACCCAGCGGTTTGGGCTGTGCGTTGATATGTCAGTCAGTCAGTTCTCCTTTTATATATATAGATAATAATAAAGCACGCTTCGAAAGTGCGCCTACTCCCGTCACCTGAATGCCTGCCTGTGCCTAAATGTTTTATTTTTGTTTCAGTTATCAACAGGGAGCACTTGTGCGTTGTTAATAGGAAAAGTTTTCGTTTTTGATGTAAGTACTTACATTTATTCAACCTCTTTACATCACGGATTGTTAGAGTAGTTTTTATTAAAAAAAAAAAAATGTTATGGCAAACGTCAAAACTGTCAGAAGTGACTTTAAAGGTAAGCGTCCACAGTTTCGCATCGGACGCATCGCACGTAACGGATTTTAGTGTTCTTTGTACAGAAAGCAGCACAAGTGTGTCCACGATCCGCATCGTACGGATCGCAATTATCTGCTCATCGGCAATGCCGACGTCTCCGAGGGGCCACTTTTGCGATGCGTGCCGAATGTCGTCATTTGGAATGCTTATCAATGCGTTCGCTCTTTATTTTTGGCAAAAAAATGCCGTTTTTTGTATGGGAGCCCCCCTTAAATATTCATTTTATTTTAATTTTATTATTTATTATTAAAGTAAAAATACAACTGAGTATTTTGTGAATATTTCAAGTGCCTACCTGTTGCCATTATTGATATCGAGCAAAAAAATCGCGTTGTTGTATGGGAGCCCCCCTTAAATATTTATTTTATTTTGTTTTTAGTACTTATTTGTTGTTATAGCGGCAACAGAAATACATAATTTGTAAAAATTTCAACTGTCTACCTATCGCGGTTCTTGAGATACAGCCTGGTGACAGACAGACAGACGGACGGACAGACAGCGAAGTCTTAGTAATAGGGTCCCGTTTTTACCCTTTGGGTACGGAACCCTAATTAAAGAGCGATCGTGTGAATAGAAAGCTATATATCAGTATGGATCATCTAACCCCACATGTTTGCTCAACAGTGGCCCAACGCGGTGCAGCCAGTGTACGAGGTGTTCCTAATTCTGACGTCATTCACTCTCGCGTGGAGCGAGGCGTGGTTCCTAGACTTCAGGGTCCTACCCCAAGAGTTCCAGGCTAAGACGATACTGGAGTCTATAGGTATGTATAGTTTTCTAATTTCTACTATTAAGGTGAATGCGCAGTTGTAGACCGCGAAATTCAATTTTTCTTACGTTTTTAGCAATTTTCAGGTCAGTGTCAGGTTGTAACTTGATCAAAATATGATTCGCGACTATAACAGGTACGTTTTTACAGAATTATAATCATTAGAATCATTAATACATCTTTTTAAGTTAGATTTGTACCATATCAATAAATCTCTTATGGAAAAGTGCTTAAGGGCCTTACTCTCGTTTAGTACCGTAACACGGTCACTTTATGAAGCCTATTTCTCATTAACGGCTTGGTTAGAAGTTCTGAAAAAAATATATGTTTGCTATAGATTCATGTACAACATTTCTGAAACAGGATTTTTTCGTATGGCTAATACTTTTGCCTTAAAAAAATATTTACCAAACCGCTATTTTTGGCTAATATTCAATACTACTTCTAAACGGCTTTGATGTTTGGAAATCTTTTTACACTAAAAAAATTATGGTTAGAGGTACTACATTTATGAAACAGCTTTTGTAAATCAATCAACATTTTCAAAGAAAATGTCCAATTTTGAGATAGAGGTACAGACGTGCTCTGCGCGGGCGCGGGCGGCAGTCGTGCGTTAGCACTGAGACGGGATGGCTGTGTCGCTCGCTGCTCCGCCCCGGCTATCGAACGACTACGCGCGTTTGTTTGTGTTAGTGCAAATATTTACGAACGAATTGTATCAGTGTGCGTTTATAGACTAGCTCGCTGCGGAGGGCCCATTTCTATTGTGCGCGTGGACGCTTTACTTATTAGTGGTGCCATTTCTAAATACTGTTTTTGTTTATATTGTATATTGTGTAAATATAAGATAATTTGTAAATAAGTAAAAATGCCAAGGCAAAGCAAGTCAAGAAAGACTTCTCACGTATGATTTTAACCAAAAACAAAATTTCCGCAGCAGCTATATTGGATTTACACTTTGACCCCACTATTGACTTTAGCACCATCGAAAACTATGAAAACGACACCCATGAAGAAAAATTCTAATTTTCGCAGCCGCAATCTTGGATTTTCATTTTGACTACCTATTCTTAGGTAGATAGGTAAACAAAAACCAAAAAGTGCACCTTTTTCAAAATCATTGTTGGTTATAAAAATAAAAGTACTTATTATGTAGTTTTCGTTGGCATAAAGAAATAAAGCATATTTCGTTATATTTGCTGAAAGTAATCCTCCCTAGCCGCGCCACATACTTTAAAGATTAATTAATCAAAATGAATAGTTTCTTGAGAGAAAAAAGTATCAACGAAGAGTAGAGAAAAGGTACTATTATATAAATCGATTTATGGATAGTTAATATTAAATATTGCAAAATTGACTTGCTGCAAAGCATACCTTCCAGCCGGACCACACCCTACGACCAATAACTCCTTAACTAAAGGGGTTTAAAGGAGAACTGACTGACTGACATATCAACGTACAGCCGAAACTACTGGGGCTAGGAATGTGAAATTTTGCACACGGCTTCCTATTATAATGTAGGGGAGCACTAAGAAGGGGTTTTTGGAAATTTAACCTTTAAGGGGGTGAAAAGGGGGAATTTTGTTTGTATGGAAAATAGTTAGTTAGGATAGGATTTCACGCGGATGAAGTCGCGGGGAAGCAGCTAGTTGGACCATATTTTTCGTATGCAAGGTACTCTTTAGGTAGTTTTTTTCGTGATATTGATTTATTAATAGTTCATTATACTCTATTTAATTTGAGGTGGCGCGGCCAGAGAGCATGCCTGGCGGCCGGACCACATAAATTGTTAAATAAAAAGATATCTCTTGAGGTACTAAAAATATATATATACATTCCGATGAAAGTAGACTTTAGATAGGTATTATTTCGAACTATAGCATCTGAGTACTAAACTGTGGTCCGGCCACAGAGGAACACACCAGCGCCAGTGGTGTGGTGTCGCGAACCGCAGAGTTCACACGTGCAAAAATAAAAACTTTGTTACAAAAAAAAAACAACCGACTTTAAAAAAAACTACAAAATGATAAATAACTTTAATTTCGGAAGTCGGTGTCGTTGGTTCCGCATTTTCGTTTTTTGACACCGACTTCCGAAATGAAAGTTATTTATATCACTTTGTAGTTTTTTTTGAAGTCGGTTGTCTTTTTTTGTAATAAAAATTTTATTTTTTACTTTTTAGTTGTACCTAAGTACTCCACACTAATTCAAATAACACTAGTGCATTGAGGAATTGAAGACACTGACTAGAAGAATCATCAAAATTTGCATAGAAATGCCGGAGATGCAGTATATTTATGCATATAACATCGTACATAAGAATAAGTACATAATGTATTATATACTAAAACCTTCCTGAAAGTATGTAGATCACATTAGTGAAAGAATTATCAAAATTGGTTCATTAGTTTTTGAGAAAATCGCGGACATAAAAACATATATATACATACGGGTCGAATACAGAACCTCCTTTTTTGAAGTAGGTTAAAAATGTCGACTATCGATAGTATTGTCCGACATTCTGTCTCACACGAAGGTATTGGTGTGACTGAGGCATGGTTCTATGCATTGTGCAGCCGCGGCATGCCACCGCGCTTGGAATAGAAGCAACCGCAGCCGCAGGCAGCCCTGCGGTCAACCGCAGCCGCTAGCCGCAGTGTCGCCTGCGGTTGCAGTCTGCAGCCCATCTCGAACTTGTACCTTGACGTGCTGTTTCCTATTATGCCGCATGCGACGGGAGCCCCACCTCACGCAGCGCTGCTCTAAGGATGATAATAGAAAACTGCACGCCACGCGGGCGCCCGCTCCGTGATCCCGCATGACGACATTTATAATTTATTATACTTGAATTTTTAATTATTATTGGTTTATTGACTTTTCGAAATGTATTTAATGAATTTTATTTTAATTGCAATTGTAATACGTTATTTTTTTAAATTTCAACACAATGTATCTATATTGTTATGAAATAAATTACTTATGACTTAAATAAATATATTTTCTTCCACATAAATGCTAAAAAATAATGTCCAGAAAAAACTTAAAATATACGTAACATATAAGTAATAATAATAATATAATAATAAAACGTAATAAGTATCTATCTATACAAAATATATCAGCCTTGCATCCGCTATTCCCTTCTGGAATCGTAGGCAAAAATAGCGACCTACGTGCGGCATGTCTGCGTCTCTGCATATTCTTTGATCTTAGTTTTAGTGTAGTGCGCCACCGCGCGCGTTTTACGTATTCGGGAGTAGGGCGTTTGGCTCCGCCCACATGCTCAAGGTCAGTGGGCCATCTATACACCTTAATTCTGTAAATACGTACCTGTTATAGTCGCGAATCAAATTTTGATCAAGATAAAACCTGACACTGACCTGAATATTGCAAAAAACGTAAGAAAATTTGAAATTTTGCGGGTTACCACTGCGCATTCACCTTAAATAAATGTACAGTTTACCTCGTAATTGAACCCTCGTGATAGCCCATTTTAAACTATTTTTTAAGTTCTCTTTTTGTTGAACACGAAGATTTTGTCTATTTAGATTATTTTATGTGTATTTTACAATCATCATCTGCCTAGCCTTTGCCCAACTATGTTGGGGTCGGCTTCCAGTCTAACCGGATGTAGCTGAATACCGGTATTTTACATGGAGCGACTGACTATCTGACCTCTACAACCCAGTTACTGGGTAATACGATACCCCTTGGTAAGAGTGGTTTTCAGATTTTCGGACTTCTGACGACACGTAACGACTGTCAAAGATCCACGAATGACAGCCGGGACCAACGGCTTAACGTGCTTTAATATCTTATTTTATATTTTTCTTTGTTTCTAATTTTGACAAAATCGTCATTATCATCATCGTTCTCCTGCCCGTTTCCCAATTTATTTGGGGTCAGTTCAACATGTCTTTTTCTTCCATACATCATTGACAACCAATATGCAGTAAGAGAGCCCACGAGCAACTTTTGTCTCCGCAACTAATTTGTCTCTCACATCAAGTCTACGGGTTTGTATGAAAGTGCGCGCATGTAGCGACGCGACAGGTGGGAGACATTTTTGTTCGTGGGTTTGGACTCAACTGTCACCCGTCTATTGGTTGCAATGCAAGTGCGTGCACAGCGACAAAAAAGTTGCCGGCTAACCAGTTGCTGCTCAATCGAAAATTTAACCAAAAAAGTAGCGTTGCTGTCGCTCCCGTGTGCGCATCGTCCAAATCTCGTCGAGGACACAGTGACAGCGACAAAAAAGTTGCTGAGCAACTTAGTTGCTCTTTGGCGCCCTCCCTAAATTGAAGGACGAGCAATGCGACGGTTTTCAATATAACCAAACTGATATTATGGAGTTATGGCTACTCGGATGAAATAAGCTACATATTTAAAAAACTTCTTCCTTGTTGATATATTCTAATGTGTTTAAAAAAAACCGGCCACGTGCGAGTCTGACTCGCACACGAAGGGTTCCGTACCACCGTACAATATTTAACACTACATATATAAAAAAAATCATGTTTGGTGTATTCCAGCCCCCTTTAAATATTTATTTTGTTCTGTTTTTAGTATTTGTTGTTATAGCGGCAACAGAAATACATCATCTGTGAAAATTTCAACTGTCTAGCTATCACGGTTCATGAGATACAGCCTGGTGACAGACAGACGGACAGTGGAGTCTTAGTAATAGGGTCCCGTTTTTACCCTTTGGGTACGGAACCCTAAAAAAGGTATGAAAACCGCGTAGTTAAAAAAGAAAATGTAAATAAACAACATTGGGTTGCAAGTTGCAACATACTTTGCATGTAGGACAACGTAGATAAGATTTAGAATCATGATAACCTGACCCACTTTGTACTGTGATAAGAGGTCATTAACACCTGCAGCAGAGCGTGGCTGTCAAATTGATTTATGGTTATTATGATTCTGTCAAGATTACAGATGTGTGTAGTTCAAGATTTGACACAGAATTGCACAATACCTTGTTTGCTTTTCGTATATAAATTACGGAAGTCTTTGTGCGCTTTTATAAATTCTGTCTTGAACGATATTATCGTGGACGTCCACGTCCATAAAATGTATGGAAATACGTGCACATTGTAAGACAACCCGAACCTCAATTGCGTAACAAACACTCAATCATAATCCGAAGGAAATTCCTAAACCATTGCTTCATATTTATAAATGATAAATGATTTATTTCTGTAAGTAGGTTTGTACAAACACTTTTACACGTCAATCATATTTTTTTTAAGCTAGATGAGGTCGGCGTTTCCGATCTGACTATTCTGAGAAGAAAGGCCGAAACAAACTCAGAGTTCACAGTCTCTTTTAAAGTCCAGACAAAATCTTGGTCAGATCATGTGAAGATCATGTAGATTGGTGTCTGAAATGGTCTTTTGAGAAAAGAACCACACATATTCATATGTTTGTTCGAAAAAGTAAATAACGCAATGAATGTTGTAGAATTTAAAAAATAAATAATATTGCCACTGTAAGGTGTATGTTTCTAATTGATGCTATTTCAAGTTAAACTAATATCAACTTTATTTTAGTGATAATTAAGTTGATTTCAGAGTGACTAGCACTATTGAAAAAGCTATAAAAATGTTTGAAGTTGTAGTGTAAACTGAACTTTATTGTGTAGGAATTAAAATATTTTTTCCATAAACTCATATATTTGTTTACATGTTTGGCAAATTAATCGCGAACGCAGATTAAGTGTGTTACGCTATAACCCCGCTAGACTTAGCATAATCAGCCTATAATGTTCCCACTGCTGGGACACAGGCTTCCTCGCAGTGGGAGGAAGTGGGCCGTAATCTACCACGCGGGCCCAATGTGGGTTAGGGATGTCAAATGTCTTAAAATTTTTGGTTCTAGGACATGCCGGTTTCCTCATGATGTTTTCCTTCACCGTTTTGAGAGCAGTGGTGATGAAATAATTCACATAAACAATTCTGCTGGAGTAAATAGCAAAAGACATTGAACATGCGTGGTGATCCATGTTTTGTCTGTATGAACGTATTCAGAATTCAAGCAAACATTGATGGGCGTTTTTAAAATTTGTTGACCATTGCCAAAACATAATGTCCACTGACTTATCAATTAACTTATTAAATAATTATTAGTCAAAATATCATGTTTAAAATGGCAATCGATAGCACATTTCAAGAAAAGTAAATTAAAACAGAAAAATAATTTAAAATATACACTCAATTTAAAAAAAAAATAATATGTACTTAATGCTACCCCAATTTCACGATGTCCCATGCATACTTTCCTAACTTTGAAGCAAATATTCACATCATACTCATATTAAAATCACTAGGCTCGTGGTAAAATAATATGACATTATGTTTTTTATGTCTTTTAACTGGTTGTTATATCAAAATAATAAAATTATATAATAAAAGTGTTACTAACTGGAACTACAGTGCTCTATACAAACTCATTTTTTGGCTCAACTACTTGTTCAATTACAAAACAATTGGTATTTTCAAAAAGCTCATTTAATAAGCTATCCAAAAATTAAAAATAAAATACAAAATTATTAAAAAAAAAATAGCGTTCCGGTTAGTAACGGTCAACAAATTTGAAAAACGCCCTGATACTAAACTCGAGGGGCCCGTGGCTAAATAATAATAAGTTAAGCTACGCTTGGCGCGGTTGGTCTGTGGATGGGTGACCATCTTTACATACCGAGACCCCTCCGTGCCTCGAAAAGCATGTTAAGCTGTTAGTCCCGGCTGCCACTCGTGGATCTTTGACAGTCGTTACGGGTCATCAGAATCCCGAAAGTCTGACAACCAGTCTTACCAAGGGTTATCGTATTACTCAGTAAGTGGGTTGTGGAGGTCAGATAGGCAGTCGCTCCATTTAAAATACTGGTATTCGGCTGCATCCGGTTAGACTGGAAGCCGACCCCAACATAGTTGGGAAAAGGCTAGGCAGATGACGATTATAAAATACACATAAAATAATCTAAGTAGACAAAATCCTCGTATTTAACAAAAAGAGAACTTAAAAAATAGTTTAATATGGTCTATCACGAGGGTTCAATTACGAGGTATACTGTACATTTACTCAGCCTGCAAGTCAAACCATGTTTTACCGGTTGTTATAACGAGACTCAACACAACTAGCACTGAAAATTCTAAATAATATACTTATGAGACAAGAACAGGATGATAGATACACTTGGAATAACCGTTTCGCTTCTCCCACAGTCCACCAAGGCGCCTCAGAACGAACCCCCCTCCTGCAACAGGCCTCCCAGTCCAACTACGCCGAGTCTACCGTAAAATGGTTCTCCCCGGTGGAGACGCCCGAGTCCAGTCCGCGGGTCAGGAGGCCGGGCGAGCAGATTATACTGACGCAAGAGCAGGTATGTAGTATCTATACAATATCACAGAATACTTAATAGTACAGAAGGGACACTCCCTTCCCCGCGCTCATATCAGATACCGCACCTCACCCCGCACTTCGAGGTATTCGTCGCCGACTCTTTAGCAAGGACGCTCGCGAACCGCAGCGCTGTACTGCTGACACGAACACACAATTTTGCGATTTCAAAGTTTTATTTGAGTTTTAATCCTAAAAGTAGTAGTTAGTTTTGTCTTTAAAAGATCGCTTTTAGCTATAAGACCGCCCATTGTGTCACCCATTGTAAAATTTCTATATTTATGTCTGTAATTTATATGGTGTACATAATAAAGAGTATTCTATTCTATTCTATTCTAATCACGAAGGTTGGATATTGTGATGCATTTCCGAATTTGTATATTTACATAAACTGTTTGTTAAGATTACGTATTTTGAATACCATGCGATTTAATAACCGATTATTTAGAGATAAGTCATTTAAACGAAAATATTTTAGTGTTTTTATTTCATTACGAACCCGACTACACGGGGTTATTGGAAAAACATTAACAACCTCTTAAGAGGTCATTGTACTCATCATTATGAACAGCTTTTACTATGGGACCAAACTAGCAGGACAATTGCGTAAAACATTATCAATCGGAATCGGTTTCATTTTGACAGTTCAACAACATTCATTGCGTTATTTACGTGCTGAGCAGACAAATTTTTCGAACTTATAAAGCAATGGATTAGCAATTTGCTTCAAAATGATTCAGATCCCGATTTCGTATAACTCGTCAAAATGTAGGGAACAGCTGATTTTTTTTGCGTCGTGCGTGCGTGTAATTCTGCTAACCTCTTTCATCTTAATAGCCGTAAACATACGTAAACTCGCCATATGGAACCTTAATCTGCATTAACTAGAACTTGATTAGTATAAAGTCGCCGCTGATCATCAATTGACATTAATTTCATGTAAATGAATCGTCCTTGCGTTTGTTCTAACAATTGCAGTTATTGGCATATCCATACTTAATGTTATAGGTAAATGCGAATGTGTGTCTGTCTGTCTGTCTGTTACCTCTTCACGCTTAAACCGCTGAACCGATTTAGATGAAATTTGGTATAGATATAGTTTGAGTCCCGGGAAAGGAAATACGATACTTTTTATCCCGATATTCTCACGGGATAGACACGTATGTGGGTGAAACCGCGGGGCGCAGCTAGTATAATTATAAGTTGTGTACTTGTGACGTTATTTATACCTATGCCAATAAAATGTCTTCGATTGTTCATCGTGAAGGTCAAAACAGTTCGTAAAATGTAATGTACACTGTGGTGCAAAATAATTTGGCACGCATATTATTTTAAGAAATGTCGTTTTATTTTGATGGTAATTTGATATAAAGAAGTTTTTGAATGAAAACAACTTGTATAAAATGTGGAGACAACGGTACAATAATAAATTAAAGTAAGTAATAACAGCCGCATGGGTCGATCGATCAGGTTAAGCTACACTTGCCGCGGTTGGTGCCTCCGCAAAAATTGCTGGGTAGCGCAGAAATATTAAAGGCAACGAATATTATAAAGTAGTTTTTTTACTGGAAATATTACGTTAATTTAACCAGAAAATGGCAATGCTGTTACACCTATAATAAATAGTATAAAACAAAGTCGTTTTACGTGTCTATTTTTACCTTAATTTATAGAATTTATTCCGGAAGGCTCAAATGTATTATACAATAATATTTAATTTAAATATAGCACAGAAACCTTTGTTTGACATGACGCCACATCAGTACTTAGATCGCACCCGAATGAAGCAGGGGCAATAATAAAACCAAAACATAGTTATGACAAACTTATAAAAAGAAACAAAACAACGGATGTAATTTATTTAAGTACCAATATATTTTTAATGTTATTATTTTTCTCAACCACATTTTTGTTTGTTTTTCTCACATGTCTGTTTAGGAACTGCCAGGGAAAACCGTAAACAAAGACACGTTTTTCCTGTCCAATCCACAATACTGTCTCATTAAATATGCACGACAGTGTACAACAATTAGCTTATAAATGGAACAAAACCGCGTGGACACGCAGTCGCGTACCGACCGCGCGCTGAATACGGTGTCGTATCATAACAGTAAACGAGTGAATAAACACGTGAATATTACAGAAATTGGTACATTATACAGTACAATAATAATCGTATTGATAATCTTAAGATTTTATGAAGTTATCGATACAGCTGTGAACCAGTGTTTTTTTTTTAAATTAAAGACATATTGTGCTGTGCTATTTTTTTCGGCCGCATATGACTGACTGGACTTTGATTTGTTTTCTTTTTTTTTGTAATTTAATAATGAACTATTTGTGAATAATTTTAGTGTGTCGGAGATTCTTAGAAATATCAATTTCAAATAAGAATAA
This sequence comes from Hydraecia micacea, assembly GCA_914767645.1. Taxonomy (NCBI): domain Eukaryota; kingdom Metazoa; phylum Arthropoda; class Insecta; order Lepidoptera; family Noctuidae; genus Hydraecia; species Hydraecia micacea. The sequence goes on along the minus strand of OU611802.1, from coordinate 2,455,589 downwards.
TTTCAGGAAAGAAAATTGAATAGGTTTCTCTAAGTTGTTGTAATTGTCATAAAAAAACTATTTATTAAGTACTTCACTGTTTAGAAATACCCACTAAAATACTACTAATATTATAAACGCGAATGTTTGTGAGGATGGATGGATGGATGTTTGTTACTCTTTCGCGCAAAAACTACTGAACGGATTTGGATGAAATTTGGCACACACATAGTTTATAACCAGGATTAACACATTGGATAATGTTTATCCCGATATTTCGACGGGATCGAAACTTATGCGGGTGAAACGGCGAGGCGCTGCTAGTCCTAACTAATATTATAAATGCGAAAGTAAGTTTGTTTGTTACGCTTTCACGTTAAAACGGCTGAACGAATTTGGATGAAATTTGGCACATAGATAGACCATGACCTGGGGAAACACATAGGCTACTTTTCATCTTGGATCGCAGAGGAAGTCGCGGGCAACGGCTAATATTTAATAAAAGATAACCAAACTATCTATTTACCAAACTAACTATGTTTGAACATGATTAAATAATTATATTCAGCGGCATTATATTGATCCCAGGAAATAGGAAAGCTCAAAGTTTTCCTAAAACAATAAAAATAGGTCAGTAGCCTACGAGTATACATATAAACACACATACATACATTACCAGTGATCGGAATAGGTAGATTGAATTGGGGTCATTGATCCGAAATGTATATATTAATATGGACATTAATGCTTCGATCGGAATTCGATTGTTTTTATTATTCAACAGATAAATAATAAATTAATTTATTTTAGATACCTTCCTTTAAATTTTGAATTGAGTAGTAATAATATCACTGTTATTTACTGTTACTGTTAGCCTGCATCATCCCACTGCTGGGTAAAGGCGTGTCCCCATGACTTCCAGTTCTTTCGATCCAGGGCTAAAGTGGACCACTGGTCGTTTGTTTTGTCCAGCTCGTCCCGCCATCTTCTACGGGGTCTGCCGCGACGCCTTCTACCTGTGTCAGGGCTCCACGTGGTGGTTATTTTGGCCCTCAGCTTATTGGGCATACGGCAGACGTGGCCAGCCCAGTCCCACTTCAGCTTTGCGGCTTTTTGAGCAACGTCAGGAATCTGTGTTTTGGAACGCAGTGTGGTGTTGCGAATATGGTCTGTGAATTTGACGCCTAGAATACTGCGCTCCATTTCACGTTGGCAAACCTTGAGTTTGGACTTTTGAATATCACTACCAACATTAATAATATTTAATTGGATCCGGAAATACCGGAATTACTTTCCGGGAAAATGGCTTATCCATGTTATTCTTTCTGTGGGCATTTATGATATAAGTACCAAAAATCAATCTACCTACTCCGATCACTGTACATTACACAGATAAACTTTTTTTTATTTATTTATTTTATTATTTATGTACACAGTAAAATACATAATTATGACATAATTAAGATTTGAGTACAAAGGTAGGTTTTTTGTTGTCGGGGAGGAAATCCTCATGGATGTCCTCCGCCCTGGGGTGGACAGAGGGGTCTGTCAGACTCTTACTGACTAAAACCACCTCGGTGTTCCTTCGTACACCTGCGTCGGGGGCTGCGGCTACGAATCCGACTTCAAATGCCCTGGATACATATATTACCTACCCCAAAATACTACACAACTACACAATAACTGTATTTTTTTTGGTTTTAATAACAATATTGTATGTAAGTAATTTGGTAATTAAAAATAGGTCAATTTATAAAAAAAAAAACCCGCTGTTTAATAGTTTAATCCTAACTAATATTATAAATGCGAAAGTAACTCTGTCTGTCTGTCTTTCTGTCTGTCTGTCTGTCTGTCTGTCTTTGCTTCACGCCTAAACTACTGAACCGATTTGTGTGAAATTTGGTACAGACATAGTTTGGAACTTGAGAAAGGACATAGGATAGTTTTTATTACAAAAAATAAAATAAAAAATAAAATTTATTCCGGACATACAGCGCCATCTATTGGTCAAGAGTCGGCATCAATTCAGTACTGAAAATTCATCGGAAAAATGTAAATAAATAGTAAAAAGGTATGAAAATATAATATAATACAACTTTTAGTACAAAGAAAATGATCTAACGGAGTATAGATAATTCTATTAGTACTACTTATATGTCGAGTTGGTGATCGCGCAATGGTGTCGATCGTTACACGAGTTCGGTTCATGTTATTGTTTTAATTCATCGGAAAAAAGTAAATAAATAGTAAAAAGGTATGAAAAAAATAATATCAATATAATAAAACTTTTAGTACAAAGAAAATGCCCGAACAGAGTATAGATAAATAATCCGAGTTGTCACTATGCTCGATAGATGGCGTTGGGATCGAAATAGATCGCGCTATGGTTTCGTTACACGCATTTGGTTGGGTTCCACATTTCATTTTTGAAGAGATCCCGCGAGATCGGGAACTATGTGGGTAAAACTAAAAATCTGCCGGAAGTCACTATTCCACGCGAACGAAGTCGCGGGCAAAAGCTAGTTTTAATATATAGAAGAGTCTTGTTTACTGGACGTAAGCACATATTTCATACAAATATATATTTAAATAATATGCATTGTAAAATTATAATGATTATACAATGACGTTATAAAGAGATAGAGAGACCTCACTAGGTATTTTCCTGTTGGCCCATTCATAAATTAATGGTAATATTTAATTTCAATAATTACACACTCATTACATATTTAAATAAATTAAAGTACAAGTAGTATTTAAATTGTATTTAAGTACATTTAAAAACACATTAATAACACATTAATAACTTTATTTATGTAAGTTTTCAGTTTACATTTAAATGCAAAGGCACAATTATTACACAACTAACTATTAAAAAAAAATACAAAAAAAAATATAAGTACTAGATACTAAATTAGATGTTTAACTATACAAATAATATTAAAACATATTTATGAATTAATGTAGGTTATACCTACAATCTTCTCTGCCTATTGAACTCAAAAACTCGGGTCTCAACTCTTAACCATATCCTAGATATTAATTTAATTTACAATCATAAAGAAACTTAGACACCTAGACTTTAGGGTCTAAAATCGCCAACACACAGAGAATGATGTCCGTACCTTCTCTGTATGGAATGAGGCCTTTGTCCTGCAGTGCCCGGAATGTCCACCTGTATGCAAAATATGCAAATAAATGCCATCAGGTGCAGTTTTGCAAAATATGCAAATAAATACCATCAGGTGCAGTTTTAGTTCATAGCGGTAATTGAACTGTAAGGTCTTCTATTGTTTATTATTATATCGGTTTGTGTTACTGTATGACCTAATTTGTTGTGTTGATAGCTATATTATCGTTTGACCTCTTGAGAGGTCAAACGATAAGATTGCAAACTACTAAACCGCTTTAGCGATCAATCGCTAAAGCGGTTTGCAATCTTAGTAACGTTTATTTGAATATAACTAACTAGCTTCTGCCTGCGACAACGTCCTCGTGAAATTTCTTGTTACCCAACCCATCCCGTTGCATCGCATCGCCTACCCGCACTAATACAAAAAAAAAAAAAAAAATTATTGCTTATTAAATGCGCCAACTTTCAATGTTACTTGCCAAACTCGCATAGTACATTTTTTTTTCAGTACAGTCAGTCAAAGTTTGGCAAAGTATTATTTTTGAATATTTCGTTGGGCAAAAAGTGACATTTGAAATGCCAATAATTTTCAAAATACACCACTTAGATTTTTTTATATTTTTCTGATGACTATTATGACTTGTCCTATTACCTGATACCGGCTTGACTTTGACTTACGGGACACCTGTATAAGCTAATAAACTTAAAATAATATTAATAATATGTACAATTATATAAAAAACAGGTAAAATTATCACAGCGCATCAAAAAATTCGTCCGCATCGCTGTCGACAGGAAAAGTGCCGAAAAGGCTGTCAGCATTACCACGTTGTATGGTGATGCTGGCCAAAAAATAGGCCAGCCCATACAAATTACTTGTATCAGATCCGTAAATTAATTAAATAAATATATAAATCCCAAAAACAGTGGCACTCCGGGAGTGCCGACAGAAGTGAAAACAAAACACAAACAGAATATTTTGCCATCACTCACTGACATATCGGATATACATTAAAACCGAGTACATCCCGAGGACAGCCGAACACATCCGAAGCGGTGTCGATTACGGTAACAGTGGTGCGAGTTCAATAGTTTTTTCCCCATCTCAAAAAATTTCCAACGCGCCTAAAGAAATTTTCACTGCAATAACGCTTGACCACCGGATCGTAGTTCGTATCATATCAACTAACGCCTACGTATAGATAACACAAAACATACATACACTACATAAAGATTACTTATTTACTTGGGAAGTTGTGACAGTTTATCATTCTATTTGACACAGTGTTAACGTTTCACGCAACCGTTTGAGTAAAAACATGTGATTATTTGAAAATCATTTTAATAATAAAAAATACAAAATACGCACTCGTGTACTATATGTACACCTCTGCCTAATCCTTCGGAAAATTACGGGCGTAATGTTATGATAAAATAAAAATAATTATGAAGAACTAGCTGCGCCCCGCGGTTTCACCCGCATAAGTGACGATTCCGTGGGAATATCGGGATAAAAAGGTCCCAGGTCATAGTCTATCTATGTGCCAAATTTCATCCAAATCCGTTCAGCCGTTTGTGCGTGAAGAAGTAACAAACATACTTGAACACACTCAAACTTTCGTCCTTATAATATTAGTGTGATAGTGTGATTATTACTTACTTACCTAACGAACAAAATAAAATGTTTTTTTGTGTGACTATCTATTAATTAGTAGATGAAATAAACGTGTGTTTGCAATAATCTGAGGAGTAAAAATAGTGTAAACCAGGAAAAAGTAATTTGGTAGGGTGTTTATGAAAAGTGCGTAAACCTACAGGATGTTATAAAGTGCGTTTGGAGGTTATAATTTCGGGTGTTAAACTCAGGGAGTATACAAAGTGTTAAAAAATTAACCTTACAAACTTTAAGAGGTGCTTTAGACCATCGAACTGAACAACTTTCACTATGGGACCAACTCTGAAATCACGAAAAAAAAATCTGCTGTTTAATACAAAAGTTCAATACCTACTTGACCAAAATGTATGAAACAGCAGATTTTTTTTTTCGTGATTTCAGAGTTGGTCCCATAGTGAAGGTTGTTCAGTTCGATGGTCTAAAGCACCTCTTAAAGTTTGTAAGGTTAATTTTTTAACACCTTATATTTTCAGGGTATTTACTTAGTATCTTTGTTAGCTGGATTTATTTTTGCTAATTACATTTAACATCAAGTAATGTATTTATTTTACAATGATCATGTTTATTGATTTGATTAAATCTTGATTGTTGAACGTACCTAATTGAAATGATAATGAATAGGGATTATTAAAAATATGTGTGAAAAAGATAACCTTGTGTGAGGTCGGGTAACAAAGATTCAGTATGCATCCAATGTACTTTTTTCATAGTCTATCTAGTACGAGTAGATCAAAATTTAATAACTGTTTGGGTGAGAAATTTAAGAGAAAAAGCCGGATATAGGTCTCGTTGAAAAAATATACAGGATGGTAGGGGCATGAAATCCTGCTTACAAAAATATCCTGTATACAGGATGGTAGGGACATGAAATACTGCTTAAAAATATACTGTATACAGGTGGATGAAATACTGCTTAAAAATATCCTGTATACAGGATGGTACGGACATGAAATACTGCTTAAAAATATCCTGTATACAGGATGGTAGGGACATCGATGCACAAACTGTAACCAAGAACATATTATTAGGGACTGATTTAACCAAAGTCAGATATCTTTTATCCGTGGAATAAAATTGATGTCTGACAGTTCTAGTATGGAAAAACTGTCAAAAATTTAAAATTAATTCTAGGTGTCCAAACACACTATGCCGAAGGTACGCAACCGAAGTTCCGCGGCTGATTTTATGTCAGCGCTACAACGCAACGTAATTTCGGCATAATGTGTCGTCAGTAATTCAAATAGCACTGCAGGCGTTATCATGCCGAACTTCGGTCGCGTACCTTCGGCATAGTGTGTTTAGACACTAAGGATAAGACTTATTTTATCTATAAAAGTTTGGTGGAATTCGCCCTAAATGTATTAACCAATAAGTACGTACTTACTTACTATCCACAATGAGTCATTCTCCTGTCCAACCTTGATCCGCTTACCAAGTGAACCAGTCTTTGTCTTTCAATAAACTGATTAATATTTATATATACTTTATTGTACACCACAAAAATACACAACAAAAAGAATTATCGATAACTAAAAATATACAATGGGCGGCCTTATCGCTTTCTGCGATCTCTTCCAGGCAACCTTGGAATGGACAGTGATATTGTACTTATTTGACAAAATAATTATATTATACTAGCTTCAGCCCGCGACTTCGTCCGCGTGAAATTTCTGTTTCCCCCAACCCACCCGTCGCATCGCATCGCCTGACCGCCGCACTACTACTTCGTTTTCGCTGTCGTTCTGACTTTTTTTCTTTTTGCTCAGCTCCTAAGGGTGCTAGTGTGATGTTAAATAGCCTATAGCCTTCCTCAAATATTGGGCTATCAAACGCAAAAAGAATTTTTGAAATCCGACTGGTAGTTCCGGAGATTACCCCCTACATACAAACTTACAAACAAATTTTATCTCTTTATAATGTTACGCGCCACAATTAATGCCTGACATTAGCTACCACTAGCGCCACCTAGTATCGAGTAGCAGAACTAATAGGTCGAGATGCTTCCAGAACTTTCGATACTAGAACATTCTAGAACTATCGACATCGGGTCAGTCGGGACCGGTATGTACTCGAACATTCTAGATGTTTCTACAGTAGAAAGTTCTGGAACTATCTGAGGCCCTATATAAGGCCGGTATGGGCCACGACCGGATCAGTATTGATTCTGCGATACAAGCGATAACATTCGAAGCGATCTTCAAGTGCGACTTAAGAGTGATCAGTAGTGCGATTGTGTTTTATAATTAGTGTGTTTGAGTTTCTATTGGTGTTATTTAATTAAAGTGTAATTTTTGGTTATTAAATCGGCAGTTTTTATTGTCACGAACCCCAAGCTCGTAACAATTGGTGTCAGAAGCAAGGATTAAAATCATGCCGATTTTACCCAAAGACGACACGGAGGGTATCCGTACCCGGAGTCAACGCCAACAGGAGACGGACCAGAGACGTTTTGGTGGAGCTGCGCCACAGATGTCGGAGGGCCAGCTGCCGACCACGGAGGCCGGGCCGTCCGCAGCTGCTCCAGGATCATCAGCACCAGATTTGGCTGCTCTGATGATGATGCTGCAGGAGCAGGCTCGCCGTCAGGAGGAGCACGCTCGTCGACAGGAGGAACAGGCCCGCCGTCAGGAGGAACAGGCTCGTCGGCTGGAAGAACAGCTCCAGCGGGACAAGGAGGAACAGGCCCGCCGTCAGGAGGAACAGGCTCGTCGGCTGGAAGAACAGCTCCAGCGTGATAAGGAGGAACAGGCTCGCCGCCAGGAAGAACAGATGCTCCTTATGAAGGACCTTCACGCTACCTTCGGGAAAGACATGAAGGAGGTGAAGGATAAGGTTGCCCAACATGACAACCGCCTATTGGAAGCTGAAACCCGAATCGACCAAGTGAATAATCGGGTTGACAACGTGATGGCTGACGTGAAGAAAACGCTGAATTGCCTTAAACTTGAGGATGGAATCGCAGCTCCCGTAGCTACAACACCTACGCTACGTGGGTTCAAAGTGCCACCGTTCGACGGAACTTCTTCCTGGTCCGCCTATAAAATCCAGTTTGAGGCTGTCATGAAGGCGAACGGGTGGAATGAAAGTCAGGCCATGACTGCCCTCACCCTAGGCCTGCGTGACCAGGCCTTAACTGTCCTGGAAGCTCTCGGTAAGGAAGTGACTTACGAGCAGCTCCTTGAGGCATTGGAGGCTCGGTATGGCGACGCTCACCTGGAACACGTGTTTCGTGCGCAGCTAAAGGATCGCGTGCAACGCAGTAATGAAAACCTGCAGCAGTGGGCCCTTGAAGTGGAGAAGCTGGTTCGGAAAGCATACCAGTCGGTACCTGCGCTTATTCATGGGAACCTGGTGCAGGTATTCATCGATGGCATCCGCGACCTTGAAGTTAGAGCTGCTGTGAGGCTCGGTCATCACGGGACACTTAAGGACGCCTTGGCCCATGCACTGGAGGTGGAAGCTGTGCGGCAGGATCATCGTTCCCATCGCGTCAGGGAGGTTGCAGCGGCTACAGTTCGCGACCGCAATAAAGGATACAGCCCTAGGTGCTACGGCTGTGGGGAAAGGGGCCACCTTAGATCCAGTTGCCCTAAGCGGACTGCAGAAAGAGAAGACGGCCGATCTCCAGAGGGCAGTGCGGCTAACAGCACCGCCCAGCACCAACAGCAGGGAAACGAGTAATAGCCAGGACTGCGGGGCGGGTGCTGGCTGGTGTTCAAAGAGCCCCAAGGATTTCGATCACGCAAACCCATGACGGGAACAGTTTAATCATCAAGGGCGAGGTCAACGGAACGCCTTGTAAGCTGACCATAGATACAGGAGCCTCTCGTACGGTCGTTAGTTCCCAACTAACAAGTCGGTTCCTTGGGGACTCCGCATACAACCGAGAACGCATTAATTTGGTAACAGCCACCGGTCAGCGCATAACCGTCCATGGAGAGAAGAAGATGGAGTTGAAGCTAGGCAACAGATTCTACCTGCATAATGTCATCGTGGCTGATATAATGGACGATTGTATCTTGGGCCTTGACTTTATGAGGAAGAATTGTTGTGAGATTGACGTCAAGCAAGGTGTTTTGAAATGTGGACAAGAAGAACTTTTTATGGAAGGGGCGTTACCAGGGAATGTGTACAGCCTTAAGAAGATTGTACTTCCGCCGAGATCAGAAACGATGGTGCCGGTTAGTCTTCCTCGGAATCCTGGGCAAACTCATCGTTGTGTACTCGTGGAAAGGGTAGACAATGACCTTCCATGGAAAGTGGCACGAACTTTGGTCAGAGCCACCGACATCTCAGGGGTACGTGTGCTGAACCTTTGTGATCAGGAACAGATTATAGAAAAAGGCACACTAGTTGGTACTTGCGAGGAAGTGGATTGGTTGCGTCGATGCCAATATCTATCGACTGGTACCCTCAGCAAGGATGCACAAACAAAAGTGTCCACACTTTTAGAAGACTGCCGCAGCGCTCTGTCCCAAAATGAAATGGTCAAGGCGAAGAAGATGTTACTCAAGTATGCCGATGTTTTCTCGTCAAACGATGCTGACATCGGGAAGACTGGCTTAGTACAACACAAAATAAACACAGGAGAAGAATTGCCTATCCGTCAGCGGCCAAGGAGATTACCGGTAGCACGTGAAAAGGAAGTGGAAACCATGATTGAGGGAATGGTGAAGGATGGTGTTATTGAACCTTCATCTAGTCCATGGTGTTCACCTGTAGTGCTGGTAAGGAAGAAGGACGGCAGCATGCGGTTTTGTGTTGACTATCGTCGTCTGAATGACGTTACGAAGAAGGACAGCTACCCTTTGCCAAGAATAGATGACACGCTGGACATGCTTACTGGAGTAAAGTGGTTTAGCACGCTGGACCTGAAAAGTGGCTACTGGCAAGTTGAAATTGATCCTAAGGACAAGGAGAAAACTGCATTCTCGACAGGAAAGGGTCTGTGGCAATTTAAAGTTATGCCGTTCGGATTGTGCAACGCTCCGGCAACGTTTGAAAGGCTGATGGAACTTGTACTAACCGGGTTAATTGGTGATGCCTGTCTGGTCTACTTGGATGACATCATCATCGTAGGCCGTACGTTTGAAGAACATCTTCAAAACCTGGAACGCGTGCTCATTAAGATCCAGAGTGCCAACCTCAAGTTGAGTCCAAAGAAATGTTCACTATTCAAACGGCAAGTTAGCTTTTTGGGGTATGTAGTGTCGGAAGAAGGTATCCGCACGGATCCAGAGAAAATCGCCGCTGTCAAGGATTGGCCAGTTCCGAAAGACAAGACGCAGGTCAGAGCATTTTTGGGTTTGTGCTCTTATTATCGGCGATTTGTTAAGAACTTTGCGGATATAGCCAAACCCCTGCACAAGCTAACCGAGGAGAAGCGACATTTCTGCTGGGATGAAAGTTGCGACATCGCGTTCCAGGAGTTAAAGGACCGACTGTGTAAAACACCTATTTTGGGGTATCCTGATGCAGGCAAGGAATTTATAGTTGACACAGACGCAAGTGACATAGGACTTGGTGGTGTGTTGTCTCAACGGAATGGTGATCAAGAGGTTGTGATAGCGTACTTCAGCAAGTCTTTGTCAAAACCGGAAAGGAACTATTGTGTCACGAGACGGGAATTGCTTGCTGTGGTAAAGTCATTGCAGCATTTTAGCAAATATCTTTTGGGGCGGAAATTCCATTTACGAACTGACCATGCTGCACTGAAATGGCTATTGCAGTTCAAAAATCCAGAAGGACAAGTTGCGAGATGGATTGAGCTACTGCAGGAATACGACTTTGTGGTCGAACATCGCAGCGGGAAATCTCATGGCAACGCAGATGCATTATCAAGAAGACCTTGTCCAGAAGACTGCAAGCATTGTACTAGGCAAGAGGGTAAGGAAGTGGTACCTGTGAGGATGCTCAGAACAGACCTCAGCGATGAGTGGAAGGAAAGGCTTCAACGTGCACAGCAGGAAGATTCAGACCTCAAGCCGATTCTAGAGTGGATGAAGGCCAGTGCACCTAAGCCCAGATGGAGCGACGTCTCAGCGATGAGTTCGATCACAAAAAGCTATTGGGCCCAATGGGACAGCTTGGTGATTCAGGATGGAGTCCTGTGCCGTAAATGGGAAAATGCTCGGGGGGACAGCTGTCATTTGCAAATGGTTGTCCCTAAGGCTCAAGTACAGGATGTTCTACAGCTGTACCATAATGGTTGTTCAGGGGGTCACCTGGGAGTAAAACGGACTCTACTGAAGGTACGTGAACGGTTTTACTGGGTCCACTGTCGGGACGATGTCGAGGACTGGTGTCGCAAATGCACAAGTTGTGCAGCTGTAAAGGGACCTCAGACTCGTAGTAGAGGTGCATTGAAATTGTACAATGTTGGTGCACCATGGGAGAGGATAGCCCTTGACGTTGCGGGGCCGTTTCCGGTAAGTGAAAGTGGTAACAAGTATTTCATGGTTGTAATGGATTACTTCACTAAGTGGCCGGAAGTCTTCGCCATTCCAAACCAGGAAGCTTCAACAGTTGCCGATAAACTGGTTCATGAAGTCTTCTGCCGTTTTGGAGTACCCTTGGAGATTCACAGCGACCAGGGAAGGAATTTTGAGTCCCAAATATTCCAGGAAACTTGCCGAGTCATGGGTACTCATAAAACGAGAACAACTTCTTACCACCCACAATCGGATGGAATGGTGGAACGATTTAATCAGACATTGGAGAGATACCTGGCGAAAGTTGTGGAAAATCGGCAACGAGATTGGGACAAGCACATACAACCGTTTTTGTTGTCATATAGAAGTGCTGTTCACGAAAGTACATCGGTGACGCCAGCTTTCGCAAACTTTGGAAGGGAATTACGACTGCCTGCAGACCTGATCACCGGAATACCACCTGATGCCCCACGCAGTATAACTGATTATGCGAATGACTTGCGGAACAAAATGAATGACATTTATGAGCACGTCAGACAATCGGGCCAGCAAATGTCTGAAAAGATGAAAACCCGTTATGACCGCAAAATGAACAATAAAGGGTTTGACGAAGGTTCACTAGTGTGGTTACACAATCCAGTCCGCAGCAAAGGGAAATCTCCTAAGCTTCAAGCTAAATGGGACGGGCCGTACCGGATTGTGACAAGGATCAACGACGTAACCTACCGGATACAGAAAGGTGCAAGAGGTACTCCTAAGATCGTCCATGTGGATCGACTGGCGCGTTATTACGGGGCCGATAATGCTCGGGACGAGCATGTCTTAGGAGGGGGCAGTGTTACGCGCCACAATTAATGCCTGACATTAGCTACCACTAGCGCCACCTAGTATCGAGTAGCAGAACTAATAGGTCGAGATGCTTCCAGAACTTTCGATACTAGAACATTCTAGAACTATCGACATCGGGTCAGTCGGGACCGGTATGTACTCGAACATTCTAGATGTTTCTACAGTAGAAAGTTCTGGAACTATCTGAGGCCCTATATAAGGCCGGTATGGGCCACGACCGGATCAGTATTGATTCTGCGATACAAGCGATAACATTCGAAGCGATCTTCAAGTGCGACTTAAGAGTGATCAGTAGTGCGATTGTGTTTTATAATTAGTGTGTTTGAGTTTCTATTGGTGTTATTTAATTAAAGTGTAATTTTTGGTTATTAAATCGGCAGTTTTTATTGTCACGAACCCCAAGCTCGTAACAATAATATTAGTATAGATTGAGGTTCAAAGGTCGAGTGAACCATATACGGTAATGGTTATTAACGTCTTTGACCCTTGTATCATAAAATTAATATGAAGCATGTAATTATATAGACTGTATCTTTAACAAGAAAGGTTTATTATAAACTAGCTGCGCCCCGCGGTTTCACCCGCATAAGTTTCGATCCCGTGGGAATATCGGGATAAAAACTATGCTCTGTCATTTTCCGGGAGTCAAACTATCTCTATACCAAATTTCATCTAAAACGGTTCAGCGGTTTAAATGTGAAATATCACTGTAAATTTCAATAATAGGGTGATATTTTGTCGATAAGAAAAAGTAGTATTTAAACACTTGTCTTACGTCATCATTTTAAACTGTTGAAGTCAGCTACCTGTCTAACCAGATGCAACAGAAAACAAGAATTTTAAATTATTGTCTACATTCAAGGCTTTTTACTGACGTAGTTTATGGGCTAGATAACAAATAAATATTGAAATTAATTCAAGTATTATTACGTACTATATTAATACGTGCGTACTCTATTTTATTTTAAATTTTAACCGACTTCAAAAAAAGAAGGGAGGTTATGAATTCAACCAGCTTAAAAATTAAATAAAGTTTTCATCAGTAAAAATTGATAGTGTATTTAACTTGAAATTCTTTTTATATTTTGATTGCAATTGTTTTATCGACATATTCTATTTATGTAAGTCTAATTATTAAACTTGTGCATACAAACGAAAATTGTTAGGAACTTATGAGAAAAGTTATTAAATATTCTTAAAAAGACAGATTTTTTTTTTAATAAAAGAAAGCACCTATTTTTACTATAACGGTTGTGTATCTAACAAAAAAAAAAAAAACAATCCAACAGTCCAGTGCCATAAAAATAAAAAGAAACAAAAGTGACAGTTATTTAAAAAGAGAACAAAAACAAAAAAGCCAAGATGGCGGCTTCACCTTCAGCCCTACCAGCTATAGACGACCCGGAAATAGCGAAGCATGTTGAAGAGCTAGAGAAGGCGAAGACTCAGGACGAGTATGAGGGGAAACTGAGGAAGATGGGCTTATCCGTTGCTAAATGGATGAAGCTGCTGTTCAATAGTGCTCCGCCGGAGGAGTTTCATGCTGAATGGTTGACTGTAAGTGTTTTTAGCATTGGGACGTCCTAATGTCATAGTTAGAACAGGTGGATGGTTATTTGACAGCTATAAAGTACTGACTAATGCAGAAATTGGGTGCCCCCCAAAAGAAAAGGGGGTAACCAAACCCCTTCATTATTTGTTTACCGTACAGACGCCAGCATATCAAGCTACTACAATATGTCAAATTTATTTAATAGAACACAACTTTATCGCTAAAGCATAAGATTTTAGCTAGAGTTTTAGTTCTTTTGTTGTTTTTGTTTTTCTTTTATTATTATTGTTTTTTGTAACGTGAATGCTGTGTTTGTTCTCTGTTATTTGTAAATGTTTGTGTTTGTGTTTTTGATGTGCCTTAATAATAAATAAATAAATAAGGTTCAAAGTTGTTTGGGAAAATTCGACAGTTTCGGCTAGCTTGATATGCTGGCGTCTGTACATAAAGAAATTTGCAAAAAGTTGTTCCCAATATCTTAAAAAGATACTGATAATCACTTTTAGATTGTTTTTTGCAGCTAAATCGGCTAAGTTATTAGTTAGGTACTTGATATCACACAATGTCCAACCAGCACCCTAATTGCGTAACACACTATCCATCGGAATCTGAACCATTTTGAAGCAAATTGCTAATCCATTGCTTCATAAGTTCGAAAAATTTGTCTGCTCAACACGTAAATAACGCAATGAATGTTGTTGAACTGTCAAAATGAAACCGATTCAGATTGATAATGTGTTACGCAATTGCCCCGCTGTATTAGTTATTTATGCAACTGTCTGCTGTGTGTGTTCATTGCTCGAAAACTATAAAATATCACGGAACATACATAGGCTTCCAATCAATGGGTATTAGTGTGCCCTGACCACAGACCTTCGCTGGTACAGGTTTCCTGGGACACACTGTATAGCGCAAAGGATTTTCAACTCTCGGTGTTGAACCGAGAGTTAAGAGTCCAATAGAGCGTATCCCAACGCGCAAAAAAAGTCACTGTCGGATTTTGAACTCTTGGCGTTAGGCAGTTCGTTGATAATCCAGTGAGCGAAATAAAATCGCCACGGGAAAAACGTGCCCGTTCCAAACTGGGCTTAGTTGATTTACGAAAGAATCCTTTAGTATCTTATCGGCTGTCTGCAGTTTGAGATAAGAACTCAGATATTATGTTAATTATTTCATAATCGGTAGCAGGTGTGCATATTAATCATTTAAGTATACCGGGTCAAATTGAATTATCTAGCGAGACTGCAGTCGTGAAGGGTATCGACATTTAAACACGATATTTCTTTTTTCTTAACCGACTTCAAAAAAAGGAGGAGGTTCTCAATTCGTTTGTATTTTTTTTTTTTTAATGTTTGTTACGCCGTCATTTATAAACCGATTTGGAAAATTCTTCTTTTATTTGAAAGTATATACTTTCAGATTGGTCCCATTGTCATCAGGTCAGGACCTGATGATGGGATCTTGGAGAAATCGAAGGAACTCTTCAAATATTATAGACACACCTATAGTGATTTGGGTATTTTTTATAGTAACTCATGCATTTGCTCTCGGAAAGCACCATTTGGTGAAGTGGAACTGATGATGAAGACCACAGATGGCCACCGGAACTACTCAATTATAAGTATTTCACGGGTTGCGATTTCGATTACTTTAATATGGTTTCTAAGCAATTTATGCTCATCACAATGCGAATGGTGAAATGGAGCTGATGGTGTCCATTCGCAGGAGAACTCCTGAACAATTAACGTCCCTGCATCGGGAAAAACAATATTTTGTAAAAGGCGATGAGCAAGTTGACACTAGGCTATTGTATGTAACATAGATAAATTACAAGCAGACCCACTAAAAAGCGAGAAATAAAAACTTTTTAACAAAAAAAAAACCGACTTCCAAAAATAACACTACAAAGTGAAAAATAACTTTAATTTCGGAAGTCGGTGGCAAAAAACTAAAATACAAATCAAAAGACACCGACTTCCGAAATTAAAGTTATTTTTCACTTTGTAGTGTTTTTTTTGGAAGTCGGTTTTTTTTTTGTTAAAAAGTTTTTATTTTGGGGAGGCTTCTATCCATGGTTCATATGGCTACCATATAGGAACATAGGAGAATTCGTGATATCTTTTAAACCGTTTTGTAGCTGTAGTCCTGTCTTCCTGTAATGAAAAGTGAAATATTATACGTTTCAGAAGGGAAACTTCTTAGGCGGCGGCGATTCGAGAATTGAGAGTGAAATTTCATGGACGCGTCACGTTTAGGCACATTTCGTTACATGAGAGAGAAGAAAGATATAATAATATCTCTGTCTCTCACACATCGAGTTTTTAACAAGTTTCTTCATCACGTTTACAGTCTTGGACGCTACGCAATTTTTTTACTTTAAACTATGTCTGAATTCTGGAGTAAAGTTGGCGCAAGCTAAAACTTATATATTTTATTTTAATATTTATAGATTTACTTTTTGTTATAAAGGAGATCAGCCACATTGGGACCAAAATTCAAAATGGCCGGCCAACAAAAAAAAATGTCTCAAAGTCCGTACAAAATAGACCGGGGCGGTCCGTCAACGAAGATAGTCCCGTCCGATAGTAGTCGATCCATCAAAAAAGTGACAAATGAAATTTTCGGACGACAAAAAGACATCGGGATTAGGGACAACTGCCAAATCGTGTTTTCATTTATTCTTAGCGATCTAATTTTAAGTATGTAAAAGCTACGGAGTAGAAAACGCCCGTAAGGAGGCGTCCATTAATTACGTGAGGTGATTTTGGCGGTTTTTGGACCTCCCCTCCCCCTCAGTGAGATATCGTGAGATTTGGCTCGACCCCTTCCCCCCTCCCTCTAATCTCACATGAGATTGTTCAAAATGCGTATTTTCAGTGTAAATACGTTAATCTATGCTTCATTGCGTTGAATAAAAAAAAAACAATTTGTTTAATTATTTTTATTTAAGACTTGGTAAGACTCAATTCAACCCAGTTTTCTCTCAATTTGATAATGTTTCTTGCGGAAAAAAAATTACGTGATACTTGCCAGGACCCCTCTCTCCCTCACGTGAGATTGGGTGAGAATCGGCTTGATGCCACCTAACTTCGATCTAAAGTATGGATATCGTGCTAAGGGTGTAGACATCCGAATCCGGACAGCGGTCCGCGATTTGGTGACCCCTAGACTATACTATAAACCTCTCCCTACCACCCTTTCAGCAAATACAAGGGTGACATCATGTTAATCCCGAGTACTCTTGTCCACAGATTGACGAATACAAAGCGCAAGCGCAGGAGAGCATGTACGAGGCGTGGCGCGTCGTGAACCTGCCGAACTGGAGCCTTGAGAAGAGAGGTAGTCGAGGAGACATTGTAGAGTCCAAGAGGACCGAGGAGTATGGGAAGGTTTACAGGTTTACTGTGAGTATTATAAAGATATCGGTCGATGTCGTTCGCTTCAGCCCCGGATCTGGGGGGGGGGGGGGGGCAACTACTAACAACGCATTTCTTTTTTTAATCTTCTTTCAGTATTATTCAAACACTTTTAAACCGGTAAAACACGCGTGGCTTCAACCTCTATTATTACTGCTAAATAAGGTCTAATATCCTGTGAGGCAGTATTACTTTATGGTCCGTAGACAGTATAATCGACTAAATGAATGATTCAAAAAGAAAACCATTTTTTTTTGTGAGAAGGTCGTAACCATGTCGCGCAGCGGAACGTCGGCGCGTGACAGATGTTAACGTCATAACGTCGCTCGCGTGACTAAAAGTCCTATCTCATTTTTTAGATGATTTGAGTTAGGACAACTGCATTTTTCTATTCATGTCATATTAAGTCATGCGAGCGACGATAAGAAAGTAACGGCGTACGACCGGTATCATTTTTCGCAAATCTCCCAGTTCTGATTTTGATTTCGCCATAATACTAATGGTTGTAATTTTCGCATACGTATGTAAAAACTATATTTCTATTATTTAAGGCGGTACCCCGACCAAAACCGCGTTTTGCTTCGTTATTCAGAGGCTATTAACTCAATAATTATGAGAAATAAACTACATCTGAGAGCACATTATTAATGTTCGATATCCTATCATCACATTGCACGTTATTATTTGTTTTTATGTGTACTAATACATTTAAAATCTCCTTTTAAAAAAGTGACTAAAATTATTGATTGCATTCATCTTTTGCTAAAGTTGACGTTCTATTAATTCGAGGATTTCACCAATGCACAGATAATTTAAAAACCTAAATAATCCATGTTTTCATTTATTTAAAAAGATCGCTATTCTTTTTTTATTAAAATAATTCCAAAAATTGTGCGATTTCTATGATAAAGGGGCGTGCGCAGGGTACGAGAGGCAGTACGCTGCATCCTTTTCGTACGAGGAAGTCGTGTCGCTCTCTGTCTCTGTCGCAAGGAGGGAACGAATGCTCAAGGTTATTTGGTCGGGGTACCGCCTTAATAGAAAACTTCCTATAAGGACCAACTGCGCCCAGTTGCACTTCAGATTCTGTATTTGACGTTTCTTCTATCAAACCTTCATACCTAAAATATTATTGTTTTTATTTTCAGGGAGTCGTAGAAGCCCCACCGAAATTTTTATACGAAGAGTTTAAGGACAATATCACTAAGTTGCCTGAATGGAATCCCACCATTTTGAAGAGTGAACTTATAAAGGTACGTGTCTTTTTACCCGACTGCGCCAGAAGGAGGGTTATGTTTTTCGAGAGTATGTATATGACGGCATATTGTCTAGCAGCTGCGAGAGACGGCGACTAGGTGGCGCTAGTGGAACGTGCACCGGACGCATCATAGACAAATCATTCACTCTATCGATCATTTGGCCTAAAGGACTTGGTATCCAATCCAGTAAAATATTGTAACGTTTCCCCCTCACTAGCGATCAGCCTTTATAAGGAGCTGCGCGGTTGAGTCTGTACGCATTTCCAATGGATGCGTCTTGGTGCACGGACCACTGTCTCTCGACAGTCAGTACTGCCCGATTATTGGATGTGGAACGCTGTCTCTGACAACTAGTACTGTCCTTATTGCGGTGGGTGCATGGACCACTGTCCTTGACAGTCAGTACTGCCCTATGTGACCACCCTCAATGTCATTATTAGTTATTTAATAATGAATTAATTTAATTTCTGTATTTTAAAGATTTAAGATAACTGATTGTTCGATTTAAATAAATGTATGTATTAGTTTTACTTCTGATGTCTTGGCCGAATCCGACATATGTATAATGGTGTCATGACAGCCCTAAGAGCCGTTCCCCACGGTGCTGTGCGGCTGCGACGCGGCGCCTGAGCGATGCCGATTGCCGCTGCGGTTTCCTACATATAAAAATGTATAATATGCCACACGACGCGCTCCGGCGCCGCACCGCACGCACATCGGACTTAAGATGAGGCCGGGAGGGGTGTAAGCAGTGCAGCGCCGGAGCGGCACGGCTCAGTTGTTTGCGGCAAACTGTCGTAGAGATGGGCGGCCAGCCAACACTCTTTTCGTCGCCGGTGCGGCGCCGTGACCCCGCCGTAAGAACGGTGCGACGCCGCACTGCCCGCGAGATATTTTGGAACGTGTGGAACGGCTCTTATTGTGTTTTTTGGACAGAATACTTACTTGCCAGTGGTGTGAACGGTCGGCGATATTCTTTTTCTTAGCGTGTCGATAGCTATCTAAATATACTCGGGTCCAGAATTCGGCTACTTGTTTGGCGCCATCACTAGCGTCCATCAGTTCCTGTAACGTGCAGCTTACAGGACATGCAGGGCACGATATTAAGTGTCCCATCGTTTGTGGAACAGCACCACATTTACACTCCAAGGCGGAAATCTCCAACTGAACAGGTTTTCCTTGCTTCGGCCAACCTGGGTCCGGAGTCTGTTTAAAGACTTCCAGGTTACCCAAGGTAACTCATGTCCAGGAATAATATGTATCTTGTACTGGCACCCTGCTTTCTCGTCAACGGAGAGACAGGTATCTAAGAAGTTTCGAATTTCGCGGTTTAAACTGAAGGAATCATCTTTACTGTTCCAGGAAGTGGGTCCCGGTATAGACCTGTCGTACCAAGTGACGGCGGGGGGCGGGCGCGGGCTCATCGCGCCGCGCGACTTCGTGATCCTGCGCTGCACCGCGCCGCTGTCGCGCGACGGACAGGTCGTGACGTCAGACCCCTACAGCTACATCAGCAGCGGCGTCAGCGTCAATGTGCCTGGCTACCCGCCGCATAGAGACCTCGTCAGGTAAACCAGGTCTTTGTTATGTTCAGACGCCAGCACATCAAGCTACTACAATCTGTCAAATTTCTTTAATAGATTTTGGACTTTATCGCTAAAGCATAAGGTTCAAAGTTGATTGGGAAAATTTTGCAGTTTCGGGTAGGTTGATGTGCTGGCGTCTGTACTTGGTATTGTTGACAGGCTAACACTATTCTCCCATACCTATTAACACTGTAATTTAGAAGAATTGTAAAAGCCAATTATTTTTAAAAGAGTAACCGTGCACCTAGCTTCTGACGTTTCATAAGTACTATCAACAATATTATAAAGGCGAAGTTTGTGAGTGTGTTTGTATGTTTGTTATTTCTTCACGCACAAACGGCTGGACCAATTTTGATAAAATTTGGTTTGGAGGTAGCTGACACCCTGGATTAAGACATAGGATATTTTTATCCCGATATTCCCACGGGATCGACACTTATGCGGGTGAAACCGCGGGGTGCAGCTAGTAATAATATAATAACATTGTGCCCGAAAAGAATATCTAACCCAGGACTTTATCAGCAGCGATACTTTAAACTACTACATAGACCAACGAGGCAATAAAAAAAAACCGGTCAAGTGCGAGTCGAACTCGCGCACCGAGCGTTCCGTACAAATTTGTAGGTGTGTAAATAGTTTATCACGGGTTTTTATTTTTTAATGTAACTACAAATTTACAGTTTTCGGATTTTTTCCTGTATTTGTGCTACATGACCTTGCTTCTTGCCAAATTTCGTGATTGTAGGTCAACGGGAAGTACCCTATAAATTTTGACTCCCTAGAGAGTGTCGAAATATACGTTTTTTTGTGGCATAAAGGGCCGTATCTTTTTTTTACGTTAACTTAGAAGTTTGATTTTTTCACAGCTTCAAGGGACTGTAGACCTGAGTATATGGTTTTAATTTCAACTCGATACCTCCACGCGTTTCCGAGATAAAGGGTCTTGACAGACAGACAGACAATTGGAGAACAAAGTGATCTAAAGGTTCCGTTTTTTTCCTATTGAGGTACAGAACCCTAAAAACAATGGAATAAACGTGTTCTCTTTTTTCAATTGTTTTATTTTGTTTTGCAGAGGTCAAAATAAGGTCGGTTGCTGGTTCTTGAAGCCGCGAACTGTACAGACTTCGGGCGGCAAGATTGAGACTTACACTACCTTCCAATGGCTTTTGTGCTGCGATCTTAAAGGTAAGTCTATCTCAATTTAGTGCCAAATGCAGATTTTCAAAGTGCCATCATCATCATCATTTCAGCCGAAAGACGTCCACTGCTGGACATAGGCCTCCCCCAAGCACCTCCACTTCGACCGGTTCTGTGCTTCTCGCATCCAACGGGTTCCTGCGGCCTTCACAAGGTCGTCGGTCCACCTTGTGGGAGGCCTTCCACTCCAGAACCTTTCGGCCCCATCAGCCATCTGTTCTATTCTACAAGACTCAGTGCAGTATTATTGCAATGAGTCAATTTTTTTTTTTTTTAGATTGATTTATTTATATTACATAATCAGCCTATATTGTTCCCACTGCTGGGACACAGGCCTCCTCTTTGTGAGAGGGAGTGGGCCGTAATCCACCACGCGGGCCCAGTGCGGGTTGGTAGATGTCACATGTGTTCGAATTTTTTGGTTCTAGACCATGTCGGTTTCCTCACGATGTTTTCCTTCACCGTTTTGAGAGCAGTGGTGATGAGATAATTTACACAAAGTAAAGCGCCTGCCTGGGTTCGAACCTACGACCTACAACTCGCAGCCCTTACCACTGTGCCACCACTGCTCTATTTATATTACACCAGCAGCTCCCCGCGGTTTCACCCGCATAAGTTTCCCGTGGGAATATCGGGATAAAAACTATCCTATGTCCCTTCCCGGGACTCAAACTATCTCTATGCCAAATTTCATCTAAATCGGCAAAGCGGTTTAAGCGTGAAGAGGTAACAGACAGACACACTTTCGCATTTATAATATTAGTATGGATTATTATTTTTTAATATTACTAGAAGCATTTTCTAAAAATTAATGCAGTTCTACTTTTCTAAAAGTAAGAACACAGATCCTTAGACCCCAATCTACCTACCGTCTCTATTTATCATAATTTCAATTGTTGCTCTTACGTCATAACGCCAAAAAGCGCCCTGTTTATAAAATATAAGACTTTATTTTATTCCATCGAGACAGAAAATTAAGTTCCAGTACCCAGTTTTTATTTTAATTTTTAAAACTATACTAGGGCCACTATAAAAAAATCCGAACTTTCTTTTGAGTAACTAAATAAATTTAATTGTTAGTTTAATTGTATAATAAATTTCATATAATTTTAAATGACATAGTACTCGTATAGCCATACCTAATAACTGAATTGAAATGATTAACTGACATATTATTGTTATCATCACTAAGTATTATTTTTTTATATTTTTATTATTATGAATTCATATATCTCGGGACCATGTGGTCGTAAGGCGTACGACGCGACGGGCGGAAGCCAACTCGCAGAGGCTTATTATTATTATTTTTTTAATTGACACTAAACTGACGTTTTATTCTACGTAATTCATCGTTGTAATTTATTTTTATTATTATTTATAGACTTGGACATTATTGCTATTTTATAAAATATATTGTATAATGTGAAGAGTATGTGTAATATATTAAATGAATTGTAAGAAAATTTATCGAATGAGCGTTTTGGATGTTAAATCTAGAATATAACTAGAATATGAAACCAATAAAGAATATGTGTGATTGAATGCACTTTTATCTCGATTCCAGGTAAAATCCCGGTGTTCGTGCTTGACGCGGCGTTCGCAACGGTAATGTTAGACTACATAGTGCACGTACGGAAGTTTGCAGCCGAGGCCAAAGAACAGGGACTGTTCTAATCAACCATTCACTTCAAATTTGCGAGGCAGCAACCATTTGCTTCAACTATGGTGATACCTAAGGGCGTAGGAACCATTACTGATTGGTTTCTATCGCTACATATTTGCGAGTCGGCGCAACCATACGCTGCGATGCAGTAACCATTAACTTCCGTGATTTTTGTGATAAGGATTTTTGAGCAACCCATTTCGACAACTGCTTTGTATACAGCTGACGCTATAAAGCAGTAACGCTTCTGAACAACCATAAACTTCACATTTATAAGTCAGCAACCATACTATCAATATCCACGATACAATTGGCCTTATAAAACGTTGACTTCGTGGTTTCAATACATCAACCAATGACGATATACTGGTGAACCAGCAACCATTCGCTTCGATTCTATTAATTTCGAGTTCAGTGATCATTCTGAGCTTTACTTAAATGTTTTTAATACGGCTACGGTTGTTAGTCAAAGGACAGCTACACTATATAACTTCATAATTTGTGAAACCAACAACTTTATCAATACTACGTTTCTTCTGTAAGGAATTGTTGACTCAAATGTGCAAGACGGTGCTATACAACAGCTACTGCCAATCTAAACGGTTGTTTATCTAATATGGTTGCAGACAACCAGAAATTACAATTTTTAATGGAGTAAGAAAAAAAAATATACATTATACGTACAGATATTTTAATTGAAAGTGAAAGAGAACGATAATATTGTGGAACACTTTAGCAACCAATTACTAAAGAATGTGGAGTTTATTCATAAACGTTGCATAAGCGGTCAAGCTATGTGCGTACCTATGTAGTACGATACAATAGAAGCTTTAAGCAACGTTTATAAATAAAGGGGTATGTCTTTAGAGAGTAACGTTTTTTTTTTGTAAAGTATCATTTATTGTGTACATATTTTGTTAGAAATCAATAAAGAAATAAATAAATATTGTATAAAGGAGTTTTTTGCACATTTAATTTAAACAATGCAACTTTTAAGCTGTAGAAATTATTTTTGCAAATGATATCAGTGCAAGTTACATTTAGCAACCAAAAATGAAATGAGCAACCAGTTGCTTCGAAGCTAAGTAACCAAGGCCTTCTTAAACAGGATGGCAGGGAGATCGACCCGCAAACTGTAACCATGGATAACTGAATCTACGATTCTGAACTAAGTTGAAATTTTTCGGTTATAAAACAATATAGTTGCATACATTTTAACCGCATAGGTGTTGCACTTTTAGGGGCTTGTAGCTAAGTAATAACAGCCGCACGGGTCGATCAATCAGGTTAAGCAACGCTTGCGGCGGTTGGTCCGTGGATGGGTGACCATCTTTACATACCGAGACCCCTCCGTGCCTCGGAAAGCACGTTAAGCCGTTGGTCCCAGCTGTCATTCGTGGATCTTTGACAGTCGTTACGGGTAGTCAGAAGCCCGAAAGTCTGACAACCAGTCTTACCAAGGGGTATCGTATTACCCAGTAACTGGGTTGTGGAGGTCAGATAGGCAGTCGCTCCATGTAAAATACTGGTACTCAGCTGCATCCGGTTAAACTGGAAGCCGACTCCAACATAGTTGGGAAAAGGCTAGGCAGATGATAAAAAGACAAGACTCGCTAGCCAGGGCCCTAATTCACAATGACCACTTAACGATTCCTTACTTCGAAACCACATTAATTCCTTAGTTAATCACGACATCTGCTATTAACGTATTCTCTATGACAAAATGGCGTGGTTTAAACTGTCAAAACACATGTTGTCCGTACGGTTGACATTTCGATTCCTTGCCGTTAGCAAGACACGATATTGCGTGGTTTGCACGTGGGTAAGATTTCGCGGGGAATAATACAGTTTTGGGGCCCAGTAGTATGTCATAGTGTCTGTAGGTGGTCCGCCAGAGCTTGCGCTCAGATAAAAGGCTGCCTTTCCACGAGAGATGAGCGAGGATGCGTAGCGAGGGATGTGTGTGAAACCAACCAATAACATCGCTTCATTTTTATAGCTTGAACTATGTTAGCGTTGTTATTGGTTAGTTTTACACACATCCCTCGCTACGCATCCTCGCTCATCTCTGGTGGAAAAGGCAGCCTAAATCGTAGGACTGAAGTATCAAATAGAAGCTTATAAGTTTTCCCAAAGACCGGATTGTTGCCTGCAATATAAAAGAAGATAATACTAAATTAATGTGAAAAAGTTTGGTTAATGTGTAAATAGCAAAACTTATAAAATTGTTAAAATACAAATCATGCATTTAGAAATAATATAATCATAAAATATTTATGTTAAGTCAAGCATACAACGCATGTTTTTAAAGCCAAATTCATACATGAAATAAAAAGTTTACACAGAAAAAGTAAAGATAATATAGAGCAGCGGTAGCCCAGTGGTAACGGCCGCGACTTACGAATTGTATGTCGTAGGTTCGAACCCAGACAGGCACTTTACTTTGAGTAAATAATTTCATCACCACTGCTCTCAATACGGTGAAAGAAAACATCGTGAAGAAACCGGCATGTCTTAGAATAAAAAATTCGAAGACATGTACTGGGCCCGCGTGGTGGATTACGGCCCGAGAGGAGGCCTGTGTCCCAGCAGTGGGAACATTATAGGCTGATAATGCTATAGAAAAAATATATCTGTATGAGAGGAGATGGTTGCCTTGCAGTCATGCTGTAACAAACTCGCGTTGTTATTGCAATCGACTGGCTTACACTTTCGATTCCCGAGTCGAACAAGCAAATAGCTTCCAAAATCAATAAACAAGTCACATGACAAAATGAATGACATTGATTGATTGAACGAATGAATGAGTGAATGAAATCCTTCATTCTTGGTATTATTATTAGCTAATTGCCAATTAGTAGGGTTAAGCTATTTAAGGGATTTATAACTGATTTTCTATATTGACAAAGGCTGTATGTATATAAAAATCTAAAATTATAATATATTTTGAACGCGGGCTGTAGCTGGTAACCTCACCCTAATTGTTAGTACCTTTAGATAAAAGGCCTTTTATTGAATGATAATCATAATGACGAATGAACGATAATATAATCATAAGACCGAATGAATGATAATCATAAGAAAGAGTGAAAGATTGAGCCTTTTTAATGATGTATAAACAGTATGCAATTTTATATAAAATATATTCGGGGAATTCACTGACTTTGCCTGAAAAACACTGTTTAATGTAATTTTCTGCTATAGTTCTCACGTTTTAGCATGACAATAGCGATCATTGATCCACCTACATTTCCTAGGAATTTTTATTTCAAAAACTAAAATAAAGGTCGTTAACGTCCAGAATCAATATCTATTGTGATCTTCAACATGTTCTAATAACGAAAAACCTTACATAGTTTTTTGTTTGGGTTCCTACGCAGAGATATTAAGGGAAGGGCAATGACCGCTATTGTCGTTCTAAAATGCGACAACTATACCTATCTGCTAATAGTATCTGCTAGTAGCACAAATTGTACAAATTCGACCAGCTTAGTATTTATTTAGACAATAAATATAAAACACGGAATGCAAAAAAAAATATTGGGCACAGTATTCGATATGCAGGTATTTGCGTGAGTAAAAATAGAACATCTTACTGATTCAGAACAGGTATTTTCAGGTACAGACGCCACATCAACTTACTACAATCTGTCAAATTTCTTTAATACATTTTCAACTTTATTGCTAAAACATAAGGTTCCAAATTGATTGGGAAAATTTGACAGTTTCGGATAGGTTGATGTGCTGGCGTCTGTACATACATCCTCCGTCAGATGTGCGACCACCCTTAAGGCGAAGGGAACAAATATCGGCCCAGAATAAAAGAGAAATCGAATCGTTATAAATTCGAAGTTTCCTTTGGTTCAGCACAGACAAAGCAGCATATTGCATGCTCTAGCTAGCACATAGGTTCTCAACGTGGGCGATAACGCCCCCTCGTGGGCGTTTGGGACTTTTAGGGGGGCAGGAGTACCTACGCCTAGAGAAAATTACATATCCTATCTTACCACTACAGGTATAATATTAAGTAAGTACTTACATGAGAAAAAAAAAAACTCAAGAAATCTTGTTTGTTTCTTAATCAAATCAAGACAACAAGTTGATGATTGGAGTCTCCTTTTAAGCAAAAAATTCAAAAATTCCATAGCACGATAATTTTAAATTTTTTAATTTTAATATTTTTTTTTCACTCAAAGTGGGCGGTGGCCAAAATAAGTTTGAGAACCTATGCCCTAGATTCTTTGCTGTCAAGTTTTAAGTGGCCACTGGGAGACATCTCTTACTTGCTATTTTGAGCTTGAAGGCTGATTTAGACAGGGTAAGTCACTGACTCCAAACTCGAGACAAGTCAGTGCTAACCCGATATTTACCTAGTGTCTCCACTGACTCCAAATTCGGGGGGGGCTTGTGGCTAAGTAATATCAGCCGTACGGGTCGATCGATCAGGTTAAGCTACGCTTGCCGCGGTTGGTCCGTGGATGGGTGACCATCTTTACATACCAAGACCCCTCCATGCCTTGGAAAGCACGTTAAGCCGTTGGTCCCGGCTGTCATTCGTGGATCTTTGACAGTCGTTACGGGTAGTCAGAAGCCCGAAAGTCTGACAACCAGTCTTACCAAGGGGTATCGTATTACCCAGTAACTGGGTTGTGGAGGTCAGATAGGCAGTCGCTCCATGTAAAATACTGGTATTCAGCTGCATCCGGTTAGACTGGAAGCCGACCCCAAAATAGTTGGGAAAAGGCTAGGCAGATGATGATGATGACTAGGTAAATATCGGGTCATCACTGACTTGTCTCGAGTTTGGAGTCAGTTACTTACCCTGTTTAAATCAGCCTTTATTTTAGCAGTCCAGAAATAGGAGGTTAGTTGCAGAAAAGACCAATTTTAATAAATATGTAAATGTCGAGTATTGGAGGAAATAAAAATTATGTGATTTTATTAATGGCCACTATAAAACTAAGTTGCAAAGGAAATTTAACTATATAAATTAGGTTTAAGGTTTTTAATCGAAAAATAAGTGTTTATTTATGTATAATTAAAATAATTATATATAAAAATTAAGTATGTATTTATTAAAAGTGGTCTGATAATGCATCATAGTACATAGTTGTTATAAGTTAATGTATCTTAGATGTAAGATAAATAAATGATTTTTATACTGTATGACTGAGTTGTCAATTTCTAACATCCTTAATCTAAAAAAAAAATGCCGGGTTTGCGGCTCGCCTGACCAGCATAGCTATTCACAACCATTCGATACGCTTCCGTACCGTATCGAACATCAATCAATGCTGTCGTAGAAGTCCTCGATCGAATCGCGAAAAAATAATCAGCTGTTCCCTACATTTATGTTCGTATAACTCGTCAAAATGTAGGGAACAGCTGATTTTTTTTTCGCGATTTCAGGTTTGGTCCCATAGCAAAAGTTGTTTGTGTTCATGAGTACAATCACGCTTTTAAGTATCGGTCACTATTACCAGTCACCCTATATAATGTTCCCACTGCTGGGACATAGGCCTCTCTTCGAGAGGGAGTGGGCTTTAATCTACCATGCGGGCCCAGTGCGGGTTGGTAGATGTCACACGTCATGTCTTCAAATTTTTGGTTCTAGGACATGGCTGTTTCTTCACGATGGTTTCTTTCAATTTTTCTTTTTTTTTTTTTTCACACCGGCGAAAAGTTCCGACGAAGGGGAATTTCATGCAGAATCTTGTACTGAATCTATGGTGACAGGTTGCACATCGATGTCCCCGCGCCAGCCTGCACCCTAATAGCCACTATCAATCTCAATCTGAATCATTTTGAAGGATATTGCTAATCCATTGCTTCATAAGTTCGAAAACTGTATCTGCTCAACAACGTAAATAACGCAATGAATGTTGTTGAACTGTCAAAATAAAGCCCATTGCTACTGATAGTGTGTTGCGCAATTACCCTGCAGGATTAACACATAGGAACCATATCACTTGGTTTTAGTAGATTTTTATATTTTATTTATCCTGTTGATAGATTCTTATTTTGTAAATGTGAGGACTTTGTAGGCCTTGTAGACTTTAGATATGTAGACCATTGTATATTTTATCAAGTATCAGCGGTGCTATTCTGTAAAAAGATCATCGTGATAACTTAGGTGACATGAGCTTAAAGTGAGCTGTCATTCCACCTGATGCTAGGGATTGACACTATTGACAACTCACTTTAAGCTCACTTCACCTAAGTTTTCACGGTGAGATTTTTACAGAATAGCATTACTGGTACTTGTTGACAGGCCTACGCTGTCCTCCCATACCTACTGTAACTTAAAAACATTGTAAAATCCAATTATTTTTTTAAAAGAGTAACCGTGGAGTTTCTTGCCAGTTCTTCTCCATAGGAAACGACCAATTGGAACCGTGCACCTAGCTTCTGACGTTTCATAAGTGCCCATGTAGGTTTATGTGAAATAAAATATTTTGTATTTGAGGATACTTTTTATCCCAGTAATACGTTTCCGTGGGATAATTTCCGAACTCCACGCGGGCAAAAACTTATAGTTTCTAATTAAATAAGCACTAGGTATATAGATACCTAATTATTATTGTGTTGTGCTTCCGTGTACGACCACAGAAGAAATAGTACAGACGCCAGCACATCAAGCTACCCCAATCTGTCAAATTTTCCCAATCAACTTTGAACCTTATGCTTCAGCGATAAAGTTGAAAATCTATTAAAGAAATTTTACAGTTGATGTACTGGCGTCTGTACTTAGATAAATATCGGGTAGTTTGATAATGTTATGAAAAACGATATTACTACTCACCCGACATGAATTTCGAAAAGTAACAATTATGTACCTACTTCTCTACCAAGCTACCTCTCTGTCTCAAAGTTTCATCCATAAGTTTAGAAGTTTAGAAGACAAAGCCATTGCAAAATAAAACTATAGAGAATAGTTTTATTTTTGTAATGGATACATCAAACATTCTTATACAACACTTATACACCAAACTATAAGAAATAATATATAATATGGAATATATAAAATCTAATATAGATATGAAAATATAAATAGGTACATAAATAATAACATGATTTAATAATAATGAAAATATTTTTAAGAATTTCATAATAATTTCCTACATTATTCTTACGCAATACTTAGATACATAAAATAACTAATATACTATACCTACCTATATACACAAACCTATTAATATAATATAACTATACGTCCAATTAAGCACATCTAATAATTTATAATTTAAAATAATACTTATTTGCTACTTAGCCCTCTTCCTCTCTCCTAATTTTGCTGTGCCCGACAGGGTCCATAAATTGTTCTTTAACTTTAAATACCATCTATGTAATACATATGGAATGCAATAAAGAATTGCGTAAGTATAAGTTAAGTCCTGCCATTAAATATTACCAAAAACACATACTTTCAAATATTAATATTATAAAACTAAATAAAGAGTAAGAGATAAAGTAGTTTTCACATCATCAACTTCCTGCCCTTGGGAGGCTTGTGGCTAAGAAATAACAACCGCACAGGTCGAACGATCAGGTTAAGCTACGCTTGCCGCGGTTGGTCGGTGGACGGGTGCCCATCTTTACATACCGAGACCCTCCGTGCCTCGGAAAGCACGCTAAGCCATTGGTCCAGGCTGTCATTCGTGGATCTTTGTCAGTCGTACGGGTAGTCAGAAGCCCGAAAATCTGACAACCAGTCTTACCAAGGGGTATCGTAGGTATTACCCAGTAACTGGGTTGTGGAGGTCAGATGGGCAGTCGCTCCATGTATAATACTGGTATTCAGCTGCATCCGGTTAGACTGGAAGCCGACCCCAACATATTTGGGAAAAGGCTAGGCAGATGATGATCTTTCTGCCTATGTCCCACGATACGTGGTCGGCGCAACACGTTTTCGTCTTCTATATTCCCCCGTCAACCGTTGGGCTATCATTCAATCCCTTCTCTTTCATATTATTCGTCATAAAATTCATCAACCATTCACGTTTTGAAATCATCTATTAAAGAAAACTTGCAGCCCTGAAAAGGGCTCTTTTTTGTGGGTGTTTACTCACTTTCAAATATAATTAAATTTAAGAAACTGTACTTATTTCGTTTTGACAACGTCCACCAAAGAAACAGAAAACCCTGCAGCCCTGAAAAGGGCTTTGTCATCAATAAATACCTACCTACAACTTAAAAATTATACGAATTTTCACTACGAGCGCTCGCCACGCACTCTCCGCGCCAACTGAATGTCCTTCGGCATGATAGTCACTCGCTTCGCATGGATCGCGCACAGATTCGTATCCTCGAACAGCCCCACTAAGTACGCCTCACTGGCCTCTTGCAGCGCCATCACAGCCGAGCTCTGGAACCGGAGATCAGCCTTGAAGTCCTGCGCGATCTCTCTGACGAGACGCTGGAACGGCAGTTTCCTGATGAGCAGTTCCGTGCTCTTCTGGTATCTGCGTATCTCTCGCAGGGCCACAGTCCCTGGTCGGTATCTGTGCGGTTTCTTCACGCCGCCGGTGGCTGGAGCACTTTTCCTTGCTGCCTTGGGCGCCAGTTGCTTCCGAGGAGCTTTTCCTCCGGTGGACTTGCGAGCTGTCTGTTTTGTTCGCGCCATTTTGTTTTCGTTCACACACGAGCTAATGCGATGACGACTGTGTGAGCAATGTGGCGAGGAGAGACGCGCTGCCCTTTATAGTTTTTTGGTCCCACGCTCGAAAAATTGGAGAGGTTGTGGGTAGTTGTAGATTGTTTTGAGCGAGAATTACCCGTAGTACCTAAATTGTGAGGAACTTATAAGCTGCTAGGAATATTCCGCTGGTACAAACACAGTACCCGTTGTACGTGGTTTGATTTTGAATCTAAGTATTGATCTGCAGATTTTTCTCAATGTAGGTAGCACAAGCAGTACCTACCGACCTAGCTATCGTCATAGCATAGTTATCTAGTAGACCTACCTTTAGCGTTAAATTAGATAGGTAATCATCCTTAGAAATAGGGGGAGAAGAGTTTAAATGTGGTTCCCAATTGTTTTTTTTTTTTATAAATTTCGTATAGAAATATCGACATTCCATATTTGTTATTTGTTTGGAAAATCCGGAACGAAATGTCGGGCAAACGCTAGTTTCAAAAGATATTAAATATTACTTAGTCACGGAATATTCCAACTTAAAATGGTCTTCCAAAACGAGTGAACAATCATGGCCACAATTAGGAGATAAGGACAGTCCCTATCTCAAAATACCTGTACCTACAAAGTTAGTACTATTTTGTCACTAGGTAATTACCTATCTACCAAGCAGCTATATGTAGATACGTCGACAACATCCATCGGTTTCTTACTAAACTTCAACTATATCCGATGATTCTGCATAAGTACTTATCTCTTTTGTTGACCGTATCTTGTACCTTAGGTACCTAGCCACCTAGGTACTTAGGTACTAGAAATTCGAAATTGCCTATTACGACGTCCGCAATTCAACCACGTCTTCCAAGCAGTCCACCATAGGTACTTATCTATAATTATATTTATGTAAGTACAAAAGTATAAGAGAGCAAAAGTATGAGAGAGCAGTGGTGGCCCAGTGGTAACGGACACGACTTACGAGTTGTAGGTCGTAGGTTCGAACCCAGACAGGCACTTTACTTTGCGTTAACTATTTCATCACCACTGCTCACAAAACGGTGAAGGAAAACATCGTGAGGAAACCGGCATGTCCTAGAATCAAAAAATCGAAGACATGTGACATCGCCAACCCGCACTAGGCCCGCGTGGTGGATTACGGCCCACGCTCCCCTCTCACTGAGAGGACACCTGTGAAAAAAAATCAGCTGTTCCCTATATTTATGTTCGTATAACTCGTCAAAATGTAGGGAACAGCTGATTTTTTTTCGCGATTTCAGGTTTGGTCCCATAGTAAAAGTTGTTCATAATGATGAGTACAATTACTGACCCCTTAAGAGGAAAACGGTGATGAAAATTTCACCCAGTATATTATTGTTATTATAATGTTATTAGTCTGTGAGACTTCCGAAAATAAAGAAAAAAGAATCTTATAGGTAAGTATACCTACCTTTTACCTATTTCCACACACACACAAAAATCCTCCATAAATTCTAGGCACCTACAGCATGACTAACCCAACAGAGCATGAGCTCGCGTGTTGCTAACAACCACCCAGGTCGCGTGTAACGCCTAATTAACTAGTGTTTAGGCGTAATTAGCAAACCGCGAGCACCTGTTGGTCGCTGGTCGCATCCTGCAGGGCGTCAAACCATGTGTAGGGCCTATGACAGCTTGGGACTTTTTGCGGTGGTTTTTGTTTCGATTTGTTTTGTGTGGAGACGTAAAAAGTTGTGCTTTTTGTGGTGCGAGTAGGTGCAGTTTTTAATGACTGAATGTTATTGTAAGTATGATTGTGTTGGATGGAGTTCATTGCGTTTTTGTGGTTGTTATTTAAAATATTTAGTTTGCGCGTTTTTATTAAATAATCCTACCATAGTCACGAAAGCTATAGGTACCTACATTTCCAGTAGATAGGTAGCACTGACCATGTACCTATAATATAAACATGTATTGTACAGGGTTATTGGAAGAACACCAACCGTCATTATGAACAACTTTTACTATGGGACCAAACCTGACATCGCGAACAAAAAATCAGCTGTTCCCTACATTTATGTTCGTATACCTTTAACTCTTCAAAATGTAGGGAACCGCTGATTTTTTTTAGCTCTGCTGATTAGCGCGGGGCGGCGCGGCGGCGAGCGGTAAAAACAAATACTTATAGGTACAAAAATATATGAACCATACCACGACGCACCGCTCGCAGCGTCAACAACGCTAGCAGTAAACCTGAAAACGCGAAAAAAAATCTGCTGTTCCCTACATTTTGACGAGTTATAAGAACTTAAATGTAGGGAACCGCTGATTTTTATTCTCGATTTCAGGTTTGGTCCCATAGTAAAATTTGATCATAATGATGAGTACAATGAGCTCTTAAGAGGTTGTTGGTGTTTTTTAAGACACCGCGCCGCTTACCGCTAAGCCAAAAGTCGGTTAAGCGATCGGCCTATATAGATCCATCTTCTTCTTAGCGTGTTGCCGGTAAGAATCACAGAACAGATAAATGAAGTAAGAATAATACGTAGAGAAATACTTTTAAAATTTGTTTGGCTCAAAATTCAGCAACGCGAATACCTTTTGCTGACGCACCCATTAGGTCCTCACGTGCATGTGCAGGTGACCGGGCATGCGGTGCAAGATGCGAGGTGAACCATTGTCTGTGGAGAGACGCCGCATACACACCGCAGGTCTGAGCCGTTCATGAACCCCCACTTGTGAAGGTTGTCCTTGCTGTGGCCTACTTGGGTACAGACGCCAGCACATCAAGCTACCACAATCTGTCAAATTTATTTAATAGATTTTTAATTTTATCGCTAAAGCATAAGGTACAAAGTTGATTCCCAATGTGTTTGTTATTCCAGCGTATGGCACTCGTGGATTGCAGCTGAAAATCAGCGTCAGATGATACACCTGGTGTTGTCATCTGACATTATGCTGAGCTGAGGCCCTTTTGGCATTATAATCTTTGTTTTTATAGTTTTAAGGTGTATTTATTTTGCTGTAATGCCAATAAACGCATTTTTCTTTCTTTTCTATTTTTCTATTGGGAAAATTTGTCAGGTTCGGGTAGCTTGATGTGCTGGCGTCTGTACAAAGTCTACTTAGGTACCTAGCCATTTAAGATTTTCCAAGTTTTCCACGGTAACTTGTACCCGGATGGGGCTCTCTGATGGTTCAATAAATAACTAATTCCACTATGACAACCGCTCTAGGTAATTTCAATACCTTCCTATTTAATTGATTTTTCAAGGTTCTACCGTGTTGACGATGACACTTTCCTGCTAAAAGAAAGGTTGAAAAAAAAAAAAAACGAAATGCTATAATCTACGCGATGAATAAGCTAAACGTTTACTTAGTAAGTTGAGTTGAGCTGCACGATTTCTGACAAATGCGTGCACTGAATGGACAGGTCCACTCAATCTGTGTGGTTCTTTCCTCAAAAGACCATCTCAGACATCGATCTATCGACAGCTCACCGTTCGATCAGGACCGGGCCCGTGCCGGACGGCGCTTATGTGTTCCACGCGCGCCTCAAAGAGATGTCAGCATAAGGGAAGGGGCCCGTTAGGGCCGAAGCCTGCCGGGGTAGCGGGATTGTCCGAAAGGGTTACCGCTGCCCGGAACATAAAGAGCTAAGGAAGGAACACGGGTGGGTTTTAGTCGGTAAGAGTCTGACACTCCCTTCCGCTCCACCCAGAGCGGGAGGAGTCATTAGATGATATCCCATCCATAAAAAAAAGACATCGATCTACATGGTCTTCATATAACCTGACCAAGATTATGTCTGGACTTTAAAAGAGACTGTGACCTCTGAGTTTGTTTCGGCCTTTCTTCTCAGAGTAGTCAGATAGGAAAGGCCGACCTCATCTAGTTTTTTAAAATATGATTGACGTGTAAAAGTGTTTGTGCAAACCTACTTACAGAAATAAAATCATTTAAGTATCATTTATTCTTTCTAAGCACTAGATTTCCACTCGACCAAAATTCAGCGCTTCCGTGCCGTCAATCGATACATAGTCAATTGCTGGTTTATGGGCATCTCCCAAGTGCGGTGCCTGCCTGATTCTTCGCCTTTCTTATCCAGTCTCACATCCATACAATGCTGTTAAGAAAACAAATAGGTGCATTCACAAAAAATCATGCAATTTTACATACTTACTTACTTAGGTAGGTAGGTACCTACTTTTAATTATTTCACTAAGCTATATCTATCGAAATAACGGAAGCGCTTTTGGTTTAATTTGTCGTTTAGAGAAGTATCTACAATCAAGCTATTAATTAAACATTTCAGATTTTCTAACCATCACCTAAGTAGCAAAATCAACACTGTAAGGCGCCTATAAAATTCAAGTCGCCAGGTAGTGCTAGCATGCCGTGCTATCCGGCCTGCGCTTACTGCAGTAGGTATAAGCCATAGTGTCCGAGGCAGTCGACACCTTCACCGCATTGGCAGCGATGCGGAGCCACGCAGTCAGTAGCACATACTCAGTCTTAAAAAGATGTTAATATACCTAGGTACATCGACAAGAAATCATTAATTTGTCCCCAATATATTGTATCAATGTGTAGTGTCTAGCCACAAAACGTGAGAAGAAAAGTAGGTAGTTTTTGGAAGACAAATACCTACACGCTGCGTAGACCCCAAATAAATTGGGATATGAACAGGAGAATGCTGACGTGTAGCTACAAAATAAGTTAGACATCGGGTACTGAATATTACAATCTTATTTATAAGTACATTAAAACCTCAGTAATAAGTTAATCACCTTCAGTTCGCAATTCCGGTTCGATTCAACTTGGAAAGGTTAAAAACTTACAAGGTAAGTTTTAAAAACTTTATGGTTTGTTATTTACTTGTCTTATATCAAGATGTTCATTAATATGGATCTAAGCAGGCACATTACACATTTCATAATATAATTTTATCTCCACCAGGTATATGCGCTAGGCGCTAGCTCATTAACAACTAAACAAAACACAAGACGAAACCTCTTTTATATCACACACACTCCACAACATTTACGAACTACCCACATTTTTTTAGCAATCTCTCCAAGACCTCGTTAAGGTAAAGATCTCGCCTACTTAACTGCACAAAAATTTACAGTAATGTTTATAAAATTATCCCTATTCATCCAGATACACCCAGAATGTTTTCCGAAGGATCGGATTCAGAGGGCTCAGACATTCAAATTCAATCTGCGTTACCAAAAATGCCACAAAAGAAGTTGCAGAAGTTGCAGAACAGTCTATCAGATGAATTACTTAAGAAAAAGGGAGATAAGAAGTTGACCACGAAGGTAATGATACATGAAGCACTCATACACCTGAAGAGTCGAAAAGGAGTATCATTACACGCCATAAAGAAGTACATAGCGGACAAATACAACGTGGATACAGAAAAACTTAATTATCATATCAAGAAATTCATAAAATCTGCCATAGAACAAGGAACTATCATACAAACTAAAGGAATTGGAGCCACAGGATCCTTCAAACTTGCCCCCGTCAAAGAAAAGAAACCCAAAACGAAGAACCCGAAAAAAGAGAAGAAAGAAAAGACGAAAGATTCAGAAAAGAAGAAGAAATCAAAAGACAAATTAAAGAAAACTGAAGGTAAAAGCATGAAATCGAAAGTAAAGTCTAAGGGCAGCAAAGAAGATAAACCAGTTAAGTCGAAGAAAAAGATGGATGCGGAAAAGAAGCCGAATGAAAAGAAAGATGGCGACGAGAAGACGAAGAAAGATGGCGGCGAGAAGACAAAGAAAGATGGCGACAAGAAGATGAAAAAAGTGAGGGCCAAGGACATGCAGACGCCCTTGAAGAAGAAGACAATGATGAGGCGAAAAAGCATCGGTACAATTATAAAACCACCGAAAATGAAGCCTAGGGCGAAGACATAAGCAGACATTTTTTTAATCATTGATATTTGTAGATTTTTTATTATATTTGAGCGAATAATGTTGATTTTTTAACTAATAGACAATTGAAATTTTAAAACTTGTTTTATTTTGATACATAACAACAACGGAGGGGCTTGTGGCTAAGTAATATCAGCCGCACGGGTCGATCGATCAGGTTAAGCTACGCTTGCCGAGGTTGGTCCGTGGATGGGTGACCATCATTACATACCAAGACCCCTCCGTGCCTCGGAAAGCACGTTAAGCCGTTGGTCCCGGCTGTCATTCGTGGATCTTTGACAGTCGTTACGGGTCGTCAGAAGCCCGAAAATCTGACAACCAGTCTTACCAAGGGGTATCGTATTACCCAGTAACTGGGTTGTTGAGGTCAGATAGGCAGTCGCTCCATGTAAAATACTGGTATTCAGCTACATCCGGTTAGACTGGAAGCCGACCCCAACATAGTTGGGAAAAGATTAGGCAGATGATGATGATGACAAAAGCATTTATAACAACACTTTTGATGGAACTGCCTTTCCATTCAAAGACGTGAGAGGTAGCTATAGCTAAGCGGTAAAGTTAAGGCACTTGTCCCACCACAACCGGCGATAAACGAGAGGCGAGTAGAGCTAGCAACTAAAAACTAGTTGACGAACAATGAGCGAGTGCGCGACGGCGACGAGCGATTACTCGCTGATTCGTCTTTAAATACGCGCCACGAAAGATGAGAATTGACGAGCTCAGTAGTGGTGAGTTACACATAATGTGTCTGTCTATTCAGGGATTTATCGATGTTATTTATATTATAATATTTATTACGAACTAATAAAGTTTAAGATAAAATTCAATAAGTCTCATATTTCGTGGCGCGTATTGTACACACGGCTACACATCAAGCTATACATTTCCAGTTTTAGTGTCTGATCTACGAAACTACTTCTATCTGGCACCCTAATAATTGCGTAACACACTATCAATCGGAATCTGAATAATTTTGAAGCAAATTGCTAATCCATTGCTTCATTAGTTCGAAAAATTTGTCTGCTCAACACGTAAATAACGCAAATAATGTTATTGAACAGTCAAAATGAAACCGATTCAGATTGATAATGTGTTACCCAATTGCCCTGCTTCTCTGGTAAACTAAGTAAGAGAGTCACATAGGAGTAGCGGTGGTGGTGGCCCAGTGGTAACGGACACGACTTACCGAGTTGTAAGTCGTAGGTTCGAACTCGGACATTCTTTGTGTAAATTATTTCATCACCACTGCTCTCAAAACGGTGAAGGAAAATATCTTGAGGAAATCGGCATGTCCTAGAACCAAACATCCGAAGACATGTATGTGTGACATCTACCAACCCGCTCCGGGCTCGCGTGGTAAATTACGACCCACTCACTCTCACAGAGAGGAGGCCTGTGTCCCAGCTGTGGGAAACATTATAAGCTCTGAGAAAGAACACCAAAACAAACGCAGGGGTCACAGTTTCTTGAAGTCCAGACATTATCTTAGTCAGGTCATGTGAAGACCACCAGATGACTGAAATGGTATTTTGAGGAGAGAACCACGCAGAATTCAATGGATCTGTGCAGTCAGTAAAGACCTGCACGCGTAGCATGACGCGTCTAAGCATGGCAATGTGTAATTTTGTCTATTCTTCCATCGACAAAACGTCATGCTACGCGTGCAGCACGCGTAAGTAGTGATGGTGTGGTAATCGAGAGGGCAAGATGCACTTTGCGCGTTGTGATAAACATGCGCTTTGCACGTAAGGAAAACAGCTACGTTGAACCCAAACTACGCTATCGCTATGAAAATCAAACAATCCTATTGGTTGATATTATACACATCCATCGCTACACCGCGGCCGCGCGCCGCCGCGCCGCTTAGCACTCATGTAGAAAAGCTGCTTTATCATTAACAATTGGTAATTCAATCCAATGTTGTAGCCTGGGTAATACTGGGTAGGCTCGCCAAAATAGCTTCAGCTAAACATCAGTCATCTTCGAGCGAACGATCATCGAAATAACGCCAAACCAATGATTGTCGAGGATTTACAATCTTTCGCCATAACTTAAAATCAGTCGGAAGCACCATTATGATTAAAAAATATTCATTGATTCACGTTGTTTTAAAAGCGCAGAAAATGAAGCCACAACTAGGTACTTATTTACTATTATTATTATACAGGCATTTTTACTCGTATTTTAATTAACATGTTTCATGGTTGCGTAGTTCTGTCTATGGATCTAGTTCGTCATGTGATCAACGATAGGTAACGCGTGGATTCTTTTTTTTAATTCGTGGCTTTTCCAAATTGGTGCATGCTGGTAGCACAATAGTTTCCCTGGTTGTAGTGTAGAAACCATAGATATACATTTCTATGGTAGAAACGTTAAAGCTACCTACTGAATATTGATAAATCATTCTGTTGTGCGTCCCTCCTCCTGTCCGTATACGTAGGTCATTTTACAGTCGAATGTAACCAACCAACGAATATCGAATGAAGCGAACTGAGTTAGTTGAAACAGGCGAGATTCTAAACTAACTCAAATTCTTTCACTACGTTTGTGGGGACATTTCGATTAGTAAGTACTTAAGTACTTAACTTTTTGCTAATAATAATAAACTCATTACTTAGGTACCTATGCTTTGAAATTCGTGAACATTGTCTTACATAATTAATTTTAAGTTTAAATCCATAAAAAGTAACTAAGTAAGTTTAAATATTTTTTATGCAAATCATTTTATTTTACAAAAGAAAATCTAGTAGGTAGGAGTCTTACTTAGTCCACCCACTCATCACTTGAAAATATTTTGCTTGCAATTCACTAACGTTGATTGGCCGATAAAATTGTCTTAATCTATAGTGTCCTCACTACTTCTACTACCGTGTTAAATCACCTAAGTGCGATTTGTATGAAAATAAAATTAAGCTGACTGTTTTACTTTCAGCTAAACTCGAGCAGTCTCTTGATATGTTTTCCAATGGAGGTTTTCTTGTAGAAGATGATTTCGCGTTTCTTTTTTATGAAGAAGGGACTGTTCATTTGTTACGTAAGACGATTTGAGCATTGTTGGGTATTTTAGTAATGCAACACCAACATTAAAAATGTAACTCAATTTGTTTTCTGTGGCAACACGCCCCTTCCAACTGCAACACTGGTCGAATACACACGTAAACCGATTTTATCCGCCGTTTTATTGAATCTTCCGTGGCACCATACTACCAGAACCTCATCAGCACCCAGCAACATTAGGTACACCGCTGCACAAGCACATAATCAGCCTATAATGTTCCCACTGCTGGGACACAGGCCTCCTCTCTGTGAGAGGGAGTGGGCCGTAATCCACCGGCCGGTTTCCTCACGATGTTTTCCTTCACCGTTTTGAGAGCAGTGGTGATGAAAAAAAAAAGTAAAAAAAGTAAAGCGCCTGTCTGGGTTCGAACCTACGACCTACAACTCGTAAGTCGAGGCCTTTACCACTGGGCCACCACTGCTCTCTGACGACGACGATTTGAGCGGGAAGTTCTTATTTTTTCTTACGTGGGTATGGGAGAGATCTTAGATAGTTGTTACGTAAAATTAAAAGAATAGAAAAAAATATATTTGATGTTTACCTAGGTACTTACGACGAAAAATATTGTTTTAAATTTTTTTGCTACTTAAGTAGGTACTTTTTCTTTGAAAGGGGCGGAGGGCGTTCACCCGTCTTATTTTTTCTTACGTAGGGGAGGGGGGAGGGGGGTCAGAAAATGGTCAAAATTGTCTTACGTAATACATGAACAGCCCATAGAGAAGTAGATGTGGAAGAAAAAGACATCTTGCGCCGACCACAAATAAATTGGGATATCTAAGGGCGGGCAGGACGCACTGGTTGAAGACCTCAGTGTTCAAGGGCGAGAGAATGACGAGAATTTATGAAATACTAGCTGCGCCCCGCGGTTTCATCCGCGTAAGTTTCGAGTTTCTAATAAGTATACGGTATACCTAATTCAATCATGATTCGAAAGGCAAGTGGCGCCATCTATTATCATAATACCTAACGTTATTGTTGTTTTCCTCGGGAACAGCACTTTTATTCGGGATGAAAGGTACCCTATGTCCGTTTCTGTACCTACCTACACCTGACAACGTACTTATATGCAAAATTTCAGGATGATCTGTTCGGTGGTTTAGGCGTGAAAAGGTAACAAATAGCATAACAAACTTTCAATCAGAATCTGAACATAGGTAAGTCGTTTCATCATCATTTTGAAGGAAGCTAATTCATTAAGTAGGTACTGAAACAAATCTAAAGAAATGAATCTCATCGTGGCATTTTTGTTTTTTTAGGCGTATCCAGGTATCTACCAAAATTAATTTAAAAAAAAATACAAATCAATAATACAATCATTATTAAGTAGGTAGATACTACTGTCTGAAAATAAATGCAAAAAAAAATCCTTCATAATTATGTTTCATTTTTCATTCAAAAAAAGA
The DNA here is from genome assembly GCA_914767645.1 of Hydraecia micacea. Lineage (NCBI taxonomy): Eukaryota > Metazoa > Arthropoda > Insecta > Lepidoptera > Noctuidae > Hydraecia > Hydraecia micacea. The sequence continues at coordinate 2,413,832 of OU611802.1, read as the reverse complement.
ATAGGTAGGCCAGAAGATACCTGCCAATCAATGGCCGTTCGTGAACATCGTACAAGACTTAGTTAAAACGAAATTGATCACAAAATTCGAGACAGACGACCGACGTTAGAAAGAAAGAAAGAAAAAGTATTAAGTAAAAGTATTAAGTACGTTACTGCCAAGGTAAGCACCCCAAACATTTTCCCTTCCATTATTATTACTTAGAAATGATTTTGTTTTTTACACTAATTCCGACTCAAATATTTATCGATTTTATTTTTGCCGCGAAAACGCGAGTTTTTTCTTCCAATAACTTTTTTTTAAGTGCGTTCAATTTTACTATTTATTTACATGGAATGCTATTTCTTTCAACCCCTCCATTATTAATGGGCGTTCGTATACAAGTCACCACGTTTTTTAAAGGGGAGATAGGGGCAAAATGGACACGGGTTACAAATGTGTGTGTAATAAAACATAATAAATTATTTTATTATTCAAATAAGTATAGACTCACGCTCAACGTTTTTCGTTTCGTACACGTTTGGCAGTGAATGAATGAAGGTTGCTACTTTCGCCCTAATAAATTAATCCGATCAGTTTTTTTTTTATAATTGCTTGTTTTTTTGTCCAATTTTTGTTCACACCCTCCTGGCATGACTCAAAAGATAGAATAGGTACTATTTAATAAAATATACCTGTGATTAAAAAAACATATTAAGTAAAATAATTGATCGCAGGGGGAGTCCAAGGGTTAGGTATAAGTGTTACCTAGTAACTGGGTTGTGGAGGTCAGATAGGCAGTCACTCCATGTAAAATACTGGTATTCAACTGCATCCGGTTAGACTGGAAGCTGACCCCAACATAGTTGGGAAAAGGCGGTAGATGATGAATTGATCGCTGGGGAATACATGCTTTGATGCAATGTCTGCGGTTAAGAGTGCAAAATTGATACGCATTTAAGTACGTACCTAGGTAGGTACCTAAGTCTGGTGATTTATCGCGTTTTCGTCCTTCGTCATTGCCTTGATAATGATAAATACATATTTAATTATCATTACAACTGGAGTGTTCAAGGCTTCGTACGTTTAGTGAAAATAAATTGTCGAGTCGAAACAATCTTTCTTTTACGATTATTGTAAGAATGCAGGTGTTTTTTGTACGCAAACGGACTTAGGGCAAGATGCTGGAGAACGTTTAGAGGAGAGGCAAATAGACACATATTCATTCAGTTTTTAATAAATTTAGTATCTTCCTATTTCATTACTATAAATAATTGAAAAAAAACAATTTAAAATGAAAATCCATATTTTCTGTAAGAATCTCAACCAGAAGTATCCGACGGGAAACTTTAGTCGATTGACTCAGGCTGATGCAACACTTAGATTTCTATTAAATAAAATACATAGTTTCTGTAAATGAATATATATTTAAACAAAACATCACTGACGTATTATAAATAATACTTTAACAATGTAACATGAACCATAAACTCAGCAAATAGGCCCAAATCGTGTGAATAATTCATTATATCGGCCATTCTACTTGCATGACATCACTACGCAAAGAGCACAAACCCACTACATGATAATCAACCTTATGCACTTTTAATAAAGCTGATTATAAATCGATTACTGGTCAAAAGTAATTTCTTAAGTCGCCTTTCCGTTTAAATCTGAAAAAAATGCGTTCGTTTTCTCACTCCAACTTGTGCCTAATCCCCGTAAGTAAGAAAGAGACACACGTACATTTGTTGAGCTAACCCGTCTCGTAGAGAGGATATTGGGGTCATGGAACGTGTTTGAATTTCGAAACACGTTCCATCCAATACCGTGCGTTGTTATTCACTGTTTTATCATTGGTTAGGCGGCCTCCGTACCACAATGTTCAGCGTTTAATAAAATCGATACGAATTTGTACGTAGATATCGTTTCTCTGTCGTTTAACAGTATCGCTTCGAGTTTTGTGGTAGTCAAGCTATACACTGTGACCGTATCTTTTATGTTATTCGTGCAGCCATTTCGTTTCGAAAGATGTCCGGAGTGACTTTAATCGTGACGTTTTGATACGTTTTCTATAGTTTTTTGACGTTTAAGAAGACACCATTGCTGTGGATCTGTGACGGTAAGTCGTTTGCACCTTATTTCATAAAGATATTCATGTAAAATTGTGTTTCAACCGAGATTTTGGAGGGAAAACGTCAAAAATTCCAATTTTAGTACCAGAACTGTGTTGTAACACTGAAATAACATCGAAATTCGTGCGTGACGTCACGGCCATTTGAAATTGGTATTCAATTACTGATTCCGTTAGCTTTTTAATCGATTTGGTTTTAGAAAATCGTGTTCTTTTTAAGATAAATTGTTTTCATTTAAATTTTATTTCAAAAATCGATTTTTGACGTTTTGTTTTTGTTTGTTTACATATATTTTTGTATAGTTATAGTGACTAACATGTATTTTTAGTATGTAAGATGGCTTCAAATGACAATTTGCGCTGAGATATCAATAACATGGTTTCTTATTACTTCCCAGTAAAGACTATAATGCTGTTACTGCATATTTTGATTGGATATTATGTTCTGTCTCTTTCTAGCAGTGTTTATTGTTGTGTTTGCGTCTCTTTCTAGCTCATGCGACTTATTTATAGAGAACGCGGCGTGTATGCCGTTCCCCTGTGGCGCCCTACATTTACGATAGTGTTGTAATTTTGACGTGTTGTTTTATCGATATAATTTATTGCTATCGATAAATTTGTTATTTTTATGTGGGTCGTGGGATATTTTGTTGTTATTTATTTGCGTCTTGTTTCTTGTTGCGCTTTATTTAATAAATGCATTAGCCTAAAAACCTAATTTATGGAGATACTCACCTCTACATAAAGTTAGGTAGATCATTCAAGTTTTCCTTGTGAATATTTTATACCCTGTGCTGGGACCACAATCCAGATATGTTTTTTCTGGGGTACTTGTCACTCGTTGTACGACATATTTTTCGAAACTACCTGAGTAGTAAGAGGCAAAAACTAAGGCATTTACCATACATTACGCCTCGATTTAGCTTCTCTAGCTAGGTACCGTAATGAAGTATCGTATGTGTAATAATCCATTTTGTCTTTGTTAAGCCTGTGCAGCATCATTTAAAAAAAACCACCTCCACTCTTACCGTGGGTATAAAATGCAATCATTGAAGGAGGGTCAATAGCATCATTTTGTGCATAAGTAGCAACTTACTGCGTTTGCGTATGTACTCTCAGAGTCAGGTTGTCACGCAAAACCTGTGACAGACCACGGACCATTTTCAATTTGGTAGTGCTTTATAGATCACGAGTGATCCAGGTTTAAGTTTTCCTTATAGGAAAATACATTAATTTTCTATTTCACTGGCCGATGTGTTAGTAATCATGAAGCAGTCATAGTTTTCATGTATTCGATACCTACTTTGTTTCTATCTATCTTCCAGAATATACAATTTCTCCCAGATTAGTCGTCATCATCTATTTATTAAGCCATACTTAAGCTACTTATGTATCGTTTCGTTAAACCTGACCAACTCACCACTCACTTCTAGCACCATCTTATTTCATTCTGGTTCCGTCCATGTTCATCTCGATTTTTCTGCAGCCACAGTTATTAAACTTATCAATCCTATCCTCTTATCAAGAAATCAAGATCATATTTAGCAAACAGGAAACAAAAATTACAATAAATATTCACAAGCTAGTTAAAAACTTAATTTTCGAAAATAATAATAATTTTTATCGACATACACCACATCACTACCTGAGATAAAAAAAATAAAATGTCTGCCGCCATCCGCTGCGTAGGGATTATTATTACTCCCATCCCTTATATACATAATAAACCTTATTTACTAAGTACTAAAGTCCATATTCTATTGGTGTACATGAATACCTTTGTCGATGTAGGGATTTTGATATGTCATTGGAATCTAGACTTTGTTTGGATGGGGTACGGTTTAAAATGTCAAAAAGGGTTTGATAATAAAAGCAAATAGTTCGGTTCTATTGAAATATCTCTGTTGATTTACGAGGGGCTAAAGATGGTGGGTAAGGAAAGCTTATTTCGATGTTTTTATTCACATTGGGATACTGTCTGTGTGTGCCTTTCTCCGAAATAGCCGGACTGCTTTCGGTGATGTCGTTAACTACTTCATTGTGTGTTTATTACTTCGTGTTTTGTGTTTTAAATGATGTTGATATAGTGAGGTGCATGGTTTTTTTTTTGTTATTATTTCTACGTATTGTATTAACTGCGTTCTCTAATTAGTCTAGTCTAGTGGTTGCAAGGACGTTTGCCAAACGTGAGCTCCTGGGTTCGATGCCCAGTTCAAACACCGAGTTATCATCAGAAGTTTCGTATTTTGCCCGAAATGAAATTTGGTCGTCAGTGAAATATATTTTATACTAGCTGCGCCCCGCAATTTCACCCGCATAAGTTTCGATCCCCTGGGAATATCGGGATAAAAAGTGTCCTATGTGTTAATCCTGGTTATAAACTATCTGTATGCCAAATTTCACCCAAATCCGTTACGTAGTTTTTGCGTGAAAGAGTACCAAACATCCATCCATCCATCCTCACAAACTTTCGCGTTTAGGTATAATATTAGTAGGAAGTAGGATTCACCATTGCCAATGCCTTTGGAGAACTTAACGACATTTTTTTTTTTCTTTGAAAAAAAAGGGACAACCTTTTTTTCAAACATTTTTGTATGAGGATAGTGATAATGAGATGATTAATCACCAGCACAAACAGGTAGGTACAGTAAGCCGCAGGTCATGGGACATAAGACATAACCAGTCTGCACTCGCATTCTATTGAAACTCCGTACTACACTAGGCTAGTTAAAGGTCAAAGTGACTCCATCGACCGTGTGATCTACCGTACCATCTTCAATCTCTAATACACCATCATCATCTGCCTAGCCTTTTCCCAACTATTTTGGGGTCGGTTTCCAGTCTAACCGGATGCAGCTGAATACCAGTATTTTACATGGAGCGACTGCCTATCTGACCTCCACAACCCGGTTAATGGGTAATACGATACTCCTTGGTAAAACTGGTTGTCAGATTTTTGGGCTTCTGACGACCCGTAACGACTGTCAAGTTACCAAGGGGTATCGTATCACCCAGTGACTGGGTTGTGGAGGTCAGATGGCAGTCGCTTCATGTAAAATGGGTACTGGTATTCAGCTGCGTATTCAGGTATTCAGGTGAGACTGGAAGCCGACCCCAATATAGTTGGGAAAAGGCTAGGCAGATTGATTTGAATTCTCTATTAGTCATCATCTCAGTAGTCACCCCCTTTCTAGCCATATCTTCTTCTTCCGTCCGTATACATCATAATTTAGGTGACTCATTCGAATCTGATAAAACATTATCTACAACAACGTCATTCATATACAACAAGATGAGAGACAATTTAACAAAAATATTCACATAATAAAAAAAAAACAATTGAAACAGGATCACAAGGTCCATCCAAAAAAAAAACACCCTTGTAGTCCCAACTTAAAATTGCCCTCGACTGACTGCGTCCCGTCCCTGCCGGCGTTAAATCACATTGATCCAGTTTTTTTTTTTAATGAAAAAAAAAACGCGTCATCCCTTGCCAGTCTTGCCACCTGCTTTTTAATTCTGTATTTTATATTAATTCTGTATCAAAATAATTTTTTCGGAATATTTTATTCGCAACGAAGCCCTTCATGTTTGTCAAAAACGCGATATATTGCATCCCCTCTGTCCGTTGTCGAATCTCGGGGGAACAAACATCTCCACGCTGCTGGGCAGATTATCGAGTACGGTCAACCCTAGCAGGTTTATTCTGTAAAAATGTCACCGTGAAAAGTTAGGTGCAGTGAACTTGAAGTGACCTCTCAATTGTATCGGTAGTCGTAATATATATAATATTGTATAGTAATTTGATTCTAGGTGCATCGTAATTAAATATTGTAAAACATTTTTAAAAGAGTAACGGTGGAGTTTCTTGCCCGTTCTTCTCCATATGAAACTACCTTTTGAAAGGGGCGACTAGCATTACGTGTAATGACAGCTCGCTACTCCTTCTGTGGGAACATGGCCTGGTGAACCTTAATCCAGCTTACCATGTAGCATATACAGGGTTATTGGAAAAACACCAACAACCTCCTAAGAGGTCATTGTACTCATCATTATGAACAACTTTTACTATGGGACCAAACATGAAATCGCGAAAAAAAATCAGCTGTTCCCTACATTTATGTTCGTATAACTCGTCAAAATGTAAGGAACAGCTGATTTTCTCCCACCTTGATTGAATGACCTCTTAAGAGGTTGTAGGCGTTTTTCCAATAACCCTGTTTAGCTAGGACGAATCTGGTGTCCTAGCTAATTTTATTTTTATTCCCTAAATAGTAAAACTATTATATTTATTGTCACTTCACCTAAGTTACCACCGTGAGATTTTTACAGAATAGCCCAGCTGGACAGTTGTTACACTCGTACTACGAAAACCAGCGTTACTGCTACGACATAAAGTCGCTTTTGACTTCATTTGTTACCGTCGACGTGTGTTGGACGGTACAATACAATGTCGTTCGTTATTATTGATAATGGAAGGGTTGTCTGTGGTCTATAATTGATCGGAAGCCATACAGTTTCATTTTGCACGCGATTTTTTTTTTGTTATTCGAAATAATCGATAAAAAAATTAAACACATTTTTAAAGTTAGCTAGAAAAAAATATTGATTGATGGCATATTTATTTCTCTAAAACACAAAAAAAAAATGTTTAAAAAGTGTGCCATTTTGTTCCAAGTCTCCCCTATCGATTTTGTCTTTGTTGCGAAAGGGGTGAAGTGGAAATGTGGGGTTGAGGGGAGCCACTTTTCTAATATTTGACCCGTTCAAAATAATTAGGATACCTACCTATCTACTAAGTAGTTTTTAACTATGTTTTACGTAAGCAAATAGGTAGCTACTTAGCTAGTTGCTATTAAAAACAAGATTTTATGAACCCGGATATTTATTTGACGAGGATTAGGAAAAAAAGTTTAATTTTCCTTAAATCTTCCATTCTGTTACCTTCTTCCAAAACGGTTGGGTATTTTAATTCAGCGAAACGTGACGGAGCCTCGTGTCACGTTGGTTTCACTCCTAACGTTGAACGTTCATAGGAAGCTTTTTTTTTTTTTTCCTGTTATCAAAATCATCATCATTTCAGCCGAAAGACGTCCGCTGGACATAGGCCTCCCCCAAGGACCGCCAGTTCGACCGGTTCTGTGCTTCCCATCCAGCTGATTCCAAAATACTGGTGGCCTACCATGATCTAGGAATTAAAAACGATTCAAAAACAAGACATTTCAGTTTAGCTTCCTAAACTGCATCGCTTGAGCTGCTCTATGGACGTCATGGTACCAAACAAGTATGAATGAAACCAAAACTCACCAACCAAGTTTCAAGTCACGGGCCAAGTTTGGGACAATCGCTGTCAGCAGATGGCACGGCCTAAACTGAATCGTTAAACTGACGTCATGGTACGAATTAGAAGAACAGTTCAGTTTAGGTCCTAAAATTGAGCTTGTGGTAGGCCTCCAGAGCTTTTTTTAGGGTAGCTCGAATGACTCACTTTATTTGCACAATCCTGCCTTTCTAGTCTGTCAAAATCACAATGATCTTTATTGTCGTTACAATAAGGTTACTGTTGGATTGCTGCTATTGACAAGTCTGTCAAAATCACAGCGATCTTTGTACTTTGTTTGTCTTTGATTTGACCTTAAATAATGCAAAAGTTTTCAACTTCAAATTCTCAATTAAAACACCGGGTAAAAGCCCACAGAATAAGCAAGCTGAAGTGGCAATGGGTCCATAGGAACCTGACGACAGTTAGGGTAGACGTGTTTTTGAGCGGAGACCGCAAATTGGCAAACGTGGCCACAGTTTTACAATCCAAGGAAAAAGGTTTTTAGGTTAGGGGTAACTATTCAGTAATCTGTGGTTAGGGGTACAGTAGGTACCTAGATGAGAGTGGTCGAGGGTTGACTTAAATGACGTCCAATTCGAGAGGCCTATGTCTAAAAATCTGTGAACTTCTTTAGGCTGAATGACATGTCGTAGGTACTTTAAGACAGTTTTCAGCGTAACGTGTTTGGTACTTTCAGGTTTTCTTTATTAGGACTATCCATTATCCGTTGACACTATGCCATTGTTCAAACAATTACAACATGTCCAGACCTGATTCGTCATGTCGATTCGCGTCCATTGCCCATGTAGGACTATCGGTTAAGGAAAACCAACCTTGAATAGGTAACTACACAAATTAATAGTGGAAATATGCTACATCATGTTTTTATTTGTTATCAGATGCAACAGCCAATGAATCAGCCAGAACCCATAGGGTAAGTTCTATAATATTATAATTAAAATTAGTTATTAATGCAGCAATACAATTTCAACACGGTGAGGAGAACATTGTAAGGAAACCGGCTGGCTCTAGAACCAAGGACATCTAGAACCAACAAATCGAAGATATATAAGGTGTTACAAAATTAACCTTACAAACTTTAAGAGGTGCTTTAGACCATCGAAGTGAACAACTTTCACTATGGGACCAACTCTGAAATCACGAAAAAAAAATCCGCTGTTTCATACATTTTGGTCAAGTAGGTCCCATAGTGAAAGTGGTTCAGTTCGATGGTCTAAAGCACCTCTTAAAGTTTGTAAGGTTAATTTTTTAACACTTTGTATTATACTAGCAATGCCCGGCGGTTTCACCCGCATAAGTGTCGATCCCGTGGGAATATCGGTATAAAAACTATCCTATGTCCTTTCCCGGGACTCGAAACTATCTCATCTAAATCGTTTCAGCGGTTGATGCGTGAAGAGGTAACAGACAGACACACTTTCGCATTTATAATATTATAGTATGGATAATACAAAATAATGATCGCGTGAATCCGCTGGATGCAATTTGTCGTCGTTGTTACGGCAATTAGGTATTTGAGGAGGCCTATGTCTAGCAATAGACGTCTTTCTGAATGATGAGGATGATAATGAAGCACGAGATGCAAGGATTGGTGATCCCAGCACGTTCTGAAAGCAAGACGCTGTTGGCCATTCTCTTGGCGTAACCTCTTAGTCATCTTTTACGACACCCCCTGGTGGCGAGTGGGTGTAGCTGGTTCTTTGTCGAGAATTGCAACATCATTGAAAAGTATCTGCTCACTGAACCTCCTTGTCAGTATATTTTTGGCCTTTTCTCGGCTGTAGTCTTTCTTTTCTAGGCTGAATGGTGATGATGACCATGAAGTAGGTACTGTGTGGCAGGAGGACACTGCTACTGCCCATCATCTTGATCTAACCCCTTATATGTATTTTTTTCGACATGCCTGGTGAAGAGGCTAATACCTTCTCAGGAACTACACTATGACGATTTCTTACACATATTATAACCCCACTTTCTAGATGGCCAAGACCTTTATCTTTTATTTTTCTGTCTCAACAAAACACATGATGATATTTTTGTCTGCAGGGGCCAGCAAGCGGTGCAACAGCAGATGGTACTGTGTCCAGTACGATTTGTGTACGAGACGCAGGTGTTGGTACAACCTGGTGAGTGTTGTTTACACAATGGTCGACCATGGTCTGCCAATCCTTTGATAGACTCAGTTCTGCTTTCATATGTATGCTGTTTGAGAGATGGATATGTCTTGTAGTACCTATGTCTAGCTTTTATCTCGTTGCGATGGGCTGTATATCAGTATTTTGCGTGAAGCTCTTATCAGATCAACGCAAATGCCCAAGGTATTACGGAAATCCAATATCCTGAGGCTTTTGAGAAGCTGTCATATCCTATGATTCGTTGGTTTAGCATGTTCCAAATATGAAGTTCATATTCAAAGAAAATATTAAAATGTACGGTCCGTAAATAGTAATAAATTGTTCCAGGAGACCAGATCCAGCCAAACCAGACCTTCTTCATAAACCCTCAAAATCCACCACCATGGATGCAGAACAGGCCCCAGCCCAACCCAGTGGTCTACGTCCAACAACTGCCCAACAATATGATACAGCCAGTCCAACAGCAGATGGACCAGAACCAACTGTACCTTCAACAAAACTTCGCCAACTTCCAACTCCAACAACACATGTTGGCGCAAAACCACCAAGACATGAGATCAATGCAACTCGCCAACATTGTGCCAAACATGGTTCAGAATGTACAGCAAAGTATACAGAGCAACGATCGAAACATAAACCAGAATCCTAATACAGGACAGATGCAAGCAAATACACAGAATATGATGCAAAATCAAATGACTGTCGCTAGGCAGGTCCCTAATCAGGGCAATCAAACTGTTGAAGTCCAAAGACAAGTCCAGTTCATGAACGTGAGGCCACAGATGAGCCAACAAATGAACATGACGAGGCCTGTGATGTCTCTGAACCAACTGCAGAACATGCAGGCCATGACCAACATGCAGAATATACAAATACAACAAGCCAATGCTGGACAAACGTTTGTGCAGAATATTGGACAACGAATGCCTCAAAATGTGAATGCTGTACGGCCTCAGATTATGCCCAACAATGCGATGAACGTACAGAACGTTAATAATATTAACAAACCAACCAACCAACCTCCTCAAGAAGCTAATAAAGCTATGAACAATACAGTTGGGTCTCCCGTGCCAAATGTAAGAAACTTTGCACAAAATTATAACTGTCGACCGATACAACCTAGGCGACGATTCGTTGAAAATAATGCTAATAATGTACAAAAAATGCAACAGCAAAATGCTCCTGTGCAACAGCCAAAAATACAACAACAAAACGTTCCCCAAATCGTACAACAGCAACAACATATACCAGTCCAAACTCCACCAACACAGCAACCACATCAATACAACCAGGAGAGAGTGAACAGCCATCAAATCGCAACAAACACAGCTACTAACACAAACTACTTAAATAATCCGAATATGAGTCGAAAACGAAAGAGTGAATCTCCAGATGAAACCCAAAACAAAATGGCTGTGCCTCCAGCATCGCAACCAATTTACAAAAATCTCCAACAGGGTATAATTATCACTAAGCTATGTAATGAAATAGGTACAAACACAAGTCCTGTGCACAAACCTAAATTAAACGCTAATAACCCAAGCAACCAAGTAGCTCAAATGAATCAGAACACGCCAATGGTTATAGTAGAAAACGCGGAGCAAACCAAACAAGATGTACACCAAATTAAAACAGAAACTAGAACTGTGATAACTCCTGCACCTAGTGAAAGCGATAAGCTGATTCGGAACACAGTGTACACTCAAGCTCGAGGGAGACTATTACAGGATAAAATAAGTGATAATATACCGCAACAGGTTATAGAAAATAAACCACCTGAAAGTGTTCAAAATATGACTGAAAATAAGATTAATATTGAGCCACAGACTGATAACGATACAGCAATGACTGAAGTACCCACTGATAAGGTTATAACGGTCACCATTCAATCAGAAAAGGGAGCGACAGTGACTAAAGCGCAGGCTGAAACAATTGAAAGTAGGATAATACAGATACTCGAAAGTATTCCTAAGAATAAAAATACGCAGACACCAGAAAAGAAACCTAGAGAAGTTAAGAAAGAAGAAGTTAGTAAAGAAATTAAAGTTGAAGATGTTAAAAACAATGACAACAATGATAGTAGTAAAACAATTGCAATAGTAGCAACAGCAAAGAGTGAACCTAAAAGTGAACCACAGGAGGAGAAAATAGAAATAAAAGAACAAAAAACTGAAGTCAAAGATGAAAAATTAGCAGTTACTGACAAAGTTGTCACAAAGCAGGACATATTGACTCATGTAGTAGATGGATATGTTATTCAAGAATCAAATTTTGCTTTCCCAGTAAGTTCAAAAATGCTTCTTTTTAGAGGTTTTTTATTAAATTGCCTTGTTGTTAGTATATGGGTCAAATCTTACAAGCTGAATTCTTCTGAAGCTTCCTAGAGGAAGTGGTTCGAAGTGGTTGCGTACGGAGTTGAAATTATAACTATTATGACTTTTGGCCTATTACCCAATTCCTGCTGTAGGTATATATAGGGTGACTGGTAATTAGTGACCGATACTTAAACACGTGATTGTATTCGTGATAACAAACAACTTTTACTATGGGACCAAACCTGAAATTGCGAAAAAAAAATCTGCTGTTTAGTAGTTTATGTTCGACTAACTGGTCAAAATGTACTGAACAGCAGATTTTTTTTTCGCGATTTCATGTTTGGTCCCATAGTAAAAGTTGTTTGTTATCATGAGTACAATCACGTGTTTGAGTGTGGGTCACTAATTACCAGTCACCCTATATATATTATACTATTAATAAAACTGAAGAGTTTGTTTGTTTTTTAAACGCCCTAATCTTTCGAACCACCAGTTGGATTGAAAAAAAATATTTTTGCATTTGATAGCCCAAACTTTGAGGAAGGCTAGTTATTTAGTATTACGCTAGGAATCTTAGGAGCTGGACAAAAGGAAAAAAATAAAGAACGCTAAGCGAAAACGGAGTAATAATGTGGGCAGGCGATATGATACGACGGGGAAAAAAGAAATTTTGCGAACGAAGTCGCGGGTAGAAGCTATAGTGACTTATAACCATCCAACAACGTCCTTATCATATTATGTTGAATTCATTACAGATCAGAAAACCGTTAATAGAGAAAACGCTACAAGCGAACCCAAAAGCAGAAGCGGATTCAATGGACGCTCTAAAAGAATGCATGAAGGAAGAAATGAAGAACACAGGAGTAGATGTACAGCTGCTGCCTTTCCATTATCTGCTTCTGCATTGTGAGAAGAAGAAAGAAGAAGAAGAGATGGCGGATAGTAAAACGCTGAATCCGTTTACTGATTTACTGCATAGTACTGTAAAATCTTGGACGGTAAGACACTTTTCCTTTAAGAGCCCTCTCACATTTCGGCGTTTCGCAAATTTAGGTATTTTACGCACCGAGCGCGGCAAACTACGCGAGCGATACTTTCTTTCATGCTTCTCGCTCGCACTATGACTATGATACTGTGAATATGGCGACTAAACGATCTTGATCTTCCGTAACTGAAGGTTTTTTAGGATGGAGTTTAGTGGGCGGAAAATTTTTTACGTGTTATTTCAATTTTATTATGAATTATTTTGTTATATTTTTCATTATTTATGAATTTTACTGTTGAAATATGTTCACAAATATTTTAATTGTTATGCAGTAATTGATTATAATATCTACGGTTGATAGCATAGTTGTATAAATTGTATATAGTAGTATGGTTGCAACCAAGTCCAGTTGGTCTCCACACGCATGTACTCCACGATCTCCTCAACCTTCGTGAAGTGGTGCAGTCTGGACACGTACAGCTGCGTCGTCGGGATTGCTGGACGCAGCAGCATGTTGGGTCCTGCCAGCGCGGTGCCGCACTGGTTCCGACAAGGATGCTTCTTCTTCTTCTTCTCCACTTTGATGAAACCATCCTTGTCACACGTGTCCTTCTCTGGATCCTGCCTTTTCAAAACCTTGCTGGGTTTCGACCGGCTCCGTTTACCCTCTTTTATTTATTTTTATTTCCTTTTTTTTATTGTGTTTTGCAACGCAATTATATTTGTATTTATTTTTCCCCATTTCGATTGGTAAGAAAACTCAAATCAGCTGCAATCAAAATAACTTTAATAAGTTGACTATCTGGTATACTAATAAAGTGTGAACTTTATACTAATTTAAATATACCGTTCGAAAATAAATACTTACAAAGATCAAAAACTGCGGCCGTAGTTCACACGCACACAAAAGCAATGCGGCAGCGTCTAGATGCGACAATCGGCGCACACGACGGTAGTATCGGAAAGAAGGCGCGCGGGAAATAAACTGACATAGGTCCAACCTCGACAAGCGCTCGCGCGATACTAATCGCAGCTGGCCGGCGCAGTGAAATATATAGTATTTTTATTTATTTAATTAAAAAATAATGGTAGCGATTTAAAAAATAAAAATAATACTATATTCTAAGCAAATGTTGATGATTATTTTGGTATAAATTTTACGCCTAAATAATGTAGGACTTTAGAGATATCGGGGCTTGTTTCGAAGCCTTTTCGGTCGATAATTGAATTACGTAGATTATTTTTTCTTTACATAAAAGGCATATAACGAAAATATATTCTATTATTATTGAAGTATAGGATATTTGAAAGCTAATTATATTTTTTTTGATGGTAGATATTCAGTAGAATCTCCAAATTAGAGCTCCGAAATCATGTCTCCGTGAGTTTTTGCCTAAACATTCATCGGGAGAAAGCTTATTACTAAATAATTAAATAACTTATCTAAAATCGGTTCTGAGGTTATTGTAGTAGAGAAAACGAACTATTTTTACCAAGTAATTGTTATTTCATACAACGAACGTAAAACATACAATTTCAACGTCGAAAACTTCAAATTTCGCGTTTTTTTGTAATACGCCTCTTAAGGTGAATGCGCAGTGGTAGACCGCGAAATTCAATTTTTCTTACGTTTTTTGCAGTTTTCAGGTCAGTGTCAGGTTGTATATTGCTCCAAATATGATTCGCGACTATAATAGATATGTCTTTACAGAATTATAGTCATTAGAATCATTAATATATCTCTTTAAGTTAACATTTGTTCCGTATGCACTTTTCCCTAAGAGATTTGTTCTTATGGAACAAATCTAACTTAGAAAGATGTATTCATGATTCTAATGATTATAATTCACACAGTCAACTTTTTGGGAATGTTTCACTTTAGCTTCCAAGTTGAGAGCAGTGGTGGCCCAGTGGAAACGGCCGTGATTAACGAGATGAAGGTCTTAGGCGTTGTAGGTCAGGCGTTTTACTTTTTGTAAAATATTTCATCACCACTGCTCTCAAAACTGTGAAGGAAAACATCGTGAGGAAACCGGCATGTCCTAGATACAAACATTTTAAGACATTTGACATCTGCCAACCTGCACTGGGCCTGCATGATGAATTACGGTCCACTTTCTCTCACTTAGAGGATGCCGCTGTGTCCCAGCAGTGGGAACATTATAGACGGACTATGTTGCAAGTTTATTTTCTAACTGTTTTACCTGATTCTGATCATGTCTTTCCCAAATCCACAGGTTGAGGATCTATCAAACCATCTGCTAAAATACGACTGGAATGAAACAGTGTCAGTCTTCCAAGACCACGAAATAGACGGAGAGTCCCTATTCCTGGTCTCGAAGCCACAACTTGTAAACATAGGAGTCACCGAGGAAAATGCCGAAGCCATCTGTGCATTCGTCAGGAGCTGATCAGCGTTAGGACGGGAGGATCCGATTCTTATAGACTATGATAGTGAAATTAAATCAAATATCATTGAAGTGTCATCCTCGAATCGCTCCTCCAGAAATCGGTTATGCAATAATCGGTCCTATTTTAATCGGTATACCAGACAGCCCTCATACTCGTATTTTAGTTTTTGCAATTGTGTGTCCGTTAATCGATACTATTACAATCGTATCTCGGTTAATCGATGCAGTCTAAGGCTCAAAGACCATAGACATATGCCTATAAGAAGACCTGTAATCCAGCATTCTAATAGGCGCCCAATGTATCCAGGAGCTCAAATAAATACTAAACCACAAAGAATAACGAATGATATAATAAAAATAGAACTTGAATGCACTAAAGCTGGTGTGAGAAACATAAGGAGGTCCACGCTGAAATGTAACTGCAGACTAACACTAAAAAAACTACGAAGACACGGAAACTGCAGTAATAAAGATACTAAAAAAGAATTAGATATACAAAATACTCCTGTTGAAGCTAAACGCATTAGCTATGGAATAGAAAATGACGAAGAAGAGCCTGAAATCCCCGAAAACGATTCACTTATTCAAAAGTCTGATATCAATGTTGAATACGACGTCATAGCTCCTGAAATCAATCAAGAAAAACTTGAAATAGATCTTGAAGATATGTTTGAAAATGTCGTACCGGAGTTTGAAGCCCTTGGAAACTATTCAAGTTATTTTGGAGAGGAGATCGTAAACTCTGTAAATAAGTCTGAAATTGATGAAGAGACTGAACAAGAGTTGCAAGGTAATGACGAATTTAAAGTTGGTTATGATAATGAGCAAACCATTGAGCGTGCTCAAATGTTACAAGCAAAAGATGAAAATCCTCAAATAGTACAGCCAAATGAAGAAGCTGATGTATCAACACCGAATGAAAATTTAAAGATTGAAATCTTAGAAAATATTGTTATTAAACATCCAACTAAAAGTCATGCTGAAATATTAAACACTATTAGAGAAATAATTGTTTTAAAAAAAGGCAACAGTTCTTCAAAGGATGCCAGTATTGGCGATGTTACTGCTCAAGAAGTATTTGTTCATAATAGTAAATTTGATGAACAAATTAATGATGGAAACGATAAAATTATACAAGCAAATAATGAAACTGTTTTAAAACAAACGAATATCAATTTCGAAGGAATACACAATATTGATCCCAAAAACAACAAGCCTACGATTGAAAATACATCAACTAGAAGTAGAGAGACAGACAAATCTCCTATCGAAATTATTGAAAAAGCACCAGAATTTGATAATTTCAAAGTGCCGAAGGAAGTAACTCACTCGAAGAAGAAAAGAGTAAAGAAACAGCAACCACGATTCGTGCTAACTCATGTCGTGGGAGGACACATTATTCAGGAATCGAATTTCGCTTTCCCAGTAAGTACAAAACCCTTATCCTAACTAATATTAAAAATGCGAAAGTAAGTTTGTTTGTTACCTTTTCACGCCTAAACCACTGAACCGATCATCCTGAAATTTTGCATATACGTTGTGAGGTGTAACGGACAGGGTTTCATCCCGAAAAAAAGTGCTGTTCCCGAGGAAAACAACAATAACGTTATTATGATAATAGATGGCGCCACGTGTCTTTCGAATCATGATTGAATTTCAAATTAACGCGAGCGAAGCCGCGGGCAAAAGCTAGTTTATTATAAGTACTTTGGAGTAAAGTAACTCTTTTTTTAGTTAGTTTCGCTAAGCTTCATTAACGAGATTATCGGACTCGTTCCAAATTCAACCACCCTTATTGCGTAAGACACTATCAATAACAATCTGAATCATTTTGAAGTATATTATCAATTGCATTGTTCGAAAAATTTGTCTGCTCAACAACGTAAATAACGTAATGAATGTTGTTGAACTGTCAAAATGAATGCCATTAAAATACTGATAGTGTGTTACCTTCGACTCGTAAATCGAAGCCGTTACCATTACCACTGGCACAGGGCCACCACTGCTCCTATACCCATTCATTATCCCTGTTAACAAATTGACCCTAGCCAGACACTCTAGCTAGCAGTGGCGAAGGGTGAATTTATGACACAGGTAGGCCGGAGCAAAAAAAAAATGCCAAAAGAAAATTTCAATGATGAATTGACTATAGAGTGGTTATGTTCTGAATTATCGAAGGGAAGCCGGTGGGAATCAAGTTGTATGGTACCTTCGCCACTGCTAGCTAGTAGACTCGAGACAGATTTCTTTAACAAAATATTTAATCATTACAGATCAGAGAACCAAAAAGTCAAAAAAATAAACCGCAGAGCTTTAACACAGAAGCAACAGCTCCACCAATTGAAGTAAAACAAGAAGAGAAGGTCATTGAAGAAGAAAGTGGCACTAAAGAAACTCCGCCTCCAACAGAAGTGAAAGAAGAGAGAGCTGTTAAAGAAGAATGTGTAACAGAAGGACCTAGTCTAACAGAAGTGAAAGAAGAAATGGCAGTTGTTAAAGAAGACTGTGTAACAGAAGAACCTGCTCCAATAGAAGTGAAAGAAGATATAGAAAATGGAGAGTTCAATCCATTCGCGCGGTTACAGCAGTCTACCGTCAAATCCTGGACGGTAAGAGATTATTTTTTGTTACATTCATCATCTGCCTAGCCTTTTCCCAACTATGTTGGGGTCGGCTTCCAGTCTAACCGGATTCAGCTGAATACCAGTTTTTTACATAGATCGATTGCCTATCTGACCTCCACAGCTCAGTTACTGGATAATACGATACCCCTTGGTAAGACTGGTTGTCAGACTTTCAGGCTTCTGACAACCCGTAACGACTGTCAAAGATCCACGAATGACAGCCGGGACCAACGGCTTAACGTACTTTCCGAGGCACGGAGGGGTCTCGGTATGTATAGATGGTCACCCATCCACAGACCAACCGCTAGTCTCTAATTCTCAGCATAAGCTGGCTTCATATTGTACAGAAACATTGTATAATGCAAGGTCAGCACCCTAACTGCGTAACACGGTTTTAATCGCAATCTGAATCATTTTGAAGGATATTGCTAATCCATTGCTTCATATGTTCGAAAAATTTGTCTGCTCAACAACGTAAATAACGCAATGAATGTTGTTGAACTGTCTGTGAGGTGCAAACTCATACCAACGATACGGAGTGGACTTTGGAAAGTTGGTAGCATTAATAATAAGAACCGTACTAAGGTTTCCTAATACTTTAACCTTTGCGCTGGAGTTACGGTGCCAAATTCGTAACAAAGGAAATAGGGGAGCACCCTCTGTCTGAGCCCCGAAGGTTTTTTTAGGGAAAAAATAAAGTGGACACTGAAAATGTTTTAAAAAACTTAGGTAATCGTTGTTTATTAGTTTGTAAAGCCACGGTCATCTATCTAGGTATATACAGGGTTATTGGAAAAACACCAACAACCTCTTAAGAGGTCATTGTACTCATAATTATGAACAACTTTTACTATGGGACCAAACCTGAAATCACGCTAAAAAAATCAGCTGTTCCCTACATTTATGTTCGTATAACTCGTCAAAAGTAGGGAACAGCTGATTTTTTTTCGCGATAGCGATATTTTTTTGTCAGTTGCTAGGTTTTGAAATTGCACAGCTTGTGTTTCATACTGTTAATTACTTACTATTGTATAGGATCAGGTTTATCTAATTGAACAGACAGCTGTGCTGCTGGGGAGTTTGTTGCGCCACTTCTTCTCCCCAGCGAAAGCACTAGGACGTGGTGAAGGGCGGGCGCTTTGGGGGACTGTCTTATGTAACGTTGCGTTTAAAAAGTGCTGATTCTAAGCCTTGTTTGTATAAATGACTTTTTTTTTCAAAACTTAACAGACTTTTTTCAATTCATCTTCAGGTAGAAGACCTATCAAATCATCTCCAAAAATACGACTGGGAGGAAACAGCATCACTTCTTCAGGACAACGAGATTGATGGAGCGTCGCTGTTCATGGTCACGAAGACGCAGCTGATGATCATAGGAGTCAACGAGGAGCAGGCCGATGTCATCAGTGAGTTTGTCCAGAGTGGGTCGTCGAAAGGAAATTGAAGGAAGGTGGAGCTTCGGACGGTGATATGAAGTTTTTTTTTAAGTGTCTATTGGTGAGGAATTCTAATAATAAGTCATTCAACATTTAGGTTCATGTATGCAGGGTCAAATTAAATTTTGCCAGCGAAACTCATAGACGTGATGTGTATCAATCCTAACTAATATTATAAATGCGAAAGTAACTCTGTCTGTCTGTCTGTCTTTTCTTCACGCCTAAACTACTGAACCGATTTGTGTGAAATTTGGTACAGGGTAAGTGTGAACCCCAACAAAGGACATAGGCTACTTTTTATTCGACTTCGACTTCGACTTCGTCTGCGTCCGCGATAACCGACATATACGCGGACGAAGTCGCGGGCAAAAGCTAGTATCTAATAACAATAAAAAATTATTGAATTTATGGATGGATCGCCTGTGTAGTTTCGCTAATCAATTTAATTCGAACTTGTAAATACTAATGCAAAAATAAATGAAGTGAAGTGAATGGGCAAAGAAGGTTCTAATACTTGCACTCCGGTCGTCGAGAGAATGCGTTGCTGTCGACAATTCTAGTGGCCAACAAAGATCAAATTCGCAAAACACGTATTCATTTGTATGAACACAGAACAGATAAAAGAGGTTAGAAGGGCCTTGTGGGCGGGGCAGGCGCGCCGCACTCATGAGCAGACGCTCAAACGTCAACCGAAATTTGATTCACCGGCCAACAATCGCGCTCTTGTTCTGACAGCGTCCGGAGTTCCGCGGAAAAATAGAATTATGCCGTCTTGCGCTATTATAACGTGTCGTAAAAGAAGCCAGGAGTGTAATGTAGTCCGAGGAGGGATTTCTTTTCACTAGTAAGTCCAAAAACATTAAAATACGAGTGATATTTGTAATTATTAAAAAAGTATTATGTAGTTTGTAGACAAAAACCTCTTTTATCTGTTCTGTTTGTATGAAACTGACAAGTGTCAAGAACGCGTTCTCTCTTCGGCCGCATTGTAACAGTAGTTCATCCCGGAGTATATTATCGACGAGTGAAGCCGCCGCTTAAATACTAGGACTACAAGAAGGGAAATAGAAAAAAATATAAAATTATGAGTGTCGTCTTATTACAAAACGAGTTCTACCTT
Source organism: Hydraecia micacea (assembly GCA_914767645.1). NCBI lineage: Eukaryota > Metazoa > Arthropoda > Insecta > Lepidoptera > Noctuidae > Hydraecia > Hydraecia micacea. The sequence continues at coordinate 2,393,349 of OU611802.1, read as the reverse complement.
TAGACCTTTAGCATAAACCTTAGGGCCAGTTACTGTATTTTGAACTTTATTCCGACTAGCGTAAAGTTCTTAATGCAAAATTGATAACTTACACTCGGGTTTAACGTCAGTTTTTGTAATAAGAACTTTAACTCCTGTCGGATTATAGTTCGAAATTTAAAAATGTCTCGATGGCTTGAACTTTGATCTAAAGTAAAACTTTTTTTTTGTAATAAAGCCTGTTGTGTTTAGATGGACACACAAAAAACACAAAGACACAGACTCAGGCAAATGCCCCGTTGGGAGGTTATCGTACATTCTGGTCTTGTACAATCTGATTATTATTAAGCATATCTTGAGAAATTTCGATGTAGTTTTAGACACCTCTGCCCCTATTCACATAGTACAGGGGGTGATACTATCTTAATTAATTTTCAATTTTGATGGAATATCGATATAATTTATCGTAGTACAGACCCCAGCACATCAAGCTACCCGAAACTGTCAAATTTTCCCAATCAACTTTGAACCTTATACTTTAGCAATAAAGTTGAAAATATATTAAAGAAATTTGACAGATTGTAGTAGCTTGATGTGCTGGCGTCTGTACAAACATACCAAATGATTGGACACGGTAATTTATCTGCTTTAAAAAAAAATTCAGTAATGTACAGACGCCAGCACATCAAGCTACTACAATCTGTCAAATTTCTTTAATACATTTTCAACTTTATCGCTGAAGCATAAGGTTCAACAAAGTAGGTTGAGAAAATTTGACAGTTTCGGGTAGCTTGATGTGCTGGCGTCTGTACCTAACGTGGTCAACGATAGGTACAGACGCTGGTCTGGAAATAGGTCTACGTGAGACGTTACCTGGCAAATTTATGTTCAATATTTACAAAGGGCTGTTGAATAAGAACTGTATAAATATACAATTTACAATAGCTTTTCTACAATATTGATAAATTACTTAGTTGTAACAATTATTTATGCATTTAACGCGATTCCATTTTCGAGAAAAGAGGCCATGTTTTCATTGTGACACATAGAGTTCAACTGTGGACTTTGTTGTCTATTGTTAAGAAAAACGGATGCAACCGTTTAAAATACGAGAATATACTTAGTTAGGATTTGATTTCTGGGACTCCCAGATAGGACAATTCTATTGTAAATATTAATCGGGCCCCTAGAGCCTATTTCTCTAACGGCCGAATTCTGGAACGCAACTCAATTTCAAGCCGTCGTCGTGAGGTCACATACTGTCTTTGTCATTTTGACCTATATTGTAGAGACAGAAATACTTTTATGCTGGATTTAGTGTTTTGACGTCGGTCGCGTACCGTCGGTCACGCGTAGCAAGACGCTGAAGATAAATCGACGTGTACAGACGCCAGCACATCAAGCTACCCGAAACTGTAAAATTTTCCCAATCAATTTTGAACCTTATGCTTTAGCGATAAAGTTGAAAATCTATTGAAGAAATTTGACAGATTGTAGTAGGTTGCAGCGACGCCCTAAGCCGAGGTCCGTACCCCACAGGGCGTGCCCTTAGCGTGTAGTCGCTTAGTTGTTATGTTTTTTAAGCCCTGGCTGGAGGCCTTAATTTATTGAGGCATCCACAGGCAAGCCCGGTTAAGCAGACGACAACCTCATAGATTAAACTGCGAGGTGCCATTTCCAAAAAAAAAAATCTCAGCGCTGACCGTCGACCGACCACTAAATCCAGACTTATGAACGTCTTGAAGTTATGTGGCGTTTGAATTCAGGAGTAAATGTCAGTTTTCACTTACACTAGGCGACTAAATCCTGCAGGGAAATTGCGTAATACATTAACAGTCGGAATCGGTTTCATTTTGACAGTTCAACAACATTCATTGCGTTATTTACATGTTGAGCAGACAAATTTTTCGTACTTATGAAGCAATGTATTAGCAATTTGCTTCAAAATGATTCAGATTCCGATTGATAGTTTGTCACGCAATTAGGTTGCCGAAATAAAACGCGCTGTTGGATTTTCAACTGTTGGCATTGAGCAGAGCGTTGAAAATCCAGTGTGTATTTTTGTCAGTGAAAACGAGCAAAAATAATCTTAAATTTTCCAAGGGATAAGCTAATAAATATTATGTACAGATATGATTTTATAAGACCTTCAAATATAATTATTTTTAAGATTATAAAATATCTCCGGTTTCGTATACCTTACCTTGATAATAATATACATATAAATATATGTCGCAGATGGATTGTCGAATCCGCTGTTTTACAAAACCGGCAGTGGTTTTACAAAATAGCTCCGTTATGTAAAACAACTGAACAACGTTCAGCGATTTTCCATAATTAGGTACTGAATTTGAACACGCAGAATTGCATAAAGTTTTGCATTATTATCAATGCAGCGGGTCAACAATTTGCGGTTTTGTAAAACAGCGTGAAATGAAACGTCAGATTCTAATGTATAAGTACAGACGCCAGCACATCAACCTACACCTAACTGTCAAATTTTCCCAATCAACATTGAACCTTATGCTTTAGCGATAAAGTTGAAAATCTATTACAGAAATCTGACAGATTGTAGTAGGTTGATGTGCTGGCGTCTGTACATAACATAATATGATATAATTATGTATGATCGACACTATGATACCAAGAAGCTTATAGATAAAAGTGGAGGCAACACTCTGTCAGACTGTCTTTCTAAATACACACATAAGAATGAGACAGTGATATGTGTTTTCTTTGTCATATGTATGTATTTAGAAAGAGAGCTAGAGAGCGTCCGACCACAGTCGGTTTCACTTAGGTATTTAGAGTGTTGTCTCCATTTTTACCTATAAGCTTCTTGTATGATACCTTGTAAATCTGCTGTTAAATGTCAAAGCCAATGTGACTGGTTGACCAAATTACCAACCACCAATCATAAACTTGACTGACTTGACATAAGATTCGACCACAGATTATTAAATATTGAATAGTGTATCAGAAATAGCGGGGTAATTGCGTAACAGACTAATCGCCCGGCCACGAGTTTTGGCTTAGAGGCAAGCGTCGCGGCAAGCAGCGCGGTTTCTTTTGTCTAGCGTTGACGCTGTGATAGCGGCGAGGTCTCGCCGAGCCTAGCGGGTCTAGCGGAGCGGTGAACTCGCCGCTATCAGCGGCAGCTTAGCACGGGGCGGCGAGCGGTAAAAACAAATATACCAAAATATATGAACCATTATGCCACGACGCACCGCTCGTAGCGTCAACGCTAGACAAAAGAAACCGCGCCGCTTGCCGCTAAGCGAAAACTTGTGGCTGGCGGTGAGAAACGACTAACTATTGATGGGTTTTTAACTTAACTTGTCAGTCAAGATTTTTACCTTGGCTATCTTTCTATTTACTTATCAATTTTTTTTTTATAATGCAACACTGTTACAAATAGTGTGGGGATTCCTTTAGTCGATTGCATAAAAAATGATTTTACTGAATCGATACTGCCGTATGTGTTTCAGAGGTTTTTTTAATTAAATTGACTGCAATTTTATTTAAAACATTTCTAAAATTGATGTTTCGTTACTAATTTTCTAATTTGAGTCGATTTAATCGTCAAAATCTCAATGTTCTTTTCGTAATATACGAATTATTGTACAGTAAATTAATAAATCTTAAGCGATTTGCTTATTTATATTGTAATATTTTAACCTCATTGTATTTTTGTATCGACTGTAAATAATAAACGAAATTAAAAAAAAGATACATATTATTCCAAACTTTTATTTTTAAACACTGTTACAAGACAATATTTTTTTACCGAAGCGGTTGTTTCTAATATTACAAGTTTACCTTGATGTGTCATTATTTCATAAAGACCACAATTAAATATCTACATCATTTTAATAATAAATTAATACGAAACTTGTCACCGCTAAGTCATAGTACAAAAAAGGACATCACTATGACAGCTGTCGCACAGATACAAGTCAACGCCAATTCGGCTCGAAATGAAGCATTGAAAAGTGAGCTTTATACCCTGTCTCTTACAGTCACATTTTCAACACACGTCACGTTAACGAAGCAAAGTCACACACTACAGACAACTAAGGTTTCTAAATTTGCCAAAAATGTAAACAACAATGGCCGCTTGAAATTGAATAAAATCGATATACAAGAACATTTATTTTTAGTAAGGTTTGTTTTCGTCGACAAAAACAAATAAATGTTCTTGTATATCCATTTTATTCAATTTCGAGCGGCCATTGTTGTTTACATCTTTGGCAAGTTTAGAAACTGAAAGAGACTACTTATAGAAAAGTTATCTTACATTTCAATTCTTTACTTCGAATCGATTCGGTGTGCGACAGCCATTACAAATACAAACAAAACTACAAAAACAAATACACACAAAAAATCGACTAAGTAACTACTGGTTGAGGAACAGTCGGTCACTGCGGCGCAGCATTAATTTCTCCTAGTCGTCTTCCCCATAAAATTAACGACTTGTTGGAATGGCGCGAATTTGCCTCGCCTTCCCCGTTTTTTTAAGCCTAGTTCCTGCAAAACCTCATCAGATTCTACTACGGAAGAATCCACATTCTTCGATGCTATGTCTTCGGAGTAATCTTCGCTGTCATTCTTGTCTGTGTCTGAGACTTCTCTAAACTTTCTACTATAGTCTATTTTATTTCTAGCTAAACTGGCATCTCGTCTTTTCATAGGTTCTGGAGAGCCGAATTTCGGATGGTCGGGCGGCTGCTGACACATTAAAGTTTCGTAAAAGTACCTGTCGGCCCGGCCGTCGGCCTTCTGCCTGGGTTTTTGCTCTTCGTCAGAACTTTCGTTTGAGGAGTGCAGCTGTGGGGAACCGGGCGCTGACTTCTTGTACCTTTGGCTGGAAATACATTAAAAAAAACTTCAAACAAGTTGTACAAAGGACCTTTTGGCACTCGAATGGCATAAGAGCGCCGAGCTATTGATAAACATGCATTAATCAGCCTATAAAGTTCTCACTGCTGGGACACAGGCCTCATAGTAAAAGGGAGTCGGCCGTAGCCCAGTGCGTGGTGGGTTGGCAGATGTCACATGTCTTCGAAGTTTTGGTTCTAGGACGTGCCGGTTTCCTCACGATGTTTTCCTTCACCGTTTTGAGTGCAGAGCAGCAGGTTCGAACCTACAACTTGTAAGTCGCGGCCGTTACCACTTGGCCACCATTGCAATTAATATGGCACACTAATATCAAAGTTGTACAGAAGCCAGCACATCAAGCTACTACAATCTGTCAGCATGGTGCTGCCGTTTGAGCGTGAAGAAGTAACAAACATATAAACACTCACAGACACACTTACAAACTTTCGCCTTTAAATTAGTGTGATGATTTATATAAATCATTTATCGTTTTAAATGACAAACTCTTTGGTGGAAGTTATAGATGAATTTCAAAGTATTTCACCATCGTTTGATGTCCACGCCAGCTACCATGGTGGGTCGCGGTGATTGCGGCTGGAAGGCACCAGGCGCACCAGCTTCGTCTCCACTCATCGCCTGCTTGAGGAGTAATGGATATTACAACTACTGCTAGTCTCGTCAGGCACAACCCTAAAGGAGGGCACCGCTGGACATAGGCATGTCGAATTGACGAAACTCTGCAGACGTGATGGATATCGATATCTTTAAACCTACAACACGATAAAATAAAAATAAAATAGATTTGATGGATTTTTTTTGGGTGTCAATGACCGCTGTTATTGTTGTTACTTGAAGTATGAGTTGAGAAAATATGTTTTCTTTTAATTTTAGATGTCGATATACATCACGTCCGCGGAGTTTCGCTAGCTAATTTAATTTGACCCTATGTACGTTCGATACCTGAAGCATATCTAGTGGGACTAGTATGAAGGACGACCTTGTGAAAGAGTTCACCCAGGTTGACGGATATACGGACGTTTTTTCACTGGCATGGCACCAGCTTCTGCAAGGCAACAGCCTGGCAGCCAGGCTAAGGAGAAATATGCTAGTCTTTAACTTGCCGGCAACGGTTTTTTACGTCAACCTTTGCTGCTGCCGTGAAAGCACAAGTCTGATGAACAGAGACGATTTTTTCTCGGCTGGCAACACCATTGTCATTACTGTTGCAGACCTGCTGCATCAGACGAAAAGGTGGATGAATAATTATGTTGAACTCAGTGGCGTACGTAGCTATCGGAGGGCTAGGCGGTGCCGTGCACCGGGGCCCCCAAGCTCAGGGGGCCCATCGGCCCCTGACCAGCACACCTCGAACTGACTTACCAAAAAATGTCTTCCATCTTCAGAACATAAATGTAATAAATTCTTTCTGTTGTGTTGTGTAAATTCTTGTGTTTAGCAACTTCAACCAATCGGCTGTTATGCGACCGATGTATGAATTCAAATACTAGCTTATTCTACTGAAATGTTAGTAATGAACTGCACTCCCTTTTTTGACAAAATTCTATATCCTTGACATCTTCTACAAAATATTGTTTACACCCTAAATCATTTTTACATAATTATGTAAGTAATTATGTTTTTTACTTGATAAAATAAAACCTAAAGTCCGACCGCGGCAGATTTGCCAAAGATGTAAACAACAATGGCCGCTTGAAATTGAATAAAATCGACAATCAAGAGTTTTTATTTTAAGTAATATTAGTTTTCGTCTAAATCTCCGAGCTAACTAGAGACTTAACGTAGCGACCGCCCTAAAGAAATCTGTCATTTTGTCTATTCTTCCGTTGGCAAAACCCGTTTCTATGGCGGTCATGCTACGCGTGCTGGTCTAATTCCTTCTTATCGCCCTCAAAATTTAGGATCAGCCTTTTTATTTACCAACCTATTCCATGACTTGCAGCTTACCTTCGCGAACTGAAAGTAGCAGTGCGTGACCTTGTCGATGTCTGCCCACGCGACGATGTACCTCGCCATTGACAACGGTATCTTGGGCAAGAAGTTGGAATGGAATTTGCCCTGGCAGTAGATTGTGATAACATCTGTGTCCTTTATCTCGAATATTATTCTGAATATTGTGCCTGGGGGATACGTGAATTGATAGAATTACAAAATTATATCATACGACTTGTTCATGAGTGGAGACTACACAACGCATACCTACATATACATAATCAGCCTATTATTCTCACTGCTGGGACACAGGCCTGCTCTCTCTATGAAAGGGAGTGGGCCGTAATCCACCAAGCGGAGCCAATGCGGGTTGGCGGATGTCACATGTCTTCTAATTTTTAGTTCTAGGACATGTCGGTTTCTTCACGATGTTTTCCTTCACCGTTATGAGAACAGTGGTGATGAAATTATTTACACAAAGTGCCTGTTTGGGGTTCGAACCCACGAACTACAATTCGGTAAGTTGCGGCCGTTACCACTGCCACTGGGCCACCACTGCTCCACTGAGTTGAGACGGCGAATCCGCAAACGTGAAGTAAGACGCCAGGCTCGGTGAGGCACTGATCTTCGCCCTTACAAACAACCCTTAGCTAGGTGAACGTAGCCAAGGATCGAGTTAACCTCCACGTTTGCCCGCCTAGCTGTGGAAACACCCCACGCGTCGGAGTAGTTTAAAGGGCGCAGTATAGTCATTGTTTTAACAATGACACTGTTGTGTACACTTGATGTACCATTGACGTTTCGAGCACTTTTTCTTATGTACATTTTGTGTACACTTGACGCTTGAGGGGTTAAATGGCGTGCGAGTGGAGAGGCCTTTGTCCAGCCGTGGACTGCTGAAAGCTGATAATGACCACTGGCATCATTATCATCATCAGCGTTGGTTTTTTATACAGAGGAATGAGGCACATTTCGTTAGGAACGTTTTAGGTGCATGAATATGCCTATAAAAGTAAGGGAAGACCAAGAAACAAATTTATTGTGTGATGAATTATATAAATGGCTGGAAAATGAGAGAATACTGAGACGACGGCGGATGGAGATTTATGGAAGAAGAAGAAATGATGATATAAGTACTGATTGAAAAAAAATTGGGATAAATGTAGAGATGGGTGTTGCTTAACCAAAGTCTTTCCAATTCTAGATCTATCAGGTACCAATGGCTTTCATTTTGACAGTTCAACAACATTCGTTGCGTTATATACGTTGCTGAGCAGACACATTTTTAGAACATAATATGAAACAATGGATTAGCAATATCCTTCAAAATTATTCAAATTGAGATTGATAGTGTGTTACGCAATTAGTGTGCAGGTACACAAAGTTAGAACCAACCTGGCACAAACATATTATAGTTGGTGTCATAGTTGCCGCTGCCGATCCAGATGCCATTCTTCCGCGATAAGGAGATGATGTTGTCTCGATGGAACCTCACGTCGAAGTGGAGGACCACGTCGCGTGGCTCCTCACCCTCCTGCGCGCATAGGTTCACCGACATTCTGAGAAGAATGCGTAAGATTGCAGCTTAGGGTTGTTGAGTTGTGTTGTCCTGGGTTTTGGATGTCAGATAGACAGTCGCTCTATGTAAAACACTGGTATTCAACTTCATCCAGTTAGACTGGAAACCGGAAACTGGCAAAAGGCTAGGCAGATGATGATGACTTTTTTTATGAGAAATTCTTGCGTAAATGTAAGGTACTGCTTATGACTGTAGGTGGTTCGCCAGACCTTGAGCTCAGACAAGGTTAGCCTTAAATCGTAGGAATTAAATTTCAAATACAAGCTCACAAGTTTTCTCAAAGGTCAGATAGGCAGTAGCGACTGCCATGGATGCGTAGAGCGCCATGTAAAATACTGGTATTCAGCTACATACGGTTAGACTGGAAGCTAACCCCAATACAGTTGGGAAAAGGCTGGGCAGATGATGATGATGACGACACCTTAGGAAGAATTTTAGAAGGCTGGTGTTGGTGGTAAGCTTGGTTCATATATGGATACCTCAGATGTTGATCGTCAAATATCACACGATTCCACCAGCAATTACTATAATTATGGGTTTTGGGAATAGAGTGTGTGTGATTATGTACAGACGCCAGCACATCAACCTACTACAATCTGTCAGATTTCTGTAATAGATTTTCAACTTTATCGCTAAAGCATAAGGTTCAATGTTGATTGGGAAAATTTGACAGTTAGGTGTAGGTTGATGTGCTGGCGTCTGTACCTAGTCCTTGCTTGAAGCAGTCACTTGCCTATGGTACGTTGGAACTGCTAAGACTTGGGCTTCCTTTCTGTGAGAAAGATTTTCCTAAACGGAGCCCCAGCACGGACTGGTGGACATCACCATGTCTCCGAATTTTTAGAGTACCAATGTTGATTTCCGCATTACGGTTTGCCTTCACCATTAGGCCAGCACAAAGTACTGTGCGTGCCTGACGAGGTCAAACCAGAGAACATTTATAGTTCGAACCCCTAACCGCATAAGTTGGAGCCGTTACCTCTGGACCAACACTGCTCTTAGCCACGACACCACTGGACTAGAACTAATATAACACTTAACTAAATCTTACTTGCGAGCATTCTCTTTAATTTTACCCCCGATTTCAATTCTGTCGCCAACTTTGAGGGTTCCAGGGATGTTAGCAGTGAAAACGGGCATTTTCTCCAATTACTATTTATTATATATCTGTATATGCCTGCCCCAGTGATCACTAAGTCAGGGTCAGTTGTGTATATGGACATTTTGAACGACAAATTTATACATTACACAATAGTGTTTGTTGAGAATGGTTTTGAAAGCTCAGACAATTTTTATGGTTAGAATTGACGTACGCCAACGTGACGCAAGTCTGGCTTCAATACTTAACTTCTTCTTTCTTTATTATTTGTTTTTTATTGGTGTCTGATGTTGACGGAGTGTTTATCTAGCAGGTTATTTTTGGAACGAAGTTCCGGTATTATAAAGGCGAAAGTTTGTGAGTGTGCGTGTGTGTGTGTTTACATGTTTGTTACTTCTTCACGCTCAAACGGCTGGACCAATTTCGATAAAATTTTGTATGGAGGTAGTTGACACCCTGGATTAACATATAGGCTACTTTTTATCCCGATATTCCTACGGGATCGACATTTTACGCGGGTGAAACCGCGGGGCGCAGCTAGTATAAAAATAAAAAGGCAATTTATATAGGAAATAATTTGTTCAGTTTCACTGCTAGAGGCACCCGTGGGCCCGTCCGGCCTGCTACCGGTGTCTGCCGGCCGGCATCGACGAGTGCCACCAGCTGGCCGGGGAGATCATGTGCACTCCAGTGGTTTTTGCGTGATGCTGGAACATACATTCTGAAAAACAGCGCGGTTTGCGGTAGGAGTTGACTGGTAGAAATCGTCGCGTATGGAAAAAGCGTTATATCCCCTCTATGCGACTTTATCTCTCTCTGTCCGTGTCTTTCTATTACATACAAGTGTGTATGTGCGCGCATTGGCGTAGCTAGAGATTTAGTCTAGGGGGGCAGCTTTCCAGCTGAACTAACCACACCCATTTAATGATCGAGAGGTCCTAATCATCATCTTATGATTCTAGGTCAATGGGAAGAATATACGAATATCAAAATATGTCGCATATATAAGTGGCCGTATTTTATTGTTGTGTTGACGTAGAAGTTTGTTCTTTTTAGGACTCCAAGGAACCGTAGACCTACGTATTTGATATTAATTTCAACTTGATACCTCCACGCGTTATTGAGAAAAAGGGTCTTAAGTGACAAACAGACGGAAAACGAAGTGATCCTATGTTTACACAGTCAGTAATTCTTCAAAAGGTACTGTGGAATTTTTCAGGGTGGGCAGTTTCTAGAGTGAGCATTGCCTACCCTTCCCCCAACTTGGCTACGTCCAGTTGTGCGGGTTAGTATAGCGTAACCAACGTCGTTCCTGACGGGGTCCCCTGACCGAATGCGTCTTTTTTTGGAACGTCGTTCCACGCGGTTTGCGGTAGGAGTTGACTGGTAGAAATCGCTATGTACAGACGCCAGCACATCAACCTACTACAATCTGTCAGATTTCTGTAATAGATTTTCAACTTTATCGCTAAAACATAAGGTTCAATGTTGATTGGGAAAAATTGACAGTTAGGTGTAGGTTGATGTGCTGGCGTCTGTACCTAAGGAAAAACCGATGCGACCTCCATGCGACTTTCTCTCTCTCCCTCTTTCTAAGTGTTTGCGCACGTTTTTTTGCTGCTCATTTCTTTTTCATTTATATCTACATTTCGAAAATGGTCTAATGATATAGTAGGTACATAAGTACATGTTATGAGATTTGGTTTTCTTGTAGCAGCACTATATATTGAATAGTTCAAGCTATGGTATCTACATACAAAAAAAATTGCAAAAAAAATCATGCATGTGATACCAAGATTGCCACCTTGCTAGCACAGGCACGACGTCAAACAAACACAAACTAAATAATTCTCCTCTCGGAAGTTTTGTTCCTCAATAAAAGTGTTCACTCTAAGGTGTTCTCTATGAGGTTGGGACTATTTTTTTTATGATATGCTTACGACTACGACACCGTTATTTTGAGTCCGCGTATCACTGGTCAGTTTCCCTCAGTCGTCAGTTTATTTAATTCGCCAGTTTCGTACTAGGCCATTGGCTGCAGCCCTTTTCCTTGCATTGCTTTTTTTCGGTCCTAAAATAATATCAAAAATATGTTCTCCCATCGGCAACACTAAATGCTGCCAGCCAAAGAGTAAAGTAATCTGCCAGCGCAGCGAGCAAAATGTCGTTTCATATTTTTATTTATGTCATTTGAGTTTGACATTTCTGACCGTAGCTGAGTTAAGGTTAACCTATTCAGTGTATTTTTGCAAAGAAATCACGTTTTTTGTATTTATTCAGTAAGTTTTTTGTGTGAATAGTAAATAAGAAGTGTTAAGTAAATAATCAAAAATAATTAACGGTGAGTTTAACGTTTAACTAACATATTTTTCACGGAGTGCATGATGCAAGTTTGTGTCGAGAAATTGCAATCGTTAAACAACAATGTTATTTGTTTTTCCTTAACTTGGCTTACGTGTGAAGATTATTAATCATTTTCCGAAGATACATCGCTTAGTTATTTTATTTAGAAGCCAGTATATTCCGTTTAAACCTTAGGCGAAAACCGGCACGTGAGCATTGAAAATGTTTTAAGCGAAATATAAATAAAAGTAAAGTTTATCTACCCGATAACCTGCGCGCATCCGTTTCATCGCGGTTTCTGTGATAATATCGTATCCATGCAAGTATTACTTATTTTAATTTCATAGAACATTACAAAATTGCATCAATTCATGATGTCATTTTAGGTTCCTACCAGTAATTAATATACACAAGTGGGTGTGTGTGTGTTTGTAATTAACACTTTATCATTGTGCTATTGTTCCACATACGGAATGCATTTAGTGTTATCAAGTATGTAATGTACCTAGTTGCTTCAAGCTGTTTGCAATAATCTGAGCGGCAATTCTAGTAATTTTAAGAACGTTCACAGTCTGATCTCAGTCTCAATCTGTCAAAAATACCTCTAATTTCTCTACATTTTGACAAGTTTTTGACATTTGTTTGTCGCTGAGTTGAGACTGCGACTAGATTTTGAACGTTTTTAATTATGTGAATTGGCCTTCTGTTCAATTGTTAGCTGACAAATCTTTAAGAAGGCACTTTATTTTTAAATTATTGAACTAAGAAATGAATAACCCTACACTAAACAGTTCCTCTCAATACAAAAAATTAATAGCATAATCAACCTATAATACTCTCACTGCTGGGACACAGGCCTCCTCTCTTCGACAGGGAGTGGGCTATAATCCACCACGCGGGCCCAGTGTGGGTTAGTAGATGTCACATGTTTTGGTTCTAGGTTTCCTCATGATGTTTTCGTTCACCGTTTTGGGAGGAGTGCTGATGAAATTAAATAGGTACACAAAGTAAAGTGCCTGTCTGGTTCGAACTCACAACCTACAACTCCACTACCACTTTTCTTGGCGATCCAATAAATAAATAAATATTTATTGATTCTATATGAAAAAAATAGTAATGGAGAGCTGCCATTAAGCTAGGCTCAGTGAAGCAAATTTTTGAATCAGCATAATTGCATATTACACACTTGATTTGATATGGCTCTGTTACTAATTGAAGTCATTAATTTAAGATTCTATGTATGCCTTTTAAGATAAAATAGGCACACAATACTAGAATTCATCATCATCTGCCTAGCCTTTTCCCAACTATGTTGGGGTCGGCTTCCAGTCTAACCGGATGCAGCTGAATACCAGTTTTTTACATGGAGCGACTGCCTATCTGACCTCCACAACCCAGTTACTTGGTAATACGATACCCCTTGGTAAGACTGGTTGTCAGACTTTCGGGCTTCTGACTACCCATAACAACTGTCAAAGATCCAAGAATGACAGCTGGGACCAACGGCTTAACATGCTTTCCGAGGCACAGAGGGGTCTCTCCTTTTGCCTCATTTACATTCATACATCTGGTTATACACGCACGCTGGTTGCAAGTACTACGCACCTGACCTTTCCAAGGACATCACCAATAAGGTCACTATATTATGTCCTCTTACGGCGTCCCCTCCCGGCGTCTCATACACATAACATTACATGGCGGAATGTTTCTTTGCACTGCAATTTTATTTATCATCTTTTGTACCTACCACGTTGTATGCAAAGAAACCATTTTGATTTGGATTCCCCTCACAACTCCCTTCTAACTACTACACTAACTAACAAAAGGTCTCTGGACAGAGAGGCCTTTGCGGAGCAGTGGGACATTAATGGTTAATAATACATTTGCATAGAGGGGTCCGTGGCTAAATAATAACAGCCGCACAGGTCGATCGATCAGGTTAAGCTACGCTTGCCGCGGTTGGTCTGTGGATGGGTGACCATCTTTACATACTGAGACCCCTCCGTGCCTCGGAAAGCACGTTAAGCCGTTGGTCCCGGCTGTCATTCGTGGATCTTTGACAGTCGTTACGGGTAGTCAGAAGCCCGAAAGTCTGACAACCAGTCTTACCAAGGGGTACCGTATTACCCAGTAACTGGGTTGTGGAGGTCAGATAGGCAGTCGCTCCATGTAAAATACTGGTATTCAGCTGCATCCGGTTAGACTGGAAGCCGACCCCAACTAGTTGGGAAAAGGCTAGGCAGATGATGAATACATTTGCATAGATTTCACTGGTTATTTTTATTTTACCAATTGTTTGACACTAGTTAATTATTGAAACTGAAAGTCCTCATAATAATGTGTCTTATTTCAGTACTCATCTCAAAATGGTAGTGTCAGAAGAGCAGCCCCCGGCAGTGGAAGGCGACGCGGCTGCCAGCAAGAAAGCAGCCAAGAAAGCTGCCAAGGCTGCAGAGAAGCAGCAGAAAAAGGCTGAACATAAGGTAGAGAAACATAATTGCGTTTATTGGAACACTGCAATTAAAAAAGAAAAAATACAATTTATGCTGGTGCCAAAATGGCGTCAGTTCAGCCAGATGGATACATTTTAGTACAAAGAAAAAAATTAAAGAATGTCAGATGGAATAATTTAGTAAAGAGTCATTCTTAATTTATTCTAAGGTTGAGAGATAGTTACTGCGACGTCCATTATGTATTTATGTTACCCTTTTTAGGGTTCCGTACCTGAAAAGGAAAAAACGGAACCCTTATAGGATCACTTTATTGTCCGTCCGTCCATCGATTTATGTTCGTATAACTCGTCAAAATGTAGGGAACAGCTGATTTTTTTTCGCTATTTCAGGTTTGATCCCATAGTAAAAGTTGTTTGTTATCATGAGTACAATCACGTGTTTAAGTATCGGTCACTAATTACCAGTCACCCTATATATTATTTTATACTGTCTTGTAAAATGTAATATTTATTTGTGGTGTTAAAACAGTGAATTTAGTATACAGACCATGCTAGAAAGACTCACATTCATATTTATATTAAATTCACATTTAAAGACTCATATTAAATTTATCAATTCCTTGGGCTATGTTGTATCCATTACTCATCCATTTTTCTATCCCCCAGGCAGCCTCAGGCCAACCACAAGGCGAGGCCGAAGCCCCGGAAGCCGACGTGTCCGTGGGCCGGTATGGAGCCCTAAAGATGATCCAATCGACCGGAGAGAATCGCGACAGAGTGTACACTGATGTCAAAGAGCTGACTGTCAAACTGAACGGACAAAATGTGTGGGTTAGAGGTGAGATTACTATCATCATTCACCTGCCCCTATTCTTTGTTTCCTTTTTTCTTTCTTTCTTTTCTTTTCTTTCCTTTCTTTCTTTTCTTTCATTCTTTTCTTTTCTTTCATTCTTTCTTTTCTAATTTATTTGGGATCGGCGCGACATGTCTTTTTCAAAATCAAAATAAAAATATTTTATTTCACATAAACCGAAATGGGCATTTATCAAACGTCAGAAGCACGTGCACGGTTCCAATTGGTCGTTTCCTAAGGAGAAGAACCGGCAAGAAACTCCACGGATACTCTTTTAAAAATAATTGGCTTTTACAATGTTTTCAAATTACAGTAGGTATGGGAGGACAGCGTAGGCCTGTTAACAAGTACCAGGTACAGACGCCAGGACATCAAGCTACCCGAAACTGTCAAATTTTCCCAATCAACTTTGAACCTTATGCTTTAGCGATACAGTTGAAAATCTATTAAATAAATTTGACAGGTTTTAGTAGCTTGATGTGCTGGCGTCTGTACTTGATAAAATAAGAAATGGTCTACAGATCTAGTCTACAAGGCTTACAAAGTCCTTACATTTACAAACCGCGGTTGGTCCATGAATAGGCGACCATCTTTACATACCAAGACCCTCTCTGTGCCCCGGAAAGCAAGTTGTTACGGGTCGTCAGAAGCTCGAGTCTGACAACCAGTCTTACCGAGGGGTATCGTCTTACCCAGTAACTGGTTTGTGTAGGGCAGATAGGCAGTCGCTCCATGTAAAATACTGGTATTCAGCTGCAGACTCACTGGTTTGTCACTCTAGTAACCGCTAAAATGTTCTATTTTTCCTTCCAGCTCGCCTCCAAACCTCCCGTGCCAAAGGTAAGCAGTGCTTTGCAGTGCTTCGGCAGAGTAGCAGCACGGTGCAGGTGCTGATCAGCGTGAGCGACGAGCGAGCCGTCAGCAAGCAGATGGTCAAGTTCACTGGCAAGTAGGTATTACTAGCTGTAATGGCGATAGACTCGCCCGTTATATCATTTCATTTTATTCCGTTCGGGAAACTTACAGCTAACTTATTTACGATGTTCTTAAAAATTATGATATTGAAGACTATCGAGGTATGTGGAACGGAGTGTAAAGTTCACTCATCCTCCATAGAAAAGGGAGGATCCTCCGACGTGACGTGGTGTCGTGTCTGGTGGGCATTCAACTGCCCGACGATTGATGTCGGGACGTTGTATAAATGCTAGTTGCGCGGTAAATTCTGCTTGCGCGATGCAGGATTTTGCGTGACGTTAGTGTGTGATGCGTAGTTCGCATGTGGCGGTGTAGATGCCGCTACAAGGCCAATAAGACCATTTACAAGTTTCCTTTGATAAGCACTAAAACAAAAACTTTAGGGGCTGCCTTTTGTAAGGTCCGGACTCCACTGAAGCGGAGACGAGCAGAAATCGACCAATCACAATGGTTGAAATCCTCATCGCGTCACTCGTCTTGTCTGTGATTGGACGATTCCTGCACGTCTCCGCTCCGCTCCGACCAGCTCCGCTTCAGTGAATTCGATCCTCACTTTAGGAGCTGTCTTTTGTAATTTTAAGTTGTCAAAATCTGCTAATTCTTGAATTGAATTTTGAAGACTGACCTATAAAACTATCTTCATCTCTTTCTAGCATAACCAAAGAGTCAATCATAGACGTGTACGCGACGGTAGTGAAGACGGCCAC
Organism: Hydraecia micacea; assembly: GCA_914767645.1. Lineage (NCBI taxonomy): Eukaryota > Metazoa > Arthropoda > Insecta > Lepidoptera > Noctuidae > Hydraecia > Hydraecia micacea. Next base: position 2,376,534 of record OU611802.1, on the reverse strand, counting down.
GTCCATAGAGTCATGTACAGTGAGTGACGTGGAGCTGGTGGCCACGCAAGTGTGGCTCGTGTCCGCAGCGCGTGCGCAGCTTCCGCTACAAATCGAAGATGCGGCCAGGCCGGAGAAGAACGATGTAAGTACCCAAATACCATATTTAAAAAGCAAATGTTGCTAAAGACAAGCTTATAGCCAACTATTTACGCCTCGCGGTTTATTCTTTATTTATATAATATACTTTATTGTGCACCAGAAAAAATATAACAAAAAAATACGATTATTAATAAATACAATGGGCGGCCTTATCGCTTTCTGCGATGTCTTAAAAATATAACAAAAAAATACGATTATTAATACAAAATATACAATGGGCGGCCTTAGCGCCTTCTGCGATCTCTTCTTTCATCCATTATGGAGATCCACAGGGTTAGTGCATTGCGGGATAAAACACACTTCCGCATTTACAATACTAGCAGCGCCCCGCGGTTTCACCCGCATACGTTTCCCGTGGGAATAGCGAGATAAAAACTATCCTATGTCCTTTCCCGGGACTCAAACTGTCTCTATACCAAATTTCATCTAAATCGGTTCAGGGGTTTAAGCGTGAAGAGGTAACAGACAGACATACACACTTTCGCGTTTATAATATTAGTATGGATTATTCATACATAGATGAAATATGATAAGTTCTCATGGGCGCTATTTATCAATGTGGTGACATTTCAAAACATTGAGACTGCTGTACTAGGCTTAAATTAAATATTATTAATAAACGTGGATATTTGAATTCACTTTTGTGACTTGACAAAATAGTATAGAAATAAACCTTTTGTACAGACGCCAGCACATCAAGCTACCCAAAACTGTCAAATTTTCCCAATCAACTATGAACCTTACGCTTTAGTGATAAAGTTGAAAATCTATTAAAGAAATTTGACAGATTGTAGTAGCTTGATATGCTGGCGTCCGTACCATAAACCCTGATTATTTCGTTTGATTTATACATATAACATACGTGCAGCAAAAATAGAATTTCATTTTGTGTACTTTTCATGTGGAAATTCACATAGTATTCTAGAAAGATGCTGAAAAATTAACCTTGATTTAAAAGTATAGATTTCAATTTAGATTAGTATAAAAAAAATCCTTTTCTTGCAGTGAAATGCATTGCTTAAGATGGCGGCGACTATACGCCGACCGCACAGTGGCGCCCTAATCGTCTCTTTGGTTATTTCTTTGATTTTAGGATGAAAATGCAGAAAATAAGCACGTTAAGTTGTGCTCCACAAGATTATACGTTAATATTATTACAAATGGTAGTTTTAAATTGTTTAGTTTTATTATAATCACTAAAACGGATCATAGTGGCAACTATTATCCGTTTTATAACTTAACGTGCTTATTTTCTGCATTTTCATTCTAAAATCAAATAAATAACCAAAGAGACGATGAGGGCGCCACTGTGCGGTCGGCGCTGTCGTAAGAATACTTGCCAAACTATACAGTTTCTTAAATTCTGAATATTTCTTTGTTCACAGGACCCCGAAGCACTAAGAATCCGCGTGAACCAGGACACTCGTCTTGACAACCGCGTGTTAGACCTGCGCACACCCGCCAACCAGGCCATCTTCAGACTGGAGGCCGGAGTATGTCGTCTGTTCAGAGACATACTAACTCAGAGAGGTACTGTAGATATTATAGCAATTTTTCTATAATCACCAGTATGTTTTCCAAGTGTGGTGATTACGGGAGGGGCCTGTGGCTAAATAAAAACAGCCGCACAGGTCGATCGATCAGGTTAAGCTACGCTTGCCGCGGTTGGTCTGTGGATGGGTGACCATCTTTATATACCGAGACCCCTCCGTGCCTCGGAAAGCACGTTAAGACGTTGGTCTCGGCTGTCATTCGTGGATCTTCGACAGTCGTTACGGGTAGTCAGAAGCCCGAAAATCTGACAACCAGTCTTACCAAGGGGTATCGTATTACCCAGTATCTGGGTTGTGGAGGTCAGATAGGCAGTCGCTTCATGTAAAAAACTGGTATTCAGCTGCATCCGGTTAGACTGGAAGCCGACCCCAACATAGTTGGGAAAAGGCTAGGCAGATGATGATGATGATGATTACGGGAAGAAACGGCAAACTCATGTTCAAATGAGTAGGACGACGAGAAGGGCGATTTCCGTATTTTTAACAACGTTCACACTCGTAATCTCTGTCTCAATAGGTCAAGATACCTCTAATCCTAACTTAATATTATAAATGCGAAAGTAACTTTGTTTGTTACCTTATCACGTCTAAACCACTGAACCGATCATCCTGAAATTTTGCATATACGTTGTCAGGTGTACAGAAACTGACGTAGGGTACCTTTCGTCTCGAAAAAAAAAGTGCTGTTCTCGAGGTAAACAACAATAACGTTATTATGATAATAGATGGCGCCACGTGTATTGTTGTTTTCCTCGGGAACAGCACTTTTTTTCGAGATGTTAGGTACCCTATGTCCGTTTCTGTACACCTGACAACGTATATGCAAAATTTCAGGATGATCGGTTCAGTGGTTTAGGCGTGAAAAGGTAACAAACAAACTTACTTTTAGTTAGGATAGGATTTCACGCGGACGAAGTCGCGGGCGCGGGCGGCAGCTAGTTTACCTATATTTTTCACATTGCCTGTCGCCGATATGAGGTTGCTGAAATGATGATGATGATGATGAATTACCCGAACTGGCTTTCTTGTTGAAAGTGACTAGGAGACAGTTGTATTGATGATTCTAATGATTATAATTTTGTAAATACGCATATAGCGCGAACCATATTTTTAATCAACATACAAAAAATGTATGATAATAATAATTTCGCGGGCTACCTTATCGTATCCCCCGCGAAAATTACGCGACGGCTTTACCCCATACATTTTTAAATGTTGCCTTTACTGAAATTGTTAATTTTCCTTAAACTATGACGCCTATCACGATATTTTATACCTAATGTACTAATCAATTTGAAGGTTTTGTCGAGATCCACACGCCTAAGATAATTTCGGCGGCATCAGAAGGCGGCGCCAATGTGTTCACAGTCTCCTACTTCAAGTCATCCGCCTACCTAGCGCAGAGCCCCCAGCTTTACAAGCAGATGGCCATCGCGGCTGACTTCGACAAGGTTGGTGAATAACACACATTTTATTGAAGTGAAAACTTCTTTAGGCGCGTTGTGCATTTTTTGAGATGGAATAAAAACGATTGAACTCGCGCCACTGTTACCGTAATCGACACCGCTTCGGATGTGTTCGGCTATCCTCGGGATGTACTCGGTTTTAATGTATATCCGATATGTCAGGTTTTCACTTCTGTCGGCACTCCCGGAGTGTTTTTCTTTTGTTTTATTAACGCAAACATTCGCAAAATATGCGCTTGGACGTGGAGTTGCGGACACCTGCCCCATATTACCACCTCCTCTTAATTTCCAGCCTCGATACAGTAACTGAAAAACGTCAAATACGTAAAGAGAAACGTAAGCTCTCCCATACCTATAACTCTGCCGGCCAACTCTATTGCATTAGTTGTAATCGAGTATTTAAAACTAAATTCGGTCTGGCGAGTCATGTTAGGCTGCAGAGGTGAGCAGTGGTGGCCCAGTGGTAACGGCCGCGACTTACGAGTTGTAGGTCGTAGGTTCGAACCCAGACAGGCGCTTTACTTTGTGTAAATTATTTCATCGCCACTGCTCTCATAACGGTGAAAGAAAACATCGTGAGGAAACCGGCATGTCTTAGAACCAAAAATTTTAAGACATGTGACATCTACCAACCCGCACTGGGCACGCATGGTAGATTACGGCCCACTCCCTCTCACCGAGAGGAGGCCTGTCTCCCAGCAGTGGGAACATTATAGTCTGATTATATTATGTTATGTGAGTCATGTTAGGGTACACGCTAGAAAATAAAAATAATTATAAAGGGTCGCTGTTATCGAAATCAATAAGGAGGACTATAAATAATTTCCAGCTAACTTATCTGGTAGATATTTTCTAATTCTGTCCCACTTATAAATTCAATAGTAAATTCTAGTACAAATATTATGATGCCTAAATAAAACCGCGCTGTTGGATTTTCAACTGTATGTGCTGAGTCGTGCGTCGTAATTATGCAACAACGCGCTACATATCTTTCATTTCCCCGCTCCGCAGGTGTTCACAGTAGGCGCAGTGTTCCGCGCCGAAGACTCGAACACGCACCGCCATCTCACGGAGTTCGTGGGACTCGACCTTGAGATGTCCTTCAAGCATCACTACCACGAGGTCGTGGACACCATCGCCGGGACGCTGACGGACATGTTCAGAGGACTGAGGGACCAGTGAGTAGCTTGTGAAACTTGTAAATAGCCTTCAGTTTCACATTGTTTGGGAACTGTGTGTAAGGTTATCTTTAAGCACCCCGAATACATACATACATACTCAGCCTATAATGTTCCCACTGCTGGGACACAGGCCTCCTCTCAGTGAGAGGGAGTGGGCCGTAATCCACCACGCGGGCCCAGTGCGGGTTGGCGGATGTCCCATATCTTCGAATTTTTGGTTCTAGGACATGCCGGTTTCCGCACGATGTTTTCCTTCGCCGTTTTGAAAACAGTGGTGATGAAATAATTTACACAAAGTAAAACGCCTGTCTGGGTTCGAACCTACGACCTACAACTCGTAAGTCGCGGCCGTTACGACTTGGCCACCACTGCTCTCATCCCGAATAGAATAAAATAAAGTCCATACTAATATTATAAACTCAAAGGTAACTGTTTTTGTTACCTTTTCACGCCTAAACCACTGAACGGATTTCAATAAACTTTAGCAAGGAGATAGATGGCCAGTGGTAACGGCCGCGACTTACGAGTTGTAGGTCGTAGGTTCGAACCCTTTACTTTGTGTCCAGGCGCTTGACTTTGTGTAATTTATTTCATCACCACTGCTCTCAAAACGGTGAAGGAAAACATCGTGAGGAAACCGGCATGTCCTAGAACGAAAAAATCGAAGACATGCGTGACATTCCCAAACCGCACTAAGCCCGCGTGGTAGATGACGGTCCTCTCCCCCTCACAGAGAGGAGGCCTGTGTCCCAGCAGTGGGAACATCATAGGCGTAAGGTATGTAAGGAGTTAGATGGCATCCTGGGGAAGGACATAGTCTACTTTTTGTACCGGTAGCACGTTCCCGTGGGATAATGCCTACGCGGGCGATACCGCGTGCGGAAGCTAGTGAAATAATAATTTTCTATGTATCTAGGTTCGCGTCAGAGATAGCGACAGTGGGCCAGCAGTATCGCGTGGAACCGTTCAAGTTCCTCGACCCGCCGCTCAGGTTGGAGTTCCCCCAGGGCATACAGATGCTAAAGGAAGCAGGTAATCATTTTGTGTTCAATAAACTCAAAACTCAAAGCATTTATTTCAATTAAACCATTTACAGGCACTTGAATTGTCATTGGGTCGGTCAGTCAGAAAATATGAAGCTAGTTGCCCATTCCAAAGCGTAGGTACCTATGGAGAAGAACGGGCAAGAAACTCCATGGACACTCTTTTAAATTATAATTTTACAAAAACATTAGTTACATCATTTATTTTGAATTTATAATTATATGTGAGAACGATGTATAAAAAAAGAAACTTACGCGTTAAAAGCGTCCGGAGTACAGCAAATAGTAACAAAACAACAATCCAAAATAAAATAATTAAAAATAAGACGAGGCAGCTAAGTGATGACCAGCCCCAATATTATTTATCATAGGCCTCTGCCTTCCGCATCCAGTCTACCCCAGCAACCTTATTATTCGTTTACCTGTAAATCGAAAATATACATCGAGAATCTTCGATGTCGATTTACATCTCCTGGTCTGGTGTAAGATCTTGGTGCCCCGAGGGTTTCTGTCCTGGTCTGGGTGACGCCTGTGCAAAGAGCGCATGCGCAACGGTTTCCTCAGCCTCCATGCAAGCCAAGCATAGAGGACTGTCCGTTATGTCTATCAGTGGCAAAGGGTGAATTTATGACAGAGGTAAGCCGGAGCAAAGAAAATTTCAATGATGAATTGACTATAGAGTGGTTATGTTCTGAACTTTCGAAGGGAAGCCGGTGGGAATCGAGTTATATGGTACCTTCGCCACTGATGTCTATTGTGAATATAGCATGATTTATTATATTTCTATCTTTCAGGAGTGACAGTGGGTGAAGAAGACGACCTCTCGACCCCTGACGAGAAACTCCTGGGTAGACTGGTCAGGGCCAAGTATGACACTGACTTCTACATCCTGGACAAGTACCCGCTGGCTGTCAGGCCTTTCTATACCATGCCTGATCCTAACAACCCGGTGAGCTGGCTTTTTATGTTCTGTTATAAACGTGGTGGGTGTTGTAATAAGAGACCATATTGTTGTCAAATGAAGTGTTGTGGTTTTTTAGGGTTCTGTACCACAAAAGGAAAAAGCAAAACCCTTATAGGATCACTTTGTTCTCTGTCTGTCTGTCAAGACCCTTTATCTCGGGAACGCGTGGAGGTATCGAGTTGAAATTAAAACCATATAAGTACTCAGGTCTACAGTGTCTTGAAGCTGTGAATAAATCAAACTTCAAAGTTAACGTCAAATAAGATACGGCCGTTCATGTTGCAAAAAACGTAAATTTCGACACTCCCGTTGACCTAGAATCAGGAAATTTGGCAAGAAGCAAAGTCATGTAGCACAAGTAAAGGAAAACATCCTACAACCGTAAATTTGTAGTTACTTACACTAAAAAAAAATCACATGATAAACTATTTACATAGGTACCTACAATTTTGTACGGAACCCTCGGTGCGCGAGTCCGACTCGCACTTGACCGGTTTTACTTTATTAATCACCACAGTTCGTCGATGCGTGGGAGTTCCAGTGCCTTAGGCATCTTCTGGGCACGCTTGTTCCATCATAGACCTCGTCCATCGCTTTCCATCAGGCGTGACTGAGGTCAAGAGCGGGCCCATTCAGCAATAAAAAAAAAACAAAATTAAGGGTGTGTCACCAATTATTTAAAAAATTATGTTATCGAAAACTACCATTTATTATTATTTATCTTTCATTTACAAGAAAAGTAACCATCAATTATTTTTTTTTCAAATTTCAGAAAGTGTCGAACTCCTACGACATGTTCATGCGTGGTGAAGAAATTCTGAGCGGTGCGCAGAGGATACACGACCCAGAGTTCTTGACGGAACGCGCCAAACATCACGGGATCGGTCAGTAAACAAAATTATATCAAAGAACAATAACTATTTATATAAGGTGTAAAAAATTAACCTTACAAACTTTAAGAGGTGCTTTAGACCATCGAACTGAACAACTTTCACTATGGGACCAACTCTGAAATCACGAAAAAAAAGTCAGCTATTTCATACATTTTGGTCAAGTAAGTAGGTATTGAACCTTTGTATTAAACAGCTGATTTTTTATATGTTCCCACTGCTGGGACACAGGCCTCCTCTCTGTGAGAGGGAGTGGGCCATAGTCCACCACGCAGGCCCAGTGCTGGTTGGTAGATGTCACATGTCTTCGAATTTTCTAGGAAAAAACATTCGAAAAGTGCTTTGGAAAATCGAGTTTTCTGAAAAAACCTCTGCATAAATAAATTCCAAATATAGTTTATTGAGCTCTTCGATAACTGAGCTTTGTCGGTACCAACTTTGTTTTGAAGATTTTACAGTTCTTTTATTATTTTATTTACACCCAAAGTTACATTAAAAATAGCAAGAAAAACTAATCTTTGTTGGCTCATAACTTTTTAATGGCGTTTTTTTTTTACTATTCTGTTTCCGTACAGACAAATTTAATAATAAGACAAAACGATGTCATGTTTAACTTTGTCCTCACAATGTCAAACAGTGGAGTAATACTCTCCCGAAAATTGTATGGACAAAATATCGACTAGTGGCACCTTGAGGTAAACTTTCTGATCCATGTGTTTACATTTCATCAGATAGTTTTAGAGCACTGTAATTAAAATCACATACGTAAATATGTGACACTCACTCCCCTCCACTAGTTTATCGTTTCCCTCGCAACGCAGCTCCTGCACGTACGCGTGCGTGCGTACGTGCGTAAACGTCGTCATGCTACGGCATAACGACGTTTTGTCTACGGAAGAATAGACAAAATGACGCATTGCCATGCTTAGACGCGTAGAATGCGTACAAATATTTCTACAATCTGTCATTTTGTCTATTCTTCCGTCGACAAAACTCGTTTCTACGGCGATCATGCTTCGTGTGCAGGTCTGGCAGTACAGCTGTTCTGTGATAGGATAAGCCCAGCCCAGACAATGATCACCCTCACAATGTGGACAGGCCACCTTTTGAACCCGATTATAACAAGATTCAAATGCCAGAAGAGCAAACAGCAGCAATAATTCTTAATTTTTAATTAAAATCCTACTTATATTTTAAACGTGAAAGTTTGTGAGGATGGATGTTTGTTACTCTTTCACGTAAAAACTACTGAACGGCTTTTGATGAAACTTTACAGTAATATAGCTTCTACATCAGAATAATACATGAGGGGCTTGTGGCTAAGTAATAACAGCCACATGGGTCGATCGATCAGGTTAAGCTACGCTTGCCGCGATTGGTCCGTGGATGGGTGACCATCTTTACATATCAAGATCCCTCCGTGCCTCGGAAAACACGTTAAGCCGTTGGTCCCGGCTGTCATTCGTGGGCCTTTGACAGTCGTTACGGATAGTCAGAAGCCCGAAAGTCTGACAACCAGTCTTACCAAGGGGTATCGTATTACTCAATAACTGCGTTGTGGAGGTCAGATAGGCAGTCGCCCCATGTAAAATACTGGTATTCAGCTGCATCCGGTTAGACTGGAAGCCGACCCCAACATAGTTGGGAAAAGGCTAGGCAGATGATGACATCAGAATAACACATAGTACACTTTTTATTCTGATATTCCCACGGGATCGACACTTATGCGGGTGAAACCGCGGGGCGCTGCTAGTTATTAATATTTTTTTTATTTCTTATTTTTCAGATATCACCAAGATAGCCGCATACATCGAGTCCTTCAGATTGGGCTGCCCGCCTCATGCAGGTAAATAGTGATTTAACTATCAATAAGATCTGGATAGTTGTTCAAAATCACAGGTTTACTGGCTCGCTTCTAAAGACATCCTTCTAATCTGGAGCCCACGTAAACTATCCACCTTTGTATAACACTGATTTCAATTCTGATTGGATACAGAAATCTTATCCTGATCAGCCAATAATGTGCTTACTGCTGGGTCACAGGCCTCCATCTTCGAGAGATAGTGGGAGTAATCCACCTTGCGGGCCCAGTGCGGGTTGGTAGATGTCACATATCTTCGAATTTTTGGTTCTAGGACATGCCGGTTTCCTCACGATGTTTTCCTTCACCGTTTAGAAAGCAGTGGTGATGAAATATTATTTATACAAAGTAAAGCAAAAGTCTGGGTTCGAACCCACGACCTACAACTCGTAAATCTGGGACGTTACCACTGGACCACCACTGCTTGCACACGCTACTTTTTCTAGAAATCACTTTAGGATTTTATTTGATTTTTGTAGATCTCAACGTATCAGCTATTTATTCATTTCTTCAGAAGCCCGAAAGTCTGACAACCAATCTTACCAAGGGGTATCGTGTTACCCAGCAACTGGGTTGTGCAGGTCAGATAGGCAGTCGCTCCATGTAAAATACTGGTATTCAGCTGCATCCGGTTAGACTGGAAGCCGACCTCAACATATTTGGGAAAAGGCTAGGCAGATGATGATATTTATTTCTTTTTACTTCTTCAAATAAATAAATGATCGTTATCTCTCTTCAGGTGGCGGCATCGGCATGGAACGCGTCGTAATGCTGTACCTCGGACTGGACAACATTCGCAAGACGTCCATGTTCCCTCGTGACCCCAGGAGAGTGACCCCCTGATATGTATATATTTGTATATTGTTGTTAGACTGACGACAGTTCAATAATAATAAATGTTTATTAAAAATTTGTTGGGTTTTATTGAATGAATAAACAACTGCCGTTGTAGGTAGACAACAACGACTTCAAACTTCCAATAGGATCTAAAAAAAAAGGTTTATTTGGGCACAGTTCGTGAAAACACATAATACAAAATTAAAAAAAATGTTTCAGACAACAATAGAGAATGCCTAGGGCATTAAGTCCGCCTTTGTACAGACGCCAGCACATCAAGCTACGCGAAACTGTAAAATTTTCCCAATCAACTTTGAACCTTAAGCTTTAGTAATAAAGTTGAAAATCTATTAAAGAAATTTAACAGATTGAAGTAGCTTGATGTGCTGGCGTCTGTACAAGGATTTGTCGGCGCTCGAATAACATTGACAGGGGAGCGCTGTTGGTAAAAAATATTTTGTGCACAAGCCCTGACCAAGATTATGTCTGGACTTTAAAAGAGACTGTGACCTCTGAGTTTGTTTCGGCCTTTCTTCTCAGACTAGTCAAATAGGAAACGCCGACCTCATCTAGTTTAAAAAAATATATAATTGACGTGTATAAGTGTTTGTGCAAACCTACTTACAAAAAATAAACTCATTTATAAGATGGCGACGTTAGTTCTAATTTTCGCCGCGCGTCTTAAGAACCTCTAGCGCTATATACCGACGTGTAGGTATCATGAGTGTTGGGGGATTGAATAAAATAAAAACCGTTTAAAAATTATGAATTTGAATTATATTTTATTACAATATATAGCAAAGTATGTCCAATTTTCATATTTATCACACTTCTCTCGATCACTTTCTTCACATTTTCCTTATATCAGCACAAGCTGAGAACTGCCAGTTCTGCCTGACAGTCTCCCTCAGTCCGCACTGACATTTACACTCAACATCTAACATGATTTGCAAACACCAATAAAATCAAAAATCACTTAAAAATTACTTACTTATACAATCTGTGTTTCTATATTATCTTGTTTTCATTCAACTTTTAAATATTTGTTCATGAACAGTGAAACAGTACATTACGATACGGGTGACAAGTAGTCCATGCCAAACGCTTCTTAAACCCACACTGAATTCACGTTTTTCTGTGTAAAAATGAATTACTTAAGGGGCCGGTGGCGTAGCATGCGTAGTTCATACAAACGTAATACCAAAATAATTTGTAAATCAAACATATTCTTAAGGTAGTGTGTATTTATTCCGATTGGATTACAGAATATCTAGGTTCCCAAATATATATTTTGAATGGGCGCTGACTTAAAGACGAGATATGAGGAATTGCAAATTTCTATAGAAAATTTTTTTTTGCTCATAACTCGTCTTTAAATCAGTGTCCATTCAAAATATATATTTGGGAACCTAGATATTCTGTAATCCAATCGGAATAAATACACACTACCTTAAGAATATGTTTGATTTACAAATTATTTTGGTATTACGTTTGTATGAACTACGCATGTTCCGGCGGCCCCTTAACTCACAGAAAAGCGTGACCTCAGTGCGGGTTTAGGTCACACAGTGCTATAAAAGAATTTTATTAATGTATGTCTTATTATTACTTCCTCATTGGTCTAGTGTCCGCAAGCGCTATTGTTGAGCATGACATCTTGAAGTAATTTATTAGATCGTGCCATCAACGAAGACGCGCCCACTCTTCTTACTAATCGCTAGTGGTTATCGCTAGTTAATTCCGCTTGTTTTTTAGTTTTTTAATACACACTAATTACCCACTCATAAGTAATTACTGCGTTCGACAAAACTAAAACACTAGCGGAATGTTGCACACTTGTACTGTAAGCGATTAGGAAGAAGAGTGGGGCGCGTCTTCGTGGATGGCGCTATCTGTACTGATCCATCATGAAGTTCTTATTAGAAACCCCGGGTCTGGATTTGTGCCGGGTTGATGGCAACAGGCTCGCCCCCTATTACATGGGACTTAAACATAACTGGCGAATAACTGCCTAACCATTTGAGGACAAGAGGCGTGGTGATAATTGTTTTACTAGATTTTTTTTAAGTAAGCACTATCTTCTAGAGCCTTCTTTGCAGACTTGAAATACAGACTTTCACTTTTTTAGGTTACTTGAACATACCATTAGAGATTGTGACCATTTTGAAGTATAAAATTAGGCCTCTGCGCATCACAGAAATGAACAAGATTGTTCTTTATTGATGTTACATACAAATCCGTGCACATTTTCGAGATATCAAAAGTTATCAAATTTTTTCGTTCATGAAAAAATATATTAAAAGGAAAATTACTCCACACATTCAATGGTCCATATCATTTGAAATAAGTTAGCCTCAATGATGACGTCACTATCGACATCGATAAATATTGCTAGTGTTGTGCTCTAACAACATTTATCGAGTCGATATCACAATTTATCAACAGCACCACTTTACAGACAAAAAGCAACTTACTTGTGTAAAATATCAAACTTATCCAATTTATTCAAAAATGAAATGCATTTTAACGTTTTTTTTTTATTAAATAAAGTATGCACCTTATTATGTACATAATTAAATATTTTTTCCATGTTTTTTTTAGTTCGTTGTCCACTTTTGTATCCGATACAATAATTGTATCAAAGCAAAATAGTACTTTTTTATACATTAATTTAGCTAGCGAAACTCCGTAAACGTAATTGCTATCGATGTCTTAAACTAAAGAAATAAATGATTTGATGTATTTTGAGGGGTCAACGACCGCTGGTAGTGTTGTTACTTGTTACTTGATGAGAGAATCTGTTTTCTTTTGTTTTATCGTGTTCAGATATCGATCCCAAAGACGTCTGTGAAGTTAACACACAAAAAAAAGTTTTTTTGAAAACTGATATTAGAAGTGTACACTAACTGGGGTCGTTGACCCCATGAAAAGTCATCAAATTAACTTCTTGTTTGTTTTTTATCATGTTTAGATATCGGCACCCATCACACCTACGGAGTTTCGCTAGCTAATTTAATGTGACCTTGTAAAGTTGTCGCGTTTTAGCATGACAATAGCGGTCATTGCCCTGTCCCTAAATCTCTCCGTAGAAACCCAAACAATAAACTATGTATGGTATTTAACATGTTGAAGATAACAATAGATATTGATTCTGGATTTTGATTTTATTTCAGTTTATGAAATAAAAATATGCTAGAAAATGTAGGTGGGGTCAATCACCGCTATTGCTATGCTAAAACGCGGTGACTATAATCTATAGCAACAAAACAAAATAATAGAAGATATATACAAGGACATAGTTAGCGATATGAGCTCAACTGTGACTTTTTCTATTGTTATAAATCAAATTTTGATTTTCCCACAGTTGCGAGGTGTGTACTATAGATACTCCTCTGAATAACTCTTCGGTGAAAACAGGCGTTATGTTAATGTGTTATATAGGGTGACTGGTAATTAGTGACCGATACCTAAACACGTGATTGTACTCATGATAACAAACAACTTTTACTATGGGACCAAACCTGAAATCGCGAAAAAAAAATCAGCTGTTCCCTACATTTATGTTCGTATCACTCGTCAAAATGTAGGGATGAGGATTTTTTTTTCGCGATTTCAGGTTTGGTCCCATAGTAAAAGTTGTTTGTTATCATGAGTACAATCACGTGTTTAGGTATCGGTCACTAATTACCAGTCACCCTATATACAAGAATACAGAGTCATGTAGAAGTGATTTGTATCCGATACAAATCGTGGTTTTAAAGTAGATAGATATGAACACTTATTCACAATATTATAAGTACAAGTTTAGGAACAAAATACAAGAGGAAATCGTCGCGTCAAATTGTTTCTTTTACTTATTACTCTTGTTTTGACAATCCGACTCGAATTTCACTAAATATTCATTGCCGTGCCCCTAGCGCCCGGCTACAAATCGATAAAATAATACCTACAATAAATAAGGAGGAGAAAACGTTGTATTGATTAAAAAATTGACAAAAAGTTTTTTTTCTCTATTTAATAATGGTTTCAGTTGTACCACGCAGTTAATAGGACAAAAATAAAACGAAAAAATCATGCATGTCTCTGTCGCATAAATATGACACGAGCGGTAGGGGCACGGAAAATAAAAGAATAAATACAACCTATTCAGCAACAATTTCACCGTGGAAACTTAGGTGTGAGGTGAGCTGTCTATAATAGTGCCTATCCATAGCATCAGAGGGGCAATTCTTGTAATTTTAAGAACGTTCACAGTCTGATCTGTCCCAATACAACACAACACAACTGTACATTTTTGACAAGTTTTCAACATTGATTGTCGCCGAGATGAGATTGCGACTAGATTTTGAACGTTTTTAATTACGGGAATTGGCCTTCAGCACCCTAATTGCGTAACATACTATCAATCGGAATCTGAATCATTTTGAAGCAAATTGCTGATACATTGCTTCATAAGTTCGAAAAATTTGTCTGCTCAACACGTAAATAACGCAATGAATGTTGTTGAACTGCCAAAATGAAACCGATTCCGACTGTTAATGTATTACGTAATTGCCCTGTGGTTCTCTTCACTTCACCAAAGTTGTCACAGTGAGATTCTTAGAGAGTAGACCGGCTGTTCTTGAAACGTATGCATCCACTGTGCCCCACCAATTTGTCATTCTTTTCGATGTCCATTTTGTCCCACAGTCAGTCAGTCTTACTAAAGGGTATCGTATTACCCAGTAACTGGGTTGTAGAGGCTGACCTCTCCCCCTCTCCTCTCCTCTCTGAGTATTTTACATGGAGCGACTACCTATCTGAATAGGTAGTCGCTCCATGTAAAATAACGGTATTCAGCTGCATCCGGAGGCTAGGCAGATGATGATTTTGTCCCACTCAACTAATTGAGGTTGGTGGAAACTTCGTTTTTATCTGGTGTATGCATCTGGTGTATTGTGTCTTTTAGTCTGTGCTAAATTAATGTATTTTCTTTCTTCAGTACAAGGTGTCATGGGAAAACCATTTGTGGGACACCTTGGTGGGGCAGGGTGAAATAATAGGGATTATTTGAAGCCACATAATGAATCAAAATTCAAAGACAAAGGAACAAAATCTGCATGTTTTTTGAAATGTTGAAATTATTCTTAAATATTGCTTTTACATTTTTCTATGCTTGATGATCGTTTCAAAACAAGAGTATCACAGTAAGATTCATCTCAATCTCTCTACCAATCCAACTATTGTTACATAGAAAAACGTTTTGATATTACAAAATCTACAGTTTTCTGATAGCCATGTCACAACCATACTTAAATATATCCTTATTTTTTTATTCAAGCTTTTTCCGCATAATTTATCTCTGGTGCCGTATAAATAAATAGATTATTATTATTAATACTTCATGTATTTATAATAATAATCCCTTTATTTCAGGCGACGCAGGCCCATACAATAAAACGCCATCATGATTCCAGAAAGAGATGATGATATCTGTCATGTATCGTCCGTCTCTCTCGCTCTCTCTCTATCAATCGAATTGTTTCCTTTCTCGTATCGGCACGGAATACAGGATCAAATTATATATAGCTAGCGAAACTCCGCAGACGTGATGACACGATAAAACGAAAAAAAATAAAAATATCGGCGATTTATTTTTGGGGTCGACTACCACAGACACTGCAGTTGCTACAAATGTCGAGTTTAGAAAAACAGTTTTTTTATTTGTATTAACATTTTTACATATTGTTACCCATCACTTGTGTAAAGTTTACAAATAAACCTGATTTTCTAAGCTCATAACTTCAAATAACTATAGCGGTATGAGGAACAGGATGTAAAGTTCACTCATCCTCTATAAAAAAGGGAGGATCCTCCGACCAGACGGGTGTTGTGTGACCATTAATGTCGGGACGTTGTATATATGCTAGTCGCGCTGCAAACTGCTTGCGCGATGCAGGATTTTGCGTGTGAGGCGTAGTTCACATGTGGCGATGTAAATACAACGAGGTGATCCGACAAAGAACCAAAGTAGTCGACATAGCTCACAGAATAAGCAAGCTGAAGTGGCAATGGGCCGGCCATATTAGCCGTAGAACCGATGACATTTGGGGTAGACGTGTTCTTGAATAGAGACCGTGAATCGGTAAACTAAGGACGCCTTCAGGCTAGGTGGAGCGACGATCTTCGCAGGATGGCTGGTAGCAGCTGGATGAGAGTTGCCAAAAATCAAGTTGAATGGCGTGCAATAGGAGAGGCCTATATCCAGCAGTGGACTGCTAAAGGCTGATGATGATGTAAATACCGCCACATAACGATACATCTGCAAAGTTTCGCTAGCTATCTTAATTTGACCCTGTATTTGAAAATAGCTCATGACGTAGTAACAATATTAGCCATTCAGTACGATGGCAGCAGGACTAACAGCACAGGGCGAAAAGACGTTCATTTAAGTATGGTTATAATATGACAGCTAATTAAAGCATATATAATAGGAAGATTCAGTTACATTATATTTTATTTATTTATTTACATGGCTAGATAATTAATAGCTTCTGGTATGTAGACTGGTTTGATAATGGTGTAATAATAATCTTGCGGGCTGGTTGGTATCATGAGTTGGTCTCCAATGTGCTTATAGAAAATATTTGCATATAATTCTATTCTATTTTTAATAAATGGCAAGCAAAGCCGATGTCGACTATTCTGCCAATGTCTAAAGTGAGCTGCAAGAACAAAGTGTGCATGAGAGAAAAAAAAAAAATTAGACGAATAAAATTATTTCATTGATCCAGTTGATACAATGTAGATCTTGCTGGATTAGTACGGGACTGAAACAAACAAAAAATAGACATAAAATTTGCTTATAATGTATTTATTTGACTAATTTGGTGTCTCCGTCAAACCAACATACCCATACATCTCTTAGAGATAACAAATCTTTTTCAACAGCGGATATTTTAGACTTACCCCCTTACTAATAAACGTTGTGTAGCGTCTGTATAGTTACACAACGCTTTGTCTTCTTTCGAAAGTCAAATTACTGACGACTGAAAGAGAGAAATCGGTGTGTAACTATTCATTTGTTAAAATAACTTTATTGGTAAGGGGGTTAGTGTCCAAAACACGACCATAATGTCTCCTAATAATCAATAATAGTCTCAAAAGACCGGAATTAACGGACTAAAATGCTGACTAATATTTCGGTCTGTAAATGATTATTTCAGTTAGCATCCTCATATACTGTGAGAGGAAAAGGACCGTAATCCACCACGCGGGCCCAGTCATCATCTGCCTAGCCTTTTCCCAACTATGTTGGGGTCGGCTTCCAGTATAACCGGATGCAGCTGAGTACCAGTATTTTACATGGAGCAACTGCCTATCTGACCTCCAAAACCCAGTTACTGGGTAATACGATACCCCTTGGTATGACTGGTTGTCAGACATTCGGGCTTCTGACTACCCGTAACGACTGTCAAAGTTCCACGAATGACAGCCGGGACCAACGGCTTATCGTGCTCTCCGAGGCACGGAGGGGTCTCGGTATGTAAAGATGGTCACCCATCCACAGTCCAACCGCGGAAAGCATAGCTTAACCTGATCGATCGACCTGTGCGGCTGTTATTATTTAGCCTCGCGGGCCTAGTGCGGGTTGGTATTTCAGTTAAAAAAACATATTTGGGGATAATGCGATTGGATATACAGAACACTATAAGCCTACTTCATTATTGAATTGGAGTAATTGTTAGTCTATCTAGGCCTATTTTAAATGTAACTCCTACAGATGTTACAATCCAGTTTTTTTCTCTTTGAGAGAAATGGGTAACGCAATATTTTACACCACTATCAAACCATTTTACAGTTTTTGTGAACATTTTGTAAACTATGAAGCGATAAAAATATTTGAGAAAATGAAATTCCATTCAATTAGATGTCTATTTAATTACAGCGAAATTTCTTAAGTAGTGTCCCTAATTATATCGGTATTTCTGAATTAACCAGTTTCTCTCATAATGTATTAAATATAGAATTTTTGAGCTTTTTAAGTACACATCACCTTTTTTTTTTAAATTTTCAATCGTCAATGTCACTGAGTTTTTCGCATCCTTATTGTTTATGAATGATATTTCTTTTCATTTTATGTTTCACAAATGATTTTTGAAAACTGTCATCTTTTGAGAGGAACTTTTAAAGGCTACACGACTTTCAGTTAGCACACAACCTGTTCATTTTTGGAGTGAAATCACACTTGCGGCGGATTGTTTCACGTCCACTTGACGCACGCGTATACGTCAAAAATGGCGGTAACTATCGGCAAACCAAGAAAAGCGTTGTTTCAAATTACAATTACAAAATGATGACCTTGCCGTACGTCAAATATTAACGAGTACGTAATCGTTATTGTTTGACGTACGCATGTTACGCTAAGCAACCGTTTGAAACAACCGGCCCTAAGAGTGAAGAGTGAGAGAGTTCAGGAAAGAAGTCCCGCGGCGATAAGTGGAACTAATTTTTATTATATAGTTATCAACATTCCTACGACAACCCTTACCTCACACATCTTTCTCAGTTTGCGATTGTGCATTTTATTAACCAGAGCCTGTTATATGATGTCAGGATAAATAACTAAATCAACATTTATTTGATTCCGTCACACGACAGTGGCGCCGCCGTGGCAGACTTTTTTCGTGAAACAGACTTTACACGCATGGATCAACAATTTCCTGTATCTCTTTCTGTTACTTAGAGGCGTCATTTGCTAGAGCGAGAAGTCCGCACTCATTCGCATTGACAGCGCGTTTACGTGCGAATAGACTTCTCGCTCTAAAAGAAAGAGAGAGAGGAGAAGTACAAATTGTATATGATTCTATAGTCCTTGCGGAACTAGTCGGGCGCGCCTTAGGTATGTGTGCGTGCGGGGGGGGGGGAGTGCGGGGGGGGGGGGGCATGACTAAGTACGTGCGTTGCTCGCCGCCGCCTCACGTGAGTGTGCACTGACAAGGACAACTAGTTCCGCAAGGACTATAGTTCTTCTGAATTCATAGTGATACACTGACCGCGCTAAAGCGGAATTTTGTGCTAATTTGTAGTGATATTCTTGGCGATATGATCTGCTGAACCGTAATGTAATGATTTTATGTAATATAAATGCACATTGTTGACTTGTTTGTTGTTCAATTCCACCATCTACACAACATTGGATGAGGTTGGTAGATTGATTCCAGGACTTTAGACATTGAATAATAGAACATTAATTCTATCTAAAAAATACAGTTATAGGTAAAACTTTCTAGCAGATAGTCGCTAACTGAGAGTCACATTTAACTAACAAATCGAAAAAGACACGTAATTTGAAAAAGCCATTTTAAAATATAAGTACATTTAATTTATTCTTACACATTACAGTTATCGTCAGTTTTAACAATAGTTTACAGTAAATTATATTCGAGTTTTAAAAGTAACAAGTTTAAGTATTCGTAGTAACATTATCACAATTTATTTTTATTTTATTTTATTTACATGTTTTAATAAGTACCATCAAATTCAAGTTACTTCTCAATCATAGTTCTATAATTAACACCAATTTCATTTTATTTTAAATAAAACCGTAAGGTTTTAAAAATCATAGACAAGTTTTTTTTTATGTATACAGAATGTATTTAAATTGTACTAGAAGAAATTCCAAAATCAAGTAAGCATACACAATTCTTTTGTAAATCTCAAAAACTACTCAAAAACAGGTGACACAAATAGCACCAAGAATGGTTAAAATACATAAATGTAAGTACAATGGTACAAGGAACTTTTGGTGCGTCGTCAAAAACGGAACCAACGTCCGTCGCCATCTTGTTTTATCAATTACTATGCCCCCCGGTCTGTCATTCATGCGCCAAAAGACCCTTGCAGTATTCGAGATCTTACCATCTGACATGACATTTTTCAAAACTCATTATTTTTTTTTATTCACATTTTTCTGTACACCATGGTCACAGACCATAAACATAGTTTTGCTTATAGCCACTAACACCTTGCAAATCAAGCTGTTTAAGTCCAATTGGCACTTAACACTGGGTTCACCACCAAATTCTTACGTTATTCACATTTTGCACAGGATTCCAATATTTTGCACAAGTTGCACAAAATGTTGCACAGTTCTTGTTCACTCTGAACAAGTTGCACAAAAATTTTGCACACTCTTTGCCACTTTGCACAGGTTGCACATTAACCGAATAAACTTTTAAGGTCCTCTTCGTAGAGGGCAATGACCAGCATTATGCCGATGCCCGTGGCCAGTCCCATCAGTTGTAGTATGCACTGGCAGAGAGTACCCTCTTTGCTGTGCGATGTACTTAGTTCTGGCATCTGTGGAAGAAAATTGAGGAATATTATAATGTTATTATTAAACATTTTTGCTCAAGCTAAGGAACTTCTCAGGAAAAATATCGTTTTCTCCACAAAAATGTTCTTGAAAACAAGTTATACAGTATTTTGAATATTTCTATGCCTAAAAGTAAATGTAATGAAGTCGGGCTGTGAATGAGAACCATGAGCCAGAATATAAAATTCAGTGCACATTGTACAGACGCCAGCACATCAACCTACTACAATCTGTCAAATTTCTTTAATAAATTTTCAACTTTATTGCTGAAGGCTAAGGTTCAAAATTGATTGGGGAAATCTGACAGTTTCGGGTAGGTTGATGTGCTGGCGTCTATACGATCCTATGTCAGATTGCACACTTAGCTGACAGATTGCCCACAACCACTGCCAGATTGCACAATCTTCAAGTAGAATGCACAAAACGTCACAGCCACTGCTAGATTGCACGATCCTTTGTTAGGTTGCACAACACACTGTCAGATTGCACGATTTTATGTGTAATATTGCACAATCCTCTGTGCAATATAGTACATAGGACATAGCCCTGCAAGTGGGCACACTCACCATATCAACGAGCGCAATGTACAGGAACATGCCGGCCGCGGCCGCGAACAGCCAGCGCGTGGCGGAGGGCGCGTGGCCCGCCAGCACGCCGCACACCATGCCCAGCAGGCACAGCGCCGACGACAGGATGTTGTAGCACACCGCGCGCTTCACCGACATGCCGGCTTTTAGGAGGACGGCGAAGTCACCTGGAAAGGAAATTATAAGGTTGAGTATATTTTAACTATACCACGGCAAGCTCTTCAAACTGGCATGTTCTAGAACACAATTCGAATAAACGGGGTGACATCCACAAACACGACCTACACCGTAATTGCGTAACACACTATCAATCTAAATTTGAATCATTTTGAAGGATATTGCGAATACATTGCTTCATATGTTCGAACAGTTCGTGTGCTCAGCAACGTAAATAACGCAATGAATGTTGTTAAACTGTCAATTTCATTTTGACAGTTTGTGTGTTACGCTATTACCCCGCTAGTCTCCATGGTGGCCACCAAGCTAGGCTAGGCTAATTACGTTATCTCTTATTTCTATCAACCAGGAAGATACATAATTCAAACTCACGCGCAGCTACCGAGAAATAACAGTTTGGTCGGGATCGAACCCTGGATCATGAGTTGTGCTATCGATTACAAAAGTTATTCATGTCACCAATAGTAATATTGGTAACACAACGAATCGATATTATAACAAAGCGATAATTACTTTGCCACACAATAAAAATTCTTAGCACACGATTTATATTATTTATTCAACATGTTACTTATATTCATTTAACTAAACTGAAAAAAACCGGTATTTCTTGAGAAACCGGTACTATAGTGCAACATTGACATTAAGACTGAAACGTGAATTTAGTGTACCATTCAGCTACATAAACACATTTACGAGACGAGAAAAAACATTACGCTTTTCATAAGTTATTGCGCGTTTCTAGATAACACACTTAATTATGATAGAAATAAATTACATAAGTATCTCAAGTAAAACAGTATAAGGTCTGAAATTAGAAATAAATGTATGTATTCATACTTAATATTATAAACGCGAAAGTGTGTCTGTCTGTTACCTCTTCACGCTTAAACCGCTGAACCGATTTAGATGAAGTTTGGTACAGACATAGTTTGAGTCCCGGGAAAGGACATAGGATTAGGATAGTTTTTATCCCGATATTCCCACGGGACACTTATGCGGGTGAAACCGCGGAGCGCTGCTAGTAATTTCATACGGACTACATTTTTACTTTACATTTTCTCCATCCTAAGGGAGGGGCTCGTGGCTAATTGTGGGGCATTTCATTATAAAGGCATAGGATAAAAATACTGAGTTAACATACCCAATTCATGAGGCAGTTCGTGGCACAAGACAGCGATGGCTGTGGAGAAACCGCCTGCTATGTTTGAAGCGAAGGCGGCGCCTGGAAACGCAAGATTGTATGTTAGGAAGTATAGCAATAGATGAAGTATGAACCATTTCTTCTTCGTGAGAGTTGCCGGGGCTGACTGGTCAGTTTGCAAGCCAAAGGTAACCACTTCTCAGCATGTGAGTTCGTCCTGTTTGATGACAGACATTTGGCAGCACAAAAACTCAGGTAGATCTAGATACATCAAAAGCATCACAATAACGTCCGGGTTCTGAAACCCTGATCAAGTCACCAATCAGTAACTGTGCTGCCAAATTAGCTATTGCGATTGGTTGATCAAATGATTTGAGCTCAACACCGGTTACATCAGCCTGTATGCAAACTGCAAGTCTTGGCTTCACAAACTCATCATTTATTTGAAACGTGTCATAGAAATACACCACTTCATCTCTCCAATCCCACCCAAAGTTTTTCAAGCCGAAGTTTAGCCAGTCATCATGGTTGATAGTGACTGCCCAAGTAAAGCCTGAGTAGGTTCTTGACACTTACCTATAGCCATGCCGTCAGTGAAGTTGTGCAGTCCATCCCCCATGATGACCATCCACGCGACGGACGCGATGGAGGACGGGGGCGCGTGCACGTGTCCATGTGCGTGCGAATGGCCGTGGTGGGCGCGCGAATGCTCCCTGTGGATAGTAAGATCAAGATGAATATATCTCTCAAATTCAAGGCATTTATTTCAACTAAACCATTTACAGACACGT
Organism: Hydraecia micacea; assembly: GCA_914767645.1. NCBI lineage: Eukaryota > Metazoa > Arthropoda > Insecta > Lepidoptera > Noctuidae > Hydraecia > Hydraecia micacea. The sequence goes on along the minus strand of OU611802.1, from coordinate 2,353,542 downwards.
TTTTGAATTGTTAAGGACTCGTTAGTCAGAAAGTTGAAGCTAGTTGCCCATTCTAAAACGTAGATTTCTATGGAGACGCACGGGCAAGAAAATCTATGTATGCTCTTTTAAATCAAGATATAATAATCAATAAACAAACAGATCAAAATAATATTTGAAATGCTAGATTTGACAAAGGCTTCCCAATGACCAATCAGAGAAAGTATGTATTCTCAGGAAGATTTGTGATTGCGTTAAGCCATAAGAACTACTGGTTTATCAGACAGCCCTTTTTATTATACCAACAGGAGAAAAAAAGCTGTTTCTATAAATTAAAGACTGCGGAGCCTGGAGTTGGATTTTTCCAAACATTAGTGCCAGTAATTGAAACACACAACGACAACATAGGGGAAACTCACGACTTTGTGGGTTCAAAAGTAGAACAACATTAACAAAAATAAATCAACTAACCTCAAAATCACAGTATAACTGTCGCCATCCTTCAGATCCTTAACCCCATCCTCCTTGTGTTTAATATTATTCATCTCCACAACCGCCGGCTGGGACTCAGCCTTCAGCAACCAATCCTTGGCTGTAGGCTCCTCTTTACCCTCAGGGTTGAGAGCATTCGAAGACACCACACTCACGGAGTTATTGTGCTTCTTCCCATGCTTTGGACTTGAAGGTATACCATCTCTTAAGTGATGGTCATCATGTGTATCAGTATCAATTTCGTCGTAACAGTAAGGGTACTCTGAATACTTATGCTTGCAGGTTTTCGTAGTAGGATCGCCTTTTTCGTCTCGTTTAAAGATTTTCATGAGAGAATTTGATGTGGAGTTTGTGATTGCTGATTTTGAGCCTCCGGAGCAGCCCATTACGGTCTCGTCTTTTAGAACGCGGACCCTTGTGGGGAGTTTGTCCTCCTCGAGCTTCTGGCGACGCTTCCTCCATTCAACGACCACTGTTAATCCCTTTTCGGTGAAGTAGAAGAATACTACACCCAGCATGGCAGCCAGTCCCTTCCACATGCCATCATCGTGGGAGGCTCGTATTTCTACTTCTGTTTGGCCATGATTATGACCATGGTCGTGGTCCGGACTCATGGCATGAGGCATGAGATGCAGTAGGGCATCCCCACATAGCGTTCCAACTGCCAACGCTACCAAGAACTGCAGTAGATGGTTATAATAAGTCTTATGCATGATAGGGATAACTGCGACTCCTAGCAAACCGCAGGCACTGATCGCCAATATGCACAAGGATGAGTACAACCAGACGGCGTACATATTTTTAGTGTACGCCATTTCTTGTGGTACATGTTGCGGTACATTTTGTGGTACATCTGTCTGTTCTCTTGTTCTTCTCCCTATGCTGGTTTCTTTGACGCATCCGGTTCGTTCTATGGATGTGTTGGCTAGTTTTTGGTACAGGAGTATGGGGCATATAGTCTGTAGTGTGGTCTCGGTGATGATGGCGTCTAAGTCGTGGTTGTGGTCACTGTGTTCTGATTGTGAGTGGTCGTGTGTCGGTTTTAATCGTGTGTTCACTGTTGTGATTAGGTCAGAGCTGTTCATACACTGGAAAGAATGAGATATTATTGTTATATTAGGGTTAGAGCACAATTTTAAAGGAGTCTGGCATGAATAGTTTGTTGCGCCACTTCTTCCTAGCTAATGAACTAGGAAGTGGTAAAGGGCGGGCGTTTTGGGGAACTGTCAACTTTACACCCTGTTCCTCATACCTCTTATAAGTGTAACACAAATAAAAAGTAATAACAAAAATACTCACATTAACAACTTCATCTTTTACATTCTTCCCATACATATAATCCCGGCTCTCAGTATTCTGTCCACCTTCCACCAGCTTGTGAAGATCCAACTCCTCAAGCATCTTATTAAACCCTGTCAAATTCATTGTCATACTACCCACATCCCCATACAATCTAAATATCTGCGTGACATACGTATCTGGGTTCACTTTGAGGTCCCTCTTGTCTTTGCCCTGCCTTATCTTCTGTAATTTCTGTTGGTATCGAGGAGAAAGTTTTCTCTCCTCATCTAAGTCTATATGTAAATCATCTACATCGTTTATATTTGAATCGTAGGTTAGTACGCCGTCGTTTTGTATGTCTATGTGGGACCCACACGAGTGTGCCGCGCAGAGCAGGCAGAACATGCACACTGTCACTATGTGACGCGCCATGGTTATCCTTAGGCTAAATATGATTGGCTTATATTATAATATAAGGCTAATCCATTTGTTGTGTAGCGGCGCGTGGTTGGCTGCTGTTGATCTGTGGACAAGGAGAGAAGATGTTAGTTATGTTATCATAGCACATACTGACATAGTTATATTATCATGATGTTGTCTCCTATAATTGAGGGAGCACATAGATTTTTGTTCTTGTCCTTTATAATATAGCATGTAAGATGTATTCTTTGTTGGAGATCCTAATAAAATAAAAAATCAGTAAAGGAGACTGGACTAAAGGCTGCTTTTCGAAATTGTTGTGCTGTTAATCAATAATTCGTATCATAAATAATTTTATTTCTGTAAGAAGGTTTGTACAAACACTTTTACACGTCAATCATATTTTAAAAATAAGTTGAAATCGGCGTTTCCCATGGGACTACTCTGAGAAGAAAGGCCGATACAAACTCAGAGGTCACAGACTCTTTTAAAGTCCAGACATTCTGGTGTCTGCACAAAAACGTAAATAACGCAATGGATGTTGTTGAACTGTCAAAATTAAACCCATTGGTACTGATAATTATGCAATTCTTGTGTGATGTTACGCAATTCTCCCGCCGGTGGATAATTGTCGTAAAAACTAAAGTTATGTCTACTGGATAGTTTTTTCGGCTCTCCGACTGACCTTGTACCAGATAGTCATCGTGGGATGTTTGTTCCGATTATGTCTTGTTGATAGCACCTTTTATTTATTTATTTGTTTCTTTTATGAGATTTCCGGCTTTATAAATCGTTTTTTTTTTTTGTAATAATTTGACTGAGCCAGACCATTTTGACCGCCTCGATACTTTTGCATAAAGTATGTATAGTTTCTTGTTTTTCACTTATTTACTCTCAAACGTTGTTAATTTACTTCATTGTATCTGTTATGAAATACACAATATATATAACGAAAGGAACTTTGCTCGAACCGGGTGTTCCACGACACCTCTCGACCTTTTAATCTCAATTTTAGGCTGTAAGTGTTACTAGTAACCTTCTAAGCCGGAATTAGGAAGGGCAAGAATAGATAAACTAACGTATTTTTATGAAGTAGTATAATGACCGTGTTATCATCATTTGAACGTAATTTTATTATTAAACTGATAATTGTGTTTATTTGTTGTTTTCTTGAAACAGTAATTAATAATTATCTTATCCCACACGTTTTTCGAGATACTTTTTTATTAACAATTCTCATGGCATGACAATTAGGCTAAGAGAACCACCGATTGAGTCTCACTAAACGCACGACGCCATCGCGGCAGGCCAAGACGAAGATGGCGGGACGAGAGCTTGACTCTTACCGTAGGGACTGGCCGGCACTCGCAAAAGACAGAATTGTGTGGAAAAGGGAGAGGGAGGCCCTTGCCCTGCAGTGGGACAATACAGGCTAGTTAGATTAGATTAATTAACAAAATTAAACACGAAAACGAAGCAAAAGGAGTATAGGATCGTAGCAGGTGACGTTCTGTTTTTGCTGCCTATCCACATGGGAATAAACCGTGAGTTTATGTATGTATGTGTATTCATACTCAACACAGACTAAAGTCACACGATTACTCAATTCCCGTAACAATTTTCACTTACATAACAACTCTCGCGATGAAAACCCACTGTTACAGCATTTTGGCTTTAAACGACCATTATCTTATGCACAATGGTCGCAAGTCGCATGCAGTATTATCACGGTACGGGAGCAAACGACACAAACATCTTATAAATGGCAAGCTGCCAGCGAATTACGACGTTATTGACGAAGATTTTTACGTTGCTATAAAAGATTTTGCGGAAATCGTAAAATTTTGAAGAGTAGTTTCTATGTTGATTATAGGGTCCAATTATTAAATTAGCAAGCGACACACGGACACAGACAAAAAAAAACTTGGTTTGGTAGGCTAGGTTGAGCAAGATTGAGTATTTGCCATCTTTTTTGAATGACTAATGTACCTTACACCTACCTTACCTTACCTTAATTACAAGCGGTAACGGTGTTTTTTTATTTTATTTTAAAGTGTTATTATTTAGTGGCAAACAATCCCAATTATGTAGGTTATGGTCGGTCTTGTCCAGAATTGGCAAACCTGTGGCTTATATAATGCTATCAAAATGTTATTTTTATGTACCATTATTAAGATCAAGATTAACGTAGAGACTTTGAGACCATACCTTCGGTACAAAGACGAGCCCATCAATTTATCGCCACGGGTATTTAGCGATGCCGAATCAATTCGCCACAATGTCGACAATTGTATGTAAAAACATGTGAAACATCGAAGGACAATGTTCTATTTACACTTATTATTATTATGTAGTAAGTACAAAAAACTTTAAAAAAAAAAAAAAAACAACCGACTTCAAAAAAAAACTACAAAGCGATAAATAACTTTAATTTCGGAAGTCGGTGTTGTTGGTTCCGCATTTTCGTTTTTTGACTTTTTTATTTATCTTATTTATCACTTTTTAGTTGTACCTACTCCACACAAATTCAAATAACACTAGTGCATTGAAGAATTGAAGACACCGACTAGAAGAATCATCAAAATTCGCATAGAAATGCCGGAGATGCAGTACATTTCGGTTCAGCGGTTTAAGCGTGAAGAAGTTACAGAGATACACACATTCGCATTTATTATATTAAGTATGGATGGATTAGTTATTATGGATATTACTGTAAGGTTTCATCAAAATCCGTTCAGTAGTTTTTGCGTGAAAGAGTAACAGACATCCATCCTCACAAACTTTCGCGTTATAGGAAGTATTTTAACAAGTAATGATTGCATCCTTTTGAAAATTGGGTAACTTATGACACGACAACATTTCATTCGACCTCACAGACAAAGCACACGCACACCAACGATTGGCCGTCTAAAAAAGATCTAAATATAAGACTCGCGCGCACGTGTACACTGTACCAAGTTCAAGGCGTAGAAAGTGATCTAGATTAAATTTTTTATTACATACAATACATTGGATGCGTAGCTTTTACGTCATGTGTAGAAGGAATTAAAATGTGAAAATAAAATGTGATTCAACGAATGTATAACAGTCTACAGCTTACAGCCCGATACAAACCTTATGGCCGCTCGGAACATGAGGCGATGAACGCTCTGCAGTCTGTAGGTAGTCAGAGAAAACCAGCGCTGTGACTCTGTCTCGCACAGGGTCACAGCATTATGCTGAGCGATGGCCGTTTTATACAGGATGTCAGGGACATCGACGCGCAACCATGGATTCATGGTTAGAGTTTGCGCGTGGATGTCCTGTCTGTCCATATAGATACATATGTGACGCATATTTTCCCCAAACTTGTTTTTTTTTTAAGTGAAAACTTCTTTAGGCGCGTTGGGCATTTTTTGAGAAGGGAAAAAACCATTGAATTCGCGCCACTGTTACCGTAACCGACATCGCTTCGGATGTGTTCGGCTGTCCTCGGGATGTACTCGGTTTTAATGTATATCCGATATGTCAGTGAGTGATGGCAAAGTATTCTGTTTTCAATTCTGTCGGCACTCCCGGAGTGCCATTGTTTTTTTTTTTGTTTTTTTCTTTGCGTCATGTTTACCGCAAATGAACGCATTTTATTTCTTTTTTTTATTCTTTCTACTTCCCCGGACGGTCTCCTTCACAAAGAACTCTACAACTATATAATATTATAGTTTATTGTTCGCCAGATTGATAATTTGTTACTATGACGTCACAATCGCGGTCACCGATGAATTTCTAGGCCTTGGACAACGTACGTGCAGACGCGTGAAAGTGATCTACATACTGATTGGTAAAGTAAACCACGTTTTGGTTGGTTAACGAATGAAAATATCATTTGTTAGACCAGATACGAAAACAAAGATTTAAATCGTAGATTTGCCCTCACCGTACTTATGTCACGCGAAAAGTCCATACAGGGTCCCAATTCACTATGACCATTTAATGATGCCTTACTTCGAAACCACGTTAATTCCTTAGTTAATTACGACATCTGAAGGCCAATTCTCGTAATTTAAAACGTTCAAAATCTAGTCGCAGTCTCATCTCGGCGACAAACAAATGTCAAAAACTTGTCAAAATGTAGGGAAATTAGAGGTATTTTTGACAGATTGGGACTGAGATCAGACTCAAATCAAATCAAAAGTCATTTATTCAAACTAGGCTGAGCTGGCTGGATCAGCACTTTTCGAACGTCAAAATTACAAAAGACAGTCCCCCAAAACGCACGCCCTTCGCCACTTCCTAGTGCTTTCGCTGGGGAGAAGAAATGGCGGAACAAACTCCCAAAGCTGTATCCTATAGTATATCAAGAACAAACAAAGCTAGCAACTACGCCAATCAACTTTGAACCTTATGGTTTGCACATAAAGTTGAAAAACTATTAAAGAAATTTGACAGAGTGTAGTAGCATGATGTGCTGGCGTCTGTACACAACAAAAAATGAAAAAAAAAAGTACCTAATTTATTTTTCAATTAAAGAACGAGAAACATTTAACAGTTGTTTTTTATTCCTATTTCAAACTCAACGAATTCTGACAGGTCGGATAGCCTACCCTTGTTTACCGAGACAGCATGCCAACGAACATACCGACATTTCAACAATAAAAAAAATAAAAAAGATCAGCCTGCGAAACAAAACCGAGGGTTTTTACGGTCAAGGGTAAAGTTTATGTGTTCGTTACAACCACCCAAGGACAAGGATGATACCTGGGGTGTATTTAGGGTTTCAAAGTCATGGCCCATCGATTATAAGCAACGCTACACGGATTTAGGAAGTGATATTTTTGGAGGAGGCTCTTGGTAGCAAAAAAAAAAAACAGCTAAAATGTTGCTAGAAACTGAAATAGTAAAGAAAGAAAGAATGAATGAAATGATGTATTGTGATTCGTAAAGAAAGATCACAAACTAAACTAAAAACAATCTAAAATAAAATTAAACAAAAAGAAAAACAGAAAGTCCTATACGAGGCCAAAAGACTCTCTAAGCAGAATATTTCCTCAGAGGATTGTCCACAGCAAAAATAGAAAAGCTAGAATACGCGCACAATAATCCCCTAATATTTTGTCGAACAATTCGGACTACATAAATGTTGTGACTCGTTTTGTTTTGGTGTGCGGTGCACACTACCTGTCAACAACGCAGTACCACTTTAAATTAAATTGTGAAAATAAATTGTAACCCTACGTCAATTTGCCGTGTAATAGCCATTTCATATACTTACAACTGTCAAAGATTAACAGCTGTGATTTGAATATACGGACAATTTAAATTGGTAGTCAATTTATTTACACCAAAGACAAAGCTTACAGGGATTTGTTTTTTACATTATTTTAACAAGGCTGGACAGGACTCCATGTTATCCTTATATCTGTTTATCGGAAGACCCATGTCCACTTGTCCCGCCAGAAGTCCTAACTGACATGTTATTACATACACTAAACATTTCCACGTAAATACACACACACATACACATTAATATGAAATGAACTTCTACGGCCTTGGGGCTGCCCCAAAAATAGTCCATACATAAATAATAGCTATCGATTGCGTGCTGTTACACTTGAAACTTTATGGTTTTGTCTGTAGCAAGATGATTGAGATGGTATAATTGATGATGAAGATGGTATAATTACCATTAGTATTAAATATTGCAGCGGGTCTGCATAATCAGCCTATACTGTTCCCACTTTTGGGACACAGGCCTCCTGTCCTCGAAAGGGAGTGGGCTATAGTCTACTACGCGGGCTCAGACCCCAGTGCGGGTTGGTAGCTGTCACATATCTTCGAATTTTTGGTTCTAGGACATACCGGTTTCCTCACGATGTTTTCCTTCACCGTTTTGAGAACAGAAGTGATAAAATAATTTACACAAAGTAAAGCGCCTGTCTGGGTTCGAACCTACGACCTACAACTCGTAAGTTGCGGCCGTTACCTCAGGTCCACCACTGCTCTCATTTTGGGCTTGTTAAGTAAAAAAATACACAGCAGGCGATGGTCACTGTTCTCGTTAAGACGTATCCTATTGACCCAGTGCACAGTTACACACTGGCACCCCGTTTCTTCCTACTCCATGTACCAAGTATTTAGGTAAACCTTGGGGCGTCAGAAATACGATGCCGCGATATCTCTGACTTGAACTTGTATTTCATACATATTATCTACATAATACGCGTGTACAAAACCTATGTTTTGTATGGTATGAATAGCTATAATAAACTTTATACACAATGCGTGTTTAGTCAGTGTTAGATATACCAATATTTTCCAGAAGCAGTGGTGGATACACTCCGGCCTGCTACTGAGAAATTCCTAATGGAAAATCTCGATAACACAGCCGGACCTGGGAGTCGAACCCAGGCGCTCATGGCATGCTCATCAGTAGCACTTGCGACCACTGGACTAACGAAGCAGTCTATTAGCCCCATAGATATATTACATTTCTATGATTAGCCCTAACCAGTCATACCAAGGGGCATCGTGTTACCCAGTAACTGGGTTGTGGAGGTCAGATAAGCAGTCGCTCCAATACTGGTATTCAGCTGCATAGTTAGAATGGAAGCCAAAGAGAATTAAAACACTTGATAGCTGATAGACCGATTTCGTCTAGGCACACTCACCACTGCGGGCCGGGGGACGAAGAAAATACAGCGGTTGTGATGGATCCGACCACTACTTAGTTGGGAAAAGGCTAGGCAGATGATGAATATTTTCCAGTTACGTGTGCGTCTACCCAATAGGTACTCACATAACTAGAATACATAACATAATAGATAAATGCTATGACCTACACATTACGAATCTCAGTAGACCTTGTATTATGTCGCGGTTGCCTAATTCTAGGCACCTTGAACTCGCTCGGACTGTACTGTACGGTCAACCCAACATCAACTACGAAAATCACCCTTATTGCTACAACATACCTACACGAGCTGTCAAATCCGCCTAGCCTTTTCCAACTATGTTGGCGTCGGCTTCCAGTCTAACCTGATGCAGCTGAATACCAGTATTTTACATGTTGGGACCGCCCATCAGACCCCCACAACCCAGTGACAGAGTGACGCGATACTTCTTGGTAAGACTGGTTGGCAAACTTTTTGGGATTTTAACTAGACTTGCGTAAGGATATAGGCTACTTTACATCCGGGATCGCAGACAAAGTCGCGAGCAACAGCTAGTAAATAAAAAAAAAAATAAAAAAATTGGCTTCGGTAGAATCCACTCTTCTTCAGGATTTTCAGGCGAGCAAAAAAGACAATAATTGTGCGGAAACGACGGTATGAAGAAACTTTTCAGTCGAGTAACTCTACTTAAAGGCAGTGAAAATCATTCAATCTAACTAAATGAATTACAAGGAAATGGCTTTGACATACTTTTTATAACATCAGACACACCTTAAGATCACCAAAGCATGAAGATAAGGCATTCATAAAGGAATTTCCTTAACAAAAAACATCAAAGGAAACCAAACCAATTCACAAACAAAAATTGGAAGGTAAAAAAAACTTTTTCCAAATTAAAAAAAAAGTTTGACTGAAAGCCGACACGCCCGACGAGCACATAAACAAATTTAAAAAATAAAGAATGCCAATACAAACTTCCTTTGCCTAAATAAAAAAAGTTGCGAAAAACGTCGGAAGGAAACAGATAAAATAAATTGATTTAACGTGTTGTATCGATTAGTTTGTTTGCTTATTCGATTATAAGTATACATCGACAGGTCTGATTTGGGCGCTCAAGGTGTGTCCCGCGATAAGAGGGAGGAAGAAAATATTTGTTGAATGTTGAACTTTTTGTGCAAATAAATAATTATTATTTTATCTTTGGAAGGAACATTGCGTTTTTTAAACTTGGTCGTTTTTGTAAGCTTCAAACTTTAATATTCTGAGAAAGACGGCGGGTGCTCTGGGTAAACCAGTGCACGACATCGAGGCAGACCCAAGACGACAACGTCTGCAGACAGGATTGGTCCACACTAGGAGAATGGGAGGCCTCTTCCCTGCAGTGGGACAACATAGGCTAATAATAAATAAAGCAGTGGACCTAACCTAACTTTAAAGTGAATTCTACCTTTGAAAATTATCAATTGCTATCCTGCACAAAGAGTATGTAATATTCTATAATCCTATCATCCCTCTTCAAAACTATTCAAGTAGGAAACCACTATGATAAGTTCACTTCATTACATTCCAGAATCGTTACAATATGTCGTTATCATAAACACGTTATCAGTAACGGAATCAAAACAAGGTGATACCATAGATAATAGGCACATGTTTCACTTTAGCTGTCCTAGATGCAGTCACGTTTATTCTATGTTTAAACATGATACTTTAAGTAAATAATTATTGTAAGCAAGAAAACCAAATAAAAACCGAAATAAAAAAAAACGTAACAAGCATAATGTTTAGGAAACCCGAAATAAAGACATAAGTAAACAAAGTTTGACGTTTATCGTCCGCCATATTGAATTTCCTTTGACGTCATTTAGGCTAGATAAAATACGCTCTGCCTGGGGGTAGAAGACAAGTTCAGTGACACAGCATTTTGTTGAGATTGGTCCAATAGTCGAGCCTTGCTAGGTAACAAACTAAGTGATGCTTGCAATTAAAAAAAGCATGTCAAATTCAATTATTTAAGTAACTAATTTCACCGTGTACGCACGGCTACACATCAAGCTATACACAACCAGTATAAGCTGATTTCTGATTGTACGAAAAACCTATATAATGCGAGATCAACTAAAACTGGAAATGTATAGCTTGATGTGTGGCCGTGAGTACTATAAAATATTTACTGGGTGTTTTTTCCAAACAATTCGCCATTTTTCTGCAAAGCTTAATTGTCATTGAATAATGTTGATTATGCACTAAATTACTTTTGAGACTAAATTGATTAATTTAGTCTATCGGCTAAGCCATTTCTAAGAAGGCATTAATTTTCATCAAAATCTAAAATTTATTGGAAAAGTGACAAAGACAAATCATGTAAACATTTTCGCTGTCAATTATGACCTGATTTAATTTCACAACCAATTCGAGCGCCAGATATCACGTTGTTCAGCTATAAATATACACTCCCATAAATTTTAATCGATTAGTTTATCGAGAATAACATCGATAAGTGCTCACTGTTGGTTGCATAATATTCGCGTAGTACGACCTAATTCATAGGGTCGACGAACTGTAATCACGTGTGGGTTATGCTGTTTATTTAGTGTTAAAAGTGCTACCGTCATTTTATTTAACTCGGAGATTTAGTTTTCAAACCGTTTTTTAAATAAATGATATTTATTTCTGTAAATCGGTTCGAAAAAAACACTTTTAGAATAGAATAGCATAGAATAATTTATTTCAGATAATTAAAATCCATATCTTGTTGGTATTATTAGTTTTTACACATCAATATAATATAAATTGGGTATTTTTTGAAAGTTCGGTGTTTTCTAGCTGACTACTCTGAGAAGAAAGGCCGAAACAAACTCAGAGGTCACAGTCTCTTTTAAAGTCCAGACATAATCCTGGTTAGATCATAAGACGACAGTAATTTATAGGGAACGAGAGATTGATAAAAATTGAGACTAATCTATTGAGACATCAACTAAATTCCCTAGCAAGTCTAATGAAGCAGTTTTTAACACAAATGGCCAAACTATCGATTGCTTAACTAAAATAAAATCTTATAACTCAATTATTATATTAAATCAATCTGTCTAGCCTTTTCCCAACTACCTACAATGGGGTTGGCTTCCAGTCTAACCGGATGCAGCTGAATACCAGTATTTTACATGGAGCGACTGTCTATTTGTCCTATACAACCCGTTTGTTGGGTCACACGATACGATAGTAAATATATCATAAAAGAAAATAAAAATGAATACTATACAAACTTCAAAGTGGTAAAATATTCTAGGAGCATAACAAGTTAATTAATTATGAAAAAAATTACAGGATTTTTTTTGTAAATTAAATCAAATAATGAACAAATTGTTGTAAGTATTTCATTATTAATCATGTTTAGTTTACTTTTAGTTATTTAAATCTTTATCCCAACCTTATTTAGTTATTAAAGAAAAATTAAAGAATTTAAATCAAACTCATAAATAAAGTTTTAAATAGTTCACTTTTACTTTAAATAATTTTAACTAAAAAATGTAAGCACCATTTGCAAATAATTTCTAGAAAAATAATTAAATACTTAAACAAAAATATGTTAAAGTCAAAACACATACCTCCCTTTTCCAAGTCGATTGTCTCAACTATATTCAAGACAGTGCAACCATCGATGATTATATTGAAAAGATAACGGTATTATCTTAAAGATAAACGAATATTATCAGAAGTACTTTATCTTCAAGTAGCGAACGCCGCTAACGGATAGCGCCCGTTACACAAACACATGCACAACGAAATGAGAACGCACAGTGAAATCAGTCGAACGAATATAACATACTACACTTGCCATACAAAAATAAACCTTAGCGCAATAAAACAAAGCCTAAATTAACAAAAAACAAAGCCTAATTTAAAAAAAAATAAACAAAAACCCTCGTTACAAGAAGACACATTCGCAATTCAAAATTTCAAACGTTCGAATTATGATTTATTTTGCGAATCGGTCTCGTCGAACGATTTCAAAATCTGACATTGGCTTGTGCAATTTTAAACGGAATGCGACTCTGTACGCTGTGCGCAAGAATTATATTCAAACGCGTCTTACACTGAACAGGAAACGTTTTAACATTACGTCATATGGCTATTTTTGTATGCGCATGATTCAGCGTCGTTAAACGGAATAACGAAACGCGTCGTGATGGATTCGTTAGGGCGGAAATATACTCAACGTATGTCAGTCTGTATGTATGTCACGTTATGTGAACGCTTGGCGGTTGCTCATTGGTTCGATTTTATGGTGGCGTGTACGTAGCCACGTATGTGTGAGTTTCAAGTGTGTTGGCACCTTTTTGTGAGGTTAGATGCGCGTGCGCATTTGCTCATTTTTAGCCACGTAGGCTGTAGATTATTGTTCTATTATTCTTATCAAAGCTTTAGATATAAAATGACCAATATTTAAGTGTAATGTAGGCCAAGCCTTAGTAGGTCTACAACTAGCTGTAAAATTAATAAAATAGGAAGGAGAGTGTTTCAAATCCGAGACTGTAAAGTTGTTTTCAGATATTTTCAGCAGCCAAGAACAACTTATCTTGTGCAAGGGGAGGATTCTAGAGTTGCAACCGCGTACCGGAAGATGTAACTTTGGAAGGCCACAAGGTGGACCGATGGCCTTGTGAAGACCGCAGGAACCAGCTGGATGCGAGAAGCACAGAGGTGCTTGAGGGAGGCCTATGTCTAGCAGTGGACGTCCTTCGGCTGAAATGATGATGATGATGATGATGATGGGGAGAGTGGGTGGCATAGTTATTCTTTGAAAGACCACGTGTGTATATTTATAACTTCCATTTTTTTTTTTAAAGTAGCTTATCCGGATCTTTCTATATTCACCATAATTTATATGAACATTCATTTCTGTTTTAGACTGTTCGAAATCATAGCTTGTTTCGGAATACCACACCGCACAGCTCTAAGCCCAATTAATTTTATATACAAAAGACGTCACAATGACGACATAATTAATTTTCCCGTCTAGAATATTCTAATTTCAAAGCCTGTTGCTACGCCGAAGGTCATTGTCTATGCGTTAATAACGCCTGAAGGTTGTATAGCCGGAAAAATTATGTGGGTGTGTATGATAAAGGCATAGGGAAATTGGAAAAACCCATATAGCACGGAAAGGCCGCCGACAGCGTCTAGGGCATCAGCATAATCCATACTTACAGTTAATATTATAAATGTGAAAGTGTGTCTGTCTGTCTGTTACCTCTTCACGTTTAAACCGCTGAACCGATTTAGATCAAATTTGGTATAGAGATATAGTTTGAGTCCCGGGAAAGGACATATGATAGTTTTTATCCCCATATTCCCACGGGATCGACACATATGCGGGTGAAACCGCGGGGCGCTGCTAGTCAGCCTATAATGTTCCCACTGCTGGGACACAGGCCTCCTCTATTCGAGAGGAAGTGGACTGTAATCTACCACGCGGGCTCAGTGCGGGTTGGTAGATGTCACATATCTTCGAATGTTTGGTTCTAGGACACGCCGGTTTCCTCACGATATTTTCCTTCACCGTTTTGAGAACAGTGGTTGGTTAGGTAGAGGTGTGCCTATAGTAACACCTATTTCGCCAGTTATGTTTAAGTCCCATGTAACAGGGGGCGAGCCTCCGAGCACAAATAAAGACTCCAAGCTGCTACTGAGAAGTGACTGGTGGATAGACCCAATATCACTTTGCCCGACCTGAGAATCGAACCCAGGATCCGGCGTGCATTGGTTCTCAGAATAAGTAGGCACTAGGCCGGGTCTAGTCTAGGCAAACGCGGTCCTAATCAGAAAAAAAAATGAGGTCAAAAGTGTGGTTATTTGAGTAGGCATGAATGACTACTTAAGGGTGATAAATTGCGGAAGGTCGAACGTCATGATATTACGCGTGAGACGTACGTACGTATTTTAAATTTTGTCGTATTAACTTGAATGTGTAAATAAAGACCAATGACAATGTGCGAATAGTACGGGAGCCGTGTAGGCCGTCCGGCGACTGCCTACTGCCGCGCGGGTTTGTATGAAGATTTTGTTTTTTGTTAAGTATGATAATTTAGTGAGTTTCTTAATTGTGGGGCACACACACTAAAATGTAATTGACAGGCTTATGTTGATATATCGAGGTAGGCACTGCTTATATGCCTATATGCAATGCACGCCACTGCCAGGATCTCATGCTGAGCAACGAGGCAGTCTAATCTAATTATAACCGTACTTCTAATGCATTCCTCACGACCTTTTGTGGCGAAAGGAGAAATCTAGCAGACAGTGAAATACTAATATTTGAAGTAAGCTAACTACCTGCATTGACCTGAATCTGTTGTGCAGTGGCCTAAAAATATTGCTTTCTCTCGCTAACAGGTGAAGTTAGAAAGAGATGCAAGAAAATTGGAGATGTCAGATTTTGATTAGAAAACAAACCAGAAAACCTATATTTCGTAACAAGTTGAAGTTGGACTTGGACTCCAAAACTGCTTTTAGTCAAATAAAATCTTAAAATTAACACATTGTCAGTTTTACATTATTTATTTTCTAGATCATAGAACGTGCGGATGAAAAACTGTGAGGCCCTAAAAATGACAACGGTTTCAAAGAGACGTACGTTCATAATGTACAGACGCCAGCACATCAAGCTACCCGAAACTATAAAATTTTCCAAATCAACTTTGAACCTTATGCTTTAGCGATAAAGTTGAAAATTGATTAAAGAAATTTGACAGATTGTAGTAGCTTGATGTGCTGGCGTTTGTACTTCAGATAAAGTTCAAATTTTTCTAGACCACTGTCATTTATAAGCCTAACATTTTCCTTCCACGCGTTCTATCTGGAACATTGTGCATCAATGATTACAGTATAACTCTCGACGTACTTCAAGCCTTTTGGCAAGCGTGATTATAAAAGTAATTAATCATATCAATCTCTGGGAAGCCCTGTCCAACCGTTGACATTTAGAGGTTATAATAATGAGAAGTTTGCTGACATCTAAATGTTTTACAGCAGACTTACTAACCTAGTTTTAAGACCTAATATTTTATCTATATGCTGCTAATCTCCCGTTGACTTCTAATGAAGTCATGGTCATACGGTCTCAACCCTTGACGTCAGCTGCTTACTTACAACATCAACAAGCTCAGTTAATTTTACGCTTTACAAGTTTACCTTTTTGAAAAAACTAATACTCAAAACGGTGAAGGAAAACATCGTGAGGAAACCGTCATGTTCTAGAACCAATAATTTGAAGACATGTGACATCCGCCTATCCGCACTGGGCCCACGTGGTGGATTATGACCCACTCCCTCTCACAGTGTCCCTGTCCTTCAAGCGTACAGCTAAATAATTTTAGTCAACGAGGAGTTTCAAATCTCAACCATCGTCATCATTCTCCTGACCTTATCCCAATTTATTTGGGGTTGGTGCAACACGTCTACTTTTTCCATACTTCTAAATTGAGTTTCTGTACTAAAACTAGCACAGGATGCTAGCTAGTTAGTGACGTCACCGTCTCTGCTAATTATATGTAAGTAGTCTAGACTGAAACAATCGATTTAGAAACTGAATGACACTACTGTAATTATCTGGAGTGATGGACTTTGATAATTACGTATATGGAGGTAAAATTTTCCATGATGGAGACTGGATATCTTTGAGATGGTTTTGTTCCTTGAAGTGAAAACTGGGAGCAATTTATTGACGAGATTCTTAAGTCCCGAGTGGGTTGTGGAGGTCAGATAGCCAATCGTTTCGTGTAAATACTGGTACAGCCCGATTCAAACTTAATGGCGGCTCGGATAGAATTGAGGCAGGTGACTGCGCAGTAACAAATCCACATGTCAGCGGGCGGTGAGGGTCGAGGAACTGCGCAGCGAGTCGCGCTCTTCACAGCCATCAGAAAGTTTTGTCTATATTCAGCTGTGTCCTGGAAGCCGACCCCAATATAGTTGGGAAAAGGCTAGGTAGATGATGATGATTCTCAAGTCCCAAGTTGTAGGTGTCAAAAAGTAAATGGCTCCATAAAAGGCAACCGCTATCTCTATCTGTCCATACAACCACGAACACACGCACCGCGTCTGGCACGAACCACTTTTCCGAATTTTGGCATAGCCTACTGTCCAATATTTGGTTAAACCTGAAGCCAAAGCCTATCAAATAACTAAATGTAGATAAATTAGAAGCAGACTCCCAATGCAATAACTGATGAAGGTCTTAAGATAGGTCCACATGGACTGAAGGAGCGACCAAACAAAATAACTTCCGAGGTTCCGACCTTAGCCAAGCTCTATTTAAGATTTTCCTCGTAGTAGTACGGTCTTTGACATGTCTACCTTTATTTGGGCTTCCATGGTCTTCATGTGGGCAGGACTAGGTCAACATTCAAGGCATCTGCTACTCACAGGCTTCTTTAGATGTTGTACATGTACATCTTCAACAGTTATACATCAACGTCATCAACAGCCGGTCTATCGATGAATACTTGGGTGAATTGAACTGTCAATAGTGTCGATCTCTAGCACCAGGTGGATAGATAGCTCACTTCACCTAAGTTTTCACGGTGAGATTTTTACAGAATATACCGACAGGTCATCATCATCACTTGCCTAGCCTCTTCCCAACTATGCTTATTATTCCCAAATATACTTCATTATGATTTTTTGATGTTGACTTGAAGGAGCATGGCAGTTGAGAATGTGTCATGCTCACTTTAATGTCTCACTGGCGCGTGTGTTGGATCATTCGGTTCCCTACAAAATGGTTGAGCTGGATCGTGCTGATCCACGCGTCATGTTCGTGAACGGGCGCCGTCGGTTGAGACTGGTCATCTCTTAACTGCCTAAGCTTATTTTTAATCTTATATTTTGAATTGTTTCTTAATTTGTGTTTTTTTGTTTACATTGTTCTCAAATATAGAAGCAACAAGAATAATGCACCTAGGATTTTGTAATATCTTGATTTAAAAGAGTGTCCATGGAGTTTCTTGCCCGTTCTTCTCCATAGATATCTACGTTTTGGAATGGGCAACTAGCTTCAACTTTCTGACTAACTGACCGACTATTTAATTTTGACAATTCAAAAGTGCATATACATGGTTTAAGGACGCTATCACATTTTTCCACGAATAACAGTACTTTTCAGGTACCATTTTAGTGAACTTGGAGTCGCAACTGCAAGGATATCTTGGTTTCAAATTAAAGATAATATATTCATCTCCAGAATGGCTCCATAATAATTAAATAGCCCCATACAAAATTTTCACACAAATACGTTTTTACCATCACAGTAATCGCAAAAAATTTAATAAAAAGGGGTTTGAATAAGGACCTATATAGCTAAATCCACTGCATATTTTAACTTAAAAATAAGAAGATATTGTTGCTTATATAGTCCTCTATACGACAAGCTAAATATTTTGTAGATAAATAAATAACTTTTTCATTTATGAGACAAATAAGAAACGCTCTCAAATTTCTCCATACATTTTCTACCCGCGGACACTTGCGGTTTGTCATTCCGCGCTCAGAAGCGCTCGTGGAAGCACGTCTGTGTCGCTTTCTCGCAAAAAATAATTACGTAAAAAAGTGAGTTCCGAGTTGTGTACTGAGGTCGGACGAAGTTGATACTTTTTCGGACCGAAATAAAATTAAGTACGATTATTGGTATTTGTTTCAGAAACAAATACTTAGTTGTAATTTTTACAAGCTTTTATTTAACTTGCAATGTATGTATGTATGTATGTAACTATGTTTGTTCGGGTGGACTCTTGCAACTAAATTTTGAAGCAGATATTTTCAACCGATTGAGCTGAAATTTTGTATGCACGTTTAGTTTGGATGACAATGCATGGTTAGCTGTGTGACTTTATTCTAAATCCAAAATGGCGGAACGTCCAAGATGGCGGACTACTTATTTTTAAGGCACTCCTACAATATGGATATCAAATGAAAGGGATTGCTAAGAATAACTCGAAAAATAAAATGACGTCACTCTAAATCCAATATGGCGGACTTCTAAAGATGGTGGACTAGTTATTTTTAATGCACTCCTACAATATGGGTAGGTATCAAATGAAAGGGCTTGCTGAGAATAACTCAAAAAACAATGTGACGTTACTCTAAATGCAATATGGCGGACTTCTAAACATAGCGGACTAAGTTTTTTATGCTTTCCTACAACATGGGTATCAAATGAAAGGTCTTGCTCAGAATACGTATGCGAGTTAAACTCCACAAAAAAACCTGTCAAGCGATAACTAAAAAGTAAAAAACAAATTAAAAGTAAAAACTTTTTTTTAAAACAAGCTTTTAGTTAAATGCGCTAAAAAGAATAAAATAAAATTTTCCTTTAAAACTTTTACTATCAACTTATAACGTCATTAAGTACACAAGTTATATGATATAAAAGCTTGTTGCGAGATTTACCTGTGTAGATAAACAAGTAAATAAGATGATCTGATTGATTTTAATTTTTTTAATTTTCAAACTAAGTAAATATGAGTTCTTAAATCTGAAAAAAACTTTTTTACTTTTAATTTATTTATTTAGTGGATATAGATCACGGATAAAGATTGTATAAATATTTATTTTATAATCAAATTAAAATGATGGAAATATTTTTTTTAGACATTCGATATTAATAGTCGATTTTGGGGTTTTTCGGGGTGATGATTACGAATATAACATCCATTTTTTATTCAAGGTGGCGGATTTTTGTTTGTGACAAATCGACTTACGGCCAATTTCTTCATAATACCAGTATATCCAGTTGTCATGCTACGTCACAGTTTTACTCTTCAATTCAGTAATTTTTTTAGTGAATTATAATGTTGCTATATTGAAGAATACAATTGTGACGTAGCATGACAACTGAATAGACTGGTATTACGTTTAGTTGGTTAAGAAAGTCGCGTGGTTTTTTTGTTTACCTTTATTTAGCTACCTAAACCTATGGAGTATAGTAGTAGTACAATGAAATATTTTCTATGTGAAAAGAGAGCTGTGCTGCTGGGGAGTTTGTTGCGCCACTTCTTCCCAGCGAAAGCACTAAGAAGTGAAGGGCGGGCGTTTTGGGGGACTGTCTTTTGTAATTTTGACATTCGAAAAGTGCTGATTCTCAGCCTAATTTGAATAAATTACTTTTGATTAATTTTTAAGTAAATAAAATACTTACTGTTTTCATAAAGGAATGATTATTTTTAAATATCACAACGAAACTACGATAAACTCCCAGGCTAGTATTTGATTATGTAATACTCCAACAATTGACATCAAAAATAATATTTAAAAGTACTTAGGTACATATTTTCAAACTAACAGCAGACTGTGGTATAAATGTGGATGTTCCGTGTAATACTAAAATGTTAAGGTCGTTTTTGGGTACCTAGTAATGAACGTATTGACTGATGAACTTCAACAATACTAAAAACATGATTATCACGCAGATAGTAAGTACTAATAACACTTACCAAATTCGATTGCGAACTTACAACTAACTTTACTAAATAAATACCAGCAAAATTAAAAAAAAATATCTTCAAGTACCAAGATTAGTTAAGTTACGTATAAAAATCGAGCGAACAATGGTTTCAATGTGTGCGTGCGCGTAATGTTGCTGTGTTGCGTTTCAGATACCTAAACTTGAGCGAGTTCAAAATGTGATAGCGTCCTTAATTGAAATAAATGCTTTGAATTTGAATTTATGTTGGGGTCGGCTTCCAGCCTAACCGGTGTAGCTGAATACCTATATTTTACATGGAGCGGCTGCCTATAGGCAGCGCTTATGAGTGTTGTCCAGTATATAAAACAAACGAACATGGATATAATACGATATGAAATTGAAATACTATTATTTACAAAGAGATCAAGTTATTTTCCCACTGCTGGGACACATACCTCCTCTCTGTGAGAGGGAGTTCTTATTATGCCTAAGGCAAAAACATACAGTTCTCCACAAACAGGTATAGCAAGTGATCTTTAAATATTCTGCAAAAAATGTACTTTCACTTTAATGCTAAGTGCATATTATTTTGATTGCACAAGTGGTCAATGTTTCTCAAACTGTTCCACTCTACTCCATACCCCCAAAATGTCCAAAGATAAATATGGGTTTTGTAGTAGCCAAAGAGTAAAGTAACTATAGAGGGAAAGAGTGACAACTCTGTGGTAAAATTTGCATGTATGGAAAGTGCTGCCACCCTGAGTTTGGTGGGTGACCTAAGGCTCTAATAAATATACACATACCTATAGTTAAGCATACTTACTATAAGTAGCGAATCTTTATTATAATGTTTAGGGTCACAATCAGGGTTTAACAAATAACAGTAACAAGTAACAATTTTAACATAATTAGCTGAGATAAACTCGGGATTTCGGGAAGCGCATCAACGTCGGGAAAGCCGGAGTTGCGGAGTTGACAATGATAATGGCGGATGGCCGGCGGCGACAATGACATTTGTTTGACAATTTGAAAAACAAGAAAATGGCTGCCAAGTTTTGTTCACCCACCAAACTGCAGATGTCGCTGTCGTCTACGGAAATTGATGACAGTGCTAAGTGTGCCCCCCCTGGTAGTAGCTAAGTAAAATAAACGGTGGAGTGGATAACATATCATCACGCTTGTAATCACCAAAGTGTTAAGCAGAGGTGTAACAAGGGGCGAGCCTATTGCCATCAACGGGGCACTATTCTAGACCGGGCTGCTACTGAGAAATTCCTAATGGAAAAACCCAATAACATTTTGCCCGACCCGGGAATCGAACCCAAGATCCCATGCTTAGCAGTAGCGCTAGTGACCACTACACCAACGAGGCAGTTGGTTGAGTGATGGCATTGCCATACCATAATCACCATACTTGGTCAAATGGTAGATTCTGATCAAAGTATCCCATTGTAAGTTATAACCATTTGAAAACTCTCAAGAGTTCTTCTAGTTATCTAATTTGTTAAAATAAAATGAAGATCCCCTATTGAAAAAGGCGTCAGTTTATTGTATGTATATGTAAGGAGCCGTCTCGAAGAGCGAGAGAATCGCGGCGATATTTATCGTCGTGTCACGTATTTCCATACACTCTTTTAGAACGTGTTTCCCGGCGATATCATCGCGGCGAAAATTTTATGGCACGGCGAGACTATCGCCGCGATTCTCTCGGTCGTAGAGACGGTCCCATAAATGGAGATCTTAATTAAACTTTGAGAAACACAGCATGTTTAACAACGTAGTGCACTTAACAAATATTATGATAGCAGATGATTCTCGGAAATATGTTAGCCGCTAGTAAAAATAAAACAAGATAAGATATTTAGTCATGTACAAAAAACATTTACGCTTTAGTTTTGTTCCCAAGAATTATAATGCAATAGAGGCTGTGATTTTAATAAATAAGATCGTGGGTACAGGTAGTGCAATCCACGAAGACGCGCCCCACTCTTTTCTCCTAATCGTAATATCGCCAGTTAATTCCGCTATTGTTTTGTTTTTTCGATACACGCTAATTACCCACTAAGTAATAAGTAATTAGTGTGTATCGAAAAAACTAAAACACTAGCGGAATGTGGCACACTTGTAGTGTAAGAGATTAAGAAGAAGAGTGGGGCGCGTCTTCGTGGATTGCACTATCTATAAAGACGCTATTACCACTGAAAAATTGCCTCCTTTCCTGAATCAAAATACACAGGGTGTGTATACGTCTTTACCTGGACTTATAGTTAACTAGCTGCGCCCCGCGGTTTCATCCGCATAAGTTTCGATCCCGTTTGAATGTCGGGATAAAAAGTATCCCATGTTTTAATCCTGGTTATAAACTATCTGTGTGCCTAATTTCATCCAAATCCGTTCAGTAGCTTTTGCATGAAAGAGTGTAACTAACATCCATCCATCAACCCTCACAGACTTTCGCGTTTATAATATTAGTAGGGTAGTAGGATACAAGTCTGAAATTGCCAACCCGCCCTAAACAAATGTGGTGACATCTACCAACCCGCACTGGGCCTGCGAGGTGGATTACAGCATTTACAGCCCTCTCGAAGAGAGGAGGTCTGACTCCCAGTAGTGGGAATATTATAAGCTGATTATGCTGTGTTTATGCATGAACTATTCCAATAGATGTTCCTGGTAATATAAGATAAATATTTTGGGATACTACCGATTTACGTTCACCCCAAAAAGGTGCCCAGCAGTAAACTCTTTTAATGATAAAATCACTATCAGATATACGTCCAAAGATAACAGGTAGAGTTACCACATCGTATATTTTTACATACATAATATTTAATATTTATACATGCAATATAAACAGGAGATAAATCGTGTGAATCGCTGTGCCGTGCACGTCACAGATCGAAGAATGTCCGATATTACGCGACGGTCGATATCGAGAATCGAGAAGGAATGAACTTTGTTTATTTAGGAAAATAGGGGGACCGGAAATTAAGTTCATTTTAGGTGGGGCCCGTGTCTGTGTCGGCCAGGTTGCACCATATAAATAAAAAATTTGTAGATTATTTACTGAGACCGCATACATAGATGATAAGGCATTAAATATGTAGAATTCTAGATAAGTATTTTTGATATATCCTTTAAGGATTTAAATTTTCAAACGTCTTTTAAAAAAAAGCATGGGAGACGAAACTTCCTAATTTCTATGCTGCTGGGGAGTTTGTTGCGCCACTTATTCCCAGCTAAAGCTCTAGGAAGTGGTGAAGGGCGGGCGTTTTGGGGGAGTGTCTTATGTAATTTGACGTTTAAAAAGTGCTTATACTCAGCCTAATTTTAATAAATGACTTTTGATTTTTATTTTACTACATCATAAGCATAATCAGCATATAATGTTCCCACTGCTGGGACACAAGCCTCCTCTCTTCGAGAAGGAGTGGGCTATAATCTACCACGCGGGCGCAGTGCGGGTTGGTAGATGTCACATGTCTTCGAATTTTTGGTTCTAGGACATGCCGCGGCCAGTTTCCTCACGATTTTGTGTAATTTTCCTACATTTTTCACTAAATAAAAGTTTGAGAAACACAGGCCTTTTTAATTTATTATTAGCTTGCACTTCGTAACGGAATCATATTTCAGTGATAGAACAAAAACAGTCTTTTAATAAACAACAACGCTTTATATAAAGATATACATAACAACATTAATAAGATATACATAACAACATTAATATGATATTACGAACATGATGATAACTATATTTATATGCTGACATGTGAGGGCGTACTGTTTTTCGTATCTTTAGTTTTTTTTTTGTAAATACTGTATAAACTACTAGCTTCTGCCCGTGGCTTCGTTCGCGTGGCTGTCGTAAGATACGACAATAAACCAAATTAACAGCCTTATTTTTATAATATTTCCTCGGTCTCCCGACTGTTTTTAACACGCTTTTTTATGGATAGTTTCAAAGCAAAACTGGAATGAAAGTGTGGGCGATTTGGGTTGCCTTAATGGCAATAATTAACTCTACCGATAAACATCGTGTCGTGAGAAACCATGTCCTTGAACCTTGAGCAGAAAATTCGCAGACATGTAACAAAATAATTTCTTTTTTGATTTATCGTGTTGCGAAGTTTCGCTAGCTAATTTCATTTGACCCTGTATAAGAAACTAAAAATAAAACGGACGAGACGTGTGTGTTAAACACCTGCCTACCCTTTCGAGGAACACAAGATTGATGTTTTCCTTTATTTATTAACTTTTTCATTCTTATTTGATTCATACAATAATATGCTGACAAAACTAAAAGAACTAAAATCATTCAAGCAAGCAATGCTAAAAAGTCAACGCCAACACAATTCTTGGCAGCGGTCCGGGGTTCGATTCTCCGCTGTGATAAAGCATTGTTTAAAGTCCACGTTCGACCCTCGTCTTTTTGGAAGTCAAATTCTTTGGACTACAACGTACATTGTAAATATGGAATCAAAAGATCTCTAAGATATGTTTGCTTTTGTTTTGTTTATATGTGTTTTGCACTTTCTGAGGGGCAATTCTCGTAATTTTAAGAACGTTCACAGTCTGATCTCAGTCTCAATCTGTCAAAACAAGTTTTTGACACTGATTGTCGCTGAGATGAGACTGCGACTAGATTTTGAACGTTTTTAATTACGGAATTGGCATTCTGTTATTGTCTTGATTTAGATTTTAATCTGTGGTTTGGGATACGATCATATAAAATTATAAAGAAAATAAAGTCCACTAAGAAAAGAGTATGCCACACCACGCGGGCCCAGTGCGGCTTGGTAGATGTCACATGTCTTCACATTTTTGGTTTTAGGACATGTCGGTTTCCTCACGATGTTTTCCTTCACCGTTTTTAAGAGCAGTGGTGAAGAAATAAATTACACAACACACAAAATCGTATATTCAGGGTAATTGCGTAACACACTATCAGTAGCAATGGCTTTCATTTTGACAGTTCAACAACATTCATTGCATTATTTGCGTTGAATTTTTCGAACTTGAAGCAATATCCTACAAAATGGTTTAGATTGAGACAATTAGGGTGCAAGGTTTAAGTCGTAATTCGGATTCGTTACCACTGGACCACCGCAGCGCACAAAAAAAAAATTGTATTCTTTAATATATCAATAAAAGGTAGGTACAGGCAAAACATTCAATCTAATTTTAGAAATTCAAAAAATCCAATGGTTTCTCAAATTATTATCCGAGACGGTTAATTATAAAATATGCTGGAAAGATATCAAAGAGACGTATCCCGTCGGATCTAGGATAGAAGCCAAAATAAATAAAGACTGGGAAACAGATTTTATACTTATGACTAGCGACCCGCCCCTGCTTCGGACGGTTTTTTCAAGGATATTTCTAATCCATTGCTTCATAGGTTTGATAAATTCGTCTGCTCAACAACGTAAATAACGCAATGAAAGCGGCTGAACTCTTCATCTGCCTAGCCTTTTCCCAACTATGTCGGGGTCGGCTTCCAGTCAAACAGGATGCAGCTGAATACCAGTATTTTACATTGAGCGACTGCCTGTCTGACCTCCACAACCCAGTTAGGTGCTTGGTAATACGATACCCCTTGGTAACACTGGTTGTCAGAATTTCGGGCTTCCGACTACCCGTAACGACTGTCGAAGATCCACGAATGACAGCCGGGACCAACGGCTTAACGTGCTTTCCGAGGCACGGAGAGGTCTCGGTATGTAAAGATGGTCACCCATCCACAGACCAACCGCGGCAAGCGTAGCTTAACCTGATCGATCGACCTGTGCGGCTGTTTTTTATTTAGCCACGAGCCTCTCTGTGGCTGAACTGTCAAAATGCTATTAATTATAATTTTTTGTGTGTTACGCAATTACCCCGTAGGATTTTCGTCTTGTTTTAAGAGTGTCTATAGAGTTTCTTGCCTGTTCTTCTACATAGAGATCTACGTTTTGGAATGGGCAACTAGCTTCAACTTTAGGCTGCCTCTCCACCAGAGATGAGCGAGGATGCGTAGCGAGGGATGTGTGTAAAACTAACCAATAACAACGCTAACTTAGTTCATGCTATAAAAATGAAGCGATGTTATTGGTTGGTTTTACACACATCCAAAGGCAGCCTAACTGATCGACTCCTTTACAATTCAAAAGTGCCTGTGAATGGTTTAAATTAAATAAATGCATAGCATTTATTTAATAAATAAATAAAGAGTATTTTTTTAAGCAAAAAACATGCCATGTAATAAACCCTATAACATAATAGCATAATCAGCCTACTTATAATGTTCCCCCTACTGGGACACAAGCCTTCTCTCTGTGAGAGGGGGTGGGCTGTAATCTACCTATATAAATACCTATATAAATGTCACATGTCTTCGAATTTTTGGTTCTAAGACATGCCGGTTTCCTCACGATGTTTTTGTTCACTGTTTTATACATAACCTTGCACCTGCGCAAACCGTCTAAAATATATTCCCATCACGTTAACCATAAATCTTATTTAATAGTACATACATACTTCTAGCAATAAATTGATAAGAATAGTGTAGAATGATGAAAACACATTCATAATATTGTACCTATGTAATGTAAACTGTGAGAGTGACGTAACGCTTAGCGTCACCTCCACATTTCAGAGCTAGTATGTAATGAGTTAATGACCAATGACATACTAGCTCTCAAATGTACATAATAAACTAACACATCGAAGTTTGGTGACATATTATCGTAGGAAATGTAAACTATACTTTTAAAATATGTCAAAATTCAAAATTTGTTTTTTTTTCTTTGAAAATATGTTCTAGGAAAACCTCTTAAAAAATTGCTTAAAAAACATACAATGCATGTGTTTGCGTTAGAAAATTATGAGATGCGAAAACTAACATAAAAATAATAAACTAGAAAATAATAGAACGGAATAACTCAAAAAAAAAACTCACATCAAAATTCAGCAAACGTCACAAAGGTAGCAATTTCAGAATCACTTTAAAATTAGAACGGGGCGGCTCGTATGCGTCTGCGCAGGTACGTGCTAAGCGCGTTGAACGGCGCACACCGATAAGCTATCGTCGATAACGTGCCGTTACGTTCGTTCGTTCGCTAGCACTCGCTATAACGATGTCGTTAGGATGCCATAGAGTAAGTAGAGTTGGGGAAAAGAGGTCACGGTTTAATATGGGTCTTTAGTGGGGACGAGTTTGTTACCTAATTCTGTGTATCGTTGAATGTGAACTGTTTTGAAATGTTAAGGGCTATGACAAAATATTGATTAGATAAGATTGTTGGGATGTGCATTTGATTTTCTTATAAAAAAATAGTTGTCATTAAAGAAAGAAACATAGATTATATTCTTCACAAATCAAACGCACATTACAAAAATTATACACGATAATACTAAAGCCAAAAGTCAGGTACGATTTGCAATAAAAAAATTATGAATTTTGTTAAGTTAAATGCGGTTCTGCGACGATTTTTGCAGGGTGGCTGGTAGCAGCTGGATGAGAATTGTCGCGAATCGAGTTGAATGGTTTGCTTTTGGAGAGGTATGTCCAGCAATGAACTGCGATAGCCTGATAATGATAATGATCAAACAGACTAAACTCAAATTATTTTATTCCACATAAACCTAAATGGGCACTTATGATACGTCAGAAGCGAGGTGCACGGTTCCAATTAGTCGTTTCCTATGGAGAAGAGCCGGCAAAAAATTTCAGTTACTTTTTTAACCTAAGCTAATGTAGATGGCAGACAAGATCACGTAAACGTTTGAGAATTGTGTGTCTGGGTAAAAAGTTAAACATGCCTACGCAGACACACACAACGATAGAAAAACGGAGGTGGAGTGAAGGTGAGTGGAAATTAAAAGAAACCTAACCAAAACAATTTCTGGCGCACACAAAGATGATTATATCACTTTCTCACTAAATGTCTAAAAATAATTCCTTCATCTTGAGACGAGGCCGTACAATTAAAATTATCCTTCAATTAATAATGATTCTATTTCAAAACTCGGTGAGTGTGTCTTGTGCTAAATGTTTTGGCTCGTGCTCTGCTGTAATGTTTGATGATAAATCATGCAGTTTGTTAGTCAGCGATGAAGAGGAGAATATCTTACGGCGAAAATGGTTGGACAGTGTGTGAAAGGCAAAAACTGAAATCATCAAAAAAAGTAAAATTATATTTGTTAATTTCCGTATTCTATTTTTATTTATTGTATTGTATTTGGGTGGCTTACAGCTAACAATACAAAAAGTTATAGTTAAGAAATTAACGACAAGCCTCTGACAAGCTTCCACAATTTATTAACACTTACAGGAAGGAGTCTGTTAGTTTATTCTCATTCTATTTTGACATTTCACCCGCCAAAAAGTTTTTTTTATTTTTTATTAATTATAGAACCTACCTTCCGGAATCACTGCACATGAACTTTAAATTCCGATCAACAAACCCCAAGCATCTTTACCGCTCACAACTTTCCTCTCTGAGGCAACGCACATTACTAACCAGTACTACTAACCCATCTACGGTTCTTTGCTCACAGGCATACCACGTGACGTGCTAAGGAAATGCGCGGGCGCAAGCCTTGTCCCTTGCGATCGGAGGCCGTGTAATGGTAATTCAATGGATGGATCGACTGTTTTATTTTATTAGTTTTATTTTTATATGATAGGTTTGTGAAATGAGTGGAGTAGAGTAGGTTTAGGACCTAGATTCATGATATGATCCATGGTGGTCCATCTCCATGGTGGTGGTGGTGGTTCATGGTATGGTCCTTTTACATTGTGAAGAGTTAAGAGATCAAGCACCATAGCAAAACTATACCAGGTGGCCTACGATTCAAAAGCAAGACATTTCAGTTTAGGTTCCTAAACTGCATCGCTCAAAGTCGTACCATGACGTCCATTACGCTCAGCGGCATTTACTTTTAACCCAAATCTTGCGACTTGGTTTGGGACAATCGCTGTCAGATGGCATGGCCTAAATTGAATCGTTTAACTGACGTCATGGTAGGAATTAGAAGAACAGTTCAGTTTAGGTCCTACAATGGATCGCGTTAAGAGCTCATGGTAGGCCTCCTGATGTTCATGTAAGCAAGCAAGTCTGCCAGATAACATCACGCCTGGAAGAGTTGGGCAGAGATGTATCTATAATACACCCTCATTTGGCCAGTATATGTTTAAATCCCATGTAATATGGGGCGAGCCTATTGCCATCAACCGGTCACAAAGCCAGACTCCGGGCAGCTACTGAAAAATTCCAAATGGAAAAACCTACTAGCACTGCCCAACCTGGAAATCTAACCCAGGACCGCATGCGCAGCAGTAGCGTGTTTCTTGTTAGAATAAGTTAAAGATTTACAATATTAAAACAAGTTCATGTAAGCAAGCAAATCTGTCAGATACGTCTGTAAAGAATACATACAACTATGTGCTATAGATAACTAGGCCAACAATAATTCTATTACGAAGAAGTAGGTATCAAGTAGTTTTTTACGTTTACGAATATGGACACCTTTTACTTCAAAAAACATAAAAAGAGACCTACAAATATCGTACAAATGATTATATAATATATTTATACCACCGCTGTTATTACTAGACAAACAAAAAACCTCGTCTGTCCGTCTGTCCTTCGATAGTACAAAAAATTCGCGATCAGTTCGTCGACCCGAAGTTTGGCGAACGCTCGCGAAATGATACGAGGCCACTCGAACGACGTCGTTAGGAATAAAATTACGAAGTAAGTCAGTCGAGTTTATGAGATATGAATACTTTACAGTGAAATTATTGTTACAATAAAGATTTATTTGTTTCTGTATTATATTTATTGGATTTACTGAAAGACCTTATCACCACTCTGGTGGTAATAAGGTCATAGTGAGTAGTGACCTAATTAAATCGTTCGTCTAATATCGCCATATTTCGATTCATGGTTTCCATCAATAAATAGGTTGTCATCATGTCAAAATGTGGAAGAAATGGAAGTAGTTCCATGAAAAGGTTACATAATAATCTGATGTAATATTTCTATGAATCTAGATTATAGTCCACAAAAGTTTGAGAAACACTGTTTTATTAGAAAAACGTTTATGTTACAAAAAAGAAATGGTTAATGATCCCTTTAACATTGCAATTATTCAGTGAATTTAAAATAAAACCTTATTAGGCATAATTATCTGAATACAATCAAATTTTTTATTGAATCATGCATAAAAATTAACATTACATGGCGCAATTTCTAAGAAAATTTGTAAATAGATATTGATACCGACTCATTAAAATAACACGTGCGTTGCAATACTTGCAATCAACTATACTAATAATACAACCTGAAGAGTTTGTTTGTTTGTACGCGCTTATCTATGGAACTGCCGGTCGAATTTAGAGTTACCATTTAGAAATTCGAAAAGTCCTGACAAAAAGCCTGACATTTCAATAAAAGTCCGGACATTTTAGTCACAAATCCAAACATAACCAACTTAGTTACAGTGGTATGGTAGGCTTGGTAGCAGGCGTTCGCGAGGGGAGGGAGGTTGCAGGGTGCGGGAATAAAAAAAAACAAAAGTGCGCTGAAAAATATTAAAAATTAAGTAACACCTATACGAGAAACTAGCGATAAGTTTGATTATTTTACGTAAAACTATTTTTATTTTGGAGAAAATATTTTATGTTTGAACTTGTTGATTATTTTCATCTCGTTAAGTTGATTGATAAAGAAGTTTAGGTATTTTAATTTAGATGAATGAGAAGTTAATAAATATTAAAGACTTATTTGGTATTACTTATATAAGTAAATTTTATTACTCGTATTCCATCTAAGCCAAAAAATCCAGACAAATTAAAGAGCCGGACTAAGTCCGGACAAAGGTCTACAAGTCCGGACATGTCCGGACGGATGGTAACCCTAGTCGAATTAGAAAAAATCTTATTGCATTTTATAGCCCAATTCTTGAGGAAGATTAA
Source organism: Hydraecia micacea (assembly GCA_914767645.1). NCBI lineage: Eukaryota > Metazoa > Arthropoda > Insecta > Lepidoptera > Noctuidae > Hydraecia > Hydraecia micacea. The sequence goes on along the minus strand of OU611802.1, from coordinate 2,322,299 downwards.
AGGCTATTTAACATTACGAATACGATACGACCCTTACCCGACGACTTTTGGCTTAGCGGCAAGCGGCGCGGTGTCTTTGTCAAATGTTAGCGTTGAGTTGACGCTGCGAGCGGTGCGTCGCGTCGTGGCTTGGTTCATACATTTGTTTTTACCGCTCGCCGCCTCGCGCTATGCTGCCGCTGATAGCGGCAAGGTCGTGGCCAGGCCGCTTAGGAGCCGACCAAAAAGAGAGAAAAAAGTCCGAAAGAAGGCGAAGCGAAAATATCGCGGGGTGGTGATGCGATGCACGCGGTGAGAGAACAAGAAGTCAAGAACTTTCACGCGGACGAAGTCGCGGGCAGAAGCTAGTTATAAAATCATCAAAACATGATGTCACCGAAGCCATATGATACTGACAAACATCAGCCATATGTAGCTGACACCTCACATCAAACGAATGTTACAAATATAAATACTTGCGGGTCACATGACACCGAGTTTAACGAGCTATTGTTTTGATATAACTTCATATAATAATGATGCTATTAGAAGATCATTTGACATACATATGGATGGCAGACAACGTGACTGTAATTCTGGTCAGGTCTTCGTGATTCAGGAGCGGGAATGGACCATAGTGGATCCAGTGGGGCACCACCACTGTCAAGCAAAATGTAGAATCTACGATCATATTAATCCTAAATCCTATTGAAAGACAGCTAGTTATTTGATACAAATAGGACAATGGTCACTTCGGACCGGCATTTCTCGGATTCGGATCGGATGTAGTGCGAAATCGCTGTTAGAGTTGATAGCTTAAATATGAACGATTCAAAAGTTCTAAGTGGTCTAATTGAAATAACTGACAAAACTTTGACAAGATCAAAAATCCGTACGGTAAAATCTGAAACAGCTCTACAAAGACTGCTACGTAACAGTAGTTTTTAAAGCCTTATCGCAGAACAACGAGAAATGCCTTTGTTTTCTCATAAACTATTAGGTACAGACGCCAGCACATCAACCTACTACAATCTGTCAGATTTCTGTAATAGATTTTCAACTTTATCGCTAAAGCATAAGGTTCAATGTTGATTGGGAAAATTTGACAGTTAGGTGTAGGTTGATATGCTGGCGTCTGTACATTCTCGTTTGAATGTAGCCAATGTTTTGTCATGCCCGGGCCACACCAACGGGAAACGCCGATAATTATCGCGATAAGTTGTGGCTGCACCTACGATTAACGCCCGTCATCGTGATAATTATCGGCGTTTCCCGTTGGTGTGGCCCGTGCATCACGGCAGTCACATAATTTATGAAGAAATACTTCTGACCTACAATATTATAGGAATTGAGTCACGTAAAGAAATAAATAGATCAAGACGAGGCTGATTAAAGATGGATGAGAGCGGTCAAGGATCTAGCTCAGTGGCGTGGATTTGGAGAGGCATATGTCTTTGTGAAGGCCGCAGGAATCTGCTGGATGCGGGAAGCACAGAACCGGTTGAAGTGGCGGTGCTTGGGGGAGGCCTACATCCAGCAGACGACCATGGACGTCTTTCGGCTGAAATTACTGCCATGGGTGATGATTATCCGGCCATAACCAGCCTAGAAACAGCCAGCTCAAAAATGTAAGTTACTTTTCATCCCTGCATTAAGAGGGAATTTAATCCCGTTTTCAGTGGTCTAGGTCAGTGGTTCCCAATTAGTTTTTGCTGCGTACCACTTCAAAAAAGACCTCAAACCTGCGTACCCCTTATTGTAGCAATCACACTAATATTATAAATGCGAAAGTTTGTGAATGTGTGTATGTCTGTTACTTCTTCACGCTCAAACGCCTGGACCAATTTTGATGAAATTTGGTGTACAGGTAGTTGACACCCTGGATTAACAGATAGGCTACCGCGGGTAACACCGCGGGGCACAGCTAGTGATAAATAAAAAAAATAAGTCGGTTAAAATAACATTTATTATTTTCAAATTACACTTTGATGGGTGGCGGGGGCGGCCGAATGACGCGAGGTGCGGGAGGCGCGGGATAGCGCACGGTCGGTCATAGTGCTCGGTGCTCCGTGCTTTTACGATGATGATCGTAATAAAATAATATTTTGGAAATTGTTCTTGTTTTTACTGATAGCCGCACGTACCCCTTGATGCAACTTCACGTACCCCTGGGGGTACGCGTACCACTAATTGGGAAACACTGGTCTAGGTCAACCAACCACACTAGTTTAAATAAGATTTGGCAGCTGACTGGCCAGAAGTTTCCCAAAATCTTGAAGGAAGGGGGGGATAAGAAAAGCGGTTACGAAGGTCTGACAATATACACGCTGCTAAAAGACAGAAACATCCCAAGTCCCAGCCCTATCCAAAAAAGTTAAGCCAAAAGTTCAAAAAGGCTCTCGACGTCCTTCTGGATGAAGGCTAACTCCACCAAATCTTTGAAGAGTTTAGAACTGTCAAAGCCATTGCGAAAACAGCTAGCTCATACATGTGCGTTTATGTAAATTGAGAGACTACCCGCTCTGCGGCAAAGTAAATAAATTATGAGTCTATGCGGTTTTATTGGAGCTTTCTTTTTCAATAAACCCTGAAGGGATTACGTTACGAGGTGATTTTTTTGGGTGCTGGTCTATTGGTATTTGGGTATTTTTTTGGTAAGTGGGCCTATAAATGCTGGTTTTAATTGCATGCACTTTCGCTACGAAAAATATACTGTTTCACCAAAATACTTTCTTGATTTGGAGTTAGCCAAATCAAGAAAGTTTTTGTATATGTTATGGTAAATATTGATTGCGTAAGTTTTTAATGATCTCAATTTTAAGAAGATTAACTTTTAGGCAAAATAACTTCAAATTAAGAAACTTTTTGAATATGTGATGTTAAATATTTGATTGGGTAAGTTTTGAATGATGTAAATTTTTAGGAAGATTAATTTATAACTAAATAGAAAGTAAACTCACCAAGACAAGACCAGATCAGTGAAGGCAATCCAAATCAGATACCACTAAACAACCTCAGGGGATGACTGTCATCCCGACACTGACGACACTACGTCACAAATCACCATTTTATACACAAAACACGCGGGAAAAACGAACAGACCAATACGGAAGCAGGAAGGATGCGTTTTTATTCCGTTTCAATTTGAAATTCGAACGCTCCATTAGGCAAATTGTTCCCGCTCTTTGTTGAGAGAAGATTAGCTTTTTATGGCATTCTAATTGAAACTGAGAATGATGTAAAAACTTCTGTCATATTTGCATGTGTTTTTATGAAATTTTTTGTCAGAGAAAACGTTACTTTTGCAGGAAAAAGATGCTTTGTTGTTTGGTAGCAGTTGTCACTTCATTGCTGTGACGGTTAGGCGAAATCAGTGCCGGTTCTAACTCCCAAATCGATAGACGTTTTTGGCGCGATTTCAAAGTCTTTTAGACTAATTAGTTCGTTAAATGTGGCAATCATAAGTAGAACACTCGATTGTCGTATCAAGAAAATTACATATGGATTAGTGTAGGAGATATCTTCATAATTCGTGCGACATTCGGCAACAGACACCCAAAACAGAAGATTGCTTTAAGAAAAAAAGTTATTAACCGATTGTGGGGGTACTCTGGATTAATAAGTGTGTGCAAAGGACATATATAGTTAATAATGACGTCATTTGCCGCCAAGTTCTTCAAAGTTTTGTGCAAGATTTGGACCAGACGCGACGAGGACGACGAAGAAGAAATCATTTGGAAGATTGAAATGTGTAAGTGTGCATACCTGTTTATTACAGTATTTTTATCTCACGAAGCGATGCGCGCTTTTCTTCTGGTAAGTAAGTGTACCCAGCACATCAAGCTACCACAATCTTTCAAATTTTTTTAATAGATTTGCAACTTTATCCCTAAAGTATAAGGTTCAAAGTTGATTGAGAAAATTTGACAGTTTCGGGTAGCTTGATGTGCTGGCGCCTGTACTAGCAGCAGCAGCGTCAGCACGAAACACACACACATTTCCGATTGATTTCGCCATTGTCACGGATGGTACCGAGACCTCCAGCACTTATAATAGTCCCCCAGACCGAATTTCGGCCATGGCGCCCAATCTCGGCGGAGACTGAATCGACGCGGGAGATATTATAGTGCTCAAATCTGTGCGCAGGCACAGGTGCACTCACTCTACCCTCACTTTCATAGATCCATGGGACGGCAATACCACACGACCGGAGACAGATCAGGCGCTGGATCAACGGCTAAACGTGCTTTCCGAGGCACGGGGGCGTCACAGCACTTCTAAACCTCAGGCTGTTACTGAGAAATTTCTAATGGAAAAGCCCACTTTGCCCGACCTGGGAATCGAACCCAAGACCCCACGCTCAACATTCGCGCTAGAGACCACTAGACTAGCGGAGCAATTAAAGTCAAATTCACAACTACCCACTCTTTGATAAGACTCCTTGATAATTATATTGCAACTAGCAGCGCCTCGCGGTTACACCCGCATAAGTTTACAGTGGGAATATCGGGATAAAAACTATCCTATGTCCTTTCCCGGGACTCAAACTATCTCAATACCAAATTTCATCTAAATCGGTTCAGCGATTTAAGCGCGAAGAGGTAATAGACAGACACACTTTCGTATTTATAATATTACGTACCTATGGATGGTTTCTTGGCCCTTACAGTATCAAACACAAATTAGCCTATAAAGTTCTCACTGCTGGGACACAGGCCTCCTCTCTGTGAGAGGAAGTGGGCCATAATTCACCACGTAGGCCCAGTGCGGGTTGGTAGAAGTCACATGCCTTCGGATTTCTCGTTCTAGGACATGCTGATGCCGTCTTGCGGTATGATTTACTATATTAACTAAGTGTCAAGTATATTAAGGAGCTTACTTACGGTATTTAAAAATTGTTCCTTCGAGACTACACAGATGTCAGCTATTTTTAATCCTCGGGAGGTCTTCCCTTTACTTTTACTATAAGTACATTTCGCTTAACGGAGGAGTGGAAGCAAAAATTCCCATAAGTACCTGTAACAACAGAAAAAAAAACATTATTAGTAATCTCAAACTCAAACTCAAAGCATTTATTTCAATTAAACCATTCACAGGCACTTTTGAATTGTCAAGAAGTCGGTCAGTCAGAAAATATGAAGCTAGTTGCCCATTCCAAAGCGTTAGTACCTATGGAGAAGAACGGACAAGAAACTCCATAGACACTCTTTCAAATTATATTTTTACAAAAATATTAGTTTACATCATTAATGTTGAATTTATAATTATATGTGAGAACGATGTAAAAAAAAAAGACGTACGCGTTAAAAGCGTCCAGATTACAGCAAATATGTAGTAACAAAACAACAATCCAAAAATAAAATAATTAAAAATAAGCCGAAAATCTGACACCTAGGTCAAAGATAAGGTAAAAAAAACACTATTAGGCCAGATTTTGAGTGTGCATCAACTAAAATAGACAGACAGACAGACGAAGTCGCATAAGGTTTTCTTTTTTACCATTTTGGTACGGAACCCTAACATAACTATTGCTATCTCATGTTCGTTTATAAAACACTAGCTTCTGCCCGTGACTTCGTCCGCGTGATATTTCACCCTCCCCTCATTCACCCTCTTAGGAGTGGAATTTCGAAAAACCCTTTCTTAGTGGATATTTACTCTTCACAAAGAACACACCCTCCAAATTTCATGTCCTTGTTTCTTGCGCTAAGTAGTAATAACTTCCTATTGATTCATAACTGTAACGTTTTTTAATGATGAAAACTATTGAAAAGGTCTTTGAAAACTACGATAGATTTAGCAATCAAGGATTTTATTCCCCAAAGATTTTTAAGGATGAAAACTATTGAAAAGGTCTTAGAAAACTACGATAGATTTAGCAATCAAGGATTTTATTCCCCAAAGATGTTTATTAGTACTTATCTGTTGTGTGATGGTAATTTCAACCAGTTTTACCAAGGGGTACCCCCCAGAAACTGGGTGGAGGTCAGATAGGCAGTCGCTCCATGTAAAATACTAGTATTGGAAGCAGACACCAACATATGTAGTTGGAAAAAGGCTAGGTAGATTGATTTTGCGGAGTAATCATATTCTGACTGAACCAAACGTTTGTTACACACCAAACATTAAAAAAACAAGTTTGCGTGTCAGCCATGTAAACAAATTATGCACGTTGACAATTTTGTAAATGTAGGTACCGTGCATTTACCTACAAAAATGATAGGAATTAACATTAAAAAGCGGCCAAGTGCGAATCGGACTCTTACACGAAGGGTTCCGAATCTGCGTGCAATATATTTTAACCTTTTTTTTAATACTTTATAAAAATAAAAAACGTTTCTTGTATAGGAAAACCCTTTATTTTTTAACTTTATTTTATTTGTTATAGTAGCCATAGTAGTACACAATCCATGAAAATTCCAAGTGCCAAGCCATTACGGCGGCGGCGTAGTCAAAGCGTAGCTGCGTAGCCAACCGCGTATCGCCCTCTGTATTTAGTACACAATCTATGAAAAGTCCAAGTGCCCTGTGACAGTCGGACGGATATAAGGAAGGACGGACGGACAGCAGAGCCTTAGTAAGAGGGTCCCGTTGGCACACTTTGGGTACGGTACTATAATAACTTAAAGAGGGCGAAGCTTATTTGTTATAAATAAAACTCCTATTTGGTTTCCATTAGATAATATTTAGTCTTTTCTCAATATTAATTAATTTATCACTTCCTATATTCTTTCATGTCAAACCTAATCTCCCTCATTTGACACACGCTTGAATGCCCGACTGGAACACGTCATCAAATTATTACCAGCCTGTCTCAAGAAGGAGGTCTCAGTCTCTACAGTACCCTAAAAACGATGGAAAAATAATTGAGCAAGTAAAATGCAGTTGCATTGTGTATGAAATTATTGAAATTATCATAAGAACGAATTAACTCATTAGAAATTATGAGTCATTTCATAATTTGCTTGAATTGTTTGATTAAACCACACGATTACCGATTTTGATTGATACCCGTTCTTAAATCTGACTTTGGTTTAATCACATCAGCATAATCAGTCTATAATGATCCCACTGCTGGGACACGGGCCTCCTCTCTGTGAGAGGTAGTCGGCCGTAATCCACCATGCGGGCCCAGTGCGGGTTGGTAGATGACACATATCTTCGAATTTTTGGATCGGACATGGCCGGGTGTCCTCACGATGTTTTCTTTCACGTTTTTGAGAGCAATGGTGATGTAATAAATTGGGGCTTGTGGCTAAGTAATAACAGCCGCGCGAGTCGGTCGATCAGGTTAAGCTACGCTTGCCGCGGTTGGTCCGTGGAAGGGTGCCTATCTTCACATACCAAGACCCCTCCGTGTCTCGGAATAACTGGGTTGTGGAGGTCAGATAGGCAGTCGCTCCATGTAAAATACTGGTATTCAGCTGCATCCGGTTAGACTAGACGCCGACGTTAGTTCTTATATAAGGTTAACTAAACCATCCGTATTTCCATTTATCTCTCTCTTTCGCAACGTGAGGAAACCTCACGATGTTTTCCTGCACCGTTAATAAACAACATTGTCATTTAGCGCTTGTGTAATGAAAAGATCAGCCAGTCAGCTAATTTGGTAGCGGAGCTGACTATCCAAAGTGCATTGTCAAGTCAGGAAAAAATATTTATTTGCAACTAGCAGCGCCATGCGTTTTCACCCGCATAAGTTTCGATCCCGTGGGAATATCGGGATAAAAAGTATCCTACGTGTTAATCCAGGTTGTCAGCTACCTCCATACCAAAATTTCATCAAATCCGTTCAGCCGTTTGTGCGTGAAGAAGTAACAAACACACTCATAAACTTTCGCCTTTATAATATTAATGTGATGTGATAAATTGACTATCGATTTAAATTGTCCGTATTTGGAAATCACAACTGTCATTCTTTGTTTTCTTTGATTATTAAAGAATGACACTTCAAGTTGACGTAGAGTGTCCGGCCTATTTGAAATAAAATATGCTTTGACTGTGACTTCACTTTGTTCAACTTTTCGCAGTTTTCACCTACATACTAGGTACAGACGCCAGCACATCAAGCTACCCGAAACTGTAAAATTTTCCCAATCAACTTTGACCTTATGCTTTGGCGATAAAGTTGAAAATCTATTTTTAAAAAATGACAGATTGTAGTAGCTTGATGTGCTGGCGTCTGTACATAAATCAAAAACCCAGTCCATATCCAAGCTCTTAACATACACCGCATACACGTTACATGTCGTACGTAACATGTTCGATCGTTGAATAACAATCAGCGGCATTGATTCATCCGTGACCGCGAGGTCGCGGGTTCGAATCGAGCCATATTGATAAAGGATGCTTGCATGCATTACTTGTTATGTTCAAGTATTTTACTTAATATAGTGTGGAGGTATGAGAGAAGAGAAAAACAAATTGTATGCATTGTGTGGGACCCTAAAACTAAGCCTCTGTCTGTCAGGGGCTGTATCTCATGAACCGTAATAGCTAGACAGTTATAGTTCGTGCAATCCACGAAGACGCGCCCCACTCTTTTTTCCTAATCGTAATATCTCCAGTTAATTCCGCTATTGTTTTGTTTTTTCGATACACGCTAATTACCCACTAAGTAATAAGTAATTAGTGTGTATCGAAAAAACTATACCCTAAATCTGTTCTATTTTTAATAAATGGCAAGCAAAGCCGATGTCGACTATTCTGCCAATGTCTAAAGTGAGCTGAAAAAAGAAGAGTGCATGAGAGAAAAAAAAAAAAAAAGGTTTTAAACGAATAAAATTATTTGATTGATTTAGTTGATACAATGTAGATCTTGCTGGATTAGTACGGGACTGAAAATACCCTAAATCATCAATTCAGATAATTTAAGTAAACAAAGAAATGTCACTGTCAAAATGACAGGACAGTGGTGCACAACAATTTAACATAATTTTTTTCTATCTTTTAATTACAGTTAACTATTTATATGAGCTATGCAAACAAAATACCGTAACTTCACACGATGATAATAAAGCACAATTAACAAACACTCAGCGAATAGTATTATCAGGGAAAAGATAACGAATGTATTGAAAAGACGCTACTTTGTAATTATGTCAAACGAAATTTGAAAATGTTGGGAACGCCTGTAGTGTTACCAGTATCATAAAATATTTTGTACCACAATATTTTCTTTTTTAATAACTTTGTTTAACACCGAAAACTTATTAAAATTAACACGGTATGATATTTTTTTAATTATTATTTCTAAAATCAGTACTTAAAAGCAAGTCTAACCTTGTTTTCCGCCATTTTATGTGAATTACCACTAAGATGGTATTTTTTTGATCTGTTATCACCTTTGTTTACATAAATTATCTGAATTGATGACTAACCCCGGTACCTGTGCCGGTACTCAGTCGTTACTTAAATTAATCAATAACTAACTTTAGTTGACAAGTATAAATTGGAATGCTGTCAGTTAAAAATATTACAGTTAGTCTTGTTGACATTTTTATGCCAAGATATATATTATGGTGGTTAATCAAAGTTAATGATTTATTAAATTTCAAGTGACGTCTCTGAGTGCGGCAGTTAGGGTATAAAACACTAGCGGAATGTTGCACACTTCTAGTGTAAGAGATTAGGAAAAAGAGTGGGGCGCGTCTTCGTGGATTGCACTATCTATAAAAGGGCTTTGAAGGTCTGTGGCATACCTACGCCTTTTTTTTTTCAAAATTTCCGCCACTCATGAAACCTATAACAAAAATCGATAGCTGACATCAATGCAAACAGAAAACATACTAGGACCAGACCCCGTAACGCATCACGATTCCGAGATATTAATGTTCAAAGTTAACACGTGACATTAATAATTTTTGAACTTTCTTGATCCTGTCGCATATATGTTTGAAATAATCACGCTGAGTCTTAAAATAACTAATTTGAGGCCCGATTCGCTACATCTAGAATCGTGTGCACGTTTTTAAAACATTTTAATTCACAATATCCGTATCGTTTAACCGATTTCCCACGTGTCGTAATTTTATCGATGTTGAATTAAAATCAACGTCATTCCGTGTCAAACAAATTCTTACCATTTATCATGGCATGTTGTTTAGTAAATAGTAAGCCATTAATATACCAAATCCATTCCTTTTGTTATCGAAAATTTCTAAATCGGAACCGTACAGTTTTCATTGTCCAAGATATGTCTGGACTTTAAAAGAGACTGACCCCGGAGTTTTTTTCGCCATTTCTTCCAAGGTAGTCCCCTGACTACCTACACACCCTGACCCACCCTGACTACCTAGCCACAAGTCCCTACTTGTGGCTAAGTAATAAAAGCCGCACGGGTCGATCGAACAGTTTAAGCTACTCATGCCGCGGTTGGACCGTAGATGGGTGACCATCTTTACATATCAATACCCCTCCGTGGCACGGAAAAAGCCGTTCGTCCCGGCTGTCATTCGTGGATCTATAACAGTCGTTACGAGTTGTCAAAGCCCAAAAGTTTGACAACCAGTCTTACCAAGGGGGATACCCCTTTGTGAGAATGGTTACGATACCCTGATACGATAGTATCACCCAGTAACTGGTTTATCGAGGTCAGATAGGCAGTCGCTACATGTAAAATACTGGTACTCAGCTGCATCTGGTGAGACTGGTAGCAGACCCCAACATAGTTGGGAAAAAGCTGGGCAGATGATGCGATAGTCAGGTAGGAAATGTCGACTCCATCTAGCTTTTTTATACATGTCGTGTAAAAGTTTCCGATAACCTGTTTACAGTATAAACAATTTCATGGAAAGTTGAATAAAACAATGATTTTTTTTTTTGTGGATGGGAAATCATCAAATTACTCCTCCCGCTCTGGGTGGAGCGGAAGGCAGTGTCAGACTCTTACTGACTAAAACCCACCCGTGTTCCTTCCTTAGCCCTTTAATGTTCCGGGGCAGCGGTAACCCTTTCGGACAATCCCGCTACCCATGGCTTGAACTCAGACTCTTTAATCAGATGTGGGTGACCAAATCAATTAGTATCATCAGCAATCCAGGCCAATTAACATAGACTAATGAAGGATAACATATTAATTACATGCTCCAGTGATAATTATTGTGTATTTAGATAATATCTTAAGCAAGTAATTTATCAATAACGTTTTGCTTGATTTCGTTATAATTAAGCGAAGCAAGAATATAATGAGAGCAAAAAATGATGAAAAAATATTTTTAAGGCTACTTAAGAAACAATTTTATTTCTATAGATCATCCTGAAATTTTGCATATACGTGTCAGGTGTACAGACACGGACATAGGGTACCTTTCATCCCGAAAAAAATTGAAGTTCCCGAGGAAAACAACAATAACGTTATTATAATAATAGATGGCGCCACGCGTCTATTGAACTTTGTCACATTATTTCATTCTGAGGCGGTACGATATTCGCCGGGTCAGCTAGTATCATATATGTGTGAACTTGAACTTGCCCGGCTGATGGCAATGGGCTCGCCCCTTTTACATGGGACTTAAACATAACTGGCAAAATGTGGGTGTGTACACCTCTAATAAAAATCAAAGTCATTTATTCATATTAGGCTGAGAAAGTTAAAATTACATAAGACAGTCCCCAAAACGCCCGCCCTGAAGTGAATTGAAGTGAATTTTAGGAAGCGGTGAACCACTTCCTAAAATTCACTTTCCAAAAAACTACCAATATAGTAGAAACTACTTTGACATGGTAACACAGAACCGTGGCTTGTGTGTTATCGCCTAAATTAAGATAAATCTTTGGTTATATTATACGTATTCTATTTACGGACATTATGCAGATAAATGTCAGTAGTTCACCTTTAAACAGCAGTTCGATTACGAGTATATTCAGTCGTTAGTTTTAACGATGTAAAACTTTTAAAAGTTGTTGCTTAAAAGGTTTTAAAAACTTTAGTAGTACAAACCGCATCTGAATAATTATTCCGGCTGCTTGCTTGGTATTCAAATCCTGCGCAATAATTGCGTAAACACACTATAATTAGTATCAATGGCTTTCATTTTGACAGTTCAACAACATTCATTGCGATATTTACGTTGTTGAGCAGGCACACTTTTCGAACAATTATGAAGCATTGGACTAGCAATAACCTTCAAAATGATTGAGATTGTGATCGATAGTGTGTTACGCAATTAGGGTGTTGACCTAAACAGCCACATCTAAACTTATATTACAAAGAGGTAAAGTTTTAAGTTTAGACATAGGAGGTAATACTAATCTCCCAAAGTACTTATCCGATACAAAAAATTCTTTCACTGGTAGAAATCTTGACTATTGCCGAAAGTTGTAGGTTATGTTATATGATATAGGTAGATGACTTCCACGCGGGCGAAGTCGTGAAAGAAGCTAGTAAAAAACTGTTCTCGCTGATCTATCATGGCGGCATGACCTGAAGGCCAATTCCCGTAATTAATAAACGTTTCAAATCTAGTCGGAATCTCATCTCAGTGACAATCAATGTCAAAATTTTTTTAAAAATGTAGGTAAATTAGAGAACGATCTTAAAATTACAAGAGTTGCCATCTGACCTTGTCTTGCATGCTTGGTGTCAATATGAGATTATGAGAATATTCCATGGTCAGGTCCTATTTTTAAATTAAATGCGAAAGTGTGACCACTAATTGATTTCTAAAAGCGCATTTCTACCAAAAATACGTCAATATTTAAACTAATTGATATTCTTGCCTTTATCAATGAAAACAGATTGTTTTTATAAATCCACTGACGTATTCTTACGTAAAACATGCGCACATTGACCTACTCAACGTTCAATTCATAACATTCTACATACACACACACTGAATTGAACACATGACCAATCGTTATATCTGCGGGGCAATTGCGTAACACATTATCAATCGGAATCGGTTTCATTTTGACAGTTCAACAACATTCATTGCGTTATTTACGTGTTGAGCAGATAAATTTTTCGAATTTATGAAGCAATGGATTAGCAATTTGCTTCAAAATGATTCTGATTCCGATTGATAGTATGTTACGCAATTAGGGTGCTGTTTGTAAGTAACAATTAACCTCAAAACCTACCAGTAGCACACAGCTCCGCATGTCCAGATAAAGGTGATTTTCCACCATCTTGAAAGGTCCTGATCTTGGCTTGTCCCTCCCCAAAAATATGTTGAAAATGTTCACGTTAATGTTGTTTACTTTGCGTATTTAATTTCATCACCACTGCTCTCAAAACGGTGAAGGGAAAGATTGTGAGGAAACCGGCATGTCCTAGGACCTAAAATTCGCAGACATGTAACATCTACCAACCCGCACTGGGCTCGTGTCCACTCCCTATCATCGAGAGGCGGCCTGTGTCCCAGCAGTGGGAACAACATAGACTGATTATGATGAATGCTCCGTATCTCGGAATTTCTCCGGCCGATTATCCAGGCCTACCGCTGATCAAGTTGATGGAAATGCTCTTTACCAGGTGCGTTATTTGGTCAAACTCTTAAGCCAGTTTGACATTATTGAATTGTGTCGTGTTGTGTGACGCTTTCTGACGCAGTGTCAACCAATCAAAGGCCTTGTGATATGACGTGATCTTGAACAGGGGGCTTACTCTCTAAGTCCGTCAACGAAGATGCGGGCCCGTCCGTAAGTAGGTCTATACTTCGTAGTATTTCGGAGTGAACTGTGAATCCTCCTCTCGATTAAATTTTTCGGGATGACCACCAGTGGCGAAGGGTGAATTTATGAGGAAGGCCGGAGCAAAAAAAAAATGCCAAAAGAAAATTTCAAAGATGAATTGACTATAGAGTGGTTATGTTCTGAATTTTCGAAGGGAAGCCGGTGGGAATCGAGTTGTATGGTGCCTTCGCCACTGATGACCACGTCGGTCGTATGGACAACAGCTGTCAAAGCGTGTCGTCATTCCTTCTTATTTCGGGGCCCAAACTAAGATTTATTCCGGACTGATCCCCTGATCCCCCCCCCCCCTTCAATCCCCTGCTAGTTCGTCTTCTGTTTTAATCTTTGTCTTATCCACTATAAGTTTTCTCATTCCAGTTTTTCTTTTTGTCCGTATGTGATACGGAGCACGAAAAGCCCGTAAGTTCGGCCAAGTCTATTGACTTCGTGCATAGTAGACCCCCTAATTCGTTTGATTGCCCTATCCTGCGTCACGACACTCACGACACAATGTGTTGTGTATAGATAGATAGATAGATAGATAGATAAACCGTTTATTTAGTGCAACAAAGGACACAATACAGGCATTAAAAAAAAAACAACAAAAAAGGTGAGAGAAAAAAAAAAGAACAAAGATTAAAAAAATAAATTGACCCATAGACACCTCGCATGACATTTGTAACGGTCGATCACTACTGGGCGGTGTGTGTCCCATAGTTGCACCAAATGGGAGTCCAGCTCAGCATATGCCAGGTACAATACCTGACGCTGGTATTCTGCTGCATCCCGTTAGTGACACACGGATGTCCAGAAGACACATCTAAGTTTCCCCAAAATGGTACCTACATAGTGCGGCGCGTATATTATAAAGGTGGTAAGTACCCACATCTTAATTGACTCGCTTTTAAACCGACAGTAAAGTTATTAAATACTTGTTTAGTGTTCACTCGACTACTTGATTATCACAGTATAGGAAATAATATGTTATGTAATTAATGATCAGTTTGCGTTTTTATGCGTGTGTACGAGTTTACATGTTGATGTTTAATAATATATTGTTGTGTTATGATTTTTTTAATAAATTATGTACATTTCTGTGTCGGTGTGTGTGTGTGTGTAATGTGCCGGTCGCTTTATCTATGTGTACACAACTGTTTTAAAATTAACCTACTGCGTTATCACTGTATAATATAGTTCGAAAATAATCATAGTTCGTTACGCGTCAACGTCTTCGCGTCGCGTGACGTACATCGCTGGCCCACTGACCTACACGCAGTAAAGAAGACACACCTACGCTTCAATGGAACGCGTCTCGCGATAAAATTACATCGTCTCTTTTACGTGGTTGCCTAGTAACATAGAAGCTATTTTAAAGTAGCTAGAATTATAGTGCATTTACACACTTGTTCTGCGCAGTGATGAGGTAATCAGAATAAATTGTAAAAATACACACAGCACGGCGCAAACAATCATTGTCTTTGGTAGTCCTTTCAAAGTTGATTTTGCATTACTGTCAAAATCACAGTGATCCTTAAACTCGTTACAATAAAGTTGATTTTGGGTTGCTGCAGTCAAAGGTACTCGTAAAATAACTATGAACGGACTGTACGTGACTTTTAACCCCGTATCCATTATAATACCTACAAGGATACTTTGGCGCGTGGCCCATTTCGGAACTAAAGCCGCCATCTTGCTTTTCCATATAATGGGGAAGGCAAGTGTCAAAATGGCGCTGTCGTAGCTAGTTAAACAAACAAGCTATTATTACAAGGCGTGAGGTGTTTTTTAAATTTATTTTTGTCAAAACGAATCATTGTTGTGTTCCTAGATGCTCAGAAATTGTAGTCTACCATTTTCCGAAGGACGCTCTGCACAGAAGATTGTGGCTAAGAATATTCGTAGAAAATCATAGCACAAAGATTAACAGATAGATTGACTCAGAGATTTTAACAGAGTTGGAGGTTATGTCGGGAACAATAAGCAATATTTAATGAAAGGAATGAATGAACGAAATGTCAAATATATTCTAAAAAGGTAGGGAAGGAGCTATGGTCACGCCATCTACAATCAGATTTGACCAACCTGCCCCATTTCTGCGACAATTTCACAAATGTTTACCAACAACGCCACCTTGTCAATATCATTCAAGCGTCAAAAGATCCTTTGTAGCATCTTTATCAATCACTTTTAAACAGCTGTCAAAATGTAAACGTCATCAGTGTCATGACGTTACAAAAGGCGTTGTCTTTAAAATAAGCTGCTTCTTCTAATGAGTTTAGAAATATTCCTTACTAGCTTCTTCCCGCGACTTCGTCCGCGTGAAATTTCATCCCCCCATTCACCCCCTTAGGGGCTGAATTTTGAAAAATCCTTTCTTAGTGCACCCCTAGACCTCATAAGGAACGTACGTGCCAAATTTGGAATCTCTAGACCCAGCGGTTTGGGCTGTGCGTTGATATGTCAGTCAGTCAGTTCTCCTTTTATATATATAGATTCTTTTGCTCTTGAATGAGACAACGGTCGATGCTTCAAGATGTTGATAAAACAATATTGAGCGCTGATGTAAACATTTATTAACATTGTTGCGCACTTCATAATTATCGTGGGTCAACTTTATGGCTCTCTAGGCTTGCTCTCTCTAATCTAAGATATTGGAGACACCGGTTCCTCTCCTCAACCCGACAAGGGAAGCCAAATAACCTCCAAAGTTCAAATGTTAGCGAAAATTATTGACCTCCTCTAGCAAATTTTTGGTTGACTTGGGTTGATCTCATTCTCTGTGAGCGAAAATGGTTCACCTCCAGAATCCAATATTGGAGACGTCAGTTGACCTCCTCAACAAAACACGAGGAACTGCGGGGGTGCGGGGTATTTGCTGAACACACATCACATGGCAATCGTTCGCAATGCCTTTGCCTTTCATTTTGGCAGCTCAGCCACTTTCATTGCGTGATTTACATTGTTGGGCAGACGAATTCTTCAAACATATAAAGCAACGTAGATATTACGAATTTCTTTCAAAACCCTCTGATTTTGATGGAAAGTGTATTACGCAATTAGGGTGCTGACTGCTGGTTGACCTCCTCAATTCCTTATCCAAAGTATTTAAACACCTGAGTACTTCATCATTATCATTTCCATTTCTGGACATAAGCCTTCCCCAAGCACCTCTACTCTGAGCGGTTCTGTTATAGAGGTATGAGGAACAGGGTGTAAAGTTCACTCATACTCTATGGAAAAGGGAGGATCCTCCGACCAGACGGGTGTTGTGTCTGGCGGTCAACAGCCCGATGATTCATGTCGGGCCGTTGTATCTATGCTAGTTGCGCGGTAAACTCTGCTTGCGAGATGCAGGATTTGCGTGACGTCAGTATGACGCGTTGTTCGCATGTGGCGTTGTAGATACCGGTACACTGTGCTTTCCGCATCCAGCTTCCTGCGGCCTTCACAAGGTCATCGGTCCAACTCCTGAGTATTTAATGCTCCTCATTTTATTCTATTAGGTATGGGTACCCACTTGCCTATTAAAAAAGCCAAAGGAGACTTCATCGCAAATCCTGTTGGGGCATTTTCATAACAATTTGAGTGAGTATCCAACAGTCTTTTACTCCACAATTAAAGTTCATCATCTAAACGATAACACTATTATGTTAGTCGGTATTTTCATTAACATCGTAATTATGAACGGTTGTCATAATTAAGCCCCGTATACACGACGTCTCGTCGCATCGGCGGGCGGCGTCGCGACGATTTAATATGCGGCTGTCGAGACAAGGTCAACTGATAAGTTCGCCGTTAGTTTCTGTAACGACGTAGTACGGTAGTGAAACTGTAGCGTTATCGGCTTGTGTTTGCAATCCAGTAGCGTAACTTCTGAAGGTCAATTCCTGTAATTAAAAACGTTCAAAATCTAGTCGCAATCTCATCTCAGCGACAGTCAATGTCAAAAACTTGTCAGAAATGTAGGGAAGAGGTATTTTTGACAGATTGAGACTGAGATCAGACTGTGAACGTTCTTAAAGTTACGAGTATTAACCCTCTGGTCTCATTTAGTTCATTCTGTGATAAACTGTTTGTTAGTCAGCAAGATGGTAACGATACTGAGTACTTGGAGTACGCTGTCAATGGCCACAAGTCATTTAACAAACACCTCTTTGTCATAGGAGCCACATTCAGTTCACTGTGCAAGCCTGCATGGAGGAAGACGAAACTCATCTGTTTCTAAACTGCCCGGAGGTTGCCACGTACAGGACAAACTCCTTCGGAAACCTAGGTTCCTCAATGAGGTTGTCAGTAACATCAAGGCGTTGCTGGCATTCCCTCAGGGCCTGAGGTGGATATAATGATCGATTTTCCAACCAGTATGCAAAACGCGCTTGGACGTGGAGTTGCGGACGCCAGCTCGTCTTATTACTAAGCTGGATGGATCTTTAAGTATAGCCTGAAGATATTGTGATCAGCATAGCTATTCACAACCATACGACAGGCTATCGTATCGAAAATGACATATTTAGATAACCTGATTTGACTTGCCCCCGACAGCAAATAGCTGTTGGACTTGGAAGAATAGCGGGCGTCTATTTGATTTAAACTGACAAAATTTTCGGGTTTTGGACTTGTGAGCAGCGTTTAGAAGACTCCTACGATAACATTGATTGATGTTCGACACGATACGGAAGCGTATCGAGTGTTTGTGAATAGCTATACTGACCAAGATTATGTCTGGACTTTAAAAGAGACTGACTTCTGAGTTTATTTCGGTCTTTCATCTCAGAGTAGTCAGATTTCTATCTGACTACGCCGACCTCATCTAGTTTGTTTTTTTAAATATGGTTGACGTATGAAAGTGTTTGTGCAAAATCTACTTCCAGAAATAACATAATTTATCATAGTCACTTGTGGATGCTATTTTAATGAATCGCTTCTTTGACGATTTACGAGCCAAACATCGTCAATTACGCCTGCAGTTACATACAGCACACTGCACAGTACATCTAAAGCATAAAACATCTTTATGATCTTTACAAAAGGATGTAATAATTTGACAAAGTAATATATAGGTTTCTGCACATGGTCTTGTGATCTTGTCACAGCTGTAACCCTGCAATATATTCTGCGTCGATTGTGTTGTGACGTTTCATTATTATTACTAATGTAAACTAGAACACACATATCCATCACACTCACACTAATATTATAATTATAAAGGCGAAAGTTTGTGAGTGTGTTTGTTATTTCTTCACGCACAAACGCCTGAACAGATTTGGATGGAATTTGGCATACAGATAGTTTATAACCATGATTAACACATAGGATACTTTTTATCCCGATATTCTCACGGGATCGACACTTATACGGGTAAAACCGCGGGGCACAGCTATTATACACATAATTTAGGTTTTAATTAATCAAAAAGGGTTAGGTAGATGCATAGATATAAGCCGTTTTTAGGGTTCCATACCTCAAAAGGAAAAACGGAACCCTTATAAGATCACTTCGTTGTCCGTCTGCCTGTCCGTCAGTACCTTTTTTCTCAGGAACGCGTGGAGTTATCAAGTTGAAATTAATATCAAATACTCAGGGTTGCAATCCCTTGAAGCAGTGAAAAAACAAACTTCTAAGTCAACGCAATCAAAAGATACGGGCGTTTATGTTCCGAAATCAAAACCTATAAGTAGGTTACTTCCCGT
This sequence comes from Hydraecia micacea, assembly GCA_914767645.1. NCBI lineage: Eukaryota > Metazoa > Arthropoda > Insecta > Lepidoptera > Noctuidae > Hydraecia > Hydraecia micacea. The sequence continues at coordinate 2,302,956 of OU611802.1, read as the reverse complement.
TGACCTAGCTAGAATCATGAAATTTGGCAAGAAGCAATGTCATGTAGCACAAGTAAAGGAAAAAATCCGAAAACCGTAATTTTTTTTTAACATTGCAAAAAGAAATTAAAACTGTTTCACTACATACCTACAAATTTGTACGGAGCCCTCGACGAAGACTCGCACTTGACCGGTTTTTAACCGACTTCAAAAAAAGGAGGAGGTTGAATTTTTTTTTGTGTTTGTTACCTCAGAACTCCATTATTTAGAAGCCGATTTGTTAAATTCTTTTTTATTTGAAAGGATATACTTTCAGATTGGTCCAATAGAAAATTCATCACAATTGGTTATGATATACGTGTCATTGAGTGACGCCTGCGTAATGCTGTCGACTGGTAGATCATAAACTTGTGTGGTCGTAAAAATAATTTATTAGATACATTTCAATCATCATCATAATATTTTATGTCGCAGTTCCCAGGAAATATACGTTATAGTCAATTGCTGGGCATTGAAGGCCATTTTAAATGGAAACCAGAATAAATGGGCAAAGACTCAAGTCACTGGGCGCCTGAGGGAGGCCATCGCCGTCGAGTTGACCATGGCGAACATAGAAATCGAAGGTGTGATGATCTTCAGGAAAATTGCGAAACACACTATCAATCGGAATCTGAATCATTTTGAAGCAAATTGCTAATCCATTGCTTCATAAGTTCGAAAAATTTGTCTGCTCAACACTTATATAACGCAATGTATGTTGTTGAACTGTCAAAATGAAACCGATTCCGATTGATAATGTGTTACGCAATTACCCCGCTGAAAAGAAAATGCCCAACAAAACATGAACAGACATTGAGTTTCATTCAAAACATATTAAATAGATTGAAGAAAGAATACTCAGTAACGAATAAATACATAGTCGGAGAACAAACCTAATAATGTTTTATGGGATCCAACGCCATAAACATTAAACTGGGATTTAAAAAACTTTTTTACAAAAAAAACAACCGACTTCAAAAAAAACTACAAAGTGATAAATAACTTTAATTTCGGAAGTCGGTGTCGTTGGTTCCGCATTTTCGTTTTTTGACACCGACTTCCGAAATTAAAGTTATTTATCACTTTGTAGTTTTTTTTGAAGTCGGTTGTTTTTTTTGTAAAAAAGTTTTTATTTTTCACTTTTTAGTTGTACCTACTCCACACAAATTTAAATATCACTAGTGCATTGAGGAATTGAAGACACCGACTAGAAGAATCATCAAAATTCGCATAGAAATGCCGGAGATGCAGTACATTTATGCATATAACATCGTACATAAGAATAATTATATAATGTATTATATACTAAAACCTTCCTGAAGGTATGTAGATCACATTAGTGAAAGAATTATCAAAATCGGTTCATTAGTTTTTGAGAAAATCGCGGACAAACAAACATACATACATACATACATACGGGTCGAATACAGAACCTCCTTTTTTGAAGTCGGTTAAAAAGTGTGATCCAACGAAAATAAATCCGTCTCTTTTTTATGGATGGGAAATCATCTAATGACTTCTCCCGCTCTGGGTGGAGCGGAAGGGAGTGTCAGACTCTTACTGACTAAAACCCACCCGTGTTCCTTCCTTAGCCCTTTATGTTCCGGGGCAGCGGTAACCCTTTCGGACAATCCCGCTACCCCGGCAGGCTTCGGCCCTGACGGGCCCCTTCCCTTATGCTGACATCTCTTTGAAATAAATCCGTCTTACGGTAGGAAGAAGCACCGGTTGACGTCATCACGTCTACCTCGGCTGTCGCTGACAACCAGCGCTGTGGTTCTGTCTCGCTTTAGGGGCAAGCATTATGCTGAGCGATGGCCGTTTTGCGTGGCTGTGACGCATATTTTTTGTGTAATGTATTCTTTCTTTTCTTTTAGACTCAGAGAATTCAATGATCAGAAAATTCATCTCGAAGCAAATCTGACCTTACAAGGTCTCCTAAACAATAATAATGACATTCCATCTCATGCACCACGAAATCTAAGACCGTCCAGATTCGCCGAAACACCCATATGATTAAATCATGATATATTATTTGTAAGAGGAGTATTGAAATTGTTCGACTGCACTCCGCCATCCGCGTAATCTTCCAGCGTCCGCATGATAATAAAAAGATGCCAAAAATACACGTTGTCGTGTTGTAATAGGTCTATTTCTGAGCACACACGTGGGCAGCCGCATGTTCGGATACCCGACGGGTTATATATTTACATCGACGTTATTCACGCCATCTTCTCATTAGATGAAGATAGTTTTTTGGTTGGTAATTAGTGGAAAGATATAGGTCACTCCACCACTTTTGGTGTGAGCAAATTCAAAATTATTTTCTGCAAATTGAGCCGACAAAATCCCGACGAGTCACACACGTTATTCAAGACTTTTGCTCATGAGATTAAGATATTTTTTGGACGGTAATTACTGTAATTAGTGGAAAAGTATAGGTCACTTTTGGTATTTTTGGCAAATTCAAAATTTATGTCTGCAAACGTTGACTGAGGATCAGCAGTTTTTGAAGATCAGAAGTTACAGTACATAAACCACATGCCTGTAATGTTCCCGCTGCTGGTACACAGGCCTCCTCTCTTCGAGAGCGTGGGCGGCCCCAATGCAGGTTGGTAGATGTCACATCTCTTCGATTTTTTGGTTAAATGATAAATGATTTTATTTCTGTAAGTAGGTTTGCACAAACACTTTTACACGTCAATCATATTTTAAAAACTAGATGAGGTCGGCGTTTCCTATCGGACTACTCTGAGAAGAAAGGCCGAAACAAACTCAGAGGTCACAGTCTCTTTTAAAGTCCAGACATAATCTTGGTCAGGTTATATGAAGACCATGTAGATCGAAGTCCGAGATGGTCTTTTGAAGAAAGAACCACACAGATTGAGTGGACCTGTCCAGTCAGTGCACGCATTTGTCAGAATTCGTGCAGCTCAACTCAAAACTTAACTTTTCTCAACTCAAAATTTAACGGTTCTAAGACATGCCGGTTTCCTCACGTTGTTTTCCTTCACCGTTTTGAGAGCAGTGGCTCCTAAGTCGGGGCCGCACAGTGTTTGATTTCACTCAAAAAATTTCCCTATGCTGTTTGTCGCATAAATGAATCAAGGAATGCGTTTAAAATGGAAGAGTAGAACACCCACGTGTCCATTTCAAATACTTTTTTTTATAAAAAATAATATCAATTTCATGACCTTGACGTAGAAAAATCAATAAAAAAATTCTGTAAGCGTAACTAATTATGATAAATATATATTTTTAATATAGTTCCATGAAGAATTTTTTGGCGTTTATTCCCCAGTTTTGATTTTTGAAATAACACCTTTGGTCACTGAGTTATTATTATTTTTTCAGATTTTTGTTTTTAATTTTTTTCCCTTAAATTACTTAAAAGTGCGGCTTGTGAGTAGCACTCAAAGATTGTTCTCAATTAGGTCTATCGTTGATAAAAAAACCAGGTTCCACTATCGCGGCGTTTGGGAGTCATTGAATTTCAAAATTTTATGTTAGGGTTGTCACACAACTTGACCTTTCATGTTTCGTTCGATTTTTTTCTTATATTATTTTTTTCTTATATAATGAAAATCCATCCAATATTGATATTTGCACGGTGGTACTTGAAAATGAAAATGATTTGTATTCATCATAAAATCAATTAAATATAGAAACAACTTGCAAAAAGACACTATAACATGAAGTGACTTCCTGTAAGTTGTTTTTGGAATATAATGTGGCAAGGTATCTTATGTGTCGTTCTTTGGATATAAAAAACTCTCATATAATTTTTTTTATAAATAATATATATCATATTTGTTTGACCTTAGTGACACCCCTAAAACGCATCATTTGACCTTTATTCATAACTCCCAAACACCGCGATAGTGGAACCTGGTTTTTTTATCAACGATAGACCTAATTGAGAACAATCTTTGAGTGCTACTCACAAGCTGCACTTTTAAGTAATTTAAGGGAAAAAAAATAAAAACACAAATCTGAAAAAATAATAATAACTCAGTGACCACAGGTGTTATTTCAAAAATCAAAACTGGGGAATGAGCGCCAAAAGATCCTTCATGGAACTATATTAAAAATATATATTTATCATAATTAGTTACGCTTACAGAATTTTTTTATTGATTTTTCTACGTCAAGGTCATGAAATTGATATTATTTTTTATAAAAAAAAGTATTTGAAATGGACACGTGGGTGTTCTACTCTTCCATTTTAAACGCATTCCTTGATTCATTTATGCGACAAACAGCATAGGGAAATTTTTTGAGTGAAATCAAACACTGTGGGCCGTTACCACTGGGGCCATCACTGCTCCCAAAAGTTACAAAAGACAGCCTAATTGAAATGACTCCCCTTTTCACCACTTCCTGATATTTGAGTAACTCCCCAAAATAACGTGTCTGTTTATTGCCATGGCGATGAACCAGAAAACCTGAGACAATGAAGCTAGGCATATCCCAAGAAATTATTCAATTGTTTTGGCTCCGGAAAAAGATAATTGGTGAAATGGGTAACAACATTAGCAATGGCTTCTAAGCCCCCAACATTAGGCGTGCGCCGGGCGCGACCGTTCCTCGAGCGTGTAACCGACTATGTACGCGCCGCGCAGTCAATGTGACGCTTGCCAGATATGGACTGGGCATACGTCAGTAGTGTTCAAATAGCGAAGGAAATCAAACGTCTTCTTTGATTTTTGACATAAACCAGCTCGTACTTGCCCGATCTTTTGACACGATTCCTTTGGGATGCTGTGTTCTGCGTCAGACCCAAATTGGGGCTGTCATAGTTGATTTCCTTCCTCGTTGGTCTACTAGTCGCCAGCCCTACTGCTGAGCATGACGTCCTGGTTTCGATTCCCGGGTCGGGGTAAAGTTTTATTGGGTTTTAAATCTGTCATTTCTCAGTAGCAGCCGGGAGATTTGTGTCCGGTTGATGGCAATAGGCTCGCCCCTTATTACATGGGACTTAAACATAACTGGCGAAATGTGGGTGAACTATAGGTACACCTCTGCCTGACCCAACAAGCAATACAGGCGTGATGTTATGAAAATCATTGATTCACAAATGAATCTTCTCAGATTTAGAATAGTGCAGCTCATCAATGCGTTTTGTACGCTTTTAACTCATAGAAAAGGCGATATCGGACTATAGTCTACAGAAAATACTTAGCTAAGTGCTTGGCCAGACTGGCAGCGCGGGGCGGGGAGCGGCACGGGTGCGGGAACGCGCGCGAGCTGCCTGTCCGCAGTGGAGCGCGGGTTCGTTCTGAGTGTTGTCGTGTCCAGTGTTTGTCAAAATATAATATGGATGAAGAAGACTTGTTTTTATTAGAAAAAAGCTCGAACTAGTTTGAGAACCCCTGTTCCCGCGCGGGCCACCCGCGCACTCTCTGCGGCCACTTGTATGAACGAGCTATGGCGTGAGTTGCCCGCGCGCTCCCCGTGCCGCTCACCGCGCCCGCATGCCCACTATGGACGCTCGCTCAAACGAAGCCGCGCCACGCCCACTCCGCGCCCGCGTTTGCAGTCTGGCCAAGCACTGAGTGTCTACCAACGAATCTATCATTCAAATCGCGTGTATAAGCTCCATCCATCATAATACCAAAGAAATGAAGCATCTACGTAATATTTATTGGAGTTAGCGGGTCAGTATTACTAGTTCTATTGGTCTCGAACCACGCACTCGAACATCGATTTGACTGGGTGTTATTGGTTAAATATTTAATGAGGGCTTTACCGACTTGGTCAAACTCATGGAAAATAATAGCCATTATTCAGCGTTTTATGTACTATGATAATGTCGTTCCAGTCTATCCGGATGCTGCTGAAAACCAGTATTTTACATGGAGCGCCACAATCCAGTTACTGGGTAATAGGATACCCCTTGGTAAGACTGGTTGTCAGACTTTTGGGCTTCTGATTACCCGTAACGACTGCCAAAGATCTACGAATGCCTGCCGAGGCCAACGGACACGGAGGGGTCTCGGTCTAGTACAACTAATATGCATTCGCGATTTATTTGCCAAAAATGTAAACAAATACGAGTTTATGGAAAAATAACTTTAAATCCTACACAATAAAGTTCAGTTTACGCTACAACTTCAAACATTTTTATAGCTTTTTCAATAGTGCTAGTCACTGAAATCAACTTAATTACCATTAAAAACCTTATAAAAATATATATATAAATAAACCAAATAAAATAAATATTATTAAACTCTGCCTAGCTCTACGGGTTATACTAGCGTGATGTTCTTTTTGAAAGAATGACACAATTCTAGAGAGAGAGAGTTCTTTACGTAATACGAGGATTAATTCCGTCTATACGCTATGTATAAACCTTTCATATATCTATGGTATAAACACAAGTTTGAAAACAAACAGTAAACAACAACGTCCTCACTTCTGCGGTCACATTAATAACCACGAATCAATATAGATTGAGAGACAATTAACTCAACAGCTTACGAGTATGAAGACATAATAATATAGTTAGCCGTCTCGATTTTGGAGTTGTACGGCCCAACCCAGCGGTGGGTTTGCACCTAGACAGGCGCTTTAAATACGTCTACCTAGCCTTTTCCCAAATATGTTGGGGTCGGCTTCCAGTCTAACCGGATGCAGCTGAGTACCAGTATTTTACATGGAGCGCCTGCCTATCTGCCCCTCCACAGCCCAGTTACTGGGTAATACGAAACCCCTCGGTAAGACTGGTTGTTACACTTTCGGGATTCTGACAACTCGTAACGACTGTCAAAAATCCACGAATGACAGCCGGGACCGCGTATTCCGAGGCACGGAGGGGGTTTTGGTATGTAAAGATGGGCACCCATCCACGGACCGACCGCGGCAAGCGTAGCTTAACCTGATCGATCGACGCGGCTGTTAATACTTAGCTTACTTATATTATTTACACCAAAATAATTACAGATATAAATGAAGAAACTTTATATACTTACGTATATAAAGAAACTTTATATACTTACGTATATAAAGTTTGAGCAAAGTAAATGTCGGGTGCTGATGCAGTCATCAGCACTCGACATTTACTTTGCAATAATATACCACGACATTTGTAACGTTATTTGTCGGCCTAATGACGTCTTGCGCCCGCGCATGTTGATTTATATTATGCCTGCTGCGATGCAGCTCAACAAAATATTATTGCAAGCGGAAATAGCCGAACGGTTAAGATTTTCGGATGCTAAATGTGGCGATTTAAAGTGTGTGGCGGAAAATTTGACTAGAGACTTGTTGCTAGGGAAATTGACGCGGCACGTCTTCTTGCAAGCGTAAATACTAGGAAATAGTGAAGTTTGGGTACTGTTATCTATGCTCTATACTGAAGAAAAAAAAAGAGAAGAGAAGAAAGAGAGAAGAGTTTGTTTGTCTGAACGCGTTAATCTCAGGAACTTACGAGTCGGATTTGAAAAATTATTTTTGCATTTGATAGCTCTATTCTTGAGGAAGGCTACAGGCGGCAGGTTGGGAATCAGAAATTTCACGCGGGCAGAAGCTAGTCTATTGTATAAAATACATAAACATAAACAACAACATAATCAGCCTATAATGTTCCCACTGCTGGGACACAGGCCTCCTCTCGGTGAGAGGGAGTGGGCCGTAATCCACCACGCGGGCCCAGTGCGGGTTGGTTGGTGATGTATAAAATAACTTTGTTAAAAAAAAATCAACCGACATCCAAAAAACAACACTAGAGGGAAAAGAGTTCTTGGAAGCTTTTTGGAGGAGACCTTTGCCCAGCAGTGGGACAGAATAGACAACCTAACAAAAATAAAAAGCCCTCTACTTACCGAATGTGATTTAAATGAGTTTGGATTTTTATTAAACCTTCTTCTCCCGATTTTTTAACCATGACAGCATATCACAATATCCCATTTTTCTTTTCTTATCACACATTTAGTATATTTCGAAAGAAAAGCATCATCCAAAAAGAGCATTGCTATGGCAACCCCACCGCTACATACACAAAGGCAGACGAAACCTTTTATAAAAAGGTATGTAGGGACGCGTCCCAATGGAGAATTGGAGCATACTTATAAAGGACCTCTAAAATTTTACCTACTCGTGTATTCTGGGGTAATTGCGGGTCAGATGACAGTCATTCTGCGTAAAATTGAGTGAGGAAAATGTCGTAAAGAAAGTTTTGAGTACGAATATGGATGGGGAAGAGTAAAGAAACGATGGATGGACTGTGAGAAAGATGATAATATGGCTAGAAAGGGGGTGACTACCGAGATGACGACTGATGGAGAAGTGTGGAAGGATAAGACCAGTTGCGTCGTCCACAAATATAACAATAGCCTCCCGACAGTCCCGACCATAGAAATGTAAAAAATGGTCCCGACCGATTTAGGACATGGTGGCCAATGTCGACAGAGATTAGCCAGGTACGCAGGAGATATTATAGCGCACAAGCGTGCGCTTAAACACAGGTGCACTCTCTGTTCCTTTACTCTCATAGTCCGATGGAACGGCAATCCGACACGACCGAGGAGAGATAAGGGGTAGGACCAACGGCTTTACGTGCTTTCCGAGGATTAATTATGTCTGTAATTTATATGGTGTACATAATAAAGAGTATTCGATTATATTCTGATTTATCTTGCCCCCGACAGCAAACAGCTTTCGGAAGAATATCGGTCGTCTATTTGGTTTAGGGCTGATTTTTCAATCGCAAGATAATTTTAATTCGTAGAATATAATTTACCTCTGACAGTTTTTGTATAGAAGAACTGTCAAAAATTCAAAATTATTCCTCCGATAAAGTTATCTGGCGTTGTAAAACTGATTTTTACAACGCCCCTTTTTGCGACCCTTAAATTTTCGAGTTTTGGACTCATGAACAGCGTTTAGAGGACTCCTATGATATCATTGCTTGATGTTCGATACTGTACGGAAGCGAGTGGTTGTGAATGGCTATAACTTTCATAGCTGGTAGATAGTTAGAATACCATTATTATTATTGATTTAAGTATTCTTAGTACAGTCAAGGCGGACCTTCCCTGTCGAGCTAAACAAACACTAACAATTGCTATTTGATTAGTACAATGACGAATCGAATCAATATTTATGTTAGGTCGAATACACACAATATACATAAATCAGCTATATATAGGTATACACGCAGTCACCAGCCATAACAACAAAATGCTCCGCAGTTTGGCTTTCACTAAGTTATATCGAGCGGCTTGAAATAGTCTTACTGGTAAAGGCTTCTCATGCAGAGAAGGAATGAACATTGATCACCAGAACAAAGAGAGTAATTGAGTAATTGCACACTAACACACTAACAGTAGGACTAGCTTTCATTTTGACAGTTCAACAACATTCATTGCGTTATTTACGTTGTTAAGCAGACATATTTTTCGAACATATAAAGCAATGGATTAGCAATATCTCTCAAAATGATTCGATACAATAGCGTCCACTTGGCGTCCGTTTTTGTATTCTCTTCCAAAAGAAAAAAGTTCTTGATAATGAAATGAAATGTTTATTTCAGTAAGTAGATCTTTTGTGACACTTTTACTCGTCAATATATTGGTCAATATTTTAAAACTGTCCAAACATAACATAATATTATTAGAATTTTATGTCAGTCTAGCAATGCAGGACCATGTCTGGAATGGCCTTTTGAAGAGAGCCATTGCAGCTTTAAGTTGACCTGTCCCAACAAACGGCATGCATGCATCAGTCATCGTGTAGCTCAACCCTATTTTAGGAAGCTCAACGACCCGTCACATGACGCTACCAGATCTGCAGGATAGGAGAATGTTCTCGGGAATTTACCATCACTAGCACCTTCGACGACATGTGTATCTTCTTGTCACACAGTGTCTGGAACATTGTGTATCCAGGAGTAAGTAATACACACATCTTTCTACTTAGTATCCTTTAGGAACACGTTTTCTATACCTACATTTATTACGCAAAAATGAAACCTCTGGCCTGACGCATTTTTTCGATTTATTCCGATCCGATCCCCTGACCACCCCCCCTCCACCTCCCTCGATCCCCTGCTAGTTCGTCTTCTGTTTTAAACTTACTTTGTCTTATCCACTATAAGCTTTCTCATTCCGGTTTGATCCAGTTTTTCTTTTGTTTTTATTCCTGAAGGATCGTCAGCAACAAAAATAAGCACATGGCTTAGAGCCTGTGCCCACCACGTTTTTTAAACGCGCCGTCGACGCGCGTTTTAGAAACGTGCGTCGACGGCGCGCTTTTATCCTACAGAGTAGTTTGTTGTCGTTTGTATCGATACAAACGCGATGCTAACGCGCATGTGTATCGATACAAACGCGCGTTAGCATCGCGTCTGACTTGCGTGCGTATCGCGTCTGTATCGCTACAAACGCGCATCAACGGCGCGTTTAAAAAACGTGGTGTCTGTTGACGAGGTTCTGCTTAAAAACGCAAAATGCCAGCGCGTTTGTATCGATACACACGCGCGTTTGCATCGCGTCTGTATCGCTACACACGCGCGTCTGTATCGATTCAAACGCGTATTTGAATTTATACAGGTGTGCAAAGGTCTACAGGCTGCGTCTGACACGCGTGCAATCGTGCATATCGCGTCTGTATCGCTACAAACGCGCATCAACGGCGCGTTTAAAAAACGTGGTGTGCATAGGCCCTTTGAAATACATACGTTCGTAATTATTCTTATTGTAACGGACACGGTCTGGGAATGGTACAAAAAACAAATTAGTCAAAACTTGAAAGAGCGATCACTTAGGGTACCATTCATAACAAGTCCAAACATAGATAAAATACTAAAAGTATTTCTGTACAAGTACATGATGATGCAGTCATGCTCGTGTCTACACTTAATGATAAAACGGATTGTCGTTAGCGTAACGAGGGCCGTTACGTCCATACAATGAGTATGTGTGGCCCCCGCATCGGATATTATGACATATATTTATGATATACATACACTATTGTATAATCATTAATCATAATATCCTTGTTTACAGTAGATATGATACCGGTTTCAACTCGTGGTGGTCTTTGGTGACGGATAAACTTATTTTTCCTCTCATGATGGGCTTCGTAACACCGATTCGGCTTAATTTTTATTTTATTTTATTTCTTCAGGATAACAAACAATTGCGCAATGCTTAATATTTAGGTACAGATATTTCATGAAACACTTAAGGACGCTATCACATTTTTCCACGAATAACAGTGCTTTTCAGGTACCATTTTAATGAACTTGGAGTCGCAACTGCAAGGATATCTTGGTTTCAAATTAAAGATAATATATTCATCTCCAGAATGGCTCCATAACAATTAAATAGCCCCATACAAAATTTTCACAAAAATACGTTTTTACCATCACAGTAATCGCAAAAAATTTAATAAAAAGGGGTTTGAATAAGGACCTATATAGCTAAATCCACTGCATATTTTAACTTAAAAATAAGAAGATATTGTTGCTTATATAGTCCTCTATACGACAAGCTAAATATTTTGTAGATAAATAAATAACTTTTTCATTTATGAGACAAATAAGAAACGCTCTCAAATTTCTCCATACATTTTCTGCCCGCGGACACTTGCGGTTCGTCATTCCGCGCTCAGAGGCGCTCGTGGAAGCACGTCTGTGTCGCTTTCTCGCAAAAAATAATTACGTAAAAAAGTGAGTTCCGAGTTGTGTACTGAGGTCGGACGAAGTTGATACTTTTTCGGACCGAAATAAAATTAAGTACGATTATTGGTATTTGTTTCAGAAACAAATACTTAGTTGTAATTTTTACAAGCTTTTATTTAACTTGCAATGTAGTTATGTATGTATGTAACTATGTTTGTTCGGGTGGACTCTTGCAACTAAATTTTGAAGCAGATATCTTCAACCGATTGAGCTGAAATTTTGTATGCACGTTTAGTTTAGATGACAATGCATGGTTAGCTGTGTGACGTTATTCTAAATCCAAAATGGCGGAACGCCCAAGATGGCGGACTACTTATTTTTAAGGCACTCCTACAATATGGATATCAAATGAAAGGGATTGCTGAGAATAACTCGAAAAATAAAATGACGTCACTCTAAATCCAATATGGCGGACTTCTAAAGATGGTGGACTAGTTATTTTTAATGCACTCCTACAATATGGGTAGGTATCAAATGAAAGGGATTGCTGAGAATAACTCAAAAAACAATGTGACGTCACTCTAAATGCAATATGGCGGACTTCTAAAGATAGCGGACTAAGTTTTTTATGCTTTCCTACAACATGGGTATCAAATGAAAGGTCTTGCTCAGAATACGTATGCGATTTAAACTCCACAAAAAAACCTGTCCAGCGATAACTAAAAAGTAAAAAACAAATTAAAAGTAAAAACTTTTTTTAAAAACAAGCTTTTAGTTAAATGCGTTAAAAAGAATAAAATAAAATTTTCCTTTAAAACTTTTACTATCAACTTATAACGTCATTAAGTACACAAGTTATATGATATAAAAGCTTGTTGCGAGATTTACCTGTGTAGATAAACAAGTAAATAACAAATGATCTGATTGATTTTAATTTTTTTAATTTTCAAACTAAGTAAATGCGAGTCTGAAATCTGAAAAAAACTTTTTTACTTTTAATTTATTTATTTAGTGGATGTAGATGACGGATAAAATTTGTATAAATATTTATTTTATTATTTTATAATCAAATTAAAATGATGGAAATTTTTTTTAGACATTCGATATTAATAGTCGATTTTGGGGTTTTTCGGGGTGATGATTACGAATATAACATCCATTTTTTATTCAAGGTGGCGGATTTTTGTTTGTGACAAATCGACTTACGGCCAATTTCTTCATAATACCAGTATATCCAGTTGTCATGCTACGTCACAGTTTTACTCTTCAATTCAGTAATTTTTTTAGTGAATTATAATGTTGCTATATTGAAGAATACAATTGTGACGTAGCATGACAACTAAATAGACTGGTAATTACGTTTAGTCGGTTAACAAAGTCGCGTGGTTTTTTTGTTTACCTTTATTTAGCTACCTAAACCTATGGAGTATAGTAGTAGTAGAAATGAAATATTTTCTATGTGAAAAGACAGCTGTGCTGCTGGGGAGTTTGTTGCGCCACTTCTTCCCAGTGAAAGCACTAAGAAGTGAAGGGCGGGCGTTTTGGGGGACTGTCTTTTGTAATTTTGACATTCGAAAAGTGCTGATTCTCAGCCTAATTTGAATAAATTACTTGTGATTTACTTTGTTTTAATTTTTAAGTAAATAAAATACTTACTGTTTTCATAAGGGAATGATTATTTTTAAATATCACAACGAAACTCTACGATAAACTCCCAGGCTAGTATTTGATTATGTAATACTCCAACAATTGACATAAAAAATAATATTTAAAAGTACTTAGGTACATCTTTTCAAACTAACAGCAGACTGTGGTATAAATGTGGATGTTCCTTGTAATACTAAAATGTTAAGGTCGTTTTTGGGTACCTAGTAATGAACGTATTGACTGATGAACTTCAACAATACTAAAAACATGATTATCACGCAGATAGTAAGTACTAATAACACTTACCAAATTCGATTGCGAACTTACAACTAACTTTACTCAATAAATACCAGCAAAATTAAAAAAAAATATCTTCAAGTACCAAGATTAGTTCAGTTACGTATAAAAATCGAGCGAACAATGGTTTCAATGTGTGCGTGCGCGTAATGTTGCTGTGTTGCGATTCAGATACCTAAACTTGAGCGAGTTCAAAATGTGATAGCGTCCTTAATTAATCACGCAACCAGCATCGTTACCCACTAATTAATCCAACTGTAAAAATTGTTTAAAAAGCAAGATCCAAGCAAACAGCAAACAATGATTGCCTATCATAGATTAACTAGGTTTGGTGAAATAACATAATATGACAAAAACGAAATGTGTGAATATAACAAGTAATACTAATACTATGTGGAATCTACAGCGTGGCGCTTTAATGGCGACATTAATTTAACACACGTATATACGGTTTCGTGTGTTCGTCGTACAAATTGGACAACTATTAATGAAAAAAGAAATACATAGGGACACAGTATATATCCTTCTTATTCAGTTTATGAAATATCTTTTAAATTGGTCCAATATTGGAGGAGGAAATAGGCGAGAACCAACCTACCCGTGTGTTAAATTAATGTCGCCATTGTAGCGCCACGTTGTATATGAATGGATTAATCAACAATTCCCTAAAAATTATGTTCTTAATTTATTTATTTGTACGGTACAACACCAATTACAGTAATTAAAGTAGAAACCATTATAACTAGACAATAATTATGTTGTATATAATGTAATTTAAAACTAACACGGAACAGTGGTCTCCCTTGTATACTCTCTCTCACAGAACACCAGACATTATACGCATAATTTTACTCCATTCATTCGCAAAAACATAACATTCAGGGTTGGCAGTCAGAAGGCATTCAGCATTTTTAAAGTACGACAGATAGGGAAACACATGGAAAAACCAAATAACATTTTTTCACCCGGGAATCGAACCCGAGACCTCATGCTCAACAGCATTGCTTGCGACCACAGGACCAACGAGGTGCCGGGGTAGCGGGATCGTCCGAAAGGGTTACCGCTGCCCCGGAACATAAAGGGCTAAGGAATGAACACGGGTGGGTTTTAGTCAGTAAGAGTCTGACACTCCCTTCCGCTCCACCCAGAGCGGGAGGAGTCATTAGATGATTTCACATCAAAAAAAAAAAATAAAGGACCACCGTTGGTCCTTTTTTTTTTTACCTCGTGGTAGTCGATACCTAAATCTGCCGACACTGGCGAAAAACATGACGTCAGAATGATGACGTAGCTTCATAGTAACTATTCAGTAATCTGTGGCTTCATTTCGTTTGGAAGTAACAGTTCTTATAGAGCCAGTGATCCTCAGATTCTCAGATGTATATAAACAAAACAAAGTCGGGTTAGTTATGGGAAAAAAACTCACAAAAAAAAAAATAAGATAATTAATTTTCTCATACACTTTCCAATTTATTGATTCTGAGGCGATACGAACGAAGTTCGCCGGGTTAGCTAATACTGTATGATTTAGGTGAAATTAACACTTCAATCTCGGAGTAAGATTAACTTTCATACATATTAAATTGCAGTTAAACATGTATATCTAGTCACTAGCTGCGCCCAGCGGTTTCACTCGCATAGTCTCGATCCCGTGGGAATCTTCTTCTTCGTAGCACTCTTGTTAGAGCGGTCATGGTTCTCGTGTAGTTTCTTGTCGAGGGGCTGATGTGATTCGCCTCACGATTTCTCGCCACCTACTCCGATTTCTGGTATTTTTTGTGCACTCGTACAAGGGATCACCCACTGCGGGTTTAATTTGGTCAGTCCATCTCATGGGTGAGCGTCCGCGTGGTCTAGTGCCCTCCACTCTACCCTGCACGACAAGGCGCTCTATAGAGTCTCCCTCCGAGACGTGTCCGAAATATTTGAGGATGCGCGTTTGGACCAGAACAGATAGACGCTTTTTGATGCTGAGTTCTTGGCGTATAGAGGTGTTGGTGCGAAACTCAGTCCACGATACCCCAAGCATTCTTCTCCAGCACCACATTTCCAGAACGTCTATCTTCTTCTTCTCGATGTCTCGCAGTGTCCGCGTCTCAGCAGCGTATAGGAAGATAGGAATCGTGAGAATATCGGAATGAAAAGTTTTCACAAATTTTACCTCTTTATAATATTAGTATAGGAGAAGAGCCATAATCAACACTGAATGCAGTTTGGCGAGCAACGGCCATTACAAGTCCAATTATTTAGTGTTTTCCACATAAACGCAACGATTTCTTGGCACAACTTTTGCGTTGCGGTTGCGGCCAATTTGTTGTGTACCCACGCCCTTATTACGAAGCAGGTGGTTGCGTGGTGAACTGTTGTTTGACCTATTACAGTTCCATTGGCATAAGAAATGGCTCGGAACTGACCTTAGTCAATGTTACATTTAGTGGCATAGGACTAACGACGGCCGATTAAGAGTGTAGAAAAACGATTGTTCAAAGTTGCCATGACAGAAAATATTTATAAATAGGTCATACACACATACCACATAAAGTCTATTCAAACTTACGTTTCAAATGAATATTATTTCAAGTTAAACAAACATCAAGTTTATTTTAATGGTAATTTAGTTGATTTCAGAGTGACTAGCACTATTGAAAAAAAAAAGTTATAAAAATGTTTGAAGTTGTAGCGTAAACTGAACTTTATTGTGTAGGGGTTTAAAGTTATTTTTCCATAAACTCATACTTGTTTAAATTTTTGGTGAATAAATCGCGAATACAGATTACATAGTTACATAATCTCACACCTTCCCTTAGGGGTTAGGCAGAAACTACAGAACGCCACCTGGTACGATCATTATATTCCTAAGTACTCCTTGCTTCGTTAACGTTCACATCATATTATTTATTTTATTATAGCCTTTTTATTTCCTTAAATAATCAATTACATTGCATTAATAGTTCGTATTTCATTATAACTTAGTACATTAAATAAATCATAATAAGCAATAAAAGTATTAAATATCATGCATTAGTTAAGTTATAAAATTATAAATTCATTATTATTTCCTTTATTCGTCTATATACATATAATTTATATTTTTAAATATTAGAATATAAAAAAAAAAAATATAAAAACATTCAAAAATATAAAAAATAGTAGCCCACCGGTATCGGGAACAGGGTCCAAGCTACCGGTGGTCAGGGCTCCAGAGAGAGGAATCTCCTGACAATGCGAGCCGTGTCCAGAAGTACTGCTTTCTGAATCAAGCCCTTGATCCAGCTGGCCAACGAGAGCCTCCTCAGGTGTTGGTCGAGGCTCTTGGCTATCAATCCATTGGCTGTAACGACTATTGGCACAATGATTGCTGAGTCAACATCCCACATGTCGACAACCTCGCGAGCCAAGTCAAGATACTTGATTTGTTTATCTTTCTCGGCTTTCACGAGGTTTTCATCATGCGGGATGGTTATGTCAACAATCATTGCGCGCCTCTCTAATCGATCCATCACCACTATATCAGGCTTATTGGCAACAATAGTCCTGTCAGTGATGATGGATCGATCCCAGTACAATGTGATATTTCCATTTTCGAGAACTGGGTCGGGCACATACCTATAGTACGGCACCTCCGATTCCACAAGGCTGTATTTCAGAGCAAGTTGCTGATGGATTATCCTGGCTACAAGGTTGTGTCTATGCAAGTACTCCCCGTTAGCTAGACGAGAACACCCGGAGATAATATGCCTGATTGATTCTCCCGGCCGGTGGCATGCCCGACAGATGTCAACCGTGCCGTCTTTCACAATAAATCTCCGGTAATTGTTCGTCATCATAACTTCGTCCATAATTGCACAGACAAAACCTTCGGTTTCTCCAAAAAGATCACCGAAACGCAGCCAGGCTACGGACGCTAGTAAATCTACATCGGGTCCATGTAGGGCCCGGAAAAAGCGTCCGTGAAGCTCCTTACTCTGCCATACCTCCATGCGATCATTAGTGTCAAGCACTACTGGTTTGCGCCAGTTCTCTTTACCTAAGGAGAGCGGGGTGAGGCCATTGTCCACCACGACTACATCTCGGTGCATCCCCACGTCGGTTTCAAGGAAATATTCCCTGAGACTGCATATCTCGCGATTGTGGAGAGTCTTAGCGTTTAAAAACCCTCGACCTCCACACTTTCGCGGAATATACAGCCTCATTACCGATGACCGTGGGTGATGCATTCGATTTGCAGTCAGCAGCGTACGGACCTTCCTATCCAGGGCGTCGAGTTCGGTCTGAGTCCATTTGAGTATGCCAAAAGAGTACATCAAAACCGGCATGACCCAATCGTTGAAGGCACGCACCTTGTTTCCGCCTGAAAGAAGACTATTAAATACTTTTTTCAGGCGACCAAAGAAGCGCTCCTTCAACGATTGCTTCATGTCAGTAACATTGATGCCCAACGCTTCTGACATACCCAAATACTTATAGGTATCGGATGCGGAGAGGGCCCTAAGGTTTGTGGAATCCGAGAGTTGGTTTCCCACGGATTCCACAATCTCCCCTCGCTTAACATGCATGACCGCACATTTGTCCACACCAAATTCCATCCTGATGGCGCTACTAAAAGTTTCAGTAATTTTCAGTAGCTCCATCAGTTGCAAATTGTTGGGGGCAAAGAGTTTTAGGTCATCCATGTAAAGGAGGTGAGATATAACCTGACCACCTCTCCTCAGCCGATAGCCTAGACCTGAATCCTCCAGCAGTGTGCTTAGAGGATTCAAGGCCAAGCAGAACCAAAGCGGACTCAAACTGTCGCCCTGGAATATGCCTCGTTCGATCCTTATCGGCTCACTATTCCTCTGGATATTTCGACATCCTGGATAGCGAAGGACCGTCCTCCATTGTCCCATACACGACATCAGGAAGGTGCACAGAGTTGTATCTACTTTATACAACTCCAACACCCTCATGAGCCATGTATGTGGCACGGAGTCATAGGCCTTCTTATAATCTATCCAACATGTCGACAGATCCTTTCGGGAACGACGAACCTGTTGGTTAATGGTCATATCAATGAGGAGCAGCTCCTTAGTACCCCGGGACCCATTCTTACATCCATTTTGAGAGACAGACATGATGGAGTTGGTGTCTATATGTTTGTTAATTTTAGTTCTCAAAATAGATGTAAGAACTTTATAGACCGTCGGTAGACAAGTGATCGGTCTATAATTTTTGGGATCCGCGGTACTACCTGATTTATAGAGCAGGTGGGTTATTCCTGTCGTTAGGAATTGGGGTAGCGACCCTGACTCTAAGGCTGACTGGAACTGGGATGCCAAGCGGTCGTGCGACCGTTTGAACCATTTTATCCAAAAGTTGTGCAGCCCGTCCGGCCCTGGAGATTTCCAGTTAGGCAACGGACGGACTGCTCGAGCAACATCTTGGGGGCTGATGATAAGTGCCTCCATTTCTGGTATTAGATCGCACGCTCGCTCAATCTTCCCAGTCCAATCACCTTCGGTGTGACTGACAGGCACCGACCAGATGTTTCGCCAGAATGAACACATGGCGTCATCATCCGGCAGGCGCGTGTCAGTCACACCTTGGTCCGGTCGCTCCCAAGCCCTATAAACCCACCTTTCATCACTCTGGAATCTGCGATTCTGAGTGTACCGCTCCACTCTCCGTCTGTACCGACGAATACGGTTTGCCCACGCACAGATCTTCTGTTTCAGGAAGTCGATACGCTCTGTAACGCGGGACAAGTAATCTCGAGAACTAATATCTGTCCCCGAGAACGCCCGCCTCACAAAGCGCATCACTCTAGGACGAGTATTACCCTCCCTGAAACAGATTAGCTTGCCGATGAGTGCTCTAGCCTCACCGATACGACACTCAATCCTGCACTGCCAAGCTGGTACAGCTGGTTTTGGTCGTGGAGCTCTGTCACTGTTGGGGAATTTGACATGAGCTACACGACATGCCGCTACAGCTGCACAGTACAAAATTGAATGGGTATCGGCGAGGTCTTTGCTGTCGTTAAAACAATTTGACAACTGCGAGTCTAGAGCACACACCAGCGCCTTGTTTTTCTTGTGCATGGGCAAACGAGGTAAACGTGGTCTAAGTCCAGGTGGAATAGAGCGGTACTCACGGAAAGCATCCTCCAAAGCACTCCTCAATCTTGCATTGCACTGGGAACTCACGGATATAGCCTCGTCATCATCCTCTATGTCAACACAGTCGGGTCGCAGTGGAACACTGGGTTGCAGTTGCACCGCGACCAATGACGAAGCAGGCGTAACATGGCTATTCCGTGATTCGAGGCGTAGTCGATCAAGTACGACGTTATCCAGCATATGGTTACGCTGGATGACCCGCACCTGATCCGACAGTCGTTGCGCCGACACGTTGACAGCCGGTTCAAGCACCTGAAACAGAGAGAGCATCCGACCACGGTACGCAGTCAAGTTACTTCCCCCCTCTGTAGCCCCAAAGTATGCGCGCATGACATTTTCATTGACAGTTTGTGTCCATCTCATGCGCTGCACACTTCCACCGGGAGCGGGGACCCTCTCAGAGGCCGGTGGGCCTCGGAGTCCTAAGCTGGCCGGTGGTCGGCCTCTTCCACGCCGACATACTGGTGGTGGTGTCGTCGGCGGCGAAAAGTATTCGTCGCTCGAGCTCGACGCAACTGCAGCGGCCGGTGATACAGGACTCACGTCTGGAGCAGGTTCCGGCAACTGCGAGGCGGAGCTGAGCGACGAACCCGAAGATGTTGGGTGTGTGGTTGGTAATCGTCGTGCCCGACTTCTTGTTAGCATCTCGTGTTCATATTATATATATTTTTCATTTACTTCCATCCTGGTATAGATATATCGTGGTGCTAATATTGATCTTAAAAATGGTAGAATTCGTATCAAAACATTATTTATAAATGATTAATGATGAAAAATACTATAAAATACCACGGAGAAAAAATTTTTGCAACCGTCAATCTTGACAGTCGGGCCACAGATTATTATTATTATTATCATTATTATTATTATTATTATTTTTTTTTTTTTTTTTTTTTTTTTGTAGTTGCTGTTTTAAGGACCTCTCAACGAGTAAAGGCCTCCTCCATTTTTCTCCAACTTTCTCTGTTCTTTGCTTTTGTAATCCAGTCTTTTCCTGCCACTTTATTTATCTCATCGGAGAATTATGTCGGATTCTGCCCATACTGTAGGTATTTTTTTTTCATCTAGAATCTTATTAAACAGGGTAGTTAAAGGTGATGCTAGTAGATATTTGCCTGTCTTTATTGTTTCGTTTGGGATGCCATCTGGTCCATTGCTTTTCTCGGATTTTAAGCGTTCTATTTTCTTTATGACCTCATAGGTAGAAAATCTTTCCAGAGTGTTGGAGTCCTGAGTGAAAATTAAGTCTTCTTGATCTGTTTCTTGTACTGAATAAAGGTTTTTATAAAACGTTGTGGCTGTTTCTATAATTTTTGACCTAGAGAAAGTTTTTTTGTTGGTAGAGTCTTCTTTTAGGCAAGGGATCCATTTTTTGGTAGAGTTGAGTGCTTTGAAACCCTTTTTCAGACTCCCTGATGATTTGAGATGGTTTTCTATTGTGTTTATTCTGTGTTCATAATGTACTTTTTTAATTTGTTTGAAAATATTTTTATATAGATAGCTGCGTTCTTTCTTTTCTTCATCTGTTAATTTTTTCTTGTTTGTTAATTCATTTCTTCTTTTAATAAGATTTTTTATATTTTCCGGAATGATGTCCCGTTTTGTAATTAATTCTCTTTTTATAGAGTTCATACTATCAGATATTGCCACCTTGATTTTGCTATAGAAAGACTCTATGTCTTCATTTTCTTCTAGATCCATCGTTATAATTTTTTTCCGTAAAGCTTCGATGAACTGTTCCTTTTCTTCTGTTGTGTTTAGTTTGGTATTTTTATTGTTATACTTGGCTCTGCTTTTCTTCGAATTTGTCATTTTAAAGGTACTTCGTATGAGTCGGTGATCGCTAGGGTATGATAGACTACTTAATATTTCTAAGTTTGTAATTTTTTCTTTATTATTGGTTAATACGTAATCTATCTGGCTTTTGTTTTTCTTTGGCGAAAGCCATGTCCACATATTCTTTATGTTCTTTTTGAATAGGCTGTTTGTTATAACAAGGTTGTTTTCACTGCAAAATTGAAGCAAGGTTTCGCCTCTTTTGTCTCTCTTTCCAAAGCAGTAGTTGCCCATTGTTCTCTCTTCACCTGCTAGCCGTTGTCCAACTCGAGCGTTAAAATCGCCTAATATAATTAGATGTTTGTTATAATGTACTTGAGACTGACGGAGTTGATTGTAAAAGTTATTTATTTCCTGATCACTAGCTTCAATAGTAGGTGCGTGAACTTGAACAATTGTGAGTGTTGTGTTTTCAAATGTAAGGTTTAGAATGCATATACGTTCGGATATTCCAATAAAACTTTCAATGTTAATCTTATATTTCTTCTTTACAAGGAAACCGACACCATACTGGCCTTTAGTTTCACCAAAATAACAGAATATGTGGTTGTCATCTTCTATAATATTGTAACCTGACCTTCTTATTTCCGCAAGGCCAATAATGTCATATTTTATTTTTGCTATTGCTTGTTTAAAATCAAGTAGTCTTTCATTGGATAAAAGAGATCTTGTATTGTAAGTACAGATGTAGAGTGGTTGGAGTGGAGGGTTGTGGTCTTTGCCCCCCGCGGTGACCGGCCGTGGTGGGGGGTTGCGTGGAGAGGTTGCTATCTGTCAGTAATTAGTTTCGTTCGTATTTGGTTGAGACGTCTTAGGAGTGATGTTGAGGGTTGGGGTGGGAAGCTCGTTTGGAGGTGAATCGCTGTTTTCCTTTTGCTTTCTTGTCATGTATTGATAGATATTTGAGTTCTGTTTCTTGAATGGTTTCTTTGTAATATTTTTGGCCTCGTTAATGTTTCCACCATTCGTCTCTGGCGATTCTGACAAGTTTCTTTTATTGTGACTTCTGTTTTCTGTTGTATGACGTTGCTGTTTTTGTCCGTCTTCTGGGATTATTATAAGTTTATTATACTTCAGAAAAGCTTTTCGACCTTTGCTTCTTTCTTCTAGCAGTTGTGTATTTAGTTTTTTACGTTCTTCAAGTACTTCAGGGGGGAAATCTTCTTTGATATAATACGGAGTATCATTAAGTTTCTTCTTATTTTTTAATAGCTCTATTTTTAGCCCCATCGTACTAAGAGTAACAACAGTAGGTCTTATTTTGCCATCTTCACGTTTCTTCCCCAATCGCCTTACATCATATATCTGAGGGGAATTCTCGTAATTTTAATAACGTTCACAGTCTAATCTCAGTCTCAATATGTCAAAAAAAATACCTCCAATTTCCCAAAATTTTTGACACTGATTATCGCTGAGATGAGATTGCGATTTGAACGATTTTAATTACGGGAATTGGTCTTTAGGTCATATACGCGCGACGGTTGCGAGTACCTACTGCGCACCTGACCTTTCTGAAGAAAATCATCAATCAAGTTACTATATTATATTATGTCCTAGGGTTCTCATAACGGCGTTAAAAAAAATTGGTCAATGTAAAAATTTTTTGACCATACCCAATAATAAATTTCTTACATGTAATAAATAATATATATACAGGACAAAATCAAGTTTCAATAGAGTTGATTCAGATTAGGACAGGAAACAGGAAAATTATTCATTGAATGTCAACATTTATCAAAAAGGGATAAAAATAAATGAACAAAAACATAATGGTGTGTTCATTTTTTGTGAGGTACACTTTGCCCCACTCGGAAAACTAACCCAGGACCTCATGCTTAGCAGTAGCGTACTAGACTAACAAGACAGTCAAACAAAAAGTTGCTCAATAAACATCTAAATTATAAACCAACTAGCTTTTTCCTGCGACTTCGTCCGCGTGAAATTTCACCCCCCCCCCCCCCATTCACCCCCTTAGGGGATGAATTTTGAAAAATCCTTTCTTAGTGCACCCCTAGACCTCATAAGGAACGTACGTGCCAAATTTGGAATCTCTAGACCCAGCGGTTTGGGCTGTGCGTTGATATGTCAGTCAGTCAGTTCTCCTTTTATATATATAGATATGTCTACCCTCATTGTGGCCAATCAAAATCAATCAATCACATTGATGGCAACGATGTGTCAATATATCGCCGCGTGCGGCACCCGTCTTGCCCCACCCCCGGTGCTTAGCGCCAGCGCTCACGTTCACCCAGCCATCAGCACACAGGACTGAGCGCGAAACTGGCGGCTTACAATTTTTGCACGCAAGCTGGTGCGATTTTTGGCACGCGAAGTAGTTGCTCTTGCGTTATCTAGGTGTATCTAAAGTCCGACCGCGGCAGATTTGCCAAAGATGTAAACAACAATGTCCGCTCGCAATTGAATAAAATCGATAAACATGAGTTTTTATTTTAAGTAATGTTAGTTTTCGTCTAAATCTCCGAGCTAACTAGACGAAAACAAGTAAGTAATGTTTGTTTACGTCTAAATCTCGGAGCTAACTAGCCGAAAAGAAACATTACTTAAAATAAATACTGTTGTTTATCGATTTTATTCAATTTCGAGCGGCCATTGTTGTTTACAACTTTGGCAAATCTGCCGCGGTCGGACTTTATATCTGTGAAGGCGACTAACAAGGCAGATGAGAGAGGAAACGCCAGGAGGGGACGCCCTAGAAGGACAATAGTGACCGTATTGGTGAAGGTCTTTAGAAAGGTCAGGTGTTTATGCGTAGTACTCGCAACTGGCGTGCGTGTATGACCAGATGTATAACTTACTAGCTGTGCCCGCGACTTCGTTCGCGTGCATGACGGAAAACGTTTAAATTTTTTTGCGCAGAACCCTAATTCTTTTTCTAAAATAAAAGTAGCCTAAGTTACTCCTTATTACATCTGAGGGGCAATTCTCGTAATTTTAAGAACGTTCACAGTCTGATCTCAGTCTCAATCTGTCAAAAATACCTATAATTTCCCTACATTTTGACAAGTTTTTGACATTTTTTTGTCGCAGAGATGAGACTGCGACTAGATTTCCAACGTTTTAAATTACGAGAATTGGCCTTCAGCTATCTGCCAGTGAAAGTTGCGTCAAAATCGGTCCAGCCGTTTCATAGATTAGCCGGAACAAACAGACAGACAGACGAAAATTGTAAAAAAATATATGTACAGACGCCAGCACATAAAGCTACTACAATATGTCAAATTTCTTTAAGTAATAGATTTTAAACTTTATCGCTAAAGCTTAAGGTTCAAAGTTGATTGGGGAAATTTGACAGATTGTAGTAGCTTGATGTGCTGGCGTCTGTACCGTGTATAAATCCATATGCATTTAGTAAAAAGCGGTTATTTTAATATTACAAACAGACACTCCAATTTTATTTATTTGTATAGAGTATAGATGAAGCAAAAGGAGTATGTAAGGATCGTAGCAGGTGGCGTTCTGTAGTTTCTGCCTACCCCCATTGGAAGAAGGCGTCAGTTTATGTATGTGTATGTAAAGTCTATTCAAACATATGTGTCAAATTAATATTATTTCAAGTTGAACAAATATCAACTTTATTTTACTGTTCATTAAGTTGATTTCAGTGACAAGCAATATTTTTTTTTCCTTTATTTTTTACTGGGTCAACAATGACGATGTCGCTCCGTAATTCTAATTATAATATAACTCTTATGGCTAAATACATCTTATCTGATTATCTCTCTAAAATCTTTTAAAAAAGTTGTAAAAAATGTTTGAAGTTGTAGCGTAAACTGAACTTTATTGTGTAGGATTTAAAGTTATTTTTCCATAAACTCGTGTTTGTTTACATTTTTGGCAAATAAATCGCGAATGCAGATTAGATATGTTTAAATCCTATGTTATGGCGGTAAGCCTATTGCCATTAACCGGTCACACATCTAGATTTGAAGTTGTTACTGAGAATTCCCTTTTTTTTTGTTGCACGGTGGAAATCCTCATGGACTTCCTCCATCCTGGGGGGGACAGAGGGACATGCCGGACTCTTACCGGCTAAAACCACCGCAGTGTTCCACCTCTACCTATGGCCGGGGGTCCGGGATTTGCATAACCATTTCACCGCTCTACTGAGAATTCCCTGGCAGTAAACCCATCAATGTTTTTATGTATCTATGACATTTGTATGTTATTGATGATCTGCTTAATGCTTGTATTTTATTACAGCTCTTGTGTTTTAGGCGCTCATAAATCTCTTAACTACCTACCTACTATTAATATGCTCATCATCTGCCTAGCCTTCTCCCAACTATATTGGGGTCGGCTTCCAGTCTAACCGGATGCAGCTGAATACTAGCATTTTACATGGAGCGATGAAATAAAATAACTATTAAGTATTAAAGATATCATTGTTTTGAAAACTTTGTACAATATCACAGAATAATAATCATTCAACTGTTGACAAAATTTTGGATAAACAAAATAATAGTCATGTTTATCACATCACACTAATATTATAAAGGCGAAAGTTTGTGAGTGTGTTTGTATGTTTGTTACTTCTTCACTCAAAAACTATTGAACGGATTTGAATGTGGCTTACAGATAGTTTAAAACCAGGATTAACACATAGGATACTTTTTATGCCAATATTCCCACGGGATCGAGACTTTTGGGGGTGAAACCGCGGGGCGCTGCTAGTTAGCTATAAAATGAATGAATGTGTTAATAAAATCTAAAGTAAGTACCTCCTGTGGTAACACTTAACAAAAAAATAACAAAAACTATTGAAATATTGCGGATATAAACTAAAGTAGTTTTGCAATTTATAGAACTAAATATTAATTACAATTCACAAACAACGGGGCACTTAATAATACAGGTTGGAATTTTAATCACCGTTATCCTCTTAAGGGGTCATTGTACTCATCATTATGAACAACTTTTACGGGACCAAACAAGAAATCTCAAAAAAAAAACAGCTGTTCCCTACATTTTGACGAGTTATGCAGACATAAATGTAGGGAACAGTTGATTTTTTTTTGTACAGGTAGTCACCCATCCACAGATGTAGCTTAACCTGATACATCGACCCGTGCGGCTGTTATTACTTAGCCATACGCCCCTCTGATGGATAAAGCAGAATAGACAGAAAATGTCATCATTAGTTGCCTAGCCTTTTCCCAACTATGTTGGGGTAGGCTTTCATTCTAACCAGGTGCAGCACCACTACATGGAGCAAGTGCCTATCAGACCTCCACAATCCAGTTCCTGGTTGGTTTGTGGAAAGACTGGTTATCAGACTTTTGGGCATCTTCTGGGCCTTCTTTATTGCATTAGACTGTAAACTTTAAAGAAAAGCAAAGTTCTTTTAAGTAAGTATATTTGAATTTTTTGTGAAATAATCTGATCTAAAGCAGTAACCAAGATGAAAATGAGTGCTATATCATGTTTATTTTGATGTCTTCTTAGAGTTAACAAGATAGGAAATAATAGTACAAATATTTACATGAATACTTGGCATTCTGTAGTTTCTGCCACCCCTATTTGAGTATGTGTGAGTTTATGTCATGTATGTATATTTTAATTATTGTATTACTAGCAGCGCCCCGTGGTTTCATCCACATAAGTTTCGATCCCGTGGGAATATCGGGATAAAAAGTATCCTATGTCCTTTCCCGGGACTCAAACCATCTCTGTACCAAACTTCATCTAAATCGGTTCATTCGGTTCAACAGTTTAAGCATGAAGAGGTAACAGACAGACAGACACACTTTCGCATTAATAATATTAGTATGGATTTAAGATTATTTATTAAACATACCTAGATAGGATTTAGATACATGAACTAGCTGATTAATTATATTATTATTTTGTTTTGATTATCATTAAAAAAAAATAGATAGAACTTGTCAATATTTACATAACCTGCATTTCCATTTCTTCTTCAATTTAGGTCCGATTTGTAGAATATAGGTGAATTAAATGTAAAATGTAGACCAGGTACATTTTTTATTTAATTCACCAACAAAGGTACTTAAATAAAAAAACTTTTCCAAATAAATTATTAATGAAAAGTATGCCTAATTAATGTTACTATCTCAATAATTAATTAACGCAAATTAATTCAAGACCTTTCACGTAATAAACTTCACAAAAGTCCGTGACATTCCATGCCATAAATTAATGTTATAATTCTCACAAATTCTTATTCCTATCAAAATATAAAACCTTCACGGTTCTATGAAAGTGCACATTTTTCAGCGATCTAACCTTCTACCGGCATTCGAATCGGTAGCGGCAACAGCAACAATCAAGTTTTAATAACTTCGTACAGGCCGCCAGTTAGCACTTTCCAAATTTACGCTCGAGACTCAACAAATAGCCGTACCAAATTTATACCAATTTTTTTTACATGAACGCCTGTTTCGACGGCACGTATAGCCCAAAAATGAGTCTCAAAGAAACAGAGAATCATAATAAGCTACACGACACCGCGAGAAACCTCAGAACACCCAAATAAAGACAACAAAATATACAATGTCCATCTTCAGTTACACTGACCTGTATCTCGTTATTGTAGCATCAGCGGCCCGCAAATAGGCTTCCATCAAACATTTAACACTGTACAGAACTTGAAAGTTAACAATAAATGTTTATTTCACACAATAATCATTCAGTTTTTGCGATTTTTTTTTATTGTGACACTCGCGGGTTACAGGAGACAGCACAACGCGTTCGCGAGTTTTGAGTGTTGCCAGAAATCGGTTTATGATACTACTACTTCACCAAAAAAAAAAGTTAAAAACTAAAACCCACCTACGGCAACTACTATTCTACAAAAAAAAAATTTTTTATTTACAAATCAAAATATTTACAATATTTAAAAGCGGTCTTAAAATAATAATATGTACAAGTATATAAAAAGGGAGGGGAAATAATCAAAGGGCATCAAAAAATTCGTCCGCATCGCTGTCAATAGGAAACGTGCCCAAAAGGCTGGCAGCATTGCCACGTTGTATGGCAATACTGATTCTTTGGCCAAAAAATAGGCCAGCCCTCTGGTCACGTGAAGAGTCGACCAACCACTTGGCGATGTCTCGAAATACTAAGTGGGCACTCGGGCCCCATGGCCCTAGTGTTTCAACCCCAAACGGCTCAAATATATAAGTTCCAAAGAGATTGGAGTATTTGCGCCGTTTGAGGTTTTCCGCACCTGCAGCAGCCGCCCCGGCACAGCTAACCGTGCTTGGAAGATGGGATGGCGCAAGGGTGTCGACACACGTTGCATCCCACACCAAAGGCCTACCTACCTTCCAAGGCATTATGGTCATTCCGTCTGGTCTCTTACCATCGTCGCGTGCCAAGCCATTGGGTTCTAAAACAGCTGGCACCCCGGCGGTGACAAGAGCACGACGGATGATGTCATTGATGCTGGCATGCCGTGCTATCCGGCCTGCGCTTTTACTGCAGGATAAGCCATGGTGTCCGAGGCAGTCGACACCTTCACCGCATTGGCAGCGATGCGGAGCCACGCAAGGGGCGCCCAGACGCAAACAAGTAGCGAGCCGGAACGTGGTGTCACCCAGCAAAGTACCTATGTTGGGTGACGGTAGTGCCTGAAGCCAGAGGCCCGACTCCCACTCACCCACAGCCAGTAGGCGGGCACGCTCAGCAGTATTGGTGGACGTATTAATAAGATTGTTCCGTACCAACCTGCAGAGCGGCTCATCCCACTGCCTCTGGAAAGATAGGTTCGCGGGCCTATCTGTATCCGGGCAAGCCATTTTCCAGGCGTTCTCTGCGTCGGCCAAGCACGGCACTTCAGAGTCAACCAGGGAGGGTAAAAAAAGAATTAAAAACGAAACAAGACATCACAGACAGACAAGTTAGAAACAACGTCGGTTTTCGTATAACCCATTAGCACGTCATTACTAAATACTTCATGTAAATAAGGCTTAAATCCTACAGATTACGTGTGACTCCGGTTATACGAAAACCGATTATTTTTACCCCACTACGGCAAAGCCAAAGAAGGGTTATGATTTTAATAGGCTATGTACAGACGCCAGCACATCAACCTACACCTAACTGTCAAATTTTCCCAATCAATATTGAATACCAACAACCAACCAATAAAGTTGAAAATCTATTACAGAAATCTGACAGATTGTAGTAGGTTGATGTGCTGGCGTCTGTACATGTATGTATGTTCATCTGTTCCCTCATTCATAACTTACAAACTACCTACTTGTCGTATTTTGACAAATAAGATATCGTCGAATGCATAATGTTGTTCTAGGCTGTATGAAGTCACATCAAATCTAAAGCCCGGTTTCCACCGCGAAAGAGTAATGAGCCGGAAATGGCTAAGCGGAGCGGACTTCGTTTTCATGAAATAGGTTTGCGTTTCCACCAAGAAAGAGTTTAGTCGTCTGATTCTCTCTGGACATGAGCGAGCTCATTTTTACTCTTTTTGCCCGCTGAGTCATTTCCGCTCGACTCTTTGTTGGTGGAAACACATGTAAGCAGTTTTCTCTTGCGAAGTAAAAGAAGTCATTAATGGGTCCGCTCCGCTCGCGGTGGAAACCGGGCTTAACATGGCGGCTTATAGCAGAATGTAAATTGTTACGGAAAAAATATATTTTATAGTAGCATAGTGTTTGATATTCTAATGGAAGGTCTCAAGGAGTACTTTCTGAATATTTATTGGTTATCTATTTATTGATACACAAACCTTGGGGGTTTATGTTTAATAACCAAATAAACACATTGGAAGCATAACAGTAACCGTACGCATTTGGATGCTTCCAGTGAGATATAAACTAAAAACATTATATTGTAGGTTTTTATATTGTAGGTTTTTATATATTTTACATTCTTCAGAATTTACCTGCCTAGGCAGATACTTATAACGCAAGATAATATGTCAGATATTTTGGCATTGATTGTCTCGTCAGATAATTTTGGTGTTCCTTTGATGTCACATATTTGTGCTGCTATTTGTGCTACGTACTACCTTCCAAAAATGTTCACATATTTGCTATCATCTTGACGACAGATATTATTGGATGAATCCGTCCCTAAACGACCGGCGACCCACTGACAGAATCATGAAATTATTGTAGATACGGTACTTAATATCATTTATGCTCGTGACTGTAAAAAATTGTTGAGCGGCTTAGGCAAGTGGTTTCCTGCCAAAATAACTAAAATAAAACGCCCCCATACCTACATTTTGTACTGTAATGAGCGTGTTTTTCGGCAGTTTCGCCGCAACAGGTCGCTACACTCCTGCTTCTTGAATTTATAAAACTCAGACCAACAAAAAAAGATAGACAGCGCGCCGCAAACATCAAAAGTGAAGCCATAAAACCGTGCTCCTGCAAGTAAACATACACGCTCACGCACACACCTACACTAAAACCATGCTCATTGCTCTTAGTTTGTCACAAGTCGTCGTCAAGATAACATAGATTTAAAAAATATAATTATGCCTTCCTGTGTAGTGAAAAGTTGCAAAATCACACAAAAAGTCTCACGGAATCGCTTTTCACTTATAAGTACTTGAAATAACATCGTTTCTTTATTATTTATCTATGAATTTTAGGTTACTTGGAACAAAAAACCTCAACGAACGAAAGCAGTGACATAAAGTGCGGAAGTTGCCATAAGACGATTTAAAATTTCCCCATTCGATTAATCTAAGTATACATATAAATATGATTTCTTACTTCGAGTTATATTCCCATTTTCTTTTTATATGTATTTAATATTTTAGGTTTCCAATTAATAATGAAATTAAAAATAAATAATATAATAATATGTAATAAAGTTGATTGAAAATATGAGTTGTTTTTTTTTAATAGAAGTCCTTCTAAAATCTAAACAATTGAGGTACTATACCATACTCAACAATACTCGTACAATATTATACTAGTTCCTACCCACACAAATATCAACAAATTATAGGGAAAAAATTTAACAAATGGCAACCCTTCAATACACACATAGATAAAAAGGTGGCTTCACTTTTAATGTTCGCGGCGCGCTGTCTATCTTTTTTTGTTGGTCTGAGTTATAAAACAACAAGACTGGTCTAAGGGTTGTTATATACATGAAATATGACTGGAACGCGCTGATTATTTTTAATCTATGTTCTGACAACTGACGCGTGTTTTGTTTCAATTTCCGAACGAAATTGTTAACGTCACTGTCTCTAAACACAATCGATAATTTTCGTTCACGGTTGGATTATAATAGATTTAACAATTAAATAAATGAAAATATAGTAATTAGTTAAGTTTGTAGTTAATTAGCACAATGATTAAGGCCATATTGGTGTTCAACAATCATGGGAAGCCGAGGCTATCAAAATTCTACCAATACTTCGTAAGTGAAAGTTTTTTTTCTATTTTGTGTACAAAGGAATGTGTAATTAATACGCCTATATTTTTGGTGACAGCAATTTATGACAAATGGAACAGGTTTTTTTTATAATAATAAGATTATTATATTTCATCATGTCATGTAGTTTTTTATATAATTTTCGCTTATCTTTTTCCCGTTTTATCGTACGAGTGCCGAGTGTGCAAACAATAAATAATATGCTTTTCTTTATAATCTACTACATAGCCTAAAACCGGTAAATACAATTCGGTCAGTGGGTCGCCTTAGGGGCGGATAAAGCATTATGCCAAGCATTTTGCCCACCCAGTAAATTAGATTTTCGTGCCACAAATATTATGAGTGAATATTATGAGTGTTTTACTTAAGAGTAAACTAGTCGCGAGCTCGAACTCACTGGTGGTCATGGCCAAAAAGCACGCTGTCTCACCTGGCTTCGTGTCCGACAGAGCTAGTATCAGTGATGAGCAGTTAGACACTAGTCTACACGCACAACATCTAGTTCTCGTCAGTTCCGAACTGATAGGCGCGAAAAAAAACTTCAAAAGTGCTTTGGAAAATCGAGTTTTATGAAAAAACCACTGCAAGAATTAATTACAAATAATGTTTATTGAACTCATTGATAACTGAGCTTTGTCGGTATGGACTTGTTTTTGAAGATTTTTACAGTTCTTTTATCTCTTATTTATACCCAAAGTTACGTTAAAAATAGCAAGAAAAACGAATCTTTGCTGGCTCATAACTTTTTAATGCCTTATTATTTTAGTAATCTGTTTCAGTAGAGACAAAATTAATAATAAGTCAAAACAATATCATGTTTAACTTTAGATGCACAATGTCAAACAGTGGAGTAATACTCTCCCGAAGTTTGTATGGAAAAAATATTGACTAGTGGTACCTTAAGAGTTCCAGCCATCAGACGTTCCAGAGAACAGCTATATTCTGACAAAAAAGAGCATCAGAAACAGGTGCTTTTTATCAATACCAAAATTTCTTCTGAGGTAGCATAATCAGCCTATAATGTTCCCACTGCTGGCACACAGGCCTCCTCTAGATGAGCTGTCTCAGCATAAATCAATGTGTATTAAAAACAGATTTTTAACTAATAAGCTAAGTTCTGGGCTGACTCAATTTAATTTGCTATCATCATGTTAAACATTGTAGTCCTCTTCGTCTTCACAAAGCCAAATTTGGTATAAGTAATCAATACACTAACCCCTTACTAATAAATGTATTATATCAGATGAATAGTTACACACCAATTTATTTCTCTCTTTCAGTCATCAGTAATTTGACTTTCGAAAGAAGAAGACAACGTGTTGTGTAACTATAAAGACTATACAACGCAACGTTTATTAGTAAGGGGATTGTTGTCAGACTTTCGGGCTTCTGCCTACCCGTAATAAGTTTATTTAGTTTTTTTTTTCTGCTGAATTATTAATCAAAATAATTCTTATCATCTGCAAGTCATCAAAGTTAATATTAACTTAAGTAACTGTGTCACACCTTAATTTACATAAACTGCTGTCCGAGCAATATACTTCACATATATTAAAACATAGTATTTAAAAATATATATTTATAATATTAGGGGCTTGTGAAAAATTTCTTCACTACTGTAATCTTCTATATACAAAATACTGTCTCCCATTGAAGCCGTGGCAGATATTTTTATAGCACCTTAGATAAGAATGGGTCTTCTACTGCTTCCCTGATCGTAAATCTATCTAGACTAACGAAGCAGCTCTCAGTGCAGTGAATCTTATAATTCAATAGTTTAATGCTGTTATTCTTCTTGTTACAGAATGAAGACATGCAGCAACAGATAATTAAAGAGACATTTCAACTGGTGTCGAAACGGGACGACAATGTGTGCAATTTTCTTGAAGGAGGAAGGTACGTTATGCCCTTTATTACTACAGAAATAACAATTTTTGCAAGCAGCCAGCTCAACTGAGTGGCAATTCTCGTAATTTGAAGAACGTTCACAGTCAATCAATCTCAATCTGAATAATTTTGAAGGATATTGCTACCTAATCCATTGCTCCATATGTTCGAAACCTGTTTCGTACCTGTCATATGCTGCACTGGAGGATGTCTTCAAGGTTCTGGACTGGAAAGGAGCTGGCATTAACATCAATGGCGAGCATATCGTAGTCATAGCTGAGACTATGGAGGACCTCAGTACAATGCTCAATGACCTCAGTAGAGCCTCCGAAAGAGTGGGTCTTAAAATGAACATGAACAAAACGAAGGTCATGTCAAATGCCCATGTAACATCCATTCTCATAAAGATCGGAGACGCTACACTCGAAGTCGTGGACGAGTATGTTTATCTAGCGCAAACTGTCCAGTTAGGTAGGTCCAACTTCGAGAAAGAGGTCAATCGTCGAATCCGACACGGCTGGGCAGCGTTCGGGAAGCTACGCAAAATCTTCTCATCCCACATACCGCAGTGTCTGAAGACGAAAGTCTTTGACCAGTGCGTGTTGCCAGTGATGACATATGGCACTGAAACATGGTCGCTCACAATGGACCTTATTAGAAGGCTAAAAGTCACCCAAAGGACAATGTAGAGGGCTATGCTTGGAGTTTCCCTGCGTGATCGAATCAGAAATGAGGAGATCCGCAGGAGGACCAAGGTAACTGACATAGCCCGAAGAATTGCCAAACTTAAGTAGCAGTGGGTAGGGCACATTATTCGCAGAACAGATGGCCGACGGGGCCGAAAAGTTCTGGAGTGGCAACCGCGTACCGGAAGACGTAGCGTTGGAACGCCTCCCACAAGGTGGACCGACGACCTTATGAAGGCCGCAGGAACCCGTTGGATGCGAGAAGCACAGAACCGGTCAAAGTAGAGGCGCTTGGGGGAGGCCTATTCCAGCAGTGGACGACTTTCGGCTGAAATGATGATGATGATGATTATGTTCGAAAAATGTGTCTGCTCAACAACGTAAATAATGCAATGAATGTTGTTGAACTGTCAAAATGAAACCCATTGCTACTGATAGTGTGTTACGCAATTACCTCGCTGATCTCAGTCTCAATCTGTCAAAAATACCTCTTAATTTCCCTACATTTTTGACAAGTTTTTGACATTGATTGTGGCTGAGATGATGTGATTGCGACTATAATTATTTTGAACGTTTTCAGTTACGAGAATTTACCTTCAGATGATAACTGCCACCTGTGGAATTCTACCATCCCAGAGACCGAGCTGAAAATACCCTATGCACGTGAAATTACTGAAGAGAGCCGTAATCTACCACGTGGTGGGCCCAGTGCTGGTTGGAGGATGTCACATGTCTTCGAATTTATGGTTCTAGACTTGCCAGTTTCCTCATGATCGTTTCCTTCACTGTTTTTAGAGCAGTGGAGATGAAATTAACTGACACACATACCTGGCGGTTCAAACCCACAAACCCTCAAATCTACCATTAGAAAATCGGGGCTGGACAGCCCCTTTTGTGTTTACCCTTACCTTTGACCCACTTGCTGAATAAAATCGAATTTATAACATTATCAGCCTATAATGTTCCCACTGCTGGGACACATACCTCTTCTCTGTGAGAGGGAGTGGGCCGTAATCCACCATGCGGGCCCAGTGCGGGTTGATAGATGTCATATGTCTTCGAATTTTGGTTCTAGGTTTTCGGTTTCAGTAGAATTTCGGTTTCCTCACGATGTTTTCCTTGACCGTTTTGAGAGCAATAGTGATGAAATAATTTATACAAAGTAAAGCGTCTGTCTGGGTTCGAACCTACAACCTACAACTAGTAAGTCGCGGCCGTTACCACTGGGCCACCACTGCTTGCAAACTAATTTATATTTTTTTGTATCTATTTCAGCCTAATAGGTGGTTCAGACTACAAGCTGATCTACAGACACTATGCGACGCTATACTTCGTCTTCTGTGTGGACTCCTCAGAGAGCGAGCTCGGCATACTGGACCTGATTCAGGTAATATTTATTTTATTATCTTTTATCGTATTTGGATGGCTTTCAGCTAACAATACAAAAAGTATTCACAAATTAAATTACGATAAGCCATTTACCAGTGGCGAAGGGTGAATTTATAACAGAGGTAGGCCGGAGCAAAACAAAATTCCAAAAGAAAATTTCAATGATGAAATGACTATAGAGTGGTTATGTTCTGAATTTTCGAAGGGAAGCCGGTGGGAATCGAGTTGTATGGTATCTTCGCCACTGCCATTTACCAACCTCCCCAGTTATCAAAAGAGACCATGGGATTACATCAAGAAGACTGCTTATAACGATAATCTTAGTTCACACTTTATCAAGCATAGCGCGGGACAGTCTGGAATTAGTGACGCAGTTCGCAAGAGATCTAGCTTCAGCATTTTATCAAGCTGAGTTTTTCGAGGCCCATTTTTATTGGTATTTCATCATTGATAAACTGATGACTGCAAGCAAGAAACCTGATAGAAATTCCGTTCTAAAATCTCCCAATTTCATATGTTTTATGGCATGAAGTTGGCTGAAATTTGTACCATTAAACAATGTATTTTTTTTGATATTCCAATACATCATCCCCAGGTATTCGTAGAAACCTTAGACAAATGTTTCGAGAACGTCTGCGAGTTGGACCTGATTTTCCACGCGGATGCGGCACACCAAGTCTTGGATGAACTGGTCATGGGCGGCATGGTACTACAGACAAACATGACTGACATACTCTGCAGGCTGCAAGAACAGAACAAAATGCAGAAGGCTGAGGTTAGTAGGAAGATTTATAAGGATTATAAAGAATTTAGTTGCTAAAAAAGTAAATAATTAGTTAGTTAAGGTAAATAATTAGTTGGTAAAGAAAAATAATTATTTGGTAAAGTTAAATTATTAGTCTGTATAACCCTTCGTCTATTAAGCAAGCTTGTTAAGTTCGGTAACAATAGAAAAAGTAATTGTGTCTTATTATTATTAGTGACAGGTGAGCTCAGAAGGAATAATAAGTTGGTGAATAGTAAATAATTAGTTGGTTAAGGTCTGTAACCTTATTAATTATTTTTATACACAGTAATTACTAACCTTAGTTAGTAATTAGTTTGAGGGGTCCGTGGCTAAATAATAACAGCCGCACAGGTCGATCGATCAGGTTAAGCTACGCTTGCCGCGGTTGGTCTGTGGATGGGTGACCATCTTTACATACTGAGACCCCTCCGTGCCTCGGAAAGCACGTTAAGCCGTTGGTCCCGGCTGTCATTCGTGGATCTTTGACAGTCGTTACGAGTAGGTACCTAGTCAGAGGCCCGAAAGTCTGACAACCAGTCTTACCAAGGGGTATCGTATTACCCAGTAACTGGGTTGTGGAGGTCAGATAGGCAGTCGCTCCATGTAAAATACTGGTATTCGGCTGCATCTGGTTAGACTGGAAGCCGACCCCAACATAGTTGGGAAAAGGCTAGGCAGATGATGTTGAGTTAGTAATTAGTTTGTATAAAAATAATTCGTTGGTAAAGGTAAATAATTATTTGGTAAGCTCAATAATTAGTTGGTAAAAGTTAATATTTCGTTGGTAAAAGTTAATAATTAGTTGGTAAAAGTTAATAATTACTTGGTAAAAAGTATTGTGTCTATAGTGGAGCTTGGTAAAAAGAGTAGAAATAACGGCGACACTGTCGCTTAAAAGCAAGCGCACGTTACAGTATCAATGGGCCGCAGCTCAACGCGTTCTCACACAGTCAAGTGCAGTGTGGCACGTGTGTCGTGTTCACAGAAACGGCACGAAAGTCCTGAAGGAGGAGTTGCGTTGCATCGTGGCCTGCCCCAATC
The DNA here is from genome assembly GCA_914767645.1 of Hydraecia micacea. NCBI lineage: Eukaryota > Metazoa > Arthropoda > Insecta > Lepidoptera > Noctuidae > Hydraecia > Hydraecia micacea. The sequence goes on along the minus strand of OU611802.1, from coordinate 2,265,189 downwards.
AGCACCCTAATTGCGTAACACACTATCAATCTCAATGTGAATAATTTTGAAGGATATTGCTAATCCATTGCTTCATATGATCGAAAATAATGTCTGCTCAACAACGTAAATAATGCAATGAATGTTCCTGAACTGTCAAAATGAATCATTGCTACTGTTAGTGTTTTACGCAATTTCTCCGCTGCTGCAGCCGTTATGTAGCGACTGAAGCAAGTTGTTTTGATACAAATTATTATTTTATTCTGTTATCTTTATTACAGAATATCGAACTAAGTAAAAAAAAAAAACTCAAATAATATTATATGTTTAATAATTATGTAGTAAATAGAACCGCTATGATTCTTAATAACTACTTGTAATAGTTTATTTAAAATAAAATAAAAATGCATTGGTGCAGACATTGAATTAATTGTTAACCCTTTGACCTAGATGAACCACGAATACAATTAGGTAAACGCTAAACTGCCTTAGGGGTCGTCTCCACGAGCGAGAGAATCGCGGCGATATTATCGTCGTGCCACGTATTTCTATACACTCTTAGAACGTGTCTCCACACGGCGATATCATCGCCGCGAAAATTTAATGGCACGGCGAGACTATCGCCGCGATTCTCTCGCTCGTGGAGACCGCCCCTTAGGCGATTGATGTGGTAAAGAACTATGTAGTTCGACGGACAGTAGTATAGTTTTATTTTTATTAACTCATCCTACATCGGTGGAAATTGTCTTGCTTCACATATTCAGGGCTCGTGGCTAAGCAGGCTAAGTAACAACTCATGGGTCGATCGATCAAAGGTTAAGCGACGCCTACCGAGGTCGATCAGTCGATGGGTGACCAGCCTATTTCGCCTCGGAAAGCACATCGAGTCGTCGGTCCCGGCTGTTATTCTTAGATCTTTGACAGTCGTTATACGGGTAGTCAGAAGCTCGAAAGTCTTGACACCCAGTCATACCATGGGGTATCATTACTGGGTTGTGCAATTCAGATGGCAGTCGCTTCATGTAATATACTGGTATTTAGCTGCATCCGGTTAGACAGGAAGTGGACCCCAATATACACGTATCCCAAGACAAGTATGCGCTTCGGGAATCATCGTCGATCTTCGGACAAAATAACGCGCGATGACATCTAATATAGAGCTGATACAACCATGATAGTACTTACCTATTTTGGACTGCGATGCTTACAAAATTATTGATTAACAACTCTATGCCATTCCAGAAACGATTGAAAACTTTTCAGGCAGATGGCGATCTGAAACTGGAGTAGGTAACATGACACTACATACTACAATGCGTTGTAGTACAAAACTTAGAAGCTTTGCCTCTGTGTCGCGACGTTTGTGCTCATTGGGAAACACGAAGTTTACCGAAGCGCAAACCTTTTTTGGTTTAACTGTACTAGAAAGAAGGGCAGACGATGATATAATATTTATTTGTTGTTTCTTTGTTTTATAGGCGGGTATATCAGCCGCGCCGGCGCGTGCGGTGTCTGCAGTCAAAAGTATGAACCTTCCTCAACAGCTGAGGGACATGAAGCTCCCCGACCTTCCGCAGGCTATCAAGGTGAGGAGTCGATGATGGCCAGTAGTATACAGGGTTGCGCGGCCATCGAAGTACAAACTGAAACCATGGATTCATCACATGATCCTAGACCATGCGTAGAACATTTTCGCCAGTTATAAAAAAAAATAAAAAAATTTGCTGTTTTATAGAACAGTGCAACCTACGTGGTCAAAATGTATGATACAGCATTTTGTTTTTAAATAACCCTTGAAAAATTTAATTGTGAACGCGAAAAGGTTCAATTATTATTGTTCAAGAAAAAAAAAAGTTGATTAACAGCACTAATTTTTACATGTTATTAAATTGACAAAAAAATTTGTCAATAAACTTCTTTTTAGCTTTTCACATAATAGCAAAGAGTTTATATTCTAAAAATTTTACTTCTGCTGCAATTTTGAACAAATATTTTGCTCAATAACTAAGATTATAAAAACTGAAGTGTTAATCGACTTTTGTTGCTGACTGTACAGTATGAATCCATGGTAATAGGTTGCGATGTCCTTGCCATCCGTGTATGGTGTTCAATGGGTTTATGAAAATGTTTTAAATGGGTTATGTTTGTTATCTTTTCTGTTGAGAAATCAATGTGTACATGTACTTACCTTGTATTGTTTTAGTTACTAGGTAATCCTTTGAATTATTTAATTTATTATTATTAGCCTGTAATGTCCCACTGCAGGGCAAAGGCCTCCCACTCTCTTTCCACTTCTTTCTGTTCAATGTTTTTTTCTAGATTTTTTTTTCTCTGTTTTTTTGAACAAAATACTTAAAATATTATTATTAATCATTGACAATTCATACAAAACTCGTCGAATGTCTAATCTAATCCTTTTGAAGTCGGTTTTAAAGTTGATAATACCCATACGTCTACAATCCGATATTATAAATTTTTTAACAAAAAATTATATTGTCCGACGAATACTATTTTTTTAGGATTTTTTTCCTTTTGTTACTTTATCTTTTTATTTATTATTTTATAAAAAAAAACGCGTTCCAGGACTTTCCAGTGTCGCTGTATCAATAGTTAGAATTTAGACAATATTATGAACATTTTTTCAATGAAAAATGAGAAAGTATGAACGGCTATGCGAAGATGCTGTTTGTCTTACCAAAATGCCGATTTGGCTTAACCAAAAAGCCAAAACCAAGATGCTGATTGGCTAAAGAAGCTTCGCAGTGGCCAAAAAACGCCCCAACACATGCAGCTACAAAATTCAAAATACTACCTCATATACACATGACCAGTATCCCACGAAGGGTGAGACAGAGGTGTAATACAACACTCAAAATTTACCAGTGTCGCTAAATCAATAAAAAAATCTTAAAACATATTTTTTCTTTGGTTTTTTTTTTTTGTACTTATTCGTTTGAAACTTTGGTGCATGGTCAAGACTTTTTAGTCTTATGAAGAGTGGTGATCTGAAAATATAAAGTTAGCCAAAACAACAGAGCTTTTGAAAAGGGATTTAAGATTCTTTGGAGCCTCTACAGTCGCGCCATTCTGTTTTTTTTTTTTTTTTTTTTTTTACTGGTAGCCATGGATGAAGCCTATAATAATATGAATCGATAGCTGACATCAATGCAAACGGAACAAATTATGAGACCAAACCCCGTAGTGTCACATTTCCGAGATCATCATCATTCTCCTGCCCTTATCCCAATTTATTCGTGGTCGGCGCAACATATCTTTTTCTTCCATACTTCTCTATTAACGTCATCTCGGTAGTCACCCCCCTTTACAATCATATCATCATTCACACATTCCATCCATCGTTTTTTTGGTCTTCCCCTACGCTTATAGCCATCGACATTCATACTCAAAACTCTCCTCACGACATTTTCCTCATTCCTCCGCATCACATGCCCATACCATGACAACCGTTTTCCACACAACCTTTCCGTTACCGGCGCCACTTTCAAACTTCCTCTTATGTACTCATTTCTTATTCTATCCATTCGTGTAACACCACACATCCCTCTTAGCATTCCCATCTCAGCTGCATGCTGTTGCCTTTCATTCATCCCTTTTGTGGCCCAACATTCTGATCCATACAAGACAGCAGGTCTAATCATTGTCGTATATATCTTCCCCTTAAGCTTAAGGGGAATGCGGGAGTCGCAGATTGTTCCCGTGACCTGCCGCCATTTCATCCTGTCACGTTTCCTAGATATTAACGTTTAAAGTTGATCACGTGACATACATATTTTTGAACTTCCTTACATCTTGTTGCTTAGGTGTTAGAAATACCTAATCACTCAGAAAGTTTATAGTAATCAAATATCACACAATACACTTTGCAGCGGTTGGTTTCATAATGTTTACTGTTTGAAATAATGTCAGTTATCGATTCTTAAAGGTATCATAAAAAAAAAAACAAAATGGCGGATCAGTAGGTATGCCACGGACCTTCAAAGCCCTTTGTTATTTGTGAAAAAGTTCACCAGGAGATGGAATATCATCGGAATCGGACTCATTCCTATTTCTGAGGGTAAACGGACATTTAAGCTTTCTTTCCTTGGATAACAAGCAAAATTGAATGATGGGCTACGACCCATCAGGTATCAGGTGGCCCAACTGCCTGATCCATCTTCTATATCTTTACTAATAATAAATCTGGAGAGTTTGTTTGAACGCGCTAACCTCTGGAACTACCATTTGGATTTAAAAAAGTGGCACTCCGGGAGTGCCGACAGAAGTGAAAACTTGAACAATTAAGTACGTGTGTATTTTTTTAATCGTCATATAAACAAAACACAAACAGAATACTTTGCCATCATTCACTGACATATCGGAAATACATTAAAACCGAGTACATCCCGAGGACAGCCGAACACGTCCGAAGCGGTGTCGGTTACGGTAACAGTGGCGCGAATTCAATAGTTTTTTCCCATCTCAAAAAATGCACAACGCGCCTAAAGAAGTTTTCACTTCAAAAATATTTTTCTGTTTGATAGCCCCATTCTTGAGGAAGGCTGTAGGCTATTTAACATCGCCCTATGACCCTAAGCGTAAGCAGCCGAGCAAAAAGAAAGAAAGTCAGAATGATCGCTAAGCGAAAACGAAGCAACAGCGTGGGCAGGCGATGCGATGCGGACGAAGTCGCGGGCAGAAGCTAGTCACCTTAAAAACTATACAGACAACAGCTTACTGTATAATAACATTGCTCCTAAATCCTGTATCCAAATAAAAATCCATAAAAAAAACCCAGGACATACAGTAACATAACTGGACTTTAGTTTGGAGGTATGAGGAACAGGGTGTAAATTTCACTCAACCTTCATAGAAAAGGGAGGATCCTCCGACCAGACGGGTGTCGTGTCTGGTGGGCTATAACTGCCCGACGATTGATATCAGGACGTTGTGTATATCCTAGTAGTGCGGTAAACTTTGCTTGCGCGATGCAGGATTTTGCGTGACGTCAGTATGATGCGTAGTTCGCACGTCGCGATGTAGGTGTCGCCACATTACTAGTAACTTAACTGGACCCTCTGGACCTTAAGATTGCTTAATGGTATCACACTATTAAAGTGCCAAACTCCTTGCGCTTTTAAAATAGAACTCCTCACCAAATACACCACCTTGCCTGAAAATAAATAAATACAAGTTTTAATGGTCTGTTATCGATGCTTTTTCCTTCCTGTATGAGAACTATTCCTTGTCAAGGGAGAATAAATGACAGGCGCTTGATAATTCGAAAGTGTCCCAAATAGTGTTAAAAAAAACTACATTAAAAGTAATAGACACGGCCCTGAAGTCCCAACCTCCTTTCATCCTTAGAGAAAACAAAAAATAACACCACCGATTTAAAAAAAGAAAACCCGAGGGGCAATTCTCTTAATTTTAATAACGTCCAGTCTGATCTCAGTTTCAATCTGTCAAAAATACCTCTAATTTTCCCTACATTTTTGATATTGATTGTCACTAAGATGAGATTGCGACTAGATTTTGAACGTTTGTAATTACGAGAATTGGCCTGCTGATTTTAATGGTCTAAAATAGATGCTTATTACTGTATGAGAAGCAGGCCGCTGCTAATAAAGGGGATGCGCTAGCTAGCTCGCGAAATTCAAAATTTTTTACATTTTTTTTTAATTTTTCAGGTCAGTGTAAGGTTGTGTGTCGAACAAAATATGACTACAGAATTATAATAATCATCAATACAATCCTCTGAATAAATAAGTTTATATAATCCTATTGATTGATTTTTCATGAAATAGTCATTCAATAGGATACACAAAACGACACTTACCTGCAAATTGCAAAAAAATGTAAGAAAATTTGAATTTCGCGAGCTAGCTAGCGCATCCCCCTTAATTCGAAAGTGCCTAAAAATAGTCTCATTAGAATAAATATTTAAATGAATACCACCACAATTTACAAAGTATCCCAAAACGCTTTTCTGTCCAACGCACTCGACTGCACCAGTCTTACTGATTATAATATTTAAATAACAGATTAACACTGGAATGAAGACTGGAGATAACGCCCATATTTGCTAAGAATTTAGATATGTCTTGTTAGATTTATGAATATGTAAACATTGTGATTTGTGTGTACAGTTACGAGTGGTATTTATGTACACCACAAAGAGTGTCCGTGGAGTTTCTTGCCAGTTCTTCTCCATAGGAACTAGCGTCATCTTTCTGACCGATCGACCCCTTGACAAATCAAAAGCACCTTAAATAAAAAAAACGGTTAAGTGCGAGTCGGACTCGCGCACCGAGGGTTCCGTACAAAGTGGGTATTTAACAAAAAAATTACGGTATTCGGATTTTTTCCTTTACTCGTGCTACATGACATTGCTTCTTGCCAAATTTCATGATTCTATAGGTTTTGATTCCGAAACATAAACGCCGTATCTTTTGACTGCGTTGACTTAGAAGTTTGATTTTTTCAATGCTTCAAGGGATTGCAGCCCTGAGTATTTGTTATTAATTTCCACTTCATAACTCCACGCGTTCCTTAGAAAAAGGGTCTTGACGGACGGACAGACAGACGGACAACGAAGTGATCTTATAAGGGTTCCGTTTTCTCTTTTCGAGGTACGGAACCCTAAAAACAGACTTAAAGCTAATAAGTCCAAATTATGGACCTGCGCCCTAATTGCGTACCATACGATCAATCACAATCTGAATAATTTTGAAGGATATTGCTAATCCATTGCTTCATAATGTTCGAAAAATTTGTCTGCTCAACAACGTAAATAACGCAATGAATGTTGTTGAACTATCAAAATGAAAGCCATTGCTACTGATAGTGTGTTACGCAGTTACCCCGTCGGTTAGGGCACATCCACAGGATAAACGTAAAGAAAAAATCATCAAAAACAAAATAAAACTATTACAATGAACATCAAATATTATTAAAATGTAACAATGCAATAATGACATAAAGAATTCTTATTACTAGATTACATGTAGATTATAATAAATAATTATAATATTTATAATTATAGTAATTGTACACATATTTGTGTTCGCAACTGTACAAGATAACATAGAATTGATTATTTAGGACCGGTTTCACTGTGTTCGAATAGGCACCGTCTACTAGATACATTTTAAAATGGAATATAGCTTGTATGAAATCTTACTTTCTACGTGTTGCTAAGTAACTATGGTGTTTTTATCTCATTTTTCTCCATACAAAACTACCTTTTGCAAGAGAATCTGTTTTATTCTCTTGTACAGCCGCCAGCAAATCAAGCTACTACAATCTGTCAAATTTCTTTAATAGATTTTCAACTTTATCGCTAAAGCAATAGGGTTCAAAGTTGATTGGGAAAATTTGACAGTTTCGGGTAGCTTGATGTGCTGGCGTCTGTACATTTTGATATTCAATTCAAAAGTGCCTTTTAACTTACCTTAAATAAATGATTAGATTTTGAATTTGCTACGCCGATTTGAATTGGGGCCCTCACTCAGTGCGAGTTTCAGACTGTTATAAATTCAGGTTCTCAGATTTTTTAATATCAAAGTTAATAATTAAAGCAGTTGTCTCTTAATATTTCACAATATTTGTAAAAATGGCTAAGGGGCCATTCAAGTATTACGTAAGCACTACAGGGGGGCGGGGGGGGGGGGGGGGGGGGCGGGGGGGGTTTCTTTGCTTTGGTTATTTTTGATGACATGGGTCTGGACGGTGATTACGTCAGCTGTATTTATTTTTTTACTTTTTCCAATTTTCTACAAAATTTAGTCCATTTAGTTGCCAAACATGTAAACAAATATGAGTTTATAGAAAAATAACTTAAATTCCTGCGCAATAAAGTTCAGTTTACGCTACAACTTCAAACATTTTTATATTTTTTTCAATTCAAAGTCAAAGTCAAAGTCAAATCATTTATTTCAATTAGGCACACTAAAGGCACTTTTGAACGTCAAAAATTATAGTAAAACAATTGATTCAAGTCGCCCATTCCAAAAGGTAGTTTTCGTATGGAGAAGAATGGGCAAGAAACTCCACCGTTACTCTTTTAAATCTCATCTCAATAGTGGTAGTCTCTCTGAAGTCAACTTAATTACCACTAACATAAAGTTCATATTGGTTTAACTTGAAATAAAATGAATTGGAAACCTACTTTTGAATAGATCTTAGGTAATTATCTAGTTCTAAATATATTTTCTAGGCCTAGACGCTGCAGTGGAACAATATCAAGATTATAAATACTTATTTATGAGATTTACATGTGTAAGTTAATATGGCATCAATATTATTAATATTATTGTATAAGAAGCAACCATGTCTACTAATTAGGTTAATTTACTTTTAGATAACTGTTATATTTTTGTCTTAGAACTGACAGATTGTGAATGTAACTAGTTTTAAAAATAGCGATAGTCACTGAGAATCGGGTTAGAAATCATAAAAGTAATTTTATTGTTTCATTTTTTTCTTGCTGAAAGCCTATCCCGTATCTATATGTTTTTCTCTTTCTGTTATAGCAAATCTAAAGGTCAATATAGTTTTAGTTAAGTTAGGATTTAATTTTGTTATTTTTAGTATTAGATATACATTGATGATTATAATTCTGTAATAAAGCCAATTAAACAATTTGACCAACAAAGGTCAATTCTCTTAAAATACGTTCAAATTCAAATCGCAATGTCATTTCAGCAACAATCAACAATGTCAAAATGTTGACAAAAATTTAGGTTTGAAAATAAGAGTTTTTTTTGACAGATTACGACCGAGACTGAATTGATTGAATGCGAGTATTCTTAAAAATAATAATAATATCATCTATACACCGTGTTCCGGACGATATACATAAACTTCGACCTGATGTTCAGACCATGGAAATAAGCATTTTTCATTATGGACACATTAATGAATTCTTATTTTTTAGTTTTTGTAAATTTTCATACAAACTAAATACCTTGACGTAAATCACCCGATATGCATGCCTCTTTATTCGAATTGACAACGACATAATTTTCATTCATAAGATTTGGCGGGCTGAAACTTGTCAAAACTAAGTTAAGATCCTTTCTCACTGCATAGCTCAATTAAATTTCATTAAATGAAATTACAAATCCAAACTAATATTATAAATGCGAAAGTAACTCTGTCTGTCTGTCTTTCTGTCTGTCTGTCTGTCTGTCTTTGCTTCACGCCTAAACTACTGAACCGATTTGTGTGAAATTTGGTACAGACATAGTTTGGAACTTGAGAAAGGACATAGGATAGTTTTTATTACAAAAAATAAAATAAAAAATTAAATTTATTCCGGACATACAGCGCCATCTATTGGTCAAGAGTCGGCATCAATTCAGTACTGAAAATTCATCGGATAAATGTAAATAAATAGTAAAAAGGTATGAAAATATAATATAATACAACTTTTAGTACAAAGAAAATGCTCTAACGGAGTATAGATAATTCTATTAGTACTATATGTCGAGTTGTGATTGCGCAATGGTGTCGATCGTTACACGAGTTCGGTTCATGTTATTGTTTTAATTCATCGGAAAAAAGTAAATAAATAGTAAAAAGGTATGAAAAAAATAATATCAATATAATAAAACTTTTAGTACAAAGAAAATGCCCGAACGGAGTATAGATAAATAATCCGAGTTGTCACTATGCTCGATAGATGGCGTTGGGATCGAAATAGATCGCGCTATGGTTTCGTTACACGCATTTGGTTGGGTATCGGCCGAGCGCTTCGGTACTGTCGTGGAATTGTGGATTGATCGTTTCGTAAATTTAAAATTGGCTCCGTTGTATTAGTGGATTAAAAGGTTTATTTGTTGGGTTGTCTGGTGGAATCTGCCGGAAGTCACTATTCCACGCGAACGAAGTCGCGGGCAAAAGCTAGTATCTTTGTAACGAAGCCTTTTTAAGTACTATTTCCTTTTTAGATTTAATTTGTAAAAGCTATAAAAGCGTTTGACAAAGTTTATGGATAACGTGAAGAACACGGTGTATACTAAATAAAACAAAGTCGGGTTAGTTACACCATTTATAACTCAAGAACGGCTGGACCGATTTTTATGATCTTTGATTAGTTGGATTTTTCTCCGCCCCGAATAGCAGAATAAAAGAAAAAAACATAAAATAAAATAAATTAATATATAATATATTTAATTAAAACTCACGAAAAAAAAGATAATTCATTTTCACATACATTTTGTATGGAACGGCTTTTTTGATGATACATAAATCTTGAGAACGGATTGTCTGTTTTAAATAAAATCAACTCAGTCTAATCGCAGTCCACTGTTAGACATAGGCCTCTCCCAGGTTGCGCCATAACACCTGTCCTCCACCTTCCGCATCCAGTCAGTCCCAGCCACCTTCTGAAGGTCGTCGGTCCATCTAGCTGGGGGTCTCCCGCTACAAAAATAAATAAAGAATGTACTAAAACACTCAATCTCTCTTTCCAGGACCTGAAGTTCTGACCGATACAACAGGGGGCCTACCCCGCCACGCCGGTCGCCATAGCAACCAACATCCTAAACACAATCTACCCGCATAACGAGAAATATCAAAATCTACAACGACCCGCGGAAACTTATACTACGAAATTTTTCGGCTCCGAAACGTTAAGCACTAAGTTTTCGGAAACATTTTCGGAGAACTATCAACAGACAGAAGGTGTTAATTTTCCTAATTATGAAAGTCAGAAGTCGGATGGGTACCAAGATTTAAGCGGGACTACAGTGGAATATGAATACAGTGAAGTTAGAAAGAGAAAGAAGAAGAAAAAGGGGGGCAGGAAGTAATAATATAGCGGTTCAGTTGCGTGACACACTAACAGTAGCAATGGCTTCCATTTTGACAGTTCAACAACATTCATTGCGTTATTTACGTTGTTGAACAGACATATTTGTCGAACATATGGAGCAATGGATTAGCAATATCTTTCTAAATGATAAATGATTTTTATTTCTGTAAGTAGGTTTGCACAAACACTTTTACACGTCAATCGTATTTTTAATAAAAACTAGACGAGGTCGGCGTTTCCTATCTGACTAAAAAAACTGAAAAAAGTGTTACGCAACTAGGATGCAGATTTTTATGAAACTTTCTAAATTATGTGTAAAGGACTTGATGTTGTTCGTGAACAAGCTTCAACCTTCCGTCAGGCTCGTTTAAGAAGTTCCTAGATGTGCGGTTTCGTCATATAAAGGTCGTCATGAAAATCTGTCATTTCACCAGTATTTGACATTACGCTGTCAAAAAACGCTCTGTATTTGACAGTTGTTATTGTGTGACCGTTCACCGCTTTCTTATGAAACTAAAGCTTTAGGGGTTACGTTTCGAAAGACTTTTTCGTAGTGCAAATCTGCACAAGGGACACATCTTAAAAATTAGCAATATTTTGACCTTCCAGGCTTCCATACTATACAGGGTTTATTTTCAAAGACCAGCCAAATTTAAGATTGTGGTACAGACCATCAAACTGAACAATTTAGTCCATCCTACTTCCTACTAATATTATAGACGCGAAAGTTTGTTACTCTTTCACGCAAAAACTACTGAACGGATTTTGGTGAAACTTTACAGTAATATAGCTTATATATCAGAATAACACAAAGGATATTTTTTATCCCGATATTCCCACGGGATTGACACTTATGCGGGTGAAACCGCGGGGCGCTGCTAGTCTTCTATATAAATAAAACAAAGTCGGGTTAGTTACACCATTTATAACTCAAGAACGGCTGGACCAACTTTTATGATCTTTGATTTGTTGGATTTGTCTCCGTCCCGAATAGCAGAATAGGTATTAAAACCTTGGAAAAATTCACGTTATAAAAAATAATGAACATAATTCATTTTATGATACAATTTGTATGGAACGGCTTACTGAGCCTGAAGCAGTACGAAGATCGCCGGGAAAGCTAGTCGTGAATAAATTTAGTCGAGCAGGTATTGAAGTTTTCTATGGGACAGTTGATAAATTTTTCCCGATTACGATGTTGGTCCCATGGAGAAAGTTGTTCAGTATGATGGTCTACACCACACCCTTAAATTTCGCTGGTCTTTGAAAATAAATCCTGTATACTAAAAAGCACTGTTGTAATAACCTTCCAAAAAATATGTTATTATTTTTTTGTCGATCATAATATTTAAAATATTGTAAATTACCTTTTCTTGGTGATCTTAATAATTCCTACTTACACTCTAAAGAAAAATACATAAAAAAGCTCTCTTTTTTACTTTTAAATGAAAAACGATACGTACTGTCGCTAGATCAGTATAACCAAAAAGAAAATGAACAGACATAAATATTAAAATTGAACAAATAAATAAATGTATGTAGGACATGTAAGTAGATAAAAAGCTTATTACTAATCGTTATATAGATGCATTGATTATTGTTATTATTAAATTAAAATTAAGTATTTTAATCATTCCGTTTATCACTGCGTGGAATTTGTGTAAATCTTGATTTTACGGCTCACATGGCGCCCGCCTGGCGATTTAGACTTAAACATAGCTTATTATCATAATGATTATGTATTTAGGCAATAAGAAATATATATTTATGTTACATGTTTGAATGTTTTATTTTGAAGAGTTGTAAGAGGCTAAAACATACGTGTACATGCATGGCTGGGAACATGTAGTAATGTATAATGTATTTTTAAAACAACTTTAAATACAACCATACCATGTCTGAGTCATGCTCATGTCTGATGCGTCTTGAACCCTTTACGAATTATGTGTGACGGTAAATGTTGCCGACTGGCTAATCTTTACAAATCACAAAAATAAATTATCTTTTAAGTTGATTTATGTTAGTTCTGTGGCTAAAGAAGGGCTCATTTTTTAAAAATAAATAAAACATTATTTTAATTAAATTTGTATCAGCGCCATCTATCGCTTGATAAAAAGTGCTCCTGAATAATCAGGCCATGCGCTAGTTCCGTCGCATGCAGAGATGGAAGCACATTAATTTAAAACGGCAACAGATGGCGCTGTACTTGTTAGAATTAAAATCAGCGCCATCTACTTTAAACTCTAGACAACAACTTGATCTTGGTGCAAAATACCCACACGCTAGTAAAGCTACTAGATGTTAGATGGCAGCACCTGCACATTTCAAAATAGTTCTGCTATTCGATACTAGATAGCGCTACTTGTTTTCAATTTGAAAATATGTATGGTAAAATTTACCATTTTCAAACGTTTTCATTCATTCATTTTGAAACGTTTCAGTAAATTAACATAATGAATCGTTTCAACACTACAAAGAGGCAAACTTTTAGTCCTAGTAAACCTAGTAATTAGGTACGTATTTATACTGTTGAAGCTCTTCATGGTCCCATCATAATTTCAGGGCAAACGTTCTCAGGTGTTATTGTATGACATAAATCATCCTCCTTATTGCTACATAATTGCGGCTTGGAACGGAACCAACACACCTGGTACTGATGTTGATACGTTTAAATTAAATTACCTTCAAAACACCGCAAAGGTACGTGCGATTAATTTGGCCATCTTTCTTGTCATTTAATGGCGCTATATTATTAATTAAGTGGATCATTTTTACACTGACAGGATTATTGTTGCTAATAAGTCTGACTAAGACTATCTTCACTAGGAGATAGAACGATTAGAACGCCCCACAAAAATTGTTGATGCAGCGGCATACATTTTATGAAAAAAAAAATTTGCCATCACTCACTGACATATCGGCTAATAACGCGCCTAAAGAAGTTTTCACTTCAAAAATAATGTCCATTATAAGTATGGTAAAAGATAAATATTATTTTGGTCAACTTTCATTATACCATTTTTCAAGACCACATTCGATTGACCGCAACCCAAAATCGAACTTTTCTTCTAAGTAACACAATGTTCCTTCCTTCGTCCATTCTTCGTCCAGCATAATTATGAAAACCTTTGTATGTATTTATTTATTCAAGAATACAAAGAATAGAGTAAGTAATATGTATAATTTCTGACATGGACTGTGGTCAACGTCAACAGATGGACGTGAGGAATTGGGTCAATCCTTCCGCAAAGAAAGTTTGTTTTGTGGTCAAGCTGAGGATTCATTTTTTGGGTTCCGTCTAAATCATTTTATGAAAGACTCTTCTTATAGGTTAGACCGAAACTCGGAATCCCGAATCACTTTATCCCGAATGAACGCTATCCCGAATAACGATACATGGTAGGAATATGTGTTAACTTGTTAAGCTAGACATACTTGTTCTTGGAGCGGTGTTGATCTCATTAGTGCCACGGATGGGAGTCGAACTCAGTCACGTCAGTCCGCGATTTAACTGTATAAACTGTTTAAATAAGGCGTGCTTATTTCCATGGGGTTAGACAGAAACTACAAAACGTCATCCTTACAAACCTACCAAACTGTTCGGTCGCTCATGAGAATGCTGCTGCTAAAATAGAAGATAGTATAGGATAGGATAGTATTATTTTGGCACAATGCACTGCCTCAGTAATATATACTGTATAATGCGTGCCACGAAAGATGAGACTTGACACACCACGTGGTTTGACATGCGCAGTACACGATTTTAGGTCTCTTTAGCGGTATGAGGTCTGAGCGCGGGACGGGACTGGACGTCATAGGGGCGGCGGAAAGAGCGCGGGAGGGGGGGTCAAGTTTTATCTTTCGTGGCGCTAACTATACTTACCTAAGTAATGAAAATCGGTAACACTAATTACAGAGACCCTAAGGGTCAAATCACACCGAGATGGCAGCGAAGCGGCGAGCAGTTTCAGTTTCATATAATTTTCAACTTTATCTTCATTACTATAATACATAGTATCGCTTGAGAAACTTGAGTCGTCGGAGAGCTCGCGGCGTCGCTGGCGGCCGCGCGACCTTTCAAGTTTCTCAAGAGATAGGTACTATGTATTATAGTAATGAAGATAAAGTTTAAAATTATATGACACTGAAACTGCTCGCCGCTTCGCTGCCATCTCGGTGTGATTTGAGCCTAACATCAATCAACTCAGCCTATCGCAGTCACAGTGCGCAGCAGCTGTTCGCATAGGCTTCTCCCAGTCTGTGCCACGACACCCTGTCCTCCGTCTTCCGCATCCAGTCTGTCCCAGGCACCTTCTTAAGGGGACTACAGGACCTAAACACAAAAAAAACGCAAGTTTTATACTTAATGCCTAAAAGTATATGATCGACTACAGTAAACATAATCAGAAAAATATATGATATTCTTCAGGATATCTATGCTAGTTAGATAGTGTTGAAAACATAATACAACTAAATTTGATACGATAGAAAAAAATCATGAAGATACTTCTAAAAACTTTCTTTTCATAATAAATACTAATATACATACAATCATTCTGATTTTTTTTCAGCTTATTCTACAAACAACATACTAAAGCACTAGTGTTTTGATGTTTTAGTCCAAACAATAGATTTTTTGTAAATAGATAAGTAACTGCTTCATTTTTGCAATAAATTGCCAGCGTTGTGTCATCGCGCTTCTCTTTCTTTTCTATGCAGTCCGACAGTGACCGCGCTTTAGGTCATGTAGTCCTCTGAATGCGCAGTGGTAGACCGCGAAATTCAAATTTTCTTACGTTTTTTGCAATTTGCAGGTCAGTGCCAGGTTGTATCTCGACCAAAATTTGATTCGCGACTATAACAGGTACGTATTTATAGAATTATAATCATAGAATCATTAATACATCTTTCTAAGTTAGATTTGTACCATTAAGCACTTTTCCAGAAGAGATTTGTTGTTATGGTACAAATCTAAGTTAAAAAGATGTATTAATGATTCTAATGATTGGTCCATCTAGCTGGGGGGCGTCCCACACTATGCTAACCCTGGGATTAACATAAATCTAAGTATTTCATTCTACTACCAGTTCTTTTCACAAAAACCTGAAACTTACTTCAAATTAGTCCCAAAATTTGTAAAGATCTCTAAAAATCACCTGCCATCATAACACGACAGTAGCTTTCTAATGACTATGTAATGTTACAAATTGATCTGTAATTACGGCCGCAGCCGACAGATGTCGCTGTGGTCAGCACAATCTGGAGCAGGATAAGTACCAGGGATCACGCGAAGTAGGAGACATCTTGGACATACACATTGGGGAAAAAATGCATAATTTGTTTTTTTTTTTTACAGTTAACCAGCAATTTTGGTTCCAAATTACTAGTAAGAAGTCCACACTACTAGTACATGTATATATGCAAAAGCATATATTTATATTATAATCTTTATTTGCATTCCATAATGTACTCGTATAAAGGTCTTGTCGTATAAAGGTAAGGTAAGTACAATGGCTTAAAGCTAAGGTACAATTACGGACCACGAAAGGCACAGCAAAAAGTATATAGTTCATTTTTAAACTAATAAAAATGGAATTAGGAAACCATTAACAATTATTTAAAAGAGTAATCGTGGAGTTTCTTGCCGGGTTTTCTCCATATGAAACGACCAATTGGAACCGTGCACCTAGCTTCTGACGTTTCATAAGTGCCCATGTAGGTTTATGTGAAATAAAATATTTTGATTTGATTAACAATTTTTAAATATGTTATTAACATCAATTAAGTAAATTATAACAATTATTTATATTGAGATCAGTAACAGCTACATAATAATTATCTGGTAGGTAAGGTCAATTAAACATAAATTATATTAATATAATAATATTATGCTTGTGTTAAAAATGGCCTCAAACAATAGTGGAAAAATGAAATTGGAACTCCTCGACAAAAAAACTAAATCATTGACACATTTTATCCGCGGTAAGAGCAGAGGATTGTCCGTATAGCTTACAAGGATAAGGTTCACCATCCGTACAATAATAATCCATACTAATACCTATTATAAATGCGAAAGTGTGTCTGTCTGTCTGTTACCTCTTCACGCTTAAACCGCTGAACCGATTTAGATGAAATTTGTTATAGAGATAGTTTGAGTCCCGGGAAAGGACATAGGATAGTGTTTATCCTGATATTCCCACGGGATCGAAACTTATGCGGGTGAAACCGCGGGGCGCTGCTAGTAAAAAAATAAAAATAATAAAACATTTATTACAGGGTACACTAGCCCATAGACATATGTTACGTAAGTACAGACGCCAGCACATCAAGCTACCCGAAACTGTAAAATTTCCCCAATCAACTTTGAACCTTATGCTTTAGCGATAAAGTTGAAAATGTATTAAAGAAATTTCACAGATCGTAGTAGGTTGATGTGCCTACGTGCTGTGTTTTATGGTCCTATGAATGAATTAAAAATTAATTCATAGCGACCATTATCCACACAGAAAGCACTGGTGGCCCAGTAGTATCGGCCGCGACTTACGAGTTGTAGGTCGTAGGTTCGAACCCAGACAGGCGCTTTACTTTGTATAAATTATTTCATCACCACTGCTCTCAAAACGGTGAAGGAAAACATCGTGAGGAAACCGGCATGTCCTAGAACCAAAAATTCGAAGACATGTGACATACCAACCCGCACTGGGCCCGTGTGGTGGATTACGGCCCACTCCCTCTCACAGAGGAGGAGGCCTGTGACCCAGCAGTGGGAACATTATAGGCTGATTATGATGATAATGATGTGATTGATTTGATTGATTTGAAATTTCTTTATTTTTAACATAAACACCACTCCTTAAGTTTTGAGTTGAGCTGCACGAATTCTGACAAATGCGTGCACTGACTGGACAGGTCCACTCAATCTGTATGGTTCTTTCCTCAAAAGACCATCTCAGACATCGATCTACATGGTCTTCATATATCCTGACCAAGATTATGTCTGGACTTTAAAAGAGACTGTGACCTCTGAGTTTGTTTCGGCCTTTCTTCTCAGAGTAGTCAGATAGGAAACGCCGACCTCATCTAGTTTTTAAAAATATGATTGACGTGTAAAAGTGTTTGTGCAAACCTACTTACAGAAATAAAATCATTTATCATTTAACAAAATAGATAAAATGATATTCAGATCTTATTCCAAAAGCATTCAACCTTATGATTGGGTGTTTTGTGCAGACTATGGCGCCTTTATAAAACATTTACGTACATAAATTATGTAATGTAAAAAATAAAGCTTCTTGTTATGAATCAGAGGTATCATAATATTACTTACGTTAAAATATTGTACTGTTCAGCGCGATGATTCAGAATCTCACTCAGCACACGAAGTTCATTTGCATTTTAGTTATATTATACTTAGGTCTGTCAAAGTGAAAATTTAATTTTATCAATGTTGTACATTGTTACAATCTTAAAAATTGTTTAATATGTGTTATAAAGTGAGTTTGCGAAAAAATATACAATGAAAAAGATAAACCTATCTTTACTAGCAATCTTAAGTCAAATCCAAAATAAACCGCCCACTCAAACCTCAACGTATACCACAATTAATTTATCAAAATAATTACCATCGACAAAAAATAAACAAAAAGTGCAATATTTCACCAAAAAAGAACTTGGTCCTTTGTAGTATTTTGTCACTTTGCGACCACCCAGGCTTAAAGTCGCCGCCCGACGATTACCGTGATATATGGCAGAGTCACACACAGGTAGGATTGTAGGATTCTATTGACGTTTAAAGGCTGCCGCCTCAAACGTCACCGAAAAACCATAAATTTAATGCTTTTGTTGTAAACATGTCAAAATATTTGAATCGGTCTCAATTGTGTATTGATGCGATAATATTTAAGGTGTTTTTTGGTTTGAGAATTTATAAATTGTAGCGATTTTCAACTTCTTCTTGGCGTGTCGATGGCAAAAATATAGTTTTTTTTCTTAAATTTGTTTGGCCCAAAATTCAGCAATGCGGATAGCACTCGCTGACGCAGCCATTAGGTCCTCAAGTGTGCTGGTGACAGGGCTTGCGGTGCAAGATGGGAGGTGAGCAATTTTTTGTGGAGAGACGCCGCATACACACCGCAGGTCTGAGCCTCCATGAACCCCCACTTGTGGAGGTTATCCTTGCTGCGGCCTCCTTGGGTACGAAGTCAATTTAAGGTTTTCCAAGTAGGCCACGATAACTTGTGCCCGGATGAGAGACTCTCTGATGGTTTAATAAAGAGATCAGGAGGTTTCATTTTCAACTAAAATTTATGGAAATTGTTCTGGCTCTGCGTTTGCAGATAGCTTCTCTGAAATTCTGAAAGCTGAAAAGGATCTTGCGTATCTGTGTTTTTAGAGGTACGACATACTTGGTCAGTGAAAAAACTGTCAACGTCATTCTCGAAATTAATCCTTGTTTAGCCACACCTTTAACACTGTAATTTGAAAATATTTTAAAGGCCAATTATTTTTAAAAGAGTAACTGTTCAGTGTCGCCGGCCCTTTTCCATAGGAAACGACCAATTGGAACCATGCACCTAGCTTTTGTCGATTCTTAAGAGCCCGTGTAGTGTGAAAGGAAATACTTTGATTTGATTGCCAACTCTGAGTCTATGGTCACTTTGTCAGTAAAAAAATTACATTTGGGTCAAAATGAATCTTCGTTTAGCCCATCAGATCTTGCGGCTTTAGTCAGGTTTGATTATTTTCGTTCTTGACCATGCTTTTCATAGGTAGGTACACTGAGGTCTCTCTCGCTTTTCCGACGCGAAGCCGCGCACAATTACCTATCAAAACGGCGAAGGAAAACATCATGAGGAAACCGGCATGTCCTAGAACCAAAAATTCGAAGACATGTGACATCTACCAACCTGCACTGGGCCCGCGTGGTGGATACGGCCAACTCCTTCTCACAGAGAGGAAGCCGTGGGAACAATAGAGGCTGATTAATATCTAACATGTTTATTCCTATTCTTACATACTTAAAGGTATATAAGACATTTCTATTGCCTTCATTAGAATCATTCGTGATGACAAGCACCTTGCATTCCACATCTCTGTCTATTTCCCACACGGAAAAAATATATTACCTAATAATTTCATGGCTGGAAAAAAAATAAAAAAGCAATAGATAATATAGAGTCATCGGGCCGACCATAGATTATATGAAGTCATCCCGCGGCTACAGATTGCCGCCATTATTATTTGGAGGGAAAAAATCCAAGATGGCTGACGCTAATGTATGGTGACCATGAATGATTAAGGGCTTGTTTTGGTACTTTTAAAGGATACAAAAGGTATTATTTAAGTTGTAGAACGCCTTGACAATGTCGGTGTGTTCCCAACCAGTCACACTGTAACATGTCACAGTGTGACTCGTTGGGAACAATCGGTTAGGTTAGGTTAAAACTGAGACCCCTCTACGCACGAGCCGAGCGAGCGAAGCGAGCGGTGCCGCGGCAGCGGCCGGCGAGTGCCAGAAACGACTTGCGCAAATAGAAAAAAAAGAGCTAGAAAGAGAAAATTGCGAGTTCCCGTGACTGGTAGTGTGACCGGTTGGGAATTTTTTCAGAAAAAAATCCCATCGAGTAACAGTGTGACATTTGAGGGTGTTACTCGTTGGGAACAAATGACAATGTCTGAGGATCAATAGCATCTCCTAATAAAGTTTTTGTAGGGGCGGCTCTGGTTATTTATGTAATTGTTTCTTAAACAGCTAGTTCATAGCTTGTCTAGCACTCGTTTTACATTTTTAATGTCTTAAATCATCATCTGCCTAGCATTTTTCCAATTATGTTGGGGTCGGCTTCCAGTTTAACAGACCAACCGCGGCAAGCGTAGCTTAACCTGATCGATCGACCTGTGCGGCTGTTACCTATTTAGCCACGGGCCCCTCAATTTTATTACTAACACAGCATACCTATCTAATAAAAACCGTGAAATATAACGAAAATTCGGAAAAACTACATGATATTCCTATCAAAACAGCCTCCACCGCCCTATATCCTAGTATTTCCTACAAAACAGTCACCCTACAGTTAATTTCGAAACCAAAAAAAGGCCAAAATGAGCCCAAAGATAATTATTATTTTACCTACTCCGAGTAAATTATATGTAAGCCATAGTTGCTAGAAAATAGGCTCACTACCAACTTCTCTTGACCCCTTATCTAAAACATTACCCTCAGGACCAGAGCTCAACGTATCCTGGTCCTATAACTTATTAATTTCTTCACCATTTTGGGTGAGAAAGAGACAAGTATAGCTATTAGTGTGTGTTAGAAGGAGACAGGGAATGTTTTTTTTATTATATCGGAGTGCATGGGCAGTGTGCTTTGGTGATTATTGTTTTTATATACAGGCTGTTCGTGTTTTACTAGAGTTAATTTTGTTGTTTTTCTTTTTATGAGCGCGGTGGTAAGATTCCTGTTAGTGCAAAGTATTTCAGTTAAATGTGCTTGTTCTAAGAATGGGTTAATTAGAACAGTGGCATGATTGCGTTAGGCGCGAGGTAACGTTGTTAGGAACAATGTAGCACAAATTATAAAAAAAAAAACTTAAAACACAAAGTTTGGCTTTAAACGTTGTTGGTACGTAGAATTTAACACATGAATGTCAACACTTACCTATGTATCTTTAGCGGGTTATTTGCATCACACACTAACAGTAGCAATGGCTTTCATTTTGACAGTTCAACAACATTCATTGCGTTATTTACGTTGTTGAGCTGACAAATTTTTCGAACATGAAACAATGGATTAGCAATATTCTTCAAAATGATTCAGAGTTTGATAGGATAGTGTGATAGATTACTTTTTTAGCGTATCGATAGCATAAAGTGTAAACATCTTTGTCCTAAAAACTTAGCTCCGCGAGCTCCGCTTACACACACAGTCTTAAGAAAACAAAGCTGAAAAGTAAGGAATATGGCTGATGTCCTAGAAAACGGAAGAACGCTGGACTTGGTAGGTACAGACGCCAGCACATCAAGCTACTACAATCTGTCAAATTTCTTTAATATATTTTCAACTTTATCGCTAAAGCATAAGGTTCAAAGTTGATTGGGAATATTTTACAGTTTCGGGTAGCTTGATGTGCTGGCGTCTGTACTTAAGTAACTATCATAACTTGTTAGTATCACTCTTGGTTCATCATCATCATCAGCCTACAGCAGTCCACTGCTGGACATAAACCTCAAATTCAAAATTCAAAATTCATTTATTTGTGTGATTTTTGGTACATTTTTTACATGAGATCTTAATAAGAAATAATTAGTTCTTCAAAAATCTACCTTAAAGGTGTACACTTTAAAATAATTAGTAATTATTATAAAAAAAAAGAATAATCAGCATATTAAAATAAAATAATTACAACAAAAACACAACATAACTTACACACGCAAAACATTAACAATTGAGTTTAAATATCATATAATAATGAATTGGAATAAATACAATAATACAATGTCAAAATTAAATAAATGTCAATGTCAAATAACTTACAATTTATCATTAAGGAATTCCTCAATAGTATAATAACATTTTTCCAATAATAGATGTCTTAATTTGTTTTTAAATTGAATAATATTTAAGTCCTTAATTCCATTTGGTAATTTATTAAATATTTTTGGGGCCATGCAAAGTATGCTTTTGTGCATGAAGGCGGTCTTTGATGGTCGAACGCATAACTCATGTCTATATTCTTGTCTAATCATTTTATAGCGATGTTCAGATGCTTTTTTGAATAAATGCATGTTCTTTTTAACAAATAAAGCAGTCTCAAATATGTACAAGCAAGGTAAAGTCATTATTTTTAACAATATAAAATAAGGTTTGCAACTATCAGTTATTTTTATACCGGTAATAGCTCTAATGCATCTTTTTTGCGATTTGAACACCATGTCCCTATTGCAGGAGTTACCCCAAAACATGACTCCGTAGCGTAGTATAGAATCGACATATCCATAATATGCAGTGACTGCCGCTGCTTGATTGACTACTTTCTTTAGTTTATACAAAGCAAAAGCAAACTTACTAATTTTTTTAATAATATTGTAGTATGTTGTTTCCAATTAAGTTGATTGTCGATTGTTAAGCCTAAAAATTTTGTATTTGCTACTTCTTCAATTTTTTCATTATTAAAGCTTACATTTAGTTCCGAATTAGCTACTCTTTTATGAAAATTCATAATCTTTGTTTTCTTCAAATTTATAATTAAATTGTTATGTTCTAACCAATTAACGGCTTGTTGTAATGCATTGATTATGTCAGCTTCAAAGTCTTTATTATTTTTGTCAAGTTTAACAATGATAGTACTGTCGTCGGCAAACAATGTCATAGGATAGGGTATATTCTGGGGAAAGTCATTTATATATATAAGAAATAATAAAGGTCCTAGCACACTACCTTGGGGCACTCCATAAGATAGTTTTCGTTCTCTAGATATGTATTTTATAACGGTTTTATTTAATTTACAAATTCGACTTATTTCTGTACGTTGTGTTCTATTTTTTAAGTAAGACTTTATGAGTGACAAAACATTTCCTCTTATGCCATACGTATTTAACTTACTCAGCAGTATATCATGGTTGACCAAGTCAACCTCTCCTATTGCACGCCATTCAACTCGATTCTCGGAAACTCTCATCCAGCTGCTACCAGCCATCCTGCGAAGATAGTCGCTCCACCTAGCCTGAGGGCGTCCTATCCTACGTTTGCCGATTCACGGTCTCCACTCAAGAACACGTCTACCCCAACGGTCATCGGTTCTACGGCTAATATGGCCGGCCCATTATTATTTAAATAAATATATTTTAAATAAATATATTTCTTTCTTTCTTTCTTTCTATTTACATCCCATTTATGGCAAAATTACTGTTCTTTGTTAACCAGCACCCTAATTGCGTAACACACTATCAATCGGAATCAGAATCATTTTGAAGCAAATTGCTAATCCATTGCTTCATAAGTTCGAAAAATTTGTCTGCTTAACACGCAAATAACGCAATGAATGTTGTTGAACTGTCAAAATGATACCGATTCCGATTGATAATGTGTTACGCAATTGCCCCGCTGTATCTTAACTCAATTCAAGTTCCCTTGACTGCACTTAAATTTTAAATAACTATTCCTGGCCTGATAAATAACATGTCAACGTAATCCCAACATCCTGTATAAAAGTTTCGGGTTCTAACAAATGTGATAATTTAGTTTCCGAGACCACGCACACATACGCACAGACAGACGGAGTAATGATTTTATTTATAGGCCGACTATATTATTAGGGTACCTTGTAATGTGTATGTTATTTAAAAACCTTCAGTTTTTGGAGCTTTTAATCTACTGTGGGATGGAACAAGGAGTAAATGTGTTTAAAGTTGTGAAAATTCTATAAAGAGAATATATTTGATAAGGCGCCCGTGGCTATATAATAACAGCCGCACAGGTCGATTGATCAGGTTAAGCTACGCTTGCCGCGGTTGGTCTGTGGATGGGTGACCATCTTTACATACCGAGACCCCCGTGCCTCGGAAGCCGTTGGTCCCGGCTGTCATTCATAGAACTTTGACAGTCGTTACGGGTTGTCAGAAGCCCGAAAGTCTGACAACCAGGGGTACTTATCGTTATTATCCAGTAACTGGGTTGTGGAGGTCAGATAGGCAGTCGCTCCATGTAAAATACAAGGTATTCAGCTGCATCCGGTTAGACTGGAAGCCGAGCCCAACATAGTTGGGAAAAGTCTAGGCAGATGATGATCTTTGATCTTTGATATTAAATAGTGGCACTTTGGTCATGTGGGAGGTTTAATGCCCATAGTCATTATTTTGGTTACTAATAAATTGCTTAAAATCTAAAACTTTAAGCTACAAAAAGAAAAACATACAATTTTACAACTGTGACAAAGTTTTTCAGCACAATTTCCCTATAAGTAAATTTGTAAATTGATAAAAAATCTACAAAAATTTTTAAAACTACGGAACCAAACACCTAATGATGATCAGAAACTCGTGGGATTTCCATAAAAACAGCGCACCGAGACTAATCTTCTTCACAGAGCACTTTTATCATGCTTTTATCTCTATTTGTGTGTAGGTATCATCAAGTTTTTCTTCCGTAAAAGCTGGCGCAGGTAGCGTGAGCTTGAACACTATGATGGGCCACCGTATCTCTGGGCGTGGGTGTCGTAAAAGGGTCCTGCAGACAGGCACTACGCGTCG
Source organism: Hydraecia micacea (assembly GCA_914767645.1). Lineage (NCBI taxonomy): Eukaryota > Metazoa > Arthropoda > Insecta > Lepidoptera > Noctuidae > Hydraecia > Hydraecia micacea. The sequence continues at coordinate 2,240,144 of OU611802.1, read as the reverse complement.
GTGCGATGTAATTCTGGTAGACCAATTTGCATGATGTTTTCATAAAAATTGTTCTGCTAGAGTTCCGTCGCGCCAGTCTACGGGAGCCGTCAGACGATGAAAACAGAACTTGATTTGATTTAAAGGGAGAGGATGATTAGGGATAAATCTGGATGGGAAACAGCGAAATGCCGCTGATCCTGGGATCGACGAAGACGCGCACTTTTCCGGCCAGATTTCAGACTTTCAGAACATTTTAACTTGCTACGATGAGGCGAAATTACATGCGGAAAATTATGTCCGGTGTCCCTAGCCTAAGAGTACCTGCATACGTATATATGCAACGGCCATACTTCGCCCGTTCAGGTACTTCTTCTTAGCGCATCGATGGCAAAAAGTTCAAACATCTTTGGCCCAAAATTCAGCTGCGCGAACCCCGCTCACTGACGCAGTCATAAGATCATCAAGGGCACGGGTGACAGACCTGTTTGCTTATAACAACCGACTGTGATGGCCAGTCCATCTGCTAGACGTGATTATGAATAATACTAGCAGCGCCCCGTTTCACCCGCATAAGTGTCGATCCCGTGGGAATATCGGGATAAAAACTATCCTATGTCCTTTCCCGGGACTCAAACTATCTCTATAGCGAATTTCATCTAAATCGGCTCAGCGGTTTAAGCGTGAAGAGGTAACAGATAGACAGACACTCTTTCGCAATTATAATATTACTATGGATAGTCTCATTTTTAGCGGTCATCATCAATAAGGCCAATTTTAAGTAGCGTATATTAGCAAAAAATGGCCTGAAAAATATGTGGCGATGTTCGAAATATGGAGTTTCTTTTAAAGAGAAGTTTTATTTCAATAGTTTCAGTTAGGACATGAATAATAGAAAACAAAGCAATATAAAATTCACCATTTACAAATTCATTTTCATAATAATTTTACTGTTATATCTGGAATTTCTCAGAGCAGATCGAAGTGTGGATATGTGCTCGGTTTATGGCAATAGGCTCGCCCCCTATTACATGGGACTTAAACATAACTGGCGAAATGTGGGTGTACTATAGGTACATCTCTGCCTGACCCTGCGATGAATATGCTGCTGATGTTTGAAACTTTTAACGGAACCGTTAGCACCAAATCAAACCGCAAATTCGAAAGATAGCCATCAAAATACATAACATAATTCACGAAATTAAGATTCAAATATTTAAGTCTCATATAAAAAGGCCGGTACCTAAACCAAACCCAAAAATAAATTGTTATCTCCAGTAAAAAAAAAAAAGAAAAAAAAATCAATTAAGTAAATGCATTTTAAAAAGACCGCGTGATATAAAGAATCCTTAGGCTCCGTAACTTAATGTCATTGCTTTAAAAAAAGTGTGCTCCTTTTTTAAACGGACCAATGACAGGTCCCGATACTTAATGTCCTACCGAATTTTGAAATTGGAGATTTGAAAGTAAGAAATGGAGTCGTTTTGAAAAGTAATTTTTTGTTTTTAGTTATTTTTCTTATTTTTGAATGCGTTTTTAAAAGCCAAGCAGGATTAAAGGCAATAGAGACTGTGTCAAGTTACCATAAGAAGCATATAATGAGGTAGAGAGTTATCGAATATGTACAGTCAACAAAAGAGATAAGTATGCAGGATTGTAGGATATTTTTATGTAGTTGAAGTTTAATAAGAAACCGATGGATGTTGTCGACTGAAATTTAATTTGATAAATGAGCTGCTCGTTTTCTAGTAATAAAATGTGTGGAGTGCGTTAAAATAAAATAGGTAATTACAAAGACCGATATAGATTTTATCAAGGTCTTTTACGAAGATCTAAAGGTATTGTTAGCTACTCAATGTAAAAATCTGAAAGCTGTAGAACATCCTACATGAAAAACTAAAAAGGACGTCGCTCGCTCTGACTCTTCATCCGCGGAATCTAAGAGCCACTAAAATACCATAAACAAAATAACAAAAATTATCAGCTCTACGCCATTTTATAACCGTGCAATATTGCAGCCGAAATTCAAAATAAGAGAACACCGAGCTCAACCGAAGTGAGCCAAACGGACGTTCTTATTTCAAATGTGAAGCGACGCGCGATAAACAACTTGCAGACTTATTTGTTGATCGTATGCGATTGTGAATTGATGTGTGATTTTATTTTTGATATTATGACTGTTATTTTGAAACGGGATGACGTTTGACGTTTCCAATCCTTCCAAAAGTAAATTAAAGTATCTATTATATTTTATAGAAAAAAAATATTAACCAGTGCGGAAACTGTAACCATGAATCCCGCATATCAAAATCAAAATATTTTATTTCACATAAACCTACATGGGCACTTATGAAACGTCAGAAGCTAGGTGCACGGTTCCAATTGGTCGTTTCCTATGGAGAAGAACCGGCAAGAAACTCCACGGTTACTCTTTTAAAAATAATTGGCTTTTACAATGTTTTCAAATTATAGTAGGTATGGGAGGACAGCATATATGGTTCTAGATCCCGAAGCGTAGAGACAAGCGACATTTTCCGTTGTTTATAAAAAAAATATTAGTTGTTCCATACATTTTGCCCGCGTAGGTACATATTGCACTTTTCTATGAAACCGCAGATTTTTTTTTGATAACCCACCTAAATTTTTTTCCAAAATTTTTTTTAGTTTAAAAATTTAGAAAAATTTTAGGTTGGACACAGACCTCCGTCTGTCAAACTCAAACTCAAAGCATTTATTTCAATTAAACCATGTACAGGCACTTTTGAATTGTCAAAGTTATATAAGTATATAGTCGGTCAGTTAGTCAGAAAGTTGAAGCTAGTTGCCCATTCCAAAACGTAGATCTCTATGGAGAAGAATGGGAAAGAAACTCCATGGACATTCTTTTAAATCAAGATATTACAAAATCCTGCGTCCATTATTCTTGTTGCTTCTATATCTGAGAACAATGTAAAAAAAAACACACAAATGAAGCAACAATTCAAAATATAAGATTAAAAATAAGCCTTGGCAGTTAAGAGATGACCAGTCTCAACCGACGGCGTCCGTTCACGAACATGACGCGTGGATCAGCACCGTCCAGCTCAACCATTTTGTAGGGAAACGAATGATCCAACACACGCGCCACCATCAGTGAGACATTTAAGTTAAACTGTGTCCCAATTGTGTGGTATCAGGCCCTAACTAAATCCATAAACTGCTGGTGAGTCTGGTGCGCCACTTTTTCTTCCCAGCTAAAGCACTAGGAAGTGGTGAAGGGCGGGCGTTTTGGAAGACTGTCTTAACTAATTTTGGCGCTCAAAAAGTGCTGATTCAGCCTAATTTGAACAAATGATTTTTGATTTTGTGTGAATATTGGGCCCAAATGTTCTGAACCATGAATCGAACTCAGACTGAATTCAATTTCGGAGGCATTTAACTGATCCCGAACCAACAGAGTGTCATTGAAAAATGTCCTACTCAACCGTATCAGAATTTAAACAAACATTTGAACTTAGAAGACAAAGCAATCAAACGGCCGTCAGTATCTATGGTCGCGTTCAGTAAAAATTGCCATAATTAAAATTTGTTTAGAAAAACACGGAATGCACCCGTAACAATGGGCCATTAGGCGCGTTGATAAACATCTACGGAAGAATAGTAACGACTTTTTTGAATTTTGAATTTCGGAACGATTGTGTTTTTTTCTGAAGTTGCCAGTTCAGTGTTTGGGAAGCGTTGGAGACTTTTTAATAGACAGCAAAATACATTTTTATGAAGGTGCGTACGGATTGCGCGTACCCTGGTACGCGTACTCAGTTTACGCGTATCCGGAACGCCTAGTCCATACCTGCAGCTACGCGTTCACTCTTGGGGTACGCGTACCGCGCGAGCCAACTCGCAGCGCGAGCCACCGTCAGTCGGTTTTTGGTCGCGCGTCAAAGAGGACGCACGCGGCCGGCTACGCTATATTTGGACGGCAAAATGAATAAACACGCGTGTTCTTCGAGTTTCAATAATGAAAATATTATTAGATTGATTCAACTTTATGAATTTCACCGGGTCTTGTGGGATAGCACACTAACTGATTATCGAAATAACGATTGAATATATTTATATTTTTATATTTAAAATTGTGTTGAATAATGACTAACGCCGCAGCAGTGGTGGTGCACGCAACCGCTAAGTTTGTCGGAGTCATGGCGAATGACTGGGGCTCGCGGAGCGCTCTGGATCGATTGACCTCGCGTACAGGTTCGCGGCGGTCCGTACAGGAGCTGTACGCGTATCCAATGTACGCGTGGACAGTGTTTCCCAACTACGCGTAACACAGGAACGCGCTATCCGTACGCACCTTTACGCTTTGTTAGGATAAGCGGGATTCTTCAGTTTATTATTTTTCAGAGCTACGACAAACTAAACTTTTAACTGTCAAATAACTGGCTAGCTCGTATGGATCTCGTCTTTTTTAATTTGATAAGGGATCGTGACTAAGTAATGCAATGCAAACAGCCGCACGGGTCGATTGATCAGGTTAAGCTACCGGGGATGGGTGACCATCTGTACATAACGAGACCCCTCTGTGTCTCGGAAAGCACGCTAAGCCGTTGGTCCTGGCTGTCATTCGTGGATCTTTGACAGTCGTTACGGATCATCAGAAACCCAAAAGTCTGTCAACCAGTTTTACCAAGGGGTATCGTATCTAGCATCTGGGTTATGGAGGTCAACGGGGTAATTGCGTAGCACACTAACAGCAGTAATGACATTCCTTTTGACAGTTCAACAACATTCATTGCGTATTTACACTGTGGAGTAGACAAATTTTTCGAACATATGAAGCAATGGATTAGTAGTATCCTTCAAAATCATTCAGATTGTGGTTGATAGTGTGTTACGCAATTAGGGCGCAGATATACAGTCGCTCCAAGTAAAATACAGGTATTCAGCTACATCAGGTTAGACTGGAAGCCGACCCCAACATAGTTATGGGAAGAGGCTAGGTAGAGGAGGCTAGTGTTTGATGACTTGCTCAAAGTACAGACGCCAGCACATCAAGCTACTACAATCTGTCAAATTTCTTTAATAGATTTTCAACTTTATCGCTAAAGTATAAGGCTTAAAGTTGATTGGGAAAATTTGACAGTATCGGGTAGCTTGATGTGCTGGCGTCTGTACATCTCTTTCGAAACAATAATCCTATGGCAAGTTGAAAGGAGCAGAGCTGGCCCAGTGGTAACGGCCCCGACTTACGAGTTGTACCTAGGTCGTAGGTTCAAACCCAGGCATGCGTTTTACTTTGTGTAAATAATTTCATCACCACTGCTCTCAACACGGTGAAGGCAGACTTATGGAAAACGGCATGTTCTAGAACCAAAAATTCGAAGACATGTGACATCTACCAACGATTCACTCCCTCTCACCGAGAGGAGGCCTGTGTCCCAGCAGTGGGAACATTATAGGGTAATTATGCTAAGTTAAAACGACACAGCGTATTTGACTGAAAAAAAAGGTTCTCGTTAACCCATTTATTAATCTACCACAATTCCGCAACTAACGACCTCTGACAAGAAAAAAAACATTAAAAATAAACCCATTTATTGTAAACTGCCAATAAATTGGAATTATTCAAATTCAAACATGGAACGTGGAACGCTGGCGCTAGCAGACCTCACACGTTGCTAATCCGCGCTATCGCCAATCAGTCACGTCGCGGATTTCGAGCGCGTCGCACGTCCTAACCAGTTCTGTTACTAGTTAATTAGTCTTATTTGGTTGAGAATATATTAATTTGTCTTTAATAATGCTGGGAGAAAAGTTTTGAGCATGAATTTAGTTATAAGAATGGAGGAAAACTAAAGAAACGATAGATGGCTTTTGTGAAAGATGATCTGGCTAGACAGGGGTTGGATACTGAGATGACTGCTTATCGAAATATATGGAAGATGAAGAAACCTGCTGCATCGATCTAAAATAAATTGTCAATAGTCAGCAGTATCTTTATGCAAGCAAATTAAAGGAATGGACTGTTATAGTCAGAAACATCTGGCGGCGACGTCTATTTCCCTGAAAATGAAGTAGTTTTCCTAGTATTCATTAATATAGTCTAGTAGGCTTTTCGTCTAGTCTTCTACACCAGCCAGTTATCACAATCTCCCCTAGCGTTAGCGAACATTCTAGAACCATGTCGTCCTCTATATTAACAAACACAACAAAAACACGGCCAAGTGCAAGTCGAACTCGTACACGAAGGGTTACTTACTACCGTTTAATATATATATTTTTAAATACAATGCAAAATCGCTGAAAAAAACACGATACCTACTTGTATGGGGAATTTCGTTTTCAACTTTATTATTTTTCTTGATATAGCGGCCATATTCTATGAAAATTTCAAGTTCACCTGCCTAGACTTTTCCCAACTATGTTAAGGTCGGCTTCCAGTCTAACCGGATGCAGCTGAATACCAGTATTTTACATGGAACGACTGCCTACCTGACCTCCACAACCCAGTTACTGGGTAATACGATACCCCTTGGCAAGACTGGTTGCCAGACTTTCGGGCTTCTGTCGACCCGTAACGACGGTCAAAGATCCACGAATGACAGCCGGGACCAACAGTTTAACGTGCTTTCCGAGGCACGGAGGGGGTCTTGGTATGTGAAGATGGTCACCCATCCACGGACTAAACGCGGCACGATCCGTGCGGCTGTTATTACTTAGCAAAAAGCCCCTCAAGTATTTACCTATTTCAAAAGATTCAGCCCTGTCATCAACGGATGGACGGACAGCGGAGCCGTAGTAATAGGGTCTCGTTGGCACCCTTTGGGAATAGCATAATCAACCTATAATGTTCTCACTGCTGGGACTGGGACATAGGCCTCCTCTATGATAGAGGGAGTGGGCCGTAAACTACCACGCGGGCCCAGTGCGGGTTGGCACCCGCACTGGGTCTGCGTGACAAGTGCCCGCGTGAGATGTTACATGTCTTCGAATTTTTGGTTCTAGATCATGCCGGTTTCCTTACGATGTTTTCCCCAAAGAGGTGCGGAACCCTAAAAAAGCTTCTCCATTTCATGAAAAACACAACGTTCTACACCCGTAGCTATTTTATCGACATATCTACCTTACCTATTTGCATATAAACACGAAGTTAATGTAAAATAAAATGCGTTTATCTATTAGCAACATCTGTTTTATGTAACACTGTGTTTGTTATACCATGTGGCCATGTAAACAGACTTTTACAGAGGCTCTAAAGTTTTTATTACTTACAATTATGCAGGGTCTAATTAAATTAGCTAGAGAAACTCTGCAGACGTGAAACGTATCGATATCTAAACAAAATAAAATCATCTACTGCCTAGCCATTTCCCAACGATAGGGTCGGCTTCCAGTCTAACCGGATGCAGCTGAATACCAGTATTTTACATGGAGCGACTGCCTATCTGACTTACAGTAATACGATACCCCTTGGTAAGACTGTTTGTCAGACTTTCAGGCTTCTGACGACCCTGTATATAACGACTGTCAAAGATCCACGAATGACAGCCGGGACCAACGGCTTAACGTGAATTCTTTGTTTTATCGTGTTGAGTTATCGATAACTATCACGGCTGTGGAGTTTCGCTAGCGAATTTAATTTTACCCTGTGTAGCCAAACGTTTAATCAATAGTCTTTACAAAGATTTCAGCTGTTGATTAAATAGGTATTCGGCTTTTATATGGGTAGATTGATGTGCTGGCGTCTGTACACTTGGTTACCACGTTAAGTGCGCGTCAGTTCGTGAGATAAAATACTGTAAGTACAGACGCCAGCACATCAAGCTACCCGAAACTGTAAAATTTTCCCAATCAACTTTGAACCTTATGCTTTAGCGATAAAGTTGAAAATCTATTAAAGAAATTTGACAGATTGTAGTAGCTTGATGTGCTGGCGTCTGTACCTACAAGTTGTAGGACTTAACTTTATGCAATTGACTTCATCACCACTCCTATTAAAACGGTGAAGGAAAACATCGTGAGGAATATGGAATTTTTGAGAACCAAAAATTTTATGACATTTGACATCCACCAACCCGCACTGGGTTCATTTAAACAGTAGGTACTTATTATGCTGAGATTGGCAACTGACTTCATCCACGTAAAACGGAAAATAAACAGAAGGATTTTGTTACTAAATCTATTTTATATCTTGTCTAAACTTGTGAAAAAAAAAAACGAATAGTGTAACAAATCTGTATGGCACATACCTAATAGAATGTACTAGTAAAACGAGCGTGCCAAAACTGCTCTAAACAAATACTTTATCATTCCGGGCTTATAAAGAATGATATACAGCGAATATGTGCCCAGAATATATTAAAACATAATAGTTATAAAAGTTAAAAATATATCTATCACTTTTCATCCTAATCGTCGCCATTTTGTTCAAATGTCACGCTGACATAACATTTCGCGCGCTCCTGCAACCATAGATAAAGGGTTTAAATCTTTTTTTTCGACCACAATAGCACAGATCAGGGTTGAAAAATCCAAGCGATTAATTTTAATTCTTCCATTTATATTCGTGTCACATAGTTTTAAGAGCGGAAGTGCGTTTTTTGATGCCATTATGGTTTCTTACATCCGGTTGTAATAGAAAATTGTTCGGTTTTGGGGATGGTAGGGCTGTTACCGCTATAAGTCATTTGTAACTGTTATAGTATTTTTTTCAGTGTGTAATCGGATTATCTAAAGTTAACTGTGAACTATTTCTCAAAGATAGATATAGATTTATCACGCTTTACTAGAAGTGGTCATCACATTAGTGGTTCAGCTTCAATATTATCAGGATTGTACCGGAATTTAGTAGTGTGTCGTGGACGTGGTACGATAGTGGCTCCCCTGACAACATCTCTTTCATCAGAACACAGCCGCCACGAAACCATAGATGTGACGCACTGCTAGAGTGGTTGTCACCAGCCAGTGCCACTCTTATCCAACCTTTTCGGTGATTCTAGTAACTTTGTAACAAAACGAGGCGGCGTCACTTGTTACGCCGTCAGATACTTTTTTCATTTATTTCTGAATGTTGTTTGAGAGTTTAAAATGTTTCGCAATTATTTTAAAATAACAATCTACTTAAAGTAAGTTATAAATAACGACAATCATAAAATTGTTTTGCTTGCGTGTTTTGAAGCAGTTAATCTCCGCTCAAAATTATTATGAAAAATTTTGTCGAGTAGTTTGGTTTGCTAGTAAAAAAAAAATAACTAGCCAAATAAAAACATCTATGTATTATTAAATACTGCGGTAATATTAGTATTCAGTAGAGAAATAATTAAAAATCATGTCTCATCATCTGATTCTGCCTAACCTTTTCTCAATTATATGAGGGTCGGCTTCCAGTCTTATCGGATGCAGCTGAATACTAGTATTTTACATGGAGCAACAGCCTATCTGACTTCCACAACCCAGTTACTGGGTAGTACAATACCCCTTGCTAAGACTGGTTGTCAGATTTTAGGGTTTTAGATTGTCAAAGATCTACAAATGTCAGCCGGGGCCAACGGCTACGTGCTAAAAGATGAGTCGGAAATCTTGATTTTAATATGTAGGCTACTGAATTTAATTTCCATGTTGATTATCCTTCCAAAAACGGGGTCTACAATTTATTAAACAGCGACCAAATTGGATGTAGCCGACCAACGTGGTTGGTCAACCTAATTTAAACCGCAGGGTAATTGCGTAACACACTATCAGTAGCAATGGCTTTCATTTTGACAGTTCAACAACATTCATTGCGTTATTTACGTTGCTTAGCAGACAATTTTTTCGAACATACGAAGCAATGGATTAGCAATATCCTTCAAAATCATTCAGACTGAGACTGAGTAAGATGGGTTACGCAATTAGGATGCAGTTTCGTCTCGCCCTAATTTAGTCACTGCGATCAAAGGGCATACGAGAGAAAAGGCCAGAAAGTTAAAAAGAGGCTCAATACATTTTTAGAGCATCATTTAAATGTTTCCCCTTTTATAATAGACTACTAAGCCTCGATGACCCTAGTATTAAATACTTGTATAATTTCATAGACAACGGTAGTTTTTTTTTATAAAGCGATTATACCAATTGGTAGCCGAACAACTGTTGTTAGATGAATTATTTAAATTACTACAAAATATTTGGGACGCCATTATGTTGTTTAAGTAAATGTTTCTATTATTTAAATTAAGGTTATGTTGTAACCAGTTTTTTTGTTACGTTTAAATTGTCTATGTATTTTGTAATAGTTTTTGTGTAGCGAAAATAAAATGTTTTGTTTGTACCTATGTATTTTTGTATTGGGATAAATGGATCGTTTAATTTCCTTTTTATTAGGGTTCCGTACCCAAAGGGTAAAAACGGGACCCTATTACTAAGACTTCGCTGTCTGTCCGTCCGTCTGATTGTCACCAGACTGTATCTCAAGAACCGCGATAGGTAGACAGTTGAAATTTTCATAAATTATATATTTCTGTTGCCGCTATAACAACAAATACTAAAAACAAAATGAAATAAATATTTAAGGGGAGCATTTATCTCGATATTCCCACGGGATAGAAACTTATGTGGGTGAAACCGCGGGGCGCAGCTAGTTTAGATAAATATTTATTTCTAAATTTTTCGTAGGTGGTTGCACCTACCACTGTTTGTCTCTGCATCACCCAAAGGTTGACTGGTAGAAAATGCCTATGGCGTTAATGACTTAAGTCAGCCTCTGTAAATTTCTGTGCTTGAAGTATTAAATAAATAAATAATCCGTTCATTAAATATAACCTAAGGCGCTCCCTCACCGAGAGCATTCACCTCCACCTCCACCATTTCATTGCACCAATGTAACAATCCAAGATTCCAGTGTAACGGCTACGGCTTTGGAAGTAAACTGCGTAGCAGTTGACGCCTGCGCAGTTCTCAATTTGAAATCAGCAGGATAGGTTATAATACTCCGTTGTACCGTATGCACCATTGACCTGCACCATCAATGGTGCAGAGGAGACTAGTAAATTACTTTCGTTTGCACCATGAATATTAATACCTACAACTGTTAATACAAATCATTCAATAGGTAGAAGTAACACAGCTAGGTCGCAGGTAAAGGTGAATACCTATTCTCAACGCGAGGAGGGAGAGCTTTTATGCACAATCAGCCTATAACGCTCCCATTGCTGGGACAAAGGCCTTCTCTCGGTGACAAGGAGTGGACCGTAATCCACCACGCAGGCCCAGTGCGGGTTGGTAGATGTCACATTTGGTTCTAGGACATGCCGGTTTCCTCACGATGTTTTCCTTCACCGTTTTGAGAGCCTTTACTCGTATAAAAATGCGATATTATTTCTCACAAACATAATAATCTAAACTTAGCGCATTATTACAAAAAAGAAACCAAAAAACGACGAAAAATTTCAATCATCCGCCTAAACCATTTTGCACAACAACTACAAAACGTAATCCCTCACAAGTTGAATGAAAAAAAAAACCTCTATAGACCAAAAACCCAATAACATTTAAGGTTTTCAAGTCGCGGCTTCTCAAAGTACGCCCCCGGGGCGCCGAGAGCGTATTTTCAAAATATTTTGACTTTAATAGCCTTCTTTGACATTACACTGACGTATTGTCGATGGTCGTCATTTTTTTTTTCGTAAATCGGCAAAGGTAAAGGTGTTGTTGTGCTTTTTTGTTGTTGATTGTAATAGGAGTCGGTGTCGTGTGTTCTGCGGGGGTGGCCTTTAATGTTCGTGTGTGATTGAAGGTGCATGGAGTTACCTTGCAATTTCTTTTTGTTTTAAATTTTTTCTGTGCAGTTCTTTGTTTTGGATGTAGCGGTAAACCTGTTAGAAATGTCAACGGCAATGAACATTTTAAAAGAGTAACGGTGGAGTTTCTTGCCCATTCTTCTCCATACGAAAACTACCTTTTGGAATGGGTGACTAGAATCAATTTGTTTTACTATAATTTTTGACGTTCAAAAGTGCCTTTAGTGTGCCTAATTGAAATAAATGATTTGACTTTGATTTTGAATGGGCTTGATGATGACTGGTGAAAATAACGTAATATTTATATATGCATACTTACGTTTGTTAATTTTTGTTTTTATATGTCAGGACAGGTGGCCCACTATGATCTAATTAAAAACGATTAAAAAATATGACATTTCAGTTTAGGTTCCTAAACTGCATCGCTTGAGCTGCTCTATGGACGTCATGGCACCAAACGAGTATGAATGAAACCAAAACTTGCGACTCAGCTTGGGACAATCGCTGTCAGCAGATGGCACGGCCTAAACTGAATCGTTAAACTGACGTCATGGACTCATGGTACGAATTAGAAGAACAGTTCAGTTTAGGTTCTGAAATGGATCGCGTTAAGAGCTTGTGGTAGGCCTCCAGGTCAACTCAAAGCTGCATGGACTCTTTCATCAAAAGGCCTTTCCAGACATGGCCCCGCATTGTTAGACTCGCATGAAATCCTAATAATATAATGTTTGGACTTTAAAGAGAACATGACCTCTGAGTTTGTTTCGCTATTTCTTCTTAGTGGTAGTTAGATAGGATATGTCGACTCCATATAAGTTTTTGAAGTGAAAAGTTCTTTATTTTTATCCGACTTCTTAACTTCTTTTTTTTTTCTTTTTTTTAGGCGCGTTGGGCATTTTTTGAGATGGGAAAAACCATTGAATTCGCGCCACTGTTACCGTAACCGGTACCGCTTCGGATGTGTTCGGCTGTCCTCGGGTTTACTGTATATCCGATATGTCAGTGAGTGATGGTAAAGTATTCTGTTTGTGTTTTTTTTTTCTGTCGGCACTCCCGGAGTGCCACTGTTTTTTTTTTAATAACATGACGTGTAAAAGTGATTCCGATATCCTATTTACAGAATAAACAGTTTCATTTAATTTAATCTAAATCATAGGTAAGTATCACGACTTTGTCGGCATTTAAAATTACCGTACGAATGTGGTGAGGTTACTGGGATGACATATATTTAAAATTTTAAAACAGGAAACAGGGTATACTATGTTGTATTTGACTTACTTCAGCCAATCATATTTGTAAAAGCAAAGTCAAATAATGTATTTCAAATAAAGTAATTAAAAATAAATTATATTTTAAATATTTTTTTATAGGTAAATAAATATTTCATAAAAGGCACTTTGTAACGTCAACATTAAAAAAAAAATTTAATTGCTTCTAGTCGCTCCTTCCAAAAGGTACTTTCGTATGGAGATGAAAGGACAAGAAACTCCACCACAAGCAAATACATGTGGTCAACGTTTTGTCAAATAATTTAGGTCAAGTCACCGCTAATCAGATGTCACTACTTTCAAAAGCCATTACACAGCAAGAAGATACCGTCTCACAACCACAATAGTCACAAAGAGAAACCGGTACATTTTTTCAAACTTTTCAAACCAAACATGTAATCACATTACGTTATAATACTCGTCATTCTGTGTCCTTTTCATAACACGTGTTCAAACAGCGTTCACAATACAAACAACATCACACCCTGGCAGGAAACGGCTGACCGCCACAAAGCCTTTGCCAGGCGGCTTTCTTGTAAAAAAACCGGATAATTTATGGTCAAGCCTGACAGCTGTCATTTTTCCCGCGCGCGGGAAACGTCAAAGGATCGCGTTTTCATTGAATTATAGTGATGGGCAATTGGTGAGTGGAGTTTGCAGTTATTTTTATTGGGTTATCATGCTGAATACTTTGTGGGTGGTCTGTGTTTTTAATTTAGGTTTAAGTTATTAATTTTATAATAAGTAGACTTCGTTGGATCAATTTGTTTTAAAAATTCATCTAAAATGAGAATAGCCAGTAAAAACCTGGATTTAGGCTTGTAAAAGAAATATTGTAAGTAATGTTAAGTTAATTTAGGCTCAAAACTTTTTAATGAATAAGCTTATTTATTGATATGAATTAAGTATTTGTAGTCAGGCATTATGCAACTCGACTTAAATCTACCTATAGGTAAGTAAGTATATTTAAGTCAAGTTAAAAGTAACTGTTACTAGTGCGGGTTAGTATTTTTTGATAAGTATAGTCAGTTATAGCAATTAGCTGACCCACCTTTGCATAAATGGTTGAGATTTTTAAGAATACGAATCGATAGAATTTTATAATTCTTTTATATTTTATTTACTTGGCTTAAATATATAAAATATAAAAGAATTATAAATTTCTATCGATTCGTATTCTAAAAAATCTCAACCATTTATGCAAAGGTGGGTCAGCTAATTGCTATAACTGACTGTACATAATTCCACCACCAACCACCACCACCACACCACTCCACCATTCCACTCTTTTCAATCAATTTATATTATTAAAAGAAAAACTACTGCAAAAACAACAAATTACGAATCCATTCCAGCCGACCGATCCCTTACAATATTTGCCCATCCCTACATAAAAGTAAAAATGTCGACGTTAAAATTTGTTTAGCAAATAAAAAAAGAGATAGTTTACGTCAGAGCCATCAGCTGGCAACCGCAAACTGACCAGTAATGACGGATGCACAATGCACACAACTTTGTATTGTTTGAAAACAATTGAAAACCCCAATGACAACAGACATCCCTTTCTTTAAAATACTTACACAAATGTTGGTCCGATTTTAACGTACACTGTCCATTTTGAACAACTTATAATTATATATTCTAATTAGACCCAGCAATGGATATAAAAGTAAGGTTTGCTTTGCCGCAAGACTTTCCAAAATTGGGCGAAATAAATTGGGCTTTACACCAGTTTACAAAGACCTCTAAACGTTGCACAGTTCTGAAGATAACTGGGTCTGCAATAGACTTTTCACTGCCCAGCAAATGCAATAAAAACAAAGCTCAGGCAATTTTGGACGTTAAAAACATCCAAATAACAAAGACCCGCAATTGTAAACAAAATAAAAGACAACACAGGTCAACTTTAATCGGTTCTTAGTTCAAAAGTTGTCGCGTGCCGAAAGCACAGATAACCAAAATGTTTGTAATTTTTTTCGCGTCAATTGTTCGGAGACAATGGACAACACGGGTACAGCCTTTTGACGGATTGTTTTGAATAAATAAAACTACCGGTGTTACTTGCAGTGAAAAAAATAAGACGATGAGTTTTACTTTTTTATTATTGTGGCAACTTGTGAAGTTACTGGTTGCGGTTTTGAATGATAATGCGTTGGTTTTAAGTATTGTTAAATGTAAATGACTATGTACCGAGGGGCATTGCTTAAATAGGTCTAGACAACGCTGACTTGGCGGTTTTTTTTTCATAAATCAGCTTGTAACTGTCCCTCGTCAGGACAAAGACCTCTTCTCATGTATGAGAAGAGGTCTTTGTCCTGACGAGCCAAAAAACCAGCCAAAAAGCCAAAAAAACCAAGTGCTGCAAGTTGGCGATTTCAAACTGTTTCTTTATAATGTACTAACAGCGCCCCACGGATTCACCCGCATAAGTTTCGATCCCGTGGGAATATCGGAATAAAAACTATCCTATGTCTTTTCCCGGGACTCAAACTATCTCTATACCAAATTTCATCTAAATCGGTTCAGCGGTTTAAGCGTGAAGAGGTAACAGACAGACGTCTGACACACTTTCGCATTTATAATATTACTAGCTGCTCGGCGCGACTTCGTTCGCGTGGTGTCCTACTAATACCCCCTACCCTACTCCTACCAATCCTACCCCTGCCCTTCTCCTACCTTACTACTACCCCTTCCCTACCCCTTACTCCTACCCTACTCCTACCCTACTCCTACCGTACCCCTACCCTACTCCTACCCTACCCCTTCCCTACTCCTACCGTACCCCTACCCTACTCCTACCCTAACCCTTCCCTACTCCTACTGTACCCCTACCCCTACCCTACTCCTACCCTACCCCTTTCCTACTCCTACTGTACCCCTACCCCTACCCTACTCCTACCGTACCCCTACCCTACTCCTACCCTACCCCTTCCCTACTCCTACCGTACCCCTACCCTACTCCTACCCTAACCCTTCCCTACTCCTACTGTACCCCTACCCCTACCCTACTCCTACCGTACCCCTACCCTACTCCTACCCTACCCCTACTCCTACTCTACCCCTACTCCTACCCTACTCCTGCCCTACCCCGAGCCTACTCCTAACCCTGTCATTTGCGTTTTGTTATTCCAAGTCTGATTTTTTTTTTTTTTTTCTGATTTTTTTTAGTATCTTATGTCCGTCTCCTGGCTCTAAGCTACCTCCCTACCAATTTTCACCCAAATCTGTTCTGCCGTTCTTGAGTTATAAGTGGTGTAACTAACACGACTTTCTTTTATATATATAGATTAGTATGGATGGATATATAGTATGGATTATTATGGATAAGGTTTGAGTGAGCCCGAAATAATCTAGCAATCATCATCATCTGCCTAGCCTTTTCCCAACCATGTTAGAATCAGCTTCCAGTTTGACCAGATGCGGCTGAATACCAGTGTTTTATATGGAGCGACTGCCTATCTGACCTCTTCAACCTATTTACTGGGTAAAACGATACCCCTTGGTAAGACTGCTTGTCAGACTTTAGGGCTTCAAACTACCCGTAACGACCTATCAATTTACGAATGACAGCCGAGACCAGAGGCACGGATTCTAGCCATGATTTTATTATTTATTTATTTATTAATACTTCAAGCACATAAATGTACAGAGGCGGACTTAATGCCATAGGCATTTTCTACCAGTCAACCTTTGGGTGATGCAGAGACAAACAGTGGTAGGTGCAATCAACAACATTGAGGAATAAATATTGTGATTTTCAATAAGTAACAAGTAATCTACAGGCCACAAATAAATAAATAATAAAATAATAAAAGTTTTATTGTTCAGAAAAAACACATTACAATATTTTAATAGCACTAGCCTCCACACTAGGATTCCCTGTGTCGTGGAGACTAGAAATATTTTTGTGAAGGTGTTAATTGATAAACAAATTCACCACAGCCACGCAAATTTTAACACCCAACTTCGTAAAATATGATCATCCCACTTGGGGTAGCCATCAGTCCCCCGGGTACTATAAAACAATTATTCCTCTGTACAAACAGATGAACCGCAGCCTCTCGACAAGCCATAATCTGTTTATGGTGTTCTGTTTACGAATAGGGTTCGTGATACGGGGGGACTTAGTAGGGGTGGCGGAGACGTGTTGAAGTTTTGAAGTTTTGTATGGAAGTAGTAAGTACATTGTTTTTATAGTATTTATGAAAAGTGTGTTCTAATATGTTGTTGTGTATACAGGGATGAATTCAGCACATGATTCTAGACAAGCAAAGAAATAAAAATAAAAGTGGCACTCCGGGAGTGCCGACAGAAGTGAAAACTTGAACAACTAGGTACCTTTTGTGTATTTTTTTAATCGTCTTAAACCTATACACAAGACAAACAGAATACTCGTACTTTGCCTTCACTCACTGAAATATCGGAAATACATTAAAACCTAGTAGGTACCTACATCCCGAGGGCAGCCGAACACATCCGAAGCGGTGTCGGTTACGGTAACAGTGGCGTGAATTCAATGGTTTTTTCCCCATCTCTAAAAATGCCCAACGCGCGTAAAGAAGTTTTCACTTCAAAAACTTCTCTTTCGTAGAAAACTGCAATCTACGCTGTCAAAATGTATGGTACCTACTACAGGATTTTTTTTTTAATAACCGACGAAAAATTTCTACGCCCCCCTGCGTTGAAGTTTTTCGTCGGTTAGAATCATGTAGGTACTGAACCCATGGTGACAGTAACAGGTTGCACGTTGATGTCCCTATCACCCTATGGTTTAACTGATAATTTACGTATTAGATTGATTTTAGAACAGACATTTTTGAACTTAACTCAAAATTTTTTTTTTTCTGAAACTGGTCGTGTCCTTGATCCACTGCTGAAAATAGGCCTGAAAAAAACAAAAATGACTGCGTTTTTTTTATCACTAGTATTTGTAACAGCAGAAAAAGACTTTAAAATGCCGAAGGCGCAGAACAGGGTATGATGGCGCAGCCTGAGTAGTGGACTGCGATAGGCTGAGTTAATAGATTTATCCTGCCAAGTAAATAAAATGAAAGAAAAAGAAAAAAAGAAAGAAAGAAATATATATACCAATTTATTTAGCACAGACCAAAAGACACACAATACCTACACCAGATAGGTACATACATCAGATTAAAACACACAAGAAAAAAAAAATTAAAAAAGATAATAAAAAATAAGCAGGAAAGTGTGCCTCACGGATGCGCTAAAAAGAAAATGAAAATGATAACGATCTCGTCACTAACTGAGATTTCTCAAATTATTTGGCCCCCGAAATATTCTCAATTTCTCTGCCACCGGTTTAGAGACACCCCTAACACAAGGGGTTGTATTTTAGCACCCTCTCGGTCGGATTATTGCCGTTTTGTTACTTAACGCTGTTTTCGTGTTACGCAACGTTCTGTTAAATTGATATTGTTATCATATTTTTGTTATTATTTTCGTGATTTGAGGGCGCGGGATTTATTAGGAAATTTAATTGAATTGCTGACGTGGGGTATCGTTAATTTATTATTATTAAATCATTATGTACATGGTACTCACAGCCGAGCGTTTGTAAGTTTTTTTCTATGTGTCTATTTTATAATGTAAATTTTGCATACGATTGTATAGAATCAAGCTAGCTGTGCTGCTGAGGAGTTTGTTGCGCCACTTCTTCCCAGCACTAGGAAGTGGTGAAGGGCGGGCGTGCCGGGGGACTGTCTTATGTAATATTGACGTTAGAAAAGTGCTAATTCTCAGCCTACTTTGAATATGACTTTTGATGATTTGATTTTTGACTGTAAAACCTCAAAGATTGTGGTAAAACACGCTTGCTAGACTGTTATGACCTCATAGCCTTTTCCCAGATATATTGGGGTCGGCTTCCAGTCTAACCGGATGCCGCTGAATACCAATATTTTACACGGAGCGACTGCCTATCTGACCTCCACAACCCAGTTACTGGGTAACACGATACCCCTTGGTAAGACTGGTTGTCAGACTTTCGGGCTTCTGACGACCTTTAACGACTGTTAAAGATCCACGATCCCCCAAGAAACCCTCAAGAATGCTCAAGAATTAGGCTATCAAAGGCAAAAAAAAAATTTTTGTGACAGCGCGTTCAAACAATAAAAAAAAAACCCTTCACATGTATTCTTAGTATAAAAATATCGACAGATCACCTAAAACTATGCACTATCTACCCACCAACACTCGAGCCCTCACATATAACATACTTACATACCTAACCCACTTAGATATAATGCCGGGAACACACACATATCACCCACATATCTACCGCAGCGCATTAAGAACATCCCTCACAAAAACGGCGCTTCAACAATCATCCCCGGCCGATATGAAACATGTATAACATCGGTTGCGCCTCCCCGGTAAACAATGAGCTTCGAATAAACAGGACTACCCCTACAACGGCTATGTTTACGAATTTTCACCCCCGACCCGAGCGGTAATGGATTTTGTGTGGTGTGGTACAGGGCAAGAGATGGAGCGGGAAGTGGTATATTTATTTGTCAAAATGTAGGGATCAGCAGATTTTTTTTACGCGACCGATTTCTTTCATTTTTGTAGGTATATCAATCGTTAGAAAAGCCGATAACAAGTACCTATGTGGTATAGTTTATTGTGGTATATTTTTATTTTTTATTTATTTATGTGGTTTCCATACTGTATAGTCCTGGTCCTGGTCCTGCAGGGCAATTGCGTAACACATTATCAATCGGAATCGGTTTCATTTTGACAGTTCAACAACATTCAATGCGTTATTTAAGTTTTTGAGCAGACAAATTTTTCGAACTTATGAAGCAATGGATTAGCAATTTGCTTCAAAATGATTCAGATTCTGATTGATAATGTGTTACGCAATTAGGGTGCTGGTTGCTATTCCACCAATTCGCACTAAGCGTTTGCAAATGTCCTTTATAATGCGCACAGCAAAAGAGTGGAACTCTCTACCTGCGTCTGTTTTCCCGAGCGTACCTATACAACCCAAATCTCTTCAAAGTGAGAGTGAACAGGCTTCTTCTGGATAAGCTCGCTCCATCGTCGACTTTGTCTCTGTCACCTTTGACCTAGACTAGAGTCAAGAGCAAGTCCATTTCAAATAAAAAAAAAAAATAGAAAGAAAATGGGCAATTTTCATAAAAATATTTTTTTGATGCCTATCGATCCTGTTTCTAGAAGCCTTGAAAAAGTAGAATAGTTTGAGACTCACAAAAAGAGACACATTAAAATTTGTAATAGTAGAGTGTTCATTAGTCATCATCATCCTCTACCTAGCTTTCATAACTATTTTTGGGATCGGCATCCAGTCTCATCGGATGCAGCTAAATACCAGTATTTTACGTGGAGCGACTGCTTATCTGACCTCCACAACCCAGTCACTGGGTTACACTATACCCTTGGTAAGACCGGTTGTCTGGCTTTTGGGCTTCTGATGACCCGTAACGACTGTCAAAGATCCACCAATGACAGCCGGGACCAACGGGTTAATGTGCTATCCGAGGCACGGAGGGACTACAGGTAGGTACTACGAGTATGTACAGATGGTAGCCCCTCCACGGACCGACCGCAGCAAGCCTAGCTTAACCTGAGCGATCGACCCATGCGGCTATTACTACTTAGCCACGAGCCCACTCGCACTCGTAGTGTCCATTAGTATTTTTTGGAAAATCAAAATGGAAATTATTTGACGTTAAATACGTGCCAAAAAATAAGGTGCCTATTTCTTTGCTTCCCGCTCATCGCTTATAGCTTACCACAAAACACTTTCCAGCTAGGTGTGGCCCGTGATTGTTAATATCACGAGGGTGAGCAGAGCCCCCTGTCGCATGTATTGAATGCTAATCACAATCTTTGTGAAGCGATATTGTCTTTCTCTTACGTTTGCGTCGAGTGATTGGGAAGATCTGTTTGTAGGTGGTGTGTGCCGACCTTATTTTTTTTCTTCTTTGGTTATCATTATTATGTATTTGATTGAGTGACGTTAGTAAGTTAAGTGAGACAACAGTTATTTCAATATCTTTTGATCCGTGTTTTCTAAAGGGTGACGTATTCTTTTCTGGACCTGAAAGTGTGTCTCATTTACAACAATGATAATAATGTAATAATGTCTAAACGAAAATTTATGAGATTCGAGAAAACCCAATTTTTATGCATATTTTTGAAAATTTCCCAAAATTCTTCAGTAAATTTCACTTATCTCTAAACCTCCAAATTGAATTGCTTTCATTGCTATTCCATTGGGTACCTGCAAATTTTCAAAAATACAATAGACTTGGGCTCTCTCGAATCCCATGAATTTTCGCCTAGGCATTATGAGGTGCTTAATTGTTGCAAATGGGTCACCTTTTCACGTCCTGGAAGGAATACGTCAAATTAGCAGTCACCCTGTATATTTGCACCTCAGAACAAATAAAAAAGTCAAGACATAGCGCTGCGAACCAAACCTCACCTATCGATTTCTAATGCATACGGATATTTAAAACAAAAACCAAATATTAATTTAATAACAAAACATTAATACCACAAGCGAAACCACAGGAAACTAACAACAAAGAAACCATTTTCAGTAATATCTTCAAAAGCAATAAAAAGACGCCATATTGCCGCGACATATGTTCTGAACGCTCCCGCGGTTTGTCTATGACAAAGTTTTTTTTTATCTGTAGATGGGCAAAGGCAACGCCGTTTATTGGATGTATTCGCTGACTAAGTTCTCGTTCGAATATTGTCGTTTTTATTGGAAAATGGAACGTCGTAAGTCTGACTTTTGTGGGCAGATAACAAATATCATAAATGGGAGATTATGGCTCTTAGGTTGGTCGTGGGAATAGACAACTTTGTGGTAAGAGGGGATATAGTTTGTGAGGTGCGTTATTGCTTTTTCTTGTGGACGTAACTTACATTCTACTGATGTAGTTTGCATCTTAGCATACATATACTTGAAGTTAAGCGAAAATATTGCTTGTCGGATTTACTTATGCTTTCTCAGCATTTGTTAGTAATATAACTATGTAATATGGACAACTACCTAGGTGTGTACGGTCACCAAAGGAGATAAGTAACCAGGGTCGTCGGATATAGTTGAAGTTTAGTAAGAAACCGATGGATGTTGTCGACTGATTGATAAATGAACTGTTTGTTTTCTATTAATAAAATATTTACATAATTTAAAAAGCTAACAGTCTTAAAATAATAAAATGTACAAGTATATAAAAAGGGAGGGGAAATAATCAAAGGGCAACAAAAAATTCGTCCGCATCGCTGTCAACAGGAAACGTGCTCAAAAGGCTGGCAGCATTGCCACGTTGTATGGCAATGCTGATTCTTTGACCAAAAAATAGGCCAGCCCTCTGATCACGTGAAGAGTCGACCAACCGCTTGGCGATGATGTTAAGTAGTCTATAGCCTTCCTCAAGAATTGGGCTATGAAATGCAAAAATAATTTTTCATATCCGACTTGGAATTCCAGAAATTAGCGCGTTCAAACAAACAAAGAAGAGTTTCTTTGTTTGCTTGAACGCGCTAATTTCTCAATTTTCAGCTTTTTTATTAGTATAGATAGATATAATCATATTATCATACCAAGACCCCTCCGTGCCTCGGAAAGCACGTTAAACCGTTGGTTCCAGTTGCCATTCATGGATCTTTGACAGTTGTTACGGGTCGTCAGAATCCCGAAAGTCTGACAACCAGTCTTACCAAGCGGTATCGTATTACTTACCCAAAGTTGGGTTGTGGAGGTCAGATAGGCAGTCGCTCCATGTAAAATACTGGTAACCAGCTGCATCCAGTTAGACTGGAAGCCGACCCCAACATAGTTGGGGAAAGGCTGGGCAGATGATAATGAGATATAACCATATTAATGGTTAACCCTAGAGCCAAAGCTCACAAACCCATGAGATTCTAATTTGTGTGCTATCGCTTGAGTGAGGTTCCTACACTATAGAGAATAGTACATATAATACTATTATCACGATTCGAAAATCAAGTCACAAGTTTGCGTAACAAGATTTAAATTAAACCGCTAAAAACCCCGACAACATCTTTTTTGTCCTCTTCGAATTTTAAAACCGCCTAATCCCATGTCATGTCACGGATTACCACGAGATAACTCTCAACACCACTCGAACCAAACCAAAACATCCAATTTGGTCCCAATCCTATCAACAATAACAATTTTCCGTCAAATTTAATCACAATTTCAAATCTAATAACAAAAAAAAAAGATTACGCACTATCCATGGCAATCTACAGCAGGCTGTAGCAACGAACGCCTTTGCCGAAAAGAAAGTGGGAAGATTGTCTATGGAAAAAGATGGCGGTACATTTAGGCGGCTTGTTTGACACGAACATCTTGTTAGCCTGTACCAAATACGTAGTTTTATAAATATAAATAAGGTGTAAAAAAGGTTTGTAAGTGTGTTTATGGTGTTTGTATTGTGGGTTCTGTGTAGTATAATTTTTTTTCTACTATTGCATGGCTTCCTGATTAACTTACATAACATTAGCGCGAAATTATTCCCTTTAGATAGTATTTTTATCTCACGAGGCGACGCGCGCTAAACTTGTGGTCGTAGTAGAGTCGTAGCATTATGCTGAGCGATGGCCGTTTTGCGTGAATGTGACGCATATTTTCCTCCAACTTGTTCTTTTGTGTTTGTCGTCTTTCTGTGCATCATGTTTCAGTAAATAACCATATTTTCTTTCTAACTGACGCAACAAACTCCCCACTAACTGGACCTAGCATCGCTTCTTTATACAAGCAACGAATTTGACCAAAAACACGATAGCACCAACATAACAAGCCTACGGAACCCTAAACCCCCTCGGATATAATACTCTTCAACACAATGGGAGTCCGTAACAAATGTAGCGGGTCGTTTTCTTGTCACTTTTTCTATGTAAATTGTCTGCGCAATTTGTGTCGCGACTGTCGCGCCTTTGTTGCCGGCAATTTTTTTGTTGCCCCGCGATTTTTTTGTTGCCGCCCTTTCGTATTCAATTAAACGTGTTGCTGTGAGCTGTAGTTGGATTATTGGAAGGATTTATTTATATTTTACACGGGTTTAAGGGGTTTTCGAGTTAAGTAAGTGTGGCGTCATGGCCTCAATGGAGGCGATTGTGTTGTGGGATATGATATGTGGTTTGTAGGGTTATTATTTGCTTGTGTGGTATTTAATGTGCACTTTTCATTTTTTACGTGACGTTATTATCGTGGACCTTAATTATTTAATTCTGTATTCATAAAACAATATAACTTACTAAATACTTAACTAATATTAAAATTTATCACAATATACACCCAGTGTTCTTCCTCCTCTCTCCTACTATCTATACTGTGCCCGACAGGGTCCATAATTGTGACTAATATAATTATTTCCCTACCAACTATATACCTACTTACATTATGGTACGCAATAAAGAATTGAGAATTGACGTCCACATCCTAAAAATAAATGGAAAAAACGTACTTACACGTTATAACGTTATCGTGGATGGAAATTTAAAAGCGTCTTCATATATTTCCATACATTTTACTTCCCTGTTTTATCGTGATGCCGTGACGTAGACTTCCACGTTAATACCGTCACGTTAGAAATTATAAAGCGCACAATGCTCCCCATCTTTAAATAGAGACGTCTCAGTATGAGCCTTCTCTTGTTCTTCAAATCAAATCAAATCAAAATATTTTTATTTCACATAAACCAACATGGGCACTTATGAAACGTCAGATGCTAGGTGCACGGTTCCAATTGGTCGTTTCCTATGGAGAAGAACCGGCAAGAAACTCCATGGTTACTCTTTTAAAAAATAATTGGCTTTTACAATGTTTTCAAGTTACAGTAGGTATGGGAGGACAACGTAGGCCTGTCAACAAGTACAGGTAAGTACTTGATACAATAAAAAATGGTCTACAGATCTAAAGTCTAGGTACAAGGCTTACAAAGTCCTCACATTTACAAAATAAGAATGTATCAAAAGGATAAATAAAATATAAAAAACTACTAAAACCAAGAGATATGATTGCCATTTCAACTAATAAATAGGTGAAAAATTAAAATTGTCTGTATATAATGTCAAATAATAAAAAGATTATGTCAAAGAAGTATGTACAAATAAAAAATAAACATCGTAATTTGAGAACAGTTAATAGACATTTACGTAGTTATGCCGTTAATGAGGTGCCAGGGAAGCCACATGTGCAGAAGGAATTATTGCCAAACTACCTTGTCTTCAACGTAGTCTTTAATCTTATAATATGCTTTATTGATAAGGACACGTTTGACGAGGGTTTTGAACTTTCCGCCACTAAGGTCTGTAACCGATTTTGGCAACTTGTTATAAAAACGGATGCTGTTTACAAGAAATGACTTACTAGTCTTAGTTAATCTACTTCTCCTACTTCTTTTTCTTTGAGCGAGAAAAGTGGGGCTACTTCGACGGAACAGTAGGGTCCACCTTCTATCCCGACTTTTGTGTCTCGAAACATGCAGCCAAAGTGACCTCTGCGCTGTCACCGACGACACCGTGGAAGTGGCACAGTGTTGGGCCAACAAGGGCCAACCTCGCGTTCATTTCGCGCGGTTTCGTTCATTGTGTCATGGAGAATACGGCCCAAGATCTGAAATACTGTCGTGCCAGTGACACGATGAAGAATTGCCTACGGTGTGTGCATATCTAACGAGTGAAATCTTTGCTCCTTGTAGATAAATCCCTGTATGTAGAAAATACATGACTTTATAACTGTCTGGCGGTTTTGAGTATTTTGTATATGGCCACGCAAATGTCCTGCAGATCTGGTAGCGTCGTGTGACGGGTCGCTGAGCTCCCTAAAATAGGGTTGAGCTATAACACGATGACTGATGCATGCATGTCGTTTGGTCAAAGCTTCAAAGGCCCTTCCAGACACTTTCCTGCATTTTAAAACCCTAGTGATATAATGTTTGAACATTAAAAGGGACCATGACCTCTGAGTTTGTTTAGGCATTTCTTCTCAGGTATCAGTCGGCAAGGAAATGCCGGCGCCATCTAGTTTTTTTTTTATATTGACGTGTAAAAGTGTCTCAAAAGATCAACTTACCTACAAAAAAAGAAAAAAGAAACATTTCATTTCATTATAAATAATAATTTCAATTTAATTTTATAGGGTTCCATATGATATTCTAATGAATACTAATTTGCATATACTACATAACATGCTTTGACGTCGCCGCCAGATACTTAGTAGCGGCAAGGACGTGTTCATAATATCATGTGGTTGATGCAATAGTTTCTGCCTTTTTATCTGATAAGGTACAGATTGCATACACCTTCTACGGTTTATAGGGTACTTACTTACTAGCAACCCGCCCCGGGGGGCATGCTCTAAGTCCGTCAACGAACATTACGGGGGCCGTCCGAAAGTGGTTTTAAACTGTAGAGTGAACCCTACTCCCGTGTACATATTTCATTTCATCACCACTGCGCTCAAGATGAAAGATGAAGAAAAACATCGCGAGGAAACCGGCATATCCTAGAACAAAAAAAAAAAACAGTGGCACTCCGGGAGTGCCGACAGAAGTGAAAATAAAACACAAACAGAATACTTTGCCATCACTCACTGACATATCGGATATACATTAAAACCGAGTTCATCCCGAGGGCAGCCGAACACATCCGAAGCGGTGTCGATTACGGTAACAGTGGCGCGAATAGCGCCTAAGATGTGGCTGTTACATTTGTTTTTAAAGTACGGTTTTATACCTAAGGATTACATAAGTAATCCCTACTTATTGTAATGCCTGGGTAGGTTATTAAAAAAATGCATCCGTCGGTAGGTAATTCATATTTTTAAAAGCTTTTAACTTATTGCGCTACTGAAATGAGAGCCTTTTGTTAATGATTATGCTTCTAAGAAAGGTTAAAAAATAGCGTTTTCTTGTGTTTAAATAAAAATCTCAATTATAGCAAATATCACCAACCGTCTTACTTACTCTTTAAAGAAAAAAGCAATAAGATAAACATAGATAAAATCTCATAAAAAAGATTAAAACTAAAAGGGACTAGACTACTACCTAAGTGCGCGCCATTTTATATTCCCGTGCCTTCATAAAATTCTCATAAAACCAGATTGCTGCGCTCAAAACGTAAAAACTCAAGTTTAAGGCCAACTTCACAGCTTAATGAACACAGAATGATCCCTATTGGCTAATCCTCACTGATTATAACCTCTTTTAACCTCAAAACTCTTTTTCATTTTATATCTTCTTTTTTTTTACAAGCGCGTCCAACGACAATAATTGGTTAATTGATAACTATAAAGTTTGTTGTTTATGATTGTTTCGTTTTTTATATTAATCGTGAGTTTTAAATTAAGTATTTATACGTTTGTGTGTAAAATGGAGAATTTTAATTTTATTGAGCGGCAATTGTTTTATTTGAGGTTATGTAAATAATTTAATTATGGGTTTTTCGCATTTCTGCGTTTGTATGAAGCATCATTGGTGTACCAGCTGCTTATTATGACCACACAAGACGATTTGCTGTCAGAAAATAAAAATGTCTTTAATTGCCTTTGTCTAAATGTAGGAACGTCGAGTTCACTCTGAGGGACAATTCTCGTAATTTTAAGAACATTCACAGTCTGATCTCAGTCTCAATCTGTCAAAAACACTGATAATTTCCCTATATTTTTGACAAATTTTTGACATTGATTGTCGCTGAGATGAGATTGCGACTAGATTTTGAACGTTTTTAATTACGAGAATTGGCCTTCTTTGCATTCAGTCGTGCTACCACCTTCAATCAACAATCAACTCAGCTTATCGCAGTCTACTGCTGGACCTAGAGGCAGAGCTCTCCCAGGCTACGCTACAACTCCCTGTCCTGCGCCTTTCGCATCCAGTCTTTCCCAGCCATCTTCGGGGCAATTGCGTAACACATTATCAATCGGAATCGGTTTGATTTTAACAGTTCAACAATATTTATTGCGTCATTTACGTGTTGAGCAGACAAATTTTTCGAACTTATGAAGCAATGGATTAGCAATTTGCTTCAAAATGATTCAGATTCCGATTGATAGTGTGTTACGCAATTAGGGTAGGTACAGGAGTCGTCTGCTACATCGCCCATTGGTTCTCCAACAAACACGGCCAGCCGACTGCTACAACAGCTTGCTTACTCTGCAAGCTATGTCGGCAACTCTGGTTCTTTTCGCTACCATACTGCTGATTGGTAAATATTTTTACCACGGCGAAAAAAGAAGGTTAACTCCTGTAACTATAAACGTTCAAAATCTAGTCGCAATCTCATCTCAGCAACAATCAAAAACTTGTCAAATAATATATTTGATACGAGTACACTTGATTGAGAGAGATTAGAATGCGTTCTTAAAAATACGGAATTGATTAGGAAAAACGTATCCATTTTTAGGCTTCCTGTCCATTGACGCGGAGAAAGGCTGCGGATCGGAGAAACGGAGAAATATTAACCAATAGAAAGTGACATTGAGATTTTTATGCAATCCTATTGGTTAATATTTCTCCGTTTCTCAGCTCCGCAGCCTCGCTCCGCGTCAATGTACAGGCAGCCTAACACTGTGTTTTGTTGCAGTACTAGTACAGAATAACTAATAGTACTTAGGTACTTACTAGTATCTAACTAGCTATTTCAGTCATTAACGAGTTTTTTTTAAATTTATTTTGACAAATCTTGATTACAATATACAAGATAACAGCACTTAAAAAAAGGGAAGAGCTCATCATCATCTGCCTAGCCTTTTCCTAACTATGTTGGGGGTCGGCTTCCTGTTTAACTAGATGCAGCTGAATACCAGTATTTTACATAGAGCAACTGCCTATCTGACCTAAAAAACCCAGTTACTGGGTAACACGATACTCCTTGGTAAGACTGGTTGTCTGACTTTCGCGCTTCTGACGACCCGTAACGACTGTCAAAGATCCACGAATGACAGCTGAGACCAACTTTCCGAGGTACGGAGGGGTTTGGGTATGTAAAAGTGGTCACTCATCCACGAACCAACCGCGGCAAGCGTAGCTTAACCTGTTCGATCGACTCGTGCCGCTGTGGCTGTTATTACATTGCCACGACCCCAAAAAAGGGAAGAGCTCATTGGCCATAAAAAAAATGTCCGCATCGCTATCAGTGGGAAAAGTGCCCAAAAAGCTGGCAGGGTTGCTACGTTGGATGGCAATGCTGATTCTTTCGCCTAAAAATTGGTCTATTTTTAGGCGAAAGAATCAGCATTGCCTCTGGTCACGTGAAGCAGCCCTCTGGTCACGTGAAGAGTCAACCAACCGCTTGACGATATCCCGAAATACTTGACGAAAACTTGATTGATTTGAAATCGATTACACAGAAATCGATTTCAATTCGATGTGTAACACGCAATACCGTCGATAATCGATTGCGTTCATCCTTCAAGACTTCTTAGCCATTGCATTTTTAATTCTCTGTAAGGACTACCGTTCTGCTTACATATGCATGCGATATGGGTCTGTCTGTTTGTGCAGCACGCGATGCGTTGAGGAGTTAAAGTTATTGCTTCCTTTTGCTGCCGTATCGGGTAATGTTTTTAGTTTGTTCTTGTTCGTAGTAAAGAGGTGCTGAGCTGTAATGCTGGCTGTTTTATAGTCTATTTATTTATTTATTTATTTATTTTTTTTTTTTATTTATTTACTTTAGGATCTCCAACAAAAGATATACACTAAACATTACATAGTTAATGGACGACAAAGTATTTGGTAGGTGTACTCTTTCAATTATAGGAGACCACAGCATGCACAATAAAATTGACAACTAAGCTAACAAATTAAATACCTAATACATAATAAAAGAAAACATTTTGACAGGGAACATGAAAATAATAAATTCTGTTAAATATTAAAACATAGAATAATAAAATATCTAACATTAAGATAAATGAAGAAAAGAAGAAAAAAAAAAAAAAACATTCACAATAAATTTTCAAGAGATTTCTTATATTTAACAAGAGATTGGCTAATGTCTAACTCTGTAGTTTTAGCCAGCATATTGTATTGCCTACAAAGTCTTGGTACAGCGGCGTAATGACCCAGGTTTGTTTTGGAGCCTGTGATGTTGAATAAATTATAAGTATTAGACCTGGGAATCCGAGTTGGAATTTTAATTCCTAGTGAGCCCAAGAGTTCACTGCAGTCTATCGATCCATTCAATATCTTGTGAATGATAAAGAAGCCCAGTTTTGTCCTACGACTAGCTAGTGTTTCCATATTATAGTGTCTCAACCTTTCAGTGTAGCTGGTTAGTTGTTTAGCCAAGTGATCTCCATAGCATAGATGGTAAAGGAACCTCTTTTGCACACTCTCTAATCGCTTGGTGTAAACCTCATAATGCGGATTCCATACCACTGAACCATATTCCAAGATTCTAGTCTAGATCAAAATAAAAAAATTGTGAGCCGTCACGGGACGCCTGGCAGATGTGAAACATCGACATTTATATACCATCATATAGCGTGGCGACGCGTCGCCACGGCATGCGTCGCCACGCCAGAAATCGGTTTTACGTGCGGCTATAGATGTTTCACATCAAAAACGTGTTTTTTGTCTATGGTACCATGATGTTCCGAAAGCACTACTTTGAACCAAAAGGAACATTTTGACGTTATGCAGAACTCGAGATTTTATTAAGTATCTAATGTTACATGTCCTGTCCTTTTATATTTTATTTAATCAAAATATTGCGATTATTAGTAGCAATAGCGTTTATGTTGACATTTCCACAACGTTCATTGCGTTATTTATGTGGTTGAGCAGACACATTTTTCGAACGTATGAAACAATGGATTAGCAATATCCTTCGAAATGATTCAAATTGAGATTGATAGTGTGTTACGCAATTAGGGTGCTGGACCTAGATCCCGATGTATATGAGTAACGCAGGACCTGTTTTAGTGAGTACCATGCTTGGAGGGACTACAGTCAGACTGGCTGAAGACAAATTCCCGTAATTTTAATCGGTCAAAATCTATTCGCAATCTCATCTCAGCGACAATCAATGTCAACAACTTGTCATTAAACTAAAGTCCGACCGCGGCAGATTTGCCTAAGATGTAAACAACAATGGCCGCTCGACGCTCGAAATTGAATAAAATCGATAAACAAGTTTTTTTATTTTAAGTTATGTTATTTTTCGTCTAAATCTCCGAGCTAACTAGACGAAAACAAACATTACTTAAAATAAATACTCTTGTTTATCGATTTTATTCAATTTCGAGCGGCCATTGTTGTTTACATCTTTGGCAAATCTGCCGCGGTCGGACCTTAGGTAAATTGGAGGTAGAGATTTTTGACAGATTGATACTGAGATTGGAACGCGAACGTTCTTAAAAATACGGGAATTATCCCCCTGATCTTTAAATACAGCATGAATTATAACAGAAGTATAGAACCGGTCGAAGTTGCGGTGGCTGAAATGATAATTATGACCTATAAAATAAGAATAATGATGCTATAGTGATAAAAAAAGTGTTACAATTAGGATGCAATTCTTCTGTCAAATTAAATCCAAGATGGCTGCCCCATAGACAATCAGGGATCCGATTTTGGAAGTAATCATTTTGGTTTCCCATTCAATAGACAATTTATGAATAATTCATATTTCCAATAGTATTTAGATATGGATCGTTACAATAAAGTTTAACCGTAAACTTTTATAGATCGTAAACTTTTTGAACAAGTATTTGGTTTAAAGTTAAATAATTTACGCTCCAAATAATTTCAAGTGTTACAATAATAAAAATTGGATGAGTTTTATTTGAATTTCTTTGAGATAAAGAAATTTTTATTGGTTTGTTTTTGATTGGAGATATTTTTAACGGTGATTTTTTTTTAATATGTATGCCATAAAATGTTATGTAATTATTTCGTAAATAAACATTTTTGGTTCTGGAGTGGCAACCACGTACTGCAATGATGGGTATTGTCAATGGGGATTAGTAGCGTTGACAGTCAAGTCTGGGAGGCCACAATGTGGACCGATGACTTGGTGAAGGCCGTAGGAATCCGCTGGATGCGAGAAGCATAGAACCGGTCGAAGTGGCCATGCCTGGGGGATGCCTATGTCCAGCAGTGGACGTCTTTCAGCTGATGATGATAATGAAATATATACTTAAATATTTTTGAGCTGGGCTAGACCCATCGGAAGTTCGGATAGAGCTAAAGTGACCCAGGACTTATAGAATAAATACTTATATAAGTAGTAATAAAGACTCATGCATGATGGAACTTCAAGTTATTTAGCTGTCATCATCTTTTCGTTCATAAAAATTCTCGTTTGTTTTTTTGTAGGTATAATTCCTCACAGCAATAAATTATTGCTTCAAATTGAATTACCATTGCTGAAATACTTCTGGGAATTCACAATAACATGAAAAACACAAAAGCCCAACATTATTAAATAAAATGTGAACTAACGACTTTTTCAG
Organism: Hydraecia micacea; assembly: GCA_914767645.1. Classification (NCBI taxonomy): domain Eukaryota; kingdom Metazoa; phylum Arthropoda; class Insecta; order Lepidoptera; family Noctuidae; genus Hydraecia; species Hydraecia micacea. The sequence goes on along the minus strand of OU611802.1, from coordinate 2,207,655 downwards.
ATGTTAATAGATAATAAAACTCCTCATAAAAAAGTTATTAAATACACGCGAGCAGAATCTCAAGAATTCATTTAACACAAGAAAAACTCATTTCATCTTTATCGAACAACATCTAAAAACAGGGCCATCAAAATTCTATCTCACAACCTCATTACAAAAATCCAATTCTTTCTTCAAAATAACATCATCATTGTAAAAAAAACACACCCCAGCACATCCCTACTATATTTATAAAAATAACCAATAACATGCGTTAATGTTGGCTGAATACATGCAGCTGCCGTTGCTATGAAAAAAGTTAGGCGCGTTGTCATTGGTCGGTGTCATGGCGGACGCATTAGCCGCATCTGTCATCTTTATATTGTTCGCGCCATATTTTTAGCGCTAATATTACGTATTTATGTGTTGTAATAAAATGTTATGTTTACGGTTAATTGCGTAAGGTATGGGTGTTTATTTTGTGAGGAATTTTATGGGAAATGAAACGTGTGTTTTTTATTTCAGCGTCGTGGACATAGGTCATATATTTCGCTGACCGTTGACTACCTTTGATAGCCGATACATATCCAATGACCTAACCAAAAAACCGCATTAATAATCATTATGTATGCAAGTTTTAAAAGAGTAGGTACAAAATAGTTTAGTTTTTGTTTTAACATTTTTAAAAAAGTATTCACATATTATATTCAATATACCTACTTACCTACTGGGGAGTTTGTTGCGCCCATAGATATCCGTGGTTGCGCCAGTTCTTCTTCCCAGCTAAAGCACTAGGAAGTGGTGAAGGGCGGGCGTTTTGGGGGACTGTCTTATGTAATTTTGACGTTCGTTCGGCTGATTCTTAGCCTAATTTGAATAAATGACTTTCAATTTCGATTTCACAGTTTACTTACGATTCAAAATGCCAAAGCTAAAGAAGAATAACACTTCAAGCTGGGTAAGTACTAAGTACCTATGTAGTTACCGAAATACCAACTAAGGAACCGTCAAACTCTATTTTCATATAAAATTATTTGATTATTTTCCACATATTAAAAGTAGTTCTTTCCTTAATTTTATATTATTATTATTTACTTATAAGCTTTACTAAACTTCACTGTAACCAAAAAAGGCGTTCCTAAAGGGTCTATCTTAGGCCTTGTGCAAAACAGACCTTTGAAAAGCGTTCGATCAGCTCGTTATGAAAATTCAATCAAATATAAAATAGAGACTTCACAAATCAATAATACTATCGAATTAATACACACTTAAAAGTCCATGTTCTCTCAGGCAAATCAAACAAACATAGCTAAGCTGTGCGTAACGTGTATTTTTTTTCACAAATAAATTGATAAGCATGAGAAACTCAATGGCGTGAAAATTATAGTCGGCACTCATGTAGGAGCAGTAAGAGCTAACTATGTACATACGTCAAGAGAATACTAAGTAGGGAATGATAGATACTTAGGTTTGTTAATGAAGCGCATAAATGAGTAAATAACTTGGATATGTTTTCTAATGGTCGTGGTCAAGTTTACAGAAAAACAAGGTAGTTGTGTAATACCTACACTGACAGTAACAATGGCTCTAATTTTGACAGTTCAACAACATCCATTGCGTTATTTACGTAGTTGAGCTGACAAATTTTTCGAACATAAGAAGCAATGGATTGACAATATCCTTCAAAATGATTCAGATTGAAATGTTACGCAATTATTACGGTGCGAGTTGTTATGGATTCAAAGATTGACAAGTAGGGTTTTCTCAATTTTTAAATTTCATTAAAATGATAACAGCTACACTTGGCGCGGTTGGTCTGTGGATGGGTGACCGTCTATAGATACCGAGACCCCTCCGTGGCTGCCTCGGAAAGCACGTTAAGCCGTAGGTCCCGGCTGGCATTCTTACATTTTTGACAGTCGTTACGGAAATTCAGAAGGTCAAAAGTCTGACAAACAGTCTTACCAAAGGGTATCGTATTACCCAGTAACTATGTTATGGAGGTCAGATAGGCAGTCGCTCCATGTAAAACACTGGTATTCAGCTGCATCTGGTTAGACTGGAAACTGACTCCAACACTTACTTAGTTGGGAAGGCTAGGTAGCTTGTAACTGGCATGGTCAGGCGTTGTTAGTCAATGCTATTGCAAACACTTGTTTAGAGGATCTTTGCTATGCTGATTTAGGATATTATTCATATTTAATTTTGATCTAAGTCCATTATTTTCTTCTATTGTTGACCTTACTTAGCACTCTGAAATACAATCAGGTTCTTGCTTTATAACATTATTACATTACGCATTTTAAATCTGCCACAGACAAGTCCACTATCCCAATTAAATACTCCTTCCTAACATGAAATACCTAATTCCACTTTCAAAATTATAAAAAAAGAACGCAAAAATGTATCAGTTAGGTTCCTCCTGTCACTAACCGCATCCAGCCGCTCGTAAAACCCGAATTATTAACATATAAATTGTTATTTGTCAAGCACGGTGGCCGTGGCGCGATAAGGCACGCCGCGCAAACGATTATATTGTTCTATATTATGCAGAGGTAGGTTGAGGTGCTAGGTGGAATAAACTTGTTAAAGTTTGAGGGCGTTTTTTGAGCTAGGATTAAAATAACCTCTACTGTACTTCGATGATGTATCTATGTAAGGCGCATCCTGGGCAGGCCCCTCATATCCATTGGACAAGTGCCCAGGGCCCCGCGATCGACGGGGGCCCCGGCCTGCCTTCGAAAAAATCATTCTTTGCAGCCGCCGCCGTTCCATTCGACGCATTATTTGTACCCGATTCAATGACAAAGTAATTGATTTGCAGTGCGATTTACAATAGGTTTCTAGTCCCAAACGTATAAAATATTAGTAGGTATTATGTTTATTGATTTTGTAGCAGAATATTTGAAAACATCATAATGAAAATGAATGACTACTTTTTTTTTTGTTTAGCCTATACTTACCTACTGTCCTACTGCTGGGCAAAGGTCTCCCCCAAGTCCTTCCAGGAACTCCTTTCCCGCGCCACCACTAACCAGCCCTCGCGGTACGCGTCCAGCATAGCTATTCACAAATACTCGATACGTTTCCGTATCGTATCGAACATCAATCATTGTTATCGTAGGAGTCTTCTAAACGCTGTTCACAAGTCCAAAACCCGAAAGTATTGTTAGTTTAAATCAAATAGACGCCCGCTATTCTTCCAACAGCTATTTGCTGTCGGGGGCAAGTCTAATCAGGTTATCGAAATGTGTCATTTTCGATACGATAGCCTGTCGTATGGTTGTGAATAGCTATGCAGGTCATCTCACCACCGCTTTCCGGGTCGACCTCGGCGGCGCCCTGCATCTTCAGGCATCCATTGTGTGGAAACTTTTGCAAAAACATAATACAACTAATTTGATACGATAGAAAAAAATCATGAAGATACCTCTAAAAACTTTCTTTTTACAATAAAAACCATACTAACATACATACAATCATTCTGATTTTTGTCAGATTATTCTAAATACTAAATACTAATACTAAAGCACTAGTGTTTTAATTTTTTATTCCAAACAATAAGTACTTAGTTCTTTTGTAAATAAATAATTGCTTCATATTTGGCAATAAATTACCAGCGTTGTGTCATAGCGCTTCTCTTTCTTTTCTATGCAGTCCGACAGTGACCGCGCTTTAGATCATGTAGTCCCCTTAAACATATAAACTAGCGAAATGTGAGTGTACTAAGGTACTATTTGCTTAACAAATAGCAACAGCTGTTGTCTTTATTGTAAGTACGTTTATGTAAAAATTGCTCAGCAAATAGCTGATACGTACCTACATATAAGGTGTTAAAAAATTAACCTTACAAACTTTAAGAGGTACCTACTTTAGACCATCGAACTGAAGAACTTTCACTACGGGCCCAACTCTGAAATCACGAAAAAAAAATCAGCTGTTTCATACATTTTGGTCAAGTAGGTATTGAACTTTTGTATGAAACAGCAGATTTTTTTTTCGTGATTTCAGAGTTGGTCCCATAGTGAAAGTTGTTCAGTTCGATGGTCTAAAGCACCTCTTAAAGTTTGTCAGGTTAATTTTTAACACTTTGTAGTGTGAAGTGCTTTTTAATGCACATAATTGATAGCTAATGATGCAGCTCTTAATAGGATGAGCGGTTTTATGGTGCCAAAGGACATGGCTGGTCGATTAAATCTAATGATGGCAACACTTTGAGCTCCTTAAGTTCTAACTGGACAAGTCTACTCAAGTTTGTGTAGTTCTTTCCTCAAGAGACCATCTCAGATACTAATCAACACGGAATCCATTAAGTATGGCCTGACCAAGATAATGTCTGGAGTTTAAAAAGAGAGATTTTTAACACTTTAATTATTGTTTTCACTGTTTTGGTTGGATTTTCACAGCTGGTAGATTTTATGATTCAGTGTTAGATTTAGGGGTCTTTGATCAGCATTTCAAACTGTTTTTGTCATTTGAGTTTTTAGTAACAATAACATAATATTACTTTTAAGTTTTTAACTGAAATTACTAATGTTTTTGATAACGCTTTCACTATGTAATATTTCGTGGCAATTAAGTATATTTTTAAATAACTATAAATACGGATCAGTTTTAGAGTAAGTGTTCACCTAGTGGCGCCATCTACCCTCCCTCGATAGAAGAGAACTGACCTATATTGGACGCGGTAAAAAAAAAACTTGTTCGAGGCCAAAACATGCTATTGCAGCAGACTGGGTTACTAGGGCTACTCCTAAAGCTTTAAGTTTCCTAACAAAGTGGAGCCGTCATACTTCGGTCACGACCGTCCAAACACAGAGCGTTTTTTTTGACACCTTTATGTCAATGCTGATGAAAATGACAGATTTTCAAGACGCCCGTAATAATATGACGGAACCGTTTTCAAGTTTTAATAGGACTAATTTTTTTTAAATAACTTATTAATTTCGGTCACGATTTCGTTTCGCTACGAAGCGGCGATGCTTCAATCAACGCCGTTCTTATATGAAGGTCTAAATATTTGACTGGATCCAACAAGACTAAACTAAAAGACAGTTCCTGATTTCTGACCGCATATTCAAAGGTATTACACAAAAATATCCCCTCTCTCCCCTACCATGTTTACTTACTCCCTACAGACACATAATGCCCGAAAAATGATATAAATCACTTAACAATACCAAACTGGGGCGAAGCGGCACAATTAGACGCTAACTAGTCCAAATTACCCACATCTCCTCGTCTCGGGGGAGAAGTAACAGATTATTGGTGTTACGAAGCGCTCGTGGGGGCGTGATGTTGCATTTTTGCCTATTCTACTCATAATGGAGTGGGGAGTTTGGTATTGTTACTTAGTGTCGGTTTTTGTATCAAGAATGATGGTTTTACTTGTCTATGGTTAATTGTGATACTGAAATATTGTTTCAAAGGGGATTGCAGATTTTTTTAAGGAGGCTGCATGGTTGGCATACCTACCTACTGCGCCGCCATATTGCTTTTTTTACGAAACGAAAATTTTGAAAAAAAAAAAATGGCGGGCAAAAACCAAAAAGTATGCCACGGATCTTCAAAGCCCTTTGCTGATTGGCTAATTTTACACCAAAGCATTTGATAATCTTTGTAGATATTACTTCTAAGTATAGCTAATTAATAATTAGGTACCTACGGAAGAAGAGTTGCCTTTTTAATTTTGTGTCTTCATAGCTAAAACCCCAAAAGGGGCTCGTGGCTAAATATTAACAGCCACACGGGTTGATCAAAAGTTAAGCTACGCTTGCCGCGGTCAGTTTGTGGATCGGTGACCATTCATTACATATCGAGACAACGGTCCCGGCTGTCATCCGGGCATCCGTCAGATCTTTGACAGTCGTTACTGGTAGTCAGAAGCCCAGAAGTCTGACAATCTCAAAAGTCTTACCAAGGGGTACCTACTGTGTTACCCAGTGACTGGGTTGTGCAGGTCAGGTAGGCTGCATGTAAAATACTGGTATTCAGGTACATCCGCTTAGACTGGAAGCCAACCCACATATAGTTCGGAAAAGGCTAGACTGCTTTTCATTACAGAAATAAACTAAAAACATCATAATTTAATTTGCAACAGCAATAAAATTGCCCCCAAAAACCAAAACGCGAACATCAAATTCAAACGCAGAACCCTACGACTAATCACCTCGAAAAACAACAAAAACAAAAAAAATATCGCCCTGTTCCACGTAACGAAAAACCGAAAAACGATTACAAAAATAAGCCATACCCACACCTATTTTATTACATGCAGATAACAAAATAATCTTCAAAGGCAGAACCACATACTTACCGTGGATATTTAAAAAACTATAAAAAGTAAAACTGGCGATGTCGGCTGTTAAGAAGCTTGGTTCTGTAATAAAACATTGTTATTTATAGTCGGGTCTTAGCTATGGTGGACCCGTTTATATTTATATATTGGAGAGGTGTGATTGAGAGTAGGTAGTCGTGATTTTGTATTTGATTGGCGATTGCGGGCGGCGCGGCGTTCGATTTTTTAGGTTCAGGGACGGTTAATTTTTAAGTGGTGTAGTTTAGTTAAAATATATAGGTATTATGTTTGACTATCCTTCCTTAAAAAACAGTTTAGGCTAGGCAGCTGTAGTCCAGCTTTTGTCGGCAACATCGAGTGATTTGAGGAAGATGGTTAAAAAAAAGTTTTCGGTTAGAGGACTACCGTCAGGATCGAAGTTCAGTAGCGATACTAGCACGCACACACACTCGTTTATGTATAATAGAAACGGATTGAGGGAGAGAGAGAGAAAGTCGCATGGAAGGGGTATACCACCTTTTCAACAACACTAACAATAATCATTTTGTCATTGATCAGGCAGGGGTCACAGTTTTTCCATAGTTCTTGGTAACCAGTCCACTTTAGCCACCCAAACCCATAGTCAAAATTTTTATTTTTCTATATCACGAACCGGGGGTTATCCTTGGGTGCACTTGCATAGTAGATACAGGGATAATCGTCGGTTGGTGCCGCATTTCATTAAAATTTTCCTAAGGGGCCTCTGCGAGTTGGCTTCGGCCCCTCGTACGCCTTCCAAAGGACCGGGACCCCATGGTCCCGAGATATGTAAAATCATTTTGTTATCAGGCAACTAAAGCCCATAGAATATAGGTAGGTACACATGCTGCTAGAAAAGCACGCTTGTTTGCTACTAGGTCATCATGAGATGAGATTCTGCTTATTTTATAAGGAAAACGTTTGAGAAGAGTACAATAACTACTTACCTACTAATATTATTTTAATAAAATATTTAAGTATGTAAGTTATATTGTGATTATAGTTAATAAAATTCCTATCATTTGGGCGCTTTAACATTGTAAACCAAAGTAATCTACAACATCAGGTAATAAAAATAAAGTATGTAACTCATCTGCCTAGCCTTTTCCCAACTATGTTGGGGTCGGCTTCCAGTCTAACCGGATGCAGCTGAATACCAGTATTTTACATGGAGCGACTGCCTTTTTTTTTTTTTTTTTCGCTGAGAAATGCATTACGCATCCCCGCTCGTAGGGGTCGAGACAGGGTATGTGGGACTCCTGTCGGAATGGCACCGACAGTATACCCACTAAAACTCAGCGGTGTACCCACATCGCCGTGATGGGAGGGCCATGGGAAACCGGCTCAGCCTTTACTTCCACAACCCTCCCGGCGCATGCCCGCCTGGCTGGCGGGCCCCGCATGCCCCCCAAGTTGGGGGGCTACGGGAATGGCCGGGGACACCTGGCCATTCCCGTCCGACACTGGTGGAGGCCTGTGCAATACAGGTAAGGGTGCCCCCGCACCCGTTGCCTGCTGGCCTCCATCTGGGAGGAGTCGGAGATGACTGTCAAACTGACGTCTTCTTCGACCCCTCCTCCGCCTTCGGAGCAGCGCCGCGTGAGGATCTTCCTCCCGCGCACGCTCCGCCGCCTCCTTCTGGGACATGACATGTTCGCAGAAGGATGGAGCGACTGCCTTTTTTTTTTTTTTTTTTTTTTTTACGCTGAGAAATGCATTACGCATCCCCGCTCGCGGGGTCGAGACAGGGTATGTGGGACTCCTGTCGGAATGGCACCGACAGTATACCCACTAAAACTCAGCGGTGTACCCACATCGCCGTGATGGGAGGGCCATGGGAAACCGGCTCAGCCTTTACTTCCACAACCCTCCCGGCGCATGCCCGCCTAGCTGGCGGGCCCCGCATGCCCCCCATATTGGGGGGCTACGGGAATGGCCGGGGACACCTGGCCATTCCCGTCCGACACTGGTGGAGGCCTGTGCAATACAGGTAAGGGTGCCCCCGCACCCGTTGCCTGCTGGCCTCCATCTGGGAGGAGTCGGAGATGACTGTCAAACTGACGTCTTCTTCGACCCCTCCTCCGCCTTCGGAGCAGCGCCGCGTGAGGATCTTCCTCCCGCGCACGCTCCGCCGCCTCCTTCTGGGACATGACATGTTCGCAGAAGGAGGCGACTGCCGCCCAGGACCTCTCATCCCTCAGCATGGCGTTAACCAAACCGGGGAGTGATAGGTCCGGTCCGATCACCGCGATGAGACTGCGGCGCGGCTCGGACCACGACGGGCACACCTCGAGCGTGTGCTGCGCCGCGTCCTCCGCCGCGCCACAGTCGTGGCACGACGGCGTCTCCTCCCGTCCTATTCGGTGCAGGTACGATCCGAAACAACCGTGTCCGGACAGCACCTGCACCAGACGGAAGGAGAGGAATCCATGCGACCGCTCGAGCCAGTCTCGCAGGACTGGCCCAATCGCGTCGAGGGTTCGGCGGCCGAAGGCTGCGGTGGCGAGGTCCCCCGTCCAATGGACGACGATGGCGTCCCTCGCCTCCTGCCGGACGGCCTCCCGCTCTTCCTGGGTTGGGCGTTCTCCTCTCTCCCTCCGCCCCGCCGTCCATTCATATACTTTGGCGAGCACCCACGCCTCGAGTTCCCAAGGAGGGGTGCCGGCCAGAGCACATGCTGCCGCGAAGCCCACCGTACGGTAGGCCCGCGCCACCCGCTGGGCTATGGCCCTTTGGGGTGCCCGCAATGCAGCGGCGTTCTCCCTCCTTTGGAGGGAGTCCTCCCAGATAGGGGCTCCGTAGAGAGCCATACTCTTCAAGATGCCGGCGTAAAGTTGCCGGCATCGTGCGCTGGGCCCCCCCAAGTTGGGAAGCAGCCACGACAGCGCGCCCGCGGTCTTCAGCAGGCGCGACGACAGCCCGCTAAAATGCGGACCGAAGCGCCACCTGCTGTCAATTACAAGGCCCAGGTATTTCATCTGGGCCTTGACCTCAATTCTGACGCCCTCCACGAAGATGTAGGCGTCAGGTGGGGGGCGACGCTGCCTAGGTCCGTAGAAGAACACGGCTTCGGTTTTGTGCAGCGCCGCCGTCAAACCTAGGTGGCGGATCCTCCCCGCGACCAAGGATCCGCCCGCCGAGGCCAAATTGGCCGCCTCCCTGAAATTCTCCCCTCGGGCGGTGAGGAGAGTGTCATCCGCGTAGCACACGACACTCGTGCCTCGGAGGAGAGTGCCTCGCAGGAGCCAATCATAGCCGATGTTCCAGAGGAGAGGTCCTAAGACTGACCCCTGTGGAACGCCGGCTTCGACGGCGTACCGCCGGACTTGGCCAGTCCTATTTACCAGGAGGATCGCCCGATCCTCCAGGTAGCTGGCCAGCAGACTGCGCATGTATCGAGGCACTCCGTGAAATCGTAGCGCCTCTAGGATGGTGGAGTGGGGAACGGAGTTGAAGGCATTGGCTATGTCGAATGACACAGCCAACAATCCGTCCCCCGCTTCCATCGCCTCCTTCACCTGACCCTTAAGGCAGGTCAGCGCGTCCACCGTGGAACGCTCAGCCCGAAAACCGAACTGAGCGTCCGACAAGTCCGGCCCGATATCCCGCAGATGGCCCTTTAGGCGAGCAGCGATTATCCCCTCGATGACCTCCACAACCCAGTTACTGGGTAATACGATACCCTTTGGTAAGACTGGTTGTCAGACTTTCGGGCTTCTGACTACCCGTAACGACTGTCAAAGATCCACGAATGACAGCCGGGACCAACGGCTTAACGTGCTTTCCGAGGCACGGAGGAGTCTCAGTATGTAAAGATGGTCACCCATCCACAGACCAACCGCGGCAAGCGTAGCTTAACCTGATCGATCGACCTGTGCGGCTGTTATTATTTAGCCACGGACCCCTCGTTTTGTTAGTGTGTTTGCTACTAGGTATTATGCTCATTTACAGCATGCTCTCTGAGTGTACCTATACATTTTCTCATGAAAGCACAGACCTCAGAAACATACTTATTACGAGCATACTTCTTTCTAGCACGTCTGACATACACATGCTTATTATTTAGCATTCTAAATGGACGTTTCTTTGCGGAATGAATTAAATTCTTTAATGATGAATGAATTAAATTTGTTTTTGTATTGTGGAGAGCGTGTATTCCATAAACATTCATAGTTTCGGTATAGAAATATAAAATTTAAAGGTTTTTCATCGTGACTACGCAAACAAAACAAGTAACATGTTCGCATAGGAGACGTTCAAACTTGCTTTGGAGCCACCCCCCCTCTCACCCGCGCCTTACACCGTGTGCTAATTAGCACGAAAAAATAGACCGGCTTGCGATTAACTAGCGTGCTAATTCACAAGCATGCTCTTTTCATACACACGCGCTAATAATTGTATGCTACTAAGTAGCATCTGCTCGACACTAGACTAGAATGCTTATATGTGCTACGTAGCATGTGTATTATTCCAGGCTTTAAAGTTTAGTAGAATTGCTCATTTAAAAATGGAGTTTCCTACAGCCTGTTCGAATATTTGAATTTTTGCATATCCTGTCACTTTAGTGTCTGCAATGGCGTCACAAAATTACTTCCAGCCAGCATTAGTAATAGACAAATGATCAACTGCTTAATTATAGGTTAGGTACAGAAAACTGATATTTTATGTAAATTGCTCGAACAGCTGGAAGTCATAAGTTACCTGGGTCTGTAGAAGTAGTATTAAGTCCAATTATGTTGATAGAAATATCTAGCTTAAAATCTGGATTTTGTCTATGGTGTATTGTGATTTTAATAATTATTTTGGTAGTAGTCCTTGCGAAAGAGTTACATATGTACTGGGTAGTAAGGTAGGTGTTTACTGTAGCCCTAAGTCCGTCAATGAAGATAAGGTCCATCCAAAATAAGTTCGAAACTTCGGACTGATCCCTACATCGGATTAATTATTTTTTACGGACGGGCATAAACACATCGTGAGGGAGAATTGTGAAATCTTGGTCATCATTTTTAGATCGGACTAACTAGTTATTGCCCGTAATTTTGGCCGAAAATACGGATGTCTTTCTTAGGTAGTAGACGGTCCTGTCGGGGGAGCGGCGAATGCTTATGCGAATCCCGCAATCCCGGCCATAGGTAGAGGTGGAACACCGCGGTGGTTTTAGCCGGTTAGAGTCCGGCATGCCCCTCTGTCCCCCCCACGATGGAGGAAGTCTATGAGGATTTCTACCGCGCAACAAAAAAAAAAAAGGTAGTAGACGGTCCATATACGAGTCCTGAGAATAAACACGGCTTTGCCGCTAAATGAGAAAAAAATTAAATTTTAGCTACCTATTTATTTCAAGAAGACGTGTTCAATTCATCATGCTGAGATAGGAGCCTTTTGGCCTCGTATAGGACTTTCTGATTCATTTTTCTTTTTATTACTTTGTTTTTTTTATATAACTTGGATTTTTTTTTTTTTTTTACTGTGTTTAGTTTAGTTTGTGATCGTCCAATACGAGTCGCAATAAATACTTTTTCTTTCTTTCTTTCAATTTTACGTGCCCAAAACAATGTCTTAAAAAAATAAAAATATCGGAACTGATTCTAAAGTCGCTTATCTCTTTTGGTTACTTACTAAAATTTTAGGTAAACATACAATTTTAGTATGTAACCAAAGGTCTTCGTTGAGCAATCATTTTATTTAAGTAAGTATTGTACCTATCTGATTTTTTTTAGTTTCTTCTTTTTTTTTACATTTCTTTGCTTCCGCGAAATACCCTAAGCGTATACTCCAACTTCAAGAAATCCGCCCCTAAGACGACCCACTAACCGAAATTCCATTAGACTTTCTATTTGGATTGGTTTTTATAAAATGCTGTAACCGCTTTTCATGACGTTGCGTTGGCCGTCGGTGACTGCTGTTTTGCAAACTTATAGTGATTTAATATTTACTTATAGATTAATGTACAAAAACTGGGTTTAGAAAATATTTTGATACACTCTTTTTATCTTTACATATACCATAATTTAGTAGGTACCTACTACCTACTTATGGTTCGCTAATACTCCGACGGCCGCGGCATGCAGCCTCTCGAAAACGCGAACAGTAGATAAAATGAGATTCTGCTTATTTTATAAGGAAAACGTTTGAGAATAGTACAATAACTACTTACCTACTAATATTATTTTAATAAAATATTTAAGTATGTAAGTAATAAATATCTACTGAAATGAATTTTACAGAATCAAATTCATGAATTCCATGCTGATATCAAGGTGCGGGTAAATTGAAAATAAATGAATATGCAATAATATTAGTTCCTTGGTCAGTAAAGTTTTCTTACAGGGGAAGTTATTCCTTTGTTTTTTTCTTTCTTCATATTTTGGCAGAATAGCACTCCTTTCGGTAAAGCTTTGGTTTTCTGAGAAAGCGGTTCCGTCATTATTATAATGATCGTCATGTACAGACGCCAGCACATCAATCTATTACAATCTGTCAAATTTCTTTAATAGATTTTCAACTTTATCGCTAAAGCATAAGGTTCAAAGTTGATTGGGAAAATTTGACAGTTTCGGGTAGCTTGATGTGCTGGCCTCTGTACCTAAATCTGTCATTTTCACCGGTATTTGACATTAAGAGCGGTTCTGCACTACATCCGATCCGAATCCGAGAAATGCCGGTCTGAAGTGACCTTAGTCCTATTTGTATGAGGGGTTGCGCATTAGATCCGAACTACCTATATCTGTCCGAATTTAGAACATTCCCAATTCGTATTGAAGTCGGATCCTTAATTTGGACGCTGTCCTCCCATACCTACTGTAATTTGAAAACATTGTAAAAGCCAATTATTTTTAAAAGAGTAACCTCTTCTTGCCGGTTCTTCTCCATAGGAAACGACCAATTGGAACCGTGCACCTAGCTTGTGACATTTCATAAGTGCCCATGTTGGTTTATGTGAAATAAAAATATTTTGATTTTGATTGATTCGGATCAGATTTTTAAGCGTAGAGCCGCTCTAAGGTGTCAATAAATGCTCTGTATTTGGACAGCCGTTATTATGCGACCGGTCACCGCTTTCTTAAAAAAACCATAACTTTACAAGACTGAACGCAGTGCTATTAAAATCAACTTTCAGCCGTTAAAAAAAAGACATCTTGACTTCACAGCCAATCTTTGTCCGGTTTTTAACGCAATAGGCATAAAAAGAAAACCTAGCCCACTGCACAAAATTCCTATTTCCAAATACACAATCAATATAAAAGTAAAGATTATAAAATCAAATGGAAGTTCTCACAATCGATTGCTACTAAACTCCCCTCTACACAAAAAGGCGTGTAGGTATATAGCTAGCCTCGATGCCTTCGGTCTTAAAAAAAGAAAATTAAAAAAAAAACCACCCGACGATGAGGTAACGAACGAGGCGCGGTCGGCGCGTTCCTTTTTTAAAAACCTTCAACGTGTGTGGTCCGATTGGATTCGTATCAAGAGATATTGAACTTTAATACGATGCGAAATATGGTTGGTTTTCTTGTGTTAATGTTTTAAAGAGAGGTTTTTCTGTAGTATGTATGAATATTGGAGTTTTGAAGAACTTAATTGGTAGAAAATTGTATGTAATTTTTGTTTTGTGTGTGTGCGTGTGTTTTGACTTTCCTAATTCTTGTATGACTCAATATTGTGTATTGTTTCATTCGGTTTAATTGGTTTAATTTTAGTAGTTGATTGTTTTACGGACACCTGGAATATTTCATGGAGAGTATTATTTATTTTTACGTGTTCGCTTGACCATAGACTCGCACCAAAGACAAAATTATTTTTCATAGATACTTTTGTCAAGGCATGTACTTACAAAAGATTCTTAATTAAATTAGGAATCTTTATTTTAGCCGAAAGAGGTACTGCTGGACATAGGCCTCCCCCAAGCGTCGCCCAAAGGGCGCTAAGGGAGCTAAGGGTAGGTACACTAAGGGGCTATTTTATGAAGGCTTTTAATCTAATTAGATGCTTTGCTCCATAAGTAGCTCTACTTTCCGAAAATTTACATATTTACCTACAAAGATTTTGAAAAAATATTTTTATGCAAATAATGCTTCCTAAAGTTCTCAATAGATGGCGCTGTAAATCCCATAAGCAGGGTCATCGGGACTTGGGAGATTTTCAGCAAATCAAGTCTAAGTCATTTATTGGCTGTAAATGCGATACAAATGAGGTTAGGTAGGTATATACATTATGTAAATATTATGTATATAAGTTTCCTTATTGCCATAAAAACAGGTTCCAGAAAAATGTAAGACCCTGGCTCCAGAGGTAGGTTAGAGCACCTGTATTTCAGGTGCCACTGGAGCCAGGACCCAGGACACATTTCGCCATAGCTTGCAAATATTTATTACTTAGTAAGTATCTATTATTACAACACCAAGGTGCTAATTTCAATAGTCAAATCTCTAAACGGATGAACACAATCATTCAACATTAAACTAAATTTTATGCTTTACTAGCTGCGCTCCGCGGTTTCACCCGTGGAAATATCGGGATCAAAAGTAACCTATATGTTAATCCAGGGTGTCAGCTATCTCCATACAAAATTTTATCAATATTGGTCCAGCCGTTTGAGCGTGAAGTAGTAACAAACGTATAAACACACACGCTCACAAACTTTTGCCTTTATAATATTAATGTGATACTGAACCTCAGCCTTTTCTAATTAAGTAGACTGAAAGTCTATCCGGACATACTTATCTACAGATAACAAAAAAAAGACTACAGGTAATCAAAATAAAATATCTATAAAAAACAGTGGCCCTCCGGGAGTGCCGACAGAAGTGAAAACTCTTTTTTGAATCGTCATTAAACAAAACACAAACAATACTTTGCCATCACTCAGTGACATATCGGAAATACATTAAAACCGAGTATATCCCGAGGACAGCCGAACACATCCGAATGTAGCGCGGTGTCGGTAACAGTGGCGCGAATTCAATGGTTTTTTTCCATATCAATAAATGCCCAACAACGTGCCTAAAGAAGTTTTCTCTTCAAAATACTACCTAATCAAAATAAAATATCTATAAAGAAACGGATTTCTTTTTCCCAATTTTTTTACCGTTTTGCAGTTTTTCACTATTGCTCCTTGGGCTGTTGGCAAATATGTTTTTTATTTTTACCACAAAATATTTTTTACAGCAAAAAAAAGTTTTTTCTCTCCGTAGGATCGAAACTTGACACTGCAGGCACCGACCGGGCCAGATAAGGTAATCAATTGAGATAAATGATCATTGAGCGGCCAGAAGGGGTCAATTTCAATCATTTATGGTTTTGTTGACAATGGGATAAGGATTCCGTTTGTGCCGCCAAGGAAAATACTAACAAAAATCTTCTTTTTTTCTCATATAGCTATGAACTGTAGGAGAGGGGCTCCGTGGTTAACTACGACAGCCGCACCGGTCGATCGATCAGGTTAAGCTACGCTTACCGAGGTCGGTCCGTGGATTGGTGACTTCCGTGCCTTGAAAAACTGTTAGTCCCGGCTGTCATTTGTTGATCTTTGATAGTTGTTGTGACAACTATCATACCTATCACGTCTGCGGAGTTTCGCTAGCTAATTTAACATCCACATTTAGACATTAACACTGTCATTCTCACAAGTTCCTCATTTCATTTTTTTTTATTATACTCTTCATTATATTATTTATTTTATTGACGGCTGGTTGACACTTCCCGTGATCCAAGGGCTGGCTTTTACCTTGGCCAAAGGCTAAGCATTGCCATACAACGTGGCAATGCCGCCAGTCTCTTGGGACCATTACCAGTCGACAGCGATGCGGATGAATTTTTCGACGCTATATTTTAGTTTCTGTATAGTTTTAGTTAAGTTAGGATTTAATTTTGTTATTTTTAGTATTAGATATAAATTTCATATATTGATAAATGTCATTTCAGGATAACCACCATGCTTGACTCCTAATTCCAACAGTCCCACATAAGGCCAGCCTGCCGGAGTGCCGGGGTAGCGAAAGGGTTACCGCTGCCCCGGAACATAAAGGGCTAAGGAAGGAACACGGGTGGGTTTTAGTCAGTAAGAGTCGACACTCCCTTCCGCTCGACCCAGAGCGGGAGGAGTCATTAGATGATTTCCCATCCATAAAAAAAACTATTATTATATTAACTTCCATAAAAGGAGAAACTATTTTTGGCAGAAAACTCTTAGTAAACAACAATATCTTTAGTACTCTAACCCAAAATGGCGTTCCTGCACTTATTGCATACCTCCTATAAAATATGACTTCTTTACGGCCATTACCTGCGCTTGCGCACGTCAGAGTAATAGGATAATTACAGTGTTGCCAGCTAAAAGCGTGGCAAGTAATTATGTGTAGATAATTGGCGAAGATGGCGGGGTTGCCATGTATAATAATTGAAATGCCTAGCGTTGCGCTTGCGCTTGTCTGAGGAATTCTTTAGTTTTATATTTTTAATGGATAGGTGATTAACAAGATATCGTCTTTATGCGGGTTTGTAGAAGAGTTAACAAGAGATTAGTCGGAAAGACAGTTTTTATTCGCAGATAGAAAAACATTGCTATTCATGGGTTGGGTTCGAACCTTCGCCCTAATTGCGTAACACACTATCAATCGGAATCAGAATCATTTTGAAGCAAATTGCTAATCCATTGCTTCATAAGTTCGAAAAATTTGTCTGCTCAACACGTAAATAACGCAATGAATGTTGTTGAATTATCAAAATGAAACAGATTCCGATTGATAATGTGTTACGCAATTGCCCCGCTGGATAGGCGCTTTACTTTGTGTAAATTATTTCAACACCACTGCTCTCAAAACGGTGAAGGAAAACATCGTGAAGAAACCGACATGTCCTAGAACCAAAAGTTTGAAGACATGTGACATCTGCCAACGCGCAATGGGCCTGCGTGGTGGATAATGGCCCACTCCCTCTCACAGAGAGGAGGCCTGTGTCCCAGCAGTGGGAACGTTATAGGGTGAATGTTATGTAAATTACGATACATTACCTAAGCAATTCACTAATGCATTTCAATTTGAATGAAACCACCAAATCAAATCGTGGCAGCTTTTCAGTGAGTAAATATTCTCAGCCATAATTGTTTCTGCGTCATACAAATCAAACCCCACTTTAGTTTAACCGTCAAAAATTGCCATAACCTTAAAAAATACCAATATTTCGTGTATTTTTTTTCTCATGGCAACACTATTTATTAATTAAACACCTCGTTACGACTTAACAAAGAGTGCATGACTAGACATGTAACCTCAATCATCAGTAAAGAAGGGAGGCGTGTCAGAACGTTTGTGTTGTCTTATGCATGCTACATCGAGAACCGCTGCGGTAATTTTGATGTTTAACGTTTTAACAGGAAAATTGCTTCATTTTTTTCGTTTGAGCTGTATTTTTTGCTCACGTTCCTGTAAAGGTCACAGTTGATGGTTAAGTTTTATTGTTTAACTGTCAATAAACTATTATTTAAATTGTTATTAAACTCGAATCATAATCAGGATTAGCAAAAGTTCAAATGTTGTTAAGTTTGTATTTGGGAGCCCAACAGACGAACCTATCCATTTTCTAAATAGCAAATCATAGAATATTGATAGGTAAGTATGTTGTAATCTAGGCGCGGGCTTGCGGACGGCGAGCAATGGGCAGCCGCCGTCCGGTAAGGACCAGGCCCGGGTCGACGGCGCGTTGTGTCCAACGTGCGCGCGTTTTAGAAAAATGCCCAACGCGCCTAAAGTTTTCTCTCCAAAAATTGCGTCAGTAGGAGCTACATTAAGGGGTCCATACACGATCCATATCCACTTAACATCATCAACATAAACTCCGAAGCCACACCTGTCCTCAAAACAGCTGCTGCTAATTATGTACGAGAAAGGATATCAGGTGTCAATCATATGAATAAGTACTTCGTTATAGATGAGGTAGCCATGTTATTTATGTTGGAGTAATCTGTCAAATTGGAGAAGCATTTCAATGTCCTCCTTAATTAATTAGCTGAGAATATGAGAGCGATAATTTAAATAATAACATAAGGTAAAGCTGCGCTTGCCGCGGCCGGTTCGTGGATGGGTGGCCATCCGTTACATACCGAGAACTATCCGTGCCTTTTTTTTATCGTGTGGAAATCCTCATGGATGTCCACCACCCTGGGGTGGGTGGTGGGGTGTCAGACTCTTACTGACTAAAACCACACGTTGTCCTGCTGCTACCTTTAGCCGGGGTGCTGGAGTGCTTGCGCATTTCGTCACGCTCCCCCAGCCAGGTGTTGGCCCACATGAATCCATACGGACCCCATGAAGATACATTATAAATCATACATACAGGATCAGTCACAAGAAAATCAGCAAGAAATCCGTCAATGGTACCTTTAGTGTTATATGTCTATTAAAAACAATTTAGGTTGCGTTTGCTGTAATTATCTGGCTAGACTGGAAGCCGACCCCAAACTGGAAAAGGGTAGGTAGATTGATAGCGCAATAACTGGTACTAACTCAAAACTCCAAAGCGCATCGAACCGCAGAAAACCATTCAGTGATGATGATGATCTTTTCAAGCACGTCTCTAATCTATTTTTATAGATTAAGTTTTTCTATTCTTCAAAATCGTTAACTACGCACCGGTTCCTCGTCCTCCGAGAAAATAATCAAAGTATTTTATAAGCGTGGGGTCCGATTAACCCCTCAAGCGTCAAGTGTACACCAAGTGTACATAAGAGAAAGTGCTCGAAACGTCAACGGTACACCAAGTGTACACCACAGTGTCATTGTTCTATTGTCATTGTCATTGTTAAAATAATGACTTACTGCTCTCATTCAACTACTGTGTTTCGAAAGGTAGGCGGGCAAACGTGTGACAGGTTAAAGGCGAAAATTAGGTTCTTCCCCACAAACTTTCATCCCCTATTAGATCTTTTTTGGAAACCCTTGGGGACGGCTAATGAAAACGCCAAACAGATGAGGATTAAACCCAGCAATAATGAATGTGTGCTACTGTAGAAAACATAGCTGCTGTTAACTTCCAATTTTCATTTGCCGTGCCCCGACGTGAGGAAGCTTGGTTCAAAATATTTCCTGCAACTTATATTAAACCTAAAGGGCCAATTCAATATATATTATACCTTTTGGGCACGTTTCCTGTTGACAGTGATGCGGACGAATTTTTTGATGCCCTTTGAAAATTTGCCCTCCCTTTTTATATACCTAAGTACTTGTACCTACATACTTATTATTATTTGAAGACAGCTTTTTAAATTATCTAAATATTTGAATCTTTAATAAAATATTTCAAATATTAAAAAAAATAAAATAAAATGGAAGCTCAATAAACCAAATATATGTTATTATTTTGGTTTTAGAGGTTTTTGTTTGAGTCGGGGTTTTTTTTATTTATTTAATTTAACTTTTTTTTAATTAAACACCTAAAACTCAAACCATTTATTTCTTTTAAACCAATTACAGGCACTTTTGAATTGTCAAGAAGTTTGCCAGTTAGAAAGATGAAGCTAATTACCCATTCCAAAGATGTTCCAAAGCGTATGAAGAATAACGGGCAAGAAACTCCACAGAGAAATCCGAAATACAGTTTCTGCATAACCGTATTACAGCAACACTCCAAGCAGAAATGACCACAGATAACATAAAACAAACAGCCCAACCTTATCAACAAAATCTTTAACTTTAAGTCTTCCTTTTGAAACCCAATTTTCGCCGGCACGGTTTTGGGTGCGGCGGGCGGGGGATAAAAAACGAGTCGAAAAAAACGAGAAACGAGATGAAAAAACGAGAAATATTTTGACAGGTAACACAATAGCGGATCCCGTAACGCGCTGCGAGTAGCCTCTAATCGGTTTTAGACCCAGTATACAATATGGTAATTTTCGGGTCCGACTTTTATTTTTCTTTTGTCATTCTTGCGACTGATTTTTTGTATTCTGTGTGCAAAAGTAGGTATGCTGCTTATCCTGTTTCGTTATGCAGTATAACATACAAGTTTGTGCCCGCGACTTCGTCCGCGTAAAATTTCCCGTCGCGTCGCATTTCCTGCCTGCGCTATCACTTCGTTTTTACTTAACGTTATTTTTGACTTTTTTTCTTTTTGCTCGGTTCTTTTAAGTCATAGCGTGATGTTAAATAGCCTATTACCTTCCTCAAGGATTGGCCTATCAAACGCAAGAATAATTTTTCAAATCCGACGGGTAGTTCTGAGGTTAGCGCGTTCAGACAAACAAACTTTTCAGCTTTATTATTAGTAAATAATATAGGTACAGATCAGATTACTATGTCCTTTATTTCATAATTTATACATACATTACATTTTTAAATATTAGGGTTTAAAACTATTTAAAAATATTCCCTCAATATTCAATATACTGCCCTCTGGTATCGGAAACAGGGTCCAAGCTACGCTAAGTTTCGGCGGTCAGGGCTCCAGAGAGAGGAACCTCCTAACAATGCGGGCCGTGTCCAGAAGTACCGCTTTCTGAATCTTCAAGCCCTTGATCCAGCTGCCCAACGAGAGCCTCCTCAGGTGTTGGTCGAGACTTTTGGCCATCAGGCGATTGGCCGATACGACAATCGCTACAATGACAGCAGAGCTCACATTCCACATGTCAACAACCTCGTGTGCTAAGTCAAGATATAGACGTATAGATTTATTATTTAGTATAGATAGATTAGTATTGATACTAGTTTTAAATCATCGTCATCATCTGCCTAGGAAGCCGACCCCAACATAGTTGGGAAAAGGTTTCCAACTATGTTAGGGTTGGCTTCCAGTCTAATCGGATACAGCTGAATATCAGTATTTTACATGGAGCGACTGCCTATCTGACCTCCACAACCCAGTTACTGGGTAATACGATACCCCATGGTAAGACTGGTTGTCAGACTTTCTGGCTTCTAACGTCCCGTAACGACAGTCAAAGATCCACGAATGACAGCCGGGACCAACGGCTTAACGTGCTTTCCGAGGCACGGAGGGGTCTCGGTATGTAAAGGCCGACCAGAATAAACTTAACATTATTAGTAGTTGAAAAATATGTTCACCCATACGTCCATTCCAACTGCAAATGTAAGCTCCATTTAGCTGGCAGGATAGGGGAGCAATTGACTAATAAAACATTGCCCTTTATATATTCCGCAAATGTTATTATGTTTCTCAGAAATGAATAAGTATAATTTTCCTAAAATCGCTTTCGCTTATCGCTACCGCTCATCCGCATACCCTCTCCCCAATCCATGGTGGTTCCAAACACGTTGAATACTTTCACCTCTCCGGTGTTTAGGTAATTAGCTCACCGCAGGTATCATAGCATATTCCATTGTCCGCCATATTGGATTCTAAAGAACAAATAATGCATACTGGCGGGAATTTGATGCTTTTTGTGGGTTTTTAATAAATGGTTGTAACATATTGGGGAATAGATATTGGTATGAGGGGCTTGTGGCTAAGAAATAACAGCCGCACGGGTCGATCGATCAGGTTAAGCTACACTTGCAGCGGTTGGTCCGTGGATGACCATCTTTACATACCGAGACCCCTCCGTGTTTCGGAAAGCACGTTAAGCCGTTGGTCCCGGCTGTCATTCGTGGATCTTTGACAGTCGTTAAGGGTAGTCAGAAGCCCGAAAGTCTGACAACCAGTCTTACCAAGAGGTATCGTATTACCCAGTAACTGGGTTGTGGAGGTCAGATGGGCAGTCGCTCCATGTAAAATACTGGTATTCAGCTGCATTCGGTTAGACTGGAAGCCGACCCCAACATAGTTGGGAAAAGGCTAGGCAGATGATGAGGTAGGTATTGGTATCAGAATGTATTGTAGAAAATTAACATAAAGACGTAACATCACGCCTGTATTCTCCGAGGGGTCAGGCAGAGATGTACCTATAGTACACCCACATTTTGCCAGTTAATGTTTAAGTCCCATGTACCTAATAGGGGGCGAGCCTATTGCCATCAACCGGACACAAATCGAGACGGCTGCTACTGAGAAATTCCAGATAAAAATAAGTACTTTTAAAACTTTGCTCGACCTGGGAATCGAACCCAGATTACATGCTCAACAGCACTGCTTGCGTCCACTAGACCTACGAGGAAGTTCTCTAGTTTTAAAACTAGGTAGGTATGTATAAAAGGTCACCATCCAAAACCTAACAATTTTTTTTATTTTGTCTGGTATTTTAGCACTAGATACTTATAAATATAGTGAAATACTTACCTATGTTTTTAATATGACAAACTATGGTGTTCGCATTAGATTTTGACAACATTTTTTTACAAAGTGCGTAGGTCTCAGAGGGGTCCAAGGAGGTTAAAATATAAACCTCCTTGGAGGGGTTCTATTTATTGAATTATTGAATACACGTCATAGAGAATTTCGTGTCAAAGATCAAGAGATCCACTGCGTCAAATATTTGAAAAGAGAATTCCACGGAGAACGGAGACATTTTTTTCCTTTGACCGAAATCGATTTGGCGCGTTTGAAATATGACCGTTCTCGCTTGTCAAACGTGTCGAGTGCACTTTTGTTCTCAATTGCATGCCGCAGTGATATTGTTTGGTTTTTTCCTTTATTTGAATGTGTTTGACTGTCTATTAGTTGGTCGACTATATTGCAAAATTGCAGGCTGGACTTGTAATTCAGAATGTCCGTTATACTTACTTAAAACGGAATCTACTGGAATGTTTTTATCATTTAACCATCTTTTGCCCGTGCCCTCGTACGCGTATAATTTCTTATGCCCCCGATCCACTCCGTCGCATCGCATCGTCTGTCCGCGCTATTACTTCGTTCTCGCTCTGATTTTTTCCTTTTTGCTCTGCTCCTAAGGGTGCTAACGTGATGTTAAACAGCTTATAACCATCCTCAAGAAATACGCTATGAAAGGCAAAATTTTTTTTTTCAAATCTGACTGTTAGTTGCCTAGATTAACGCGTTCAAACAAACTGTTCAGCTTTATTTTTAGTATAAGTATATTTAGCATAGAAGATAGTTACTACGGAATTAAGAGGGGCTCGTGGCTAAATAATAACAACCGCACAGGTCGATCGATTAGGTTAAACTGCAATTGCTGAGGTCGGTCCGTGAATGGGTAACTAACTATGTCATGACGAGAATACCTCCGTGTCTCGGAAAGCACGTTCAGACGTTGGTCCTCGGGTGTCATTTGAAGATCTGTGGTAGTCGTCAAAGTTTGACAACCACTCTTACCAAGGAGTAGGTATCTGTTACCCAGTAACGGGGTTGTGGATATCCGATAAGCAGTCGTTTCATAGTTCCATTGTACAGGTATTCAGCTGCATCCGGTTACTCTAATAAACCATAATTATAATACTGTTTGTTCTGTTCCCATAGACAAACCGTGAAAACGGTTTTGTGGGGCATCACACTATACATCACACTAATATTATAAAGTCGAAAGTTTGTGAGTGTGTGTGTGTTAATATGTTTGTTACTTCTTCACGCTCAAATGGCTGAACCAACTTTGATAAAATTTTGTATGGAGGTAGCTGACACCCTGGATTAACATATAGGTTACTTTTTATCCCGATATTCCCACGGGATCGACATTTTCGCGGGTGAAACCGCGGGGCGCAGCTAGTAGTTCATAAGTCAAGATTATTTTATAAATAAACTCCTAAAAAAAAGTACGGAAGCTGACCCCCAATATAGTTGGGAAAAGGCTAGGTAGATGGTGAGGCGCTACAGAGTTCAACATCAATGAAATGACCAATATTTGAAGTTGTACTTACAAAAAAAATATCTGCACGTTCAAAATAAAGTGCAAGTTCATCATTAAACGAAATTCCTATACACTTTTAGTCATACTGCAGGTATTTAATACTTTTATTTAGTCACACACAATACCAATTTCATTCTTACCCGCAAAATTTTAAACCAAACTAAACTCTTTGCAGAAAAAAAAATAACAAGGCCCAATCAGTCATGAACCGTGCCCGTCAACAAATAAAAAAAAATAAAGTCAAAACACTTGATAATCAATTTTACCGCGAAAGTTGTACGCCGAAATATGTAACAAACTTGTATTTGCGGCTGTCAAACTGCTTTTTGTTCTGACAGCCCATAGATTGGGTATTTGAACAGCTGTATTGGTAAGTTTGCGGGGTATCAACAATGGTTTCTTAGAAATACCTGCCGAGCCTTTTTGAATCTGTTTCATTAGCGACAAGCGTAACTTATTAGGCGTTTGAATGCAGCACGAAATTGACAATGTGACCTGTATTTGTCAGAAAACGCCATATTTCTGTGTTTGCATTAGTCTGTTTTGAGATCCGTGGACAAAATGTTCGTGGTAAGAAAGTTCTACTTATCAAAGATATAAAAAAGTTGTTTCTTTTTTTTTGCCAGATAGGTACCTATTTAAGTAATTACCTATTTCTTTTCACTTAAACTTTTAACTAATAGATGGTTTCTATGCTAAAAACACGCAATATTCGTTAAAAACACGACAAATCAATTAAATACGAAAATTTAAAAAATATTGTAGACTTCTCGTAGCGCGCGTAGCAGAGTCGTAGACCCCTTGTTTATCTGTAAGTAATATCTAGTATCTACCGTGCCTTTACTATCATTTTATTTCGTTATTTATAATTATGTTTTTGTTGCTTATTCCAATAAATCTATGACATTACTTGTATAAGGAAAAAATAAGAAAGAAATACATTTATTTAACACAGACCAAAAGACACAATACACAAGATACCTACATACATCAGATAAAAAAAAAAGGTCAAGACCTCATTTACCTAGTAGAGTATCTAAAGAATTTCGATTTTTATTTTTAAGAAAGCTCAATGAACTGTTTCAAGCCACTACTATTTAAACATAACTGATAGATTCACTAACACATCCATTGCAGTAGGTATTTTGAAGTGGAACGGCCATGCATAACTAATTTTGTGTCAAAATTATCTAAGGTAACTATACGCGCGTCTCGCACCTCATGGTTCCTAAAAACCTCATTAAGCACAGAGCGTGAACATTCCTCCACACCGTATCAAAGGATTCCAAAAATCCCGTTGAACCCACAGGACATTACTAGTCAAAATACAAACTCCCACAGCGTTACAAATCACGCCAAAATATTGACGTAAAGTTTGACAGCTCTTTGAAAAACGAACACCGAATTGTCTCTGTCACCTGGCCATAGACAATGGTGTGTTTACACCGTCGCGAATTTGTGTTTTGAATAAGTCCTCTTTGTGTAAAGACTTTTTGTTTGTGTTTTGAGGTAAACATATTTTTCTGTACTCTTGTGTGTATAGTTTTATTTATCTTATTGTTGGTACTTAGTTACTACTGGGTATGTTACGCGTGCCCAATTTTATTTCTAATAAGTACGTACCTGCAGTAATGAAGTGGAGAAGTTTAAAGAAGAATTTCTCAACGCCGAAAGAGTGCAAAACAAAATTGTTATATTTTAAGTGGTCAGACAGAACCCTAATAATTAAGTAATGTTTGCTTTTATTCTGTGCAACATTCCGCTAATGGTTTAGTTTTGTCCATACACAGTAATTACTTATTAGTGGGTAATTAGTGTGTATCAAAGAACTAAAACACTATACTAGCGGAATTAACTACTGATAACCACTAGCGTAAGAAGCGAGGGGCGCATCTTAGTGGATGGCACTATCTGTAACAGGGTCTCTCCCATAGACTACTATTATAAACTAGAGAGTCTCTCCTACTGACGAAGCTTGATGACGCACGACCACCTGCTCCACGGTCTTGCCGCACCTGCTTGGCGAGGGACTCTCATTCAACCCCTTCCAACTCTGGAGGAGTTCTACCTACTGTTCCAGAAAATACCAAGTCAAGATTTTTCTAATATTGCGTTTTTTTTATATCATTTTATAAAAAAAAAATGTAAGTGAGTTACAATTAGCTCTTAACAATTAGCCTTCAGCTAATTGTAATGTTACAAATGCCACACATATAAATTTCCCATACCAAGTTCCCACGTATTGCTGAAGCAAATCAAAACGCAAGGAAATACAAAATGAAAATATAACTCGATATTTTTCATTATAAAACCAATGGAGGCATTATTGTTGACTGGGCGTCAATTCGGCCGTGAAATAAATAAGCGACCAACGACCGGCGACCAGCGACCACCGGTCGCAATAACAATAATATTGTTTATGTGAGATTGTTTTACATTTTACTGCATTTGCGCAATGAGGAAATTGGTTTTGGATTGGAGGAAAAAAACGCGGCGGTTGGAGGTTGGCGTTTTTTTTTTAAAGATGGCTGAAATGCGATTATTATTTTTCTATTTGCTTGCTGATATTTTGGCTGAACTGAACAAGCAACTTCCGTCATCATCATTTCAACCCGGAATCACCCACTGTTGGTTATATGATGTAAAAAACACTTCTTTCATATATCTATTGCTGGGTCGGGGTACCTACATAAGTAGGTACCCAGCCATACTTTCCAGTTCCGTGCGTGATCATCCAGGGCCCTTGACCACTCAACGATTTTACTTCGAAAACACGTCAAATGTCAATTCCTTGGATAGTCCCGCCAATTACGCGTTCATTTCGCGCGGTTTCGTTGATTATGTCATAGACAATAGGTACGTTACCAGGTGTTTCCCGCGATTTTGACAATATCGTCAACCCAACGCTCTTTTGGATGGCCCTGGTTTCTTTGGCCTAAGCTGGGCCACCATTCAATCACAGCTTTGCTCTATCGGCCATCTCCTCGTCTAACTAGATGTCCTTCCTCCTCTTGAGGCGCATCGCCCTGATCCCGATATCGCAGACTTTTGACCGACGACGGATTTCTGTGTTACGCACTCGATTTTGTAGGGTTATGCCGAGGAACATCCCTAATCTTGTAAAATTATCTAGTAATTTTCCATAGCTGCTTTTTTATTTATCTTGGACACAGCGGTTACCATCTATATAGTGAGAGAGTCATATTATATACCATCTATATAATAGGTAAGGCTGCAGTTTGTTTTATTTTTTGACGCGCTAATTTTCGGAACTAACTATCAGTCGGATTTGAATAAACCTTTTTACATTTGACAGCCCCATTCGTGAGGAAGGTTATCTATAGAACCTTAGGAGCTGAGCAACCAGAAAAAAATCAGAAAGAACGCTAAAAGAAAACGAAGTAAACGCGGGCAGGCGATGCGATGCGACGCGATGCGATGCGACGCGATGTCACGCGACGCGATGCCATGCGACGCGATGGGATAGGTCGGGGGAACAAGAAATTTTACGCGGGCGAAGTCGCGGGCGAGCTAGTTTTAAATAAATCGAAAAATTAATCAATTGAATATGTGCGTCACGGTGGCCACCTTATTATTTAAAATTCGACGCAGTTTACTTAAAAATGGTTAATTGGTTAGGTTAGGTAAGTAATTGTGACTCTTTTACAAATTAATTATCTTTCCGCTCAATTAATTTTTATAGTTCTCAAAAAATAAGCTGTTACAGCGCTGTCTAATTAAAACAAAAAATAAATCAAAAGCTCGCTTAATTTTCTAGATTATTCTCGTAATTATTTAGGGTTCCGTATCCAAAAGGGGAGCAGCAGTGACCCGGTGGTGTTGGCCCGACTTACAAGTAGGTCGTGAGTTCGAACACAGACCACTTTGTATACTTAATTTCATCACCACTGCTCTCGAAACGGTGAAAACATCATGAGGAAACCGGCATCTCCTAGGACCAAAAATTCGAAGACATGTGACATCTACCAACCCGCACTGGGCCCGCGGTTGTTTACAGCCCACTCCCTCTCACCTAAGAGGAGGCTTGTGTCCCAGCAGTAGGAAGATTATAGGCTGCTTATCCAAAGGGTTCCATTCAACCTTTTAACTGAGCCATTTGTCTGTCGGACTTTCTTGCCTGTACATTATGTCAGAAACAAAGCTGTCATTTTAAAATCGTAATAGTTAGCCAGAATAAAATTTTCTCAAAATACGTTCAACTATGGACGCTATCATAGACAATTAATAAGAAGTCCAGTTAGAACTCCTTGTCCAGGGGGTCACCGTACAGCAAATCTCGAAAAAAATGCAAATTTCATAGATTTTCACTGACGTGTGGGCAGACAAATGGCAATCTCATTCAAAACATTTTGTAATTCTATTACGTTTTTCAACGAGATTTACTTATCTTATTAATATTTCCGATAATTTACGGACCGTTATTGGTTAAAATTAAGACTCTTGTATTTTTACCAATTCTTTACCAATAATGAAGAAAATACATCATTATAACTTTGCATAGTAGACCCTCCCATATATATGGAAGTACTTAGCTATCACAGGGAAAATTAACTTACGAGTCTATTTATATGCCCAGTTTGGCAATAAAAGATACCATAAAGCATAAGCATCTGTCTGGCATTAATGCTGAAATGAGCCTTTTTTGGCGCAGCCGTGAGGCACACACTATTGTTGTCAATATAATTATTTTTTTATTTTATTAATTTTGTATTTTGTTTCACGAACTGTGTCCAAATAAACTTTTTTCTTTCTTTACCGTGGTAAGCAAAAAGATTCGTTTTTGCTTAAGTCAGTCCCATTATATTTTTGACTTTTCCATCGTTATCGGCGATATAATGATTATGTCACTTTGTCTGCCTTTTGTGATGGTACGAAACCCATAGAACGCGAGACCGACTCGCACTAGGCCAGTTTTTCAACTAAATAAGTACCTATCAGTTTATTTAAATGTTACGCCTCATTTAAAAACTAATCTCAGAGAATGAAGTCTTCTAAATAACTTGGTGTATTTTGTAATTTACTTGCAATAAAAGAAAGAAAAAAAAGCATAATGGCGTCGCTGGTAAAAAGTGAATCATTATGTATATTAAGCTATCCATCTTCGCGTTAGGTCATTAAGTTTAAATTAGACTGGTCTAGATCCTGAGGCGTTGAAGCGATCATAATAATAAGTAGGTGCCCGTCGGGGTTAAGATTATGTAAGTAAAGTATCTTCTTCTCTTATCTCTTCACGTTACAGGAATTGATGGACGCTAGTGATGGCGCCAAACAAGTAGCCGAATTCTGGGCCGAGTACATTTAGATTGCTATCGACACGCTAAAAAGAAGAAGTATCTTCTCATTTGTGTTAACGTTTTCCTGGGTGCGTTAACACTGTCTTCCTCAGTGCCGCTGACACTCCGCGTTTATTGAAACTTTAAATAATATTTTGGAAATTAAACTGTTTAATTTCTATTGAAAATCAATGTATAGAATGATTACGCGATAAATTGATGATTTTTAAGGTGGCCCTGGGATAAACAACACATTTTATAATGTAGATACAATAATATAACTTATGTCTGCAGTGTCCCTAACCCGCGTGACGTGTTTGTCGTAAAATTATGTATGCGGCACCCTTATAAGGGCTTCATGAAAATGAAAGTGGCAATAAAAGTTTTAAAATAGCCTCAGAGAGTGGCGAAAGGCATCTCCTGGGCAGTCTGACTCCATCTCAAATAGAGGTGGCAATAAGTGTTCGTGGAGGCCATTTTAGCCTCCACGAGAGCCGATCGGCGCACCCGAGGCAGTCTGCCTCCATTTAACGTATTGCTGACTGGCAAAATTTTGTAGTTCATACCGATACGAGATCAAAAGAATGTGTGAATCAAATTCATTCGAGAAAACTGAGAGTCATCATGAGACGAGTGAATACTGCTACTACTATACAATTACTTCAAGGGTACCCTTAGTTGTACCAGCACCTCGTATTTCTAAACTGTTCCACGGAACCGCAGTTGGAAACACTTTGTTTCGGTGCCATAAGTGGAATAGCTTAGGTGCCGCCCGCTCAAGTGCAATTGAAATCGGTGCTTAAAGTGGAATACCTCCGCAATGGGTCCGCGTAGTGAATAAATGGCCCACTCATCCTCACAGAAATGAAGCTAGTGTCCCAGCAGTGGGAACATTATAACATGCAGTAGTACCATAGCTAACCTCATAATTATTATTTGAACATACTGGTAAAATGCATAATCAGTAGTGTCCGACCGAAGCTTCGGCTTCGGCTTCGGCTTCGGCCACCTTCGGCCAAAAAAGCACCTTCGGCCAAATCTTCGGCTTCGGCCAAAAATTTGCCGAAGGTTTGGCCGAAGCCGAAGGTTTGCTAGTTGTCAAAATTTTAAATTTACTGAACGATGCTAGAGCGAGACGGAGAGTGTGCAGAGCAGCAGAGTTTCGCCGCGCCGCCGCACCGGACCAAACGACATGTATATGTTGGTCACTCGGCTCGTTATTGGGCTAAATCTCTAAAGCTCTCACAATATGTATCTAGTATATTCTGAGATCAAAGTAACTATCGTATTTCTCAAGGTCAATGACACCTTCGGCTTCGGCTTCGGCTTCGGCCGAAGGTTTTGGTGAATACCGATTAATCGGCTTCGGCTTCGGCTTCGGCCAGAATTGCACCTTCGGTCGGACACTAATAATCAGCCACTAACGTTCCTACTACTGGGACATAGGCCTCCTCTCTTCAAGAGGAAGTGGGCTGTAATCCACCACGCGGGCCCAGTGCTGGTTGGTAGATGTCACATGTCTTCGAATTTTTGGTTCTAGGACATGCCGGTTTCCTCACGATGTTTTCCTTCACCGTTCTTAAAACAATGGTGATTAAATTGTTTACCTACACAAAGTAAAGCGCTTGCCTGGGTTTGAATTGAATCCACGATGTACAATTTGTAAGTCGGGCCTTTACCACTGGGCCAAAATATTTGGTCAAAATAATATTAAGTATCCAATATTAAATTGTCCAAGGAGCTAAGTATTGTCTAACCGACTCGGGCGGTTTAGATCAACGCTAGAATATTTTCGAGCTGTCATCGGTTTGAACAAATAAGTAATTTTGGGATGCGTGAAGAAGCCTCCTTGTGTAGCGCAGTTTGTGCCGCCAGTTACTCAACTGAACGCTCGCGCTCGGCGCATCCTGGACAGTCACACCCAACATCTTATTTGACTGACCAATTCTTCCCTTGCGGTGGTAGGGCTAACGTCCGCTTGGTTTGCGACCACACCGGAGTCCGGCGTCGTCGATGCGTGGGAGTTCCAGTGCCTTAGGCATCTTCTGGGCATGCTCGTTCCATAATAGACCTCATCCATCGCTTTCCATCACATTCAGCAATAAAAATAAAAGTAATGGAATCCGTATTACCAATTTCCGTATGCCAAATAAGTCCTAGTTTTTTTATAATTTTAGGAAAAACTAATTACCTATTACGTGTTCCGCTTGTTGTTTCATAAGGAAACCCTTTTACAAATCCGTATTTCCTAACTTTTCAGCTTTGTGAAGGCCCGGAGGAATGCATAGCCCCCACAAGATCTACACACAGACATTTCTATAAAAAAAAAAAAAAAGATTTTTGATGGATTAGCTATAGATTACGATATTAGCTATAGGTACTTATGTACATGAAGCTATAGTTTGTTCAGAGCTTTTTTGACGTGTAGGTACTCTTACCATTCATTGCTATATTCCGATATCCGAAAGTAAGGGCAGATTTTTACAGTTAGGTACTACAAAACTTTAAAACTGCTACCGAAGTACTTACTAATTGTAAGTATTTTGCGGAAGAAGGTACTCTTTAATATGAGAATCATAGATGGATAGGTTTCATTTCATAACATATGCTTAAAATTTTAAAAGGAGTGAACATGAACACCATGTAACAATAAATTATTGTCCTTTAAAAAGTTATGAATATCGACTCAACTCTCGTCAAAATCGGTCTATTACTTACAAAGTTACAGAACATTATACCTTGAAGTATTAACTCATACACATTACAACCTCCATACGCTTCAAAACTCCTTTGTAACCAAGCTTCACAGAATCAACGACATTGCACGTTTAAAATCTATTCTGTAACCACAAAACATAATCAAAATGAATAGTTATTTTACCACGCTACTAAAATCATACATTACCGAACAAAACGCATACAATGAGCGTCTAAAAACTCCAGTGCGTAAAATCCTATCAGCAACACTAGAACCATAGAGAACTTAAATATGGCGGCTTGCGCAAAACCGAAACAGTTTAATTACAAGCAATCCGAGAACGGACCACACACACAGCTCATTAAAACACGAATCATAACAATAATTATTTTACCCCAGCTTATAATTTCGCGCGGGAGAAAAAAACGTTAATATTAAAACATAACCTCATTATCAATGTGTCAACAACTCAATTTATAGCGGGAAACCGGCGACGCCCTGCGCGCGGGAAATATCAGCCAATGACGCGTAGCCTGTTCTACTCGACCGAAACAACGAAAAGTGTTGCTATCTCTTTCTTGCTTGTACAAAAGTAGTGACGCACGAATCGTTTGTCAATGTTCCTGTCTTTGTCTTTTAGGGGGGATCGTTCTATTTTTAAGGCTAATGAATATTACGGGATGACGTTATTAATTTATGCGAGGGATTTGTTTTTTTAATCACTCGTTTTGATTATATAGGCTTTGGAAAGATTTAGGGTTCGTTGGAAAATACGGACTGGTTTTTATTTTAATCACTTATTATTTTTCTATGCAGGGTTTTAATTAGATGGGATTAGAAATAGTGGATGCACGTATGAGAAACTAGTTGTTCACGTGTCAGTGTCTTTGCCCATGTTGATCAAGATTTTTTATCGATTTGATGTTGTTTAACTGCAGGGCTAACCCGATAGTGAATTCAAATTTGCGTTTTTTATTTTTTATTTTTCTAAAAGAGACGACAAATCGTACATCTAACTCCAAAATAATTATATCTCCATTATTAAAGATACTGAAGCTACCATATCGAATGTTATATTCATTCAATACAGCTTATTGAATTACAGAAATTGACAGCCTCAAGCGCGCCCCTATCACATCGAGCATGGATGACATGTGACAAACATACTTAGCAGTCATTCTTTATTTATGATAATGCAGACGGAGACGGGGCGAAATTGAAAGCTCGCTCAATCGATGTAAATTAGTCTGCTTATTCATCTTTTTATACGTTTTCCTGTGGACGTTGCCATGTTTACAGGAACTGAACTTTATTAGGAAGTTCGTATTGAATTCGTTTATAATACCTATGCATGATGTAGTAGGGGCTCGTGGCTAAACAATTATAGCCGTACGGGTTGATCTTTAAGGTTAAGCAACGCTTGCTGCGGTTGGTCTGTGGATGGGTGAGCATCTGTAACATATCGACAGTGCGACACCCCTCTGTATCTCGAAAAGCGCGTTAAGCCGTTGGCCTCGGCTGTCATTCGTAGATCTTTGGCAGTCGTTACGGGTCGTCACAAGCCCGAAAAGTCTGACAACCAGTCGTACCAGGGGGTATAGTATAGTGTTACCCACAAACTGGATTGTGGAGGTCAGAATGATAGCCACTTATGTGCAATAGGTAGGTACTGGTATTCAGCTGCATGCGGTTAGACTGTAAGCTGACCCCAACATAGTTGGAAATAGGCTAGGCAGATTATGATGCAGCAACTGACGGCATTCTGGCGAAGCCTAAACGTAACTGAATATTTAGCATAATCAGCCAATAATGTTGTGTGCTGTGAGAGGGAACTGAATACTTAGTTTTTGATAATCAGTTCAGCAACAGTTGGGTAGGCGAGTTACCTGATTAGGCTAAGAGTCTAGGATGCCCGAAACCCTTACGTAGATCAGATAGGATCGAAGACTTCAAGAGGAAGTTGGGATGGACTGCATTCGAAAAACAAAGGCCCTGTGTTGTGGCACGACTTGGGTGAGACCTGCCAACATTGGACATCGATATTTTGATTTCATTGACAGCGATTATTATTCTTTGACACTTTTAGGCCCTTTCAGGCTTTTTTTTGGGGTATTCAGCTGAATCCTGCTGGTAGCCGACTTATGTATAATCAGCCTATAATGTTCCCACAGCTGACACACAGGTCTCCTCTCTTCAAGAGGGAGTGGGCTATAATCTACCACACGGGCCCAGTACGGGTTGGTAAATGTCACATGCTGATATTTTCGAATTTTTGGTTCTAGGACATGCCGGTTTCACCATTTTGAGAGCAATGGTGATAAAATTATTTCAGTACACAAAGTAAAGCACCTGCCTGGGTTCAAACCCATGACGTGCAATTCAGTCGGGGCGGTTACCGCTGGGCCACCATTGCTCCTGGCCGACGTACAAAGTTGTGAAAAGGCTCGGCTGATGATAAGGTCAATGCTAGCACACTAATTGTGTAACATAAACAGTACCTAATTCATATACCTACTTAATGAATAATGAGTTTCAGAAAATCTTATTCTCACACACACATGACATTATTTGACACACCAATTCATCTTTTCTATTGTTGAAATGAAAGCATAATGAATTTGAATTGAATTAAAATTGTTATTTGATCGTGTTTGCATTGATGTTCGAGACGAAGATCGTACGGCATTAGCAATGTATAATTAAACTCTAACACCAATTAAAATAATACTTACACTTCAAATAATTATTTACGACGGAACCCACATATATTAATCTCAACACCCACACTAACAAAGATTTTATGTTTTAAGAATAAACAGGGTTGCCAACTCATAGACTTTTATGAATTCGACCTCATTTTGAAAATAGATTAAAGAATTTGAATTTTAGAACAGTGTTGGTTGATATATATTTTTTAACTGCTGTCATAATATTTCTTTATGGTATTTTATTTATTTGTTTTTATTTTAATGAGATTTCGGCTGCAGTCTTTATTCAAATATTTAAAAACAAATTGACGCAGACCTAATGGGATGGGAAGTCGAATATTTAGTAATATTTAGCTTTTTCTTATATTTTTAGTAGAAACCTGGACTGATAGTTACTATAAAGTCTGAAATCGCCATCCCGTCTTGCAACTGCGGTGGTCAATGCTCGTGCCTTCTCTGTATGAGAAGAATCCTTTGCCCTGCACAATCTGAATGATTTTGAATGATATTGCCAATCCATTGCTTTATATGTTCTAAAATGTTGTCTGCTCAGCAACGTAAATAATGCAATGAATGTTGTTGAACTGTCAAAATGAAAACTATTGCTACTGTTAGTGTGTTACTCAATTACCTTGTGGCAGTGGGACTGGTATTATAGCTCTTTTATTTTAGAAGAAACTATTAAACCTGTAACTACTTACAACTTAACTTGAGTAAGTACCTATGCACAGTCAGTTATAGCAATTAACTGAGCCACCTTTACATAAATGGTTGAGATTTTTTAGAATACGAATCGATAGAATTTTATTAATCTTTTATATTTTACTTACTTTGCTCAAATAAATAAAAGATAAAATAATTATAAAATTCTATCGATTCGTATTGTAAAAAATCTCAACCATTTATGCAAAGGTGCGTCAGCTAACTACTATAACTGACTGTAGAGAGCCGCACAGGTCGATCGATCAGGTTAAGCTACGCTTGCCGCGGTTGGTCTGTGGATGGGTGACCATCTTTACATACTGAGACCCCTCCGTGCCTCGGAAAGCACGTTAAGCCGTTGGTCCCGGCTGTCATTCGTGGATCTTTGACAGTCGTTACGGGTAGTCAAAAGCCCGAAAGTCTGACAACCAGTCTTACCAAGGGGTATCGTATTACCCAGTAACTGGGTTGTGGAGGTCAGATAGGCAGTCGCTCCATGTAAAATACGGGTATTCAGCTGCATCCGGTTAGACTGGAAGCCGACCCCAACATAGTTGGGAAAAGGCTAGGCAGATGATGAGAGACGCCAGCACATCAAGCTACTACCTACAATCTGTCAAATTTCTTTAATACATTTTCAACTTTATCGCTAAAGCATAAGGATCAAAGTTGATTGGGAAAATTTAACAGTTTAGGGTAGTATTTAGAGTTTCTTGTCCTTTCTTCTAGCTAGTCATTAATTGGTTTATCACACTAATATTATAAAGGCGAAAGTTTGTGAGTGTATGTTTGTTACTTCTTCACGCAAAAACTACTGAACGGATTTGGATGAAATTTGGCACACAGATAGCTTATAACCAGGATTAACACATGAAATACTTTTTGTCCCGATATTCCCACGGGATCGAAACTTATGCGGGTGAAACCGCTGGTCGCTGCTAGTTTCAAATGCTTTGAGTTTGAATCTAGAATCAGTTCTATCTTCTTGAAAATTATGGCGTTCAAAAGTGCCTTTTAAATTTTATGGTCTACAGTTTGAAATACATTACCTATTTGACTTGTCAAAATCTGACAAATTTATTGTATTTATACAATACATTACATAACCTTTAAAATTCTCTTTCCTACTTGACGCCTGCCTATGTTACACCGGTTACACGGAACCCTACATCAAAACCTACCATATAATTATGGTGGCAACAACAAAAAAATATTTCGTCAGTCGGCCATCTTGGACCGTTTGGAAACGTTCCAGATTCAAGATTTAAAAACTTAATTCTTTCGGTCGTTAGCGCTGGCTTCGGTACTAAGTGGTTTTTTGAATAATACCGGTTTTTAGTGTTATGTGGACTGTTTAAGCTTTCCATGGAATTGTTGAGGTAGGTACAATCTAGGGACATAAGTCGAGTAGCACGGTAAGGATTGTTTTGCTGTGAACGCGCAGTACAAGCCGTACCGGTACCTAATATGTATGTATAAGTGTATTAACACAGAACGCACACCTCAGAATTTATACACTGGTGTCGAGCGAAACAAAAACATATCACTTTCTAATTACGTATGACCTTGGGCGGTTCATAGGATTGCTAAAATTGATAGCGTTTTAATAAGTTCAAATAGCTCATAGTGTAACGTATAAGATAAAGAAACACTAGGTTCTAGGTTCAAATCTCGATATGGGGTTTTTTTTTCTTTTCAACAAATTTATCTTCATCTGTTCTTTTATTATTCGATAAATTAATAAACGAGAATAATAATGTAATAATTGTTTTTATTATTATATAGTTAGTGAAATATGGGGTTAAGAATAAAAATCTTTTATAACTGATTACAAAATGTTTATTCGTTATAATTTTATAAAGTATAAATAAACTTCTAGTTTAGGACTTATTGTGGTTATAGCTTAAGTATTCATTTTCATTACGAAAAGAAGATTGAAACTAAACCTCAAAATAATCCTTATTACGAATATGCTACAATATAATTTTATTATTATTTACTATTTTTTATTTAATATACTTATATTTTTTTATTTTCTAATTCCTTGCTTTCCATCGCTGTATCGCAAAATATAAACGTTCTTGTTTATGATTTTCAATCAACTATGGTTTTTGAGCTGGTTTTTGTTTGCACGGCGAACGGTTCGTAAAGACGTGTCGAATAATAATTCGGCAAAATATCTCGTTGGTATATAACCAGTCGCTTACGACTGGCAAGGCTACCCTCTTCCTTATTTAGTGGCCCTCCGACTCACAGAAGGTAATTTCTCTAAAACAAAAAAGAAGTACTGTTAGGCTACTAGCAAAATACGAATAAGTATTACCTACGATTTAGAAACAAAATTATAATGAAAAAAGAAATGTTACATATAGATAATCATCACTTAAAATCTAGCACTTCGAAATTATAATTTTTTTATCTATTTAGACCTTATAATACGTTTCAAAAAATAACTACAAGGATCAGCAGTTCTATTTTAATAAAATAAATGTTTGAAAAAATAATTAACTCATATTCATAATACTCACATTAAGTTCGGTTTCATAAGATATTTGTGTTATAATATTAAGTCCACTTTTACGCAGCGCAATCATATTCGCTTTAATTTCAATATTCTGCATTTTAAAAGGAACTACAACACGGCTAATAGATAGAACACAGACACACGTCGCCAATAAACAACCAACCAATAACGTTATAATATTTAATCGCGGTGAATGACTCGTATAACTGTCTACCTTATAATTTATTTATTTAGATATCTGTGGGTATAATCATAAAGTTTTACGAATTAAGCGCACAAGACGAACATGACAAGGAAATATAATTATAGTCAAAAGCGTGATTATTCGAAGTAATTATTAAAACATTAAAAAACTATCATCGCGCGTGAGATTCGAACTCACGGATCGCTACGCAGAACGCACTTACCCAAATATGATAACCGCTAGGCTATCATGACATATACCGTAGCGGTTGAATTTATGAAATACAATCAGTTGCAAATGAATGTGAGTGTGTGTGTCTATAGTAAAGAAATGACTCATTAAAAGAAGGTCGTAAGTAAAACCAAAGTGTCAATCTATTGCTTTGTGAATTTGCTACTCCACTTATGTCCCTTACTGTACATACCTACCTCAAATTCCTCCTTACCACATGGTAAGGAGGAATTTTTAGGTTATATAGGTATTTGAGACTCGTGGCTTAATAATAACAGCCGCACTTCAAGGTTAAGCAACGCTAGCCGAGGTCGGTCCATGGATGGGTGACCATACATTTCGTATCAAGATCCTCGGAAAGCACATTAAGTTTTTGGTCCCGGCTGTCATTTGTAGATCTTTGACAGTCAGAGTCCAAAAGTCTGCGAACCAGTTTTACCAAGGGGTATCGTGCTACCCAGTAGCTGGGTTGTGGAGGTCATATAGGCAGTCGCTAAGAAGGTGTGTTTGTGCAAACAAGTTCCACTGCACACATTTGAGCTCGAGATACACGAATAAAATAGAAAACGGTCCTTTAACTTATATAATGTGTGCAGCTGTAGAGTACCTTGACATTTTTCTTTTCGTTTGTATTTTTGCAAACTAACAACATTCTGTATTTTTTTTCGGGACTCGTCATGGTATTTCCGTGTTTCCATATAAGTAATTATACAATACAAAAATGACAACTAATAGAACATACCTTCATCCCTCTCATCATCAGAGAGTGGTTGCCTCGGATGCGCGAAGACATCTGGCAGGAAATTTCGCTAAAGCCGCTTGATATGTCGTTTCTCCGTCTTCTGTATCGCGGTCTGGCAGCGCTGGTGGTGGATTAGCAGCTCGGCCGTGTCTCGGAGGATTTTTATTACTGTTGACAATGGAGGAAGGTAATTTTTAGTAATGGTAAGAATCGTTCTTGATATCTTAGTGGAGTTGAGGAAATAATATTAGTAACAAAGTCGAAATAACATAATAAGTAAATATCGTCATAATAAATTACGCTCAACACATTTTCATTTACATTGTTCAAACCACAAGATAGTAACTAATAATTTATTCAAAAGAAACAAAAGAAAATAAACAGCTGCCTATACCTATTACAACTCAGAAAACAAACTTAGAAAACGTATTAAAAATCTATAAAAATGGAGATTTCAATCTAACGTGGTATTAATCTTGAAGTACGTAATTAATTTCCGAAGACTGTCGGACGTTGAAAAAAACCCATCTGCCATCTGTCGGTTGAATAGAAAAACTTAATAATAAAATTTTGGTAAATAAGGATTTTTGAAATCGTTAGGGGGAGAGATACGGTGTGTTGTTTTTCGAAAACGTCATCCAGGCAATTTCATTTACTGTTTAGTTCAGTTTATAAGTAATTTTTATGATAAATAGGAGTTTATTTACTTATACCTAATAATAATTTATTTATTGACACTGAAAATTAAACAATATAACAACTAAAAAAAATCTACTGTTCCCTACATTTATGTTCGTATAACTCGTCAAAATGTAGGGAAAAGCTGATTTTTTTTTTCGCGATTTCAGCTTTGGTCCCATAGTAAAAGTTGTTCATAATGATGAGTACAATGACCTCTTAAGAGGTTATTGGTGTTTTTCCTATAACCCTGTATATAGATGAATAAAGATAAGTGACGTTCAAATGACAAAAAGTATGGTTAAACAGTCTCTAATCACTTCCACCAGCAACGTTTATGAAAAAGGAGGAAAGTATTTTCCATATTTCAGAAGTTTTAA
Source organism: Hydraecia micacea (assembly GCA_914767645.1). Classification (NCBI taxonomy): domain Eukaryota; kingdom Metazoa; phylum Arthropoda; class Insecta; order Lepidoptera; family Noctuidae; genus Hydraecia; species Hydraecia micacea. The sequence continues at coordinate 2,167,470 of OU611802.1, read as the reverse complement.
TTTTTTTTTTAATAAATTATTTCATCACCACTGCTCTCAAAACGGTGAAGGAAAACATCGTGAGGAAACCGGCATGTCCTAGAACCAAATATTCGAAGACATGTGACATCTACCAACCCGCACTGGGCCTGCGTGGTGGATTACGGCCCACTCCCTCTCTACCTACTCTCTCTCTCAGAGAGGAGGCCTGTGTCCCAGCAGTGGGAACATTATAGGCTGAATATGTATATAATTTTTTAATACAGGTTCGTTGGTCTAGCAGTCGCAAGCGCTACTTCCGAGCATGAGGTCATGGGTTCTGGCAAAGTGTTGTAAGGTTTTTCTATAAGTAATTTCTCAGTATCAGCCCGGAGTCTGTATTTGTTCCTGTTGATGGCAATAGGCTCGCTCCCTATTACATGGGACTTAAACATTACTGGCGAAATGTTCAGTCAACAAAAGAGATGGGTATGCAGGATCGCCGGATATAGTTGAAGTTTAGTAAGAAAACAATGATTGTTCTCGAATAAAATTTTATTTTATTAATAGAAAACAAACAGCTCATAAATCAAATTAAATTTCAGTCGACAACATCCATCGGTTTCTTACTAAACTTCAACTATATCCGACGATCCTGCATACTTATCTCTTTTGTTGACTGTACCTAATACTTATTTACCTATAGGTGCATCTCTGCCTAAATCTAAGGAAAAAATGCCTATTTTATTTTGTTTTTTTTTCTTCAATCAAATATCCTCCTTCAACAAATCCATTGTTAAAATAAAACTTTGGAGAGAAAAGTACTTAACAATAAAAATAAACAATTTACTTATAATAATAACTTATTTCATAGCGACTGTAGTTGCAAAATACTGCTGACCGAAATGAAATATCTACTTACATGAAAAATTGCACAATCCCTCCATGAAAGCGATAAAACCATGTTGTAGGTAATTTTCTTGAAAACTTGCAAAGTTACGACTTTAAGAAGTTTATGTTTTATTTGTCATTCAACTCTGCCTACTTTTTGTATTGCGCATAAGTAATCTATTCCTCTCAATTTTCTTTATTTTCCCACTAGCTTCTGCCCGCGATTTAGTCCGCGTGAAATGTTTTGTTCCTCCTACCCACCGCGTCGAATCGCATCGCGCGCCTGCGCTGTTAGGTACCTACTTGGTTTTCACTTAGCGTTCCTTCTGCCTTTTTACCGACTTAAAAAAAAAGGAGGTTATTTCCTTTTTGCTCGGCTCCTAAGAGTCGTAGCCTTATGTTAAATAGCCTATACCTTCCTCAAGAATTAGGCTATCAAATCCGACAGGTAGTTCCAGAGATTAGCGCGCTCAAAAACTCTTCAGATTTATTATATTATTAGTATTATAGATTTAACAAACCCGCTGTAGATACAGCAATCAGCTTCAAATGACACAACCTACTGCGCCCATAAAAACCAAAACGTATGTTTCAAAGCGTATGATAATTAAAAAAAAAACTAACCAATATGGCGTCCTCCTTTGCTACATATAAAAAAAAATCAAATCTCTCGCGGCGGGAAAGAAAAAGCGGCACTAATTTCATGCACTCATGCCGCGTTCGATTTTCAAAATGACCCTAGTAAGAGATGCAGTTCCGAGCTAGAAAGAGACACGAATATTAATAATGTTTTAATCGGCTCATATATTTCGGTCGATATGTTGTTTATGCCCGAGTTTAAAAAGTAGGTTTTTTATTATTTTGGGGAGCAGGAAATTATAATATTTTCGTTTACAATAATATATTTACGATATATTGGTGATAATCATTTTATTTCTGTGCTGATTCGGTACGGGGAAAAGGCTAAGAGGTTTATAAGCAATAAAAGATTATGTTTTCGCGAAACCCTAATGGCTCCCGTTCATTACTGCTTGAACGATAAGCGCAGAAGTCAGGCGTATTTCCTGGAATCAAGGAAATTAGTTTAAAGTGACTCATTTCACATTTCAGTTGCGGAACCTGCGGTCCGTTTCGCACAGTTATTGATGTGAAAACTTCTTTAGGCGCTTTGGGCATTTTTTGAGATGGGAAAAAGCCATTGAATTCGCGCCACTGTTACCGTAACTGACACCGCTTCGGATGTGTTCGGCTGTCCTTGGGATATACTCGGTTTTAATGTATATCCGATATTATTATGTCAGTGAGTGATGGCAAAGTATTCTGTTTGTGTTTTGTTTTCACTTCTGTCGGCACTCCCGGAGTGCCACTGTTTTTTTTACCTCTGATTTTGCATCACTGTCAAAATCATAGTGATCTTTATTTGCATTCTAATAAGGTTGCTGTTGTCTGCCATTGTGTCATGACTTCATGAATTGCCACGTATTTAAAATTGAACGAAAACCAGAGAGCCTAGACAAGTGACAATACCTTTCAGAGCGTTTCGTATTTCTACAACGACTTTCAACAAGCTTTTCAGTAGCTCATCATGGGTATCGCTGAAATGTCACTTTTTATAGGCCTTCTGGAATTTGGAAGAGATTTTCTCGAAGACTTTTTAGGGTTTCAGGCTTCTAGATTTTCGTAAGGCATAGCAGTAGATGCCTAACTGCATCACAAAAAGTAAAATATTATCATCATGTCACACATAAAAATAATGATACAAAAACCATCCTATTATGGCTAGCTCATAAAAAATCATGTAAATATCGTGTTGCCAGCAGGAAATATAACCACAACACAATAATGATGAGCATTACTGGCGCACCCTGAAGCCGATGGAAGTAGATTAAGAAAAATGTTCCACAGATTATAGAATGGAGTCCGCCATTTTGGGGTGAGGTAGGGTGACTGTGATTTTGAACGGACGGCGGCTGTGGCAGATGTTTTTTTTATTACGTAAGTACATTTAATTTATGACATGTTATGTGTTGAATAAATAGAAGAATACTTAAAAGGAATTTGTTTTATTTTAACTACTTTGGAAAACTGTTGAATATTTTTTTTTTAATACAACTGCAATACTTCTTAGACCTGCGTCCACTTTCAATAATAATCCGAAGGATTTTGAAGAAAATTCCAAATCCATTGCTTCATAAGTTTGAAAAATTCGTCTGATCAACAACGTAAATAACGCAATGAATGTTGTTGAACTGTCAAAATGAGCGACATGGCCATTGGAAGTGTGTTACGCAAATACCCCGCATGTCCATCTAGGGCGAGTTATTTATATCCATAGCAGAACAGAAAGACTCATCGTTTTGACCATCGATATCCGTGGTTTTGACATACATAACATCACGCGTGTAATCACTGGAAGGTTAGGCAGACTTGTACCTATAGTACACCCAATTGTTCATTTATGACACGAAGACAATTTTGACCACTTTCTGACCCCCCTCCTCCCCCTACGTAAGAAAAAATAAGACTTGAATAAACCCCTCCGCCCCTTTCAATCTTACTTAAGATCAGTATCTACCAAAATTGCAAAGAAAAAGTGGCAAAAAAAATTTTAAATGAATAATTTTTGCTTATGTTTGTGATCTTACGTAAGAACAATCTAAACCCCTCCACCCCCAAATAAGAAAAAATAAGGCTTGATTGGACCCCTCCCATTTGTTAGCATAAGGATTGATTCGCTTTACGCCAGATTCGCGTTAGGTCAGAATCGATTTAGGTCAGATTCGCTTAAAGACAGAAGTACAATCAGATAAAAAGTAATTTTATTCATTATTACGAAACATCAGAGAAAATAGAAAAAAGCCTTACAGACATCGTTACTAACCAAAAATAAACTTCCTGTAAGTACTTATACTAATTTTTATCGTCTTATGTAATAAATTAACATATTATGTAATGAATGAATGAACCCCTAAACGCAGTATGTAGGAAGTCTACTAGAAATTCTTCCTGTCTATCCCTCACATTCTAAACCCATGGTCATCTTACCCTGGGACAAGCCAGGTGTGTCTACAATAGTACTAATGCTACGCCCCGACCGCGCTCGCTTTGTATAACGTTATTTATAGGTAGGCGAATCTTAGTTATTGTATGTAAGTATTATGTGTATTTGTGGAGGTAAGATAGAGTAACAAATATTAATAATTTTTCATTATTAAATTTTTGAGGAAAAATATCAGAATTTTAATTAAATATCTAGGTTCTTTGGAGGTGCTATTGACCAACTAATATCCACTCGGGTCCATGTAACAAGGTTAAGCAACGCTTGCCGAGGTCGGTTCGTGGAGGGGTGACCACCCATTTCAAACCGAGACCCCTCCGTGCCTCGGAAAGCACGTTAAGCCGTTGGTCCCAGTTGTCATTCGTGGATCTTTGACAGTCGTTACGGGTCGTCAGAAGCCCGAAAATCTGACAACCAGTCTTGCTAGGGGGTATCGTATTACCCAGTAAGTGGGTTGTGGAAGTCAGATAGGCAGTCGCTCCATGTAAAATACTGGTATTCAGCTGCATCCGGTTAGACTGGAAGCCAACCCCAGCATAGTTGGGAAAAGGCTAGGCAGATGATGATGGTCATTGGTAACTGTTTCGTTAGAACATTCGGTTCCCTTCAAAATTGTTGAGCTAAATGGTGGTGATCCATGCGTCATGTTCACTGATCATCTCTTAGCGGGCACAGTTTAATTTTATATAAAAAAACTATGGACGCTTTTAACATGCACGTCTTTCTACATCGTTCTCACATTTCAACTTGAATGATGTAACCAATATTTTCATTTAAAACAGTATCCAAGGAGTTTCTTGCCCGTTCTTCTCCATAGGAACCTACGCTTTGGAATGGGCAACTAGCTTCATCTTTCTGACTGACCCACTTCTTGACAATTCAAAAGTGCCTGTAATTGGTTTATTTGAAATAAAAGCTTTGAGTTTGAGTTTATGACGAAAGCTCAACCCAAATACATATCAGCTTATATAAAGAATTCAACACGATTTAATTACTCTAACAACTAAAATACGAAAGTGTAATTAAAGGTCAAAGGGCACATGCCTATGTATATTAACATTTCTTTACTCAACAGAGCGAGATAGCGCTATACAACTGTTATATCTCCGTTTCTTTCAATAGAAGTGACAAGTATGACATTTCGATGAGCGCTTGAGTGTTTTTTTTTTTCTAATTTGATGTTTATTCGAGTGTCAGTCAAAACTGACAGTCTATGTGTGAGGTTTTAATGCGTGTTCACACGTTTTAGATTTAATGGTAAGTGATGATGGGGTCTTTATGTGTGTCGAGTATTTATATAGATAGTGTATTGTAATTATAGGAGTTGAAAGGTAATTTTGTACTCATTGATGTTATTTTTGAAGTGAAAACTTCTTTAGCGGCGTTGTACACTTTTTTTGTAATGGGTAAAAAATGTTAAACTCGCGTCAGGACACGTGACCTGATCGAAAATTCGTAAGACGGATGGAGAGTAGACAGCCGGCGCGGCGTAGGAGTATCCCCCTCTCTTTCTACGGCGCTTCGGATGTGTTCGGCTGTCCTCGAGATGTACTCGGTTTTAATGTATATCCGATATGTCAGTGAATGATGGCAAAGTATTCTGTTTGTATTTTGTTTTCACTTCTGTCGGCACTCCCGGAGTGCCACTGTTTTTTTATGGAATAAGTTTGGCAAACAAGCCTACGCTGCGGCCAGGGCTTGGAACCTGTCCCGGTTCTGTGCAGGTACATAGTGGTTCTTGCCATTTTGATACCTGGGTACCGGTTCCAGACGGGTACCCATACTCCACTAACAAGCATAATCAGCCTATAACGTTCCCACTGCTGGGACACAGGCCTCCTCTCTGTGAGATGGAGTGGGTCACCACTCCATCACCATTCAGGCCCAGTGCGAGTTGGTAGGTGACGCATGTCTTCGCATTTTTTGGTTCTAGGACATAACAGAGGGTGACCCCCTTTCCACTTGCACTGTCCAATCCATAAAATATATGTAGACTTCGAGCTGATGGCCCAGTGGTAACGGCCCCGACTTACGAGTTGTAGGTCGTGGGTTCGAACCCAGACAGGCGCTTCACTTTGTGTAAATTATTTCATCACTACTGCTCTCAAAACGGTGAAGGAAAACATCGTGTATAAACCGGCATGTCCTAGAACCAAAAAGACATGTGACATCTACCAACCCACACTGGGCACGCGCGGCAGATTATAGCCCACTCCTGTTCATCGAGAGAAGGCCTGTGTCCCAGTAGTGGGAACATGATATGCATGTATTCTATTCTAATGCAGTTTGACGGTAAAAACTTGTTTTAACAATACTAGAATACTTCCCCGACCAAAAGAAAACATTTCCAGACAGTAATTTCAACAAACTAAGTAACCATACAATAACACGGTAATATCTGCTTTCGCTTGCATATTACAAACTAATAAATGCCATACATTTAGCAGTAAAACTGCTAGTTAAACAAAACGATGCTATTTACAGTAATCATGAATCAGTAATTGTCAGCAGTACGGACGGAGTATGGCGTCGTAACATATGTATTATTTTATGTGCGGTGACCAAGAATTTTGCATTTTTGCAAGACGTATGAAATAATACCGTAAAAAAAAACAGTGGCACTCCGGGAGTGCCGACAGAAGTGAAAACAAAACACAAACAGAATACTTTGCCATCACTCACTGGCATATCGGATAATCGGATATAAGTACATTAAAACCGAGTACATCCCGAGGACAGCCGAACATATCTGAAGCGGTGTCGGTTACGGTAACAGTGGCGCGAATTCAATGTGGGCCCAGTGCGGGTTGGTAGATGTCACATGTCTTCGAATTTTAGAGTGTATCGTATTACTCAGTAACTGGGTTGAAGACGTCCGATAGGCAGTCGCTCCATGTAAAATACTAGTATTCAGCCAACCCTTAAAGAGTTGAGAAAAGGCTAGGCAGATGATGTATGAAATAATAACGAGTAAGACCCACATGATGATGGTGGATTACGGCCCACTCCCTCTCACAGAGAGGAGGCCTGTGTCCCAGCAGTGGGAGGGAACATTATAGGCTGATTATGCTGAGTACAAGTCGAAGAAATATTTTTCAATGCTAAGATTTATCTATTTTTTGCAGAAGTATTTTTTACGACTCTACCTTTCCTATTGGCATTTACTTGAGATTCGGGCTTCTTGCATAAACCTTATGTATCAAGCATCTATCAAACTACACAATACAAGATAAGACAAAACAATGCTTAGATAAGACTTTGGGTTAATGCTGCATTTGTGTTTAGTTGGTGGAGTTTCTTGCCCGTTCTTCTCCATAGAGATCTACGTTTTGGAATGGGCAACTAGCTTCAACTTTCGGACTAACTGACCGACTATTTAATTTTGACAAATCAAAAGTGCCTGTACATGGTTTAATTGAAATAAATGCTTTGAGTTTGAGTTTAAGCCTTAATAAATAAATAAATTCCACGTAAAATTGCATCATTTTAGAATTATGGACAGAAAAAATAGTTATTTTCGCATTGTCATTATCATATCGCATTGCTCATGAATCCTTCAGGGTCAGACTTTGTTCTGTTTTGACTGAAAGGTCTGGCAGAGGTGTACATACAGGAAGATTTTTTTTATCACCATCCAAATTTTTACAGGGTCTTCTGCCCGTGAATATGAACAACTTTCACTATGAGACCAACTCCGAAATCACGAAAAAAAAATCAGCTGTTTAATACAAACGTTTAGGTAATACCTTGACTAAAATGTATGAAACAGCAGATTTTTTTTTCGTGATATCAGAGTTGGGGGCGAACCAATTGCCATCAACCGGGCACAAAGCCAGACTCCGGGCTCCTACTGAGAAACTCCTAATAGAAAACGCACTATCAGTAGCAATGGGGGTAATTTTGACAGTTCAACAACATTCATTGCGTTATTTACGTTGTTGAGTAGACAAATTTTTCGAACATATGAAGCAATGGATTAGCAATATCTTTCAAAACGCAATAAAGGGTGCGAAACGCTGGCTGTCGCTGAAAACCAGCCCTGGGGCTCTGTCTCGCATAGGGTAATATCTTGAAAACTATTGAATTTCGGCCATACATACGAGTATGTGGGGTTAAATTTGTTGTAATTTGGCCCCCCTATTAGCTCCTGACGGATACCTATACGTCGAATTACAAGTAACCCTGTATATCCCTTAGCCTTTCACCTTCCCAAAACAAACAGAAGGGCACAAGACTGAGGCACTAAATAATAAATTCGTTGAATCGTGCCCACCCCAGTGCAACTACGTCAATACAACTTTATTATTCATGGTCGCCCGAGCACTGGACGCTGTTACAATCTTATGTGGATTGGAAATATTGTTGGTGTCTGTAGAAGCGACATTTTGCGTTTGATGGTTTGCTTAAAGCCTATTGTTTTCTAGTCAAGAATTCAGTTTTTGCACAGTTTCTGAAAGGTTGTTTTTTTATTTTTTATTGCTGAATGGGCACGCTCTTGACCTCGATCACGCTTGATGGAAAGCGATGAATGAGGTCTATGATGGAATGAGCGTGTCCAGAAGATGCCTAAGGCACTGGAACTCTCACGCATCGACGAAACACAGCAGGCTGCTTGACGCTGGACTCCGGTGGGAGGGTGGTCGCAAAACAGGCGGGCGTTAGGCGAAGAATTGACCAGTCAAATAACGTGTTGGGTGTGACTGTCCAGGATGCGCCGAGCGCGAGCGTTCAGTTGAGTAACTGGCGGAACAAACTGCGCTACACGAGGAGGCTTCATCATGCATCCCAATGATGTTAAATCCGAATTACATCCTACTAATATTATAAACGCGAAAGTTTTTGAGGATGGATGGATGGATGGATGGATGTTTGTTACTCTTTTACCAAGATTAACACATACGATACTTTTTATCCCGATATTCCCACGGGATCGAAACTTATGCGGGTGAAACTGCGGAGCGCTGCTAGTAAATTATAATATCTTGTTAAATCTCACGAAAAATCAAATTCTTGGTTAGTATCAGATATCTACATGATTGAATATAAATTTGATTTATCTTTATTGTGTGTTGATGTTGTATTTAAATTGTATTACTTATTCGTTTGTATTTATTGATGTGTGATTTTGTATTTATTATTGAATAATTTAAAGATGTTATCTAATATTTATTTATTTAATACTTTAAGCACATAAATGTACAGAGGCAGACTTAATGCCATAGGCATTTTCTACCAGTCAACCTTTGGGTGATGCAGAGACAAACAGTGGTAGGTGCAATCATGAACATTGAGGAATAAATATTTTAAATATAAAGATACGCATAATATTTGGTTATGTGGTACCTACCTGAAAATTTAAATAAGACTGTATAAAGAAAATCCTTCTCTAAGCAGTACCATAGAGTAAAAAATAATACCTAGATATTGCACGAGCGTCTCCGCATGAAATACCAAGTCGCTCTATAATTTCCAAGCTAAATATTGAAAGATGATTACCCTAGCATTATCAAGTTAGCGGTTATCAATTTAAGTGCAATTTTCCTTACGTGTTGTTTATGGTGCAACTTTGCTTCATACATACGTAATTTGTTGTTCCGCGAAGTTTCTACTAGACATAACGTAGCATGACGCCTCTAATCCCCGATGGGTAAAGCAGACGTGTAGCTATAGACACTTTGTAGGTACATAAACATTTCGAGAGTTATATATAAGTTCCATGTATGTGATAGAGGGCGAGGGGCTTGTGGCTAAGTAATAACAGCCGCACGGGTCGATCGATCAGGTTAATGTAAGCTATGCTTGCCGCGGTTCGTCCATGGATGGATGACCAATTGACCATCTTTACATACCAAGACCCCTCCGTGCCTCGGAAAGCACGTTAAGCTGTCCTGGCTGTCATTCGTGGATATTTGACAGTCGTTACGGGTCGTCAGAAGCCCGACACTCTGACAACTAGTCTTACCAAGGGGTGTCGTATTACCCAGTAACTGGGTTGTGGAGGTCAGATAGGCAGTCGCTCCATGTAAAATACTGGTATTCAGCTGCATCCGGTTAGACTGAAAGCCGACCCCAAAACTTACTTTCTTCACAGTACGCATACCATACGTATCACAAAGAGCTCTACTAACTTCCTATTACTAGATTATTATGGGATTGTTTTTCCAAACACGTGAATGCCAATTTACGCCATTAGGTTTTTGATCAACATTGTAGTAAAATCTTGTTCAGTTGATGAACGTAATTATCGATCTAATTTTGACGATCGCACAGGTAGCGCCATCTAGTCTTGGTTTTCGTCACTAACTTCTTTTAAGTCAGGTGAAGTCCGAGAAATTAATAATTTAGCAAATTGATTACCGACTTAAATTGTCCGTATATTCAAATCGCAACTATCATTCTTTGCCAGTTATAGCAAATAGACGTGATCTGTCAATTTGATAAACAATATTTCCCTACCTAATATAGCCGTTTCTGCAGTAGCTAAGTATCTAAAGTACTTGGCAGTCAGTAACGTCTGTATCAGATTGAATAGACTGGTATTACGTTTAGTTGGTTAACTAAGTCACGTTCTTTTTTGTTTACCTTTATTTAACTACCTAAGCCTATGGAGTATAGGTATATTGTGTTCTTTAATATTTTTAAAGAATAGTTTTAAGTCCATAGGTAATAAAAATTGGTTCAGAAGAAATACAGTCTATTATTTTGTGTAACTAAGCATATTTATTGATACTAGTAGGTCTGTGTATATGAAGCATATCAGTCAGCTATACCTAGTAGCTGCGAACACGATACCAACTGTTTGAGCGAGCGCATGCGCGTGCGCCTGCCACTAGCTGTTAAGGCGATGACTGTTAGCAGCAGTGACGTGCATTGCATATAGGCATATAAGCAGTGCCTACCTCGATATATCAACATAAGCCTGTCAATTACATTTTAGTGTGTGCCCCACAATTAAGAAACTCATTAAATTATCATACTAACAAAAAAAAGTCTTCATACAAACACGCGCGGCAGTAGCACAAAATACAGAGAGTAGCAGTAGGCGCAACTTATCACCCTTAAGTAGGCATAATGCCTACTCAAATAACCGCACTTTTGACCTCACTTTTTTTTTCTGATTAGTGACTGCGTTTGCCTAGACTAGACCTGGCCTAGTGCCTACCTATTCTAAAAATCAATGCACGCCACTGGTTAGCAGGTAGGGTAGCAGGGTGTGAATTTTATTTTATTTTCTGTCATACTGGACGTATAAATAATTCGAAACGATAACGATTGTCAACACAAGAAAATATTTTCTTCTCCCTGAAAAAAATTAACGTTTCTTATCACATTACAGCCTTTTCTCATTAATAGATTTTGATATCTGGGATATTTCAACCAGCTTAGCTCGACTTCTGAAAAATGGTGGCGACAAAGTAAAAACTCTCCTGTGTTTGAATCTGAAGCCATGTATAGACCTAGATAACGCAAGTATCACGATCTGTATGAAAACCAAGCGTGCCATTTTTTTACTACCTACTATGACGTCACAAGCACTATTTAGTGATGGGAAAATCAAATCGATGTGTCGCCCCACCCCCGGGGCCTAGCACCAGCGCTCACGCTCACCCAGCCAGCAGTACTCTGGACTGAGCGCGAAAGTGGCGGCTTACGATTTTTGTACGTAAGCTGGGCACGCGAAGTAGTTGCTCTTGCGTTATCTAGGTGTATCTATATCTGTGGAAGCCATTATTTTATTAGCCATAGTTTTTAGTATTCAGTAAATTTTCAAAAAGTGTAGATACTTATTCCTGACATATCCCGTTTGAGCACCCTAATTGCGTAACACACTATCAAACAGAATCTGAATCATTTTGAAAAATATTGCTAATCCATTGCTTCATATGTTCGAAAATGTATCTGCTCAACAACGTAAGTAACGCAATGAATGTTGTTGAACTGTCAAAATGAAAGCCATTCTTACTGTTTGTTAGTGTGTTGCGCAATTACCCGGGGTGGTATGATCATGTATGGTTTGCCACATGACCAGCGAGTTGTCGACACTAGACTTCACTACACTACACTACTGCTGGGGAGTTTGTTCCGCCACTTCTTCTCCCCAGCGAAAGCACTAGGAAGTGGCGAAGGGCGGGCGTTTTGGGGGACTGTCTTATGTAATTTTGACGTTCGAAAAGTGCTGATTCTCAGCCTAGTTTGAATAAATTACTTTTGATTTTTATTTTGATTTTACAGCTGAAGAACGTCACTCTTTAGGGTTCCTAACTTGGGTGTTTTTACTGTTCCTAACCCTATTACGGAGTATTATAAATATTATCTGTGCTATTACTAAGCCTCCTGCCGACCGCCTGTCTGTTAGCGGACTGTATCTCATGAACCGTACTAAGTAGACAGTTGAAAGTTTCACAGAGGATTATATAAAATAAAAATAAAATAAAGTTAATTAAAATTCAAGGGGGTCTCGATTCAAAAAAACGTGTTTTTTTCGGCGTTTTTTGCCTTGAACTCTTCGTGTGCGAGTCCGACTCGCATTTGGCCGGTTTTTCAGGAACATCTAATGATAAAAGCATACCAAACTTTAGTTCCTCAATTTGCAAACTAACCATTCATCATCAGACATTCTCTTTGCTTCCTTCCTGCCACGTGACCACAGCAGTCTCCCCCTTAACGGCGCCGGGGCTCATTTAAACGCCTCGCGCGGACCACACACGACGTTCGGAACTTCGGAAATAGACTCGATCACACGCCAGAATGGGAGCGACGGACTTTTCTTGTGATATGGAGAGTTTTAGCGGGTTGGTGGATGGAATGATGATATAATGAAGGGAGAATTATTATGAATGATATCCAATCCATTGAAATATTTTTACCGAAAATTGTAACACTAAGGTGTCAAGAAATGAAAATGCGGAACCAACGACACCGACTTCCGAAATTAAAGTTATTTAAGTATCACTTTGTAGTTTTTTTTTTTAAGTCTGTTGTTTTTATTTTGTAAAAAAGTTTTTTAATCTAGAGGGTTCGACGGAGAAAATGAAACTTTTTAAGTTTTGAAAATATTTTAAAAATTAGTGCACTTGTCGTGAAATTGTCATTCAGAATCGAGGCTAAAATGCCCGTGATCTCAGCGGGCTGTGAATTGTAATGTGACCTAGGTACCTAGGCATGTGCTGTAAGACACAGCTAAGAATTGGTGGTTTTAGGATAACGTCAAAAGGAAGGTCAGCGGCGTCCTCTTGTCCACCGGCGGACTACTATTTTTTCAAAACCCTCATCAAACGAGTCCTTATCAAAAAAGCATATTTTGATTTGATTTGATTTATATTTTTAAATGTTTTTTATACTTACTTATTTTTTATATTTTAAGTAATATATTTTTTTTTTCCTTTTTAAGGAAATTTCTCGCCGATTGGTCGATACTTCACGTGACCAGAGGGCTGGGTCGTTCTTTGGTCAAAGAATTAGCATTGCCATTCAACGTGGCAATGCTGCCAGTCTTCTGGGCACGTTTCCGGATGACAGCGATGCGGATGAGTACTTCGACGCCTACCTAAGTGTCCTTTGGTTTTTTTAATTTTTTATTTATTTGTATAGTAAGTTAGTTTGGATTGAGTATTGGTCATTCGCAGTGTACAGACGTGCTCGTTAGCAATATTAAATAATTACCTACTTTAATAATAGTGACCTCCTTTAGTGCATTACCAACGTAATGCAGCTGTAATTTTGCTTAGTGTATAGTTTCAGTGTATAATGGACTCGTATTAAAAACATAAAATGGATAACAGCCCCTTTAATCCAAGGGGGCCAGTGCACTCCTCCGCCTCGCCGTCGAAGACGACGACGCAGAACCCAGTCCTTGAGTCGGTGATTGATGATGTTGTTTCAACGCCCGAGATTCAAAAATGGATGTCAGCCATCGAACAGCACTTAAATGAAGTTTGCTCTATTGCCGCGGATGGCAAACTCAACTCGGAGCAGAAACTGAAAATCTCTACCCTGTGCCGCAAAGTAGGATCTGGAACCTCACAAATGGCAGTTCTATACCAGTCGCTGAAGCAGAAAGCCATTCACGCGTACAATGTTGTTGATGCCCTTCAGGAAAAGCGCGACCTGGCGGAACATATTTCGGAGCTCAAGCAGACGATTAAGGACTCAGGTACTGCGGGAAATGTTTCGTTTGCCGATATGGTGAAGAAGGGTGCAAATAATTTCATTCGACCTAACAATTTAAGCTGTGTAGCTATTTATCCCAACGATAAGTTAAAGTCAAGTGACGAAACAAAAGACCTCATGCAAAAAATCATTCGCCCTGATCAAATGAAGCTGCATGTGCGTGGTGTCCGAAAGACCAAAAATGGAGGCGTTATTATTAGTACAGAGACGAAACATGATGCTGACAAACTCAAGCGGCTCGCATTGGGAGGAGGTTCCAGTCTCTGGAGCCCTAACCACCGGTAGCTTGGACCCTGTTCCCGATACCGGTGGGCTACTATTTTTTATATTTTTAAATGTTTTTCTATATTTTATATGCCAATATTTAAAAATATAATTTATATGTAAATAATGAAATAAAGGAAATAATAGGTACACTAATAAAGACGTGGCCCAACACACAATGGCACGTTCCTCCGCACCCAGTGCCTTACAAAGGGACTGTCTACTTTGTCTGATAATGTTTTTAGGATGCTGATGGAGCTTCCGCGCAACCTACCTATTATTGACGCTGTTCTCTTCCCCATAATGGCATGAAAGTCCTCAACATGGGCTTCCGCGAACACCTGCGAAGCGCTGCAGAAGCGCGGAAGCATCATCAGCATCCTAAACCCATTATTACACTGTACGCGAAGAACGTTGTAAGCTGTTGTTAAGCTACGTTTGCCGAGGTCGGTCCGTGGATGGTCACCCATTCATAACATATCGAGACTCCACATTGCCCCGGAAAGCACGTTAAGCCGTTAGTCCCGGCTGTCATTCGTAGATCTTTGACAGTGGTTACGGGTGGACAGAAGCCCGAAAGTCTGACAACCAGCTGGTCTATTCTGTAAAAATCTCACCGTGAAAACTTAGGTGAAGTGAGCTTAAAGTGAGCTGTCAATAGTGTCAATCCCTAGCATCAGGTGGAATGACAGCTCACTTTAAACTCACTTCACCTAAGTTATCACGGTGATCTTTGTACAGAATAGCACCGCAGTGTCGCCAAGGTATCGTGTTGCCCAGTAACTGTCGGTTGTGGAGGTCAGATAGGCAGTCGCTCCATGTAAAATAGGTACTGGTATTCAGCTGCATCCGGTTAGACTGGAAGCCGACCTCAACATAGTTGGGAGAAGGCTAGGCAGGTTGATATTGTTTACAGGCAGATTATTATGATGACAAATAGATAAGATCATTTAACCATTGTTTCAACTCCCTCCTACATAATCACCAACAAATTATTCATCAACCTACATATTTTAATCGATAATAATATGCTAATCAATCTAAACTAATATCGATATCTATCTATATAGTCTATTTTAGACTTCTTTATCTATACTAATAACAAAACTGAGGAGTTTGTTTGTTTCAACACGCTTAATCTCTGGTCGGCTTTGAAAAATTCATACATATTTCTATTTGATAGCCCAATTCTTGAGGAAGGTTATATGCTATTTAACATCACGCTATGACCCTTAGACATCTGCCAACCCGCACTGGGCCCGGGTGGTGGATTACGGCCCACTCCCTCTCACAGAGAGGAGGCCTGTGTCCCAGCAGTGGGAACATTATAGGCTGATTATGATTATGACCCTTAGAAGCAGAGCAAAAAGAAACAAAATCAGAAAGAACACTAAGCGAAAAATAAATAACAGTGCGGGCTGGCGATGCGATCGGGAGAACAAGAATTTCACGCGAACGAAGTCAAAATCAAAAGTCATTTAATCAAACTAGGCTGAGAATCAGCACTTTTCGAACGTCAAAATAAGATAAGAAGTTGATCCCCCTTCACACGCTTTCGCTGGGAACAAGCAGAAGTCGCGGGCAGTAGCTAGTTATTCATCAACCCACATATTTAAATCGATAATATACTAATCGATATACAATAATTTGCGTACTAGCGACGAGACAAATCGATATTCGTTATTATAAACAATAGTTACTGTCGGGCTCGGGAGGCTGACATTTTGACAAGTGTAAAGACAAGGTCGTAATGTTAGCGAGGAGTTATCGGCGGGAGCGAAGTTATGTTTTGTTTTGGTCTTATAAAGGCGGTAAGTTGTGGTGATTATTTAGTTAATAGATTAGTTGGAATGCTGGAATATCGGCTTTGTTATTGTTCTACTGTAAAGCCAAATGATAATATTGAGAAATTGCTTGGTCGATTTCTAGATTAGACAGTTTGTTGGGTTTCTGTCTGAAATTCTCAGTGGCAGCCCAGAATAAAATCTGGAACCGTGGCATCACGCAAGTATTCCCTGAAAGGTTAACAGAGGTGTACCTATAGTACAGACACACATTTAGCCCTTTTAAGTCCTATGTAATAGGGGGCGAGCCTATTGCTATCAACCGGGCACAAATCCAGACTCCGGCTGCTATTGAGAAGTTCCTGATGGAAAAACCCAGTGACACTTTGCTCGATCCGTGATTGGACTCCAGGACCTGACCAGATGAGTAGCGAAGCAATCTGGAACTGGAGTTTGGGATTGTGCCCGCTGAATGGCAATAAGTTCACCTTATTACCTTATTATTAGGCCCATGAACTGGCCAGTCACAGACTGACAATTGGTGCCTTCTTCAGTTAAGTTCAGCCGAGCAGGTCCAGCGACCGCTACCAACCTTTCTGGAAAAAGCAAAGCTGCTTTTAATTAATTAAGCAAGATGACCGCAACTGGATTCATGAATAGCCAAGCTACCAGTGGTTATAGTACTAAAAGGACAAGATCATATTAATTTCTTCACCATAAATTATCATTATTTTAAAAACAATTAATTAGGTAATATACCTCTTGGACAATTGTCCAAGAGAACTCGGAATAATAGCAACATAATAACAATAGCTAGGAATATTCCATTATACACTTACAACATTGGCATTATTGGCCATATTATTACATTTACAGAAACCATAGTTACCAGTAATAATCAAGATAATAATATCAATTAAGTTACATGACATCTGGTCGATCTATTCCACATAATAACGTCACTAGTACTAAGCAACTGACAGGCCGGAGCTCCGTTCTGGTCGATGTCTCGAACAAGAATGATCCCCGCCACTGGGAGCTCCCCCTTTTATAGTCCTGAACAGAACAACTTTGACGTTTCTATCTACCGTCATCCAAAATATCAACAACATAAAAAATGGATATCCGTTTGGAATATTTTCTATGTTTTGCTACATTATTCCTTAATATTTAGGTTATGCAAAACATTACTATTTTATCAAGTTTTAACAATAAAATGATAACAATACCTATAATTAGGATAATCTATTACATGCATTAAGTTCGCCTCTGTACAGATGCCAGCACATCAAGCTACTACAACCTGCCAAAATTCCTTTAATATATTTTCAACTTTATCGCTAGGTACATTATAAGGTTGATTGGGATTTGACAGTTACGGGTAGCTTGATGTGCCCGGCGTCTGTACGTTTGTGTGCTTAAAGTATTAAATAAATAAATATGACACGAAGGATACTTTCACTTATTTATTTTGTTATTAGTATTTTGTATTTCACGAACTGTGTCGAAATAAACTTTATTCTTTCTTTTCTTAGTTTAAATAAATGAACCAGTAAATGTTGTAGAATTGTCAAAATTAAAGGCAACGCGATTTTAAGTACGCAAGTTATGCAATTACCCCGTAGGCCTACCTAACGAAAGCCGCATGAAAATATATGTTGATTGAAGAATAAAAATAATAAATAATAATTAAAATCTCTGCGTGTAGGTATGACCGCAGCCTCACTTCACATTTGACAGCTATTTAGGCGGGAAGTGACAGCGCGCTCGTTATCGACGCCATCTTGGTTTATTTTTCTTTTGTTTTTGTTTACACATTGTCTAGCCGGCGGCGCTTACAGCCTAGTGTTAATTTTAATTTTACATGCTAATTTGATGACTTTTTGGCGCCTTTTTATCTTATGAATGGTTAATTATCGTTTCATTAGCATACCTAATAGATATTTTCAAATGCTGACGGGCAACTCAATGGAGCAATTCTTGGCAATTTTTGTGGCTAACTACCTATGAAGTCTCAACACAGAGCAATTTATCGCAATTTAAAGATTGTATGAATTCCCAAGAACTGTTAAATTTTACTTGACCGTAGCTTAAAAACAACGCTTCAGGCCAAAAGTTAAAATACAGAATATATTTTGGGGGAAAAACCATTGAATTCGCGCCACTGTTACCGTACCGACACCGCTTCCGATGTGTTCGGCTATCCTCGGGATGTACTCGGTTTTAATGTATAGGTACACGATATGCCAGTGAGTGATGGCATTCTGTTAATGTTTTGTTTTCACTTCTGTCGGCACTCCCGGAGTTCCACTGTTTTTTTTTTAATTTTTGTCTGTCTGTTTGTTCCGGCTAATCTCCGAAACGGTTGGACAGATTTCGACTGGACTTTCACTAGCAGATAGTTGATAATTTTAGTCAAGGTAGCACGTTTCCGTGGGATAATTTGCGACATCAGAAATTGTAAGTAGGACGTTGCCTGAGGTGGCTGCGCGGTGCGGGAGGGGTGATAGTTGTCACAAGTTGACGAATCACTGAGCTCTCGCATCACGTCACCACACCCCTCCCGCACCGCGCTGCTACCTCAGGCAACGTCCCAGTTAAGCGGTCGGCCTATAGTCTCAAATAGATTTTTAGTTTCAAAACTAAACGAAATAGTACTTAAGTAGATATTTGTAAGACAATCGATAAAACACAACTCACACCCTATACATAAATAACTAAGGCAAGTACAGTCAGTAAGCGAGATTATTAACCAGGGTCATCAGATATAGTAGAAGTTTAATAAGAAACCGATGGATGTTTTGGAATAAAATTTAATTTGTAGAGAACAAACAGTTGATTTATCAAATTAAATTTCATTTAAAAACATAATATTTTTTTTAATACCTATGTAATAGTATTTAATTAAGTATTTACATAATATAAGCTATACAAATATAATATCTATGTATATCTAATACTAAAAATAACTAAATTAAATCCTAAGTTCCTAACTTAACTAAAACTATACAGAAACTAAAATATAGCGTCGAAAAATTCATCCGCATCGCTGTCGACTGGTAATGTTCCCTAGAGACTGGCGGCATTACCACGTTGTATGGCAATGCTTAGCCTTTGGCCAAGGTAAAAGCCAGCTCTTGGGTCACGGGAAAAACATCAATCGGTTTCATATTAAACTTCAACTATAGGATCCGACGACCCTGGTTACATTTATCTCCTTTGGTGACCGCATCACCGTATCTACATTAACATATTTTAAAGTCTTCAATAATTCAACAGTTAAAACCTTTGCCCTTCACATTGTCGGTACACGACACGATATGTTTCGGCGATTTCAAAAGTCTAACACTTACACTTATGCAGATTAGCAGACTTCGGCGGAGATTAAAAGAGGTTCAAACTCAAAGCATTTATTTCAATTAAACAATGTACAGGCACTTTTGAATAGTCAAAATTAAATAGATTTATTAGTCAGAAAGTTGAAGCTAGTTGCCCATTCCAAAACGTAGATCTCTATGGAGAAGAACGGGCAAGAAACTAAATTATAATTTTAGATAAGGGTTTTGACTTTACTTGCGACGCGTATCGTGTAGGTGGACTGAATGGTCTTTTTGGCGCCATGGAAGTCATTCATTCATTAATTGCTAAGAAACATTTTGTTTTGTTTTTTTTGGAGTAAACTAGTTACGATTTTTATACTGTTATTACCCCCTTACTAATAAACGTTGTATAGCGTCTGTATAGTTACATTATGCTTTGTCTTCTTCTTCCGAAAGTCAAATTACTGATGACTGAAAGAGAGAGATCGGTGTGCAACTATTCATCAGATATAGATATAATACGTTTATTAGTAAGGGGGTAAATATATTAGGTAAGTAATAGGTAATGCGGGCTGGCTGGTATCCGCAACTCCACGTCAATGCGCGTAAGTATTTTGCGTACCTGTAAATGCAGGGTGTGGCGTAAGTAAATAGTGGTCCACCGCTAAGGATTCGATATACCAGATCATTTACTATAACATATATATATATATATTTTAACCATTTTTACCCAAGGGTTCCGAAAATATTATTTTTTTGTTTTTTATTTACGAAATTTCAACCTTTTGTTACAAATTTGGTTGTAGTTTCAACAAAAACCATTATTTTTCATTTTGATATCTGGTAATTACTGTTGCTATCGTGTAAAATTATAGTATTTTATGTAAATTTAGAGCTTTTGAAGAAAAAGATAGCTTTTCTCTATTTTAACCCTCATTTTTAACAAAATCATGCAAATTCAGGAGCGATTTTGTAAAAAAAAATGTACTACTAAAATGGTTAAAATTATTATATGTTACCTATAGTAAATTATCTGGTATATCGAATCCTTAACGGTGGACCACTATTTACGACACACCCTGTATATTTATTTTATTTTATTAAAACGGTATAAAACCAATTACAGTAATTAAACACAAAAAAGAAACATAAAAGGTTAAAATTAAATATAAAATCATCAACTAAAAAAAAAAAAAGTTAACAACACTTTCAAACATCCCTCTCACAGTACTTCTGACATGCCGACAAAATCTTCGTCCACTCGTCCACAAACAGACCGTTTGTTGGATTAGAGCCCAAGAGATCATTAAGTGCGACCAGAGTACGTGGTACTGGGGACTCAGCACGCGCAACTGTGCGACATGGAGGCACAGCAAACAGCCTGTGCTTTCTGCCGCGGCAGTACTTGTCTGGCACAATATGACAATAGTAGATATACCTACTGCCTCAACAATTATCTACCAAAATAAATACCTACAATTGTTCATTCTAATCCTCCGCATGAATACTTTACGTTACACAATAACACAACCTCACTTTGTCACAGTTGGTTAACTTTTGGGAGTCACGCTACGGTCAGTGTATTCAATACCAATTAAATTGTTCGGTTGGTACAAATGAAATGTGATGTCATAGTGTCGTTATGCTGCGGGTAATTAGATCAACCATAGAGTAAAAAGGATGGGTCTTATGTAGGTAAATAGAAATGAGATTGGTCTAAAATAATAATGTTTGTTTTTTATAATATCATTGAATAAATGTATAGGTACGTAGTATTAACTCGTCGAATACGCTATTTCCATTTTATTGCAGATCTCCATAAATATAATCAGCCTATAATGTTCCCACTGCTGGGACAGTGGGGCACAGGCCTCCTCGCAGTGAGAGGGAGTGGGCCGTAATCCACCACGCGGGCTTCACCACATGGCATCGAGTTTTTGACTTTTTGGTCCTAGGGCATGCCGGCTTCTTCACGATGTTTTCCTTCACCGTTTTGAGAGCAGTCGTGATGAAATAATTTAACACAAAGTTAAGCGCTTTTCAGGGTTCAAACCTACAACTCGTAAGTTCCGGCCGAGACCACTGTGCCATCCCTTCTCTCCATTGCTCTCCATTTTATTAGATCTATAATAGCATTTAATTGCAAATTGAATGAGGCTTGCCAACTAATCATCATTTATTTTTCACAAAACTCAATTACAATCTTAACACATTAACAATCTACTTAAAACCGAACCAATAAGCCTATAGATTGTAAATTGTAATTAAAAAAGATTATTTGATTGATTAATAAAGAACTAAAAAGTAAATTACTAAATTAATTAAAGAAATAATTAATAAGCGAATCTGATTGACACGCTCATTTTGAGATTATTAACGAGATTATTATTACAGGAATACAGTGATTTTCAAGTGAGAAACTAGTCACATTAAAAAATAATTGAAACTATAAAAATATAATGTGTAAAGTGAATAACGAGTGCGGCTTGATGTAATGAGGTTCCGTCTGATTAAATTTTATTTATTTACTCGCTGCGACCCGTGATTTCACCCGCATAAGTCTTGATCCCGTTGGAGTATCGAGATAAAAAGTATTCTATATCCAAATTTTAGTCATGGTCTACCCATGTGCTAAATTTCATCCAAATCCGTTGAGCTGTTTTAGCGTGAAAGCGTAACAAATAAGCTTACTTTCTAATTTATAATATTAGGATTAGTTTAGATTTAATTTCCCTCTTACATCTATTATTACAAGGTAACCTATTGCGATCCTAACATATTATTAGATAGGTAACTTATTACAAAAAGTGCATAATTTGTAAACTCACTCAGAGAACAACAGAATAAGTCCAAAATGTTTTCTTTGAACCTAAAGTGCAAAACTAAATAAATATATATAATTTTTAAATTAAGTAAGTAGAACTGTATAAACTACCTAGTTTATCGTACTAATAATCCTTCTAAGTACCTAGGCAATATTATAAACGCGAAAGTTTGTGGGGATGGATGGATGTTTTTTACTTTTTCACGCAAAAACTACTAAACGGCTTTGAATGAAATTTGCCACACAGATAGTTTATATAACCAGGATTAACATATAGGACACTTTTTATTCTAATATTACCACCTTTTAATAATAAAATAAGACAAAAACGATACAGACCTAAGTACCTACTCGTAATTCGCTAATATTTCATAAAATAAATAATTGATTTATTTTAGTTGTCTTATCATACCTATAATTGCAGGCACTACTTAATACCTCTTATAAAGGTACCTACTAGGTAGTTTCAAACAAAATTAAGTTTAAAAAGCTCCAGCCTTAACCGACGGAAGCTTTAACTCCAATTTCTTCAAAGCTCCTGAATATTTTATTCTGTTTTCAGAAAAGTTTTTTATTAAACGAATAATGACAATTTCTTTTTAGAAACATTTGCAAAAAAAAAAAAAATTGGTCAAAACTCAAAATACAATCCGCAAAATTTTTACAGAACCCTAAACAATAATTACTTTCAGCAATAAAACTCGCAACAATTGTAGATTTTATCGCGTTCATACAATTTAATATTAACAAACACAACTTAATTACAACAGTATTATGTTATAATTTCTTTAAAAAATCCTACTTCGTCGATATATCCGATCAATAATTCAACATGGCGCACGTCTATCAATATAATAATTCTGTCAAAGTTTAATTGAAATTCTGTACAAAGCGCACCGCAGTATTATTGATACATTATGAGTGCGCGAAAGAGCCATAGAAGCAATTTACAACTGAATTACAAATCTGGACGAAGCCCCACTAAATACACATTCAGGTTAAATCAATTGTCATACATCCATCCTTTTCTATCACCAACAAACTCCATAAGTTAGAGAAAGATAGAGGATGCGAAAGATGTTGTCGAGCAATGAAAAGCGAACGGTTAACGCCTACAAAACGAATGGGGAAGGGTAAAAAGCTTGTTTGTTCGGGGGCGTGTCCCCCCAACGAGGCGAGGGGCGCAGTCACACGGCAGCCGCCGCCGGGACCAGTGCCCGTGTCACACGCAACTGACGTTTCAATCTGACAGCCGTGGCTGTCCATCACGCGCCCTTTGCATCAAAAAACTAGTGCAGTAGAATTAAGAAATCATGCGAATCGATTCCGATAAATATTAATGTGAAGACTGTGTCTCATTCAAATTAACTGACATTATTTTATACTGTGGACTGTGCTGTATAATGTACTGACTCTGATATACTTGTAATCGGTTTGGACAATTGTGTGAAGATGGCTTTTGAAGATCGTTGCAGTCCAAACCAGGCGAACAGCCCTGGACCTGTCACTGGAAGAGTGCCTGCACCTCACGCGGAGAACCCGATGAACTACTGCCCCCCAAGTCAGTATACTTGTACCACAATTGACTCAAGATACGAGCGAACATCCCCAAACATGACGATTGTCAAAGTGCAGCCAAATTCCCCTCCACCAAGCCCTGAGAACCAAAATGAGATGGACGGTTTCCAGAACTACTACAGACCCGAAACGCCTGACGTTAAACCCCAAATAAACCCTGAAAACCAACGATTTGAGAATGATAAACTTCGAGCTCAGAGACAACAGCCGTCGGTCCCTATAGGCTTCTCAATAAACAATATCTTACACCCTGAATTTGGTTTGAACGCGTTAAGGAAAACGAACAAAATTGAGGGTCCGAAACCAGTTGGGCCAAACCACAGCATCTTGTACAAGCCCTACGATCTATCAAAACCTCAGAATGACTTCCAAAAATACAGCTTCAATTACTTAAAAGCGAAAGAATCAGAATTCAGCTCCTTGCCACCTCTTGGGGGTTTAAGACAGACTGTTTCTCAAATCGGGGAGCAGGTGCCTAAAGAAAGGGAGATGCCGAAAGTGATAGAGAACCAGAAGAGGCCAGATTCTGCGAGTTCAGTTGTTTCGTCTACTTCGAGTGGAGCTTTGTCTACCTGTGGAAGTACAGATACAAATAGCCAGTCTGGCAATTCTTCATTATGGCCAGCGTGGGTTTACTGCACCAGATACAGTGACAGACCTAGTTCCGGTAAGTGGCAACACTTTTTCGTCTTTTTTTTTTGTGGCTCAGTTGTTTCTTCCGAGAGACAGGTGTTTTATTTTTCTGTTGGTATTACTGCGGTGTCTTGCGTTTTTACTTTTACGTAAGAAATTGTTTGTTTTCCGTGACCAGGAGCTTCGAAATTGACGTGTTTATTTTTGACAGGTTTTTTATTGATTGGTTGAAAAACGAGTTGACTTAGACGGAAGGTTCTTGTAAATGGCAATGAATTACCGACTTAGGTTTTACGAGGCTGTTAATAAGCTAATTAATGAAAAAACTTTGAGGTGCTATTTTGTATTGCAGTTTTAAATTGCTTTTTTTTAATGGTTCAGTGTTTTTTAAATCAACCTGCAGTTGTTTTTTTATAAAAAAAAACCATTTACAGTTTACATTGACGACATTATCAAACCGTATCATTTTGAAAACAAGTTTTTATCATTTCCTATTCTACAACAGAACTTAAAAACGAAACTGCGTGCCACATCGCCATTACAAAACTTTTAAACGAGTAAAATATTCCATTCGGACAAAAACATACATAAATATTTTGACAATGACAATTCGGGGTATAGTTGTATGTATTAGAATATATTACATCAAATGATCCGTAACATAAGCTGGTATATTTTGTGTTCGTTGACACATCACTACAGATGTAATGACTTTCGTATTTATTTATTCACAACATTGTTTTCTTTTTCATTTTGAATTCGTTTTAGGTTGAATGCGGTGTCCTTTATGAGAGTTCTAATGGATAGGACATCTTTATTGCATTTAAAATTTTAAATAGAAGTTTGTTTGTTTATCCGGTATTGAATTTAAAATGGCCTATGAGTCATAATATGACTGTTTTGTTTATGATTTTGTAATTATGACTAGGTTTCCATTTTTGGCTAAAGATCGATAATATGTTTCCGTTTAAGTGACCTTTTCCTGTTGTTACTCGTTTTTTGTTAACAATACACACATACATACATAAACTTACGCCTCCTTGCCTTGTGCAGGGTAAGCAGGAACTACAGAACAATACCTCCACCTTTGCTTCGTTTACGTTCATACATCTAGTCATACACGCACGTCCGTTGCGAGTGCTGCTATTTTTAGGGTTCCGTACCTAAAGGGTAAAAACGGGACCCTATTACTAAGACTTCGCTGTCTGTCCGTCCGTCTGTCTGTCACCAGGCCTTATCTCAAGAACCGCGATAGCTAGACAGTTGAAATTTTCACAAATGATGTATTTCTGTTGCCGCTATAACAACAAATACTAAAAATAGAATAAAATATACATTTAAGGGGGCTCCCATACAACAAACGTGATTTTTTTGCAGTTATTTGCTCGATATTAATAACGGCAACAGGTAGATGCTTGAAATATTCACAGAATATTTAGTTGAATATTCACTTTAAAAATAAATAGGTAATTATATAAAAATAAAAAATAAATATTTAACGGGGTTTTTTTCCTTGTGGTACGGAACGTTTCGTTTGCGAGTCCGATTCGCACTTGGCCGGTTTTTTTAATAAAGAGCTTCTAGTTTTAAAAGAGTACACGTCTTGGGCTTGGGAATACACCACTATTGCTAATCCCACCACCAGGGAATATTATATGTTCGTTTTTGGATATACGTCCGGTAATAAAAAATAACAAGCACATGAGACTGTTTTTGGTATCGTATTACCCAGTAACTGAGTTGTGGAGGTCAGATAGGCAGCCGCTCCATGTAATATACTGCTGCAACCGGTTAGACTGGACGCCGAACCCAACATAGTTGGGAAAAGGCTAGGCAGATTACGATGAGACTCCCTCCCGTTTAACTCCAAGATAACGTACGAAATTAAAAATATTTCACATAAACCTACATGGGCACTTATGAAACGTCAGAAGCTAGGTGCAAGGTTCCAATTGTTCGTTTCCTATGGAGAAGAACCGGCAAGAAACTCCACAGTTACTCTTTTAAATCATAATCGTCAGTAGAAATGACCTCTCCCCATCAGGTGGCCGTCGGCGTGTTCATAGACTATACACTTAGGCGTGTTTGCCAACACAACAAAAAAAAAGCGAAAATTAGGGCAGGCGTGCATAGGCTTATTGACACCCCGTCGGTTTGCAAGTTACGACGATCTTTTCATGGTAGTGTAATATGCTCTACTTTGCCCAAGTATTTTATTAATTTTTTTTTTCTCATTGAGCGTCGGAGTTTTATCCGGTTAGTTTTCTAGCCGTTTTTGTATGTTTTTTGAAGTGTAAACTTCTTTAGGCGCGTTGGGCATTATTTGAGATGGGAAAAAACCATTGAATTCGCGCCACTGTTACCGTAACCGACACCGCTTCGGATGTGTTCGGTTGTTCTCGGAATGTACTCGGTTTAAATGTATATCCGATATGTCAGTGAGTGATGGCAAAGTATTCTGTTTGTGTTTTGTTTTCACTTCTGTCGGCACTCCCGGAGTGCCATTGTTTTTTTTTATTGCACATTTTGCTTGTGTGGTTTTTAATTGAATTTGATTAAAGTTTTTTTGGTCGTTTTAGTAAGATATACGTTTTCATACTTACATACTGAGATGCAAATAAATGTGGATTTTATAAAAAAAAAAACTACCATTTCAGCAAATTCATTAATTTTATGCTTTGTTAATGTCTTTTCCTTAATTTATTGTTTCGGGGTTGGCTTCCGGTCTGACTCAGTTTACCTTAATAACATAACATAACGCCTGTATTCTCGGAGGGGTCAAGCAGATCTGTATAGTTTTCCCACATTTCGTCAGTTATGTTTAAGTCCCATGTAATAGGGGGCGAGCCTATTGCCATTAACCGGGTTCAAATCCAGACTGGGGTAAATTGCATAACACATTCTAAGTAAGAACGGCTTTCATTTTGATAGTTCTTCAAAAAACATACATTGAGTTATTTACATTGTTGAGCAGACACATTTTTCGAACATATAAAGCAATGGATTAGCAATATCGTTAAATATGATTCAGATTCATGTGTGTTACGAAATTAGGTTGAGGCAGGTATTGAAATGTTTTTTAGACTTTCAGGTTTTAATTACTGTCTTAGAATAATAATTGCAACCGATGGATTTACATAGCACAGAAGTTTGCCTGCCTGGAAGAGATCGCAGAAAGCGATAAGGCCGCCCATTGTATATTTTTAGATTTTTTAGTGATCGATAATTCATTTTGTTATGTATTTTTGTGGTGTACAAAGTATATATAAATAATAATAAATAAGTTTCGTATCTCCACCGATTTTATTTATTTATTTATTTGTAAACTCAACAGCTTATAATTAACTTACACGAGTTATTAATTTTCCCCCACTATCAACGAACAGCTCAATGCAGTTGCGTCAAAGTTACAGCATCTTTCAGTCTGCATACACTGCTCAGTGATAGCGAGATGATGACAATTATCACTTGAGCTTTCTTCAAAATAACCACGGCTAGTACCTATAGCTTAACCTTGCAAATCGATCTAAATAGAAATACTATGGTTTTTTTGCGCCTAGACCCATTATGACACTGTCAAAATGACATGTCGCTAAATAAACGTCATGTTTTAAAATCAGCTTTCACTCAGAGAAAGTGTTTTGACAAATCAACGGTGTTCGTTTTAGGGTCAAAACGTAACACGGGTTACCTATGTTTTTATAAAAATTGACAGAAAGACGTACGGATATGAATTATTTATTATTAACTAGCAGTTTGAGCTGGGTTCGGTCGTGTTTAGCGTAAGTTCCGTAGTCAAATAAGAAATCCGTTATTTTTTTGCAGCGACCATAGACAATATTTTTCACTTTTGTTTTTTTTTTAAGTGAAATTAAATTTATTTGTAAGAATTGTAGAGTTGAATTGTTGTTGGAGTTATTGTTACTGTTGAGTTGTTTGTACTTATTGTGTTGTTGTTGTTTACTTTTTTTTGCTTGTATTTTAACATCAGTGAATTTAAAAACAATTACGCATCAAAAAGATTGCAATCACCAATCATTTGACCCAGTGTGGCGATCATAAAAAATATGTTTTATTTTCATATCAATATTTAATTCAATTTTTGTTAGCCTTTTAAACTATGTAAATAATACTTTAGTACCTAATTTGAAATAAATATAATTCATTTTAGATCATGTCGTACCACCGAAGTTTACATAATTAAAAAATATTTAGGTATTTAAAAAACAGTAGCCTTTTTTATGACCATTAAATAAATATTTATTTTCTCTATTGACATTGAGCGTTAATAATATATTCAAACACTGATTGTATGTATGTCTGTCATCATGTTTAACACAGTATTGTTTTTTGTCCTCATTGTATGTTAATTTGGTGAATTTTGATTAGGCGAGGGACAGAATTAAAATTGCAGGACTGGGAGAGGAATGAGGTGCTTGAGAAAATAATAGTAGGAATAAACTAGGAAGATATGTACAGACGCCAGCACATCAAGCTACTACAATCTGTCAAATTTCATTAATAGATTTTCAACTTTATCGCTGAAGTATAAGGTTCAAAGTTGATTGGGAAAATTTGACAGTTTTGGGTAGCTTGATGTGCTGGTGTCTGTACACACGGCGACACATCAAGCTATACATGTCCAGTTTTAGCTAACCTCGTATTGTATAGGGTTTTCGTACAATGCGAGGTCAGCTTATACTAGGAATGTACCTATAGCTTGATGTCAAAGATTTTTTCTATATGTATAGTTTACTAGGGCAATTACGACAGTGGACATATTCCGTTGGATGATAATTTCTACCAAAGGCAGTGGCATTTTTATATAGCAAAAGCGAAAGGGACGGCGGGCGATAAAATGGCGTCTAATAAATATGTTGCCAATATAAAAATGCCGCTGTGTTTGGTAGAAATTATCATCCAACGGAATATACCCACGATCGTAATTGCCCCCGTAAATTATATAGAGATTAGGATATAGGTAAGTAGGTACTATGTTTTACCAAAATATCGAATAACAAAAGCAGTGTGTAGACCTATTTTCAACAATTTTTTTTTTTCCATTGGGTCTTTTTCACTGTGCGAAGGGGCTGTGGCTAATAAATAACAGCCGCACAGGTTGATCGGTCAGGTTAAGCTACGCTCCCCGCGGTTGGTCTGTGGATGGGTGACCATCTTTACATAGCAAGACCCCTCCGTGTCTCGGACAGCACGTTAAGCCGTTGGTCCCGGCTGTCATTCGTGGATTTTTGACAGTCATCACGGGTCGTCAGAAGCCCGAAAGTCTGACAACCAGTCTTACCAAGGGGTATCGTATTACCCAGTAGGTAACTGGGTTGTGGAGGTCAGATAGGCAGTCGCTCCATGTAAAATACTGGTATTCAGCTGCATCCGGTTAGACTGGAAGCCGACCCCAACATAAGTTGGGAAAAAGTCTTTTTCACTGTGTTCAAAAATTTATTAAAATGTTGATGACTTTCACATAGTTACCTACCCCCTTATTAATAAACGTATTACCTATATCAGATGAATAGTTACACCGATTTCTCTCTTTCAGTCGTCAGTCATTTGACTTTCGAAAGAAGAAGACAAAGCGTTGTGTAACTATACAGACGCTATGTGACGTTTATTAGTAAGGGGGTCTTAGGTCTCACAACTAGGTAATCGTCTTATTTTTGTGTGTTAACAAAATCCCCATTCTTGTAAGAATGGGATTGCTTATTAGGAAAATGCTAATTGGTATCAATTCACCTAATATCATATCACCTTTATAGTACCTGTCACCTTACAACACTCAACCGAAGAGAAGGGATTTCCTATTTAGATGTAAATTGCTAAATGTATCGATACCAATTAGAAATAAAATTATCGACTCGACAACCTTATTCGATTCGCTCTAGAATTATGTTGGTCAAGTACCTACCTACTTATAATAATATGGCAATTCGAACTTATTCATTTGATATTCTAGTTTAATATTAGATTTTTATAGATCGTAATAACTTAGAAAATGAGCCTATAACGTTCCCACTGTTGGGACACAGGGGACACAGGCATCCTCTCTGTGAGAGGTAGGGTTTTTCGAAATTCCACCCCTAACAGGGTGAATGGGGGGAGGGTGAAATTTCACGCGGACGAAGTAGCGGACAGAAGCTAGTAATCTATACTTCTCAAACAATTTTATTCTGTTTTGGAACCTTTGATGTCGTGGTTGCAGATGGTTGACAGAACCCTTGAAATTCCCGCCGTTAGGTCCCAAGTCGACGGGGAGTCGTCTTTCCCACGCCGCCGTACCAACAACTGGTGTTCTGAGCAGATTATGTAAGAAACGTCACTGTTCTAATTAATAGTCTTTATACCAAGACACTGGCATTTTATTTACAACCTTCTCCAACCACGATATATCAAAGGCTCCAATATTCTGGCAAGACCGACTACTTCTTAGTCTGTGCCGACAGGCGAGGCAAACTGGCATCAAATCCGACGGGAGCACTTCGAAGCCAATTTTAATTTCGGTGGAGGCTTTTGGCCGCGGTATCCTAACTGCCAAGTGTTATTTAAGTTAAGTTAAGAAATTATTTTGTCCCTACTGTAAAGCCTATGCGGTTTATTTATAAACGTTACTTAAAGTTACAAGACGTTTAAACGACTAAATTGTATCGTTATAAACAGTCGCTAATCATTAGTTAGTTTTTGGAAAAACCTCTAACCAGAATCTTTTTAAATCATGTAAATTATTTAGGTAGCAACGGTAGCCAGTTGTATCATAAAATGTTAAAATATTTACTTAGGTACTTTAAAACAAAAGTGACGAAAAGAAAAAAAAGTTAAAGGTCCATCTTTACAAAATCAATTCCAATGTTATTTCATTCACAAAAACAAACGCATTTTAAAACAATAACACTTTTAAATTACCTCCATTGTTTTCCCGAGAAAATTCACATTTGAATTGTTTCCGTCATTTTCCCGTGTCATTCAATGTGACAGCTGTCAAGGAGCCATCTTGTTGACATGGAACGTCAACGATTTATTGTGTTGCCTTCCAACTTTGAAATTAGTGATGTTTTTCTTTGAATTTATGCAAATATCGTTATGGTTTATTGGTTTTCGTGTTTTAGAGTTATTTTTCATTTGTATTATTATTTACTAGCTGCACCCCGCACGGTTGCACCCGCATAAGTTTCGATCCCGTGGGAATATCGGGATAAAAAGTAGCCTATGTTTTAATCCAGAGTGTCAGTTACCTCAATACCAAATGTCATCATAATTGGTCCAGCCGTTTGTGCGTGAAGAAGTAACAAACATACAAACACACTCACAAACTTTCGCCCTTATAATAGTGTGTTTAGACTTGCCTCATTGGTCCCGTGGTCGCAAGCGCATTCTTCCTGGGTCGTGCAGTGTTATTGAGTTTCCATCAGGAGTAGCTTCCTGGAGTTTGGATTTTTGCCCGGTTGATGGCAAATAGGTTACGCGATTAGGGTGCAGTATAAGCTGACTTCTAATTGTAGAGACGACAGCACATCAAGCTACAAGTTACTACAATCTGTCAAGTTTCTTTAATGGATTTTCGACTTTATCCCTAAAGCTTATGGTTCAAAGTTGATTGGAAAAATTTGACAGTTTCGGGTAGCTTGATGTGCTGGCGATTGTACGAAAAAGTTAAACAATGCGAGGTTAGCTGAAACTGGAAATGTGAAGCTTGATTTGTAGCCGTATGTACAGACTCCAGCACATCAAGCTACTACAATCTGTCAAATTTCTTTAATAGATTTTCAACCTTATCGCTAAAGGATAAGGTTCAAAGTTGATTGGGAAATTTTGACAGTTTCGGGCGTCTGTACAGTTAAAGCTAGATTGTTACTTATTGGATTTGTAAATTAATCTTCTTGGAAACAAGGAGTTTCTTGCCCGTTCTTTTCCATATGAACCTACTACGCTTTGGTATGAGCAACTAGCTTCATCTTTCTGACTGACCGACCCCTTGACAATTCAAAAGTGTCTGTCATTAGTTTATTTGAAATAAATAATACTTTGAGTTTGACTTTGAACCGAATGATATAAAAAGAAATACCTAGTACAGTGACAGCAATACCCTCTAGTCGCCATTTTGTTATTCGAATACAATTTCTGGAAAAAAATATTTTAATCAAGTCGAAAAAATCTAGTAGAATTTCGTAATCACTCGCTTTAAGCTTAAGGAGGAAACCAGTTCCATCTTTCATCGTAACCGCTGCTAAAAGAGCTCATTATTTAAAAAAATGCACTGACAACATAATTATACCACAACACAACAATTATTAAAAAAAAAAACAAGCCTTTTAACCATTATTCAACTCTATTCATCAAAATATAGAGTTTAATTTCGCAATATCGACGGAAAACCCTTAACACATTGACACTAGGTACCTTTATTTTTCCATAATCAAAGACAATTTAACTTTTACAGTTAGCAAAACATTTTGTAACAAATTACGTCTTTTTTCCTTTGTAATAAGACGGTAAATCGATTGATTTTTTTCAATGAACAGCATGAGTATGTTTGTGGAATTAACAGGTGAAGTAATGAAACAATTTAGCTCAATTATATCGTGCAATTATTCTTTTTTCGAGCATCCGCCATTTTGCCTGACTCGCGTTATGTTGGCAACGCCCAGTAGCATTTAAGGTGAGATTCCGTGGCGCAATATAATTTATTCTTAAAATAAAATATAGCTTGGATAAATTGTTTTTTTACATATAAGCTGTTAAGGTGTGAAATGTGTAATAATATTTATTTATTATGCATTGAACTTTTAAAAGCATTTAATATTTTCGGTTCCGATAAGAACTGTTTTAAGTGGTTTTTTATTGGGTTCTTAATTCAAAAAGTTCGCACACCCTTTTTATAAAGGTTGATCGGTAATCAAACTTTAACAGTGCAGGTATGTATAACGTATGTCTTTATTAGGTTGGTAATAATAACAAGAACTTATGATTATGATCCTTATCTACATTAAATGACGCAAACGATTGGTGACAGAGAAAGAAATGAAAGGAAATACGTTTATTTGCGGTAAACATGGCGCAGAAAAAGAACATAAACACATTAAAAATAACATAATGCTAAGACTGTTAAAGGTTTTAATAAATGACCATATTTGAATGTATTACTGATTTTTTAATAAAAATTATTAGAGCACACACCATCTTACTGTACACCACAGGCAAGAAAAAAAGTAGACATAGATGACATAAGAAATGTCAGTTACAATAGAAACACAATATGTTTATAATTGAGCACAATGCCTTTTTGCCTACGACAATTTTAACAACAACCGCACAAAAAAAAAGAAAAAAAGATTGCAAATTGATCAATCCGCATCACATTTGCTTTAATGGAGTGATCAATTTCCAATTTAATTTTCAATAAAGGTACTGAGGAGTTATTACGTAACACACTAACAGTAGCAATAATTCTTCTTTCATTTTGACAGTTCAACAACATTCATTGCGTTATTTACGTTGCTGAGCAGACACATTTTTCGAACATAAACAGCAATGGATTAGTCATATCCTTCAAAATTATTCAGATTGTGATTGAAACTGTATTACCCAATTAATATGCCGGATACTCGTATATTCTAGAACTTTCTTTAAAATTGCATTTGCATTGCATACAACTTCACTCTTTCCACCAACAAAGAAGTGAAACTCAACAAAAGCATATAAAAAAACACGTTTTAAGTAGACATATAAAGTATTCTTTCTTTAAAAAGTTCACACACACACACAAGCACGCACGCACGCACACAAACACACAGGTACAGTAGCAATTAATCAATTAACACAGTACTTTTAGCCGTAATTACGTTTCTGAGAAATTAATGAAAAAGACGAGTATATCGTCAGAGTTGTCTATGCTTGCAATAGCAACGAGGTGTAATCGACCGTGAATTTTGCTCTATGGTTCTGTACAGACGCCAGCACATCAACCTACTACAATCTGTCAAATTTATTTAATAGATTTGCAACTTTATTACTAAAGAATGAGGTTCAAAGTTGACTGGAAAAAATAGACAGTTTCGGGTAGCTTGATGTGCTGGCGTCTGTACAATGGAGAAAGGTTTTTAAACTATTTTGTGGTTTTTAAAACGGTTCAGGTATTGTCTATGGTAAAATTGTAGTTTTTTTTAATGTTTTCTTAATACTCTTAAAAACTGTTTTGCCTCAAACTGTTGTTCTATATTTTTTATTTTATTTAACCAACTAAGCGTGACTTCAAGTAGGTGTTGCCAGGGTAACGACAAGTTCTTAAAAAAACAAGAGTCATGGTTTAATTTAATTATAATGACGACCAGTCTTACCAAGGGGTATCGTATTGCTTGCAGACTTCCTATCTGACCTCCACAATACAATAACTGTGTGTATCTGGGTTGTGGAGGTCAGATAGGCAATCGCTCCATGTAAAATACTGGTATTCAGCTGCATCCGGTTAAGACTGGAAGTCGATCCCATCATATTTGGGAAAAGGCTAGGCAGATGGTGCCTAATGGTTCAATTAATATATCACAAATGGTCCATCAAATATCCTGCAAGACGTCCATTTGTATTGCTGCTTTTAAAAAATCAACATACAGTAATTCAGTGTTTGGTTTCAGTTATCATACCTATCTATAGTTTCAACTACTTTTGAAAACATTGTAAATGCCAATTAATTATTTTTACAAGAGTAACCGTGTAGTTTCTTGTCGGCTCTTCTCCATAGGAAACGACCAATTGGAACCGTGCACCTGGCTTCTGACGTTTCATAAGTGCCCATGTAGGTTTATGTGAAATAAAATATTTCGATATTGATTTTGAACTACTTTTCTGCCCAATTATTCTTCTTCTAGCTGAACAGACAGCTGTGCTGCTGGGGAGTTTGTTGCACCAATTCTTCCCAGCTAAAAAACACTAAGAAGTGTTGAAGGTCGCACGTTTTGGGGACTGTCTTACGTTTTAACGTTCAAATAGTGCTGGTTTTAATTTAAATAAATTATTTTATTTTATACACATAATATGTAAAAATGTGCACTAGACGACAATTTGGATGACAGTTTTATGTCATTCATTTTTTCTCACGGACCCCTAAAAATCGTTAAGCGCGAAAAGCGAGTTAATTACCCGTTGAACCGTAACTGCTGCTTATGCCCCAAAATGGAAATAGACACATTCCACCAGTTATAGCAATCTTCACTACCTATACGTGTGTACCTACCTATAACCTTTAGTTTCTTAGACGTTGAAGACAAGGTAGTTTGGCAATAATTCCTTCTGCACATGTGGCTTCCCTGGCACCTCTTTGACGGCATAAGTTCTACGTAAATGTCTATTAACTGCTCTCAAATTACGATGTTTATTTTTTATTTGTACATACTTCTATGACATAATCTTTTTATTATTTGACATTATATACAGACAATTTTAATTTTTCACCTCTTTCTTAGTTGAAATGGCAATCATATCTCTTGGTTTTAGTAGATTTTTATATTTTGTTTATCCTTTTGATACATCCTTATTTTGTAAATGTGAGGACTTTGTAAGCCTTGTAGACTAGATCTGTAGACCATTTTTTATTTTTATCAAGTACCTGGTACTTGTTGACAGGCCTACGCTGTCCTCTCATACCTACTGTAACTCGAAAACATTGTAAAAGCCAATTATTTTTAAAAGAGTAACCATGGAGTTTCTTGCCGGTTCTTCTCCATAGGAAACGACCAATTGGAACCGTGCACCTAGCTTCTGACGTTTCATAAGTGCCCATGTTGGTTTATGTGAAATAAAAATATTTTGATTTGATTTGATTTGATTTGAATGACTAACAAACGGATGAATTATAATGTTACTTTTTGTTACTATAATTTTACATTTTTATTTTAAAGTGAGGTTAAGCAACACTTGCCGCGGTCACGCAAAGGATGGGTGACCATGACCATTCGTGGCAGTTCATCGAAGTATATAGGTATAAAATTCAAAGCCCTGGCTGACTGACTGATATATCAACGCACCGCCTAATCCGCTGAGGGAAAAAAAAACTTCTTTGTGAAGAGTAGGTAAGTATCCACTAAGAAAGGGTTTTTCGAAATTCCATCCCTAAGAGGGTGAATGGGGGAGGGTGAAATTTCACGCGGACGAAGTCGCGGGCAGAAGCTAGTGTTAATGATAAATGATAAATGATAAATGATTTTATTTCTGTAAGTAGGTTTGTACAAACACTTTTACATGTCAATCATATTTTTTTAAAGCTAGATGAGGTCGGCGTTTCCTATCTGACTACTCTGAGAAGAAAGGCCGAAACAAACTCAGAGGTCACAGTCTCTTTTAAAGTCCAGACAAAATCTTGGTCAGATCATGTGAAGACCATGTAGATCGGTGTCTGAAATGGTCTTTTGAGGAAAGAACCACACAGATTGAGCGGACCTGTCCAGTCAGTGTACGCATTTGTCAATTTGTTATAAAGAAAGTATGATTTTGCATTTTAATTTTAAAGTGAGGTTAAGCTACACTTGTCGCGGTCAGGTAAAGGATGGGTGACCATTCACACCAGTGCGAGCATCTTTGTCGGTATTCTTTATGATCTTGACCATCACATCATCATCGTTCTGCCCTTGTCCCATATTTAAGTATTTATTTTATTTATTATTACTTATGGTTAACGCAACACGTTCCCGTCTTTCATGCTCCCCTGTCAACCGTCACTCTATCATTCACTCTCGATCCTCTTTCATATCATTCCTCACACAATCAAAATCAAAAGTCATTTATTAAAACTAGGCTGAGAATCAGCACTTTTCGAACGTCAAAATTACTAAAGACAGTCTCCCAAAACGCCCTTCGCCACTTCCTAGTGCTTTCGCTGGGGAGAAGAAATGGCGGAACAAACTCCCCAGCAACACAGCTGTCTGTTCAGTTAGAAAAACTTGATTCTATACAATAGTGAACCATCCATCTTTTGTTTGACCTTCTTCTCCCTCTCCAGTTAGTTTCAGTCCTTTTAATATAAACCTCATTGTCTGCCTACCTATTTTACGAAGGCACCGTAATCATAGCAAGGTGTTGCATTGCATCCACCTTATCAGCGACAATGTCTTAATAAAAAGCGAAATCAGAATCGCTTCGGTAAAAGTATAATTCTGACTCGGTATTGCAAAAATGTCTGTACAGGGAGACACAGAAGTGACTCGTTCATTCATCAATATATTGAACTGCTAAATAGGACTTAGGAAAATCAATGCACGGTCAAAAAATAGGTATTTCTTTTGTTGAAACGAAGAATAATTGTGATTGTCATTGTTTTATTTTTGGGTTTACTTTAGGAGTCCACGATAGAGCGATATTGAAGACTGTGACGGTCTATATTAGAGCCAGGAATTTGAGATAATTTTCAAGTTATGGAACAACAAACCGAATGACATACTTAACAAAGTTCAAATTCCATTGCAACCAAAAACTTTTTAGGACCTTTTTGTTACAAATGGTCACTCAAAAATCAACTTAAAATACATTACACTAAAGTAGATAACTGATTAATTAGCGATGGAATGTAATTATCTGAGATAAATGGCATAGCTTTAACTAGAGTCTAGCGTGATATTGTAGCTTTGTTTACTCGTTAATCTTATATTTTGAATTGTTTCTTCATTTTATATTGTTCTCACATATAGAAGCAACAAGAATAATGTACCCAGGATTTTGTAATATCTTGATTTAATAGAGTGTCCTTGGAGTTTCTTGCCCGTTCTTCTCCATAGTGATACCTATAAGTTGTAGAATGGGCAACTAGCTTCAAATTTCTAACTGACCGACTCTTTGCCAATTCAAAAGTGCCTATTAATGGTTTAATTGAAATAAATGGTTTGAGTTAGGGCTTGTTCGTCCACCTTCGTATAAGTGCCGATTAACTTACCTGTCCAACAATCCATACTATCCATACTAATATTATAAATTCGAAAGAAACTCTGTCTGTCTGTCTGTATGTTACCTTTTCACGCCTAAACCGCTCAACCGATTTAGATGAAATTTGATATAAAGATAGCTTGAGTCCCGGGAAAGGACATAGGATACTTTTTATCCCGATATTCGCACGGGATCGAGACTTATGCGGGAGAAACCGCGGGGTGCAACTAGTTATTTATATATACTGCTTCATTTTTAAAATCTGGTGTATAGTGCCTACCCCGCGCGCAACTTAAATGTCCTACCGTTAGACTTTTTTTTTACGTAAGTAATTTTTTTAAATTATTTTTTTTCTTGAATAATCACTTTACCACATACCTGTACATCGTTTATAAGTACCACCCATCACAACTAATTAGTGCGGACCTTCCCGCTACTGTGACAATTGGTATTACAGGGAAAAGCAGGGATGTGCGTTTGTTGTCGATATATCGATAAATTTCGCACTAAAGCATTATCATTTGGTGTGT
Organism: Hydraecia micacea; assembly: GCA_914767645.1. Classification (NCBI taxonomy): domain Eukaryota; kingdom Metazoa; phylum Arthropoda; class Insecta; order Lepidoptera; family Noctuidae; genus Hydraecia; species Hydraecia micacea. The sequence goes on along the minus strand of OU611802.1, from coordinate 2,128,543 downwards.
TGCTTTACAAGGGAAGATGATGGTTTCCACCTAATTAAAATCTATTACTGATATAGGTGAGGAATTTCATTAAGCTACGTGTGTGGTGTGTGGTGGCTACTGAAAAGGATGAAACAAGAAAGTACCTTCCCGTGGTCGCATGCCACTGTATTAATATACTTATAAACTATGGTAGCATGCGACGACGGGAACGAACTTTCTTTCTTGTTTCATCCTTTTCAGTAGTCGCGTATTTTTTACTAACGTTTTTAAACTTATTTTTTATTTCTTTATTTTGGGGCTTATTTTAGTAATATTTATATTTTAGAAATATGCTAGTTAAGACCTTTCATTTGATACCCAACAAGGCACCATCCCAAAATATTTATTTTTAAATTCATTACTTTATGTCCTCTAGAGGGCGCCATATTGAATTTAGTGTGACGTCACATAGCTTATAACCAGCGGACGGTCAAGACGCTTCTAACAATACCTCATTTGTCAAATTATTATAAGTACTTTTGAAGTTATGAGGCAACAGATGAACATACATACATACATACCGGTCAAAATCATAACCCTCCTTTTTGCTTCGCCGTAGTCGGGTAAAAAACTTAAAATGAAGTAATTTATTCAAATTACGATAGTCCTCTAAAACGCCCGCCCTTCACCACTTCCTAATGCTTTAGTTGGGACGAAGAACTGTCTGTTAAATTGGAAGAACTGGATTCTATATCAAATCAAATCAAAAGTCATTTATTCAAACTAGGCTGAGAATCAGCACTTTTCGAACGTCAAAATTACAAAAGACAGTCCCCCAAAGTGCCCGCCGTTCGCCTATAGCATATAACTAAATGGTAATGCAGATAAAAAAAAATATTTACATTTTGACATTTACGATTGTAGACTAGTCATTTTAAAAGATTACTTAGCACGTAAATCATTCTGCAGATTATTCAATTATCCAATACTTCAGGAATAAATGATATAACTACCTATAATAACATCAACAACATAGTTATTCACCAACTATGTCAATAAAGGACCTATTGGAGAGCAAATTGCTTAATAATATAATTTGTTACAAAGGCTGACAAAGTCTCGAGTCTAGTTATGGACAAAATTGTTACCCATTTCACATCAAACTGGTCATTATTTTGTTAAACTGTTTGTTTTAACTATGTTTAAATTAAAAAGTTAATAGTATAGGTACTGCTCGACTGCCTTGTAGGACTAGTGTTTGCAAGTGTTACTGCTGAGCTTGAGGTACTGGGTTGGATTCTCGGGTCGGGCAAAGTGTTATTAAGTTTTTCTATCTCGATTTTCTCAGTAGAAGCCCAGAGTATGGATGTGCCAAGTTGATGGCAATATTTTCTCTAGTTTTATGTTTTTTTTTTGATGGGTTAAGTTGATGTGTGAGCCAGTAAATGGCAGCGTAGCTTAAAATCTAAAGAGTGCTTGCAATGGATGAACTGTATAATTCATTGATAACTTAATTGCAAAATAAGTTCCTAGTGTATATTTATTTAACTTATTATATCAGAACTTTTTTGTATATTTTACAAGTACTTAAGTAAAACAAATAATGAAGGGTGAAAATAAAAACACACACGAACATGTCATGTTATGATGACATGATAATGTCATGTAATTATGATGTGATGTAATTAGGTATTAATGTAAAATTAACTTGCATGTCCTAAACAGACAAATTAGGGACTGTACATAAATTACTAATTTTTACAATGAGTTAACACCTGTATTTAACGCAAATAAATAATTCATGGTTCTTGAATGACTAGGAAGGCTCGTTTCTTTCCTCCCACGAAGTGATAGATAATATGTTCGCAAATATTTTTTAAGAATCAATCTTTTGGTAACACTGCATAATAAAAATACACCGTAAATATCTTGACTCTGAAAGTCAAAATATCCTGACAAAAAAATAATACAAACATTTTTTGAAATAAAAACATTTTTTCACTCTCACTTTCAAATGATCTATTCAAAAATATCGATAAAAGCTTATCGATAGCGATCGATGTCCCATCCCTAGACGACAATACGTCTTTATTTTTAATGGTAACCGTTTACGGTATTGTATAGGGCAATAACAGATGCCATCCTCAAGAATGAGTATTGAATTTTTTAGACTAGTCTATATACTACGGGTTCGGTCGGATTTTTCTGCATTATGGGTTTATCATTGTGCACTAATTTGGGTAGGTATGTCAATAAATTAAGACTACATAATAAATTGTTAATATATGGTGGGCTTGGGATCTGAGTGAGTGTGTTGTGTGTCATTAATTCTTGAGTTCTCATGGGATTAAGATATTAAAATATAATGTCAGGTAATTTAAGAGTTCTTTGAACGTCAAGTAAACACGTACATTAAGAGATAGTTATTGTTATCATAAAACTGCTTTCTGCATTCAATAATCATGAGAGTTGGCAGTTATACTACAATTTCTTTTTTTTTAATTCTTTCATTTGAACTGAATTACAATACCAAATAAAAAAGGACACAAAACAACGAATATAATTAAAAATTAGACTGTAGGCTTGTCAGCAATTGGCCACAATGATTAGCAATGATTAAGTTATACATAACTTGTTATCTAAAACTATGTGTAACTTAATCATTGCTAATTGTTTTTTTTTATAAAAATAAAACATTAAAAATATGCCATCACCACAAAACATCGACAAAAATCATCGACTCATCCCATCCCTAGCTACTAAGAACAGGCCACCATGCGCAAGAGTTTTTGTTAATCACAAGAATGTCCTAATAACTTGATTTGGTCCGTTTATCGCGGATTGTTCTCGATACAGGGGTAGGCAGAATTCTAAGTCGTTACTTTAAAAATGTTTCATACTTACTTTATTACGACTACCTGTAGGTATTTTTATTGATGTTACTGATTGGGTGGTAAATGGTCGAGAGTTCGATACCTGGGTGAGGCAAAAAAACTTGGTGGGAATTTTTATTTTTTCTTACGTACCGACTTATTGCAGTTCGGGGGCTCGTGGCTAACTAAGCCACACGGGTCGACCTTCAAGGTTAAACAGCGCTTTTCGAGGTCGGTCTGTGGATAGGTGACCATCTATTACATACCAAGACCTAATAACATCACGTCTTTAAGTCTCAAAGGGTCAGGTAGAGATGTACTTACCTCTAGTAAGAATTTAATATTAGTTTTTTTGGATAACAGACAACAGTACATATTGGTAACCCTTCTATTTAAAACTTTTATTATCAATTTCATGTTTACTCCATTTTCTTTGAACAACAAAATCGTTTCCCTCCACAAGAGGGTGTGAAAAACAAAGCTTTTCCACGTAATAAGAATCCTCCCTAGGAACCCTCTAAAAATCAAAGTAGGAAAAATCTAACATGAAAAAATACTTCACTACATCCAATAAAATATCAACTCTATTTCTGTCAAAATAAGACTTAAAATCAGTTCATAAGATCGCTGAGGAAATGATAAAAATTGCGCAAGCGATTATAGGATTTATTGCTAGGGGAATAAAGTCCATGTGTTTGGAATTGGGTTGAGTGCGCGTGTGCTGAATATGTAATACCGTCGTGGATGTGTGAAACGGTGTTGCGTTGAAAATGGATGTGCCTTATCGGATAGACGATCATGAAAAAAAAAAAATGATTGAAAATCAGGAAGCTACCATGTAGATATTAATAAAGAATGAAAAATACACCCAAAAAGTTTTTAAATTTACCGTGAAATATGATTTGATGTTGTTCAAACCAGAGTAATTACCCCTAATTACGTAAGACACAATCAGTAGCAATAGGTTTCAATTTGACAGTTCAACAACATTCATTGCGTTATTTACGTTGTTGAGCAGACTAATTTTTCGAACATATGAAGCAATGGATTAGCAATATTCTTCAAAATGATTCAGATTAGGGTGGTGAATGTTGTAACATACATCCAAGTAGCTTAAATACAAGAAACAGAAAAAAATAATAAATAAACTGAAACAATCAATCAATCTGCCTTTTCCCAACTATGTCGGCGTCGGATGTCTAGCCAGATGCAACTGAATACCAGCGTTTTACATGGAGTGACTGCCTACCTGATCTCCACAACCCAGTTACTGGGTAACACGATATCCCTTGGTAAGACTGGTTGTCAGACTTTCGGGCTTCTGACGACCCGTAACGACTGTCAAAGATCCTAGAATGACAGCCGGGACCAACGGCTTAACGTGCTTTCCGAGGCACAGAGGGGTGTCGGTATGTAAAGATGGTCACCTATCCACGGACCAACCGTGGCAAGCGTAGCTACCTGTGCGGCTGTTATTATTTAGCCACGAGCTCCTCCATATCACAATAAATAAACTGAAAACAAGGTAATACATTCTCCACATACATACATTATACTATTATTACACTCATGATACCTGCAAAGTATTTTGTCCGAAACCCTTTAAAAAACTAAACAGGCTACCGTAGATCAAATGCATATTTATCAAGCTCAATGCAATGCAATAGAAGTTTGTGCAACATTGATTCAATCTTTATAAATGCCGCGTCCATGTATCACGCATCTGTGGCAAAAAAAAAACAATCTCACTATTGAGCGAGGTACTGTAAACGAAATGTAATTCCTTAAACAATGTTTGAACAGTATGGCGGAATCACCACCTTTAGCAGACAGATTTTGTTATTAATAGACGGGAGGACGCTACTGCCCATTCCCGTGACCAAATCTCATCATCTGCCTAGCCTTTTCCCAACTATGTTGAGGTCAGCTTCCAGTCTAACCGGATGCAGCTGAGTATCAGTATTTTATATGGAGCGACTGCCTATCTGACCTCCACAACCCACTTACTGGGTAATACGAAACCCCTTGGTAAGACTGTCAGACTTTCGGGCTATAGTTACACAACGCTTTGTCTTCTTCTTTCGAAAGTCAAACGGACGACTGAAAGAAAGAAATCGGCGTGTAACTATTCATCTGATATAATACGTTTATGAGTAAGGGGTTAATGTATTTGAAAGTATATTATATATACGGTACTTATAAAAATCAAAAACAATTTTTAAAAATTTTGTCCGTGTGTTTGTTCCGGCTAATCTCCGAAACGGCTGCACCGATTCTGATGGAACTTTCACTGAATAATACTTATACATTATTAGGCTACTTTTTGTCCCGGTAGCACGTCCCCGTGGGATAATTTCCGACACAGATGCGGGCTAAACCGCGAGGAGAACTTAGTCTTAAATATTATTAAAACTACATTCATGCCATCTCAAAAAAAAACCGTTATATTTTCAAAGCAAAAATTCTTGTTATATTTTAAAACATGATGAAAACTGCTAACCACGACTGCCACAAGTATTCGTAAAAACAGCTCTTTTTTACCGATTTTTAACGATTATCGATTCATACAGTTTACTCGTAATCGTATTATTACGGTAATTACACGTATTACGTTTTCACTTCACGACTTGCTACTTATAAAATGGGTAAGTAGTCATACCAGTATGAATGTGCCCCCAAATTATAAAGTTAGCATAATTGCACCAAAATTAAAGAGAGCTTTTTAAGGCTACGCGTTCGTAGCAGTGAGCTACGCCGTAGCATATTTTTTTATGATTATGATTTACTAGCTGCGCCCCGCGGTTTCACCCGCGTAAGTGTCAATCCCGTGGGAATATCGGGAACTTGATACTAAATACCTGGAGGCCTACCACAAGCTCTTAACGCGATCCATTTTAGGACCTAAACTGAACTGTTCTTCTAATTCGTACCATGACGTCAGTTTAACGATTCAGTTTAGGCCGTGCCATTCTGCTGACAGCGATTGTCCCAAACTGAGTAGCAAGTTTTGGTTTAATTCATACTTGTTTGGTACCATGACGTCCATAGAGCAGCTCAAGCGATGCAGTTTAGGAACCTAAACTGAAATGTCTTGTTTTTGAATCGTTTTTAATTAGATCATGGTAGGCCACCTGAGTGAAACTCGCGCGGTATGTACCTCTGTATATATGTACCTATGTACCCACAGCGGCAGCAAATACCGCTTTTTTTTTTTTTTTTTTTTTATGGATGGGAAATCATCTAATGACTCCTCCTGCTCTGGGTGGAGCGGAAGGGAGTGTCAGACTCTTACTGACTAAAACCCACCCGTGTTCCTTCCTTAGCCCTTTATGTTCCGGGGCAGCGGTAACCCTTTCGGACGATCCCGCTACCCCGGCAGGCTTCGGCCCTGGCGGGCCCCTTCCTTTATGCTGACATCTCTTTGAGGCGCGCGTGGAACACATACTTACCGTCCGGCACGGGCCTGGTCCTGATCGGACGGAGAGCTACCCATTACTCTCCGTCCGCAGGCCCGCGCCTACGGTGGCCGGGAGTCGTCACGCAGTCACGCGTCTCCCGACGCCGCCCGTAGCCGCTTAGGTTTGAATAGACGTTTAGATCACTCGACAATATTGATACTAAAATCCAATCAAAACTTTAGTATTAATGACCTCAACAAACTATTGAACTGAGGTCCAAGTTAATTAAGTTATTATCTCCTAGGCTAACAGTTGAATGTTGAACCGAACTTGCTTGAACCGGTTTAGACTGGAACGTAGTCTTGAAGTGAGAGGTTGTTCGTATGTCTGTCACCATCTTTGTCGGGAACTGCTGTCTGTATTTACGTAATGATATGGTTTTTGCAAATACGAGTAGGGTGGATTGTCAAATTGCAAGGAGACACTTTTACTGGTCAATTTTATATTTTTACCTCCTTTATCATGGTCTCAGCTTTTCGTAGATCTTTGATAATCGTTACGGGTAGTCAGAAGACCGAAAGTCTGACAACCAGTCTTACCAAGGAGTATCGTGTTACCCAGTAACTGGGTTGTGGAGGTCAGATAGGCAGTCGCTCCATGTAAAATACTGGTATTCAGCTGCATCCGGTTAGACAGGAAGCCGACCCCAACACAATTGGAAAAGGCTAGGAAGATTAATTGATTTATTATTATGTTCTCAGTTGAATAACATACTCTGCTGTACATATATAGGCTTATCTTAAGTCCTACTCCTAACCTACCACATCTAGAGAATTCCTTTGACAATAACAAGCGGGGTAATTGCGTTTAACACACTGTCAATAGCAATGGCTTTCATTTTGACAGCTCGACAATATTCATTGCGTTATTTAAGTTGTTGAGCAGAAAACATTTTCGAACATATAAAGTAATGGATTAGCAATAACCTTCAAAATGATTCTGATTGTGACTGATGTAGACATTGTTACCCCCTTTTCTCTTTTGTTAGATTTAAATGTTTTCTTTTTTTTTCTGTTTGTGCGTGTCCCAAATAAAATATTTTTATCTTCTTTAGGCGCGTTGTGCATTTTTTGATATAGGAAAAAAACCATTGAATTCGCGCCACTGTTACCGTAACCGACACCGCTTCGGATGTGTTCGGCTGTCCTCGGGATGTACTCGGTTTTTTATGCATATCCGATATGTCGGTGAGTGATGGCAAAGTATTCTGTTTGTGTTCATTTCTGTCGGAACTCCCGAAGTGCGACGGTATTTTTCTTTCTTTCTCTTTTAGTGAAGGGTAATTTTCAAAATGACCCTTCGCACAAATAAAGGGTAAATTAGTAAAAAAAAAAATATTTAAATTAATTTATCTCCTTAACCATGTAACATAACCTCATTTGTCCCGTTAATGTCCAGATGGGGTTGCCAGGAATTTAAATGGTCCCAACTTGGGGTAGGGGCATTCAAATTATGTCTTTTAACTGCTTTATGTCCGTTAATTTGTTTTGTTTCGTACTTAAGGGTTGATGAATCGAGGTTTGAATGTGCCAGCGGGTAGGATTGGGAGGGGTTGGAGTTATGACGATGAGGTAGTAAGTGTTACTGCGGTATTTCTATTTTTTTTAATGACATCTCGCAGTTCAAGCTAGGACGTTGTCGTCTGCTTAACCGGGCATGCCTGTGGACGGTGTAGTTTCGTGCCCATTCTTCTCCATACGAAAACTACCTTTTGGAATGGGCGACTAGAATCAATTCGTTTTATTATAATTTTTGACGTTCAAAAGTGCCTTTAGTGTGCCTATTTGAAATAAATGATTTGACTTTGACGCCTCAATAAATTAAGCCCTACAGCCAGGGCTTAAAAAAAACTTAAGAACTAAGCGACTACACGCTATGGGCACCCCCTGTGGGGTGCGGACCTTGGTTTAGGGCGTCGCTGGGAGAGGGCAGTAAGGGACAGGCTGGATCAGAATTACTGCGGTTTTACTGTTTTATTTTCTGTATATTATATATGAACTTTGTCTAGGTCCTCAGGTTTAGCCATGCTTGTCGGGGTCGGTCCGTCGCTGGGTGACCATCTGTTTTATATCAAAACCGTCCTCTGTGCCTCGGAAAGCACGGTAATCCATTGGTCCCGGCTGTCATTCGTAGATTTTTGACAGTCGTTACGGGTAGTCAGAATCCCAAAAGTCTGACAAACAGTCTTACCAATGGGTATGTTACCCAGTAACTGGGTTGGTGGAAGTCAGATAGGCAGTCGCTCCATGTAATAAAATACTGGTATTCAGTTGTATCCGATTATACTGGAACCCGACCTCAATATAGGCAGATTTATTACTTCAACTACTAGTTTATTTTTAATTTAAAAAAGTAAGAAAAGTCGAAGGAAATGTGGAAGAATATGGGGGGAGGTCTTTGCCCAGCAGTGGGACAGTACAGGATAACGGAAAAAAAAAGTTATTCGTGTTACTTTTAGAACATAGGTACTCGTTTATGCCCACGACTTCGTCCGAGAATGTGCAATACAGTGGCTTCCCAATAGTTAAATAATTCTTTGTACAAACTCACAAATATTGTCTCTTTAAAATAGTATATTATATTTATAGTAGTATTGATTTGGTTCTTAGCAAAAGTTCGCTGTAATTTTCAGTCACTGTCTAAATAGACTTACGAAACCATTTTCTTTTAATGGAATTTTATTGCAGTCACTTTAAATTGAAGCAGTAAAACACCATGATTATCTTAAATTAAGTAAATAAACCTTCTCATTTGGCAAATGTACTATTTCCTTTGCAAAACGGTAGATAACAAAGTCTAAAGGCGAAATAAAAGAACAAAACCATTATACCTACACACAATATTTCTTGCACAGTCGCGTAAATTTTAGAGGAAATAAAAAGAAAATGGCGACTGTTCTTTTTTTAAAGTGACCAGCAATTTTCTCGCGCCATTCTGGTAACAGAAAATGTCCGAAACATTTTCGACTCTTGTTTAATTAAAAACGCGAATAAAATTTTTCCTCGCCTCCTTTATTACCCTGATGTATGGCCTTTTAAACTGTTCCAGAATAATAAACTGTATTTTCTTGGAAATAAAACGCATTTTTCCGTGTTGGTGTTACGGTATTCTTTTTCAGAAGTCCAGTGTTTTACGATTTCCTGTTCTATTTTAAGGGTGATAAAATACAATTTTGATTGCGGCGTTATTGTTTCGATTTGAAAGTGATTTTCCGTTTGATTCTTGGAGATTCGTTTGTAATCTTCACGCTCTATTTTCTTGTGGTGTGAGCAGAATTTTAAGTAGTGTAAAACTTAAAGGGCTTTATTCGCGAAACCTGTTTGATCTTTCTTACAGATTTATGTCAATAAATAAACGTTTAAAGTTCACCAACGGCGCTTGTGAAAAGTTAAGAAAGCAGGAATAGTTTATACGATGATGTCGCGATGATGTGTGTTTCCGGCATTACGCTCATCTTTTAAAAATTAATAAAATCATGATTAAATTATTATTTCTTTGATCAAGATTGGTGTGTTGCCAACGCTAATAAATGTTACGGTTTTAATTTATTTATTTAAGTTCAAACGCAAACAGTTTGTTACTATAAATTATTTCGTTCATTTATATTGGTTTTTATGTTAAGGAATATTATAATCATAACATAAAAATATTGTGATTTTGTATATTTTGACTGAAATATTTGTAATTTCGAGAATTCAATAACTAACAGTAAATGTAATTTTATTAAAATTTAATTTCATAAGAAGCTGCGTTTTAAACAAAATTCAAACATAAAAAGTGGATTAAAAAACTGGCGATTACGTTTAGTAAGGAGGACTCAATCAATATCTACTTTCTTATACCTAACAGTAACCAAACCACTAATTCTCAGAAAAAATACCACAAAAACCACCCATATAAGCCCCCACAGAACCCATCAACACCCTATTACAATTTAAAACGAATAATAAAATCGGCCACAATCACAAAAGATCTAGTAAACGGCTATAAATTCACTACATTTTAACACTATCGCGAAACAGTAGCCGTATAGCCGTAAACACTTCTCTGCTTTCCTGTACTTTATTTTTTTTCGCAAAGGAATTTAGTGTACAGCCTAGTGTGGGAATGGCGTTTGGCGCTAGTGGGCAAGATGGCGGATTTAAAAATGTTCGCTCGTTGTGTGATTGTTTGTGGTATTGTATTGTCTGTAGCAGGAAGAATATAAATTCTTTTGCGTTGTAGAGTTGGGTTATCAATCTGTGTTATCTTTGGTTGGTGTTTTAGTAGACGGAGAGACTACTTATTTATTCCTAAGTAGGTGATTAATTAGTGAAAGAGACTGCCTTGGGAACTAGGTACTACCTCTACTTCCAATTATTTCAGTCTCCATGGAAAATTGAAAACGAAAGAAAACACGAATTTGCGGTTAACATGACGCAGAGAAAGAATACAAAAAAAAAAACATTGGCACTCCGGGAGTGCCGCCAGAAGTGAAAACAAAACACAAACAGAATACTTTGCCATCACTCACTGACATATCGGATATACATTAATAAAACCGAGTAGGTACATCCCGAGGACAGCCGAACACATCCGAAGTGGTGTCGATTATGGTAACAGTGGCGCGAGTTCAATAGTATTTTCCCATCTCAAAAAATGCCCAACGCACCTAAAGAAATTTTCGCATAAAAAAAAAGAACAATTTGGGGCAAAATGTGCGTCACATCCACAAAATACGGTCATCGCTCAGCATAATGCTAAGACCCTATGCAAGAGGAGCTTTAACAGCACCCTAATTGCGTAACACACTATCAATCTCAATCTGAATCATTTTGAAGGATATTGCTTCATAATCATGTTCGAAAAATGTGTCTGCTCAACAACGTATATAATGCAACATGCGTTATATACGTTGTTGAGATTTTACGTATTAATGAATGTTATTGAACTGTCAAAATGAAACCCAATGCAACTGACACATGTAACCTATTCGCTAGTGTGTTACGAAATTACCCCGCCGTTCTTACTTCTTATGCAATTCTTCGAGAAAGGAATCTAGTTACCTATTATAATAGAAATATATAATAGATCTTTTCAAATATTCATAACAAAACGTCAAAAATCCATAAAAACATGTCATTTACACACTTCAACTCCTGAAAACAGCCAATTCAAATAGCCATTTCTCTAACAATTAAGTACTGCCACACGAATGGCATAATAAATCATAGTGTGGCATGCCATCACGCCAGTGGCAGTTAAATATTCACACTTAACACTTCTGATCGCGATTGTACGGCCGCCATATTGGATTTGACACTTCATTTATTGTTTTTTAGTTTTTCAGGAAATTGTCGTTTTTCTGGTAACTGAGGATTTTATAAATGGTTTTTGTTAGACTATAGGTTTGTAAAATGTTTTTAAATAAAGTTTAAGGTTCAAAACCTGACATTAACGCTATGATTTTTTCAAAAACAAACCTTCATACGATGTTTTCACGGTTTTAAATCCGATAAGACAAGTTTTACCTTTCAGTGGTCGAAAACATCGTGACAAACTTGGACTAAAATGATCTGAAGGGCAAATTGTCGTAATTTGTCAAAAATGTAGGGAGTTTAATTAAAAGTACCTATTTTTGACAGATTGAGACTAAGACCAGAGGGGCGATTCTCGTAATTTTAAGAACGTTCAAAATCTGATCCCTAATTTTTCAAATTCAAATTCATTTATTTGTTTGTCACTGGTGGAAAGTTATTATCATAATTATATAAAGATCGCTGTAACATACCCATAGGGCCTACAATATTTAACAGTTATTTAATATTTTTAATAATAATTATCTCAACCCTAATTACTCTAAAACCTATTAAAAAACAACGTCACATCACTATTTAACCGAAAACCAACTAAACAACGTTCTACCACCACACACAACACTATCATTAGGGTTCATTCAATTATTTATTAAGGTCAATAACTTCGTAAGGGTTCCGTAGCCACGCCTCCCTTTATTGTATTTATGATTTCGTTACCAAACGATTGGTTTAGAAGTTTTGAGGTTATTAAATTAACTAGTAGTTTCATGTCAGGGTATTCAATTGATTATTATTATTTAATATGGTTATGGAAAAGGGGAATGTTTCAAAGGGATGGACAGAATATTATATAGCTATGTGTTGGATGTTATACTTCACTACATAGTCTATCTATATTATATTATTATATTACATATAATAAAATTGTAGAAAAGTGATGTCTGTACAATGAAAATATATAAAAAAAAAGTAGCAGGGGTTGTTATTATATCGATGCCGAACCCGAAATTGTAATTAATATTTTTTTTGTCTGTTTGTCTGTGTGTTTGTGCACGCTAATATCAGAAACGGCTTATTCGATTTAGATGCGGTTTTCACTAATATATTGTAGTAAGCTTCACTTAACATTTAGTGTTTATTTCATGTCAATCGGTTCATAAATAAAAAAGTTATGTCAATTTAAAGAATCACGGCGAACATTTGTTAAGGTAATACAGAGAAGCATTACTGTAAAGTAAATTTTTAGCTACCCAAACGACTGCATAATGTAATTCAAAATATGCTGCCCGAAAAGTCCACGCGGACGAAGTCGCGGGCACAGCTAGTATAAAATAAAGTCGCTTGATCGCTTCCCGCTGTCTGTCTGTCCCTATGTATGCTTAGATCTTTAAAACTCCGCAACGGATTTTGATGCGGTTTTTTTTAAACAGATACAGTGATTCAAGAGGGCGGTTTATATTTATACGAGATGCATAATATACACAGTAGAGAAACACTGACCATTTTAGAGGTTTCTAATGTGATGTCGTACTGCATGCTCATCTCTTTTGTTGACTGTACCTATGTTGGAGTTCTAGGCAAATGGCGACTATGGATGGTTAGTTGACAGTCCTCGTTTCTGCTAATAAGAACTTAGTACCGCCAATGTGGTGTGTGGAGGCGTAAGGATTATTGAAATGTCTCTAAAATGTATTCGAACAAAATAAAGGCTGCTTTAAAGTAAAACAAAGTCCCAAGAAACGTACAGAGGCCAGCACATCAAGCTACCCCAATCTGTCAAATATTCCCAATTGAATATGAACCTTAATGCTTTGTAGTAAAGTTGAAAATCTATCGAAGATATTTGACAGATTGGGGTAGCTTGATGTGCTGGCCTCTGTACTTCATCGAACAAAGTGAAGCGAAATCAATATTATAAGAAGCGTTATTGATCGAAAAATTAATCTTTTGTTTGGAGCAGTGGTGGTCCAGTGGTAACGGGCACCGACTTACGGATTGTAGGTCGTGAGTTCGAACCCAAGCAGGCTCTTTACTTTGTGCAATTTATTTCATCACCACTGCTCTCAAAACGGTGAACGAAAACGTCGTAAGAAAACCAGCATGTCCTAGAACCAAAAATTCGAAGATATGCAACATCTACCAACCCGCACTGGGTCCACGTGGCTCCCTCTCACTGATTGGAAGCCTGTGTCCCAAGCAGTGTGAGCGTTACTGGCTATACATGCTAATCTTCTGTTCTCTTTGCTAACAGGTCCCAGAAGCAGAAGAATGAAAAAGAGAGCTGCTGCTGTTCCAGAGGAGAAGAGACCAAGAACCGCCTTCAGTGCTGCACAACTCGCTAGATTGAAGGTAATTAGCAAATAACCACCTATTCAAATAATACTGATGTCAGTGGAACCACCGGGAGACACGCCCTTGGAGGACATACACCCACCTTACCACCTACCATACCACCTACCTTACCACCTCCCTTACCACCTACCTTACCACCTACCTTCCCACCTACCTTACCACCTCCCTTCCCACCTACCTTACCACCTACCTTACCACCTCCCTTTCCACCTACCTTACCACCTACCTTCCCACCTACCTTACCACCTACCTTACCATCTACCTTACCACCTACCTTCCCACCTACATTACCACCTACCTTCCCACCTACCGTACCACCTACCTTACAACCTACCTTACCACCTACCATACCACCTACCATACCACCTACCATACCACCTACCATACCACCTACCTTACCATCTACCTTACCACCTACCATACCACCTACCTTACCATCTACCTTACCATCTACCTTACCACCTACCATATCACCTACCTTACCACCTACCATACCACCTACCTTACCATCTACCTTACCACCTACCATACCACCTACCTTACCATCTACCTTACCACCTACCTTACCACCTACCATACCACCTACCTTACCATCTACCTTACCACCTACTGTCCCACCTACCATACCACCTACCTTACCACCTACCTTCCAACCTACTATAGCGTGTCAGCGAGTTTTCCAAAGTTTGCGTAGCCGATTGTAGGAGTGCCAACGACGAGACGGAGCACATCATGTCGACGATGTCATCATCTGCCTCTAGCCTTTTCCCTACTATGTTGGGGTCGGCTTCCAGTCTAACCGGATGCAGCTGAATACCAGTATTTTACATGGAGCGACTGCCTATCTGATCTCCACAACCCAGTTACTGGGTAATACGATACCCCTTGGTTAGACTGGTTATCAGACTTTCGGGCTTCTGACTACCGGTAACGACTGTCAAAGAAAAAAAAATATAGTGAATAGTATGTATGTGTATATAACCTATTTATGTATTTGTGTAGTTTTAATAGTTTTTTTTTCCTTGTTCCTCTCAACCAAAGCACCTGCCATCTAATCTCTTCACCACCCTTGGTTGACTGGTAGAGAATGCCTAAGGCATTAAGTCCGCCTATGTACCTTTTTGTGCGAAAAGTTTTAATAAAAAATAAATAAATGACAGCCGGAACCAACGGCTTAACGTGCTTTCCGAGGCACGGAGGGGTCTCGGTATGTAAAGATGGTCACCCATCCACAGACCAACCGCGGCAAGAGCAGCTTAACCTGATCGATCGCCCTGTGCAGCTGTTATTATTTAGCCACGGGCCCTACGTCATGACGACGTCATTTAAAAAAAAATTACATAAGATGTTTGTTACAATGCGTGCCACGGAAGACGAGACTTGACACACCACGTGGTTTGACATGCGCAGTACACGATTTTAGGTCTCTTTAGCGGTATGAGGTCTGAGCGCGGGACGGGACCGGGCGACATAGGGGCGGCAGAAAGAGCGCGGGAGGGGGGTCAAGTCTCATCTTTCTTACGTTGAATAAATGATCAATAAGGTAACATTTGTTTGTAGTTTTATTTCTATTCGTGTTTCAAAAGTGCATAATTTTTTTGCCCAGCGTGTAATATAAGTTTGTATATTTAAAGAGCTTATCGCAATATCTTTATTACACACTTGAACATTAGTATTTAACAGAAATAGGTTTAGTAGCTTATATTCCAAAAGATATCGATTTCATACCATAAAATAAAAGGTCACCGCACATTAGGTCTAAGGCATTACGTTACAAAGGTCTAGCATTCATGTAATTAAACAGCATACCTGCGTACGCGATTTAATTTCCAAACATGTAAACAAATATGTGTTATGGGAAAAATAATAACACCTACACAATAAAGTTCAGTTTACGCTACAACTCCAAACATTTTTATAACTTTTGTCAATAGTACTAGTCACTCTGAAATCAACATAATTTTCTCTACAGTAAAGTTGATATTTGTGTAACTTGAAATAACATAAATTGGAAACAAGAATTTGAATAGACTTCAGCTAACTTACATATCTACTTGTTATTACATACTTAGCTTAGGTAATTGATATCGTATACTATTAAAATTCTCATAATTATTATGATTCGATACTGATCAAGCTTAGAAACACGACGAACCGAAACATCCCATTAAGAATCTAAGATGATTCGATAACATACCATCACGCCTGTTTTCCTGTAAGGGTTGAGCAGAATTGTACAGACGCCAGCACATCAAGCTACTACAATCTGTCAAATTTCTTTAATAGATTTTCAACTTTATCGCTAAAGCATAAGGTTCAAAGTTGATTAGGAAAATTTTACAGTTTCGGGTAGGTTGATGTGCTGGCGTCTGTATCTATAGTACACCCAAATTTCGCCAGTTATGTTTAAGTCCCATGTAATAGAGGGCAACCATATTGCCATCAACCGTGCACATATTTATACGCCAACCGCTTAACTGGGACGTTGCCTGAGGTAGCAGCGCGGTGCGGGAGGGGTGTGGTGACGTGATGCGAGAGCTCAGTGATTCGTCAACTTGTGACAACTATCACCCCTCCCGCACCGCGCAGCTACCTCAGGCAACGTCTCAGTTAAGCGGTCGGTCTATATTCTCCGGGGTGGTACTGAGACATTCCTGATAGAGAAGTCCAATTACACTTTGCCTGACCAGGAACCCCCTGCTTAACTACTGCTTTTGCGATCAATGAGGGCGTCAGAACTTGGTTCTGTGCAGGATAGTCTAACCATCTTTACTCCTCCGATCCCTCAGGCTCCTCAGGTCTACCAGTCAGCCTCGGAAAGCACGTTAAGCCGTTGGACCGTGGTGTCACGTGTAGATCTTTGACAGTCGTTACGGGTAGTCAATAGGCTAAAAGTCTGACAACCAGTCTTACTAAAGGGCATCGTGGTACCCGGTAACTGGGTTGCGGAGGTCAGATAGACAGTCGCTCCATGTAAAATACTGGTGTTGCAACTGGTTGGACTGGAGGCCAGGCAGATTGATTTTACACTACTTCAAATTCTGACCCGCCTTTTTTGCCCACAGCACGAGTTCGCCGAAAACCGCTACCTGACAGAGCGTAGACGTCAAAGCCTGGCAGCAGAGCTGGGTCTAGCAGAAGCTCAGATCAAGATCTGGTTCCAGAACAAGCGAGCCAAGCTCAAGAAGGCTTCGGGCCAGAGGAACCCTCTCGCGTTACAGCTGATGGCACAAGGGCTGTACAATCATAGTACTGTGACGGAGAGTGATGAGGAGGAAGAGATTAATGTCACATAAGATAGGACGTTTTTTATGTAAGCTCAGATTCGCCGCGAGATTTTTACCCGTGGCGATTTTTTTTCGCGCACTAGCTGTTATCACACAGCTTAGCGCTGTTTTGGTTTTGAATGAAGTAACATCAACCAGCCCTATATTTATTTATTGTGTTTTATTCTGCTGTAATATTTTCACCGTGAAAACATGGCCGAAGTGAGTTTTATGAGAGCTGTCATTTAACCTGATGCTAAGAATTGACACTAATTGACAACTCACTTCAACGAAGTTATTACAGTAAAGCGGGGGCAATTGCGTTCTTTTTGACAGTTCAACAACATTCATTGCGTTATCTACGTTGTTGAGCAGACAAATTTTTCGCACATATGAAGCAATGGATTAGCAATATCCTTCAAATGATTCAGGTTGTGAGTGATAGTGTACCTATAGCGCAACTAGGATGCAGATCGGCTGCAGATTGACATGAGATTGCGATTGTGGTGTATCTAATTATTGAGTTGAGACTGTAAGCACAAAAGGTTAAATTACTGAGACTAATATGGCGATTATTATGGCGTTTGTAAGAGAAATGCCCATTTATTGGGATTTTTTATGATTTTCTTCTTGTCTTTGTATTGAAGCAATAATAATTAAACTAAAGGGATAAAACCAGAATTTGGCAACTAATAAAATATCGTCGTTTATAAATAACTTAATGGCAATAACTGCAGTTTTCTGAAAATTATGTTTTAAGGAAATATTATTAGATACTATGTCGCTTAGCTCACGTACGCGCGGACGTACAAATATCGCGACTCGATTTTCGACTCTACGTGTTGAGCTGTCCGTTGAAAATCCAACAGAGCGTATTCCAGCGTGTAAAAAAAACACACTGTTAGATTTTGAACTCTCGGCGCTACACAGTGGGTTGAAAATCTAGTGCGCGAAAAAAAATCGCCGCGGGAAAAACTCGCCCGGGCGAACCTGGGCTTTATGTTTGCCTAAAAAAAATGCGTCCAGTTACTCGTGAATATGTTTAATGAAATAAAAGGCCATTTTGAGACTATGAGATGAGTATATATGTATTTTATAATAAAACATTAGCGTAGTGTATTATGATATTTTGGGGCCATCCATAAATTGTTACACACGTTAAGGGGGAATGAGGGGGTAAAAAAGTGAGACGTCGTGTGACGAGGGGGTGAGTCGTAAGCTTCGTGACGTCACACGTAATAAAAATCAAAAAAAATTTTTTTTTTTTCGAAAATCATCTACTACAACAATATTATTATTAGGTTTAATATTAATTTAAGATTGCAAAATATGTGACGACACACTAGGGGATGTAATATTTGTGTGACCGGTCAAACAAATAATTAAACACTGTGACGTGGACGGTGGGCTCCAAAGATCATAAAATTCGTGTGACGTCATTCACGGATGGTCCCTTTGCAAAATAAAGAAAATGTTCCTGGTAGTGTAAATAATATATAATTTAACGTATTTATTCTTATTGAGTAAAGCGTAGTTATTTTAGGACTGTTAACATAGAAAATAGTAAACTGTTCTAAAAACCAATCGTTAATACTTATTAAAATATTGCTAGCATTTTCTGGTTATTTCCTGAAAATAAAAAACCGGTT
This sequence comes from Hydraecia micacea, assembly GCA_914767645.1. NCBI lineage: Eukaryota > Metazoa > Arthropoda > Insecta > Lepidoptera > Noctuidae > Hydraecia > Hydraecia micacea. The sequence continues at coordinate 2,109,687 of OU611802.1, read as the reverse complement.
TCTGAGTTATTTTTAACCGGAGTTTATCCATTCGACAGTAAGTCGATTTTTTGCGTTTCCCAATGTTTCTTTTCGTTGTTGAGTTGGAATTAATACCTATTGACAGTTTGAGCACCTCAAAAACTGAGTTTTTAAGACTTTAACAATGGTTTGGCTTTGAAGTAAAAAATCTAGATTAAACTTTACATTAAAACTTGAATCTCTGTAATAGCTAAAAACTAAAAAGTACTGATAAAAAGATGCGATATGATAACCAAGTAGTTTATAAGTTTTTGTAGTTATAATTTATTAAAATAATAATGTTATTTAATCATTTGGTGAGGCACTGTAAAAGAAAACCTATAAAGATAAATATATAAAAGTTATAAGCATGAGGTTATGAGGACAAATGTATCTCAAAGATAAAAACTTATATTATTTTAAAAAATATCAATTAAAAGCTATACAAATATAATATCTATGTACATATATCTAATACTAAAAATTACAAAATTAAATCCTAACTTAACTAAAACTATAACTATACTTATTATAACTATAGTAGCCCACCGGTATCGGGAACAGGGTCCAAGCTACCGGTGGTCAGGGCTCCAGAGAGAGGAACCTCCTGACAATGCGAGCCGTGTCCAGAAGTACTGCTTTCTGAATCAAGCCCTTGATCCAGCTGGCCAACGAGAGCCTCCTCAGGTGTTGGTTGAGGCTCTTGGCTATCAATCCATTGGCTGTAACGACTATTGGCACAATGATTGCTGAGTCAACATCCCACATGTCGACAACCTCGCGAGCCAAGTCAAGATACTTGATTTGTTTATCTTTCTCAAAGATAGAATGAGGAGAAAATATTAAGAAAATGTGGAAACATTTCTTATTAAGGAATAATGTTTTAAAGTCGTAAGAAAAATGCTGCATAATAAATGAGGACATGGTACTTTCTTCCTCATTAGCACAAGCATAGCATAATCAGCCTAAGTATAACGTTCCCTTTGGGACACAGGCCTCCTCTCTGTGAGAGGGAGTGGGCTATAATAATCCACCAGGCGGGCCCAGTGCGGGTTGGTAGATGTCACATGTCTTTGAATTTTTCGTTCTAGCCGGCTTCCTCACGATGTTAACCTCCACCGTTTTGAGAGCAGTGGTGATGAAATAAATTGCATAAAGTATCTAATTTGCCTGTCTGGCATCGAACCCACGACATGGGCCACCCACCACTGGTCTCTTGCTCATTGAAACAACATGATTACAATTTTATTTCGGCATAATAATTTCACTTGTTTGTATTATAATATTATTTATAATGTAAAGAATATAGTTTTAAGTACATATTAATAATTTATGTGTGTTCTATAAATAAAACGGTGTTTCTATTTTAATTTCTAGAAAATGCTGTCCTTTAGTCATTTCGATTCTTCCATTTTTTTTTCTTATTAATTGTAAATATTTATTAAAAATATTATTATCCGGGTAGTTATTGTGACTGTGCTAGTTTTTAAATGTAAGTATAGAAAATAATAAATAAATTATATTATGTTATAAAATTATTTTAATGTTTTATTCCAATTCCCAATTACAACTATAACAGAATTAAAGTAGATTACTATAAACAAAAAAAAATCTCCTCCCTGCTAATGATTAGTTAATCCATACTAATATTATAAATGCGAAAGTGTGTCTGTCTGTCTGTCTGTTACCTCTTCACGCTTAAACCGATGAACCGATTTAGATGAAATTTGGTATAGAGATAGTTTGAATCCCGGGAAAGAACATAGGGGAGTTTTATCCCGATATTCCCACGGGATCGAAACTTATGCGGGTGAAACCGCGGAGCGCTGCTAGTCATCTATACAGCGTGAATCAGAAATGTATGATTATATTTAAGAGTGTGGTACAGACCATCAAACTGAACAACTTTCTCCATGGGACCAACTTCGTAATCGCGAAAAAATAATCAACTGTCCCATACAAAAGTTTAATACCTACTCGACCCAAATGTATGGGACGGCTGATAATTTTTTCACGACTACGATGTTGGTTAAATATGACTACGCATTTCTGATTCAAGCTATGTAATCATCAACAACGCTTGCCGCGGTTGGTCTGTGGATGGGTGACCATCTTTACATACCGAGACCTCCGTGTCTCGGAACGTTGGTCCCGGCTGTCATTCGTAGATCGGAAGCCCGAAAGTCTGACAACCAGTCTTACCAAGGAGTATCGTATTACCCAGTAACTGAGTTGTGGAGGTCAGATAGGCAGACGCTCAATGAAAAATACTGGTATTCAGCTGCATCCGGTTAGACTGGAAGCTGACCCCAACATAGTTGGGAAAAGGCTCGGCAGTTGAGAATTATCAACGTACTGTAGCTAATCTTAACTAATTATAAAGAGAAAAGATTCGATATTTTGTATGTTTATTTGTTACGCTTTCACGCTAAAACGGCTGAACGTATTTAGATGAAATTTGGAACATGGGTAGACCATGACCTGGGTTTCGACATAGGATACTTTTCTATCCCGATACTCCCACGCAGAGCTCGGAAACCGGTTGAAATTCTTAACTGGTTACGGTCATTGTCCCCAAACCAAAATCAATTTAGGTTGAAGGTTGCACTATACCGGTTTTTACCGGTTTATGCAGGAAACCGGTTTTTCATGTCTTTTGATTTTGATAGTGAAAATAAACCGGTTAAAACCAAGTTTGAACCCCCGGCCCCCGCCACTCTCGTAACTTGCTGGAAGAGTTAAAAAAAAGTAGACGATAAAAATTACGAACTACGGAATTAACCGGTTAATTTGGGTGTCAAAACCTGTTGTGCTTATGTAACCGGTAACCTTTATCATTTGGGTTACATAAGAACAGTTCACTTGTTTAACCGGTTAATGAAGGAACGATATATTTACCGGTATTTAATCGAAATTAACTGCTCTTTTTAAACCGGTTCAGAGCCCTGCTCCCACGAGATCGAGACTTAGATCGGTTTTGCCCTACGTCCGATCCGAATCCCAGAAATACCGGTCCGAAGTGACCATAGTCCTATTTGTATGAGGGGTTGCGCACTAGATCCGAACTCCATCCGTCCGAATTTAGAGAATTCCCAATTCGGATTGAAGTCGGATCTTTAATTCGGATTCGGATCGGATGTAGTACGAAACCGCTCTTATGCGGGTGCAACCGCGGGGTGCAGCTGGTCATCAATATGTTTGCCAAGCGTGGTGATTGTCACCTTACTGACAGACGCCGCCCAGCCTAAACCACTGTGTCTAGAAGCATGAATTGTTGCGCAAGGGTTCCTTGTGTACCGGAGAACTTAGGAAGGATTTTTAAAAATTCTTCCCGTAATGCAAGTTTATCATTTTTGCTGATGGGAATGCCATCAGTGGGCTCACGACTTCTAACATTCTTAAATCTAAGGTTTGGCTTAGGTGGAAGTTAGGGTGCATCAAAATAGCATCTACGATGACTTATTCTTAAATAAACTAAGTAAGTGATTATGTTTTTGGGATGCATGAAGAAGCCTCCTCGTGTAGCGCAGTTTGTTCCGCCAGTTACTCAACTGAACGCACGCGCTCGGCGCATCCTAGACAGTCAGACTCAACACCTTATTTAACTGGCCAATTCTTCCCTTGCGGTGGTAGGGCTAACGCCCGCCTAGATTGCGGTCACCCTCCCACCGGAGTCCGGCGTCAAGCAGCCTGCTGCGTTTCGTCGATGCGTGGGAGTTCCAGTGCCTTAGGCATCTTCTGGGCCTGGGCACGCTCGTTCCATCATAGACCTCATCCATCGCTTTCCATCAGGCGTGATCGAGAACAAGAGCGGGCCCATTCAACAATAAAAATGTGTGTGATGAAATTAAATACTTACAACAAAAAGTAAAGGGCTTGTCTGGGTGCAAACCTACGACCTACAACTCGTAAGTCGCGGCCGTTACCACTGGGCCACCACTGCACTGCTCTAAAATGCTTCTCTGAGTTTTGAGTGGTGATGGGGAATTTGTTGCGCCATTTCTTCTCCCCAGCGAAAGCACTAGGAAGTGGCGAAGGGCGGGCGTTTTGGGGGACTGTCTTTTGTAATTTGGACGTTCGAAAAGTGCTGATTCTCAGCCTAGTTTGAATAAATAATAATAATAATAATATTCCACAACTATCACACAACGCCATCTAGTCCCAAGCTAAGCAGAGCTTGTGTTATGGGTACTAGACAACTGATAAACATACTTATATATTTCTAAATACATACATATTATAGATAAAATACAACCAGACACAGAACAAATGATCGAGCTCATCACACAAACATTTGTCCTGGGTGGGAATCGAACCCACGACCTCCGGCATAGCAGTCAGGGTCACTAACCACTAGACCATCAGGCCTGTCAAATGACTTTTGATTTTGATGAAATAATTTACACAAATTAATGTGACTCCCATTTCCACTGGGCCTTCATCTATTTTCAACTATTATTAAGTAGATACCACACACCCCTATAACACTACGAAACCACAAACAATTTTGATTTACAACAAACTAAAGAATGTACAATAAAACGCTATAAATCAAAATAAACTTGCATACAGCGAACCGCATGATTTAAATGTACTCTACCGGGAATCGAACTGCGGATGTCGCGATAATTGTTAACTACTGAGCTTTCGTGCCCTTTGAAGTTTTGAGTACGTTTTGAAATGGTATGATGTAAATAGTGATGTGCGTAGTAAGGGGATTGGTATCGGTTTCGGCTTTCGGCCTAGTTTTTGTGTGCCGAAAATTAGGAAGAGCTTACATCATCAGGCTATAATGTTCCCACTGCTGGGACACAGGCCTCCTCTCTGTGAGAGGGAGTAGACCGTAATCCACCAAGCGGGCCCGCGGGTCTTAGAATTTTTGGTTCTAGGACATGACGGTTTCCTCACGAAGTTATCCTTCACCGTTTTGAGAGCAGTGGTGATGAAATAATTTACACAAAGTAAAGCACCTGTCTGGGTTCGAACCTACGACCTACAACTCGTAAGTCGCGGCTGTTACCACTTGGCCACCACTGCTCTCAAGAAGAAGAGCTTGGGTAAAGTTGTTTTCATGTGCGGGGTTTTCTTCAAAAAGAGACCGTGATTTTGGTGTTCCGTGTTTGATATTTGACTAAGAGATTTCGTGGGCATCGTCCACTTGTCTCTGCCACTAATAACAGAGGTGGGTTGGAAACTTAACTGTTACGAGTAAACCATACCTAATGCATTGATGAATGATGGATACCTTATAAATTAAATCTTATTTGGAAGACTAAGCATAGCAAATGGGCTATGAAGGATTATGATCATCATCATCTCAGCCAAAAAACGTCCATTGTTGGACATAGGCCTCCCCCAAGCATCGCCACATCAACCGGTTCCGTGCTTCGCGCATCCAGCGGATTCCTGCGGCCTTCACAAGGTAAATTATTGATGCCGTTTAATTTTCTAAATTTGAAAAGTCCGGATATTGAGCTTTTAACTCTTTCCTTTTTCGATATTAATTAACTAAACAAAGTTGAGTTTATGAACTAACACCACAGGCAGGCTATGTCCATTTATCCGTCAGCCCCGTGCAATAGGCAGTATAGCTATCTTTGCCCTTAGTTTGTTTTCAAGAATTGCGATATCAGGCATCGATATCAAAACATGCCATAGTCCAACCCAAAAATCTTGAAAAAAAAGTGGCGCTCCGGGAGTGCCGACAGAAGTGAAAACTTGAACAATTACGTGTGTATTTTTTGAATCGTCATATAAACAAAAAACAAACAGAATACTTTGCCATCAACCACTGACATATCGGAAATAATATGTAAGTACATTAAAAACGAGTACATCCCGAGGACAGCCGAACACATCCGAAGCGATGTCGGTTACAAAAAACGCCCAACGTGCCTAAAGAAGTTTTCACTTCAAAAAATCACAGAAAACTTTTTATCCCGAATTTAAAATCCCATAAACTTTCCCCAAAGATAAAAATCTTCAATCAAATCCCTAGCACCAGCAACTAAACTGAAACCAAACGACAATAATTCAAGAGCTATGACGTCCGAAATTAGGCACCAATTAGTCCGGCATTCGGGCATCTATCATGGCTGCTTAGCGTTCCCGCAAATGTGCCGTCAAATACTTTGTACACAAATAGATGCGACGTTTATTTGTAGCTTTGATGCTAATTGGCGTTTTTGCTTATTATATTTGATGTTAGAAATTGTCTGTGACGCTGGGAGTTGGTAGCTGTGAAGCTTTGGTGTGACTTGTGAAGAGCTGGGGAGGGTTTTGTGTGAGACGAAACAATAAGAACTTTCCTACTCCTAAACGAATTTCTTTTCCGAGGTTTTTCGTCTATATTTACATAATTTAAAAAGCTGTCTTAAAATAATAATATGTATAAGTATATAAAAAGGGAGCGGAAATAATCAAAGGGCATCAAAAAATTCGTCCGCATCGCTGTCAACAGGAAACGTGCCCAAAAGGCTGGCAGCATTGCCACGTTGTATGGCAATACTGATTCTTTTTTCGTCTTAGTTGATATTGACTATTTTGCCAGCTTCAAGTAAATCAACTCTGACAACAATCCTAGCTCATGTTTTTACAATACCAATCAACATTTCTAAAAATATTTCAGGCACTTACGTAAAAAACTCAAATTTTGATGTAGCAATGGTGCAAATATCATGTAAAGACGCCAGCACATCAACCCACCCGAAACTGTCAATTTTTCCCAATAAATTTTGAACCTTATGCTTTAGCAATGAAATTGAAAATTTATTAAAGAAATTTCACAGATTGTAGTAGGTTGATGTGCCCGGCGTCTGAACCTATTTTATTCTAAGATTTATCAATACCAACTCAATAAAATGAATACAATGGAAAAAAAAAAACAAAACAGACCCAAATAATAATTTTATATAAATCCGTAAAATAATTCATTTTAAAAAAGATTGCACTATTTTTGCCATCGCCCGTGTGTTGGACTATCATCGATAATTTTAAATACAATTAGGTACATCCCTACCCTCTCACAGCTCTCCTCAACAGTACATTTAAAAATAATATAGACAAAAATAAGCTGCCCATAACTTATATCTAATAGTTCGTGAGAAAGATTCTGTCAATAAACGAACTAAAACATTCTATTATAAATACATTCTGGCGTTACTTGAATAGCTAATAACAAACTTAAGAGTTTGTCTGTCCGTAAAGAATAAAATTAGTTAAATAAAACATTGTTAAAGTCAATTATTTGTAGCGGGATTGTCCGAAAGGGTTACCGCTGCCCCGGAACATAAAGGGCTAAGGAAGGAACACGGGTGGGTTTTAGTCAGTTAGAGTCTGACACTCCCTTCCGCTCCACCCAGAGCGGGAGGAGTCATTACATGATTTCCCATCCATAAAAAAAGCCAATTATTTTTAAAAGAGTAACCGTGGAGTTTCTTGCCGGCTCTTCTCCATAGGAAACGACCAATTGGGACCGTGCACCTAGCTTCTGACGTTTCATAAGTGCCCATGTAGGTTTCCCAAGTATTTTGGGGACGACTTCCAGTCTAACCGGATGCAGCTGAATACCAGTATTTTACATGAAGCGACTGCCTATCTGACCTCCACAACCCAGTTACTGGGTAATAATATACGCCTTGGTATCTCGTATGTGAAATAAAATATTTTGAATTTGAACTTTGAAGGGTGATAACTAGCTTTGAAGGGTGATAATAGGAACACGGGTGGGTTTTAGTCAGTAAGAGTCTGACACTCCCTTCCGCTCCACCCAGAGCGGGAGGAGTCATTAGATGATTTCCCATCTAAAAAAAAAAAGGGTGATAACTAAAATCCCGCTTACCTTGGGCAACCAGCCCTGATACCAACCTACCTAAATGATTTATGTAAAAATCTTCTTCATAATATAAATTCTCCCAATAATTCGCATCATCACAAAGTACGAAAATCCTAGATCACTCTTCGTTTTCTTTGAGGCCTTATCCCTTTTTCACAAAATATTTTCCAAGCAAACCCGCAGTATCCAACTAGTATACAAACAATAAAACCCATCGATGATGTACCACGCAAGTAAATCTGTCATCCTACCCCATCCGTCACGCAGACGCTAAGATATTAATATGAGTCACTATGCGCCCGCGCAGGCACGAGTGCAAGTTACTGAGTGTACTTATGATGAGAGGGATCTGATGAAAGGTGGGCATCGAAACTAAATAGTGGTAGTGTCCGTGGAGTTTCTTGCCCGTTCTTCTCCATAGGCACGTACTAGGCGTTGGAATGGACAATTAGTTTAATTTTTCTGTCTGACCGACTTCTTGAAAATTCAAAACTGGCTGTAATTGGTTTATTTGAAACTAGCTTTTGCCCGCGGCTTCGCCCGCGTAAAAAGTAGGTTTTATCCCAAGGGGGACACATTACCGGGATGAAAAGTATCCTATATGTTAATCCAGGAAATGGTCTACCTATGTGCCAATTTTCATCCAAATCTGTTCCACGGTTTACGCGTGATTGAGTAACAAACATCCAAACATCTTCACAAGCTATCACATTTATAATATTAGTAGGATAGTAGGATACTTAAATGCTTTGGGTTTGAGTTTGCAAATTTAATGTCGCTCAGAGCGCTATGGAGCAGGCCATGCTCGTAGTTTCTCAAAAGGATAAAATCAAAAACGAAGTTATCCGGAAAAGAACCGGAGTTACCGACATAGCTTGCAGAGTAAGCAAGCTGAAGTGTCAGTGGGCTGGCCATGTTAGTCAAAGGACCGATGGCCGGTGGAGCAGAAGAGTCCTGGAGACCGTGTATCGGCAAGCGTAGTGTGGGACGCCCCCTCAGCTAGAGAGACTGACGACCTGATAAATGTGGCTGGGACAGACTGGATGCGGAAGGCGGAGGACAGGGTGTTGTGGCGCAGCCTGGAAGAGGCATATGTCCAGTATTGTACTACTGGATGCAAGTATTTCACATGGAGTGTCCACAACACTCCTTGGTAAGACTGTTTGTCAAACTTTCGGGCTTCTGACTACCCCTAAGGACCTGAAAAGGCCAGTTATGGAAAATTTAACACATATAGACAGAAATTCAAATTAAAGTATGTTGGAATAACACCTATTTCCACGCTGGTCTGCCTTTATCTACCGGAACTTTCTAAAAATACATCGTGAACTACATTTAATAGTGCACACAAATATTAGTTCACGTTTTCACCTCTTTAAGAGTCATAATCACCCTTACAATGCATCGTCATAACTAAACCTAATATTGACACGAAACAAACTTACTAAATGCGGCTGTGAAACTTTAAAACACGAACAAAATATTCCAGCTCTATCAAAATCGAACAGCAAATTTAAATTGGTAACCGTCATACTAAAATACCAAATTATGTTTACAGTTACGAAAGTTCTGAGTTAGAGCAAGTTGTTTGAGGCAAAACCGCAAATGTAACTTTGTCGTAGTATTACATGAAAAATGTAAATATTGATGGTGTTCCTTAAGTCGATCATGATCGGCAAACATCGGACGTGCTCGGTAAACATCGGGAGCGTTCGGCAAATATCGGCTCCTAATAGCAAATAGCCGTAAATTGGTGATAATTTGAAAAGTGTAGCATCGGTGGTTGTTTTTGAGTTAATATAATTAAAAATTGAAGGGAAAGGGTTCAAAATGGTTGATGAGAGAAGGTTACCTGGTGCAGTGGTTTGAATATTGTATTTTAGCCCCTAAACTTTCACTGCTGGGGGACTAAAATAATTATTACAGCCGCTCGGGTCGATCGTCAAGTTTGAGCAACGAATGCGAGGTCTGTCCGTGGACGGGAGACCATATCGAGACCCCTCCGCGGAAAGCACGTCAAGTAATTGGTCCCGGCTGCCATTCGTAAATCTTTGACTGTCGTTACGGGTAGTCAGAAGCCCAAAATTCTGACAACCAGTCTTACCAAGGAGTATAAAATTACCCAGTTACTTGACTGTGGAGGTCAGATAGACAGTCGCTTCATGTAAAATACTAGTATTCAGCTGCATCGGGTTATACTAGAAGCTGAACCGAACATAGTTGAGAAAAGGCTAGGCAGATGATGATGAATAATACGTTTCTCGCCAGTTATGTTCAAGTCCCATATACTGCCTTCAACCGAGCACAAGTCCAGACTCCGGGCTGCTACTGAGAAATTCCAAATGGAGAAATCTAATAACACTTTGCCCGACCATCTTAGGGGTAATCAGAAGCCCGAAAGTTTGACAAACAGTCTTATCAAGAGGTGTTGTGAAGTCAGGTAGGCAGTCACTCCATGTAAAATACTGGTATTCAGCTGCATCCAGTTACAATGACAGTGGACCCAACATAGTTGAACCTGAGGGTCAAGACAAAGGTAGCTCTCCGTCCGATCAGGACCAGGCCCGTGCCGGACGGCGCGTATGTGTTCCACGCGCGCCTCAAAGAGATGTCAGCAATAAGGAAGGGGCCCGCCAGGGCCGAAGCCTGCCGGGGTAGCGGGATCGTCCGAAAGGGTTACCGCTGCCCCGGAACATAAAGGGCTAAGGAAGGAACACGGGTGGGTTTTAGTCAGTAAGAGTCTGACACTCCCTTTCGCTCCACCCAGAGCGGGAGGAGTCATTAGATGATTTCCCATCCACAAAAAAAAAAAAAAAGGGTCAAGACAAAGCACCGCCGTGTCTCCGTAGAGGTGAATCGAACCCAGGACTTGCTCAGTAATAGCGCTTGCGATCACTACACCAACCTGGAGGCCTACCACAAGCTCTTAACGCGATCCATTTTAGGACCTAAACTGAACTGTTCTTCTAATTCGTACCATGACGTCAGTTTAACGATTCAGTTTAGGCCGTGCCATCTGCTGACAGCGATTGTCCCAAACTAAGTCGCAAGTTTTGGTTTCATTCATACTTGTTTGGTACCATGACGTCCATAGAGCAGCTCAAGCGATGCAGTTTAGGAACCTAAACTGAAATGTCTTGTTTTTGAATCGTTTTTAATTAGATCATGGTAGGCCACCAGGCGGTCAAAAAACAAATGAATAATGACATAATGCTTTAAGACTTTAATAATATTAAAATTATGGTGATTGGTTTGCAAATTGTATTTTTTCAATCATCGTTAAGACAGTTTTTATATCTAAGCTACTATTATTTTTTTGTAAAAAATAATGATATGGGTATGCAATGAGAGGCTAATTAGGTATATGTAAGTTACCTATGTAGTTTAAAAGTGACTCTATTTGTACCCAAGTGGGGCCCAGTGGCAATGACACGAGTATAGGACGTAGCTTCGAACCCAGGCAGGCGTTTAACTTTGTGTAAATGATTTCATCACCGCTGCTCTCAAAACGCTGAAGGAAAACATCGTGAGGAAACCGGCATGACCTATAACCAAAAATTCGAAGACATGTGACATCTACCAACCCACACTGGGCCCGCGTGGAAATTTACGGCCCATTCCCTCTCGAGGAGAGGCCTGTGTCCCAGCAGTGGGAACATTATAGGCTGATTATGCTTATGATTGTTGTTGCCATTTTTACAGACGCAACATTTTTTTTTTATCCACCACGCGCGGGCCCAGTGCGGATTGCTAGATGTTACATGTCTTCGAATTTTCGGTTCTAGGACATGCCGGCGGTTTCTCACGATGTTTTCCTTCACCGTTTTGAGAGCAGTGGTGATGAAATTAAATACATAATGTAAAGCGCCTGTCTAGGTTCGAACCCACGACCTACAACTCTTAAGTCGGGGTTACTACTGCTCTCAATCATTCGGTACCTATCCGCATTTTGTTAGGAATATTTCAGTAGCATCGCGGGGTCTGGGTTCGTGCCGGATTGGTAGCAAAAGACCCCATATTATGTCATGGGAGTTTATATCTTTACTGACGAAATGTTTAGGTAGGTACTACAATAGGTGTAATTCTGCCTATCCCGTCTTGAAATACAAGCATGACATTTTAATAATTTATTTATCTACAACTACCAGACTTGCCTTTCAAAATAAAATTTAACAAAAACAATCCAACAAGATTCCTATGTGAAATACAAAATTTTCCCAAATTTAGAAATTCCGGTGAAAAGTTATACGTAATGTAGAGCATACTGCGAGCCGTTCCACTGGACCACACACGTCGCGGCCGCCGCGTGCGCTTGCGCAGCGGTGGAATACAGTGGATGAGACGGGCTATAAGTTGGTATGGGAATCTTATTGGAATTTCGTTTGGAATAAAATTAGGGTCAATGTTTGGAAGAATGGAGGGGTTTTCGTCCTATAGTGTGACTGTTCAGTAAACTAAGTTAAGGAAATAATTTTCTGAATTCCTATTAAGTCGAAAAACTTTTTTACGAAAAGTGAAAAATAATTTTAATTTCGAAGTCTATGGCAAACAACAAAAATGCGAACCCAACGACATTGACTTTCGAATTTTCACTTTGTAGTGCCTTTCTTGGATTTTTTTTTTAAGATTTTTATCAGTAATTTTGGTTTCAAAAACAAACTACTGAACCGATTTTGATGAAATTTCTATGGGACTAATCTTAAAGTACATCCTGTCAAAAAAAAAAAATGCAAATCTGCTTATAAAAACGGAGTTTTGAGGTAACAAACATAAAAAAAACAACTAAATTGAGATCCTCTTCCTTTTTTTGAAGTCGGATAAAAATAGTACATTACGATACGTGTGACTTAAGTGGTCTGCGAGGGAGCTAAACGCCGCTCATATTGACTAATTAAGTCACACGAATCGTTATCTATTTTATAGCACGTGTGACCTAAACGCGTACTTAGTAACGCTTTTCTGTGTAAAAATGGACTAATTAAGTCACAGAACGTGCTTTTATCTGACATTTCCTGCTATTTTAATTATTGTAATCGTGATTAATTATTGGTATTATTATTTGTACACCACCAAGTGGTAGGACATAGAGATCATATATATGCAATATACTTGACTGTAACACCTATTGTAACCTATGTTCACAAATAAATGAATTGAATTGAATTGAATTGAATTGAATTGAACAGAATGACTTAAGTGCGGGTTTAGGTACAGAGTGCTATAAAAATAGTTTCCATCTCTGAATTAGTTCATGGGGGCCGTTAATTTATTACGTAAGAAAGTTTTAAACAATTTCTGACCCCCTCCCCCCCTACGTCAGAAAACATAAGACTTAAATGAACTCCCTCCCCCCTTTGAATCTTACCAAAATTGCAAAGAAAAAGTACCAATTTTTTTTAAATATAATTTTATTTTACTTTTGTGATCTCACGTAAGAATTATCTAGACCCCTCCCACCCCCATGTAAAAAAAAATAAGACTTGTTTGGACCTCCTCCCCCCTCAAATCGTCTTACGTAATAAATTAACTGCCCCTCAGACTATGAAACCATACAACATCGATTAAAGAAAAAAAAAAACATTTTATCCAAGTCGTATCCATACTAATGCGCCTGCTTCGCTACCACAGTAATCGTCCAGAAGCAATAAACGACCAGTATTAATAACAATAATAAACTTTATATAGCGACAGAATCGAGAACCAATCGCACACACGCACACACACACACACACAGAAGTATGGTGATTGCATGCGGAGTGGTGATTAAGGGTCGGTGATAACAAATAATAGTGATGGTGTAAACTTTGTGAATGGATAAAGTCGACAACCAATTGCACAAACACACAAGAATGGTGATTGTGGGTGGAGTGGTGATTAGTTATTGGTGATGTGATCAGTGATGTCAGAAAGTAGTTATCTACTGTATGACATCTTGTATCTGATCACCGATCATTAATCGCCACTCTACACACTGTCCCCATACTTCAAAATGTGTGACGACAACCAATCGCACACATACCTACGCTAGAGTATAAGGAATTTGTAAGTGGGTGTGGAGTGGCGATTAGTGTTCAATGATGACGTACGACTTGGGGATTGGTGATGACAGTGCTTAGTGACAGTCGACAACCAATCGCACACGTTCATTGTGGTGATAAGTAATTAAAGGTGAGTATTTTGGAGAGTTTTGCTCAGCAGTGGGACAGTGCAGGCTAAATAAAATAAATAAATATTGAAGAGGAAATCGTAAAAGTCGACGTCATCGTATCGTAACGTAAGTGAAGACTGACGATGGTCGGGGTAGCGGAATTGTCCGAAAGGGTTACCGCTGCCCGGAACATAAAGGGCTAAGGAAGGAACACGGGTGGGTTTTAGTCAGTAAGAGTCTGACACTCCCTTCCGCTCCACCCAGAGCGGGAGGGGTCATTTGATGATTTCCCATCCATAAAAAAAAAATACTGATGATGGTCTAGCCTTTTCTCAACTATAAGTATTGGGCTCGGCTTCCAGACTAACCGGATGCAGCTGAGTACCTAATTTTTACATGGAGCGACTGCCTATCTGACCTCCACAACCCAGTTACTGGGTAACACGATACCCCTTGACTACCTGACTAGTCGATTTTCGCGAATTTACTCGCTCGAAACGAGCGAATCGTCACTTTTAAATAACAATAGTTTTTCTACACTTGATTGCATAACATTGAAAATGTGCCAATTGCCAAATACCTACTTTTTTCTGAAGTTTTCGACTCCCCAACAAATAAATTAACTTCGTGGGAATCGCCTATAGAAAAACTATTTTTTTTTTTTAAGTGACGATTTGCATGTTTCGAGCGATTAAATTCGTGCGAATCGATATAATAAGCCCCCGTAACGACTATCAAAGATCTACCAATCACTTACTCTCATTGAACCAATAAATCAGATTATTAATAGTGAACTCTCGTTTATGAAGCCACTAAGTATTTAAACGGATGTTTAAGTTGCCATTAGCGGTAACTTATGTTCCCCACATCAATCAAACTTTATCAATAACTGTTAGTGATTAAAAATGTACTGGAGAGTGGAGACGCGCTATGATAATATTATGATGAGAGAAAAGTGGGGAACTTTGTTTTTGGTAGTTTTGTAGGCACTGATTTTCACTAGATAAAAAAACTTATTTTTTCGTCAGGTTCTGATAAGGAAATTCTTTTAATAAGGAGATACATGAATGAAGAATTCTTCATTGCAAAAGTTGTATGAAAATCCATATTTGTCGTGTTATGCGGCAAAATAAATGGCATAGTAAACTCATGTCTGTCGTGTAATTTAAAAATGGAACGATCATTTACTCCGAAACATAGTAACCAAGGAGGTAACTTATCAAAGGTTTTATTTAAATGTTGAACTGACTTGCAAACAGAAAGCTGTTTATTGAAAAAAAAAAAACGAACACTGATGCGGAAAATCGCCGAGGCACACATAGTACGTAAGTCCTTAGCTGGCCGCTGCAGTAAAGTACCTACTATTGACATTAGATAGCCCAATTCTTGAAACAGACTAAAGGCTAAAGTCAGAAAGAACGCTAAGTGAAAATGAAGTACCAGCCCGGGTAGGCGATGCGATGCGCCGGGGTTGACCACAAATTTCATGCAGACGAAGTTGCGGGCATAAACTAGTGTTGCAATAAAACACAGAGAGAAAGTAAAACATGGATTTCACTTACCTCGTGGTCTATTTTTGAATATAAAGAAAAAACAATGGCGAGTTACACTCAAAAGGTTTCACAGAATTGACAATAAAAAAGTGCGTGTTGCCACACTTAAAAAAATTTTTTTAGGCACATTAATGTTGCACACATAAAAAATAAGAAAAACAAAACTATTATTAAAACTATTTCATTCAAACTCAAACTCAAAGCATTTATACCAATTACAAGCACTTTTGAACTGTAAAGGGGTCGGTCAGTCAGAAAAATGGAGCCAAAGCGTAGTAGGTACCTATGGAGAAGAACAGACAAGAAACTCCAAGGACACTTTTAAATCTAAATATTTGATTCTAAATTTTTATAAATCAGTACTATTTCGGAATATCAAAATAAATGTTCACATTGTATTGAACACTAGTGATTAAATATAAAGACAGACACTGGATTGATTCCACAAGAATTTATTTTGCCAGTTTTCGCACAGGACTAATAGAAACAGTGATTTGTATCATGAATCGTCTCACATCATTTAAATAACTTTAGGTATGATTCATCGTCTGAACAAAAACAGACGAGCAGATCAAGATAGAAAATGATAATATCATTGTTAATGAGGAAGCTGTGATTAATGATAGCTTATCGAATGAAGGCGAAATTAAAATGGAAATACCTAAGCACTTGATTTAAAAAAAAGTGGCACTCCGGGAGTGCCGACAAAAGTGAAAACTTGAACAATTACGTGTGTATTTTTTGAATCGTCATATTATAAACAAAACACAAACAGAATACTTTGCCATCACTCACTGACATATCGGAAATACATTAAAACCGGGTACATCCCGAGGACAGCCGAACACATCCGAAGCGGTGTCGGTTACGGTAACAGTGGCGCGAATTCAATGGTTTTTTCCCATCTCAAAAATGCCCAACGCGCCTAAAGAAGTTTTCACTTCAAAATCTTTAATTCACTGCCTAAACCACTGGGTGGCTAAAGCGTGAAATTTCGCACAAAACTTTCTTATAGAAAGCTGTGGTGGCTCAGTGGTAACGGCCACAACTTACGAGTTGTACGTCGTGGGTTCGAACCCAGGCAGGTGCTTTACTTTGAGTAAATAATCTCATCACCACTGCTCTCAAAACGGTGAAGGAAAACATCGTGAGGAAACCGGCATGTCCTAGAACCAAAAATTCGAAGACATGTGACATCTACCAACCCGCACTGGGCCCGCGTGGTGGATTACGGCCCACTCCCTCTCACAGAGAGGAGGCCTGTGTCCCAGCAATGAATCTGGGCATGCCAGAACTGAGCAAAGTTGCTCTATTTACCGCTAACAGCTACTTAATAGCCTCAAACATTCTAATGTCTAACGGATGCATCCCATTAACATCTGATGGACCACTCAGCATCCCACATCAATCGATTATCAATAATATACTTTGGATTAAAAATGTACTAAGGAGGCGCTAAGCATACAATCTGGGGAGGAAATCTACGGGGGTGGAGTTGGAGCGTTTATTTTTAGACTTGATGGAGAAAAAGAGGTATATTGTAATTTAAGTAATTTGGAGTAACATCGACGTAAGTGCTACTTTTTTTTTTACGTCTATGTTTTCCTAATGTAAATACGCTTTCTACGTGCTTTGGCATATCTAACTCATTTCTGGGAAAAAATACATTTACGTTAATATTTCACCAAATGAGCGATTTGTGTTGTCATCCGTCAATATCACGTTTAAAGTCATGCGTCAAAAGTTTATTTCAAATGCAAAACGTCATTATGTCCTCTGTCTCTTTCTGTCGTCGACGACCTTGGACGTTATAGGGTTTATTTATAAGTAAACGATGGTTAAAGTTAAGTGACGCTTAAACGTCAAAAATGTATGGTAAACAGTCGCTAATGACTACTTAACTTTAAGCAACGTTCGAGTCACAATTAATCAGTCAATACTCAAGAAAAACATTTTTTTTTTTTTTTTTTTTTTTTTTAAGTTAAAACTAATTGCATTTTCTATGGCAAGTGCTGTCGAAATACGTGTTTTATGTTTCATTAGACACTTGATTTGTGAAGATGGTCACCGATCCACGAACGAACTGCGGCAAGCGTAGCTTAACCTGATCGATCGACCCGTGCGGCTGTTATTACATAGCCACAAACCCCCATGAGAGAAAATTGAAAAGTTCAACTTTCATAGATGGCAACCACACTTTCTTTTAGAAAAGCAGACAATACGAAATGAAAATTACCAGTTTTCTCTAGTTTTTCATAATTATTACTGTTAAAATCTTTCAGTGCGTTAATTTTCTTACCTGCTAAACTCACAACGGGCCCGCACAAACTTCCCTGCCGTATGTTTCCACAATAAAACGTTCAGTACAAGAGTACAATCATTAGTTGAGATCAAAAAATGTATTGGTGCAAACCTCTGGACTATTACAACCGTATTACTACGACCTACTGACTTGATACTTTAGTGAAATTGAATGATTATGCATTTTACAATTCATAATAATTATTATCAGCCAGTAATCATTTTTATTGGGCTTTATCATTACCAAATATTTTCACATTCATCATCATCAATGGCTCACCTTCCATCCTGTGCCGCATGCCCTGTGCTCCTGATGATCTTGTGACTGCGTCAGTGAGCGGAGTTCGCTCAGCTGAATTTTGTGCCAAAGATGTTTGAACTTTTTGCTAAGAAGAATCATTATCATCATTTCGTCGTATCCAGCGGATTCCTGCGACATTTAGGGCTCAATGATTCTGACAAATAAACGTACAATGAATCATCCATTACGCTTAATAGAAAAACACATTCCCTTGTGTAAATTTCATCACTGCTCTCACAATAGTATAAAAGAAACATCGTGAGAAAACCGGCCTGTCCTAGAACCAAAAATTCGAAGACATGTGACATCCACCAAACCGCATTGAGCTCGCTAATGGCCCCCGGATTATGGTCCTCTCCCTCTCACCGAAAGAGGAGGCCTGTGTCCCAGCAATGGGAATATAGGTTGATTATGCTAGACGGAGGACGATGCTTATTCTCTTGTTTTAAAAGATATCGCCAAACAATATCGATTTATTTTTATAATATTATGACCAATGCTCGTGATTAAAAAATACTCTTATTAGTAACATCGTTTGGATACCCTAATAGCCAAGCTTATTACTACCATAAAGATATTATTTATACCGGCAAAGGATTTATATGAAATATTTGCAAAAATAATTCCAAACTCATTGCATTTTAATGAATTACAACATCACGCCTAGTTTCTCTGACGGGTTAAGCAGAGGTGTACCTATGTACACCCACATTTCGCCAGTTCTGTTTAAGTCCCATGTAGTAGGGGGCGAGCCTATTACCATCAACCGGGCACAAATTCAGAAAAAACCAATATTACTTTGCACGACCTAGGCATCGAATCCAGGACCTCATGATCAGCAGTTGGGCTTGCAACCACGAAACCAACAAGGCAGTGAAATTAATATACTCCTTTATATTTATATTAAACTACCTGCGCTCCGCGGTTTCACCCGCATAAGTTTCCCGTGAAAATATCGGGATAAAAACTATCCTATGACCTTACCCGGGACTCAACCTATCTCTAAACCAAATTTCATCTAAATAGGTTCAGCGGTTTAAGCGTGAAGAGGTAACAGACAGACAGACACACTTTCGCATTTATAATATTACTATTAGTATGGATTAACTCATTTTGTATACGTGATAAAAACTGTATTCGTTTAAATAAAACCCGCAGGCGACAATCGAGCAATTTACAACGATTTACAGCAATTAACTCTTTTTTATTCATACCTACCTTATTGTTTGCAGTTAAAAATTAGCCAGGCCATGTTTATCCTTAGGCAAAATAATTTATTTCCTAAGAATAGAATAAATGTATTCTATTCTTAGGAAATAAATTATTTTACCCGTTGTTACCCGTAGTCTCTGGGGCTAATTAAACCGAGAGACTACGGGTATATTTCAGGGTTCATTTCGAGTTCGATTTTCTTCATTTTCGTCGTTTCAGAAGTGAGAAAAACATAACCAATTCTAAATATAAATTCTAAATGAAAGTCGCTTTTCGTATATATCTGTGTAACCGCATTGTTTTTGTTAGCTCCGTAACGAATTTTTGTGCAGTTTTCACCAGATTTAGAGAATTTATTCTGTGTATAATACATTCATATTATGCTTACATAATTATAATTACGAAATCTCGATGTTTTGTTGATTTGTAAAAAGCGTGCGAAGTAGGGGCGGGTTGCCAGTTGATTATAAAATTAAAAAACATCTCAATTAAGATATACCCACTATAATTGCCACCAAAAACTAACAAATCCAGAACCGGAATCAAACCCAGACCTGTCTAAACCAATTGTGACTTTTGATTGCACATCAAAATTCGCTTATTAAAATACACAACGTGAAAAAATTTTATTAAAAAAAACTATCAAGATTATAATGGCGAACTCGAATAGTTTGTCGGATGCCAAGCGTCGACTTGGGTGGTCTAAACGAGGCGTGCCGTCTCGCTCTAACATTCACATTCTGGAGTATTGTTGTCTCGCTTTCACGCAAAGTTTGGTTGTCAAAGAGTAAGTGTAGATTGTTAAAGATTCGCTTAATTTGTTCTATCGTAGATCTGAAGTACTTTGATTGCGCGTGAGTGCTGAAATGAAGCTCTTTTTGAAGTTTTTAAGTACGTTTTCGTGTTGGTAGAGGAGTTTGTATATAGAAAGCTTTTGTATTGGATGAGTTTTTGAAAGATGGCGCTTGCGTTGTCTACAATTAGTATTTTGGTAAGTACTTTGTCTATTGAAAAGAGTATATTATAAATGGGGTAAAAAAACGCTCCTTTTTATATACTACTATTATTTTAAGACTGTTAGCTTTTTAAATAATGTAAATATAAATAAATAGATTAATACAGCAAAAAAAAGTAAAACACAAGATATTTTTTATCGCGATATTCCCACTAAACTTATGCGGGTGAAACCGCGGGGAGCAACTAGTAATATTATAAATAAGTAACATTTTGAGAACTGGCATTCGCGAATCTTTGGCAGTCGTTACGGGTCGTCAGAAGCCCGAAAGTCTGACAACCAGTCTTACCAACGGGTATCTTATTACCCAGTAACTGGGTTGTGGAGCTCAGATAGGCAGTCGCTCCATGTAAAATACTGGTATTCAGCTGCGTCCGGTTAGACTGGAAGCTGACCACAACATAGTTGGGAAAAGGCTAGGGATAATCTTTGGAACTACTGATCCAATTTTGAAGTTTCTTTTACTAAGGAGAAGCTACAGTAATGCCGAGTAGGTATATATTTTATGTTAAAACAAGAAACTTAACGCGGACGAAGTCGCGGGCAGAGGCTAGTTGATAATAAATTATCATTTACCCATAACGGGTTGTCAATCATTTGTGTCTATGGCCGCTGAATGGGTCTCGGACCATAATTTGGGGCGTTCCTAGAGACGGTAGTGAACGGGTGCAGGGATCGGTTTATTTCGGCACGTGCCGGGTATTTAGGTACGGGGGATGAATGTTTGTTTTTGTGTGTTGGTATTAATACTGCAGCAATGTTTTGAATATTATCAAATCAAATCAAAGCATTTATTTCAATTAAACCATGTACAGGCACTTTTGAATTGTCAAAATTAAATAGTCGGTCAGTTAGTCAGAAAGTTGGAAGCTAGTTGCCCATTCCAAAACGTAGATCTCTATGGAGAAGAACGGGCAAGAAACTCCATGGACACTCTTTTAAATCAAGATATTACAAAATCCTGGGTACATTATTCTTGATCATCATTCTTCTCATTCATTATTCTTCTTCTTATTTATGATTATGTTATAGGAACGGAGTCCTTATGGTAGGAGTAAACTGCTAGAAATCATCACGTAACGAAAAAGAGTGAGCCTCCAAGCGACTTTCTTTCAGACAGAGATAGTTTTCATCGTTTTCGAGAGTTATTTCGGTCTGAACCCCTCCTCCCCCCCCCCCCCTCGAACCCCTGCTAGTTTTTCTTCTGTTTTAATCTCTGTCTTATCTATGCTATAATAATAATATTATAAAGAGGTAAAATTTGTTTGTAAGTTTGTATGTAGGGGGTGATCTCCGGAACTACCAGTCGGATTTCAAAAATTCTTTTTGCGTTTGATAGCCCAGTTTTTGAGGAAGGCTATAGAGAGCCGAGCAAAATGAAAAAAAGTCAGAACGAAAGCGAAAACGAAGTAGTAGTGCGGTCAGGCGATGCGATGCGACGGGTGGGTTGGGGGAAACAGAAATTTCACGCGGACTGAAGCTAGTCCACTATAAATTTTCTCATTCCGGTCTGATCCCCTGTTTCTTTTGTTTTTAAACCTGACGGATCGGCAGCACAATATATACGTACAGGGTTTAGGGCGCTGAAGCCAATAAAAATGAATGCTGGGGAGTTTTTTGCGCCAATTCTTAGGGCACAAATTCAGACTCCTGCTGCTACTAAAAAATTCTTGATACAAAAATCCAATCACACTTTGCCCGACCCGGGAATCGAACACACGACCTCGTGCTGAGCAGTAGCGGTTGTAACCACTAGACCGACGAGGCTTGCAATTTATAATCCATACTAACCCATATCCACACTAATATTATAAATGCGAAAGTGTGTCTGTCTGTTACCTCTTCACGCTTAAACCGCTGAACCGATTTAGATGAAATTTGGTTTAGAGATAGTTTGAGTCCCGGGAAAAGACATTGGATAGGTTTTATCCCGATATTTCCTCGGGATCCGAACTTACGCGGGTGAAACCGCGGGGCGCTGCTAGTTAGATAACATTTCTAGTTTGATTAATTCTTGTTCCTTATGTAAAGGTACAAGTCTATCGCCGACTGCAGACGACAACAGCAGGCGACGTGTCGCCGCGACACTATTGGTTTCTATGTCCTCATCATCGTCATCCTCCTGTCCTTATCCCAATATATTTGTGGTCGACGCAACATGTCTTTTTCTTCCATACCTCTCTATTAGTCGTCATCTCGGTAGTCACCCCCTTTCTAACCATATCATCATTTCTCATCATTCACTCATCGTTTCTCTGGTCTTATATCCGCCCTTCTCTTATAGCCATCATCATCATCATCTGCCTAGCCTTTTCCCAACTATGTTGGGGTCGGCTTCCAATTTAACCGAATGCAGCTGAGTACCAGTATTTTACATGGAGCGACTTCCTATCGGACCTCCACAACCCAGTCACTGGGTAGGTAATACGAAACCCCTTGGTAAGACTGGTTGTCAGACTTTCGGGCTTCTGACGACTCGTAACGACTATCAAAGATCCACGAATCACAGCCGGGACCAACGGCTTAACGTGCTTTCCGAGGCACGGAGAGGTCTCGGTAGGTATGTAAAGATGGTCACCCATCCATGGACCAACCGTGGCAAGCGTAGCTTAACCTGATCGATCGACCCGTGCGGCTGTTATTACTTAGCCACAAGCCCCTTCTCTTATAGCCATCGACATAGATTACTAGCCAACATTATAATTGTCGCCATCTTATCTAAAACACCTCTGTCGCCAAATAATCTATGCTTTTCACTTATCATTATCCTTTTCGCAACACCCATCTCTTTCGCACGCGCACCATTTGTATATCCCCATTTCGCGCGTCCACCTATGACCTCTGCGTGTTCTCTCTCTGTCTAATCGCGAAGAAAGTTGTTGTTGTCTCGCTTGTATAGTGGTTCAAGTTCGAAATGACTTTTCATAATATGAAATTGGGACCGGATTTGGGTGTGAAAAATTTATATTTTTTGATCATACATTAACTGGCGTGCGTGTGTGACCAGAATGCCAATTCCCGGAATTAAAAACGTTCAAAATCTATTCTATTCTATTTTTCTCTATGGCAATGGTGCCGATGTCGACAATTCTGCCAATGTCAGATCGCAATCTCATCTCAGCGACAATCGACAATCAATGTCAAAAACTTGTCAAAAATTTAGGGAAATTTGAGGTATTTTTGACAGATTGAGACTGAGATCAGAGGGCCAATTCTCGTAATTTTAAGAACGTTCACAGTAGGATCTCATCACATCTGCGGAGTTTCACTAGCTAATCTAATATGACCGTGTAGGTATACACAAAACACATACATAACAGAAAAAAAAGTACTATGAAACAGTATTGCTATTACCAATCCATCTGTTAACTGTGATGATCAATATCCCATTCAAAAGATACCCTATAACCCATAGAAATGTATCTATGCTATAACCTCATCAACTAACCTACTTCCTTAACCCCGGTCACCCATCAAATTCCAAGCCTGCCCACCCACTGCTTACCATCATAAAGTCATAAACACACAAAGCATGTTACAATAAATTGCTTACATGCTAGCACGCGCTTGTCACGATACTTGTCAAAACTGTCAAACATGGTGGTTGTCAAAGGTGTGTTATCGATCTAATTGATCTGAAGTTGAGATACGATCTTGAGATTGTGGGTAGTGGAGGCTTAGCTGTTGCGAGGCGATGTTAATGATTGACCAGAGCGAGGGGATACTTAAAAATCCAAAATCCGTACTTAATATCCTACTATCCTACTAATATTATAAATGCAAAAGTTTGTGAGGATGTTTGTTACTCTTTCACGCAAAAACTAATGAACGGACTTTGATGAAACTTTACAATAATAGCGTATACATCAGAATAACACATAGGATACTTTTTATCCCGATATTCTCACGGGATCGACATTTACGTTTTAGTAATATTATAAACGCGAAAGTTTGTGAGTGTGTTTGTATGTTTGTTACTTCTTCACGCACAAACGGCTACACGGATTTAGATCAAATTTGGCACACAGATAGTTTATAACCAGGATTAACACATAGAGTAATTTTTATCTCGATGTTGCTACGGGATCGAAACTTATGCGGGTGAAACTACGGGGCGCAGCTGGTATTATTATAAATATGCGACAGTAACTCAGTCTCTTTGCCAATCTGTTACCTTTTCACGCCTTAAAATAGCATAGCATAATCAGGCTATAATGTTCCCTCTTCTGGAACATAGGGCTCCTCTCTGTGAGAGGGAGTGGGCCGTTATCCACCACGCGGCCCAGTGCGGGTTGGTAGATGTCACATGTCTTCGAATTTTTGGTTCTTCACTGTTAGCAGGGTAATTGCATAACACACTATCAGTAGCAATAGCTTTCATGTTGACAGTTCAACAACATTCATTGCGTTAGTTACGTTGTTGAGCAGACACATTTTTCGAACATATGAAGCAATGGATTAGCAATATCCTTCAAAATGATTAAGTTCGTGATTGATAGTGTGTTACGCAATTAGGGTGCTGGTCTAGTCTTCACGATGTATCCTTTCATCAATAGTAATATAGGACAGCATAGCTTTCGGTATGACAACAGTCTTACCGAATCAATGGTCAGCAGAGATCATACATGTAACAGTCATGGTTCAGTTAGGTATAAAAGGAACCTCAATTAACCCGCAGTGTTTTCTATAAGCTTCATTAATTTATTAGCCGAGTGAAAGAATATTGAACATTCTCGTCCATTTTTGCCGCCAAGCAGTGTTCCAGTCACATACCAGTAACATTGAAATATTTTTTTTTTTTTGCCAAAAAGGACTCTAATGTGTCTATTATATTATAATTAACGATTGTAATCGTTAATCATAATATATATACAGGGTGTCCAGTAAATAGTACGACATATTGCAGGGGGTGATAGCTTGGGTCAATACCTACCAAAATAACAAAATATATGTTCCGCAAAATGTTACGGATTTACAGTTATACAAAATTTTCCGAAATATCGAAAAATCTCTACCTTGAAACAGATTTTGAAGTACTTATCTCGTAATTAAAAATTTATTTTCTAGTTTTTTTTTACATAAAATTATTTGTGAATAGTTACTCTACTCATTGGTAAGTCTTTTTTCTATCAAAAACAAGATCTTTTTCAAGAAATACCATTTTTTGTTTAAATTTTCGCAGAACGATTTTCTTATCGCTACCTACAGTGGTGAAAAAAAAAGTTACATTTCGCGGAACATATATTGTGTTGTTTTGGTAGGTATTGACTCAAGCTATCACCCCCTGAAATATTTCGTACTATTTACTGGATACCCTGTATATTGCCATTATTACATCAACGTTAAAATCCATTTTAAAGTTTCGTCCCGATTCACCCCTGCATCCCTATTCACCCCGTTTTACCGGTATAACGGTGAATAAAATAACAGTTAACAGTTTTTTTTTTTTGTAAAAATGTTTTTGCCTTCCTCTTTGGTCTAGTAGTCACAAGCACTACTGCTGAGCAAGCGGTCCTAGGTTGGATTCCCGGGTCGGGAAAAATATTATTGTGTTTTTCCATCTGGATTTTTTAGTTCCAGTCTGGAGTCTGGATTTTTTGCCAATTGACTCGCCCCCTATTACATGGGACTTAAACATAACTGGCGAAATGTGGGTGTACTATTGGTACAGCTCTGCCTGACCTTTCGGAGTAACAAGGCGTAATGTTGTGTTTATGTATATTTTTTTTTATTTGAAATGAACTTGCTCTTGACTCTAGTCTAGGTCAAAGGTGACAGAGACAAAGTCGACGATGGAGCGAGCTTATCCAGAAGAAGCCTGTTCACTCTCACTTTGAAGAGATTTTTTATTTATTTTTATATATTATCATCGTTCGTTCATTACAAAACCTCATGTTTTTCGACTACAAAGCCACCATTTTCGCACACTAAATCGCATTTAACATCGCAAAAAGTTATTTTAACCGGCGCAGTTGCTTGCTAACTCAAGTTAAACTGATTAAAAGTGAATATTGTAAATTGATATATAACCTGTGGGCCACCCAGATCGCGCGCTGTTTGTTTTTATTTTGGTTGCGCTCGCGCCGACCGCGGTGATAGATCGGCGCCGGCGACGCTGATTGGTTGGGGGAGTAGGGTTGGCGAGTTGAGGAATTGTTAATTCTTATTTGTGTGTAGTGAAGTATTGCGTTGAGAATTTGTGTGTAGGTTGTCTAGTAACCCTCTTACTAATAAACTTTGTATAGCGTCTGTGTAGTTACACAACGCTTTGTCTTCTTCTTTCGAAAGTCAAATTACTGACGACTGAAAGAGAGAAATCGGTGTGTAACTATTCATCTGATATAATACGTTTATTAGTAAGGGGGTTAGTAATTAAATTGATATTGGTTTATTTACTAACAATATTTTTAGGAGCTAAGAGATATTGCAGTAGGTAGGTACTTTAAATTAAATCAGACAAACTGCTTTATTATAACTTTTTTTAAAATATAATTATTTATTTTTTAATACAATTTTGCAATTAAATATTATTTTTAAATTACTACACATTGACTCTAAGTACCTACCACGTCTGGATAATGCTAGCTACTTACTTATCATAAATAAATATCAGGTATCAACATTACTCCACTTTTCTTCAATTTCAGTTTCACACTTCACAGTTTAGTCGCAAAAAATCCTTAAGTTACTGATATTTAAGGTTTTTTCATGACTAAACTGTGAACCTGATCACATTCTGCAAATACCAAACCAATTTTAATATTTTTACTAAGAATTCTCGTTGGTGCCACCCCTGGCCGCTGATTGGCGCTTGCGCAGCGCATTTACAAAAATTCCTCGCATTGATACTACACGTCTAAATAAATAATTATTATTTATATATTTTCCCACATATATTTTGCATGCTTCGCATTTTTTATAAAGAGTCGCTACTACCAACTGTCAAATTACGGATAAAGTCGCTCCTTATCTTCGGCATTCTAATCTGTAGTACCTATGCTGTGGTTGGCTCACAGTCTAAAGACTGGATAGCATAAGCATAATCAGCCTATAATGTTCCCACTGCTGAAAGAAAGAAAGAAAAAGTATTTATTGCGACTCGTATATAGGAAGTTCACAAACTAAACTATAAAAAAAAAACCATGTTATGTAGAAAAAGAAGTAATAAAAAGAAAAATGAAACAGAAAGTCCTTTACGAGGCCAAAAGGCTCCTATCTCAGCATGACTCAGGCCTCCTCTCTTCGAGAGGGAGTGGGCTGTAATCTGCCACGCGGACCCAGTGCGGGTTGGTAAGTAGATGTCACATATACTCGTATCGTATGTCTTCGTATTTTTGATTCCAGGACATGCCGGTTTCTCACAATGTTTTTTCCTTTACCGTTTTGAGAGCAGTGGTGATGAAATTATTTACACAAAGTAAAGCGCCTGTCCAGCGGTGCTATTCTGTGAAAAGATCACCGTAATAACTTAGGTGAAGTGAGCTTGAAGCTCGGTTCGGTCGGTCGGATCGGTTTCTTACTAAACTTCAAGTATATCCAACGATCCTGCATACTTATCTCTTTTGTTGACTGTACATACTGAGTCCTCTCCGTGCCTCGGAAAGTACGTTAAGCCGTTGGTCCCGGCAGTCATTCGTAGATCTTAGACTGTGGTTACGGGTAGTCAAAAATCCCAAAAGTTGAGTTGAGGGAAAATATGCGCTACATCCACGCAAAACGGCCATCGCTCAGCATAATGCTACGACCATATGCGAGACAGAATCCAGCGGGGCAATCGCATAACACACTAACAGTAGTAATGGGTTTCATTTTGACAGTTCAACAGCATCCATTGCGTTATTTACCTACGTTGCTGAGCAGACACATTTTTCGAACATATGAAGCAATGGATTAGCAATATCCTTCAAAATGATTCAGGTTGAGATTGATAGTATGTTACGCAATTAGGGTGCCAGTAAATAATGGCCACCCATCTGCGGGCAGACCGCGGCATGTGCTGCTTAACCTCCTTCAATAAATCTAGAGCCGAAAATTAGCCTTCTACTAAACAGTCAGTATTGGTGATTTTGCTATTATCACCAAGCTTGCTGAATTGATTGGTGAACACAGTTTTCTATAGATACTCCGTTGTGGACAGAAGATATTTATTTTGCTTATGCAAATTGAATATTGAACTGACAAGAAAAAATATTTAAAATATATTGCAGTGTAGTGTAGACCACACAATGAGAACCTGTCCAGAGACATTAAAGTCTTAATATTTTTCTTTTATAGTCTTGAGTATAATAAACTCTTTCTTTTTAATACAGCATAAGATAAGTAAGTACTGGCCAGAAAATGAGTTATTTTTTAAATAAGTAATGAGACTAGTGCTCACATTGTTTTTTTTTTTAATAAAATACCTACTTATTAGAAAAGTTACTAGAAGACACTTTTTGTTTTTTGTTTTTTTATTGCTGAATGGGCCCCCGCTCTTGATCTCGATCACGCCTGATGGAAAGCGATGGATGAGGTCTATAATGGAACGAGCGTGTCCAGAAGATGCCTAAGGCACTAGAACTCCCACGCATCGGCGAAACGCAGCAGGCTGCTTGACGCCGGACTGCGGTGGGAGGGTGGTCGCAAACCAGGCCGGTGTTAGCCCTACCACCGCAAGGGAAGAATTGGCCATTCAAATAAGGTGTTGGGTGCGACTGTCCAGGATGCACCGAGCGCTTGGTTCAGTTGAGTAACTGGCGGAACAAACTGCGCTACACGAGGAGGCTTCTTCATGCATCCCAAACAAAACGTTGTTTAAACGTCCCTTGCCTCATCACGACATCATTCACTAAAAACGTTACTATTATGGCTAAAATGGTACAATCGCCACTGGTGCACCCTATAAACGTCTACAGAATAGGACTCTCCTTTCACCAAAAAACGTCTGATATTAGGGCAAAAATTGTGAAATAAAATGGTGAAAATAAATGACCAATTGCAAACAATAATGGCGAAATAATCATTCTTGTTTTACGAATGGGTGATTTCCTAACTACCATTTAAATTCTATCTATCCACCTGATAAAATCCTATTTAATCGCCTCTAAAGAAACCCATAGACAAGGATTATGTGATGGCCGATACTAAGATCGAAACTAAACGACAGTGTAATACCAAAGACAATCTGTCTTAACCAAACACCATAATGAAAGACCCCTCATTTTTATTTAAATGTTCTAAAGCTCAGTCCAATTTAAACTGGTTGTATTCAGTATAAACAGATCCTTACAAACCTACTAGATACTCCGAAGAACGGGTCAAGTTAAAATGGACAATAAACCATTGCAATAGGCCTCATTTTATTAAATGAATGTTCTAACTGACAGCTCAACTTATGTTAGATGCTTTTCGAACGATATTCGAATGTCGAACGAAAACACCAACGTCTATCTATCTCTTTTTATGGTACAGAGAAATGAAAGGAATGTTTTAAGGGAGAAAGGGATGCAGATACCCGCTGTCGCGAAGTGGTTTAGTGCAGCGCGTTCGTCGTGGGTGGTCGGTAATTTTTATACTGACGTCAAAAGGTCATTCAACTCGGTCCGATTAATTTTTGACACCTGTATGGGTTTTTTTTTTACTCTTTTTATATAGTTTGTTATTCAAGACGTGATAGATAGTTCCTCTTAAATATGAACGTTGATTAATTGGTAATTAATATGTTCAAGCTTTTTGCTTTGAGGTTAGGCCACAGATTACTGAATAGTTACTACTAGGCAGAGAAGACTTCATTTTTCATTGTAAGTTACTGTCTAGCTTTCCTCCTTTTGGTCAATTGCTAGTCTATCAAGATACTTACTATAGCATCACGCCTCAAGTCCCTAAAGAAGGGTGAGGTACAGATAGCGCCATCCACGAAGACGCGCCCCACTCTTCTTCCTAATCGCTTACAGTACAAGTGTGCAACATTCCGCTAGTGTTTTAGTTTTGTCGATACACAGTAATTACTTATTAGTGGGTAATTAGTGTGTGTCAAAAAACTTTAATAGATTTTAGCTTCTAAAATTATGTGTAAGCTAGAAAGGGAGGAAATGGATAGGGAACCGATACGGCCCACTCCCTCTCACAGAGAGAAGGCCTGTGTCGCAGCAGGGGGAACATTATAGGCTGGTTATGCTGTCTATGTAGCAGTCAGATGCTTTCATTCTTGGTGAAGGAGGTTGACTAGACCTTCTTACTTTCTAAATT
Source organism: Hydraecia micacea (assembly GCA_914767645.1). Lineage (NCBI taxonomy): Eukaryota > Metazoa > Arthropoda > Insecta > Lepidoptera > Noctuidae > Hydraecia > Hydraecia micacea. Next base: position 2,079,096 of record OU611802.1, on the reverse strand, counting down.
AATCTTCGACCAGGAGGCCTACCACAAGCTCTTAACGCGATCCATTTTAGGACCTAAACTGAACTGTTCTTCTAATTCGTACCATGACGTCAGTTTAACGATTCAGTTTAGGCCGTGCCATCTGCTGACAGCGATTGTCCCAAACTGAGTCGCAAGTTTTGGTTTCATTCATACTTGTTTGGTACCATGACGTCCATAGAGCAGCTCAAGCGATGCAGTTTAGGAACCTAGTAGTGATCGACCGTTACAAATGTCATGCGAGGTGTCTATGGGTCAATTTATTTTTTTAATCTTTGTTCTTTTTTTTTTCTCTCACCTTTTTTGATGTTTTTTTAATGCCTGTATTGTGTCCTTTGTTGCACTGAATAAACGGTTTATCTATCTATCTATCTAAACTGAAATGTCTTGTTTTTGAATCGTTTTTAATTAGATCATGGTAGGCCACGTAAAAGTCCCATGTAATAGGGGACGAACCTATTAAATAAGTCAATCAAACTGTCAACTGTGAAAAAATCTTACTAAGACAATTCACATCCACCCTTACACAGGGGTGTGTTAAAAATAAAGTCGCGACTTGTAATCAAATTCAGTTCGATAGGGTGTTGTCAACCCCTCGATAGGTTCATGTCGAGAATTTCGACACCCCTAGAGATTGAGCGGGGTTTGTATGGGTGATAAATGTGGGAATTACTTGTTTAAGTATTTATTTTACCATTTATTACACATAATTATTGTATAAAGCAGACAAGAAAAAAAAACAGAACAGAAAAATAGGTACAAAGGTGACACTTATTTCATAAGAAATCTCTTCCAGCATACCTGTGATAGGACAATAAATAGATAGATGTAGACAGCGTGTGACAGAGTAAAGGAGACAAAAAACAACATAAAATCATAAACAATTCACTTAATAATACTTTGTTTGAGTAAGTACTTTGTGTCGTCATTAATTTCAGCCGAAAGATGGTAACTTGTGCTCTTTTTGAAAAGATGTCTTGTTCAACATATTTAACTTAAATATTATAAAAAAAAACAAAATCAAAATCGGTTCATCCGTTTGGGAGCTACGATGCCACAGACACACACACACACACACACACACACACACACACAGACACGTCAAACTTATAACACCCCGTCGTTTTTGCGTCGGGGGTTAAAAAGAGAAAAGTTTTGGTTTTTGTATGTTTGTTTCGCTTTCACGCTAAAACGGCTGAACAGATTTGGATGAAATTTAGACAAGTCATGGTCTGCCAAATTTTGTATAGGTACAGGAAGACCAAGATCTGGATCAGGACATTGGATACGTTTTATCCCGATATTAACTCGGGATTGAGACTTCATAATCATAATCAGCCTATAATGTTCCCACTGCTGGGACACAGGCCTCCTCTCTGTGAGAGGGAGTGGGCCGTAATCCACCACGCGGGCTCAATGCGGGTTGACAGATGTCACATATCCTCGAATTTTTGGTTTTTGACAATGCCGGTTTCCTCGCGATATTTTCCTTTACCGTTTTGAAAGCAGTGGTGATGGAATAATTTACACAAAGTAAAGCGCCTGTCTGGGTTCGAACCTACGACCTACAACTCGTAAGTCGCGGCCGTTACCACTTGGCCACCACTGCTCATACGGGATCGAGACTGCGGGTGAAACCGCGGGGCGCAGCTAGTTACTTTCCACAAACCTCCAATTTACAATTCCATTATACATTTATTCATGTCATACTACTGTCGCCATGTAAACGTCTCTTTAACTAGAGGCGCGCGTGTCTCGAGCATGTTCTCAAATTAACTGTTTTTTACAACAGAACTATTTAGCAGAGTAAATACAATTTTTTTTCTATGACTATAGTCAACAACAGTTACCTATACAACTGTTGTTATTGTTGTTTTGAGTTGATACGGTGGAGAGTTGTGTGTTGAAGTGATGTTGTGGGTTGGATTCGGAGAAATTGTTTTTTATAGTTTTTGCTAGGCGTTGAAATCTTTAGTTTAAGTAGCATGAGAATATATCATACCAGTGGCGAAGGTACCATACAACTCGATTCTCACCGGCTTCCCTTCGAAAATTCAGAACATAACCACTCTACAGTCAATTCATCATTGAAATTTTCTTTTGGCATTTTTTTTTGCTCCGACGTACCTCTGTCATAAATTCACCCTTCGCCACTGTATCATACTATCATATCACACTTAATATTATAAAGGCGAAAGTTTGTGAATGTGTGTGTGTGTGTGTTTATATGTTTGTTACTTCTTCACGCTCAAACGGCTGGACCAATTTTCATAATATTTTGCATGAAGGTAGCCTGACATCATGGATTAACATATACCTAGGCTACTTTTTATCCCGATATTTCCACGGGATTGAAATTTACGCGGGTGAAACCGCGGGGCGCAGCTAGTTATATTATAAATGCGAAAAATTCTGTATGTGTTATCTTTTCACACCTATAAAGTCACTGAACCGATCGTTATGAAATTTGACCTGGGACCTGGAGAAGAACACATAAGTACCAAGGCTATTTTTAATCCTGGATTATTAAAAAAAAATTGAAATATAGACGCAGACGAAGTCTCTTGCTGCAGCTACTCTTATACTATTCTCACCTAGTTATGTGGTTTTCTTCAAGGATCATAGTTCTAATTCCTGTCACCTAATCGTATTTACCTCGAGAGGGACAATTCAATCAATCAACTCAGACTATTGCAGTCCACTGCTGGACATAGGCATCTCCCAGGTTGCGCCACAACACCCTGTCCTCCGCCTTCCGCATCCAGTCTACCTCAGCCACGTTCTTTAGGTCGTCCGTCCATCTAGCTGGGGGGTGTCCCACACTACGCTTGCCGATACGCGGTCTCCACTCCAAGACTCGTCTGCTCCACCGGCCATCGGTACTTCGACAGACATAGCCGGCCCACTGCCACTTCAGTTTGCTTACTCTGCAAGCTATGTCGGTAACTCCGGTTCTTTTCCGGATACTTAATTTAATTCCTGATTTTGAAATTTTTAAAACATCTGTCTCAAAAATTTGTAAAATCCTAAATGTTTGTAAATGTTTTTAAAATTTTTGAGACAGACGTTTTTACGTTTAAATAAACTGGCGTCTGGCTTCCACAAAAATTAATTTGTTTTAACTTTATTTTGGGTCAAAAGAGCGTAGTGTGGGAAGCCCCTCAACTAGAGAGACTGACGACCTTAAAAAGGTAGCTGGGATAGCCTGGGAGAGGTCTATGTTCAGCAGTGGATTGCGATAGACTGAGGAGAGGTCAGGAAACACCGAATGGGTCTTGTTACTTTATTCACATTACAATCTAGCACATTAGCTAATAAGTATAATTTACTTGATGGTGGTACAGCCCGATTCAAACTTTCTGGCGGCTCGGAAGTACACTCGCTGCGTAGTACCTCACCCCTCATCCCCGACTGAAGTGCATCACTCGCTGCGTAGTACCTCACCCCTCACCCCCGACTGAAATGCACCACTCGCTGCGTAGTACCTCACTCCTCACCCCCGACTGCGCAGTGACTCGCCTCATGTTCCGAGCTACCATAAAGTTTGAATCGGGGTTTAATTTTGGTGATGGTGAACACCAACTGTGATACCGTATAAAAGGAAAAAAAAATACGTAAGTAACTATACTTTACAAACCGATAGCCACGAGCAATCAATCTATTTTTTGTCTAATTCTCAATTAATAGGCGCAACTTTGTACAGATTGCCATCTGTAATCAATTTGCAACAATAAAAACAGTTGTAATAAAAAGTCGACAGTTTGAGAGTTGCGAAGAGCAAAACTTTATGTGTTTGTTGCCAAGGAATTAACTGCCATCGCGTTAAGTAATTTAATTTATTAACTGTGTTTTAAGTTCGAACTGTTCCCGTAAGTCCGTCCGTACGCAAAATACTTACGCGCATTGACGTGGAGTTGCGGACACCAGCCCGTATTACCTATTACCTAAGTCCGTCTGTATTGAAGTCGGAAACATGATCCCTAAAAGATCTATCTAGCATAGCAACTTGGTAATAAATACCAAAACCCTAATTGTCCCTTCATGATAAGTATATGATGCCGAAACGTGGACACTGACGGTCGGGCTGGTTCACTAATTCAAGGTCGCTCAGTGCGCTATGGAGCGAGCTATGCTCGGACTTTATTTACAACTTTAACTATTCCCATACGAGAAAAAGAAAATCGAGGTTTTATTTTTCAACCCCCAGTCAGCATTAAAACAAATACACATCTCCAAAAAATAAAACATTTAACACCCCCCCAACGAATTTTCTTTAACTTTCACCCCTTTTTAATTTGGTGTCTTGCGAATGAACTGACAGCTAGGGGGGTGAGAGGGGTGATTTTATTGAAATACTTGCGGCGGCATCGCGAATCGGGAATGCGGGTTCGATTCCGGGGTGCTAAACTTTAATTTCGGGTGTTTTTTTTTTATTGCATTTTTAAATGCGACGTGAAAGCGGTTGACGTGGTGGAGATAGATACTTTTTTATAGGAACGAATTGAACACTGTTTATTTTATTTAGTCAGAGAAAATCTATCAATGCCATATGATTTATTTCAATTGAGTCTATGGCAAATAAAAGGCACTTTTGAATGGTAAAAACGCATTCTCTCGCCGGGGGCATTGTAGAATCGATTAGATTTTCTTGTTTTTACCATTCCAAAGTGCCTTTTATTTGCCTACATAATTGAAATAAATCATATGGCGTGTATGTGTTGCCCCGTCCTAAAAGGTAGTTTCATATGGAGAAGAATGCACAAGAAACTCCATACTCCATTTCTTGCTTCGAAAAAGGAGGAGGAATTAAAATCTTGGCGTAGGGAAATAAGGCTGGCATTCGACCCTACCAAAAATAAGGGGTAGGATCTCCCCGTGATAGTGCAGAATGCATGAGCATTTCTCCACGTTAAAAAAAAAAAAAAAAAAGGTATACTCGGCTCCAGTCGGTCGGCGACGCTGCATCGCGTACCTATACTCGACGATGAATCGGGTATACTCGGCTCCAGTCGGTAGGCGACGCTGCATCGCGTATACTCGGCGATGAATCGGGTATACTCGGCTGCAGTCGGTCGCTGACGCTGAGTCGCGTATACTCGGCGATGAATCGGGTATACTCGGCTCCAGTCTGTCGACGAGTTTTAATTCTATCATTGTGCTCATAAGCACACACTGTCTATTTTTTCTTTAATGAGTTGTTCATCATAATCATAACCAGCCTATAATGTTCCCAACTGCTGGTACCTACACAGGCCTCTTTTCTGTGAGAGGGAGTGGGCCATAATCAACCATACGGGCCCAGTGTGGGTTGGTTGGTGGATGTCACAATGTCTTCGAAATTTTCTTTTGGTTCTAGGACAAGCCGGTTTCGTCACGATCTTTGAGTTGATAACAAAATAAAACAAAACAAATTCAATTAACTTCTTTTAATAAGATTTGTCTATAAATCGCTACTTTTTTCACATTTATAAATTGACAACAAGTTGGAAATTTAAATTAATCCGGAAAAAAAATATTTAAAAATAATCTAAAATTAAAAAAAAAAAAAACGTTTGTGCCACTGACATCATTGTGCCCGTTTTTCCAAAATGTTGTCAAAATATAATAAATGACTAATACTGCTACATTGCACAATAAATAACTTAATAATAATTTGTTAATTAAGTCTTACAATAAAGTTTTTAATTATTTACACTTTTTTTATTTTATACAATTCGAGTGGGAGATTCGACTATATTTTTTTACAAAAAACTTTTTTATTTTGTTTTTTTTTTCATTAATTTCTCAAACGCAGGTATTATTTTAAAGGGTTATGTCCACATTGGCTAATGCTGAATTTTACCTGTTTCGATTTTTTTTTAAATTATTCCTGTAATAATGTGACTACTATTTTCTTACTAATCCAGATTCTTGAAATGCTATCAGAAACCTGAACCCCAATTGCATAACACACTACCAATCTCAATGTGAATTATTATTTTGACGGATATTGCTAATCCATTGCTTCATACTTATGTTTGAGAAATTCGTCTGCTCGACAACGTAAATAATGCAATGAATGCTGTTGAACTGCCAAAATGAAAGGCAATGCAATTGTTAGTGTGCATACTCACGAGCGACACGCGTCGCCAACAAGCCAAAATACACGACACGTTGTCGACGGCAGCTGCCGACGCGTCGACAGATGCAGTTGACTCTGTCACCGACAGCTGTCGCTCGTGTATATGAGCAGTTACGCAATTACCTCGCTGATGTTTTTATAAGTTACCAGAAACGTTGATTGGACATCTATGAATAGAGTATGTTGGGGTAAGATGAATGTATGAATCAAATTCCCACCTAATGTGGCAATGTTTTTAATGCAGTAAATAAACATTAGTTTTATTCTGCTACGACGAAAATCAGAGTAATTAATTTTGCAGGCAAAGAATTTGATTCCTATGGTCTTACCCCAGCAACGATCTTACCCCAACATACCTTATTTATCAAAAACTTAATAATAAGGCAAAAACACAGGCCAATATGTACCCAAACAAGAAGAAATGCAAGTTATTATTAGTCAGTAAAATGCTATGGTAATCTTCAAATGTATATGACCAGAAAACAACACAGAATCTTGATGAGTATATCGTCGCAATAATATACCTAATAATAATTATTATTTGCCATATATCACTGCTACGGAATGCTATTTGGAATAATTTACTGCAAATGACTTGTAATTTTCAAGACAAAGTGGTTAAAATTACACTATTATTTGGACAAAATTATTAGTATTTTATATTGCGTGCCACGAAAGATGAGACTTGACACAACACGTGGTTTGACATGCGCAGTACACGATTTTAGGTCTCTCTAGCGGTATGAGGTCTGAGCGCGGGACGGGACCGGGCGTCATAGGGCGGCGGAAAGAGCGCGGGGGGTGTCAAGTCTTATCTTTCGTGGCGCTAACTATAAGTACTTATCATGTGACATTTATGAACACTTTATAATGACCACCTTGTTTTTGCTGTCATCGTTTGAATTAAACCATAATTTCGAGGAGTATAGCAAATACTGTAGCAGTAATATAAGGTCCCATTAAAATAGATGGACAAACTTTTAGAAATGATTCAGACCACCAAAATAAGGACGATGGTAAAAAAATATATTAGAAACACGGATTAGATACTTACAAGAAAAATAAATCAGCTACCGAAAATACACTAATGTGACGGCAATTTATTATTTTAGGTCAAAATAAAATCACTTTAATCAGTGTTTTTTTTTGCTTGGATATTTTTGATTAGACGTACTGAACACTGTGTTAAAAATTGTCCATCTATTTTAATGGGACCCTGTATAATATTACAGTAATTTTCGGCATTGAACCCCGTTTAGTAACTGCGGAACACACTAACAGTAGCAATGGCTTTCATTTTGACAGTTCAACAACATTCATTGCATTATTTACGTTGTTGAGCAGACAATTTTTTCGAAAATGTGAAGCAATGGATTAGCGACATCCTTCAAAATGATTCTGATTCTGATTGATAGTGTGACGAAATTAGGGTGTGGTTCGTAAATCAATAATCCATAGTTGTTTGTTATTTTACATCCTCCAATAACCTTGTTAAAATTAAATATGTGTGTTACGAAATTACCCCGGGGATATTATTGAGACGATATTAACGAAGAAGTGAACAAAACATTGTAAAATATCTAAAAATTAAGTGTCATGTCAGTTGTATTATTGTTGTAAACTATTGACGAGTGTGAGAGGGACGCAGGATTGTTTCTGATCTCTTTTAACATTAGCAGTTGAGTTTTGATGAGCATATGGTGCTTGAATTTATGTAAGGACAGTCTTCTGTAGAATTAGATGGGCTGGCTTGTGGCTATGTAATAACAGCCGCACGGGCCGATCGATCAGGTTAAGCTACGCTTGCCGCGGTTGGTCCGTGGATGGGTGACCATCTTCACATACCAAGACCCCTCCGTGCCTCGGAAAGCACGTTAAAAGCTGTTGGTCCCGGCTGTCATTCGTGGATCTTTGACGTTGTCGTTTTGAGTCGTTTTGAGTCGTCAATAGCCCAAAAGTATGTAAAGATGGTCACTCATCCATGGACCAACAACGGCAAGCGTAGCGCTTAACCTGATCGATCGACCCGTGCAGCTGTTATTTCTTAGCCACAAGCCCCTCTTCAAGATTACACATAAAACGATTTGCTAAAACTGAATTCAAAGAATCGTGCCTCACTCCACCAACCTGAACTACACCATCAAAACTCGACCAGCCTTTACAATCTAGACTCTATTCAACTGCTGTTCTCTCTCTCTAGCCTTCATTTCTAACTCCTCTTCCTCCTTTGTCAGTGGCACCGTACTGTGGTTATACAGTCCTTGTGCCATCAGCTGTAACGCGAGGGGGTTCCTCTGGCCCGAAGCCTTCTTGATCTTGGCTCGTTTGTTCTGGAACCAGATCTTGATCTGCGCTTCCGCTAGGCCCAGCTCTGCTGCCAAGCTTTGACGTCTTCTCTCTGTTAGGTAGCGGTTTTCGGCGAACTCGTGCTGTGGGAGAAAATGGACTGTTAGAAATATGGATTTTGGTGTACAATGAAGTATATTCTATATTTTTATGGAAAAAATTAGGGCAGGGTGGAGTGGAATGGATAATGGAGAAAGTTGCACGTGTATTCTCTCTATGTAAACTCTTTGAAGCATCCAGGAGGCCTACCACAAGCTCTTAACGCGATCCATTTTAGGACCTAAACTGAACTGTTCTTCTAATTCGTACCATGACGCCAGTTTAACGATTCAGTTTAGGCCGTGCCATCTGCTGACAGCGATTGTCCCAAACTGAGTCGCAAGTTTTGGTTTTATTCATACTTATTTGGTACCATGACGTCCATAGAGCAGCTCAAGCGATGCAGTTTAGGAACCTAAACTGAAATGTCCTGTTTTTGAATCGTTTTTAATTAGATCATGGTAGGCCACCTGCTGGGAGGTTTTTGTCGGTAAGCATCATCATGCTTTTTACCCCAATTTATTCGTGGTCGGCGCAACATGTGTTTTTCTTCCATACTTATCTTTCTCTATCAGTCGTCATCTCGGTAGTCACCCCCTTCAAGCTATATCATCTTTCACACAGTCCATCCATCGTTTCTTTGGTCTTTCCCTACCTTTATTGCCATCTAAATTCATACTCAAAAGTTTCCTCACCACGTTTTCCTCACTCCTCACGCAAAAACTTTGTCTTTATCTGGCAGAGGGTGTTCATGAGAATTTTCTCGATTACTTATGTGGTCTGGCAATTGCTAATGTCTACGTTTCATCATCATCCTCAGCCCAAAGCAATCCATCGTTTCGTTTCAAAAGCATAGTTTACTAGCTGAGTCATTGACGCTACGGCTAAGCATATGATGTCAGAGATTTTTGCATGTAAAGGCACAAAAAGAAAACCCTAAAAATAAAAAATAGTTTTGAAGACCCATACCTTTAACCTTGCAAGTTGTGGTCCAGAAAAAGCAGTGCGGGGTCTCTTCTCATCAGGTACAGCATTGTCTCCAGGAGGTTTCTTCGGCCTTCGCGTCCGGGGACCTGCTCAGAAACAGACTAAAATGTAGGACGAATATCTAAGCTTCAAAAATCAACCGATCAACTCAGTCTGTCGCAGTCCACTGCTGGACACAGGCCTCTCCCAAGTTACACCACAACTTTCTGGATCCAGTCTATCCCAGCAACCTTTTTGAGGTCTTTTTTAGCCTTAAAGTCTGATAGATATTGATTTATAAAATATCGTTTGGATAGCTGGAAAAAGGCACGTATATCCAGCAGTAGATTTTATGAAGATCACAAATACATATTATGTATATGCTGTTTTTGGGGGTTTAATCCAATGTTGAAGAGATAATAAACCTACTCGAGACTACAGATGATTAAAATATAGATTTTAGCGATAAGACTGCCTATTGTGTCACCCTATGTCAAATTTCTTCGGTCATATCGTCGCTCGCATGACTAAAAGTCATATCTCATTTTTCTCATTTTGAACTGTTTTGAGTTAGTCGAACTACATTTTTCTATTCGTGAGTCTTTACATTTTTCACTAACCGTCGTACCTCTATCTTATTGGGATCTCAAAATATAACCATTTTGAAAAGCAAAAAAGTGTAAAGAATCACGAATAGAGGAGTGTAGCCGTCTCAACCCAAAGCTGCTAAAAAATGAGATCGTAGATAATACAAAGTGTTAAAAAATTAACCTTACAAACTTTAAGAGGTGCTTTAGACCATCGAACTGAACCACTTTCACTATAAGGCCAACTATGAAATCACGAAAAAAAAATCTGCTATTTCATACACAAGTTCAATACCTACTTGACCAAAATGTATGAAACAGCTCAAACAGCTGATTTTTTTTTCGTGATTTCTGAGTTGGTCTTATAGTGAAAGTTGTTCAGTTCGATGGTCTAAAGCACCTCTTAAAGTTTGTAAGGTTAATTTTTTAACACCTTATATACTAAAGAGTATTTCAACTCTATTTGACTACTTCGGCTTTTAATACAAAACTCCTTTTATTCCGTGTAAGGCTTTTCATTTAAAACTATGTGATACAAGTTAATAAGCTCATCTCTATGTATATAATTATTTATAACAATGAATTTAGTCCAGTTTCGGAGTAAATCAATAAAAAGTTTAAGTACAAAGTTGAAACATGACCACTTAATGTTACATTCACAAAAACACACAAGCATAAACAAATAAACACAAGAAGCACAACACACATGTTACAGTAACGAAAAAAATCTTCAAGTTGCAGCAATAAAGAACAAACGTTGCAGCTATGAACAAGCGCACACAAACAAAGAGTAGCATTAACAAACAAACGATTTAAGTATTGCCACAGAATACTTAATAGTACTGGTATTGCAGAAACAAACACACATAAGAAAAAAATCAAAAGTCATTTATTCAAGCCGAGAATCAGTACTTTTCGAACGTCAAAATTACAAAAGACAGTCCCCCAAAACGCCCGCCTTTCGCCACTTCCTAGTGATTTCTCTGGGGAGAAGAAATGGCGGAACAAACTCCCCAGCAGCACAGCTGTCTGTTCAGTTAGAACATTACAAAATATTTAACGTTAATCTAGCACGCGTAGCATGGCCACTTCTATATCTACGAGACGAAGTGACATTTCTTATTGCAAAAATCTTTAAAAACTTGACGTTCTAATGATGCACATTTTTAAAAATAATTGAGCCTCTTTTTAACTTTCTGACCTTTTCTCACAGTTGGTCGCAGCTAGGGTACCCAGACCAAACGGGTTAGGTTAGGTTGGAACTGCGACCAACGGTGCCGCGACAGCGGCCGGCGATCGCTACATCCAAGTTGGTCGCAGTTACTTGATTATTAGATTATGTCTGGACTTTAAAAGAGACTGTGACCTCCGAGTTTGTTTCGGCCTTTCTTCTCAGAGTAGTCAGATAGGAAACGCCGACCTCATCTAGTTTTTAAAATATGGTTGACGTGTAAAAGTGTTTGTGCAAACCTACTTACAGAAATAAAATCATTTATCATAATTTTTTTTTTTTTTGAGACCCAAAAATAGGAATTATTTGAGGTTCACAAAAAATATTTTTAGGAGCGCAAAACGGGTATTATTAGAGGTTCGATTAAATATATTTCTTATATCTTAATTTTTGACATCGCGCCGTAAAAATTTTTCAACTACAATCTGTCTTTCGTTTCTACGGTGGTCATACCACGTGCTTAACACGAGCGTCACGTTGCCCACGGCAGAGGCAACAGCAGCCGTCGACGCGCGTCGACTGCAACGTGCAGTACATGTAAATCAGTACGTGCTTATACAAAGTGTTAAAAAACTAACCTTACAAACTTTAAGAGGTGCTTTAGACCATCGAACTGAACAACTTTCACTATGGGACCAACTCTGAAATCACGTAAAAAAATCTGCTGTTCATGTCATACAAAAGTTCAATACCTACTTGACCAAAATGTATGAAACAGCAGATTTTTTTTTCGTGATTTCAGAGTTGGTCCCATAGTGAAAGTTGTTCAGTTCGATAGTCTAAAGCACCTTTTAAAGTTTGTAAGGTTAATTTTTTAACACCTTATATACACGGGCGATAGGTACAGACGCCAGCACATCAACCTACTACAATCTGTCAGACTTCTGGTAGTTGTTACACTTAGTTACATATACTGTACTTGTCATAGTAATCTGTGGAAACTGTTTCTGGATTGTGTTAAACTAATTTTTATACTTATGTTTGTTATTGCATCTGTTTGTTTCCCAAATAAAATAAAATAAAATAAAATAAAATTTCTGTAATAGATTTTCAACTTTATTGCTAAAGCATAAGGTTCAATGTTGATTGGGAAAATTTGACAGTTAGGTGTAGGTTGATGTGCTGCCGTCTGTACGTTGCCGCGACACTCGTTCCGCGACTGCCTTCGACGCGTCAACGACTGCAATTACCTCTGCTATTGGCAACGTGTCGCTCATGTATAGGAGTAGGTACAGAGGCCAGTACATCAAGCTACCCCAATCTGTCAAATTTTCACAATTGAATATGAACCTTATTCCTTTGTGGTAAAGTTGAAAATCCATCAAAGAAATGTGACAGATTGGGGTAGCTTGATGTGCTGGCCTCTGTACTACGAGTGCAGGTTGGTCATCTACTAAAACATACAATGGGCGCAAATAAAAACACACGGAGCACAAACATCCCTCGTTGAAATCCCCGAAACAAGCCGACGATGCAATATCTTAACCAATTCAGTTCCGAGCTCTAACGAGCATCGAAGACCCTCGCGATAAAATTGGTCAAAATATTTCACCGACCGCCTGGCGGGCTGGTGCTGATGATGATGGAGGAATATGATGTATCTTCTTCTCCGGAATATTGGAGATCTGGCTGGAAATGGGTGTATAACTATGATATTGGGATGTGATATTTGCCTAAATAGTTTCTGTAAGAAAAACTGCGGGGTCATTGCGTAACACACTGACAGTAGGGCTTTGACAGTTCAACAACATTCATAGGAATGACGACTAACTTTTTTTTCTTCGTCCATCAGGTAGATTATTAAAAAGTATTGGGCGCGTATTTTTTCTTTTTTCACATAATCAAAACATTACAGAGATATATTGATTTGAAATGTCGCATGACGTCACGTGTTGGTACAATTTTTACCTACAAGTGACGTCACGAGCCCCCACTCCCAAACTTTGACACGCTTTATCTTTGTAATTTTTTGGTTGATTGACACAAGAAAAAATATGTGTCCATTATTTTTTGATAGTCTAACTGACGGACTAAATAGACTTTCGTTTACTTTACCCCGTCGTCATCTATTGCGTTATTTACGTTGTTGAGCAGACAAATTTTTCGAACATATGAAGCAATGGATTAGCAATATCCTTCAAAATGATTCAGATTGTGACTGATAGTGTGTTACTTACTGCTCACTTCACGTAAGTTAGACATGCAGGGTGAAGTGTAAAAATAACAACGATTCTTTATTATTGTTTTTGACCAACAATTACTGTCAAATTGACGATGAATTTAAAGTCAACATAAATGAAACTATAGCGTTATATCGATATCATACGATCATCTGACAGTTCGTCACGAAAAACGTAAAAATAATAGTCAGAACATCTGAGTTATACATAAAAGCAATGTTACTGTAGCTGTTGGTTCAAAAACAAAATTATTGCAAACAAAAATACACAAACCAATGCACATTTCACAAACAAGTTAAAGAGCACAATTTTTAGCACAAATATACCAAGTGTTAAAAAATTAACCTTAAAAACTTGAAGAGGTGCTTTAGACCATCGAACAATAAAATCAGCTGTTTCATACAAAAGTTCAATGCCTACTTGACCAAAATGTATGAAACAGCAGATTTTTTTTTCGTGATTTCAGAGTTGGTCCCATAGTGAAAGTTGTTCAGTTCGATGGTCTAAAACACCTCTTAAAGTTTGTAAGGTTAATTTTTTAACACCTTATACATATAGGGTGTTTGGTAGCTGGATGCAAATAGTTGAGACTATTTAGAGCCATAGCTATACATGTCTTAGACGAAGTAGGTATGTTTATTTTTATTTTTATCCCAGTTAAAGTTGGTATGTTATTTTTGACTAAAAGTTTGGAGTTGAAAAAATTAAAAAAAAAACATACTTCGTCTAAGACATGTAGGTTCGTCATGTAGGTATGGCTCAAAATGCTGTAAATGATGTCAACTATCACTCCCTTAAAGCGTTGCACTCAGCTTCCAAACACCCTAATTTTGACATGCTGAAATGTTCTATGAAAACAAAAACAAAAAAAAAAATTGGTCATGTTTCAACTTCATTTTAATGTTGCTGGAATTTCATATTTCTAAATGCCTATCGAAAGTTCTTTTTGCAATAAGATACAGCTGGTAGCAGGAGTGTGTGGTCATATTTAAGGGTGTAGCAGAGACCATCAAACTGAACAACTTTCTGTATGGGACCAATATCGTAATCGCAAAAAATTATCAACTGTCCCATACAAAACTTTAATACCTACTCGACCCAAATGTATGAGACAGTTGATATTTTATTTGCGATTACGATGTTGGTCCCATGGAGAAATTTGATGGTCTGTATCACCGATAGGTACATTTAGTATATTCCATACTATAGTATTATAAATGCGAAAGTGTGTCTGTCTGTCTGTTACCTCTTCACGCTTAAACCGCTGAATAGATTTAGATGAAATTTGGTATAGGGATAGTTCAAGTCCCGGGAAAGGACATAGTATAGTTTTTATCCCGATATTCCTACGGGATCGAAACTTATGCAGGCGAAACCGCGGGGCGCTGCTAGTAATTATTACTTAGTAACTTTCCCATCTCTACAAGTAGTTCGTTACGTATATTTTGGCTCTGTGGAATACCCGTTTAATAATCAAATCAACCAGCTAGTATCAACAATAACTATTTTCCACTCCACCCAAAAAAAACGGAATAAGACCACGTATTCTCAATTTACGCGTAACTAATCAATTTCATTTCATTATTTACCAGCATCACGAGTTGCTTTTTGTCATACGTTTTTACAACTCTGCCCATTGTGGTCACAAAAATAGACAGATTTTTGTACCCGAAACTGTCAAATTTCCCCAATCAACTTTGAACCTTATGCTTTAGCGTTAAAGTTGAAAACCTATTAAAGAAATTTGACAGATTGTAGTAGCTTGATGTGCTGGCGTTTGTATGAAATCTCACTGAATTGTTGCTGTGACAATCCAATTAGGGTTCTTGGTGGAATATAATCGAATTTCGGTATCTATGATTGAGTAAACGCGTATTACTCGAAATGCTAAGCTTGTGGCGAAACGAAATATTGGACCAACATTTGATTAGGTATGCCACAGAAAAAAAGAGGAATTTCTAAGTCTTGAAAATGCAGAGTGTGGCCAAATATTGGACCAAAATTTGATTAGAAATTCCTTCGATTTAAAAAGGTATAGGACTATTTTTCATGATACTGCAATGTGCATTTTTTTTGCAAGACTAACATTTTTTTATTTGATTATATTTTAAAGAAAAACGCGGCGTTATTTAAGTATGTATGGACTCATTGAAACGCTTTCTATACCTATTGAAGTTCTAAATTGTTTCATTGTTTTATATACCGGTGACTTTATTTACCTACCGTCTGGACAGGGTATAAAAGGAGAGCGGAGTAGATGCCTATGGCAAAGAAATTTCTTGTTTTTTCACAATAAAAAAAAACATTTTTTTATATTCAATCATTTGATTGAAGCCGGCCGATGGCTTCAATCAAATGATTGAATGTCGATACGAATTCATTGATCATTTCCGCGCGTAAACTGGGTTTTTTATATTATATTTCGATTTTTTTTTTGTTTTAGTACAGACGCCAGCACATCAAGCTACTACAATCTGTCAAATTTCTTTACTAGATTTTCAACTTTATCGCCAAAGAGTAAGGTTCAAAGTTGATTGGGAAAATTTGACAATTTCGGGTAGCTTGATGTGCTGGCGTCTGTACCTATGAAAAGTTTACTTCAAACAAGTAATAGTATTTATTGATAAATTAATATGATTGAGGTTTTAAAAAAAAAAGATATTTCTGTGATTTGATTTACAAGCTTCGTAAACATTATAAAGGTCTGTCAAATTCTTATAGAGATCGGTCTTGACCGTTTCTTACCAACTCTAGCTTTTAGAAAGTTTTGTTGCAAACAAGTTTTTTTGTTAATATAAATAAAGTCATCAATTTACTTTATTATGTTTGGAATTTACTTTCAAACTAATAATATTAAAATATGCTATGAAAAAACTTTATTGAACAGGTTTAATAAAAATATATAAAAATCATTTTATATTATACTAGCTTCTGCCTGCGACTTCGCCTCCTTTTTTAATCCTACTTGTAATTCCCGATATTAGCGCGTTCAAACAAACTCTTCAGCTTTATTATATCAAATGTTCTTAACTACATTTTTAGACCTTTGTATCCTGCTTATGCGTACGAAGTTTAATTAAAATCGGTTCATTCATTTCGAAAATCAAGGGCTTGAAAGTTTGTATGAAATACCGTACGTCGTAAACGCTCTTAAATAAAAAGGAAGTCAAATATATACTTAACAAGAAAAGTATTTAAAAGAGGGTAAATAATTATAAAGATAAACCCCCTTACTATAAACGTTGTATAGCATAGAAATGCATATATCTATGTTGTATAGCGTCTGTATAGTTACACAACGCTTTGTCTTCTTCTTTCGAAAGTCAAATTACTGACGACTGAAAGAGAGAAATCGGTGTGTAACTATTCATCTGATATAATACGTTTATTAGTGGAGAGGGATTTTTTAAGTGAAACTTGAGCGTGAGGCGTGAGGAGTAAGCTGGCGAACGCGTGACGTAAGCGTTACGAAAAGAGTGATCGGGCGAGGCGAACGGGAATTGAGTGGGGGATATAAGCAAGAGACAGCAGTGCGCGCGCACATTTTCTTTCTCTCTTTCTCTCATAGCCTAATACGCAATACTGAAGTTTCACTTCAGTCGTGTGGTCATAAGCACACTCGTTTTTTTTTTTTTGTGGATAGGTAAGTAAAATAAATTATAAAAAATAAATGGAATTATCTCACGTGGTTCCCGTGAGCGCGTCCCGTACTTACTTCGTCCTGGAACAAAAGAGAAAATATTATTAATATAATATATAATAACACATAACATTCAATAATATAGTTGTGGCTAAATAATAACAGCCGCACAGGTCGATCGATCAGGTTAAGCTACGCTTGCCGCGGTTGGTCTGTGGATGGGTGACTATCTTTATATACTGAGACCCCTCCGTGCCTCGGAAAGCACGTTAAGCCGTTAGTTCCGGCTGTCATTCGTGGATCTTTGACAGTCGTTACGGGTACTCAGAAGCACGAAAGTCTGACAACCAGTCTTACCAAGGGGTATCGTATTACCCAGTAACTGGGTTGTGAAGGTCAGATAGGCAGTCGCTCCATGTAAAATACTGGTATTGAGCTGCAATCCGGTTAGACTGGAAGCCGACCCCAACATAGTTGGGAAAAGGCAGGCAGATGATACAATAATATGGATAATTACAGATACTTTAATAGGCTCGCCCCCTATTACATGGGACTTAAACATAACTGGCGAAATGAGGGTGTACTGTAGATACACCTCTGCCTTACCCTCCGGGGTATACAGGGAGATGCTATGTTTTTCCAAATAAAATATAAATTTTCTACTGTTTTCATCTTAGTCGTTCTTCAGTTTAAATATTTTACACAATTATTGTAAAACCTCATAAATTATTAAAAAGCCGGCCAAGTGCGAGTCGGATTCGCACACGAAGGGTTCCGTACCACCGTACAATATTTAGCACTACATAAATATAAATACCATTTATTGATATCGAGCAAAAATGGGCAAAAAATGGCGTTTTTTGTATGGGAGACCCCTTTAAATATTTATTTTATTTTAATGTTATTATTTATTTTTAAATTAAAAATACAACTAAGTATTTTGTGAATATTTCAAGTGCCTACCTGTTGCCATTATTGATATCGACCAATAAAGGGCAAAAAAATCGCGTTTGTTTTATGGGACCCCCCTTAAATATTTATTTTAGTTTTTTTATAGTATTTGTTGTTATAGCGGCAACAGAAATACATAATTTGTGAAAATTTCAACTGTCTAGCTATTGCGGTTCTTGAGATACAGCCTGGTGATAGACAGACGGACGTATAGACAATTAGCGAATGATCAGCAATGTGACGAAATGCTCGTGGCATTACGTATAAGCATTTCGGTGCCTACAAGGCATTTAGTAATTTTTTTCTGTTTTGTTTTTCTTTCTTTCAAGTTTTGCCAGCGTCCATTTGCTTTTAGGTAGAATAATATGCTTAAATGTAAACTCGCCTTTACGTAATACCTTTACTATTAAAACATCGTTTCGAAAAAATACTTACTCATTAAAACAGCTTCAACTTGAACCGTAAATATAATTGCAAAAAAAAAAACGTTTTATGCTTCAATAAATTGCAAATTAAAGCCAATCATCAAGTTTTATAATTATTACTATCATTGCTAAGCTTTAGTACCAACCAGACAATCTACCCAATAAATTAATAAGCGTCAAGGAATAAAGACCTGACTTAAAACCATCCACCATAACGTGGCCCACGCCATGGCGCCACTTTCGCAGCGAAACGTCGAAAATCGCCTACATTTTTGTAGTTCCAAATTTCGCCGCATTCAAGAAATTTTGGTCGTTTCAACTACTGATTAGGAACGGAGTGACGTCACAGACCACCCATGTAGGCCGATAATTAAGACATTCGGTATTACTGAACCATGTTTGTTTATTTTTATAAAGTTTTTTTTTGTGCTTTTATGTGTTTTATTAGGACGAAAACATGGCCTTTATAGTATCTTCACGGGTTGTTCTTCAAAGGGTAGGCAGGATAAGATTTAGATATTTTTATGATGTGTTTGACCACTGTAATAATATAATCTTTCCTAATGGTTAGCTATGTATGATGTGGGGTGCCCTGTCAGTTTACCAAAAATTAATTTACAAAATTTTACTTGACAAGCAACGATTGGCAAAAACATGATATGTTATTTCATCATTACACAACAACACGTTTGCCAAATAATTCACTTTACAAAATAATTACCCGATAAACTTTTCTTTAATAGCGTGTTATTTGACAAACAATTCATTTTATCTTATAAAAAAACGTTTGGGATAAAAACGTTTTACATATTGACTTATTATTACGCAATTTCCTAAAAATGAAACTCATTCGTTCATCGACTTGCACTAATAGAAAAAAGAGGCTATTTTTAGTGGGCTACCCGGAACCGAACTAGTTAGATTAGGTTAATTAATTAAAACAAAATTGTTAGTTTAGGTTAGGTTAAAACTGTGACCCCTACGCACGAGCCGAGCGAGCGAAGCGAGCGGTGCCGCGGCAGCGGCCGGCGAGTGCCAGAAACGACTAGATTATATAGAAAAAAATACTTGCTTGTAAATTATTTGACCCAAATGGAAAATACCGTCATGATCACTTTGTGTCTGGTTTAGAAAATCTATACATAGTATAAAACAAAGTAGCTCCCGCTGTCTGTAAGCTTAGATCTTTTAAACTACGCAACGGATTTTAATGCAGTCGCTAGTATATTGTAAAATGATAGTTTGTATAAACGTGATTTTTTCAAAAGAAATGTATAAATGATTAAATATCATCCGAAACATTTGTAAAGAGAAGCATTTGCCAAATAAATGTTTGTAAAGCGAGTGTTTATAAAATAAAATATTTGCGGAATGAGTTGTTTGTGAAATAAATAGAATACGAAACGTTGGTTGTAAAGTAAAAATTTGTCAATGGAGTTTTGGTAAAACATTAGTGAACCATGATGTGGTCGAACACGTTTGCCTACAAGTATCCTGCGGGGTGATTGCGTATCACACTATCAGTAGCAATGGCTTTCATTTTGACAGTTCAGCAACATTCTGTGCGTTAATTACCGTTGTTGTGTAGACAAAATTTTCGAACATGTGAAGCAATGGATTAGCAAAATCCTTCAAAATAATTTAGTTACTAATTGATAGTTTGTTTCGCAATTAGGGCGCTCTTATTCACTTGGGGCTTTAAAGACTCATAGAAAAAAAACTTCTTCTGATTTAAAAGACAGCTGTGCTGCTGGGGAGTTTGTTGCGCCACTTCTTCCCAGCGAAGGCACTAGTAAGTGGTGAAAGGCGGGCGTTTTGGAGAAGAATATTCTGTAATTCTGAATTAAAAAATTTGATGGTGTTGATGCTCAGTCTAATTTGAAGAATGATATTATTTTTTATTGTTTAACAAAAAGTTTCATAAAGGCTAAAGGTCTGGTTGGAATTACCATCAACAGCCGCCACGGCCCACGCACAATGGTCCACTTGAAGGACTAATTGCGGAAACCAAACTTTCTAACATAGAACATACGAGCTCCAAGATGCAGACTGTCTAGTTTGGGGCTCACTAGCCAATAATATGTAGTAACCTAGCTGTTGGTAGTACTTTAAGCTACTCCTGTCGTCCTAACTTGCTGTTAACCAGTAAACCTGCTTACCTACTGTATTACCTGGACAATAAATATTTTACTGAGCAAAGGCCTTTTTCTTCCAAACATCCCTGTCTTGTGCGATCTCTGGCAATGTTGGCCCTGCAAATGATATTAGATAGTCACACCACCTTCGCCTTGGTCTACCTCGACGGCGATGTCCTGCCTCAGGCATCCAGTGAGTGACGATCTTTGCCCATATCTCCGGGTGCATTCGTGAGACGTGTCCGGCCCACTCCCACTTCAGCCTGGCTGTTTTCTCCAACATCCGCTACTTGAGTTATGGAGCGCAGCATGGTGTTGCTAACACCTATTATGCTGCGCTCCATTGCCCGTTGGCAAATCTTGAGTTTGGACTTCTGTTGTTCAGTGAGAACTTTAATAATGCCAGCCCGCCTGTTATTGTCCCAATGCAGGGGAAAGTCCTCTTCTCATTCAGAGAAGGAAATATCCTTCTTGCTCACTGCGTGTTTGTGGTTTCAAAACATTAAGTCCACACTCGTCATAAAACATAATATAACATAATCAGCCTATAATGTTCCCACTGCTGGGACACAGGCCTCCTCTCTGTGAGAGGAAGTGGGCCGTAATCCGCCACGCGGGCCCATAATACTCGTCATAGTGTCATTTTATTTCTTTCAATAATATTTTTATAAGAATCCCTTCTTATAAAAATAACATCAAATCTTCACCGGCGAAGAAGGTTCCCACCTTCTTCGCCGGTGAAGATTTGATGATTAATTGGACAAGAATTGAGACTGAAATTTTAAGGACGCGTCACGTTTTTGCACATTTCGTTACGTAAGGGAGAAGAAAGATATAACTCTCTCTCTGTCTGTCTCTGAGCTGAGGAGGCCTACCACAAGCTCTTAACGCGATCCATTTTAGGACCTAAACTGAACTGTTTTTCTAATTCGTACCATGACGTCAGTTTAACGATTCAGTTTAGGCCGTGCCATCTGCTGACAGCGATTGTCCTAAACTGAGTCGCAAGTTTTGGTTTCATTCATACTTGTTTGGTACCATGACGCCCATAGAGCAGCTCAAGCGATGCAGTTTAGGAACCTAAACTGAAATGTCTTGTTTTTGAATCGTTTTTAATTAGATCATGGTAGGCCACCTGTTCGTTCCTATTTTCGCGATAAAAGACCCTTGTACTATGAAGTAATACGTCAGGTGAACCCTGGACAGTCAGCTCCACAACCAACTTCCTTGTCAAATCTATGCACTACGACACGAGATGTTCTCGCAAAACTTATGCCGACACGAGACAGCCCACAGCATCCCAAATTAAGAACTTATCGTCACATATTATTGTCTTTTTTAATTACATACAAAGTTTTGACTATACCAAACCTTAGCTATGGTCCTTAGTGTAAGGAAATAAGGTTGAAATTCCCTTGTGGTCTAAAAATTATGTTGTTTATCAGAGCTATCTTTTAATGCCTCAGAATAAGGTCGAAAATCCCGTGTAGATTAAAAATTAAGTTGTTTATCAGTGGCAGTGCAGTAAGCAGTCATGTATTTGGGGCAAATGTCTTAATTATTGAACTTCGTTGGTGGCGACTTGTTTTAAAACCCAGTAGGGGTCCACAAATTGGGTTCAGTAGCTTGTTTTTTTGGTTTTATTTTTGTGGAGTGACTGATCAGCTGTGGTTTGGAATAGTTTGGATATGTTTTTTGAGAAAACTGCTGGTTAAAAGTTAATAAATGGCTCATAATAGGACTTAGATGCTTCTTTGGTACAGACGCCAGCACATCAAGCTACTACAATCTGTCAAATTTCTTTAATAGATTTTCAACTTTATCGCTATGTCATAAGGTTCAAAGTTGATTGGAAAAATTTGACAGTTTTATGTAGCTTGATGTGCTGGCGTCTGTACATACAGTAGTCGCAAGCGTGATTGTTGAGCGAGGCCAGAGGTCCTGGCTTAAATCCTTGAATTTTACCATAAAGAGATTATCGGTAAGCCCAGGGTCTGAACTGTGGCTGTGTTGTTAGGTACCTAAATAGCTGGCGAAATCATAATCAGCATAGGTATAGCATTCCCACTGCTGCAACATAAAGGTCCTCCTGTCTTCGCGAGGGAGTGGACCGTAATCCACCACACGGGCCCAGTGCGGGTTGGCAGATGTCACATGTCTTAGAATGTTTGGTTCTAGGACATGCCGGTTTCCTCACGATGTATTCCTTCACTGTCTTCGTTCTTTTTTCGCTTTGTTTTACATGCACCTATAAAAAACTATTGTGTATCTACACTATCTTTCTTCATAAAATAAAAGATACCGCGGCAATTGTTACTTAAAAGATAAGTTTCCAAAACCAAACGTTATTTCTATCTTATAATCTGTATCTTCTTCTTAGCGTGTCGATAGCAATCTAAATGTAATCTGTATCGATACAAAATTATCGATAATTATATCGATAAGCAGCCGATAATGCTTCCGTATCGAATCAAACGACTCGGATCTCAGCGGAGTTTCGATAAAAAAGGAAAAGTTTTTGTAAACTGTATCATTAAAGGTTAATCAAAATAAACATGAATTTTAACGTCTTTTAGGTAGTTTTTATTTCACTATTTGCTAGAGTTAGCATAACATAGCATAATCAGCCTATAATGTTCCCACTGCTGGGACACAGGCCTCCTCTCTGTGAGATGGAGTGGGCCATAATCCACTACGCTATCCCAGTGCGGGTTGGTTAGAGATAGGCTCGTGGCTAAATAACAACAGCCATTCGGGTCGCTCTTCAAGGTTAAGCAACGCTTGCCGTGGTCGGTCCGTGGATGGGTGACCATCCATTTACATATCGAGACCCCTCCGTGCCTCGGAAAGCACGTTAAGCCGTTGGTCTCGGCCTTCATCTGTAGATCTTTAACAATCATTACGGGTAGTTAGAATCCCGAAAGTCTGTCAACCAGTCTTACCAAGGGGTATCGTATTACCCAGTAACTGGGTTGTGGAGGTCAGATAGTCTGTCGATCCATGTGAAATACTCGTATTCAGTTGCATCTGGTTAGACTGGAACCCGACCCTAACATAGTTGGGAAAAGTCTAGGTAGATTGCTAGATTTTTTTAAAGACAATTACAACTTAGAGTGGGGCTTAAAATACTTACCTAATAGATTTAAATATGCAAATAAGTATTTAAAAATATTCCCTGTACTTATTCATTAGTAAAAAAAAATCCTAAGAATGCGACCAATAATGGAGGTTCTTATAAAATGGATGGTTATAAACTGGTTAATTTTAATTAACCACTTTTAATAGCCGTAATATGCTGATTTTGATGAATTTCGGTTGAGTTTTGAAGGGGACACACGGATAGTTAGAACGGCTAGCCAAATCGCTAGCATTAGATGATGCTATTTATTACTTATAGAGCTTAAGTCACATAAGCTGTTGGTGTATGTTTTAATAAATAAATTAGACGAAAAATTTACAGAAGCATCAGAAAACAGCATTAGCGTTAGCACGAAAACTTCATAGAAGCTTCAGCAAGATTTGTAGATGAAAAGTACAAAAGTGGTTAAACGTAGGTACCTATAAATCTGAAACTAGAATAGTATTAAAACCCAAAAGATCTGTCAAAGTCATATGCCAGAGGGGCAATTCTCGTAATTTTAAGAACGTTCACAGTCTGGATCTCAGTCTCAATCTGTCAAAAATACCTATAAAATCATCATAATTTTTGACAAGTTATTGACATTGATTCTCGCTGAGACGAGATTGCGACTAGATTTTGAACGTTTTTGGTAATGGGAATTGTCCTTCTGAGCATAAAATACACCTATCTGTTTGCCCAGTTACTGGCATGATGAAATCTGACCATCTAATGGCTGCCACTCAGTAATCAGCATCATGTCAGACTGATGTAACTGCAATTATTTAAAAAAAAGCTTGGGATTGATCTGCTTCCAATTTTGTATTTTGAACATTTTTTTTTTATATACACATTGACATTAATGAATTTTATATAAACAATGACATTTGCTTACTTTGTAAAGTATTATATTCTTTTAATTATTGTGAGTGTGAAGACAATGTGGGTCATTTTATTTTTTACTTATTTTTTTTATTTTGATTATTTTCTTTGTTCTGTTTAGTTTTTGTCATGGTCTGGCAGTTTGAGTAATTTATGTGGCCTACCCAAATGTCCTTTCTTTGGTATTGTTCGTCGAATCGTTGAGCTCCTTAAGTTTTGAGTTGAGCTGCACGAATTCTGACAAATGCGTGCACTGACTGGACAGGTCCACTCAATCTGTGTGGTTCTTTCTTCAAAGACCATCTCGGACTTCGATCTACATGGTCTTCATATAACCTGACCAAGATTATGTCTGGACTTTAAAAGAGACTGTGACCTCTGAGTTTGTTTCGGCCTTTCTTCTCAGAGTAGTCAGATAGGAAACGCCGACCTCATCTAGTTTTTAAAATATGATTGACGTGTAAAAGTGTTTGTGCAAACCTACTTACAGAAATAAAATCATTTATCATTTAAATTAAAACCACTTATCTGAATTAAATTGATGTGATTGCCAACAGATTCAATTCATCATCATCTTCCTGCCCTTGTCCCATGTTCCTCGGGGTCGGCGCAACACGTTTTCTTCTTCTATTCTCCCCTGTCAACCGTCACGCTATCATTCACTCCCTTCTCTTTCATATCATTCCTCACACAATCCATGCCGATGCAAATGCCAATAGATTCAATTATACTGTTACTGTTAGCCTGCATCATCCCACTGCTGGGCAAAGGCCTCTCCCCATGACTTCCAGTTCTTTCGATCCAGGGCTAAAGTGGACCACTGGTCGTTTGTTTTGTCCAGCTCGTCCCGCCATCTTCTACGGGGTCTGCCGCGACGCCTTCTACTTGTGTCAGGCCTCCACGTGGTTGTTATTTTGGTTTTTGATTCAATTATACAAGCTATTATAAACCTGCACCCTAATTGTACACTATCAATCACACTCTGAATAATTTTGAAGTATATCGCTAATCCATTGCTTCATATGTTCGAAAAAATTGTCAGCTCAACAACGTAAATAACGCAATGAATGTTGTTGAACTGTCACAATGAAAACCATTGCTGCTGATAGGATTACCAAATACCCCTCGGGAGTAATTGGTACTATATGCTCACTGTCACGAGGACGGTGTGTTTTTTCATGCTCCAACATGTTCAACATAGCCCAACATATCCGCTCATCATCCACTCTAACCGTGTTCTCAGCCACCCACACATCGTCAAGCTATGCAAATTTTATAACTCACCATAACCATAAATATAACTAAATGACAGTAATTGCTTCATCAAGACGAGCCATGATAGTTTTTATGCCAATCTTACCAATTAATAATTTTATTTCGTTCCTGTACGCATAATTATGTGGATTTGCGTATGGTAACATTCTTGACTTTGATGGGCTAAGGAAAATAGGTTTAAAAAAATAATTATAGTGGGCAGTAAAAGTGCGCACGAGTGGCGATATATAGAGGGTTTAATAAGACCCATCACATAACCGTTATCTACGTACTAGCTGCGTCCCGCGGTTTCACCCGCATTTTCCTCGATCCCATGGGAATATCGGGATAAAAAATATCCTAATCCAAGTCATGGTCCAAATTTCACCTAAATCCCGAAAAATAAAACACTAGAAAGTGATAAATAACTTTAATTCAGAATAAGTCGGTGTCAAAAATCGAAAATGCGAGCCCAGCGACAGCGACTTCCGAAATTAAAGTTATTTATTACTTTCTAGTATTTT
This sequence comes from Hydraecia micacea, assembly GCA_914767645.1. NCBI lineage: Eukaryota > Metazoa > Arthropoda > Insecta > Lepidoptera > Noctuidae > Hydraecia > Hydraecia micacea. Next base: position 2,052,679 of record OU611802.1, on the reverse strand, counting down.
TTTAAGTCGGTTGTTCTTTTTGTAGAAATGTTTTAATTTTTCACTTTTTAGTTGTACCTACTCCACACAAATTCAATTAACACAAGTGCATTGAAGAATTGAAGACACCGACTAGAAGAATCATCAAAATTCGCATAGAAATACATTGATGCATATAACTTCGTACATAAGAATAATTACCTAATGTACTATATACTAAAACCTTCCTGAAATTATGAGATCACATTAATGAAAGAATTATCAATCAAAATTGATCCATTCGTTTTTGAAAAAATCGCGGACATACAAACAATATACATACGGGTCAGGTAAAACCAAAAATTCGAAGACATGTGACATCTACCAACACGCACTGGGCCAGCGTGGTGGATTACGGCCCACTCCCTCTCACATATAGGAGGCCTGTGTCCTAGCACGCAAGTTTATGGTACTGTTCTTTAAAAATGTTGTAACTTTGCCCTTCAATATCTCCGTAAACGGAAGATATGGTTCAGTACCTACAAAAAAATAACTACAATGACGGGGAGTACAAGTGACTCCAGGCGTAATAATTAAGCTAGTATGTAGGCACTCCTTGGAGTAATGCTATCATCATCTGCCTAGCCTTTTCCCAACTATGTTGGGGACGGCTTCCAGTCTAACCGGATGCAGCTGAATACCAGTATTTTACATGAAGCGACTGCCTATCTGTCCTCCACAATCCAGTTTCTGGGTAATACCGCACCCCTTGGTAAGACTGGTTATCAGACTTTCGGGCTTCTGACTACCCGTAACGACTGTCAAAGATCTACGAATGACAGCCGCGAACGAGGCACGGAGGGATCTTGATATGTACTGGTCTATGTCACATTAAACGAACCATAAGAACCTCCCCCTTTTTGAAGTCGGTTAAAAAAATACAAAAAGTTAACAACCAGGACTCGAATCCACTCCTTAACGATCCAAATTCCATGTTAACCACCATACTCTTAAGTCTGAACAATTAATTTATTTCCTTTTATTGAACGGTAAGGTAAACCACCCAATTATCGTCCATGTTCGTCCACGTCGGTAAACATAAAGGCCTCACTTTTGTCATACCGCAGCCAATACAACATTTTAGTTAATTAAACAATTATACCAAAGCGGTATTTTATCGAGACCGTACGAGCACCTGGATTACTTAATTTGTGTTTTTAATTTTGTATGGACAACAATTGTGGCTTGCACCCTAAGATATAATAAAAGATTTTTATTGCTTAATTATGTAAGTATGTAAAATTCCATTTGAATACGTAGGTACTTTGTTTGTTTTTAAAAAACTTTGTATTTTTAACCGACTGTGCGATGCAAAGGAGGTTAATGTGTTCACTCAGCCTATAATATATGTAATGTATGAGACTACGTACATTTTTAATTGGAAAACGTACTACAGTATGACTGAGTTTTTATCGGAGAAAAGAATTGGCTGAATTGCTATAGATTGATGGATCTGGCATTTGGTTAAACCGAAGTGAATATTATTAATACAGGGTAAAATTTAAACCAGTTCGCAAACTATAACTTTGAATTCAGCATGGTTCTAGACCCTCTGCCGGATGGTCACCCATCCACGACCCGACCGCGGCAAGAGATCCGTGGCGACTGTTATCATTTATCATCCCAGAACAATGCTCAGTTATACCTCGATACCAAACAGAGAGATTGAAAATTTGTCTCGGCTCAAATCGAGATTTTAATAAACATTCATGACCAAGACCAAGATTATGGTTCTAAAATTAATGGCATAGACTATTTATTATAACCACAAAATGGGCTTAAAACTATCAATATGTCCACCCAATGGTGTTTAAACTGTAGCGGGATTGTCCGAAAGGGTTACCGCTACCCCGGAACATAAAGGGCTAAGGAAGGAACACGGGTGGGTTTTAGTCAGTAAGAGTCTGACACTCCCTTCCGCTTCACCCAGAGCGGGAGGAGTCATTAGATGATTTCCCATCCATAAAAAAAAATGGCGTTTAAACTCAAAGCTTGAAATCGATGTTGATTGATCTACTTAAAACTCGTACTTACTTATATAAAATTCAAAGTCCTGACTGACTGATAGGTATATCAACGCACAGCCTAAACCGCTGGTCCTAGAGACATAAAATTTGGAGGGTGTGTTCTGTGTGAAGAATAGGTGTCCACTAGGAAAGGGTTTTCGAAATTCCACCCCTAAAAGGGTGAACGGGGGGAGGGTGAATTTCACGCGGACGAAGTCGCGGGCAGAGGCTATTGTTTAATAAATTCCTCTCATTCTTAAAGCTTTCGTTTTTTTTTTTACACATAGCAGTCATTTAACTTTTCTTTTCTTTTTGTCTTTCCTGAACTTATGGATAAAATTATTCTATTATATATCTTCAAACATTATCATTATCCTCCTGCGCTAAGTAATCTCAATTTAAGTATATGAGGTCTTCTTCTTCCGGGGATTGAAAATTCTTCCACAAACCGAGTCACGGGCAACAACTAACTCCTTCATAAGAAAAGATGACTATTCTTGGCGGGGACCACACTGCATTTCAAGGAATGAGTCCGCGTGTCCTATTTTTGGAGCACAACGCATATATTTAGCATGTTGATTCCTTCGCGCGGAATTACAAGTTTAAATTAATAACAATTTATTGTTCTATTGTGGGAGTAGACTGTACATACTGCTGTAATTGTTAATGTGAATGCGCAGTGGTAGACCGCGAAATTCAATTTTTCTAACGTTTTTTGCAATTTTCAGGTCAGTGTCAGGTTTTATCTTGATCAAAATTTGATTCGCGACTATAACAGGTACGTATTTACAGAATTATAATCATTAGAATCATTAAATACATATTTCTAAGTTAGATTTGTACCATAACAACAAATCTCTTATGAAAAAGTGCTTAATGGTACAAATCTAACTTAGAAAGATGTATTAATGATTCTAGTGATTATAATTCTATAAATCCGTACCTGTTATAGTTCCGCATCAAATTTTGATCAAGATACAACCTGACACTGACCTGCAAATTGCAAAAAACGTAAGAAAATTTGAATTTCGTGGTCTACTACTGCGCATTCTCCTTAAAATTAATAGTGTCTTCTGAAGGCACCAGCATTGATCACCACGCTTGTAGATTTAAGACTATCAATATGTCCGCCTACTATGTTAATAGTTGGGGTGTGTATGGCTTGTGGCTAAGTAATAACAGCTGCACGAGATCGATCAGGTTAAGCTACGCTTGCCGCAGTTGATCCGTAGATAGGTGATCTTTACATACCAAGAACCCTCCGTGCCTCGGAAAGCACGTTAAGCCGTTGGTCCCGGTTATCATTCGTGGATTTTTGATAGTCGTTACGGGTCGTCAGAAGCCCGAAAGTCTGACAAATCACGATCGTCATCAGCCTATAATGTTCCCACTTCTGGGACACAGGCCTTCTCTCTATGAGAGGGAGTGGGCCGTAATCAGTTCGGGCCCGGTGCGGGTTGGTAGATGTCAATGCCTTCGAACTTTTGACTCGTTTAGTCTGATGAAGCAATGATATGGCTGACGATATTGCACGTTTGTCAAGAACAACCAATTCACTCCATACTTGACGAAGATAACCCCAATATAGTTGGAAAAAGGCTAGGTAGGTGTGCGACTTGAAAAGATGCAATATCTACCAAATGTTCCAGATTCTATGAATACAGCTTACCCCTTTAACCAGCTAGCTTGCATATAGCCGGATTTAGGAATTGAGAATGGTATCGCCTAATTTGAGGCGTACAAACACATGGGGAAAGTACCAGGCTGGGTGGTCTGCCACCCACGAGACGGCGGCGTGGAGTCGAATCGAAATAAAGATTTTTAGGAATATTATTTTTGTGAAGTAATTTTTTTATGGAGTGCACCTATCTTTTCGTTTAGTGGTAATGATCTACAGATCTACTCAGAGCATATGGTGGAAAGTGGCAGTGGTGGAAAAAATATATTTTATAGAGTGACTGACACTGAATGGCACACAAACGCTTTGAGTAAAAATGAAAGAGAAGATAATTTATAGCCTAAGAGCGTAAAAACATCAATGACTATCAGCAAGAGAAATTAGAACGAGACTTTATATTCATGAAATTGCAAGGCTATAACGTGCACATAAGATTATTTCTTTGTTTCTACGGGTTTCTTTGCATGGGACTCGTGTGAAGGTCGTGCTCGTATACTGGTGTAGTGGTTAGGATCCGAATACAGACCGTTTTATTTTCCAACATATACCTACATACAGCCCACTGATCTGTCCTCACGAATTTCAAAGAACGTAATCGAGCTAAACAAACGCGAGAGGCCATACGCAATAAATACTTTTTCTTTCTTTCTTTCTTTCATACAAAACAGGTAAATTAAAAACAAAATGCGCACTCCATGTTTTTCTATAATTCGCATACCACTTCGCAAATTAAATAAAAAACAAATAAAAATAAAATAAAACACATCGGCTCCATATCTTCCTCTGCGCTAGCCGTTCGCTCATGTCACCAAAACATTTCAAGCCCGACTGCTTGCGTACTTACATCATTACAAGCGAAAACACACTTTATTTCTATGTAAATAAGCTCGGAATTTGCATAACATATTACCGTTCCTTCTTTGTCGTAATCCGTGTAAAGAGAACTGTACTTTATTTCAATTGAGGTAGAACTTATTTTTAATTGGTAGTGTTATTGAAAGATTTTATTCTTGGATTTGAGATGATGTTTCAAGACGTTTCATTTTCGACTTTAGTAAGTTAGTTTTAAAGTGGTATTTTCGTTGTTAATAAGTTATCTATTTGAAGAACTGTGAGAACTAATTGAGATGTCTTCCGCAGTCGTCTTTTTGTGTGTCTGTCTGTCTGCATGTTTTATGTTTGGGTTGGTAACCTGCCACTATTTAACCTTAGGGCCTAAGACCATATATAGTGACCTTTATGGCCTTATGAATCAACGGCCGATGACCAGCGCAAGCGCAGGGTCGATGTCCGCGAAATTAAAATTGGACTTAGTTTGCCTATTTTTTGTAAAGACGACGTAACTAGAGATTATGTGAGTTAGCAGAGGTGGCTCAGTGGTAACGGCCGCGATTTACGAGTTGTAGGTCGTAGGTTCGAACCTAGACAGGCGCTTTACTTTGTATAAAGTATTTCATCACCACTGCTCTCAAAACGGTGAAGGAAAACATCGTGTGGAAACCGGCATGTCCTAGAACCAAAATTCGAAGACATGTGACATCTACCAACCCGCACTGGGCCCGCGTGGTGGATTATAGCCCACTCCCTCTCACCGAGTGGAAGCCTGTGTCCCAGCAGTGGGAATATTATACTTAGGATGATTATGATGTAAATCATCAGTCAGATCTGCGGGGTAATTGCGTAACACACTATCAGTAGCAATAGGTTTAATTTTGACAGTTCAACAACATTCATTGCGTTATTCATGTTGTTGAGCAGACACATTTTTCGAACATATGAAGCAATGGATTAGCATTATCCTGAAAAATGATTCAGATTGAGATGGATAGTGTGTTACGCAATTAGGGTGCATGTTAGGCTTACGGCTTACATTAACTTCTCACATAGGTAAAGCTTGAGCAGATATCAAAGAAGAACATGGATAAAGTGGAAACGTGAAAAAAACATAACATCATGCCTTTCTTAACCGAAGAGGTCAGCAGAGATACACCTATTGTCTATGGTCCACATTTCACCAGCACCTCTTCGCCTCTTCCTCTCAAATTAGGAAGCGGATACAAGTTTATTAATTTAAGGCGACTACATGACCTAAAGCGCGGTCACTGTCGGACTGCATAGAAAAGAAAGAGAAGCGCGATGACACAACGGTGGTAATTTATTGCAAATATGAAGCAATTATCTATTTACAAAAACTATTTAATAATAAATAATCCATCATTGAATGCAGTTTGGCATTACACATTTAATGGTATATTTTTAATTGTAATTAAAATTGTTAATGAAGGGATAAACTGCTTTTAAAGAAAATTAAGAGGTGTATTTGAACATTATTTTGATGCATTAATGTATATTTATTTATGATTTCGGTTCCATCACTGTATTAAAGTAAGACTTGAAAATATCATAATTTTTTCTTTGGTCAAAAGTATTTACGGTTTAAGAGATACACTGCTTTAAAAAACCAACTTTTTGACCGTTTTCGGGAACCTCCGCCTTAAATGGCAAAGGTAACAAAGAGAAACCGTCTGTCTACAAGGAAAAAGTTGTCAAAAAAACATTCGACTCTGATTATTCAATTAAAAAACTTCAGACTAATGTGGGAATAAAAGAAAAAATTGTAAAAACTATAACTGTTACTTGTGACTTTGTCTGTGTAAATATCATCATCTGACTAGCTTTTACACTACTATGTTGGGGTCAGTTTCCAGTCTAACCGAATGCAGATGAATACTATCTAATATTAAACATGTAGCGACTAACTATCTGTCCCCTTGGTAAGGCTGATTGTCCGGTTAATTTAAATGGACCCCAACATAGTTGGGAAAAGGCTCGAGAGGTGATGATGATGGCCTGGAAATGGTGTAATCGAGGATCGAGTTGAATGGCGTGCAATTTGGCATGCGTATATCCAGCAGTAGACTTCAAAAACCTGATGATGATTACCACAATTTAGCACTGTTCAAGACATACTTATTCAATTTCAATGAAGAAAAAACGAGCAAAATAACTCCATGCTTCGTACCAAAACGAACAGACCTACAAACAGATTTACATATCAACAAACATCATAATAAAATAATAGCTACATTAAAATCGCGTTTGTTAGCAACGGTCAGAGAAACAGACAAAAAATATTCACTAATAACGAAATCCGGTCATGCGCGAGTCGGCCATTAGACCGTGAACAACTTTATTTTATTAATTAACTTCACACTTAATTACTGTATGAAATATACAGAGTTTTAAGATGATATTCTGGTATGATAGGGTCCCGTGAACAATGAAAATATTCAAATCCATGACGATTAGGTAGGTACTATAGGATTCAGTGGCGAAGGGTGAATTTATGACAAAGGTAGGCCGGAGCAAAAAAATATGCCAAAAGAAAATTTCAATGATGAATTGACTATAGAGTAGTTATGTTCTGAATTTTCCAAGGGAAGCCGGTGAGAATCGAGTTGTGATGATCATGATGGTCAAGGACTGGAAGATGAAGTGTCAGTTATCCTGCGAGATGGGCAGACGACATTGTTAGCAAACGTGGATGAGGCTGGCACAGGAGTTTGGGGATTGGCATTAGAAAAGAGAGGCCTGTTCTGAGCAGTTGGTGAGGTCGGGCTGTGGATGATGATGATGATAAATAGACACACCTTACATCACACTAATATTCCAAAGGCGAAAGTTTGTGAGAGTGTTTGTACCTATGTTTGTTACTTCTTCACGCAGAAACGGCTGAACGGATTTGGATGAAATTTGGCACACAGATAGTTTATAACCAGGATTAACACATAGAATACTTTTTATTATCCCGATATTCCCACGGGATCGACACTTATGCGTGTGAAACTGCGGGGCGGTGAGTGGCACATAAATTATGGGATCCAGGCTCCCGGGTTACTGCTGTGATTGATTTGGTGAAAAGCATTGCTCGATGATAAATGCACAGCATTTAATCTATAGTTAAGTTTGTCAGTTGTAAATATTATTACTTACCTATTAAATTTAATAATACTAATACATAAGAAATGTTCTAATTAATGTTAAATGTTATTATGTGTCTAACATTTTAAATGTCTCTGTTAGCTTGTCATTTAATTTTAATAAAAGTTTCAATACTAAATTGTAAATTCGTATGCGTACTTGCTATTTCTACGCCGTTAACGGCAAAACAGAGATCTCTGTACCTATTTTTACACTTATGTTTAACAAATAAAAAACGTTGACTTTGATGATGAAATCGAACTCAGTACCAGTATACAAATGAGACTAATATCAACCACCAACCCGCACTGGGCCCGTGTGGTGGATTACGGCCCACTCCCTCTCTAGAGAGGCCTGTGTCCCAGCAGTGGGAACATGATACGCCGATTATGCGATGCTAACCAGTCAGATAAAACGAACAGTCGACAGTCGCCACCTATAACTATAATTTTAAGGTTTTCGAATCCCAATAAACGCTACAGTACCCCAAAAACGCAGATTGAATCATCAAATTTTAGCTCTTTGCATAACGAATCGCAATTAGCTGACTACCTCTGGTTTGCTGGCATTCCTTTAGTGTTTGTAACATCGCCTGGGGCTATGCTCATGTCGGTAAGGGGATACAGTATTGTGCGTCATAGGTTTTGCATCCCGTGGGATCTGGGAATGTTCCGTTATTAATGAATAGAGGTTTCACTTCAGATTTATCCAAATTAAAGAGATTTAAGATCTTAAAATCAGAAGGCCAGTTCCCGAAATTAAAACGTTCAAAATCTAGCCGCAATATCATCTCGGCGACAATCAATGTCTAAAACTTATTAAAAATGCAAGGAAATTAGAAGTATTTTTGACAGATTGAGACTGAGATCGTTCTTAAACACTACGAGAACTGAGGAAAGTTCACGCAATTTTTTATGATGGTTTTGGGTGGCAATTAAGCAAGCCACCTGATGGTTATGTTCGGTAGTGGTAATCGTCACCTACCTGTGCACAACTACAGTACCAGAGGCATCACGGATGAGTTAGCATCCTAGAGCATAATCAGCCTATAATGTTCCCACTGCTGGGACACAGGCTATCTTCAATCCACCACGCGGGCCCAGTGCGGGTTGGTAGATGTTACATGTCTTCAAATATTTAGTTCTAGGACATGCCGGTTCCCTCACGATGTTTTCCTTCACCGTTTTGAGAGGGGTAGTATTTAAACGCAAATCAAAAAATATCCTTTTTCTATGCAATAAGATTCCGAATTCCCATCAAAATTACTGATTGCACAGCAAAATATTCAACTCAAAATATCACTAAACACACTACAATTTATTTTCACAGCGTACAGCGATTTTTCCTAAAGCAAAAGCTTTTTAATCAATGCACAGCTAATAATCTAAATGCACATTATACATGTTAACTCTTTTTCTTTTAAATATAGCTTCTATTTTTATATTATTTACAGCAGTTTTTCTAAATAAAACAGCATTTTATTAGTCACAGTCGTCTTATTATTTATTAATTACCACATAATGAGACCAGCAAAAAAAATATAAAATTAGATACAAAATTGTAATTTATTGAATTATTAAAGCGGGTCTTGCTTTCGCGGGGCGTCCACGCTTCCTTTTTTGCCCAATAGGCACATTTTTAGCTTCTGCAGGTGGCGCCACGTACTTGAGTCGGATCGAAAGTCCGATGATATCTATGCTTAATAATTAACCTATTCTAACTAGTTCGGTTCCAGATAGCCTACTAAAAATAATCTCTTTTTTTCTATTAGCGCAAGTCGTTTCTGGCGCCCATATTTTGTGTAAAAGTAATTTTTTTCTAAATAATCCTGTCGTTTCTGGCACTCGCCGGCCGCTGCCGCGGCACCGCTCGCTTCGCTCGCTCGGCTCGTGCGTAGGGGTCACAGTTTTAACCTAACCTAACCTAACAACTTTTTTTTAAAATAATTAACCTAATCTAACTAGTTCGGTTCATTTAGCCGTGGTTTGCCGGTTCTTTGTAACCTTTTTTCAGTTAATTTGTTCTGCTTTTAGAAATAATGCAATGTAAAAGGATTTTTTTGTTATAATATTCATTAAATTTGCCGAGCATGGCTTCTTGAAAATTAAGACAAATATGATGAACAGGTTTTGTTGTACTTACTGCGACTGGGATAATTATTTTGCTATGAAATATGGAAAATTTGCTGTGCAGTCAGTATTTATGCTATGTATGTAGTATTTTTGTACAAAAATAAATTTAACTGTATTGCATTATGAGGAAAAAAGTAATGTCATATTGATGTATAATTTCGAATTATCTGCAGTTTGAGTTTTGTTAAACATTTAGTTTATTTGTAGTGAAGTAAGTTATTTGATGTAAAAAAGAATATAAATGATGAGTATGTATTGATAGGCGATTATTTATTTGATATGCAATATATATTATCCCTTTTGAGAGCAGTGGTCATGAAATAAATTACACAAAGTAAAGTGCCTGTCTGGGTTCGAACCTACGACCTACAACTCTTAAGTCGGGGCCATCATTGCTCTATGAGCTTTACTATGTTCTTATACTGGTGATAAACTTTTTACTCTAAACAGATGGTCGATAAAATCGCACATGTACAGACGCCAGCACATCAAGCTACCCGAAACTGTCAAGTTTTCCCAATCAACTTTGAACCTTATACTTTAGGGATGAAGTTGAAAATCTATTAAAGAAATTTGACAAATTGTAGTAGCTTGATGTGCTGGCGTCCGTACCTACATATTAATTGTTACAATTTCCTGTCACTAGTCTTAAGAATAGTGCAAATCCAGTAATGTCGGTGAGGAACACGTTTCTGTGATAATTTGAAGTTTTAAAACGGATTTTTATTAAGGGATGAAGGTATTATAGCTTTGGGGTGGTACTTTGTATGGCAAAAATAAAACTTACTCGATCTTGCAGTAAATTAAACCATTTTTCCTGCACAATTTTATTATGGTATTTATAGATATAAATATGTATAGTCAACAAAAGAGATAAGTATGCAGGATCGTCGGATATAGTTGAGGTTTAATAAGAAACCTTTTAAATCAAGATATTACAAAATCCTGGGTGCATTATTCTTGTTACTTCTATATGTGAGAACAATGTAAAAAAAAAACACACAAATGAAGAAACAATTCAAAATATAAGATAAAAAATAAGCTTAGGCAGTTAAGAGATGGCCAGTCTCAACTGACGGCGCCCGTTCACGAACATGACGCGTGGATCAGCACCATCCAGCTCAACCATTTTGTAGGGAACCGAATGATCCAACACACGCGCCACCATCGTCAGATAGGCAGTCGCTCCAAGTAAAATACCTGCTGTTATTCTGCTGGAAGCAGCTGCATGCGGTTAGACTAGAAGCCGACCCCAACATAGTTGGGAAAAGGCTAGGCAGATTCATTGAGTGAGGTTCCGTGAAGTTTACAGAACAGCTGTTCGCTTTAATATCCTAATTCAGACGGCTATAAAATCGATAAGTATAGTTAATATGGATGTCGTTCACAATACAAACTTTAAGTCATAAAAATATTGCCACATAAACTCCACAATATCCGTTTTATGTTCGGGCAGGTATATGAGCCGCGTAGACGTGTAGGTACGTATGAAGACATAATTATCAAGCTATAAGTATATTTCCAGTACCTATAAGCTAACTTCTGATTGTACGAAGTCTATACAATGCGAGGTCAGCTAAAACTAGAAAGGTATAGCTTGATATGTCGTCGTGGTTGGTCCGTGGATGGGTGACCATCTTTACATACCAAGACCCCTCCGTACCTCGGAAAGCACGTTAAGCCGTTGGTCCCGGCTGTCATTCGTAGATTTTTGACAGTCGTTACCTACTGGTCGTCAGAAGCCCAAAAATCTTACAAACAGTCATGCCAAGGGGTTTCGTGTTATCCAGTAACTGGGTTGTGGAGGTCAGATAGGCAGTCGCTCCATGTAAAATACTGGTATTCAGCTGCTTCCAGTTAGACTGGAAGTCGACCCTAACATAGTTGGAAAAATCTTAGGCAGATGATGATAATGTCGTCGTGTCGTGTTTGGCAAACAGGCCGAAAGTCCACCTGATTGAGAACAGTAACCGACGCCTCTTCACCTGCTTTGTCAAGGAATTTGCCAACCTTGGATACCAAGTTAAAAGTCCCTGGTCGTGAGTTCGAACCCAGGCATTCACTTCGTGTATTTAATTTCATCACCACTGCTCTCAAAACGGTGAAAGACAAAATTGTGAGGACACCGGCATGTCTTAGAACCAAAAATTCGACGATGAGATTTACAAACCCGCACTGGGCCTCCGTGGTGGATTACGGCCCACTCCCTCTCACTACGGCACCTTCAAAATGAAGCACAGTAACGCTTGACAGAAGGATTCACCAAAAATCATTTATTCAAATTAGGCTGTGTAGGTATCAGCTCTTTGGGAACGTCAAAATTACATATTAAGGCAGTCCCTCAAAACGCCCGCCCTTCACCACTTCCAGGTGCTTTAGCTGGGAAGAAGTGGCGCAACAAACTCCCCAGCAGCACAGCTGTCTGTTCAGTTAGAAGAACTTGTTTCTATACAATGAATACCATGTATAGTGGTGGTGGCACCGCTTTCATAAATAAGGAGCTCTAATACAAAAAAAAAGGTTCCAAAACAACACTTAATTGACTCGTCATCCTAGACAAACTGTCCACAACCAAAAAAACAACACAACAAACGAAAAAACAACACTTAACACCCACCCATCCCTTTCCAAACCTTGCCAACTGACACTTAACCTAACAATATTTATCCACTTTTTCATTACCAACCCACTTGCCCACTAAAAGTATGACACGTGGTTCTAAAAACAAAAAAAAACGTCATTTTAATCCCTTGCGCGTGAGTCACTATGCCACCCAAAGAGTGAAACAGCCCTATCTCTGTTTCGCAAATAGCTGTATCTCCCTCGCACACTCGTTTTTTTCTCCATTGAAGACTTTGCTGTCAAAATAAGGATTATAAAAGAAGTTTGGATGGCGTTATGCAAGAGGTTTTTTTTTTCTAAGATCATCATCCTCTGCCTAGCCTTTTCCCAACTATGTTGGGGTCGGCTTCCAGTCTAACCGGATGCAGCTGAGCTTAATACCAGGTTTTTTTAAGATAACTACTAATTATTATAGTATAATCAGCCTGTAATGTTCCTACTGTTAGGACACAGGCCTCATCTCTGTGAGAGGGAGTGGGCCGTTATCCACCACGCGGGCCCATTGCGGGTTGGTAGTTGCATTTATAATAATTACTATGGATGCGAATGTGTGTCTGTCTGTCTGTCTCTTACCTCTTCACGCTTAAACCGCCGCTGAACCGATTTAGATGAAATTTGGTAGAGATAGTTTGAGTTCCGGGAAAGGACATAGGCTAGTTTTTATCCCGATATTCCCACGGGATGGACACTTATGCGGGTGAAACCGCGGGGCGCTGTTAGTATAAAGGCGAAAGTTTGTATGTTTGTATGTTTGTTACTTCTTCACGCAAAAACTACTGAACGGATTTGGATGAAATATGTAACACAGAATAGTTTATAACTAGGATTAACACATAAGATACTTTTTATCTCGACATTGTTACGGGATCGAAATTTATGCGGGTGAAACCGCGGGGCGCTGCTAGTAACATACATAACATCACGCCTTGTCTCTCTAAGGGTTGTACAGAACATTTTACCAGTTATGATTAAGTCCCATCTAATAGGGGGGCGAGCCTATTACCAACAACCGCCACAAATCCAGACTCCAGGCTGCTACTGAAAAATTCCAGATAAAAAAACCTAATTACACTTTGCCCGACCTGGAATTCGAACCCTAGTACCTCAAGCTCAACGGTACCTAGCGCTTGCGTCCACTAGACCAACGAAGCTGTCGAAAAATAGAATAATACTTGCTTGGCTAATGCCAAAACGATAGAATAAAGAAGTGAGCATTAATTTCCCATAAATCTATCTATACCACATAACGCCATCCCGCGTGGCATTTACAAAAAAGTAAAGCCACGAGAATGTTGTGAGTGATGACTTAATTTTTAGAACCACCGGTAACCGGACACTGTACACGCGCGAGACATATTGTCACCACACGGAATAGTAGAGGATTAGAAGGCAAATAACAGCTAGAATAGATTAAAGTTATCGTAGTCGAGTTGTAATTTTTGATCATGTGACAAAAACTTTTAGCTACAATTGAGGTATTGCTAAAGAGCCAAGGTTTCATGTACTTATAGTTGCAGTGGCATGAATGTAGATTATTTGAAAATGGACTCAAAATCCAAGTGAGGAGTAACCTTAATTTTCAATGTTCATTTAGCAATTAGCTTAAACTCAATTTATATATGCCATATGTAACTTGAATTGTTATGAACTGTTATGTAGAAGAGATTAACTATACTATAAAATTCAAATATTTCTCCAATATACAAGCACGACTTAGTTTGGGAGTTGGTAGATCATATATCATTTATGCTGCTGTACAACCGTCAAACATCTCAACAAATTGTACTTCATAGGTTAAGTTTTTGTTCTACGGACGCCAGCACATCAAGCTACCCGAAACTGTAAAATTTTCCCAATTGGCTTTGAACCTTATGCTTGAGCGATAAAGTTGAAAATCTATTAAATAAATATGACAGAATGTAGTAGCTTGATATGCTAGCGTCCCGTTGTACCGTATGCACCATTCACCTGCACCATCAACGGTGCAGAGGAGACTAATTAGTTTCGTTTGCACCATTAATGGTGCAAATGAAACTGCATTGATAGCATGGTCTCATCTGCACCATTGATAATGGTGCAAACGAAACCGCATTGATAGTATGGTCTCATCTGCACCATTGAGATGACACTATAGTTCTCTATAAATAAGTACTTACTATCAATACGGTTGTAGGTATTTCCTCGTAAGTATTTGCTCTTTGCATGTTCTAATATTATTTTCACTCTTCTTGCTCAAAAAGACCGTCATTGCAGCGTGGCGTCTGTACTTTGAGAGCGGAATAAATTTTATTAAATATATTTATTTAATTTGATTTAAATGTATCTTCTATGAATCTGCATAATAATGAAGTGGAGACGAAAAATTATAAAACACGAACTAAAGAGTCAAATTCTCGCTGTAGTGGCAAAACTAGTCGATACCATAAGGAAGATAATCCTCCATAGACAATCCACGCTTGCCTGTAGGTGTACCTATCCTGTAACCCAACCTCGTGATATATTGTCTCTTCACACTAGCCTTAGACTACAGCCTAGCCTTAAATTAAAAGCAAAATGATGGATATAGCCAGCCCAGTTGATGAAAATTAATAGCTTTAAGTTTTTTTAGCATCAAACTTTTTTTTTATTTCGTATAAAGCTCATTCAGTGTGGTCTTCAAAAAAATACAAGTGTCGTGATATTATGTTTCAGATAGATTGACAGTTGTATTTATTTTGATGGCAACACTGAATTTGCGGTGGTTTTTTTTTAAGGTTGTCAGAGGTCAGACGACAGTTGGTTTTAGGCTTTTGGAGAAACAGGATTTGATCACAATTATTGTAGTTTTGGAATTGAATTACGTTACAAGGTGTGGCGTATATTTAAGATTACAACAGTGATTATAAAGACCAAAGGTCAACTTAAAAGCATAGACTACGAATCAATCATGCAAGATTTGATTATTAAATAGCAATTTTCTCTATGACCATCATTGTAACATTTGTAGCGGTCATTGGATCTCCCTCTTCAATTACTCTCTTCTCTCTTTAATTGGCAATCGCAACATATCCATATAGTAGAGTACCTACTAGAAGACTTGACAACAGTCATCGTTCAAGCAAAAACACTACAAAATCAAAACAAATATTTAACAAATGACTCACGAAATCACTACTAAAGATATCCCTATAATAGAATTTAAAAAAAACGGCCAGTATCTCACACCTCCTATACCATTAAACTATCATCCTCATCCATCATACATTAAAATTATATTTTGACATCTGTCAAATTTTTTCATCATGGCGGACGCTTTGACGGCGCGCATTTGGTAGCCCACAATACAAGATGTAATGGCATTTAATAGGTCTTAATGGGTTTTGTTTGAAGATTGTTTACGGAGTAGGTGGTAGGTTTAAGACTGGATATGTGTACTGAAATGATTGCTTTGTTGGTCTAGTGGTCGTAATCCTGGATTCTCGGGTTCAATTTCGGGTTCAGTCCTGTGTCCCAGTTGTCGGAACTGCATCTGGGACACAGGACTCCTCTCTGTGAGAGGGAATTGGCTGCAATCCGGGTTGGTAGATGTCACATTTCTTCGAATTTATGGTTCTGGGACATGCCGGTTATATCGGTCATACCGGTAAAGCGCCTGTCATGGTAGGCTTCTCACAAGGTGGACCGACGACCTTGTGAAGGCCGCAGGAACCCGTTGGATGCGAGAAGCACAGAACCGGTCGAAGTGGAGCTGCTTGGGGGAGGCCTATGTCCAGCAGTGGACGTCTTTCAGCTGAAATGATGATGATGATGAAAGCGCCAGTGTCTCTGGGTGCGAACCTTCGACCTCGTAAGTCGCAGCTGTTACCACTGGGCCACCACTGCTCCTCTTTTAAATAGATCAAGTATGGCATAACTCAAGAAACCATATCGGATTCAATTGTGATCCATTTAGCCACTACTAAATGAAACGCCAACAAAAATGGACGAATTTTATTTTTAAGTCTTCAATCGCGGTGTGTGGCCCGAGATATTAAATTTTATTGATATAAAACATTTTTATATGTTGAGGAAATTGTCCAGTTGGAGATATGAGATATGAAAGGCTAGCTATGGTTTGATAAAGATGAAAGGAAGTGAGATAAGATATTTTATCTACACCCATGCTATAAATCCTCTATAAAAGTTTCTGAAACTGCTTATTGCCAACATTAAAACAACCAGTGTCATAGTAACCATAATATCATCCAAACGAGTGTTATAATGATGTACTAAACATTATGCAAATCCTTTTCAAAAAAAAGAACATTGGCAAGCACGTGCGTTTCACTACCACAGCGTCGTAATCTAATAAAAACTTTTTTACAAAAATAAACAACCGACTTAAAAAAAAAAACTACAAAGTGATCCAAACTTTAATTTTGGAAGTCGACTCCAAGTTTGTTGGGAAAAGGTTTCGCAGAAGATGATTTGAAAGTAGATAAAAAATTACGGGCCGGAATTTTCGGCACAGGTTGTACCTATTACAAAGCCTTTTCCGCATCTTCCAACAACACCACGTCCTGCGTTCAGAAGTCTTCTTCCATGACGGCAATTCGGTACGCGCACCACGAACGCCTTGAAGTTGACGTTGCGGTGCGACTCCAGTAAACTGCACCCTCGACGTGTACCTCGTCTTCTGGCGCACGTACTCCACGATGTCCTCCGCCTTAGTGGTGTAGTGTAGGCGGGACATGTACAGACGCCAGCACATCAAGCTACTATTTTATAATCTGTCAAATTACTTACTTTAATAGATTTTCAACTTTATCGCTAAAGCATAATGCTCAAGGTTGATTGGGAAAATTTGACAGTTTCGGGTAGTTTGATGTGCACACTGGTGTGTTCGGCTTTGCGGCACGCAAGCTGACTTCAGACTCCATAGGAGCTTTACCGCAGCGGTTCTTGTTCGTTCGCGATCGGCGCTTCCTCCCGAACTTCCCCCGACGAAACCCTCGTCATCAGTCCTATTTGGTGCCTTTTCTGGCATAGGTTTCATACTTGAGTTTTGTTCTGTGTAAGTCCCATGTAGAGGGCGAGTCTATTCCAATCAACCGGACACAATTCCAGATTCCGGGATTCTACTATCTCGCAACTCGTCATTATCGCTTCGCCTCAAACTGTGCGGAGTACCTCGCCCAGTATATTTATTTCTGGTGTTGCCTCGCTATAAATCATATCTGTGTGTGTGACACCGCTCGATGCTGCCATGCCACCGTGTTGAAAATATAGTGTTGCCAGCGTTGTAGACGCAAAAATAAATAAATTGCGTTGTTGATATTTTTTTTTAGATCAAAGCTAATATTATGTGTGGCGTGTTCGTCTATTACTTGTTTTAAAACAGACCTATTTAGTTTATAGGTATTTAAATGTTGCTGACTTTTTGCAGGGAAGTCGTGGTCAGGAGTCGTACAAAATAGTCCTAGGTGTGAAACTCAGCAGTGGGACACTGACACAGTTTATATTTACAAAAGAAATTGTTGTAAATGGTTGGAAAGCTCCATCCTACTATGTTGTTTGAATGTTTGCAAAACACAATCATGCAAAAACGGCTGAACGGATTTGGATAAAATTTTGCACACAGATAGTTTATAACCTGATTTAACACATAGGATACATTTTATAAATGAGTTAATAATAAAACACTTCTGTCAATGGTTTTTCCCTTGCTTCAGAAGACATCTCAAGAGAGGAAAATAAGTAAAAGACTTAAATGTTTAGTTTGCTTAAATAAAAAAAATGGCGCTGTAAGTGCATCTATACGAAATTGCCTTTTCTAAGCTATTGAGACTACCCTCGGATATTTCCAAACAATCTTAAATACGAGACCTTTTAAGGTTAATACTGCAAGCGAATAACGATCTTAATACTTACATAAATAATTACAATAAGCATTTCTTACCTATTAAATAAAAAAACAACTGCTAAAACATATTTCCCAACTAGCAACACTAACATTCTAAATTTAGTCGCACCTCTTAACATCCAAACGAGTGACACCACAGACATATTTATATCCCTGGATGTTCCTGTATGTTTTATGTTGAACAAATCGCCGAGAAGCGAGACGGCAACCATTCGGTAATAATTAGTTATAACTTACTGACAAATTAGTGTTCGCGCCACTAAACTGTCAAAGTCATTTTGACATTAGAGGTGTTGACGTTTGAATGACAGTTGGTGACAATACATTGATGTTTTTGCTGTCAAATCGTGTGTGAAAGTTGCCTGTAGGAAAGTAATGCGATGGTTATGTTAATCTATCTTTGTTTGCAAGAATTTATTAATGGTGACAATTTATAGAAAACTATATGCAAAAGATATTGTGGAAAATACTGTGTGTAATGAAGAACAACTTTATAGGATTACTTATAGGAGAAATATTTATTTTGACAGCTAATTAAAGATGGCGGCATTTAAAAACGTTTTGCCGTTTTATAAAGTAGATTATTTTGTATGAAATAGCTATAATTTCTAGAGCTACTAGAGCCGGTCGGAGTGACGATATCTATGTGGGGGAGGGAGGCCTATGTCCACCAGTGGACGTCTTTCAGCTGAAATGATAATGATGAACTGTAGTTTCAATCCATATCTACGTAACTAAATCTTCCCATAAACGTCTAGGCACGGGTATATAGGTACTCTACCATAAACTGCTATAGGTACCTAAAAAACTTTTCCTCCACGTTTGCGAAACAAATTGGTGCTTGCAGTCCTCCAGGAATTTTATAGTATTACCCCCTTACAAATAAAAGTATTATATCAGATGAATAGTTACACACCGATTTCTCTCTTTCAGTCGTCAGTAATTTGACTCTCGAAAGAAGAAGACAAAGCGTTGTGTAACTATACAGACGCTATACAATGTTTATTAGTAATGGAGTTATAGTTTTACGCGTATAATCATGAAAAACTAGAACACCACCTAGACTTTTCACTAAGAAAAAAAACGGATGACTTCTGTCTCCTTTACTCTTTCACACGCTGTCTACATCTCTCTATTTATTGTCTTGCAGGGATGCTGGAAGAGATTTTGAAGCATCACCTTTGTACCTATTTTTCTGTTCTGTTTTTCTTGTCTGTTTATATAATTATGTTTGTACATAAATGGTAAAATAAATTAATAAAAATAACAAGACACGTTTCACTGACTTCCAAAAATAACAATACACTTTTCACTTTGTAGTGTTATTACATTATTTTTTTACCTATACCACTATCCTTGCTATTTACAGACGCCAGCACATCAAGCTAGATTTTCAACTTTATTGCTAAGTATAAGGTTCAAGGTTGATTGCGAAAATTTGATAGTTTTGGGAAGCTTGATTTGCTGGCGTCTGTATATAACAGTGACAGAAAGTTATCACATCATCAACATAGTTATACAAAGTTGATTAAATACGTATTATGCTTCGTAATCTCGTCCTCATTGAATACTTTGTAGTTTGCACTCGTGCAACACGCTCATCACAACATTTAAAGAAACCAAATTTTATCTGTGGTCCAGTCGTTGGCGCTCGCTCCTGACATCTGTCAATCATTGTACTTTTTTGTGCCGCGCGCTGATCACGTTTTCGTTTATAAAAGTTCAGAAAAGTTTTAACAAGATGGAAAAACATAGAAGAAAACGAGACGAAGGAATGAAGGAGCTGACCAAACGTCTGCGAGAACTGGAAAATCGCTTGAAGAAGCGAAAGCGGAGCTTTCATCGAAGCTCAAGTTGTCGGCAGTTGAAATCATGTTCCTAAAACTACAGGGATGCCGTAATACGCACAGCAGTCTCTAGAGTATTCACGAGGGGTCTACCAAATGAGAACGTAACTGTGCCGTATACTTACACATCGCTTGAAGAAGCGAAAGCGGAGCCGTCGCCCGTCATCGAAACTCAAGTTGTCGGAAGTTGAAATCATGTTCCTAAAACTACAGGGATGCCGTAATACGCACAGCAGTCTCTAGAGTATTCACGAGGGGTCTACCAAATGAGAACGTAACTGTGCCGTATACTTACACATCGCTTGAAGAAGCGAAAGCGGAGCCGTCGCCCGTCATCGAAACTAAAGTTGTCGGCAGTTGAAATCATGTTCCTAAAACTACAGGGATGCCGTAATACGCACAGCAGTCTCTAGAGTATTCACGAGGGGTCTACCAAATGAGAACGTAACTGTGCCGTATACTTACACAAGAACGACACCACATGAGCCCACATGAGAGGTCGGTCAATGGTATATACGTTCAGTGTTATAAACATGTTCCTGCTGGATCCCTGGCCGTCTAATAGTTTTCACGGGAGATCAACTATGAGAACATTCAACTGTGCCATCGACAACACACAAACTTCCACGAGAGGTTAGTCAATGGTCTGTAATAATAATTTATTTATTTCAGGTAAATAACAACCATTACCACAAAACATAATATATGAATCAAATAAAATCAGACAAAAACCAGTCTATAGGTCCAGTGTTAAAAACACATCCTTGCTTCATCCCTAGAGCTATCATGATAAGTTAGCCGTGGATTTAGATCTAAGCAGTCTGGAACCTACATCTAATTAGTCTTCGTAGATGAGTACGAAGCCCTCTTCCATGGAAACCTACAGTTGGACTGTGTGTTATGTGTGACCGAAGCCAATGCAGCCGGACTGGGAACATGCATACTCAATGCCGCTAATTATAATCTAACTCCAAAATACTTTATATTTCTAGATGTTTTTATACAATTTAACTTAAATATGCTGTGCTAGTACTTCAATTCCACTAAAAATACAGCCGCAAGGAGGCTGAGAGTGGAAAGGTATACATACCCAACCTGAAGCCTCAAGTTCAAGTATTGAAAATCTACTTGTGAGATGCTGGGGTACAATTAGCTACTTTACCTATAAAACTGCATGGCAGTCTGGCCACACGGTGGTCAATTGTGTTAATGGACTAAATGTGGAGATGAAACGAAACATTTGAAAGAAGTATGAAACATCTGTAGCCTACATAATCTGTAGCCTATTGAACCCACAAAAATTTAACAAGGAAGGGTGGCAGCAGTAAATGGAAGAGGAATCAAATGGGACCACATAATCAGGGGACAACGAATTACAGTGGCTGCTGTTATTACATTCATTGGAAAAGTTCATAACAGTCTAATAGCCTCCTTAAGTGTTTGTATAGTGCAGATCAAATTGTTAAGTTACTGAGCTAGACTGCTGTGTTACATTTATCATTGCAACACACTGAGATTCTTAATCCTACCCAGCCATGAAGAAATGCAAGAATTGATGTGAGTAAACACCAATATCAGAATAACTATTCTACACACCAATGTCAGAATAGCTTAAGCTTTAACAATCGTTGCCAGAACCAGCATCATCACTAGCTCAGGTACGGGCTGGTAGATTGTAGTATTTCTCTGAAGTATGGTATTACTACTAATCCAACCATACTTGAGTGGGTCAAGGGTTATAAACTACCTTCCACTGAGTTTCCAGTTCAAACTTCTGAATAATAACTTCAGTCAGAAAGAAAGCAATCTATCTCCATGGAATAATCTCTTACATTAGGTGCCATTGAAACATGTGCTCCTGTCAATAGTTAATTTTATCTAATATAATATTACCAAAATCACATGGTACTTGGAGATACATATCAAAATACATAATTATGTAGTATACATAAGTTTTTTGCCTACACTGTTACATTGTTTAAAAAAAAAAAAAAAAAAAAAAAAAATGCATATCAATTATCCATATGAAAATATGTTAAAAGATATCTCCAGTTTCTATTTCAAGATATGTTATAACAGTTTACATGCCTCTTATATGTATTCACAAACATCATAAAGCAAGTTGCCTGGCCCCCAAGGTCATTAGGGTTGTTTTTTTGTCATAAATCTTGACAATTATATTCTGTACCCTGCCGATTCATATGCAAAGTGTTTAGAAAATGTGCCTGCTACTCAAACTGTGTTAAAAATCTAAGATTTAATATTAAAACTGAAAAGAGTGCCCCGACTGTGCTGCCAGTGACTAGGATATTTGTTGGATTCAGTCCAGTTTGCCATTTCACTTCCTCAGGAAAGGATAGAGTTTATCCTATAAATCAAATCAAATCATTTATTTGCATAAAACAGGTTCAGTGGATGTTACAAAAGGTCAAAATGGTACACTGTTAATAACCATATAAGGTTTGCAAATATAAACAAGAATTTTAACTGTTAATTTCACAATTCATATATAGTCCATAAAGAATATTGAGTCAGAAATGAGATATAAATAATAGAGTTTGTTTAATTACTAGGTATTCTAGTAGCTGCATCTGCAGCAGCTGTAGAATATGGTTAACTTTATACCTAGACAATGGAAAGTAACAGAACTAGAAACAGATTAAAAATCCTTTATTTGCAGAGATTGTTGGTTACCCTATATTTCAACAAACCACGATAGAATTAAACAATTTGTCTTTGTTCTGGAAATATTGTGTGAAGCTTCCCCAACTGGCTTGGGGGGGGGGGGGGGTGACTGGCATGTAATGATATCACTGGCACTGGAGAGCTAATGATGAAAAGTTCCTTACCTTACCTTGAACTATTAGCAGCATTTAGGGGGCTCAAGACACTTGCAAACAAACTCAGATACTGTGAGGACTTAGAAAAGATATCACAACGGCCATAGCCCGTATCAGTAAGATGGTTGGTATTCATTTTACTCATCTATAACAGCTTGGCTATGACAGTTTGGCAATGGTACGAGGAAAGACAAATATGGGTTTATGCATCTTATATTAGTTCTCAAGAAATCACTATGTGAAATCTAGAATCTAGGCTTCCTAACATAGAAATTGAATGGAAGTGATGTGATATAGCCTACAAGTCAATTGTTGCAATACTGGGTCAGCCCCCGATTGACCTGTTTGCAAACAGGTCCAATACTAAACATATCATGGCTCCCTGATCTATAAATCTATTCACTGACAAAATGAGATCTCGACACCCAATGCACAGGAGTCACTGATTGCTGCCATATTATCAGGGACGCTTTACTGAGAGGAGAAAGACTGATCCCTTAAATTGATATAGTGCTAGCTTCCTTGTGCAAAACAAAGGAAAACAATTTATGAAGTTGCTCTAAATCAGTGGATTCTCTTCTGTTAGAATTAAGTCATTGACCCCTAGGCTCAGTCATGATAGTCATATAATTTTTACCAATAAGTTTAATGAAGCATTGTTATATAGCTCACTCAATATCCTAATGGTGTTGATTGAGCTATATAATAGTCAGCAATTACTCTTGTTTTTGGGCCCCACATTGACACAGATGACAGAGTGGCAAGGTTGCTCAGGGATATATTTATATTAAGTCCAAAGAGTCCCAAATATGAAATAGTAGTTAGTGGGACCCTAGTATCGTTGTGGATTATTTAATTTATTTCCTAATCAAACCATTGGTTTAGAATTACAAACCTAACAATTAGTAACCTGGTAGATCTCAACTCAACTTAATAGGTACTACCATTTTTCATTTTTAGGAATAAATTTATGTATCTGTACTGCTACAACCCTAAATTGTCCTATTTAGATTTTACAAAGAGTATAAGACAAGATTGTGAATCATTAATTATAACTGTAAGAAAACCTTATAATGCCACCTCTACTGTAACCAATAGTAGATGGATAAAACAAATTTTAAATAGGTACCTAACAGTGGAATAGATATTATTATTTCTAAATTCACACAAGCAGACATGCCTCTACTTCAAAGGGCTCTGAAGAAGGTGTCAATATGCTGGTTGGATCACAAACTCAACCTTTACTCGGTTTTATTAGAGACCTTTTATTAGTGATTCTATTCTAATGCTTTTGCACCAGCCTTTGTGTGCTCCATAGAGTGGTTGTTCATAGAACTTATTACATGTCAATGTTAATCATTTTATTATAGGAAATTGATGTGCAATACCTATAAGATTATTAATTAAACTAGTTGATTCAAAACTGAATAATTATTCCAGAAACTAATAGTAATTAGAGAATTTAACTAAGTTAGGTAACTATTTACCTTAATGGTAGACTGATTCTTAAATAGAAATACATTACAATTACTAAGTAGTTAAGTACCTAACAAACTTAGAATAACATGTTAAGTTACAATGTTCAATTACTGAACAATGCTCATGTAATGTATTACCAACACAACTTTATTCTTTGAACATCTACAAAGTATTCAATGAGGACGAGATTACGAAGCATAATTATACAGATCGGACTAACTTACCTAGTGACGTCCGATCCTTAATTATGTGAAGTAATCTCGTCCTCATTCTATCCCAACCCTTCCCAGATAATCATCATACTTATATGTGTATTGGATTGCCTTATTAAACCCCCTCTATAAGTTGTGTTGTGCTGTATGCACTATGCCGGGACTATACGATACCCATATAGGTCATCGTGAAGTCCCGTTCTTATGCTTTGAAAGAATGATTGACAGATGTCAGGAGCGAGCGCCAACGACTGGACCACAGATAAAATTTGGTTTCTTTAAATGTTGTGATGAGCGTGTTGCACGAGTGCAAACTACAAAGTATTCAATGAGGACGAGATTACTTCACATAATTAAGGATCGGACGTCACTAGGTAAGTTAGTCCGATCTGTATAATTATTGAAGCTAACTCAAAAGTTTTTAATATTTCATTCATACTTTTAAAAATCTTAATCAACCATAATCGATCAAGCTGCAACATTCTTAAACCCGTCAAAAATTAAGAATTTCGAATTTCAAACTGAACCAAAAACTATTCCAATTAACTTTTTTTAATTACTTTCGCTTCGGACGCAAAGGCAAAAAATATTGTCAGCCTACTTAGCTACCAGTGACAAATTGGGGATATTTTTTCCTATCAAAATTACACGGTCGCTCTCTGATAAGTTTTAAACTGACGGATAACGGATAATGCTGCAATTAATAACAGTCGCCGAGATAAATGTTCTGGGAGATTCTTTTTAGGATTCCGTGGGCAAATATTAAAACGGCAAAGTATTTGAGAAGTTATTAAAAACCTTTGTTGAACTGACTTGAGCTCTACTTTTAAATTGTAGGTATTGTAATTTCAATGTATTTTTTTGCATAATATTTGATTTGTTACAGCTTGCAATTGAAATTGGACAGAGTGGAGAATTTATTAAACATCTAAATAAACTGAGTAGGTATTTTATTAAATAATATATTTAATTTTCGCTTTGATGTCCTGCATTCTATAAAGTTCACTTGGAACCACACTCAGTGACCGCGGAAGCAAACTAATTTTTTTATAGAGTAAATCATCGCAGATTTATACTTCGACAATTGAATTGAATTTCGAAGTGATATCTTAACAACAGAGGAATTTCCGATGGAAAAACCCAATGACACTTTGCTCGACCCGGGAACCCAGGACCTCATGCTCGGCAGTAGCATTTGCGACCACCAGACCAACGAGGCACACGATCAGTCGCAATCGCTTTTATTTTGACAGTTCAACAACGTTCATTGCTTTATTTACGTTAAAGAGCAGACACATTTTTCGAACATATGAAGCAATGGATTAGCAATATCCTTCAAAATGATTCAGATTGTGATTGATAGTGTGTTACGCAATTAGGGTGCTGGTTCAATTCGAAGTGATGTTTGTAGAATAACACTACAGAACCCACGAGCCAAAACACAATCTACACTTACCATAATTATTTCAGTTAACAAATTGAATATATCTCACACGTTTTAAAACCCTATTTATTACCATGTTATCTGAGACTAGTTTATGCGTACGGATTGGTTCGTTCCGTCACCGGTCATTTTAATTATTGAGGTATTTTTCATTTTGGTCTTATCATGTTATCTTAGGTTATAAGGCTTCTAGGATATGTTTGGCTTTGAAAACTGGTCTTTGGAGCGTTTATTTAGCAAGACTGTTGATGATTATAATGACTACCGCTTTGGTTTAGTTGTTGTAAGTGCGACTGTTGAGTGGGTTGTGGGTTTGATTGGTTACCGAGGTCGAGAAAAGTGTTATTTGGGGTTTTTCGTTGGAAAACGAAGCAGCCTTGAATCTGGGTTTATTTATTCATTCATTTATACAGGGTTATTGGAAAAACATTAACAACCTCTTAAGAGGTCATTGCACTCATCATTATGAACAACTTTTACTATGGGACCAAACCTGAAATCGCGAAAAAAAATCAGCTTTTCCCTACATTTATGTTTGTATAACTCGTCAAAATGTAGGGAACAGCTGATTTTTTTCCGCGATTTCAGGTTTGGTCCCATAGTAATAGTTGTTTGTTATCATGAGTACAATCACGTGTTTAGGTATCGGTCACTAATTACCAGTCACCCTATACAGTGTCAATCCCTAGCATCATGTGTTTTTTTTTTTATAATTATTTGATTCGCTTTATTAGTTTGGTGTGAGATTTTATAGTTTGTTTGTTTTAGTTATTTTGACAATATCTGCTATTTGATACAGATATTTATTAGCATCATGTGTTTGGAGTTTGGAGGGTAATGGTAGGGAGAACCGTCTAAATTGGGGGGGAAGTTGAAAGTGTCCAGCTATAAGCACTAAATATTAACAGTTCAAAAATCCTCCAAAATGGCGCCAGCGTAGGCAAACGGTAAAGTATGAATGTAGAAGTTGATGACGGATTGAAGTATGCCGAGTTAGAAAATTGAATATTTTTAGTGGCTAGAGTAGTTATTGTCAGCCCAGTATACCAAACCTCAACTATTTACGTAGTCGAAAACATTTTTTTTATTGGTGAATGGGCCCGCTCTTGACCTCGATCACGCCTGATGGATGGATGATTTCGCGATTTCAGGTTTGGTCCCATAGTAAAAGTTGTTTGTTATCATGAGTACAATCACGTGTTTAAGTATCGGTCACTAATTACCAGTCACCCTATATTGACAGCTCCCTACACCTAAGTTTTCAAGACTAACACAAGATTAAGGCTGCCTTTCCACCAGAGATGAGCGAGGATGCGTAGCGAGGCGAGGCGTTCAAAAGTGCCTTTAGTGTGCCTAATTGAAATAAATGATTTGACTTTGACTTTGAGGGATGTGTGTAAAACTAACCAATAACAACGCTAACTTAGTTCGAGCTATAAAAATGAAGCAATTGTTGTTGGTTTCACACACATCCCTCGCTACGCATCCTCGCTCATCTCTGGTGGAAACGCAGCCTTAAGGAGACAGCCTAGCCTGATAGGTAGAAACTTAAATAAAAATAACAACTTAATCCCTCGAAAACGCAAGTAAAATAACATTCCCACAACTGTGTGTATAAAACGAATTTGTCCGAGGATACAGCCTCGTAAGACCACGCGTGGGCGTGGGCATAATGGCTCTATAGACCTCACACGTCGATTATATAGATGTCAATCCTCCGTATACAGGGTGGTGACAAGTGTGACGACCATGTTTTTGTATTTGACTTGATTTTAAATTAAAAGATTGTCCGTTGACTTGCTTTTTGCTTTGCGTCATGTTTTACCAAACAAAATACAAACACAAAAAATAACAAGAGCGTCACTGGAATATGTTCTCTAATTTCGGAAGTCGGTGGCAAAAAACTAAAATACAAATCAAAAGACACCGACTTCCGAAATTAAAGTTATTTTTCACTTTGTAGTGTTTTTTTTGGAAGTCGGTTTTTTTTTGTTAAAAAGTTTTTTCCTTTACCGTTTTGAGAGCAGAGGTGAAGAAATTAAATACAAAAAGTAAAGTGCCTGCCTGGGGTCGAACCCACGACCCACTACTTGTAAGTCGGGGATGAAACCACTGGGCCACGACTGCTCACAAAATACACAAAAAAAAAGTCATGGTTTCAGCTGAAAAACGTCAACGAATAAGGACTAAATACGTCACAACATTGTATTTTTGCATCATAAAATTGCAAAACGCGAGGGAAAATTATTATTTTACTGTAACTTCTTCATTTTATGATGTAATGGACGTTTAGAGACATTTGACCCTTATTATTGGCTCTGTCAACTGTCGCCATGACAATACAGGATGTACTTATTTTTTGTTCATATTTTACTAACTTCAAATTATTTTGTATACATAGTTCCTAGTACCTATATATAAATATTTCCACGGGCGAAATAAAATGAAAGTGTGAAAACTTTCGCGTCACATCACTGAACAACTTTATAAATATAAAGTCCTTGGCGTTCTGGGGAGTTTTTGTTTTTGCCGATTTTAAGGCCTAAGGGCTTCTTTTGTGTGGGAAAATAAAAAACAGGGCGTCAGACTGTGTTATAAGTTGTTTTGTTTGAACGCACTAATCTCTAGAACTACCAGTCAAATTTCATAGATTCCATAAGCATTGATAGCCCTATTCTTTAGGAAGGATAGGCTTTTTAACATCGCGCTACAACCCTTTAGAGCCGAGCAAAAGGACAAAAAGTCAGTAAAAAAGTTTTCTTGACTTTTAAAAGTATTTGTTAAAACTAATTTATGTAAATAAATAGATATATCAAATCAACATTAAAAAAAAACATTTAAGTACTTTGCCTCGACGGACGTCGCATGTTTTTTCTCGCATTTCCATTTTTTACCGCTAAAATCAATTACTGGGCAATTACAGACACATAGTTATGAGACATGCATTTAAATACAAGCAAAGAGTCTGTTACGAAAAAGTTAATACAGAATTGACACCTGCGAGTTCTACAACACCCTGTATATAAAAACAATAAAAACTGCCGTCCACGTGCGCCCACGCAAGTATTCGCAACAAACACCAGCACGACAACAGTATGGCGCATATTATTTAATTTTACATTCACACTCTCACAAATATGGGGTTAGCAGAGAATACGCCTCGTAGTTGACTATAAACCGTTAACGGATCGATTGTGTTACGACACGTCTTTGATTTTTTTAAGGGGACTACATGACCTAAAGCGCGGTCACTGTCGGACTGCATAGAAAAGAAAGAGGAGCGCGATGACACAACGCTGGTAATTTATTGCAAAATATGAAGAAATTATCTATTTACAAAAAATATATTGTTTGGACTAAAAAATTAAAACACTAGTGCTTTAGTATGTTGCTTGTAGAATAATCTGACAAAAAATCAGAATGATTGTATGTAGTATGGTTTTTATTGTAAAAATAAAGTTTTTAGAGGTATCTTCATGATTTTTTTTCTATCGTATCAAATTAGTTGCATTATGTTTTCAACACACTATCATCCTAGCATAATTATATCCTGAAGAATATCACATATTTTTTTCTGATTTTGTTTACTGTAGTCGATCATATACGTTTAGTGCTTCTAAAACTAGCGTTTTTTGCTTTTAGTTCCTGTTATCCCCTTAAGGATAGCTGATGAGGGACCTATGAGGACATAAAGTGACCTTATTGGCGATGTTCTTCAGAAAGGTCGGGTGCGTAGTAGGTACCTATTCGCAACCGGGGCGTGCGTCTACTGAGAGGCAATTCTCGTAATTTTAAGAACGTTCACAGTCTGATCTCAGTCTCAATCTGTCAAAAAATACCTCTAAATTCCCTACATTTTGACAAGGTTTTGACATTTGTTTGTCGCCGAGATGAGACTAGATTTTGAACGTTTTAAATTACGAGAATTGGCCTTCTGATGTATGAACGTAAACGAGGAGTATGTAAGGATCCTAGCAGGAAGCGTTCTATAGTTTCTGCCTACCTACATGGCAAGAATGCGGTAGTTTGTATATAGGTATGTAAGGACTAGCAGCACCCCGCGGTTTCACCCGCATACGTTCCCCGTGGGAATATCGGAATAAAAACTATCCCATGTCCTTTCCCGGGACTCAAACTATCTCTATACCAAATTTCGTCTAAATCGGTTCAGCGGTTTAAGCGTGAAGAGGTAACAGACAGACAGACACACTTTCGCATTTATAATATTATAGTATAGTAGGTATGGATGAACAGCGGGGTAATTTCGTAACACACTATCAGTAGCAATGGCTTTAATTTTGACAGTTCAACAACATTCATTCCGTTATTTACGTTGTTGAGCAGATAACATCGAACATAATAAAGCAATTGATTAGCAATACCCTTCAACATGATTCAGATTGAGATTGCTTCATATGTTCGAAAAATGTGTCTGCTCGATAACGTAAATGCCGCAATGTATGTTGTTGACCTGTCAAAATTAAACCCATTGCTACTGTTTGAGTGTTACGCATTTACCCCGCAGGACGCCGTGACTGCAACGAATATACTTGGTAAATGGACCTTCTAAAAATTAGCTTTGCATGAAGACTTCATAATACATATTATTTCTCCTCTTAATCCACAGAACCTCTCATTTACAATCCCAGCAGAAAACATTTCATGTTCATGTACCATGGCCACAAGTGACCTCAAGCTAGCCATTTTATTAATAATGGAACCGACTTATGTTTTGACAAATTAATTCTGCGCAGGAGTTTACCGATAATTATATTTTGTTGTAGGGTTGTCGCGCGTAAGTTATGCTCGGGTGGGCTTGAGGACAACTAGTGCAAGGCTTTTTGTGAAGGAACTCATCCGAGGATGTACTACCATTTCAATCAATCTGCCTAGGCTTGTCCAGTCCCAATGTCGCGGTGTGATTCCAGTCTAACCGGATGCAGCTGAATACCAGTAGTTTACATCGAGGGACTACCTATCTGACCTCCACAACCCAGTTACCAAGTAACACGAGAGCCCTTGGTAAGACTGGGTGTAAGATTTTTTGGATTTTCAACTACATGTCAAAGATCTACGAATGACAGCCGGAACCAACGGCTTAACGAGGCACGGAGGGTTCTCGAATGTCTCGATATGTAATGGATGGTCGCCCATCCATGAAACGACCGCGGCAAGCGTAGCTTAATCTTCAATCGAAAATAAAAACCATATTTTAAAACCTAGTGTCAGCCCTAGGTCCACATCTGGGTGGCCCTCGCGTCCGATACCGTGGCAGCTAAAATAAAACTAACGCGCGGTGCGAGCGAGAGGCAACCCGTTACGTCATGACCCTCTCACTCGCGCGCAGAACAACGATCTTTTTGAGTTATTAGTAATGGATTTTACGCGTTATTTTACAAAGAGACGAAAGTCTAGACAGTGTTTTTCTAATTAAAAGATAACAATGGTATCGATTCCCTTGTTCACAAACTAAACTAAATTTAAGTTCAGTGCATCTTTTTTTTCGAAAATAAATTTTAGTGTAGTCCTGTCAAATTAATCAGCGCCTGACACTACTCCATACAAGTTTAGACATGATTAAAAACTTGCCTACTAAAATTACGTCAATTATTTATGTCAGGAGCTGATTAATTTGACAGGACTAAACTAAAGGAGTGGTTCGTCAACTCGTCCTACATGCCTACGGCCCATTTGGGACGACTTGAAGAAATGTACTCGTATCTTCTGTTCTTTTCTTAATGAAATAGAAAGAAAAAGATGCACTGACCTTAAATTTTATTCTTGCGTGTTAGTTAGATCTATGTTTATTCTTTTTTCGAGATATCGCCAAGCGGTTAGTCGACTCTTCACGTGACCAGAGGGCTGGCCTATTTCTTGCCCAAAGAATTAGCATTGCCATACAACGTGGCAATGCTGCCAGCTTTTTGGGCACTGTTCCTGTTGACAGCGATACGGACGAATTCTTTAATGCCCTATGATTATTTTACTTATTTTTTCATATAAATCTACATATTATTTGATATTATTATAGTTTATATGTTAGCTAATATTATGTAAATATTTACTTAAATTCAGTTTAGTTTGTGAACAACAGAATCGGCATCAACCGCCTCTTCACGAGGCCCTAATGCACTATGACCGCTCAATGATTTCTTACTTCAAAACCACGTCAATTCCTTAGCTAATCACGACCACCTGGCGTTCATTTCGCGCGGTTTCTTTCATTGTGTCATAGAGAACACGACCCCAGGAGGGCTCTAATGAAAATTAAGTTCACAATGCTCTAGCTACGCGTATCTTCGCTGGAGAGGATAAGCAGAGGTGTACTCACACCCACATGTCGCCAGATATTAATCCATACTTAATATTATAACCCCCTTACTAATAAACGTTGTATGGCGTCTGTATAGTTACACAACGCTTTGTCTTCTTCTTTCGAAAGTCAAATTACTGACGACTGAAAGAGAGAAATCGGTGTGTAACTATTCATCTGATATAATACGTTTGTTAGTAAGGGGGTAAATGCGAACGTGTGTCTGTCTGTTACCTCGACAAATAAGATGAAATTTCGTATAGGTAGAGATAGTTTGAGTCCCAGGAAAGGACATAGGATAGTTTTTATTCCAGAAATGATCTAAAGCGCGGTCTTTGTCGGACTGCATAGAAAAGAAAGAGAAGCGCGATGCCACAACGCTGGTAATTTATTGCAAAATATGAAGCAATTATCGATTTACGAAAAATCTAGTGTTTGGACAAAAAAACTAAAACACTATAGTTTTAGTATGTTGCTTGTAGAATAATCTGACAAAAAATCATAATGATTGTATGTATATTAGTATGAATTTTGTTGTAAAAAAAAAGTTTTTAGAGGTATCTTCATGATTTTTTTCTATCGTACCAAATAAGTTGTATTATGTTTTCAACACACTATCTTTCTCGCATTTATCCTGAAGAATATCATATATTTTTTTGAGTTTTTTTACTGTAGTTTATCATATACTTTTATTGTTTCTAAAACTTGCGTTTTTTGCGTTTAGGTCTTCTAAGCCCCTTAAGGGGAAGTTTGTATTGGGGAATCAATAACCGCTGAACCGATTTAGATGAAATTTGATATAGAGATAGTTTGAGTTGTGGGGAAGGATATAGGAGTAGGCTGTTATTATTTAGCCACAAAACTCCGAAAGTACATATGAATTGAAAAAGTCACATTGGTACTCACCCGGATATGAACCCAAAACCTCGTGCATGAAAGACAAGGCCTTAAAACCACTGGGCCATCACGTTCACGACATGACACAAGTCGCGGTTCTGTCTATCAGGTTGTCTACAGATGATGTTGAAGGGGGACCGATGTGTTCCCCTCACGACCAGGGAGAGGGTGTGAAACAAATGTTTAATTCAAAGACTTCCCCTTGATTAGTTGATCGCAAGTGTGGAGTGGAGATACAGTGAATTTAGTTACGAATCATTTGTTAGCTGTGGGGTAGTCAGAAGCTGCGTTTAATTTTGTAAAAAACATTTTGTTAGAGTATCAAGTAGTGGCGTCAAATGGCGGCATAGACCAGAGGGTTAATTGGCGTAACACACTGTCAATAGCAATGAATTTAATTAATTTAATTCAATTTAATTTCAACAGTTCAACAACATTCATTGCGTTATTTATGACAAATTTTTCGAACATATGAAGCAACTATCAGCGACCCACGGTTTCACCCGCGTAAGTTTCGATCCCGTGGGAATATCGGGATAAAAACAATCCTATGTCCTTTCCCGGGACTCAAACTATCTCTATACCGTTGGTCCTAGCTGTTATTCGTGGATCTTTGACAGTCATTACGGGTAGTCAGGAGTCTGAAAGTCTGGCAACCAGTCTTGATATCGACTGGGTTGTGGAGGTCAGATAGGCAATCGCTCAGTGTAAAATAAGTATAACTAGTATGGATATGGATGGATTAGCTGTATCTTCTAAATGATTCAGGTTGTGATTGAAAGTGTGTTTCGAACTTAGGGTGCGTTGGAAAAAGCTAGTGAGGAACTCGTGGCTAAGTAATAACAGCCGCACGGGTCAATCGATCAGGTTAAGCTATGCTTGCCGCGGCTGGACCGTGGTTGGGTGACCATCTTTACACACCGAAACCCCTCCGTGCCTCGGAAAGCACGTTAAGCCGTTGGTCCCGGCTGTCATTAGTGGATCTTTGACGGTCGTCAAGACCGAAAGTCTGACAACCAGTCTTACCAAGGGGTATCGTAACTGGGTTGTGGAGGTCAGATAGGCAGTCGCTCCATATAACATACTGGTATTCAGCTGTATCCGGTTAGACTGGAAACCGACCCCAACATAGTTGGGAAAAGGCTGGGCAGATGATTTTGAAAAAGCTAGTAGGTATTATAAAACCAAATGGTAAAAGAACCTGTCCGACAATTGACCCAAAATACAAATGCTATGTTCTTTCATTCACACATCAAAATTACAAAAACCACATTGAATTAAAATCACTGTACAATTATCCGAAAAAAACTTATATTAAGTACCAGATATTATTTCTCATACTATATTATTTATATTATAATTACTAATTAGTGGTAAAAAAAACGTAATACCTAATTACAACGTGCAGGTTGTCAGTGACCAGTTACCACGCGTTAGGTGCTAACTGCGGGTCTCATTAATTTTTAATTGATTTAATTACAACTGTGAGGTGTCAGAACTATATTTTATATTTGTCCATGTTTTTTTTGACATGACACCGTTTCGTTGAATCTAGCGGCACATATTTTGTTGTTTGTACAGGATATTGAGGGGCCCGTGGCTAAATAACAACAGCCGCACAGGTCGATCTATCAGGTTAAGCAACACATGCCGCGGTTGGCCTGTGGATGGGTGACCATCTTTACATACCGAGACCCCTCCGTGCCTCGGAAAGCACTTTAAGTCGTTGGTCCTAGCTGTCATTCGTGGATCTTTGACAGTCAGGAACCCGAAAGTCTGACAACAACGTCTGACAAAAACGTAATCTTTCTATAATATCTTCACCAACTCCCCAACAATGAAGTAATCTTTAATTACCAAAGAATAACCCATAATCTTATACTAACGCTTACAAGCGTTCAAATGGCGCGAAACTTGTAAACGTCAAATTTGACAGCCCGCCATCTTGGAGCGGTGCCCGCTGCCAATAACCCAGGATAATTACTTAAGCGATTAGTCAAACGTCTTAAGTTGGATGGCTTTTACAATGTTGTGTATCAAAGAAGTTTTAAAATGTCGTATTATTTATTTCAATTAGTCCATTTAAGTGCGGAACGACAAAGATAAGATGGTATTTTGCCACTCATGACCATTATGGAGTATTAATGTACAGACGCCAACACGACAAGCTACTACATCTGTCAAATTTCTTTAATCGCTAAAGCATAAGGTTCAAGTTGATTGGGAAAATTTTACAGTTTCGGGTAGCTTGATGTGCTGGCGTCTGTAAGTAAGTACCTACTTTAAATAGTCTCTGAATTGCGGAGTAATAAGAATTAATAAATAGAAGTAACATAATGAGAACGCTTAAGACGCGGTCATTTCTTTAATTTTCTACATGCATGCATGCAGTTTCATACGGGCGATACGTGCGTATTGAACCCGCGAATGGGATCAAGACTCTTGATCCCATTCGCGGTGTTGAACTGTCAAAATAAAACCCATTGCTACTGATAGTGTTACGAATTACCCCGCTGCTGGTAAAGCTGGCAATTCTTCGGACAGTGAAATTGAGATTGTGGCCGAGGAGAGCTAGATGGATCTATTATTTTTTACCGGTTTGTTTCCACTTTCACCTATTATTTTTTTTTTCAATAAAACTTGTTTTTTTCAACTTTTCAAAACATCAGGTGAAAAATTCGAAAGAATCCCGTTTCTTTCCAAATGATTCTTTCTGTTAATTTTTCTATGTAAGTAACATGCGAAAAAACCCACAATTTGCGAAAAAAAGCCCACAATTTTTTTTCGGCATTTTCAACGCTAATTAAAAGATAACTTTTCAGTGACGAACGATTCCTGCGTCATCTTTAGATATCAAGGTGCCGTTTTACGAAATATGCTACAACGTTGGTTGTATAATTTAATCGTAAAAACATAGCAAACAAACAGACAGACCAACTCATATTTCACGTAAAAAGAGTTTTCCAAGACTTTATGGCACAAAACGTGTAATATACTAGGGAAGGACTTAAACCATAGCCAAACCTATCCATTCTCTATACAAACCTTAAACAATACCAGCATTACACGCATATAAAGATAATCTCTCACCACAACTTATTTCCATCCGCTCACGATAAAATCTGGACGAACTATCTCGTTACGGTGCGGTGTGATTGCGGTCCTCGTTAGGGGGTTAAGTCAAAGGTAAGGTGGCAAGCATATTGCCTTTAATTACACATTTGTTTACGAGAATATCGAGTAACGATGTGCGAACTGAGAATTGTCTGTGGATCGACTTTGTTGTCTATTGTTTGGAAGATGTGACTTGTTTTAGAGTTTATTTATTTGCGATTTATGGTATGGTTATGTTGCTGTCTATAGATATATGTACTCTGGCGGAAATCCATACTAATATTATAAATGCGAAAGTGTGTCAGTCTATCTGTTACCTCTATTCACCGAACCGATTTAGATGAAATTTGGTATAGAGATTGTTTGAGTCTCGGGAAAGGACATAAAATAGCTTTTATACCGATATTCCCACGGGATCGAAACTAATGCGGGTGAAACCGCGGGGCGCTGCTAGTTTATAATATTAGTATGGATATGTAGGACAGGTCTCTATAGGTGTTATGACTGGTAATTTCCCGCGCATATACCTTACAGTTAATGTAATAATATGTTGTTCACAATGTAAACATTGTAGAGAAGTGATATACCTAGAGGGAGATATAATCGGTCTTATATCACTTGAGAACATAGAGAATATAGTCTTTGCTTGAGAACAATCTAACATAGTACAGACGCCAGCACATCAAGCTACTGCAATCTGTCAAATTTCTTTATAATAATAAATAAACATTTATTTCTCTTCCACAAAGGCGCCTTAAAAATATGACGCCTTTGTGGAAGAGAAATAAATGTTTATTTATTATTATTTTTTTATAATAGATTTTCAACTTTATAATATCGCTAAAGAATAAGGCTAAAAAAGTTAATTGGGATTTGACAGTATCGGGTAGCTTGATGTGCTGGCGTCTGTACATATCGCAGCATTATGCTGAGATATGATCCTTTTTCGCCTCGCACAGGTCTTTTTTTTTTTATTTAGGTATTTACATTTTTTTGGTTGTTTGTAATGTAACTTTATTACTCCGTAATCCGTAGGTGCTCAAAAGGAAATAAAGTTGAATATTTTGTATTGTTCCCCTTTGAGCACCACGGTAAAATATTGATTGGTGCTCAAATTGGAATACCTTTGGTGCTCTAAAAATAGGTGCTCAAACGGGAATACTCCCTTGTAAATGCTTTTTTCAATTTCCCTCTATGTTTTCCTTGCGACTTACGAGTCGTAGGTTCGAACCCAAGCAGGCGCTTCAGCAGAAGTGTATAGTAAGGACACCCAAATGCCAGTTAGATTATAAGTCTCATTTAATAGGTGGCGAGCTTATTACCATAACTGGGCACGACTGAGAATTACATCGTGAGAAGATAAAAGATGATAAATTCATCACACAATAAATAATGCAGTGATTCATAAAAATGTTCAAGATAAATAAATAAATCATGACAATTGCATTGATGGTTGAATGAAGTTGTTTATTCGCTAGCGAGATTTTTCAAACATTTCTGACAAGAACTGTCGAGGATTTTATATAAATTACATTTTACAGTAATATTGCTTATATAGAGGTATGAGGAACAGACTGTAAAGTTTACTCATACTCTATAGAAAAGGGAGGATCCTTCGACCAGACGGGTATTGTGTATTATGGGCAACTGCCCGATGATTCATATCGGGCCGCTGTATCTATGCTAGTTGCGCGGTAAACTCTGCTTGCGAGATGCAGGATTTTTGCGTGACGTCAGCATGACACGTTGTTCGCATGTGGCGTTGTAGATATCGCTACACTTATATTTATTTTAAGTCGATCTGTACTGTGTAACTTATTGTAAGTTGCAAGCTTTTTTATTTTAGTACTAACTGTAAATAATTAACCTTAAATGTTTATTTTCTTTAACTTTCCACAAAAAGTTTCTTCAGTCAAAAAAAAATATAAGTATGCAGGATCGTCGGAAATAGTTGAACCGGTGGATGCTTTTGAATAAAATTTTATTATTTAATGAATAGAAAACAAACGGTTCATCTATCAAATTAAATTTCATTCGAAAACGTCCATCGGTCTCTTACTAAACATCAACTACATCCGACAACCCTGGTTACTTATCTCCTTTGGTGACTGTACATCGAAAACAATTTAATATTGTCTTGTTACAAATTAAAATTGAGTCCCAAAATCATCTTACAACCAACCTTAACCCCCGAAAATCCAGCCCCTTCCCATCTTCTATCAAAACAGCCAAACCTAATTGTAACTAACTAATAAAATAAGTTAAAACAATAACAATTCTAATTATTTTCATCGCTTTATTAAGCGCTTCGCTCAGGACGTTTGACTGACTTTTAATTAGGAAAGTTGTGTCAATTGAAATTTCACTGCAGTCGAGGGGTTGGGACTTGAGTCGGCGTTCAAAATGGGGGGTCGAAAATGGCGAGGTGATTGGCGGAGCCGAATTCCGGGTATTTTTTATCGTCTTATTAGTTTATATTGGGGTATTCTATTTTAGATTTTCTTGTAGATTTTTTTCTGGATATGAATTTATAAATGTGTCAAGTTGTGGCAGGTTTAAATATTAGCAGATCAAAAGGTGGTTCCCTTAGACTTTTTTTATTGTTTGGTCAAATAGAAGGAGGTTCTCAATTCGACTGTTTTTTTTTTGTATGTAGGTACCTATATAAGTTACGTAATATCTCCGGCAACTGTAGATCGATTTCGAAAATTCTTTTTTTGATGGATAAGGTATCAGGAATCCCACATACATTTTTGGATAGTTTTTGAGTTAGCTTCAATAATACGTATTTTTTCCACTTATTATAGTTCATATTGATGATGTTATAATAACTTCCTGTCACTGATATTTATTTACTTAATTTTCACATACTTACTTAATAATTCACATACAACAAGGGTCTTTTTCACAGTGTGCATCAAATATTGTAGTTGTTTCTAGCAATTTCCTTTACAAAACAAAGAAAATTATGGAATTTCTGAAAATATAGACGTTTACAATTCATATGTATAGATGTATCCAGCAGTAGGATCACTATTAGCAGATTATATTATGCTTTATGCTAAACTAGCTTCTGCCCGCGACTTCGTCCGCGTGAAATTTCACCCTCCCCCCATTCACCCTCTTAGGAGTGGAATTTCAAAAAACCCTTCCTCAGTGGATAGGTCTACTCTTCACAAAGAACACCCCCTCCAAATTGCATATCTCTAGGACCAGCGGTTTAGGCTGTGCGTTGATATATCAGTCAGTCAGGACTTTGAATTTTATATTATATAGATGTAACTAGATATTAGTGACACACGGCTTCTCGAAGCTGACTGGATATGTACATTACTCTAACTGAATTGACCTTTCGCCGGAACCAGTTTAGTTCATGTACAATTCAGTTTTACAGTTGGACAAATATGAATGACCTACAATTATGGCCCATAAAGGGGGCAACTCTCGCCCTTTTTACGACACTGTAGTTGATGTTTTATAAATATTAGTGCAGTAGGTAGGTATATGGTACGTACACCCACAGTTCGCCAGTTATGTTTAAGTCCTATATAATAGGGGCGAGCCTATTGCCATCAACCGGGCAATCCATACTCCGGCCAGGAGGCCTACCACAAGCTCTTAACGCGATCCAGTTTAGGACCTAAACTGAACTGTTCTTCTAATTGGTACCATGACGTCAGTTTAACGATTCAGTTTAGGCCGTGCCATCTGCTGACAGCGATTGTCCCAAACTGAGTCGCAAGTTTTGGTTTCATTCATTCTTGTTTGGTACCACCATGACATCCATAGAGCAGCTCAAGCGATGCAGTTTAGGAACCTAAACTGAAATGTCTTGTTTTTGAATCGTTTTTAACTAGATCATGGTAGGCCACCCGGGCTGCTACTGAGAATTCCACATAACATTTCGCCTGTATTCTGTAAAGGTTTAGGCAGAAGTGCAAGCGCAGCCACATTTCGTAGGCTTTCCCTATTGCCAACAACCGGGCACAAATCCAGATTCCGGACCGCTACTAAGGATTTAATCTGCGTCCGCGATTTATTTGCCAAACATGTAAACAAATATGAAGTAATGAAAAATGCCTTTAACCCTTCGTATTGTAGCCTTTGTATTATAGACTTCGTAGCCCTTCGAACGTAGATCTATGTGAGACACAATGGCTTTTTAATTGTTTCGGTAATTACGGCATTCAACCGGTTAATTACCTACTAGAAAATAAAGTTCAGTTTACGCTACAACTCCAACCATTTTTATATATTTAGCGTTCTTTATGACATAAACAAAAAACCCTGCATGTATCCAAGTAGCAAATCAATCTGCCTAGCCTTTTCCCACCGTGTTTGGGTCGGCTTCCAGTCTAACTGGATTCAGCTGAATATCAATATCTTCTATATCCTGACTGACTGATATATCAACGCATAGCCTAAACTGCTGGTTCTAGAGACATGAAATTTGGAGGGCGTGTTCTTTGTGAAGAGTAGGTATTCACTAAGAAAGGGTTTTTCGAAATTCTACCCCTAAGAGGGTGAATGGGGGAGTGAAATTTCACGCGAACGAAGTCGCGTGCAGAAGCTAGTTTTTTTATAGAGCAACTGCCTAACTGACCTCCATAACCCAGTGACTGCGTAACACAATAGCCTTGGTACCCTACGATACCCTTGGTAAGACTGGTAGTCAGACTTTTGGGCTTCTAACTACCCGTAACGACTGTTAACGATCAACGAAAGACAGCCGGTTACAACGAGGCACGGAGGGGTCTCGACGATGGTCACCTATCCACGAACCGAACGAGGCAAGTGTAGCTTAATAATAATAAACATGTATTTCAGAATGACTTCCATATTTGTTAGTAACAATGTAAACTTATAAACTAGTGTAGTAATTTTTACTCTAAGCTGCGTTAGGCACGTCGATCCTGGGGAGTGTTTACTTGACTGCGTGCAGTCGTATCCACCGCCCCAAGATCGGAGAGTCCTGTCCTACCTATCAGCCAAAGTTCTAAGAACGGTGCTTACACTTCGATAGACCCTATTTAGCCACGAGCCCCTCCAAGAAGCAATCAATACTTATAACTTTCCTCACAAAAAATATTTTTCTATGCCCCGATTTTTTTCAACTCAAACACAACATAAATACACATAATGTATCCGTAATTACACACATATACATAGATATTACAGTAACTACATACGCCAGGTGTGAGCTCGCGCCTATTTCACACCTATGTAACAACTGATCATTACTTATAATGAGCTGTTCTTAATTAAAACTAGTGTAGTTTATACTCATTAGAACATAATGTTGAGAAATAATTACAGTTTCCTACAGTAATTGTTATGTGGGCTTGGTAGTCGAAATGTTATAGAAAATGTGGCCACGTAACGCCGATTTTTTGTTAATCGAAATTAATTTTTATTTATTTATTTATTATTATTGAATTTATATATCTCGGGACCATGGGGTCTCGGTCCTTTGGAAGGCGTATGAGGAGCCGAAGCCAACTCGCAGAGGCCCCTTAGGAAATTTTAATGAAATGCGGCACCAACCGACGATTATCCCTGTATGCACTATGCAAGTGCACCCAAGGATAACCCCCTGTTCGTGTAGGACTATTGAAGGATATGGAAAAAAAAGTGGACTATGGGTTTGGGTGGCTGAAGTGGACTGGGTACCAAGAACTATGGAAGAACTATGACCCCTGCCTGATCAATGTTTTATATATAGGCACACGGATAAAATGGCATAAATGATATTTATTATTAAGGCACACCAACAACACAAACACAGACATTTACAAATAACAGAGAACAGACACAAGGACTAGTGTTTACGTCAATTACAAAAGAGAAGAGAAAAACACAGCATTCACGTTACAAAAAAAAAAAGAAAAAAAAAAGATATTAATACCCATCACGTCTGCAGTTTCGCTAGCTATTTTGATTTGACCCTGCAGAGACAGTTTTATTCATCATCATAATTCTCCTGTCCTCATCTCAATTTACTTGCGGTCGGCGCAACATGTCTTTTTCTTCCATACTTCTCTATTAGTCGTCATCTCGGTAGTCACCCCCTTTCAACCATATCATCTTTCACACAGTCCATCCATCGTTTCTTTGGTCTTCCTCTACTCTTTCTTGCCCATTCTCCATACGAAAACTACCTTTTGGAATGGGCGACTAGAATCAATTCGTTTTACTATAATTTTTGACGTTCAAAAGTGCCTTTAGTGTGCCTAATTGAAATAAATGATTTGACTTTGACTTTAACTCTAATAGCCATCCATATTCATATTCAAAACTTTCCTCAAGTAAACCTCTATGACACTCCATTTTCCTCACCAAACAACCAATTTAAACCAATCTCCGGGTACCAAAGCTCGAGGCATTAAATATACATTAAACTGCGAACATTTTCCTGTAAAACTGTTGAGTGTAAAAACGATTTGTTCAACAATTTTCACGGGCACTGCAGACGTATTGAAGAGAAAAAATGCGAAGACATCAAGAACTAATCGTTCGGAATGAAATGCTTGGAAACAGGGCTGGGACGTCGATTAGGTATCGAATTATCGATAAACAAATAAAAATTTCCTAGAGTTACACGATGTAATACCTAAACAATTTTTTCTTACACTAAGTGATCATGCTAAATTGTTTTTAACTGCTAAAGCATGATATACAATAGCAGCACTATTGTATTGGATGGGTTGACCTATATATAGAAAATGAAATTTGATAGATACGTAGCCTGGGGCCTGGAGACGCAGACCAAGACGCGAGCAACAGCTAGCTAGTCTCTAAATTTGTTTATGGCTACGAGCAAGTCAAGGTACAATAATTTAAAATCTAGAATGTTTCTGACATAAAGTTATCGAAACAAACAACGTCCTATACTGAGGAACTCGCAGTCGCAGTAAACACACGTGGTGAATACTATCGATTCTGTCCAGCAAATGTATGAGAAGATGCTAGTTACCAAGGGGGTCCAACTGGTATTAAGTACGTCTTACTTCATAGTCGCCTTTTAAAATATATACCCATGACATAACAACACAATATTCGCAGTAAAAAAATTCACCCCCAAACTCAAGACAACTTTAAATAATGAAAACAACATATTAGTTTATCCCTCTATCCGACTAATTCAATCGACTACACTCCTAGGGGAGCGATAAGTGACTACACTATACTCAATAAGTTAAGAGCAATCTCTAGTTTGAGCGTGAAAACATATGTTTAGGGGTGACGCTAGAGGGGGTGGGCATCGATAAATCTTTTTTTTTTTAAGGCAGGGGAAGAGAGGAGTTCTCTGTGTTGATCTCGCAATGCAGAAGCCGGTGTGTTTTTAAAGATTTTTTTTCCTGTGAAAAAAGAAATTATAGGTAATTTAAAATTTAATTAATTTCAGCTAATTA
Organism: Hydraecia micacea; assembly: GCA_914767645.1. Taxonomy (NCBI): domain Eukaryota; kingdom Metazoa; phylum Arthropoda; class Insecta; order Lepidoptera; family Noctuidae; genus Hydraecia; species Hydraecia micacea. The sequence goes on along the minus strand of OU611802.1, from coordinate 2,008,803 downwards.
ATAACAGCCACACGGATCCATCGATCAGGTTAAGCTACGCATCTACGTCTGTGGATGGGTCACCATTTTCACATAGGTACTGAGAAGCACGTTTAGCCGTTGATCCCGGCTGTCATTCGTGACAGTCGCTACGGGTCGTTAGAAGCCCAAAAGTCTGACAACCAGTCTTACCAAGGGGTATCGTATTACCCACTAGGTTATGAAGGTCAGATCATTCTATGTAAAATACTGGTATTCAGCTTCATCAGGTTAGACTGGAAGCCCACCCCTACATACTCATAGATCGTCAAGCGCATCAGAAAACAATAACTGAAAGTTTGCCACAGTTGCCTAAAAGGTAATTTTATGAAAAAAGGCTGTAAAGTTTATTAATAATTGATCACTTTATTTTTCTTTATTCCCATACTCATAATGATATCGTAATTAGCACTAGATAATACTAGCTTAGCGCAGTTAATCACGTGAAACCGTCACAACAAGAGTAGGTTTTGTACTAATACTAACATTTCTAAGCAAAAACTCAGAACATAGACACAAAAAACTGTACTACATCTTAAACTAACAGCAAATTGGCCTCACATGATATAATTAACCGTCTAGTAAATTACATCGAGTAATTAACGGCATTTCCAATCGATTAACTCGGAAATCATCGACTAGGCGCACCTCTAGTGCGTTGGAATAAGGTTTCAAATGTCAAACCGCCATTTTGTAGTTTATTCGTATTTCGAACTATCGGAGTTCTAATTTCAAAATGCTGCTAATGAGGACAGTCTAGTATGAAATTCTGGTTAAAATAGCGAATTCCATACACATTTTTTGTTGTATTATTAGATAAATGTACTTTTATGGGTTTAAGCTATAATGATCTGATTATAACTAGAGTCCTAATTAAATTAGTAATACCAAAAAAGGTGATTAAAATTATTTAGTATTTTCTGTTACATTTGAAACGTCGCGTATCCAATTAGGAACAGCAATTTTTAGCATTTCTGAAAATATTATACACATTGAAAAGTAGGTATGTCTGCTGCTGAAGTTACAGGCACACATTGAGACTTTTCAGGCAGCGAATGATAATGGTTCAGGTTCTCACTGCTGATAACTTGTTTCAGTTTCTTTCCTGGCTTTCTTTGAGGCACACGTACAGTTTCTATATAAATAAAATTCACTGACTGATATATCAACGCACAGCCTAAACCGCTGGCCCTAGAGACATGAAATTTGGAGGGTGTGTTCTTTGTGAAGAGTAGGTATCGACTAAGAAAGGGTTTTTCGAAATTCCACCCCTAAGAGGGTGAATGGGGGAGGGCGAAATTTCACGCGGATGAAGTCGCGGGCAGAAGCTAGTAGCCTGCATACTAAAGTATCTCTAGCAGGCTCTGCACATCATCACCATCTGTTTAGCCGTTTCTCAGCTATGTTGAGGTCAGCTTCTAGTCTAACCAGATGCAGCTGAATACCAGTTTTTTAAATGGAGCGACTGCCTATTTGATTCTACACTATATACTCGGCTACGCCTCAAATTTAAACAGCATAGACAATCAAGACACACTCCTACATCTCTCATTATATCTCATACGTCACACGCGATGCCTATCTTACGCTATTAGATGCGCACACGCCGGTGCTCTTTAAACGATTAATTATTTTGAACAGCGTTGTACTTATAGCGTAGATTGAGCTATTTTAATATGGTTTTTTTAGAGTAATATTGGACTTAGGCGTGTCCAGAACCGGTTGAAGTGGAGGTGCTTGGGGGAGGCCTATGTCCAGCAGTGGACGACTTTCGGCTGAAATGATGATGAAGATCCCGGTCCGGTCCGGCGTCAACAGCGTGCTGTGTTTCGTCGATGCGTGGATTTCCAGTGCCTTAGGCATATTCTGGACACGCTCGTTCCATCATAGACCTCATCCATCGCTTTCCATCAGGCGTGATCGAGGTCAAGAGCCCATTCAACAATAAAAAAAAGATGATGATGATTTGAAGCATACCCACATTCTGCCAATTTTTAAGTCCCATATAATAGGGGGCGAGCCTGTTGCCATCAACGGTCACGAAGTCAGACTCCGGGCTGCTACTGAGAAATTCCCAATGGAGCAATCTAAGTGACCTGGGAATCAAACCTAAGCCCTGATGCTCAGGAGTAGCGTTTGCGATCACTAGACCAACGAACCATTCAGTGAGGATATTATGTACAGACGCCAGCACATCAAGCTACCCGAAACTGTCAAATTTTCCCAATCAACTTTGAACCTTATACTTTAGCGATAAAGTTGAAAATCTATTAAAGAAATTTGACAGATTATAGTAGCTTGATATGCTGGCGTCTGTACCGTAACAAAATTAATTACTATAATAATTAGACTAATTCGTAGCAATATAATCTTAAGTTTTGAATAGCGTAGTCTGTTCACCCTAGTAACGTTGAGATTTTAATGAAGATAACATCATAATTAGCATTAGGAAGATTTAATATAAATTATGTACGTCACAGTAGTGACTTTGAAAACGTAAATTGAAAACTGTACATAGTACTAGAGTTTTTAGTAGGAGGATGTAATCTGTGGCGGGAGCCTATATGAAGCCCCCTGACAATTTTATCAAGCCACATGAGAGCCTTCCGCCTGGACACACGTTATCGTGGTCGACTTGGAAATATCTAATTATAGACTTCGAACGCAAGACGGCCGGAGCAAAGACATACTCCACAGATGGAGGTTCACGGCCGTCTCAGTCATTGTTTGAAAAATTCGTCTGCTCAACAACTTACTGTTACTGTTACTGTTAGCCTGCATCATCCCACTGCTGGGCAAAGGCGTGTCCCCATGACTTCCAGTTCTTTCGATCCAGGGCTAAAGTGGACCACTGGTCGTTTGTTTTGTCCAGCTCGTCCCGCCATCTTCTACGGGGTCTGCCGCGACGTCTTCTACCTGTGTCAGGGCTCCACGTGGTGGTTATTTTGGCCCACAGCTTATTGGGCATACGGCAGACGTGGCCAGCCCAGTCCCACTTCAGATTAGCGGCTTTTTGAGCAACGTCAGTAATTACAACAACTTAAATCACAAACAATTTGGAAAATAACTATGATAAGTACTTAACAGACGGTTTAAGAGTAAAAAACCCATGCACGCATTCGCTAATCAAATTATCTAAGTACAAATGCAAAAGTTCACACAATGAGGAAAACCTTTACAAAATATTGTAAACAATATGACTCATACGCACATACTAACAAACACTATTTGTCCTATTAGATACGCTAATCGATTACCAACAATCAAATAGAATCGAATCTGTTAATCAATTGTTCACACCAATCGATTGTTTGTATGTGTGTTTGTGTTGGTGATATCTGAACAGATAGTTTTTGATGATCAACGTTATTTCCGATCAGCCTGTGAATTTATAACATTAAAAAAATTGCACTCCGGGAGTGCCGACAGAAGTGAAAACTTGAACAATAAATTACGTGTGTATTTTTTGAATCGTCATATAAACAAAACACAAACAGAATACTTTGCTATCACTCACTGACATATCGGATATACATTAAAACCGAGTACATCCCGAGGACAGCCAAACACATCCGAGGCGGTATCGGTTACGGTAACAGTGGCGCGAATGCAATTATTTTTTCCCATCTCAAAAAAGGCCCAACGCGCCTAAAGAAGTTTTCACTTCAAAAAAACACGAATGTGATGTAAACCCTGTTTACTCGTATAATATCTAATGACGTTCTCAGTCTGCATCCAAAAATTCAATCAAATAGGTACATCCAATAATTTTTTCACTATAGCTAGTCGGCTGATTGCCAAAACTCCTATTCGGATTTAGTTTTTTAGAAAAAATCATTTTTATCATTTGAATTCATTCTATTCAGACGTCCACTGCTGGACATAAGTAGGCCTCCCCCAAGCACCACCGCTTCCAGCGAATTCCTGCATCCTTCACCAGGTCATCGGTCCACCTTGTGGGAAGCTTTCCAATTTCTAAATTCCTTCCAAAAGATCTCCAGCGAACTGGCGACCGCGTAAAAAGATCACCGTGATAACTTAGGTGAAGTGAACTTAAAGTGAGCTGTCATTCCACCTGATGCTAGGGATTAACACTATTGACAGCTCACTTTAAGCTCACTTCACCTAAGTTTTCACGGTGATATTTTTACAGAATAGCATTACAGAAGACGTATAATTTCAATGTTAGAATTTATTTGATAGTTCCTAAATACTATATGCTCGCTATTAGCAGTGTTTTAACCGACTTCAAAAAGTAGGAGGTTCTCATCATATATCGTATCTCCACATTGTATAGTCCACAGAACAGTAACTTCTTTTATCTGTTCTGTGGTATAATTCACGCCTCCAAGCTAAGGCATACTTGATACGCTATTTGACGCTATACATTTATAAAAGTTTCACTCGATGTCATTTCTTGACCTTATCATTGTGTAAACATACAAATCGGTCGTTGTAATCAATTTAATAGTAAGTTATTGTTTTAATAAAGGGCCCTTTATTATTAAATAATAGTACTACGTGACAATCGACATGACAGACGAACATGATGCACTACAATTGATAATTATTAAGTTCAGTAGCTAACTCCTACCTACCACACTTCAACGATGTACTTACTACCTCTTATCTTCATAATCATCTGCCTAGCCTTTTCTCAACTATGTTGGGGTCGGCTTCCAGTCCAACCGGATGCAGCTGAATACCAGTAGTAGCTGGTCAGATAGGCAGCTATCTGACCTCTGAGTTGTCAGACTTCCGGGCTTCTGACGACCTGTAAAGACTGTCAAAGATCCACGTACGTATAACAGCCGGGACCAACGGCTTAACGTGCTTTCCGAAGCACGGAGGGGTCTTAGTATGTAAAGATGGTCACCCATCCACAGACCAACCACGACAAGCGTAGCTTAACTTGATCGATCGACCCGTGCGGCTGTTATTACTTAGCCACAAGCCCCTCCTGTCAAACTGTCATATTTATTCATCAAATAAAAGTTATAGGACTATTAGTCAGTCCGGAGTACTTAATAAAAATATGAGCTCTTGAACAAAGAGATTCAGTACCTTGCAGTTTGATATAAAAAGTTTCCGAAAATGTCCAATAGCAAAATAATAAACACATATTTTTCCGATGCTACTTGTACCTATTTAAGGTGTGGCCAAAATAATATACTTACTTAAAAAGAATAACCAACAAGATCTATTTTATAAAAAAAACATCTAGCCTAGGTTCTCAGTCGATAATCTCCTAAGATTATCGACAACCACCAAAAAGCTTTATCGACACGCTCCCATCTCTAAAATTCAATTTTTATTTTCTTCCCCTCCATTCTTCCGTACACATATTTATCAGCTGTGTTGCATCACGCTTAATGATTCCTAATTCTATTACTACAGCATATACATCTGTTTGTTTTGATCTACGAAACATGGAAAACAGAATATGCTCAGGAAAACTTGTTGACCGATGACCGTTGGAGACCGTTAATCGGCAATCGTAAGATAGGACGCCCTCAGGCTAGGTGGAGCGATGACGAGCAGAATGGCTGGTAGCAGCTGGATGAGAGTTGCCGAGAAACGAGCTGATTGGCGTGCAATTGGAGAGGCCTATGTCCAGCGTTGGATTGCTGTAGGCTGATGATGAAGTGTCGAGTGAATAGTTTACTTCTACGCTAGCGTGCTTCACCGTCGACCGCATCATTGCTTATCATCAGATGAGTGTGGTCAAACACAGGGTTTATCATTATTAAAAAGGTAAAATAATATGCCTGGCGATTAACGAGTAGCGAGTGCGCGACGGTGAACATAAACGCACGTATCTTTTGATTGCGTTGACTTAGAAGTTTGATTTTTTCAATGCTGCAAGGGATTGCAGCCCTGAGTTTTTGATATTAATTTCAACTTGATAACTCCACGCGTTCCTGAGAAAAAGGGTCTTGACAGACGGACAACAAAGTGATCTTATATACAGGGTGTGTCGTAAATAGTGGTCCACCGTTAAGGATTCGATATACCAGATAATTTACTATAACATATTACAATTTTAACCAATTTTACCCAAGGGTTCCGAAAATATATTTTTTTTGTTTTTTATTTACGAAATTTCAACCTTTTGTTACAAATTTGGTTGTAGTTTCAACAAAAACCATATTTTTTTCATTTTGATTTCTGTTAATTACTGTTGAATACTAGAGCTATCGTGTAAAATTATAGTTTTTTATGTAAATTTAGAGCTTTTGAAGAAAAAGTTAGCTCTTTTCTATTTTAACCCTAATTTTTAGCATAATGATGCAAATTTAGGAGCGATTTTGTAAAAAAAAAATATCCTACTAAAATGGTTAAAATTATAATATGTTATAGTAAATTATTTGGTATATCGAATCCTTAACGGTGGACCCAGGTGGACCACTATTTACGACACACCCTGTATAAGAGTTCCTTTTTTCTTTTTGAGGTACGGAACCCTAAACGTGGATAAATGGACAATCTTTGTACGTTTCTCGAGTGAGGAAATCGTGGATAGCTAGTCGTTTCCTGGTTGGCTTTGGGACAGGTTGCTTAAAAGTAGGTACTCTTGAATTTTGCCAAGATACAACAATGTGAATCTTATTTCGTTTGTGATTCATACAAATACTTTTATGGTCAGTATTTTTTACCAGTAAATTCCTCCCTATATCTTCTAAAACACGTGTAGCAATCTTCGTACCGTATTAACAAACCGACCCTCTTCCAGAGCAGGGGTTCCGCCCCCCTTATCTAACGCCACCAACCCCACGGGGGCACTTATCAAATTATTGGGTTAGATTCTACTACATTGAATATTGTGGTCGTAGGGATGATGCTGTGCGGAAAGATTTAGTTAATCTTGTTGTAGGGAAGTATGTAGGGGATCCTTGTTAATTTGTCGGTGAAGGATACATGGTTTTTGATAGTCTGTGAGATATGGAAATTAATTTTTATATAGATATATATGTATTGATGAACGGGTTTTTAAAGAATCAAGTCACTTATTGTGAATTTTGCAATTTTATACTATAGGTTAGTTTTCTACAATGTTTCTTAGACCCCATTGCGTTATGTAAAGGAAAACCATCCTTAAGGATGATCTAAATTTAGAGCAAATTGTAACCAAAAACAATTTGATTGCTTAGAATATCATGATGGTTTAAATAAAGACCAGATGTGACTGTTCCTAAATTACCCTAAGCTGATAAAATTTTAATTTTCCTAATTATGTTACATATTAGTTTTTAGGTCGGTTCCCTTTGTATAATACCGAGATTAAGGATTTTTCCGAGAAGATTTCCGTGATAAATATTTAAAATCGACCGAGAAAATCATTTGTAACCTGTAAGAAATTGGAAATGTGTGTGTGTGCGATTGATACGTTGACGCTATTTGTCTATTTCTCTTCACGCACACACGTTCAAAGCGTATTTGTACACTTGGTTATCATAAGTAAAGCGCACGTCGCTTCGTGAAATAAAAATACTATAAGCAACCATTTTGTTTGTATTAGTTAATACTTCGTTCAAAGGTATACCTAGTGCACTGTGTCCAAATCAAATTCTGTTGTCAAGTTCACAGCTTCATCATCAGTAATCTCTGAATCTAATAATTTAACATCTAAGGGCTGATTTTTTGGCGTTTGTTTTTTTTTATATTTTGCCGGGGTAGCGGGATCGTCCGAAAGGGTTACCGCTACCCCGGAACATAAAGGGCTAAGGAAGGAACACGGGTGGGTTTTAGTCAGTACGAGTCTGACACTCCCTTCCGCTCCACCCAGAGCGGGAGGAGTTATTACATGATTTCCCATCCAAGAAAAAAAGGACTGATTATCATTTTGAAATTTTGACAGTTGTTTCATACAAAAACTGTCAAACGTTAATTTTATTCCTCGAGTAAAAGTTATCTGCCGATGGAAAATCAGCCCTAATTCTAAAGAAAATGATAATAAAGAAGTATCCAAGGCCACTATTAATAGTAATAATAACTGAACATGACTCACCGGAACTGGGTCGGTCGCTGTACCTAGTACAGTAGACCCACGCAGGCCAGACCATCGCACCATCTGCCATCGTGGTACCTGCAGAGAACATGGATTAATACGAGGGGAACAAGAGGAAAGGAAAATGTTGGTCGATGAAGATATTTGGGAGAAAAAAACATTGAAATTGACGAGATTTTGGGATTTCGATTAAATTGTTCTTTTTCACAGACCAAAATATGCTAAGAAGAAGGTGATTTTTTTAACTAATATAATATCTCAGTGTCTAAATCATTAAAGTACCTAGGTACGAGAAAAAACATAGTGACCCAGATGTGAACTTTCCCATAAATCTATCGTGTTTTTACATCTAAACTCATCACATAACTAGCCTTTTTTCCAACTATGTTGGGGTCGGCTTCCAGTCTAACCTGATCCAGCTGAATACCAGTATTTTACATGGAGCGACTGCCTATCTGACCTCCACAACCCGTCATTGGGTAATACGATACCCCTTGATAAGACTGGTTGTCAAACTTTCGGGCTTCTGACCACCCATAACGACTGTCAAAGATCAACGAATGACAGCCGGGACCAACAGCTTAACGTGCTTTCAGAGGCACGGAGGGTCTTGGTATGTAGAGATGGTCACTCATCCACAGACCAACCGTCCGTGGCAAGCCATTACTTAGCCACAAGCCCCTCCTTTTTACATCTAAACTATAATATTATAAAGAGACAAGATTTGATTTTTTTTTTTTGTCATAGTTACGCTTTCACGCTAAAACGGCTGAACAGATTGAACTAAATGCAAGACATTTGACACATGGGTAGACCATGACCTGGATTAGGACATAGGATACTTTTTCTTCCGATATTCCCATGGGATCGAGACTTATGCGGGTGAAACCGCGGAACACAGCTAGTATCATATAAATTAAGTAGGTATATAGAACCTATAGCCTGTTCTCTAGATATAGATATCTTACATAATAGATTTTGGAGAAAAACCTCAATAACATAGGAAGGAAGTAGCAATGATGTCAATCTCTTACCGGTAGCCGAACTCTGACTGCTTCCACTATCTTCTCCTTTCGACAGATCAATAGCTCCACTCTTCTCTCCCGGCTTCACCTCAGGAACTCTCGCCTCCTCAGGCTTTAAAGGAGACGCCTCTTTCACAGGAGACATCTTAGCCTCAACCCTGGCCTTCGTCTTTCTCTTCGTCAAAGGATCTGTGATCCTCCTCCCAAAATCAGCCTTCAAAATATTGTCTATACTGAACTTCAGACAATTCTGGTTGATGAAATCCCTCCCAGACTCATTCTCCGGCGATTTAGGGGAGACATAGTGCATTCTTCTGTTCTCATCTGTTCTTCTTAGCTCTTGGTTCTGACTCTTCATTCTTAAACCGAAGTTTAAACCGAAAGGTTGGGGATTAAGGTTTAGATTGCTTTGAGGAACTGGCATTCGACTTTGCAGGCCTGATTTTAAGTCTACTTGGTTGATTAAAGGGTTTTGGAACAAGAGAGGTTGGTTTAGGAACATTAATGGGTTTGGGGTTATAGGACTTGGCCTTAGGAGGAGCGGCTGGTTCATATTTATATTTTGGTTTAACTGTGATATCGCATTCAAATGCGTCTGTATGTGTTTGAATGACGTCAGATTCTGTGAGGTTTCCGGCCCTTTTTGCTCGAAAGTTGGCAACGCCTCATTGCCAACCGAAAGCACAGTATCATCACTGCAGCAGGAATTATCATCTATACTAATTTCAGCTCTAGATTCGTTCGTCCGATCATCGTCATCATCAATGAGATCAGACGTTCGGGAGTTCTCGTTGACCTCTCGTAAATCTTCGTAATTCGGCGTATTTTGCAACAACTTGTCAGTTGAGAACACATTTTCTGGACTGTGACTGTCTCTTTCTTTCTTCAGGACGTTGTGTATGGCGAAAGAAGATGACAGTACGGGTCTCTCTTCTGCTTTTTCCTCGTCGTGGTATTCTGGGCTGGTTGTGTCTCTGGTGTTCGGGGAGTAAGGCTCATCATCGCTGTGGTCTTGTATTTTGATTCTGGAATCTTGAAGGTGAGCTGATGATACCGCAGCCATCTTGGTTTGGGGAAGTTACGCCATCTGTTGGAGAAAGACAATAATAAGAACTTTGAATACTTTGAAGTTTTACATGTTTGATCATACATTTTATATGTTTAAGTCCCATGTAATAGGGGGCGAGCCTATTGCCATCAACCGGGCACAAATCCAGACTCCGGGCTGCAACTGAGAAATTCCAGATGGAAAAACCCAATAACAACTTGCCCGACCTGGGAATCAAACCCAGGACTTCATGCTCAACAGTAGCGCTTGCGACCGCTACACCAACGTGGCAGTCGATGTTTTTTAAATAATTTATTTCTAAATCAACGATTTTGGATACTGTATAAGTTACTGTTTACATTCTTGGGATGGACCACGGATATCGAATGGACACTAATTATCAGATAAATAGGCATAATTTGTTTGATGCTTGCCGCAAGATATGTTATCCAGAACTTGTCAGGGCATGTTTCAGGCATTCATCTTATCTACATCATACAAAATAATCTTAAAATCATTCATTAATTCACTGACCGACAACGCACTACCTAATTCGCTTGGCCTAGAAGCTTGTAATTTTGTACACGAGTTCCTAACGAGAGTGAGCACGAAAATTTTAGAAAATTCAACCCCTATTGCTGTTAAATAGGGTAATAAAGTTGGTATGGAAGTTCGTCATTTCTGCCGTAGGAAATCCAATGAATCTCACTTACTACTACTTATTTTGACAATAAATCACCTGGAAAGGACCTTAGATAGATAGATACACAAACCATTTATTTAGTGCACACAAAAGCATAATGAAATGCTAACAAATTACATGAATATATAATAATAAACAAGGTGCCAACATACAAAATATAAAAAAATGAAAACATACTAAAAGATGAAGACATTTATGACACTTTGAATCAAAACTAACGAATCCATAATCACACTAATATTATAATGGCGAAAGTTTGTGAGCGTGTGTGTTTATATGTTTGTTACATCTTCACGCTCAAACGACTGGGCCAATTTTGATAAAATTTTGTATGAAGGTAGCTGACACCCTGAATTAACATATAGGCTACTTTTTATTCCGATATTCCCACGGAATCGACACTTACGCGGGTGAAACCGCGGGGCGCAGCTAGTAATATTATAAATGCGAAAGTGTGTCTGTCTGTTACCTCTTCACGCTTAAACCGTTGAACCGATTTAGATGAAATTTGGTATAGAGATAGTTTGAGTCCCGGGAAAGGACATAGGATAGTTTTTATCCCGATATTCCCACGGGATCGACACTTACGTGGGTGAAACCGCGGGGCGCTGCTGGTATACAAATAAGTAAACACCGCAACTTCTCACAAGGACTAGCACAATTTACACTTTACAACACTAAATAATATATTCAATCGATGGATATGTATCTCATTAACATTAGCGTGCCTGATTCCTATTTAGAGCTACGAGTTAATACATAAATTAAGAGGGATCAGGAGGTCACTGACTTGCATCATATATTTATAGTGATTGCCAATCTAGTGAACGTTATACCTATGGCTTTTCATTTGAACCTGACTACTGCTCGACATGACACGTCGGAAAACGCAGGATGGTTTGGTAAATACGTAGATACTTGCAAAAATATCACCACATATCCATATTTCACAACGGACACAACGTAAATTGAGGCTTGTTATAACTTTTGTGTTTCATAGCCTTTTGATATTTCTCGGGACCCTGAGGAGGCGTATGAGATATATCACTAGACTAGGATCAAACCACCAACCCTTATTATTCCATTAATATTAAAAATAAATAAAATAATTTAATTAAGTTTTTAGGTTGTACATAGCAGTGCCGAAGGGTGAATTTATGACAGAGGAAGGCCGGAGCAAAAAAAAATCCAAAAGAAAATTTCAATGATGAATTGACTATAGAGTGGTTATGTTCTGAATTTTCGAAGGGAAGCCGGTGGGAATCGAGTTGTATGGTACCTTCGCCACTGATACATAGGTTAGCTATTTCACAAACATAATATCATCATCTCCAGCGTCCGAGTTTTGGCTTCGTCGCAAGGTACCTAAGTATAACTCATTTCTCTAGTGTTTTAGATGGCTATGGATGACGTCATTAAAATGGACAACAATGTCCTCCTGTCTGCAAATAACAACAAAGTGCTGAGTCTTCAATTATTGACAGTATTCTCTCTATTCACGACTTAAACTATTCCTCATAACTTCGACACGTAAAGTAATTTCTTAGAATATTTTCAGAAGTGCAAAATAAATTTTTGCTCTGTAGAAAATTGTTCATAATATGTTCGATATGGTATGAAACTATTATGGTAGAAAATCTTGATTGTTCATAGGTATGTTATCTCCAATAGCTATTGGAAACACCTCATTAAAATATTAAAATATGACAGGTTAACAGCTTCCTCGTGAGATGGAGTTAGTAATAAGATGTTGAGAGAGATCTAGACGTGAGATAAGTTCACGCTTTTCGTTTTGAGGGTAGGTAGTTTAGCATGGAGAAGGGATAAATCGTTTTTTAATTTAACAAAATTAGAAGGAAAATGCAAAGCACAGAAAGAGCAGTGGTGGCATGGTCGTAAGGGCCCCGACTTACGAGTTGTAGGTCGTAGGTTCGAACCCAAACAGGCGCTTTACTTTGTGCTAATAATTTCATCACAACTGCTCTCAAAATGGTCAAGGAAAACATTGTGAGGAAACCGGCATGTCCTAGAACCAAAAATTCGAAGACATGTGACATCTACCAACCCGCACTGGGTCCGCGTGGTGGATTACGGCCCAGTCCCTCTCACTGAGAGGAGGCCTGTGTCCCAGCAGTGAGAACTGCGATATATAGGCTGATTATCCTCTTACACGTTTGCCCGCCTACCTGTCGAAACACCCCACGCGTCAGAGTACTCGTATGTAGTTGAATGGGCGCAGTAAAGTTGACAATAACAATAGAACAATGACACTGTTATGTACACTTGGTGTACCGTTGACGTTTCGAGCACTTTCTCTTATGTACACTTGGTGTACACTTGACGCTTGAGGGGTTACAGTAACTGACACGACAACATGAGACCCTAAAGTAGCTTTTAATTGAGTTTACAATATTTAGTCTTTCCAAGACCTAGGTCTTTACAATTGTTAGTCTTTCGTAATCAACAGTTTTCTAGACTCAGTATAATCAGCCTATAACGTTCCCACTGCTGGGACACAGGCCTCCTCTCTGTGAGAGGGAGTGGGCCACGCGGGCTCAGTGCGGGTTGGTAGATGTCACAATATGTCTTCGAATTTTTGGTTCCAGGACATGCCGGTTTCCTCACGATGTTTTCTAAACATACAGGTAGCCAATCAAGACACAAGTCTGCTGAGGTACCTAAGGTTTACGCAAATAATGATAAAACGTTAACATATCGCGGTGACGGTGGGAGCGGGGCGTAGAACTTGCTACAAAATACCTAGTATGAGAGGTAAGGTGCTCTGTTTTGTTATTGTTGTTAGCATGGGTTTAGGGATATGATCAGGTGGCCTACCATGATCTAATTAAAAACGATTCAAAAACAAGACATTTCAGTTTAGGTTCCTAAACTGCATCGCTTGAACTGCTCTATGGACGTCATGGCACCAAACAAGTATGAATGAAACCAAAACTTGCGACTCAGTTTGGGACAATCGCTGTCAGCAGATGGTACGGCCTAAACTGAATCGTTAAACTGACGTCATGGTACGAATTAGAAGAACAGTTCAGTTTAGGTCCTAAAATGGATTGCGTTAAGAGCTTGTGGTAGGCCTCCTGGACTATGTTTAGCTTTAAAAGGTTAGCTTAAAGACTATCTATCTACGTATACCAATAATAAAGCTTAAAGCCAAATAGTATTTTGTTTGAACGCGCTGATCTCTGGAACTACCAGTCGAATTTGAAAAATTATTTTTACATTACATATGCCAATTCTCAAGGAAGGTTATAGGCTATTTAACATCACGCTATAACTCTTAGGAGCCAAGCAAAAAGTAGAAAAGAAAGAACGTTAAGCGAAAACAAAATTATAGCGCCGGCAGGCGATGCGATGCGATGGGACGGGTCGGTGGAACAGGAAATTTCACGAGGAAGAACACGCAGACAAACGCTAGTAATACAATATTATTGAAGACAATAATTACGAGTATTACAATTTTCTTTATCAAATAAAAAAAAACATAATCTATGTATATAAATAAAACAAAGTCGTGTTAGTTACACCATTTATAACTCAAGAACGGCTGGACCAATTTTTATGATATTTGATTTGTAGGATTTGCCTCAACCTCGAATAGCAGAAATACTTTTAAAAAATTGGAAAATTTCAGGGAAAAAAAACATAAGTACGTAATTCATAATCTGAGGCGGTACGAAGTTCGTGGGTCAGCTAGTACCTACTTATAATAATATAATTAAAGACAATATTATTTAGGTAGTCGTCCAGAATCAATGGTTTTTCAAATTAATTAGAATGGAAAAAACGTTACTACTTTCAGTTTTCTCTAAAATCAACAAACTGTAATCACCAATCCGTTTTACAATGGTGATTTTGGGAGTAGGTACGGTATCTGCGGAACATTTACTGGCTGATTAGGAGTAATTTTTCCTAAATTGCCTCACGTAAAGAAAGTTATTATATGTTTACCTTCTAAATTCTACTCAAGTACTGCGGGGTAACTGCGTAACACACTATCAGAGCAATGGGTTTCATTGTGACAGTTCAACAACATTCATTGCGTTATTTACGTTGTTGAGCAGACAAATTTTTAGAACATATGAAGGAACGGATTAGCAATATCCTTAAAAATGATTCAGATTTAGATTGATAGTGTGGTATGCAATTAGGGGCAGGTTATGCTACAAAATTAAGTGCTATTACTAAACTGTTCAGTATTAATGGTAGCGTTAACCCTTTCGATTAAGTTAATGTAGATGTAGTTAAACTAAATGGCATTAGCTTAAGATTAGGGCAAAAATTTTACGGGGTTAAGGATCGATTATAAGAATATTTATGGCTAGTAATATTTGAAATAATTCGATTGGAGAAAAAATACCTATGTATATTGTTTTTTTTTATTTTTAGCTAGTATTTTCCCACCCCAAGGCACGTTTTCCCTCGATTCTTCACTTTTGCGTCAGAGAATAACTTTTAAATTAATCGCCTTACTAATTAACGTATTATATCAGATGAATAGTTACACACGATTTCTCTCTTACAGTCGTCAGTAATTTGACTTTCGAAAGAAGAAGACAAAGCGGTGTGTAACTATACAGACGCTATACAACGTTTATAGTAAGGGGGTTATAAACTTTAGGTACGGTCATAGAAATTCATTGTTAAACAATTGACAAATACGACGACGATTGATTGATATTTGTCATTGTGTCTATTTTTTTTTAAATATAATATGGTCCTTTTGCTGAATAAACAATTTTCCTTTATTTTCCCTTTTTCTCTATAATTGACATCCTACATCAATTCGTCGTATTATATATAACTTTCAAAGAATTACAGTTGTGATTTAAGTGAACAGACAATTTAAAGAGGCTTCCGGCGACTGGGACCGCAATTAACTAGGACCGCGGTCCCAGTCGCCGGATCCGTAAAAATTCATTATTTTTCTTCCAGCGACTGGGACCACTCATAGATAACTTATTTTATCTATTATTCAAGCCAAAATCGGTACAGTCAAACGAAAAAAATTCTAAATTATTTATATGAATATCATTGACTCGTTCTAGATATGATTTTATCCTATGCGCTTAGTAATAGATTAAGCTAGCCCGTTTTTACATAATTCACACATGCAGGTAAACACACACAAAGGGAATAGCATTGTATGATGGTATAATACTATCCCTCTCTAACTCGAGTCCGTTTTGCCTGTCGATTTCAAGGTCAGGTAGCCCTTTTGTTATAAACGGGAAATTTTGCATCGCCCGATGACAGGCTCGGCCAATCACTAACAAGAAGCTTATCAGTTTAAGAAAGTGAAGTTTTGTATCAGACAGTGTCGTATTAGATCATTGTAAGATACTGCGCTGAATATTTGTTGCAAATTGTGTGATGTGAGTGGGGTGTAGTGACTTCATTTAATAGTTTTCAGGTATGTAAAACAATTTTTTATTAACTTATTTATAAACAAAACAAGCTAATAGGGGGGTTAAACGACGTGGTTAGAAATATTTTTACTTTAGATTGCTTCTGATCTTTAGACTGATTTTGTGATAAATAATTACTTACTGATTGTTAATTGTTTGAAAATTGTTGATTATTATTATAAGCACGATTTATGTGAATCTTTTTGTTAAGTATATTTTAAATAACAGAACAGTGGTCAAAGGGCGTTTTAAATTTATAACATTATTTTTATATTTTAACACAGTTAAGGCTGATTTTGTGATAATTACTTACTTGACTGATTTTGTGTGAAGCCATAACGGCCATTTTAAACTAATTGTGATTGACATAGTACCCACGTTTATAATTTTTATTGTGATTTATGTTATTTTTTTTATTATATTTACGGTACCACTTAAAGGCTGATTTTGTGATAAATAATTACTTTCTGATTGTTAATTGTTTGAAAATTGTTGATTATTATTATAAGCACGATTCATGTTATTTTTTTTTTTATTATTGTTAACATGATTTTCGTGTATGTTTTTATTACGAAAGTTTTAAATAACAGAACTGTAGTCAAAGGCTGTTTGTTTTTATATCAATAAATGATGTTTTTAAATCAAAAAGGATTTTTCTTCAATTATTACATCTAAAAATTTTTCGTTTGACTGTACATTTTTTGATTTCGTTATCATTTATGAGTGGTCCCAGTCGCCGGAAGAAAATTATTTCATTTTTACGCATCCGGCGATTGGGACCGCGGTCCTAGTTAATTGCGGTCCCAGTCGCCGGAAGCCTCAATTTAAATTGGTGATAAATTTTCTTACAGAAACAAATAATTTCCCAGACCCATAACGTGCGTAAATTATTAAAATGGCAGGCTTTTAGAGGACTCAGAGAAGACACTTAGAATTAATTTGACATGATTAATTGACAACCCACTTAACACAGCACTTTATTTCATAGAACTAGACGCGAATCAAAAGCTTCGAATAGCAGTCATTTCTAAATCTGTCACTTGTAAATTAGTCATGTAAATGCTAAATCATATTACAAGCGTTAAGCGGTTCATTTTTAGCCAAGACTATTTATTTATTTGAATTATGTTTAGATTTTAGGGGCATCTGATTAATTGCTAATATTTTTTCAGCTGTAACATTCCGATGGGTAAATATTAAAAATATAAATATACATATTTCATCAGTGGAAACTCGTACACTGCAACTTTCACGAAAATCCATATCCATACTAATATTATAAATGCATAAGTGTGTCTGTCTGTCTGTCACCTCTTCACGTTTAAACCGCTGAACCGATTTAGATGAAATTTGGTATAAAGATAGTTTGAGTCCCGGGAAAGGACATAGGATAGTTTTATCCCGATATTCCCACGGGATCGAAACTTGTGCGGGTGAAACCGCGGAGCACCGCTAGTAATAAAATAAAATCTAATCTAACAGCAGCTTGTATTGTGCTCCCTCTACTTTTTCCACACAATTCTGTTTTTCGCTAGTATCGGCCTAATAAAATAAAATATGATATTTTTAAGTAGCATTAATAAGTCAACGCTGAAGTTCTGTTAAATTGCCAATCTAATAATAAAAGATACCTACTTATGCATAACCTTAAAAAAAATAAAAAAATATCGTAAAGACGTTAAAAACGTAGACTTTAAGACGAATTGCTGTTATTACTTATAATAAGTAGGTAGGTATTCAATTCTGACCTCATTACCAAAACTGAAATTTACCATTTAGTTTTTCAATTAAAAATACCAAAATCCAATAACCAAAACACACTATAAACTAATTACATCCTCAAAAAATAATCCTTAAGGAAAATTGCAAAATTGAGGTAGAGCCACTTTCCTGCCGCACCGTCTCGAGACCACACACGACGAGCGTACACGCTCCAACCAGATATTTCGTTTAATCCGACCACCAACTTACATTTACCGTCTACCAAACTATTTTTCAACCAACTTCTTCCACATTATGCAGTTTCACAACCGCAAAATTAAAGTTGTCGAAGCACGAGACGAAACCACGATATCTTTCAACCTAAATTAATGGAATATCGAATTTATTTTGATGGAACTAAGGTTGGTATTAACTGTAAAGATATGTTGGTAAAAGATTACGTGTCCGAGGTGTAGCGAATCGGACTTTTTTTTTTTTGTATCACGATTTCGCAATTTTAAAGGTGTTAGTTGTATGTCAGTACTTGTAAGGTTACTAACTCGAAAATTATCAGTTATCACACTTATATCACTAGTATTGCTAGGTTTATTCCAAACGATTGATTTGCTGAACAAATCGTTGGATTATGTTTTTGGGCGTTTTTCAAATTTGTTGACCATTGCCAAAACATAATGTCCACTGACTTATCAATTAACTTATTAAATAATTATTAGTCAAAATATCATGTTTAAAATGGCAATCGATAGCACATTTCAAGAAAAGTAAAATAAAACAGAAAAATAATTTAAAATATACACTCAATTTAAAAAAAATTATAATATGTAGCATTAGTTACCCCAATTTCACGATGTCCCATGCATACTTTCCTAACTTTGAAGTGTATAATCCCCAAATATATAATTAAAATCACTAGGCTCGTGGTAAAACAATATGAAATTATGTTTTTTATGTCTTTTAACTGGTTGTTATATCAAAATAATAAAATTATATAATAAAAGTGTTACTAACTGGAACTACAGTGCTCTATACAAACTCATTTTTTGGCTCAACTACTTGTTCAATTACAAAACAATTGGTATTTTCAAAAAGCTCATTTAATAGGCTATCCAAAAATTAAAAAATTAAATACAAAATTATTAAAAAAAAATAGCGTTCCGGTTAGTAACGGTCAACAAATTTTAAAAACGCCCTTTTCCGTATAACATCGATTTGTGCTTATTAGGTATACTTGGAGCAGTGGTGGCCCAGTGGTATCGGCCGCGACTTACGAGTTGTAGGTCGTAGGTTCGAACCCAGACAGGCGCTTTACTTTGTGTGAATTATTTCATCACCACTGCTCTCAAAACGGTGAAGGAAAACATCGTGAGGAAAACGGGCATGTCCTAGAACCAAAAATTCGTCGAATTGTTGGTTCTAGGACATGTCGGTTTCCTCACGATGTTTTCCTTCACCGTTTTGAGACACCGAGGTTACCTATCTCTAAGACATCGATATTTCACTTTTTCTCTCAATGGGTTGTTACAGTTAATTAATACTTATCTAATTTATTATGACTTGTCACACAATTCATGACAAAAGGATTGAATTACGAATTAAGGACTACTTGACACCATTTTACGTTAATTGCAACTGACATTTTAAAATGGCGGGCTGTCACCGGATTATTTACATATTATCGCTTTTTGCACATGTAGGTTGGACATGGTTGGACATTTTAATAAAATAGTTATCGTGTTTTGACATGCCATTTTCTTTTATGGAGAGTTTTTGTTGCAAAATAGTGCTTTCACTTTGAATTGAGCTTTTATTGACATTGAGGACAATTGTATGTCAAGCGCTTCCTGGGTATAAACTACAATTGATCTTTGACAGTTCAATAACATTCATTGCGTTATTTACGTTGTTGAGCCGACTAATTTTTCGTACATATGAAGCAATGGATTAGCAATATCGTTCAAAATATTTCAGATTGTGATTGATAGTGTGTTACGTAATTAGGGTGCTGGTTATAGCGATAGAAGAAACTTTTGACGTTCGCATGACGTGGACAGGAGGGCGCTGTTGTTAAACATTTGTGTAGGTACCTAATTGTTTTGTGAAATGTATGGAAACAAGATGGCGGCGCTAGTTCCGATTTTGGCCACGCTCCAAAGGAAACTTGTGCCGCTATATCAACCTTAGGTATTTACTGTGGGCCTAGCATGAATGCTCGGAATATATTTTTGAAGTGTTAAATATTTTTTGAAGTGAAAACTTCTTTAGGCGCGTTGGGCATTTTTTGAGATGGGAAAAAGCCATTGAGCTTCCGACACTGTTGCTTACACCGCGCTACATTCGGATGTGTTCGGCTGTCCTCGGGATGTATTCGGTTTTAATGTATTTCCGATATGTCAGTGAGTGACGGCAAAGTATTCTGTTTGTGTTTTGTTTATTGTTCAAGTTTTCACTTTTGTCGGCACTCCCGGAGTGTTTTGTTATGTATTTTCTGGTGTTTAATAAAGTACCTATGTAAGTAAATAAATAAACGTAACGTTATATCGAAGGATTTTACGATTGAAAATACTCATTTCGCATACGTTTAGGAATTTATTATTTAAGTAGGTAACTACTTAGTTTTATAGACTATATTCATATCTATGGGTGAATTGTGCTTGTCGCAAAACTAGTTCTTTTTGTGTTTTTTCTTTGCGTCAAAGTTTCCCGCAAATAAAATATTCTTTCTTCTATCTTCTAAGTATCTGTTCTTTTAAAAATTTAAACCATAATGCTATACCCGGCTATACCTACTTAGGAAAATCATGTTTTCAATTCAAAACGTCGCGCTGCTTTTGCTTCTGGCTGGGTAATGTCTTTGCCAAAGCATGAGCTAGCAGCGTTTTGCTTGTAGAGATGTAAAGGAATAAACCTTTTCCTAGGGCGTCTGTTTCTAGCAAAAAAATACTGAATTCAACACTGAATGACTGCCATCTGACTTGTGCAATGTAATCTATTATAAAATTGATAATCGTTGAATGCCTGTCCTGTCGTTGAATGCCTGTCCACAACTAAACCACAGATTACTAAATAGTTACACTAAACATGGACGTAAGGAAATTACTCCAATAAGATCCTTAATCAAAGATTTTGATCAAGAAAAAACTTAAAACTGGTGCGAAAACACAATCTTGATACATTGAACACAGTCCATCATTTATGGGAAAATCGACATAAAATAAAAAAGAAGTTGATAGCTACAATAAATTTTGATCGCACTAAATACGTTTCAAAGTGTTATTTGCAACACCTAGAGACCTCAAAAAGGAAAATAACGGTCACAACCACACAACCTTAGACTCATTTGACGTTTAAATTGGCGGGAAAAATGCAAACGTCACTTTGACAGTTAACTTTTTTTTGTTCCTCCCGCGGCCGCGTTCCGTTCACCGTGCTAATGCTTAGTGGAAACATTAAGAAGTTGCGTATAAGGAATGCCCACATACAGCCTGTGTCCTGTTGATAACTATCAAACAAAGTTGTTTTTATTACAGCTAATTTTAAATAATATGATTTTTTATTAAAGAAATATGTTTCAGCTGTTTCGCTATAAGTTTTAGTAAAAACTGGATATTTTTATAGCAATGTGTCAATGTTTATCCATCATTTTTATCTTTACACATTTATTTTGCACATGGCCGCTAATAAGAACGCACCTCGTTCATTTTAGTAAGCGGCTGAATGATAAATTGTGGTAACTTATAAGCCCAGTAGGTTGCCATTCGTGGCTACTTATAGAAAAGTATGTAGTTATAATAAAAAGTAATGCGCGTCTGTCTTTTCACATTTTATTTATCTACACGCCTTTTTTACCAAAGGGGTACCTATTGGGTAGACGTATGTATAGGTACCAATAGTACACTGTAGGTATTTCGCCAGTTACATAAGTTTAAGTCCCATATACTTAATAGGGGCGAGCCTATTGCCATCAACCGGGCACAAATCCAGACTCCGGGCTGCTACTGAGAAATAGTGAGGTTTATTAAAGGCTACAAACCTTTGCTATCGGATTTCTTTTAAGACTCAATCCCCACTGAAAGAGCAGCGGCCGGCAGCGGCCATTATCCATAGCCAAAGCCATTTGAAGGCACAGGACAGCGCGGCGCCGCGAGGCTGCACGAGCCTTCTAGCGACTAGTCAAAAGGAGGAAAGTCACTTCTCTCTCACACAAGCTCTTTCAGTGTGGATTGACCCTTAACCATAGGTAATCCTCTTTTTGAGGAAATATATGAATATGATGCCGAAAAGAAAAGGGTCTGCTTTCCGAGATGAACGTTTGTGACAAGAAGATAAACGCAAGAATAAATGGTATATCTATTTAAGCAAGTTTTTAATTCAGGATAAATCTAGTTTATCATAGTGTGACACGGTACCCTATAAACTCGTGGTTAAATAATAACGCCGGTCGATCAAAGGTTTAGCTACTCTTGATGAGGTCGGTCCGTGGATGGGTGACCATCCATTACATATCGAGACCCCTCCGTGCCTCGGAAAGCACAATAAACCGTAGGGCCGGCTATCATTTTTAGATCTTTGAAAGTTCGTTACGGGTAGTCAGAAGCCCAAAAGACTGACAACCAGTCTTACCAAGGGGTAGTTATCATGTTACCTACCCAGTAACTGCTACTGCTGCTGTGGAGGTCAGATAGGCAGTCGCTCCATGTAAAATACTGGTATTCAGCTGCATCCGGTTAGACTGGAAGCCGACCCATAGTTAGGAAAAGGCCAGGCAGATTGACTAACGGTACCTACCCTAAAAGCGTCTCTAAAATACCCAAATTCAGAATTAATTAATTACACGGTAATATTATAAAAATCGATGGTTTTACAACAAAATTGGGCACCATTAAACTTTATGGTAGACATCAATAAAAACCACCATCAAATTATACAAAAAAGTAATCAAATTCGCTAATTGAATTATTTAAATGATTAATCAACATTTTTTGTGGGTCACTACTAACGATTCGCGAGTGTGAAAACAGTATTTTTAACCTATGAATTTACATACATAAAGATTTTGTCCTAGAATATGTAGACTGATAAAAACCTCATAGCATAATTAGTGTTCCCACTGCTGGGACACAGGCCTCCTCTCTCTGAGAGGGAGTGGGCTGCAATCTACCACGCGAGCCCAGTGCGGGTTGGTAGATGTCACATGTCTTCGAATTGTTCTCTCTCTCAGTCTCTTCGTCCCTCGGTTGACGTAACCACGTCAACGTGAAAACTACCTTTTGGAAGGGGCGATACGGAGGAATATTTCGACGTCATATTTAAGTGTTTTTAATAGTTATAGTTAGGATAAACATTTTCAGAAAACTTTTAAATTATTGACTGTGTCATACGAAACTTAGGGAGCTTTTAACATTATTATAGCTCAGCTCTCTGAACAAGCACACGGTTGTCCGTTCAATGGCACTTGGGAAATAATATCTAGAGCAATGGGCAAATAGAAATCATCAAAATGATGCACAGTATTACTTAGGCACGACGATATATCAAGCTATAGATAACCAATATAAGCCGACTTCTGATTGTACGAAAAACCAATTCAATTCGAGGTCAGCTAAAACTGGAAACGTATAGCTTGATGTTTCGGCGTGTGTGCTATAAGATACGGGCAATAATGTTCGTAATTTTGACTCCACCTAAGCATGGGTTTTAAGCCGAACGGATATCGATCCGATAAAATGTCGTTAAAAACTAGTTCTTAAAGTAAATGCGACACGATCAAACGCGGTAAATATAAGAAGTTTTATTACTACAGCATCCTCTGGAAGAGAAAATACCTAGTGTGATCTTTCTAAATATCTATAAATTCAGCCTGTCCTTTCCCATTTCCTCACACTTCTGTCCAGTGATCCCTTGGGACCCAACCCGTGGTTTTTTTAGCCCACAACTCCTCTGACATGCGACAAACAAGTCCGGCCCAAGTCCACTTAAGGGGGATGCGATGACATTTGAAGTATTGGTGATTCTAATGATTCTTTAAAGTCATATTTGTTATGGTCGCGAACATGTCAATCTGACACTGATATGGAAAATGAAAAACAACGTAAGAAAATTTGAATTTCGCGGGGTACCATACCATACGTAATACAGTTGATAAAAAAACAATTAAAGATCGAAAGCCTAGATTCTGCCGAATATTCAACTACAAGTACAGACGCCAGCACATCAAGCTACCCAAAACTGTCAAATTTTCCCAATCAACCTTGAACCTTTTTCAACTTTATCGCTGCAGCTTAAGGTTCAAAGTTGATTGTGAAAATTTTACATTTTAAGGTAGCTTGACGTGCTGGCGTCTGTACATACCGAGACCCGAGACCTCTCCGTGCCTCGAAAAGCCCTAGATTCGTGGTTCTTTGACAGTTGTTACGTTAGAAGCCCGAAAGTCTGACAACCAGTCTTACCAATGGGTATTGTGTTTGTGCTACCCAGTAACTGGGTTGCAGAGGTCATATAGGCAATCGATTCATGTAAAATTCTGGTATTGAGTTGCATCGGGTTAGACTGGAAGCCGATCCTATCACAGTTGTAAAAAGTCTAGGCAGATGATTCAACTAAAAGTAAGAGACATGTAATTTTTAGAAACATACAGATAAGCATTTTCGTTAGGACGTTATTACTCACCCGACCAAGAAAGTATTTTAATAGGCGTTCGAATAAATTGGCGTGACAAAAAATTTGTAGGGGAGCGGCCGCGTTCCCCTAGCGTTATTTTGGAGGTGTCATGTAAGGTTTACACTCCAATTTCTGTTCGTTCAATTGTTTGAAATGTTAAAAGTAGACGTTTATTTTATAATATTTTTGTAACACAAGATCAGTGATGGCCCAGTGATAACTACCGCGGCTTACGAGTCGTAGGTTCGAACCCAGACAGGCACTTTACTTTGTCTAAATTATTTCATCACAACTGCTCTCAAAAAGTCAAAACGGTGAATGAAAACATCGTGCGGAAACCGGCATGTCTTAGAACCAAAAATTCGAAGACATGTGACATCTAGGCTTGTGTCCCAGAAGTGGGAACACTATAAGCTGATGCATGCTAAAGAAAGATTGCCGGCCGGATTGGAACAGGACAAATCAATTTATTTTCTCCCGATTTCTAAATGCGGTATCAAATCTCAGATTAGTAGATAGCTATATTAGCTGTTTTGATAGGTTAACCAGCCATAACAACAACTATAATCAGATCACAAGAGTTGAAAATGGATTTGTTTGAATACAGCTTAACAAAACTGCATCATTCTCAATTCTGCACTGAAAAAATTTCTATTGAAAATCGCCCTAAACAACTGTCAAACGTTATAATACTGACAAATGCAGACTTCAAACTGCTATTGCGAAATCTCCAATGGAAAAAAAATACTGGCGACCAGCACACTAAAATTGTGTAGGTATTACTTTTGTTTCATAACAACCCAAGGGTTTTAATGGAAGAGTAATGGATGTCCTGCACTCTTAATGCAACGTAAGTAACTCTTTACTTTGGCAACTTTCACGTCACCCACACGGTAAGGGAGAGTCTATATATTCTTGCTATCCCAGCTAAACCTCAACATAACGTGGGAGTAATTAACACAGACTAATATCGCCAATAATTTATAGCCCGCTTTCCCATAGCTCTTGTTGCTACTAATAATATATTAATAGAAGTACAATCTCGCGTGGTTGTTTATGCAAAATCGTAATTTTGTTTTGTATAATCAGAAACCTCTCCAAATGAAAGGTTGGGTTCGTAGAGTGGAGTATCGAATCGCTTCTGCGCTACTTTTCAGTGTACGATTTCTGCAGGTAGCTAATATTTTCAATTTAACTTTTTGGGATGCATGAAGAAGCCTCCTCGTGTAGCGCAGTTTGTTCCTCCAGTTACTCAACTGAACCGAGCGCTCGGCGCATCCTGGACAGTCACACCCAACACCTTATTTGACTGGGCAACTCTCCCCGCGACCACCCTCCCACCGGAGTCCGGCGTCAAGCAGCCTGCTGTGTTTCGTCGATGCGTATAGGAGTTCCAGTGCCTTAGGCATCTTCTGGGCACGCTCGTTCCATCATAGACCTCATCTATTGCTTTCCATCAGGCGTGATCGAGGTCAAGAGCGGGCCAATTTAGCAATAAAAAGAATATAAAAAATGCCTAGATTATTTTATGTCTGTTGGTGTTAATAATTAAAAGTTAACCACAGACGGGCAGTCGCTCCATATAAAATACTGGTATTCAGCTGGATCCGGTTAGACTGGAAGCCGAACCCAACATAGTTGGGAAAAGGCTAGGCAGACAGCCAGGCAAACTTAAATGTAAACCAGAAGGGCAACACTAGTGATCCAGGATCACAATTTTTTTTGAATTTATTAAAAGAAACTCAAAATATTGACAGAAAATAATTACTTTTTAATTACCTATTACCGTACACATAGGTATCAAGGGTTGCATTGCTCAAATATGGCAAATCGGTACCTAGGTAATAAAAACATGCCTCCGAAAAATCAAATAGGTCGCAAAGTTTCGACGAATAGTTTGGCAAAATTCTAAATGAATTTAAGTTTCCCGAGGCACGGATATCACAGAATCTTCAGAAAATTTCAAGTTTTAACGACAGCTAAAACATCTATCGACGCCATTTAAAAATTAAAGGTGTACACAGACCATTTCCACCAACGAAAAGCAATCTTACATTTGAAAAACTAATTAAAACACCGCCCGCAACGATCTTAAAATCATAAATCTTGTTACAAACAAACAAACAGGCAAACTTTACTACGTCTTATAAACGTCTGTGTGTTTGTGTGTCTGTAATTTATATATTATTGTTTGGGCATGTTTTATTGACGATTTATCACGTTTGCCCGGAGGCAAAGTTACATAATTATTTGGTAATTCTGGTTTTCCCGGGCTAAATGCGTGGCGGCATCAGGATACGGATGCTTTTCACCATCAGCCCATAACAGTCCTGAAAACGGTGAAGGAAAACATCGTGAGGAATCCGGCAAGTCTTAGAACCAAAAATTCGAAGACATGTGACATCTACCAACCCGCACTGGGCCTGCGTGGTAGATTACAACCCTCTTCCTCTCGAAGAGAGAGGAGGCCTGTGTCCCAGCAGTGGGAGCATTATAGGCTGATTATGCTATAACAGTCCACTGTTGAATCTAGGTATCTCTAATCGCATGCCATTTATCTCGATCTTCTTAGCTTCTCTCATCCAGTTGCTGTTCAAAATCATCCCCGCCTATATACCTGCGGTGATCGCTAAGCCTAACCTGAGGCTATTGACGTGGTCTTTTGCCTACCTTACATTTGGTTTTTCTTTTCTACACTAATAAAAGAAAATTAAGTTAATTAGTTACTTTTTTTTTGCATTCTACGTATGTAACTAACATTTAATAATAATAATAAATGAACAACAAAAATACCCTCGCCAATCCTAACAACAAAAGAAAAAGTTTATTTATTCATTTGATACCCTTTATATGATGAGTTTATCATGAATTTTGACTTTTGAACCTGGTCTTCCAGAAAACGTTGGCTAGTAGTAGATACCTTTCCATACTAATATTATATGCGACAGTCTGTCTGTCTGTTACCTCTTCACGCTTAAACCGCTGAACCGATTTTGATGAAATTTGGTATAGAAATAGTTAGTAGATCCTGTGGGAACATTCCGATGTTCCCACGGGATCGACACTTATGCGGGTGAAACCGCGGGGCGCTGCTAGTAATTTTAATATACCCATAAACAATAATTAGGTACCCACCATTCATTCTCGCACTTAAATAACAAACTACAGATTAATAACAAACAAAGAACCAACGCTTTAATACACAAACAGCGTTGTATCACGATCTCCTTAATCATTTAGTAGATGCGCGATAAACAATGCGCGTGCGACGCTCCAGGTTGTTAGCGCCATCTAGCGGCCGTTGCGTGAATTAGATGACGTTTGTTTGACAGGTCGGGTGGGGGTTCGAATTTTGATGCGTTGTTGTTTTTCTTTGAGGCGTCCGTGGCTAAATAATAACAGCCGCACAGGTCGATCGATCAGGTTAAGCTACGATTGCCGCGGTTGGTCTGTGGATGGGTGACCATCTTTACATACCGAGACCCTTCCGTGCCTCGGAAAGTACGCTAAGCCGTTGGTCCCGACTGTCATTCCTGGAACTTTGACAGTCGTTACGGGTAGTCAGAAGCCCGAACGTCTGACAATCAGTCTTACCAAGGGGTATCGTATTACCTAGTAACTGGGTTGTGGAGGTCAGATAGGCAGTCGCTCCATGTAAAATACTGGTATTCAGCTGCAACCGGTTAGACTGGAAGCCGATCCCAACATAGTTGGGAAAGGGCTAGGCAGATGATGATGATGTTTTTCTTTTGTCCTGCTGCTTTGTTACCTATATCATCATTCATCATGATAATTTAATTCCTATTAGTAGTTACCTAAGTAGGTAGAGCTCATTGATACAGGATTCTTCAAGGAAAGTACTAATAGTAAAGCTATTTCTGCCGCCAATCAACATTGTTGTATTCCGGTTTGGAGAATAGCATAATCAGCCTATAATGTTCCCACTGCTGGGACACAGGCCTCCTCTCGGTGAGAGGGAATGGGCCGTAATCCACCACGCGGGCTCACGGGTTGATAGATGTCACATGGCTTTGAATTTTTGGTTCTAGGACATGCCGGTTTCCTCACGATTTTTTGCTTCACCGTTTTGAGAGCAGTTGTGATTAATAATCTACACAAAGTAAAGCGCTTGTCTCAGCGGATTGAACCTATGACCTACAACTCGTAAGTCGCGGCCGTTACCAATGGGCCACCACTGCTCCTCTCCCTTCGTTTGGAGGGTATTTGTGAAATCAATACCTACAAATAAAACCTTCAAAAATCAACTCAGTCTATCGCAGTCCACTGCTGGACATAGGCCTCTCCTAGACTGCGCCACAACACCCTGTCCTCCGCCTTCCGTATCCAGTCTGTCCCAGCCACCATTTTTGAGGTCGTCTCTGGGTTGTGTGTGAATAAAACCTTATTTTAACATTCTTTTTAACCACGGAGGTGTAGATATACTCAATGAGCGATCACTGAGAAAATGATACCAACATACCAGCACAAGAAAAGAATAATTTACCAACACAACAAGGTGCTAGAACCTCACATAACTGGATAAATCTCTGCCATTCACATTTGAGGCGATAAATAACATGATTAGATATGATTATTCACACATTTTAAATGGAAACATTGTCGCTTTATGCTAATTCGAGCTTTGTTTTCCATAGTAAGCTTGTTCGACGAAGTAAACAAAAGAATAGCGTTTGGCAAGTTGCTCTATCAGTGTTGTGAGGAAAGAAAAACGAATTTTCTTGAAAATCAAAATGGCTGCCGAAGAATTTCAGTGATACAGTGTTTTTATCTCACTAACGTAACTAAGTTTGCAAGCAAAGTCACCACCAAAAACATTCGTTTCGCATCAAATTAAATACCTATACACAATTTTTTTTATTACTGAATGGGCCCGCTCTTGACCTCGATCACGCCTGATGGAAAGCGATGGATGAGGTCTATGATGGAACGAGCGTGCCCAAGATGCCTAAGGCACTGGAACTCCCACGCATTGACGAAACGCAGCAGGCTGCTTGACGGCCGGACTCCGGTGGGAGGGTGGTCGCAAACCAAGCGGGCGTTAGCCCTACCACCGAAAAGGAAGAATTGGCAGTCAGATAAGGTGTTGGGTGTGACTGTCCAGGATGCGCCGAGCGCTGGTTCAGTTGAGTATCTGGCGGAACAAACTGCGCTACACGAGGAGGTTTCTTCATGCATCCCAAATACACTATTTTTATCATATGAAGCGACACGGGCTTCACTTGTGATAACTAAGTGTACAATGTGTGCGTGAAGATGAGTAGCGTCAGCACATAACACAC
Source organism: Hydraecia micacea (assembly GCA_914767645.1). Lineage (NCBI taxonomy): Eukaryota > Metazoa > Arthropoda > Insecta > Lepidoptera > Noctuidae > Hydraecia > Hydraecia micacea. The sequence goes on along the minus strand of OU611802.1, from coordinate 1,978,899 downwards.
ACACACACACACACTTCCTACTTCGCTGTTGTCTCGGACGGTACCGAGAGATCCTGCGTTTACGCACACATTCACAGCGATGAATTGAAAACAGCAACATCTAACACAACACAGCAGAGCAACGACATACAAAAGAACAGAGAAAGCAGTAGAACCCCGCCAAAAGGCTCAACGATGAAGCTCGACCCGAACCAACCTGGCAGCAAGGTCGTTAAAAGATGCCAATCCATAGATATAATTACCCATCTCTCCACTAGTCCAATGCTTGCTCTAGGATGCAAATCCGGTAGGCTCTTAAATCCTTACCTATCCTTCGGGCAAGTCTATCCTACCATTACCGCGCCCCCCGGTCTATTCTTTGATACGCAATGGGCGCTGTAGCACCATGAACATGAGGCTACAGGAGTTAGTGCGAATCTTGGAGTTCATTCGATTAATCGAGTCTGGTTTAACCATGCTGGGATCGGTGCAATTCATTCATTCATAAAAGTTACTTAGATGAAAAAAAAAAGAACGCGAAAACGAAGTAATAATGTGGGCAGGCGATACGATGCGACGGGATGGGTCGGGGGAGGAAGAAATTTTACGCGGATGAAGTTACGGGCAGACGCTAGTTTTTTTTTTGTATAAAATCATAATAAATTACGCTATAACCAAAATATCACTAATGAGCCTCAATTGTAACAAAAGACATATTAATTACACTTTAAGCATAATTACAGCATTTATGTAAACAAAATTACTTCAGGGTGAGAGAGCCAATTAATGGTTTAGGTAATTATTTATCATTAAGTAGTGGGGAAACTGGAAAATGGTTTTCTTTGGATTTATTGTTACCTTTGTTATGGCTTCGATTACTTACATTTATTAAAAGAAAAGTGTGTATACTATAATATTATGATATTTGGGTACCTACTTACTCGTACTAATATTGAGTTTCAATACCTATTTAATGTCAGAAATGTAAAGTTGTTCTCTGAAATTTAATTATAGGTACAAGATTTTTTTATTAATGTTGCTATATTTATGTCCTGTTTGTATTTTCTTTATTTACCCAAATAAAACGCCTGCCTAGCTAGGCTCGAACCCATGACCTACAACTTGTAAGTCGAGGCCGTTACCAGTGGGCCCCTCTGCTCTCAAAAACAGTGAAGGAAAACATCGGGAGAAACTGGCATTTTCCAGAACCAGCAAATTTAAGACATGTGACATCTATCAACCCGTACTGGGCCTGCGTGGTAGATTACAGCCCACTCCCTCTCACAGAGATAAAGCCTGTGTCCCAGCAGTGGGAACATTATAGGCTGATAATGTATGTTTTCTTTTTTCTAAAAATTAAATACCTGCATAAAGTTTTCTGCATGCCTACATATAGTTTTCTCAAACTCAGCTATGTAGAATTACAAATAGTCAAAAGTAACCTTAAAATAACACTAGCATGGTCCTCACATGACCAAGATTATAATTCTGGACTTTAAAGAAACTGTGACCTGAGTTTGTTTCGGCCTTTCTTCTCAGAGTAGTCGGATATGAAACGCCGACCTCATCTAGTTTTTAAAATACGATTGACGTGTAAAAGTGCTTGCACAAATCTGCACTTACAAAAATAAACATAATCACCCATTTCACATAGAATAGAATACTCTTTATTATGTACACCATATAAATTACAGACATAAATATAGACACACACACACACACACACACACACACACACACATTTTAAACAACAACAAGACTCTTAATGAAATATATATTTTTTTGCTATTTATTTACGTAATCAAGATAATATTTACATAATATAAGTTATTTAACATTTACAATAATAATATGTCTGTATATGAAAAAATAAAAGTATCAAGAAATTCGTCCGCATCGCTATAAATAATTTGAATGAATCGTTGCAAACAACTTTGTGGTAAGTACATTCATTCATTGAATTTAACTTCACGTAACCACAAACGATGAAAAGCATTCAAAACGTATGAAAAGTTAGTAACCCCTTCATATTATTTATTTTATTTTTAGTGTTAACTCAGCCCACGGATCCGTTTATTTATAAAGATATATGAAAGGTTCTTTTTCAAGCACATTTAACTTTGAAATCTGCTCAGTATAAATTATTATCCACGTGCTGTGAATGATGATGACTTTGACAATAGATTACGGGTCGTCAGAAGCCCGATAGTCTGACAACCAGTTAAAGACTGGTTGTATTACCAAGGGGTGTCGTATTACCCAGTATAGTCCTCCATATCGATAGGACTCTGGTGGGTGGTCGCAAACCAGGCGGGCAACTACCACCGCAAGGGAAAAATTGGCCAGTCAAGTAAGATGTTGGGTGTGACTGTCCAGGATGCACCGAGCGCTCGGTTCAGTTGAGTAACTGGCGGAACAAACTGCGCTACACGAGGAGGCTTCTTCATGCATCCCGTCCATAATCTTCCATGATCAGCAAGTTTGCCAATGCCACTGGCATATAGCAAGGCCTCATTTATTTCCTCTTACAATTAGGTATATATCCTTGCATATGTAATCTTCGCAACAACTACGTCATCGATATCGATAACATCAACCACAAACTTTGATCTTGAATCCCAAATAAGGACTCAATCACATTTAACCAAAAATTTATCAAACATCCAACACGTCCACTGCCATTGTTCAGTTATTTCGCCAAATAATCACCAACTACTTCTTCCATTTCAATAACATGATTGTTAATAACTCGACAAGTCCACAATTGTTCGCTCGTAGCTAAAGACTCGATAATTTATCGAATAATCACCGCAATGAGTCATTTCCTTCCGCTGAGTTCTACAATTTGCGAGAGTTGACAACCATTACAAATAAATGCATACGGCTATATATGCTGACAGACCCTGTGTGGTTTTAACATCTCGCTAAGACTCTCAGGAGGCCAGCAAAAACGAAAAAAAATCGAAAGAACACGAAAACGAAGTAATAGCGCGGGCATGCGATATGATGCGATGCGATGGGTTGCGGAAACAAGAGATTCTACGCAGATGAAGTCACGGGCAGAATCAAGCTTTTGTATAAAATTAGAGTTGACAACCATAACAAATAAGTGCATACGACCATATGCTGACAGCTCCTGTGTGGTTTTGTCCACGGAATAGACTAAAGAGGCGGTTTCTTTGTAGTATACATCAGAAATGAAATTATCCGGAAAAGAACCGGGTTTACCAACATATCATCATCACCTAAGGCTTTACAGCCGCGAATGGGCCATAGCCAGGACTAGCATATTTCTCTAAAGTCACCTATTTTCGGCTTTTTCTCTCCAATTTCTCACCCCAGCAGTTCTTAAATCAGGGTCTACGTTATCCAACCATCTAAGCTTAGGCCGCCCTCGACTTCTCCGACCATCCGGTTTGCTATCCATTAAACGTTTAGATGCTCTGGTGTTGTCCATTCTTGCGACATGTCCTGCCCATCGAAGACGTCCTACTTTGATGGTTTTAAACATACTAGGCTCGTTGTACATCTCGTAGAGATCATGTTTGTACCGCCATTTTCCAGAACTGCACCGAAAATGCGCCTGCGGATTTTTTTGTATGCAAAAGCTATTTACCGACATAGTTTTCGCATAAACTTGTTTTCAAAGCTACGAAAACCTTGCAGCAAGCATCAAACATTGTTGGGAAAAGGCAAGATGCATAGTAATGCCTATATAGCATATATAACCTCACTCATTTTCTGCAAAGCTGTTCAATTTAATGCGTTTCCTAATGTCATGTCTTGTGATATGATCGGTTTTTAGCTGTTTTGGACAACCAGTCATAACAACCAACACGAGACGTGACAGCTTCACTGATAAGAGATTTGATCAGGGTTTCAGAAGCCAGGTATTAATAAGCTATAGAAGATCGAGTCGCATGTTTTGAGTTATGCGACTGTTGCCTCAAATAGATTAAATATTGATGTAATTTATTTTTCAGCTTATGCACAATTACTTTGTGTAAATTATTTCTTCACCACTGCTCTCAAAACGGTAAAGGAAAACATCGTGAGGAAACCGGCATGTCCTAGAAAAAAAAATTCGAAGACGTGTGACATCTACCAACCCGCACTGGGCCCGCGTGGTGTATTACGGCTCACTCCCTCTCACAGAGAGGAGGCCTGTGTCCCAGCAGTGGGGACATTATAAGCTGATTATGCTGTATGCTAAATGTTCGATTCGTGCATGCATAAAAATATTTCATTGTCATTAGGTATGTGTTGTGTGCATAATACATAATAGTGATTAATGTATTTCATGATTACATTCAAGATACATAATACAACTTATAGGGTATCGGGTCTAGAAGTGTGAAATGTTTATTAATCCATTAATTGTTTATTTATTAGAATAATTAATAATTTATAGTCTACAGTTTAATACATAAATATGTTCATTATATTTATTTATCGCCCTCAGATGTCTCCTATATTTTATGTTATGACTAGCTTCTGCCCGGGACTTCGCCCGCGTGAAATTTCTTGCCCGACCCACCCCGTCGCATCGCATCGCCCGCCTGCGCTATTACTTAGTTTTTGCTTAGCGTTCTTTCTGACTTTTTTTGTTTTTGCTCGGCTTCTAAGGGTCTTAGCTTGATGTTAAATAACTTATAGCCTTCTACAAGAATTGGGCTATCAAATTCAAAAACAAACAAACAACTCTTCCGCTTTATTATTTCTCCTTGAGCCTCGACCAACACCTGTGGAGGCTCTCGTTGGGCAATTGGATCAAGGGCTTGATTCAGAAAGCAGTACTTCTGGACACGGCTCGCGTTGTCAGGAGGTTCCTCTCCCTGGAGCACTGACCGCCGGTAGCTTGGACCCTGTTCCCGATACCGGTGGGCTACTATTATTATTATTGTTTATTTATTAACTCAACATCACTATCATTACAGGAATTTCCTAATTCAATAGTGTGGCCATAATTTCAGTTTTATTATTTACAATAACATATTCTGTGCATCGTGGTTTTTGTGAACTCACTCAGAGAACAAGTAAAAAGATCTATACTGTCTGCTACGTCATTAAGTACACGCAAGGTGCGCGTTATAGGGGCTTTACTCAGTAGATTGGTCCTACTACTGGGTACCGCCAATAAACGTGGCTGTCGCCTACGCAATACATAATTGTCGGGCACACACAGGTTTATTTCTTTTAATATACCTGGGTTTGAAGTCTTGCCACGTAATAATTTAAAAATATAGGTAGCAAGAGCTAGATATATATATTATAGATAGATTAAGTTACATTCTTCATTAAAATATTCTAAGGACGACAACTGGTGGACGCACCCTATTGTATGACACATGTAGGTATATACAATCATATACAACTGTGTATACATAATGGCGATCAATTTAAATATTAAATGATTAATTGGTTAAAAACATTAATTCATGAATATGTATTGTTTAATAGAATACTTATTATTATTTTTGCTTTCGCATGATTTTATTTAAATAGTGTTTTGTATAAAGAAAAAAAAACCTACGTTTAAGATAACTTAACAAGTAAACTATTTTATTAATTACCCTGCCGCACGGTAAACAAAACTTGACAAAACATGGAGATTTCGTTATTTTAAGTAAGTTTAATATTAATGTATTATACAGATAAGCCTTTTGGAATAAAAACTCTAAATTAAAATGATTGTGAAAATTGCACCAAAATCCGTTGCGTTGTTTAAAAGTGCAACGCGGTCGCGAAGATAGACACGAAAGGAGTTTTTAATTCGTCAAAGTATTTATTTCAAATTTGCGGCCCGTCCCAGCTCCGCACGGGTGCAATTAGTTTTTTTTTTAATTTTCCAAATTTTCTTTTATACAAACCTTGTCCTGGCAATACCGAACACAACAAAAAATAATTATCCAATTTGGTGCAGTCGTTCGGAAGTTATGCGCGTACATATTACATTTCGGTGATCCATTTTTATTTATACTTACCTATAGATAAGGACTAGCTGACCCAGCAAACTGCATAGCGCCTCAGAATCATTTTATACAAAATGTATGAGAAAATGAATTATCTTCATTATTTTTTTTCGTGATTTTTACCATGTTTTAATAGTGCTTCTGCTATTCGAGACGGAGACAAATCCAACAAATCAAAAATCATAAAATTCTTGAGTTATAAAAATGGTGTAACTAACCCGACTTTGTTTTATCTACAAGATATGTATAGGTAGGTATTCGTCGTTTACTTATTAATTCTATCATTTAACTTTGTCTAGACGTAATTCTAATGGTAATTTATAATACCTACCTATTGTTTTTGTACATTATTTCCTTTATTTAATTAAATACATATAAATTATATTTTTAAATACCTATTAGAATATAAAAAATAAAAATAGTAGATTGTTTGCCAAGGGAGCAAACAACTATTAAGCGAGAGTGTTTCTTTACGTACGTAAAGGACGTCACTCGAGCTTAAAATAGTGTTGTTCCCGAGGTCGACACTACTTTTTATCACCCTCTATGAACTGCAACTTAATAAGAATAGTGCGTTTCTTTATTTACATACGATTTTGAGTAAACAATTACGAACGAAGGCAGAATGTCTTTCGCGCGTTTTTTATCTTTTCACAAACTTTTCTTTTTTAATTTGTCTCGCGCGCGTTTTATTTTATCATAATATAGCCTGTTACTTGTTCATACAATGTTCGTGATTGATCTCTTTGGTGATTGCAACTTTTACTAACAATATACCTACACATTCCAAATTCAAATCACATTTAGTCCCTAGGGATTATAGAGCTATTTTAGTCCCTGTTTACGAAGAATACACAAGCTCTTTTTGAATAGATGTGATATAAAACCATTTAAAATAGATTTGCCAGCGTATTAAATGAGACCTTTATATAAAATAGGTACCTAGCAGTGGCGAAGGTACCATACAACTCGATTCCCACCGGCTTCCCTTCGAAAATTCAGAACATAACCACTCTATAGTCAATTCATCACTGAAATTTACTTTTGGATTTTTTTTTGCTCCGGCCTACCTCTGTCATGAATTCACCCTTCGCCACTGGTACCTAGGTACTAGCTGCTGCCCGCTATTTTGAATTTTATTATTTTTAATACGAATTATTCAGGATGAATAATAGCCTATATTATCCTTCTCCAAGTCAGCATAATCAATCTATAAAGTTCCCACTGCTGGGACACATGCCTCCTCTCGGATTGGGCTGTAATCTACCACGCGGGCCCTCTGCGGGTTGGTAGATGTCAAATGTCTTCAATTTTTTTTTGTCTAGGACATGCCTGTTTCCTCACGATGTTTTCCTTCACCGTATTGAGAGCAGTGCTGATGAAATAATGTACACAAAATAAAGTGCCTGCTTGAGTTCAAACCCACGACCTCCAACCCGTAATTCACGGCCGTTACCACTGAGCCACCACAGCTCCAAGTCCTAAGCTACCAATCTGTCATTTTATATCTAACGGTTCAGTGGTATAGACGTGAAAACTTGAAAGGTAAACAACAGAAAAAAAGAATTACAGCCTCCTGAACTAAGTATCCTTTTACTTAGTTCAGTAGCCTGCTGTTCAACTTGCCTCTGCCCACTGCTTAGTACAATCATGTTTATTGTATGTCTAATCTTGTGTGTTTTTTCTTTGTACAATAAACTTATTATTATTACTGTCCGCGTTTATAATATATCACACAGTATTGTCACACCTCAACGTACCCCTTCGTTAAAAATAGGCGTCATGTTACGTTTAAGAGTTCACCAATGCTCCAATCGGAATTTAGGAGAAATAAAAATAAAAAGATACGTAGTTGCGGCAAACATGACGCATAAAAGGAACACAAACACAAAAAAATAACAAGTTGGGGAAGAAAATGCGTCACATCCACGCAAAACGGCCGTCAAAATTGAATGGTAAATCAAAGTAAGTTCTTCAGGCCTTTCCTGAGCTATGTCTAGTTTTCCATAGGTTTCAGCGGTTGCCAACTTGTTTGTATTTTCGTTTCAGGATTCTGTATCAAAACGGTGCCAGCGGGATCCTGTTAAGTACTAAACCTATGCCGCCGCCGCCGCCACCCGGGTTTGTCTGTCTTTTTTTAACCTGCTAATAGTTACCTAGCTAATCTATTGCAATTTTAAGTATCTACGCGTTAATATTATAGCCTCTATCTACCATGGATAATTTAAAGAACATAAACTACAATGGTTTTGGTCATACGGAATCTTTTATGGTGCCCAAGACACAGGCTGTGCCTAGTTTGGGACCAAGATATTGTAATTCTGTATTACGAAATAAACGATTTTACTTTACTTTACTTTTCAAGGAGAGTTCAACTCACACTTGGCCGGTTTTCATAACATTATCTTTGTAGGTAAATCAGTTTTAAACGGTGCTTAGAAAGCACCGCTTGGTTTAAAAATAACAAAAATATAACTAATTTAATAAAATTTCTACTTAAAAGCAGAACGGATTTGGAAGAATGAAATTTGGTACATAGATACCTACCTTACCCCCTTACTAATAAACGTTGTATAGCGTCTGTATAGTTACACAACGCTTTGTCTTCTTCTTTCGAAAGTCAAATTGCTGACGACTGAAAGAGACACATCGGTGTGCAACTATCCATTTGATATAATACGTTTATTAGTAGATAAGGGGGTTAGTTTATAACCTAGATTAAACATGTAATAAAATAGATACTTTTATAACGGCCGCACGGGTCGATCGATCAGGTTAAGCTACGCTTGCAGAAGCCCGAAAGTCTGACAACCAGTCTTACCAAGAGGTATCGTATTACCCAGTAACTGGGCTGTGGAGGTTAGATAGGCAGTCGCTTCATGTAAAATACTGGTATTCAGCTGTATTCGGTTAGACAGGAAGCCAACCCCAACATAGTTTGGAAATGGTTAAGCAAAGCAGATGATGACGACTTTTTATCCCGGTAAATGATAACCAGGTGGGTTGTCAATTTGTCAGTGTTATCAATTTATGTACCTATGTTAAATTTGTCTCTGGGCCCAATACTGGAGTCCACGCAGACGAAGTCGTGAGAAGAAGCTAGTTTTATTAAAAATTTTACTTAAAATCTTTTAAATATTAGGTATTATATTTTACAAAGCAGTCCTCGTTTCGTTCCAAAAAGTCGATACAAAGCCTGTTTTTGCTAATCACAAAAATAAAACCTACAAAAATATTGTAGGTTATAAATTATCACCTTTTTATATTTAAAATGCTTTTTGTTATTTAGTCATACGTCTCAATTAATATCTTATTTATTTGTTTAACAATACAATGTGATGACAGCCGGAGAAATATTCATCTTTTTGCATCAAATCATCATCATCTGCCTAGCCTTTTCCCAACTATGTTGGGGTCGGCTTCCAGTCTAACCGGATGCGGCTGAATAGGTACCATTAAGTATTTTACATGGAGCGACTGCCTATCTGACCTCCACAACCCAGTTACTGGGTAATAAGAAACCCCTTGGTAAGAATGGTTGTCAGAATTTCGAGCTGCTGGCGACTAGTAAATACTGTCAAAGATCCACGAATGACAGCCGGGACCAACGGCTTAACTTTTTTCCGAGGCACGGAGGGGTCTTGTTATGTAAAGATGGTCACCCATCCACGGACTTACGACGGCAAGCGTAGCTTAACCTGATCGATCGACCCGTGCGGCTGTAAAACTTAGCCACAAGCCCCTTTTGCATAAATATCATTATTTAAAAGTTTATCATCATAATTTTTCAGCCTGGAATAACCCAGTGCTGGGTGCTTTTAGGGGTCCGGACTCGTGCTTCACCCAGTTTCTCCACCTGGGTGACGCACGGGGACTACGGTCCCGTGATGGGGTTCCGTGCTCCAACTGATGATGTTACTGTAGGTACAGTGATGCAGTAAAATGTCTTCCCTATACTTAGGTATGATTCAAAAGATCACCCAGGTAGGCTTTTCCCGCGACTTTGACGATATCGTCAACCCAACGCGCTTTTAGACGGCCCTGGTTTCTATGGCCTTAAGTACATCTTAAAAAGTTAAATCAAATATCGAATGGTTACTAAATCTGACAACCAGTCTTATCAAGGGTTATCGTGTTACCCAGTAACGGGTTGTGGAGGTCAGATAGGCAGTCGCTCCATACTTACTCGTATTAAATACCGGTATTCAGTTGCTTCCAGTTAAATTGGAAGCAGACCCCAACAAAAAGCTTGGCAGAGAATCATTACATTGTGGGTTTATCATTAGCTATATGACCATTTACTTGATGATTAATTGGCTAATGATATTTTGCTTAGCAGGCACAAGTATTATTACTAGCAACTTAATACGCAAGATAGTCGAGAATTCACTAGATAGTCAGGCTGTGACAGACTGCACTTTCAATGACCACTCTTATGGTTGTAAGATAGACGGAGCTTAGGTACTATTTATGTGTGAAAATGAATCTGTCATATACTTAAAGAACTTGTTCTAACAATTGATCAGTCAGTAACAACCCGCCCTAGCTCCGTAAGGTTTTCACGACTTGACAAAGGTATGTTTAAGAAATCATTACCTATAGGTGTCTATAAAACTTCCGGAACAAATTCTCTAAAGATTAGTGTTACCTACTGTATCAAAATCCGTTGCGTAGTTTAGAAAAATAACGCGGTCGCAGACAGACACGATAAACGACTTTAATTTATAATATGTATAGGTACCTACTTAAGAATAGATTCATTTGATAACAATACAATTTTATGACAACCAGAAAGATGGTCAATACTCGTATTTCTTAAATAGTATTCTTAAAAAAGTTTAATCATAGTATCGAAACATTATACTTAAAACTTTGTGGTTCTTTTTTTTTTTTGTTATGTCAAATTTTCTCGATGATTAATAATTGGCTAATTATATTTTGCTTAACACTATTTAAAATGTACCTATCTGTCATTTGAAAAACCTGTTCAGCAAAAACATGCTTTTTGGTGTTGGTAATAGGTCTTTAGCAAATTGTAGGTAGGTAACTGTATTTAAATCGCGTGTGTCTATGCTCGTCCTTCTATGTGTGAGAAGAGGTCTTTGCCCAGCAGTGGGACAAGATTAGGCTGGTATTATTATAATATCAAACTCAAACCCGGGCACACACAGGCACTTTTGAATTGTCAAAATATAGTCTGCCAGTAAAGTTAGTCAGAAAGTTGAAGCTTGTTGCCCATTCCAAAACGTAGATTTCTATTTAGAAGAACGGAAAAGAATCTCCAAGGACACTCTTTTAAATCAAGATACTTATTACAAAATCCTGTGTATCTTTTATTATTTTCAAATCTAGATTTTCGATACTATCGACATTTTTGTCATTTTCAATCGCGTCGCTAAACGGAATGTGTCTTGTAAATTATATAAACAATAAATCATAATAATCCTACACAGGCAGATGACATAAACTAGAGACGTAGGTAATAAATTAATTTGTGAAACGCTAATGTATCAGGTCATCATTCATTACGGAATTTTAAATGGACGCCCATGATTCATGGTTTAGGAAAATATTTTGGCAATAGCTTTATAAATATTATGAACGGATTTGTTTAATACTTTTATGTAAATAAAAACGATTGAATGCAATGCTCCATTATATTTTTAACAGTTGCCGAGAAGGCCCATAAAGTTAATGACAGACATAATGCTTTTAAGAATATAAAAAAAAAATACTTACGTTTCTACAAAATCCCACTTGATACACTAAAATCAATCCTTCATAACAACAATATTTTTTCTTTCTAAGAAAACTGAACAAACAGTCCATACACTCACTAAACACAGACACTAAACCGAACGCGCCTTAAAAATCTAAAAACAGAATTGTCAAAATCGCGCGGGAACAATTGCATAGACAGACAAAAAAAATGCAGATAAAAAATAATATTGACAGTTAATTGAATTTTTACAAAAGAGGTTTTAACGTTTGGAGCGCTAACTCTATACGCGAATCGGCGGCGACTGGCGAATGAGTCTACCCACCCCCCTTCTATAGGCGTGGCTTTGACATACCCACAGCGGGGCGGAGCCCTGGCTGAGTATTTTTTTTTCCTATTTATACTTTTCTTGGTTTTATTATATTCGTCGGCAGTTTATTATATTGTAATGTCTGACTGTTTGTTCATCATTGTATTGAGTCCGTGATTTTGCGCGTCTTAATTGAGTAACATTTTTTGTGATAGGACAAGCTTGCCGCCATTTTAAGTTTAAAGCATTGGGTGGCTTTAATTAGTATACTGTTGGTATTCTGTTGTCTGCGGTCTCGAAGATTTTATTTTTGGGTGGTCGTGGAAATGCTTGGGGCTACGGATGAAAATATTTCAGTGTTAATAATGATCTATTAATAAGGAACTTTAAATATGAGGGGCTTATTTTAATTTTTTTTTTTTTTATTATTTCCCCTCCTTTTTTATATATTTGTACATATTATTATTTTAAGACAGCTTTTAAATATTGTAAATATTTTGATTTGTAAATAAAATAAATATTTTTTTAATGATAAAATGAATTTAGTGAATTTTTCAGTTCGTATTAACTGATAAATAATTATGTACTTAGTTAATTATTTTATGTTTTTTTTTTTATAAATACGAAATGTTTTTTGACCTATCCAAGTACCTAGGTGCAGTTTTTTGGTTAGGTATCCTACTGAAAAATAACGTTGCAGCAATTTTGAACTAAAATTTGTACCTAGGTACATTTAAAAATAACTGTCGGATATCCTACCTAGTTGGTACTTAGGGAGTAGGTCATTATAACCAAATTAGTGGCTTAGATATCATTAGATACCTACCACCATAACTACCTGCTAATTAGTATACGACAGGTACTTAGCTTGATACTTATTATTACAAATATCTAATGACAGGTGGCTGTACGCCTGTACCTACCTACCTAACCTACTTGTAATGTCAATGCCTTTCAGAGGGGCAATTCTCGTAATTTTAACAATATCTAGGTACCTAATGACAGATGCAGTTGCGTAACTATATCTTTTGGGGCCCTCCCTCAATGTAAAGAAGCTCAACCAACGTTATAGTTTTTTTTTTACTAGCACTTCTTCCGCGACTTCTTCCGCGTAGATTTCATATTTTCCCCGTACAAAATTTAACACCTGACTGCTTCGTTGGTTAATGGTCGCAAGCGCTACTACTGAGCATGAGATCCTGTCCAAAAAATATTAGACAAAAAATGGGAAAAAGGTACAAAATGTTCGAAACCTGAATGATGTCCTTTGTTGCACATTTTCAAAAAAAGTTTCCATTTATAAACTTTTGTTAGGATCCTCATCCCCTCTGGCTGGGGGCCCGTGGCATTTTGCCCCAATGCCAACCTATAGTTACGCCACTGGAGAGATGACTGTAGGTACCTACCTAACCTACTTGTAATGTCAACACCTTTCAGACGGGCAATTCTCGTAGAACGTCCACAGTCTGATCTCAGTCTCAAACTGTCAAAAATACCTGTGATTTCCCTTACTTATACCTTTTTGACTTTGACATTGATTGTCGCTGAGATGAGATTGCGACTAGATTTTGAACGTTCTTAAATACGGGAATCGGCCTTCAGCTTCACATACTTAGTTTTTCAGTCCATTCCGAGGGCATGGCAGTGCCACCGCCAAGTCAGGGTTTGAAACCGAATTATTTCAGTATCTCAACTCTTTCAATGTTAATAAAATGAATGTTATAACTATTGTTAAATTTTGGTAAACTTATGTATAAATAATTGGGAGTTATATGTTCGAGCCGTTTGGAGTTGAAACACTAGGGCCATGGGGTCCGAGTGCCCACTTGGTTTTTCGAGATATCGCCAAGCGGTTAGTCGACTCTTCACGTGACCAGAGTGCTGGCCTATTTCTTGGCCAAAGAATTAGCATTGCCATACAACGTGGCAATGCTGCCAGCCTTTTGGGCACTGTTCCTGTTGACTGCGATGCGGATGAATTCTTTGATGCCCTATGATTATTTTGCTTATTTTTTTCATATAAATGGACGCGTTTACATCATCGTTGACGCTAATAGAATGTCACTTTGTGGACCTCAGAAAACGGCCGCGGAATCCAGTGAAACATTGGAAAAGTCTATTTGGTAATTAATTTAGATTGGATTTTATTTATTAGGTACACACGGCTACACATCAAGCTGTACATTTCCAGTTTTCGCTGACCTCGCATTGTATAGGCTTGTTGTACAATCAGAAGTCAGCTTATACTGGTTATGTATAGCTTGATGTGTAGCCGTGTGTACAAGGCTCTATCTATTTTATGGCAGATTTTAAACCCACAATCTGAACCTCACACCTCATTTATTCCAAACACTCGTTAGCATAAAATAAAAAGTGTTAGGTACCGCTTATTTTATCTACTTAAATACTTAAAAGTTGATAAATATTATAGCTGTTCATTATCTATTCAGCCTTTTATAAGCTACTACAGTAACTAATTCGCATATTTTAACATACCTAAGTAACTCGTTTAAGAAATTATACATAATTATACCAAACCAGCTGAGACATTATTCTTAGAAAATTATAATTTTAATAGCTTAATTATTTTATATTAAACAGTTTCTTTTATTACTGAATAAGTTCGTATAAAGTTCTTGCCTTTTGTAAATAAATACATGCTAACTTATTATATCTTCCTGCTTATGTTTTCATTACCTACCTAAAAGCCTACTTATTCTACCAATATTATTTATTATTATTTATTTAAGATGATAAAACTACGCTGTTATTAAAGTTATAAAATTAATCGTTATTGTGTTTTGAATTCCATCATCATCATCATCATTTCAGCCGAAAGACGTCCACTGCTGGACATAGGCGTCCCCCATAATCGCCACGCTTGGCAGGCGGGTTGGCGATCGCATTACGTCCATAATTCCATAGTAAAATTATTTTAATAATAATTCATATTAAGTATCTAATAAATAATGGAAGAGAGAATTTAAAAATCTGTAAGTATTTGTCGACTATACTTTGTCGAAAAGTCTTCTAAATCAAAATCAAATTCAAAATATTTTATTTCACATAAACCGACATGGGCACTTATGAAACGTCAGAAGCTAGGTGCACGGTTCCAATTGGTCGTTTCCTATGAAGAAGATCCGACAAGAAACTCCACGGTTACTCTTTTAAAAATAATTGGCTTTTATGTACAATATTTCCAAATAACAGTATTAATAGGTATGGGAGGACAGAGTAGGCCTGCTAATAACTACTTAATATAGAAAATAGTCTACAAATCTTCTAAAAGATGACGTTTTGAGCATGGGCAGCAGCATCTTCTCGTTTGCTAATAGCAACATTCTTACCTATACTGCGATCACAAATCCGTCTGCCAACCGTATGTTAACTACTTTAAACTCAACCTCAAAGCATTTATCTTAACTAATATTTAAAGAGAAAATATTAAAAATATTTGTTTGTAACGCTAAAACGACTTAACGGTTTTGGATGAAATTTGGCACATGGGTAGACCATTTTCTGGCGATGTTTTCTTTCATCGTTTTGAGAGCAGTGGTGATGAAATTATTTACACAATGTAAAGCGCCTGTCTGGGTTCGAACCCGCGACCTACAACTCGTAAGTCGCGGCCGTTAAGTACCACTAGGCCACCACTGCTCTCTCAATAGGTAGTTACAATAAAGGTAGGTACCATAATATTAATACCATCGACAGCTCAACACTTTTTGAAGTGAAAACTTCTTTAGGCGCGTTGGGCATTTTTTGAGATGGGAACAAAAACCATTGAACTCGCGAAACTGTTACCGACACCGCGCTACATTCGGATGTGTTCGGCTGTCCTCGGGATGTACTCGGTTTTAATATATAATTCCGATATGTCAGTGAGTGATGGCAAAGTATTCTGTTTGTGTTTTGTTTATATGAGAATTCAAAAAATACACACGTAATTATTGTGTTCAAGTTATCACTTCTGTCGGCACTCCCGGAGTGCCACTATTTTTTTTTTTTACAGGGCAGTGGCTTTAAGGCAATATTATTAGTACCATCGACAATTCAACACGTTTTTTTTTAAGACTAAGAAATTGCTTCAGAAATTACTTTTACAGAATGTCTCATTTGTAAAAAATACATTGTAAAAACGGTTTCTTTGCAACATAATATCGGCCGTTAGTCTCATCTCCTTGCATTCCTAACCACCTAGGGGGGAAGGGGGTTCAGAAAAATAAAAAGCCACCCCGAAGAAGGGAGTTTTTTAATTAGTCACCTTTTTTAAGTGTTTTTAAGATGGATGCTGCGTTTAGACTGGATAGTGGAGTTGTAGCGGTATCTACAACGCCACATGCGAACAACGCGTCATACTGACGTCACGCAAAATCCTACATCTCGCAAGCAGAGTTTACCGCACAACTAGCATAGATACAACGGCCCGACATGAATCATCGGTCAGTTGCCCGCCAGACACAACACCCGTCTGGTCGGAGGATCCTCCCTTTTCTATAGAGTATGAGTGAACTGTACACCCTGTTCCTCATACCTCTATAGAGTTATGAGGCAGTAATGTTACGCGAGAGTAGAGTGATCTATTGATTTAAAAATGTGATACTTTTTTTTATTTTTGTAAATAACGTAACATTCAAAATGCCTGTATTCCTATAGTACACTCATATTTCGCCAGATATGTTGAAGTCCCATGTAACAGCGGCGAGCCTATTGCCATCAATCTGACACAAATCCAACTCCAGGCTGCTTCTGAGATATTCCAGGTGGAAAAACCCAATAAAACTTTTCCCGAACCGGGAATCGAACCCAGGACAGCTCAGTAGTAGAGCTTGCGACCGGTAGACCTCTACCTGCGTCTGTTTTTCCGAGCGCATACAACCCAAATCTCTTCAAAGTGATAGTGAACAGGCTTCTTCTGGATAAGCTCGCTCTATCGTGGACTTTATCTCCGTCACCTTTGACCTAGACTAGAGTCAAGAGCAAGTCCATTTCAATTTAAAAAAAAAAGACCAACCAGGCAGTTAATAAACTTATATGGATAATTTTAATAACTATCATAATAAAAGCTTGTAAGTACGCACGGCTACACATCAAGCTAAATAACCAGTATAAGCTGACTTCTGATTGCACGAAAAACCTATACAATGCAAGGTCAGCTAAAACTGGACATGAGGGGGCTTGATGTGTAGCCGTCTGTTGTGTACTATAAAGTTAAAATATACTCTTTTCGCAAAAACATAAAACATTTTCAATCCATTTTGCATGCATGATCGGATAACTTGAACCAATTTTATAGAGCGTTCAACGAGTAGGTACCCAAATAACAAAAACACAAACTTGTTGAAATATTTATTACATTACATAAGAACTATTTCGAAATATAATAAAAAATATCAAAGCTTTAAAAAAAAACGTCGTTTCACAACTTGCTATCCGATGCATATTAAAATATAAAATTGGTTTTCATAAAAACATACAATTTTATTAAATCACGTTTCAATTTCAATTATTTATAACAAGTTTGTTAGGTGTAAATATATATTGTGAGATGTATAATTGGATTGGTTTTGTGGCTATAATAACAAGCAGTTATAAGTTATAACAATAAGAAGATGGTTAGCTATTGTAATTTATAGATGGCATGGGAAAGAAATTATATCAATCAACTTAAAATTTATGATCGAATAAGGACGTGCACAGGTAGATAGTTTCGATCTTTGACAGTCGTTACGGGGTCGTCATAAGCCCGAAAGTCTGACAACCAGTTTTAGAATAGAATATTCATTATTATGTACACCACAGTCCTAGCAAGGGATACCTATCGTAGATATTCCCCAGTAACTGGGTTGTGCAGGTCAGTTCAGCAGTCGCTTCATGTAAAATACTGGTATTCTGGGCAACTGCCCGATGATTCATGTCGGGCCGTTGTATCTATCCTAGTTGCGCGGTAAACTCTGCTTGCGAGATGCAGGATTTTGCGGACGTCAGTATGACGCGTTGTTCGCATGTGGCGTTGTTGATACCGCTACAACCTTTTTCGCCTAAACTCAACTAGCGCAAGTAACTCGCCCGGTCTAAACAGACCCCAAATATCTTAAGGTAGTTGCGAATAAGTCTTAGCTTCTCGTAAAACACAGGCAATGTTTTCTTTTCGCGCGTTTCTCAACAGATAGTTATGTTCGCTCCCTTTTTAATTAAAAAAGTTAACTTACAAGTCACTTTGGTATATTTGAGACCTTTCTTCGCTAAAAAGAAAAATGGTGTCTATGACTTGTTTTTTTTTTTGTTGGTTCTTTCAATTCAATTACTTTTGTAATTTGTAATGTTGGTTGGTTAGATTGCAGAATATTTAAGTACTAAGTTTTAACTAAGCATCTGAAGCTTTCTCTTGGCATTGAAGATGTTTGAAACGGAGACTGCTCCAAGATATTTTTATCTTCTTGGTGTTATTCAAATAGTTTTTGGTGACTTTTGATGATTGTCATTGGAAACCAAAAAAAAACGATTTTCTTGACTTAATCCAACGGATCCAACCCTAAGTTGACAGGAATCCTGAAACAGTAAGAATTTTTATGTAAACAATTCAGTATTCAATCAATTCCATACTCGTTTTTTTTTTTACGGTTTTCTTTCTTGCGTCATGTTTGCCGCAAATACCTAATTGTATTTTGTTTATTTATTTTTTCCTATTCATTCAATAATGGGTACCTACTTACCTACAGAAAAGAGTATCAGTACCTACTAACTCACCTAAGTATTTGTTTAATTCTATGGTAGGTAAACCATTTCCCACGAACTTACAACTCTTGCCATTAACAAAACTAGAATACAAGCGGCTCCCTAGAACATACTTATAACAGTTGTAACTACTCTCAAAGCTACCTACCTCATTTAAAGCTTCAACAGGAACTCACACCTACCAATTTTGCCTAAGAACAAAAACAATAAAATAAATCCCAAAAAAATCAAATAAGTACGAACTATTTCTCATGAGTATTGCTTCAAAATTACTGCTTAGACTCTCATTACGACTCGTTCTTTCAAGAAACGCCTGATAATAAATGTCAATTAGTCATAATTGTTACTGTTGAACTTTTGTTGAACGCAAAAGCCTTAATGAGGAATGCATAAGAGCCAGAATAAAAGAAAATTGTGCCATAAAGAGTGTATTATTGAGTATAATAATACGTTCCGATGTGTATAATGTGATTCAATGAAACGTTTCGCCGACTTGCTCAGATATGTATCTTTAGCAGGCAATTTCGTAGATAATAATCTAGCTTGTTGAATGAATTGGGACTTGCAGTGCCATCTCGTATCGAATAGATGAACTAAAAAACCCCAATAATTTTAGGAAAGCGGCATCTAGCGGTGAATAGCTATACTAATTACGACCTTAGAAAACATCACGGGTGGTTAGTACATAGAATATCAATATAGATGGCGTTGTAACCAAAAATATAATACTACTAATTTTTTGGACATTGTATGTCGCCGCCAACTAGCTTAATTAGCCATTCAGTTAACTATAAATATTCTTTTAACTAAACGGCGCCGTTCAACTAGCGGTCTGAATGATATTCAGCCAAGCTGGCTGATGCTTAGGCTGTTTATATAATAGGGTGAAAATGTGAGGGAAAAATATGGAACTAAATTTAAATTGGTAATCATTTTAACAACAGCTGCTATTTAAATATTAGGGAGGTTATTAAGATCAGTTGAAAAAAATAACGGGCAGTCATTTTATTTTTGGCGGTCGTTATTAGAATTTTTATAATATATTTAATTTATACAATAATTAAACACCTAACATCTTTAGAACACAGGTACCTAAAGTTGGTAGATATTGGTAGGTACAAATTTCATGGTTTTGTTATTTAAGTTTACAATACAATAATGAGTTTGTATAACTTGTTTGCCTCTATTGCAACAATCGTCGCGTCGTCGTCGAGTGCTATGAAAATAGTAGGTATATACCAGTCTATTTAATCAACACGACACAGCAACGGCAGGAATAGCTGGCCATAGATTAAAGAGCGCAGACATGTAGGTAAGTCCAGATACTGTCATCCACGAAGACGTGCCCCACTCTTCTTCCTAATCGCTTACAGTAGGTAGAGGTGTGTTAGCGCGGGGAGCAATAAAAGAGTGGACTGTATTTAGTGCCGTTATTACTAACAAAATAAAACTTTCCCGGACAAACAACAAATCTAATTTTTAGCAGAGAGAGGAGTATCGTCCGTCGCGGTGGAGTCCATGGAAGCGAGTGGCCTACCCGGTATCTTATAGTACTCTTTGGAGTGGCCGTGTCGGGCCGAGCCGTGTCTCGCCGATGACGCGCTGATCACGCTTGCCTACGCAAGCAGACCGCGTGCAACACGCTGTGTTGGGTTCGATACCCAACAGTTGTGCAACATTCCGCTAGTGTTTTTGTTTTGTCGATACACACTAATTACTTACTTAAGTATTGTGTGTAATTAGTGTAGAAAAAAACTAAAACCCTAGCGAAATTAACTAGCGATAACCACTAGCGATTAGTACGAAGAGTGGGGCGCGTCTTCGTGGATGGCACTATCTGTAGCTGTACAGTACTAATTTTTTTTTTTTGGATGGAAAATCACCTAATGACTCCTCGAAGGGTGTGTCAGACTCTTACTGACTAAAACCCACCCGTGTTCCTTCCTTAGCCCTTTATGTTCCGGGGCAGCGGTAACCCTTTCGGACGATCCCGCTACCCATCTGTACAGTCCTTTCACAAACTATTTTACCTCTGATTTTGCACTGTCTAAGTCACAGTGACCTTTATTCTCATTCCTATAAGGTTGCTGTTGGGTTGCAGCCACTGAAAAGTCTGTCAAAATCAATGTGATCTTTATTCTCGTCACAACAAGGTTGCTGGTATGTGGCTACTGTCAGAGCTAAGAACTGTCAACACCTCCAGACAGTCATGTTAACGTCATAAGTCCCTGATAGCAAAATAGCCAATCGTAAATTTGATTGGTCATGAAATTGATAACGCTTACGTACTTACTTCTTAAATTAAAATGATGAGTAAAATTACTTACATGATAATAATATTATGTCCAAACTTTTTATAGAACAGAAACAAAAACAATAAAATTTTCTCGTTAAAGAAACATCACGAACCACTACCTCTAATTTCCAGTAATTTCCGCGCATTTTCGATTTGTATTTAATATGCTAATGACTTTAAAGGAGACTGTTTTAGGATACTTTCATAATGATTGTCAAATCGACTCCTTCCATCTTTCGCGACCCCGCGCGTCCTCCTTGCAGTTTTGACGGAATCTATCCAGCTCGTCCCGCCATCTCCTATACAAGACGAAAAAATATTGTGGAGGCTTTTTATGAAATTATCAAATTACTTATATTATTGGATTTATTACATCCCTTTCAGCACTTACTAGGTACTGCATTTTATTCCGAGAAAAAGTCTCCTTCCGTAGCATTTTGCGGGAACTATACCTAAGCATATTTTTATTCAAAATTTTGGGGCAGTGCAAGCGTAAGCGTTATAATATATTTATCTTTATACGGGCTGAAATAGAGAAAACCTCGAGCCCAAGACCTCAACAGTAGCGATTGCGACCTCTAGACCAGTTTTTTTTTAGGAAAGGCCAATCTATTTATAACGACAGCGAGCGATAAGATGCATTCCAAGTTCAAAGCAGATCACTTATCTACGTTACATAATCTATGGTCAGATGTGTATAAACCGCGGCACATTGCCGGCCGGCGCGGGCCGGCAATTCAGTCAGTGTTTTGTGAACCGTCTTAGAGAAAGCTGAGTACAAAATGGCGCGCGTAAGTACTATTTATTTTTTATTACGACGATTCTTTATCGTAAATATTATTTTTTGGCAATAAAAGTTAGGATTGTTAGCGAAATTACGTGTAGATGATTTTGAAGGTTTTTATTTTATTTCACTTGTATTTTTATGGATTAGGTTGGTCTAGGTTAACCAGTAGGTAACTAATTAATCATTAATTTATTATGATTCGATCGTAGGAGAGTAATTATGTAGGATTTGATTAAAACAGCGGGGTAATTGCGTATCACAGCAATGGCTTTCATTTTGACAGTTCAAGAACATTCATTGCGTTATTTACGTTGTTGAGCAGATTAATTTTCGAAGATATAAACCAATGTATTAGCAATATTAGCATAATAGCAAAAAAATAACCAGATTGAGGTTTGATAGTGTTAGGCAATTAGGGTGCAGGTGCGATTTACACGAGCAGTACCCTAAGGGAGGGCCCTTATACTGCTCGTGTAAGTCGTGGATCTCACAGGGACCACATTAGTAATCTGTGCTAGGACACCAATGGCGGCGCAATCATGGTCGCACTGCCAAAAAATGTACTTATGGTTTTTTGCGCATCCGACTGGACGCCTGGTGAGATACCCACCATAAAGCTGTATATACAGGGTGGGCAAAAAATCGTGGATCAAACGAAACAGGGCGATAGTTGGGGTTATTTGGCACACACACAATCAATCTTAATCTGGATCATTTTGAAGGATATTGCTAATCCATTGCTTAATAGATATGTTCGAAAAATTTGTCTACTCAACAACGTAAATAACGCAATGAATGTTGTTCTACTGTCAAAATGGAAGCCATTCCTACTGTTGGTGTGTTAGGTAATTACCCCGCTGAAGTATGTAGTTCCTATATTATTCTGTTATGTTCTAACTTTCTCTGTTATTGTACAGACGCCAGCACACCAAGCTACTACAATCTGTCAAATGTCTATACTAGATTTTCAACCTTATCGCTACAGCATAAGGTTCAAAGTTGATTGGGAAAATTTGACAGTATCGGGTAGGTTGATGTGCTGGCGTCTGTACCAACACGTAAGTAGGTAGGTAATAAACAGGGTGACCAGTTTCTGAATCACCTCGAGATCCATAATAATATGATCAGCGATTTCTTTTTGTTAACCAATTTTTTTTTCTTTTTGCTCATCGCTCATCGTGCTCCTAAGCGTATACTCCAACTCCGCCTAAGGGCGACCCACTGACCCAAATCTTCCACTAATAACGTGATTAGAGGACGTTTTAATACAATTTGAGTAAAATATATTTTAGCTATTTTGGTGGGTTTGGCAGGGCAACGGTCCATAAAAGTTTTTACAAATAGATACGGAGGGGTAATTGCGTAACACCCTATCAGTAGCAATGGCTTTCATTTTGACAGTTCCACAAAATTCATTGCGTTATTTACGTTGTAAATAACCCAGTTACTGGGCAATACGATACCTCTTGGTAAGACTGGTTGTCAGACTTTCGGGCTTCTGACTACTCGTAACGACTGTCAAAGATCCACAAATGACAGCCGGGACAAACTGCTTACCTAAAGTGTTATCCGAGGCACCGAGGGGTCTCGGTATGTAAAGATGGTCACCTATCCACAGACCAACCGCGGCAAGCGTAGCTTAACCTGATCGGTCGACCTGTGCCGCTGTTATTATTTAGCCACGGGCCTCTCTTTAAGGGGTTCCTACATAATTTATGACGCAGTAAAACGAGGATATGAGCGATTTCGTTGAATTGATTAATCAATGATTCAGACGAACTTATTTAAAAGACAATGACCAAATCACTATGGGAAGTGGTGCATTTTTTTTTTTACCGCGGCCATCGTTGTAATATTTGTCGGTATATGATAAGCCTATCACAAAAATGAATTGATAAAAGATTTTTCGACAAATGCAGTCCGAGATGATATATTTGAACTTGAATTTTTATGTAAGAAATAAAGAAATCATCTAGATAAACAGATGAAAGAGATAAGTCACCATCTATGTTATTGTGTGTTATTCCTCTCCATCCAAGGTTATCTGGAAGAGATCGCTTCACTTATTTTTTATTTTTTTTATTAATCAAAACAGTTTACAAATATTTGTGAACAATTCCACATATCACATAAACCATCGCGGGTTTAACGGCGGTATGGCTTGTAATTAAGTTTGTTTGTACTTCTTACTTTTTTATGTATTATGTTGTGGCGTTTCAATAAATTGTTAATTCATTTGTGAAATAGAGCAATTAAAACAATGTCTTACTATTTTCGAAGGTGTAAAAAAGAAAAGGCCGTTTTAAATCTTTTTAACCGACTTCAAAAAGGTGGTTCTGTATTCGACCCGTATGTATGTATGTATGTATGTTTGTATAAATATGCATGTGTTTGCATAAATTCTTCATTTAGTGTAGTAGATCTTCTCTGGCGATTGTTACTGCGATTTAAAGTGTGTTGACAAGAGACACATCCCAAGTTTTCCATGTTTGGAATCCTTTCAACTCAGTCCAAAACACAAAGCACAGGTCAGACAATAAGATATTCACAAAACGCGACGCGCAACGGTCGGCTCAGGCTCAGGCATAGATAAAAAATCCTAGTTTGAGACATAAACTCTATTGCTGTAGGTACAAACCTGCTTTAAGATGATCATCATCATTTGCCTAGCCTTTTCCCAACTATGTTGGGGTCGGCTTCCAGTCTAAGCAGTCTATGCAGCTGAACACCATTATTTTACATGGAGCGACTGCCTATCTGACCTCCACAACCCAGTTACTGGGTAATACGATACCTGCTTTTAGATGATAAATAAGTAAAAACATATATATTTTTAATTTATTTATTTTCTATTTAACTCGGTTCCGACTGATGTTAGGTTGTGTCACCCCATATTAACTTTGGTTCTTCATATAATTCTCCATCTAATTAATAACGTTTGATCGATGGCCGCGACAAAAAAAAACTGCACCATTTTTGGATATATTTTTAATATTTTCTTATATAACTCGGTTCGGACTGATGTTAGGTTGTGTTACCCCATATGAACTTTTGTTCTTCATATAATTCTCCATCTAATTAATATCGTTTGATCGATGGCCGCGAAAA
Source organism: Hydraecia micacea (assembly GCA_914767645.1). Lineage (NCBI taxonomy): Eukaryota > Metazoa > Arthropoda > Insecta > Lepidoptera > Noctuidae > Hydraecia > Hydraecia micacea. The sequence continues at coordinate 1,953,987 of OU611802.1, read as the reverse complement.
AAAAAAACTGCACCATTTTTGGATATATTTTTAATATTTTCTATATAACTCGGTTCGGACTGATGTTAGGTTGTGTTACCCCATATTAACTTTGGTTCTTCATAAAATTCTCCATCTAATTAATAACGTTTGATCGATGGCCGCGACAAAAAAAAACTGCACCATATTTGGTCATTGGCTTTTGTCTAACTCGCTAACTCGGTTTTTGATACCAATGATACGCTGGATCTGATGTTGATTTTATCTTGCTGCGCGGCTTTTGGTGTTATTTTTTGTTCGACTCCCAAGCTACTCAAACTCCTGAAATAATTACAACCCGAAATTTTGGTAGAGTTTTCTGCCCGTCAACTTTGTGAATTCTTCTGCCTACCATATAGGTACCTAAGAATTCCTGTCTCAAACAGTCCATGTGCCATAATTATGTGTGCCAGCAAACCATATTTTGCGTATCACACTTACAATCTTTTGAAGGAAATTGTGATGATCTATTGCTTCATATCTATGTGAAATTATAGTGCTGACAAGGGTGCATCAAGTGCATGGATCCTAGACATACATGGTCAGTCGTGGAGGCTATTTTCATCATCATTTGCAGCCTTATTTCACCCATTTACTGCTGAGTAATAGGTTTCACTTTTGTGCTCACTGGTTTGTGAAAGTCTCATCCAATTTTTACCTGCTGCTTTGCTATTACAAGCTATTTCATATCTGATCTCAATTGGATTTTAAACAGTCTCGCGAAAGATGCTCGTGAAAGATGGAAGGAGTGGAGGGAGGCTTTTCCCAGGAGTGGGACAGCGAAGGCTAGAAATAATAAATAATAAAATAATTGTTAGAGTAAATATTTTCGCGCTGTTTTTCGTTACACTTTTGACCTCCAAAAAGTGTTTATTCTATTACTTATACCGTCTCTAAGGGCAAGGAATCAGCACTCTTTGAAGGCTAAAAGTACCTATTAATATCAACTACTTACCTAGATGATTGTTATAATAATTGTATAGCGTCATTGACGTCATAATATTAAACGTTACGATGACTAGAAAATATCACAGGTACGTAGGTAACGTTTTTGAGTTTATTGCGCAATTTTTATCTCAGCTGAAACACTAGGAAATCATGAAAAGACATTTTTCGGCTTGTATTTCTAGTACCTACTTTAATCTGTGATTTCACAACATTTGACCTGGGACCGGCTGGATCGGAATTAAAACGTACTACACAAAACATAGGTCATTAAACATGGTCATTTTTATACAGAATTTCAAAACATTCGACCTCTAGGAAGTGCTGATTCTTCACATAATCTAAATCAATGATTTATTATTATGGTGACTTGTGTTTACCAAAACAATAATATGGCCTTATCGTCATCAGATGATCAGACTAGCCTTTTCACCAAGTGAATAGCAATATTTTAATCTTAAGGCTGATTTAGACAGGGTAAGTAACTGACTCCAAACTCGAAACAAGTCAGTGCTGACTGACCCGGTAATTAGATACCTAGTGTAAATTGAATTTGGAGTCAGTACTACCGACTCCAAATTCAATTCACACTAGGTAATTACCGGGTCAGTCAGCACTGACTTGTTTCGAGTTTGGAGTCAGTTACTTTCAGCCTTTATCGTACGTACTGACTAGCTTCTGCCCGCGGCTTCGTCCGTGTAAAATTACTTACTGTGCGCTTATTACCTCGTCACTTAGCGATCTTTCTTAATTTTGTTTATAATTGCTCAGCTCCTAAGATCCCTAGCGTGATCTTAAATAGCCTTCCTCAAGGATAGGGCTCTCAAATGCAAAAAGATTTTTTCAAATCCGACTGGTCCTACTCTAGAGATTAGCGCGTTCAAACAAAAAACACAAACAAACTCTTCGCAGCTTTATTAATAATGTATAGATATAGATTTTCATGAATTGTGTTTACCAAATTCATTTAGCCTTATCGTTATCAGACTATACCATTTCGTCAGGTGAATCGCAATAAGTATTTTAATCTTATCAATATCATCATCTGCCTAGCCTTTTCCCAACTATGTTGGGGTCGGCTTCCAGTCTAACCGGATGCAGCTGAATACCAGTATTTTACATGGAGCGACTGCCTATCGGACCTCCACAACCCAGTTACTGGGTAATACGATACCCCTTGGTAAGACTGGTTGTCAAACTTTCGGGCTTCTGACGACCCGTAACGACTGTCAATGATCCACGAATGACAGCCTCCCCCAGCAGCTCTCCCGGCTGTCATTCGTGGATCTTTGACAGTCGACCAACGGCTTAACGTGCTTTCCGAGGCACAATCTTAATCTTATCAATATGCATTAATTATTTGAACCAATTGATTAGGATTTAATTTCGAAACGGCTGGTTGACTCTTCTCGTGACCCAAGGGCTGGCTTTTACCTTGGCCAAAGGCTAAGCATTGCCATACAACGTGGTAATGCCGCCAGTCTCTTGGGTGCATTACCAGTCGACAGCGATGCGGATGAATTTTTCGACGCTATATTTTAGTTTCTGCATAGTTTTAGTTAAGTTACGATTTAATTTTGTTATTTTTAGTATTAGATATACATAGATATTAAGTATATTAGTTAGTATAAAACAATGTCATATAAAGGTTTAATCCTAATAAGTTATTTTATTGATTCGGTTGTTCTAGGGACAGACAATATACTTATCAAACCCAATGGTTTGATAAGTATATTGTCCTTGATATTGATATGTCGACGTGATAACATCGACGTGATAACCAATATCAAGATTTCAATGACTTTTGTAAATCATACATAACATAAATGACGCTAAACATTATTATTGTTTTCTATAACCTTCTTCAAGTCATCAATTGCACGTAAGGTAGGTACTATCGAAACATAATGAAGAATGAAACATGAAATCGTGAAAATAAATCAGCTGTTCCCTACATTTATGTTCGCATAACTCGTCACAATGTAGAAAACAGCTGATTCTTTTTTCGCGATTTCAGGTTTATTCCCATAGTGATAGTTGTTTATAATGATAAGTAAACTGTGATGCGTCTTTACACATCCCGTATTTAATAGGCATGTGTTTACATCTGCTATTTACAATCTAAACACATAATTGCCTGAATCTTTAGCATCGGCCTTATACACACAATGCATGATTGCATCCTGTGTTGTATTCTATTCATGTTAGCAGATAAAATCATTAGTTGGTATCTTGGTGTATGTTTCTTACTTTTTAACTAATAATTAATTATTTGACGCTATTATTTTAGTTTGTGTATAGTTTTAGTTAAGTTAGGATTTAATTTTTATTAATTAATTAGGTATTAGCTGTTATTATTATAGACACGCGTCATGTTCGTGAACGGGCGCCGTTGGTTGAGGCTGGTCATCTCTTAACTGCCAAGGCTTATTTTTAATCTTATATTTTGAATTGTTTCTTCATTTGTGTTTTTTTTACATTGCTCTCACAAATAGAAGCAACAAGAATAATGTACCCAGGATTTTGTAATATCTTGATTTAAAAGAGTGTCCATGGAGTTTCTTGCCCGTTCTTCTCCATAGAGATCTACGTTTTGGAATGCGCAACTAGCTTCCAACTTTCTGACCGACTATATAATTTTGACAATTCAAAAGTACCTGTACATGACTTAATTGAAATAAATGCTTTGAGTTTGGATACTTAATTCTTGTTAGTAATTCGTTGATTAAAATGGTGCCTACTAGGGGCATAGATACATAGTTTATTTATTGACAGCTGTCATGTGTATCTGTGCTACCCTAATTGCATAAAACACTAAGTATCAATCTGAACCATTTTGAAGGATATTGCTAATCCATTGCTTCATATGTTCGAAAAATGTGTCTGCTCAACAACGTAAATAACGCAATGAATGTTGTTGAAGTGCCAAAATGAAACCCATTGCTACTGATAGTGTGTTACGCAATTTCCTACCCCTCGCGTTGGACCATACTACTAGGATTTTGATGCGGTCACCGTCATTTGGAGAATTTATTCCGGAAGGTTTATTCTTTTTAGGGTTCCTTACCTCAAAAAGAAAAACGGAACCCTTATAAGACCACTTCGTTGGCAGACTGTCCTTCCGTCCGTCAAGACCCTTTTTCTCAGGAACGCGTGGAGTTTTCACGTTGAAATTAATACCAAATACTGAGGGCTGCAATGGCTTGAAGCAGTGAAAAAATCAAACTTCTACGCAATCAAAAGATACGGACGTATAAACTCAAACTCAAACTCAAAGCATTTATTTCAATTAAACCATTTACAGGCACTTTTGAATTGTCAAGAAGTCGGTCAGTCAAAAATAAAATGAAGCTAGTTGCCCATTCCAAAGCGTAGGTACCTATGGAGAAGAACGGGCAAGAAACTCCATGGACACTCTTTTAAATTATATTTTTACAAAAATATTCGTTACATCATTAATGTTGAATTTATAATAATTTATGTGAGAACGATGTAAAAAAAAAGACGTATGCGTTAAAAGCGTCCAGAGTACAGCAAATATTAAATAATATAAAAAAAACAACAATCCAAAAATAAAATAATTAAAAATAAAAATAAGCCGAGGCAGCCGAGTGATGACCAGCCCCAACTGACGGCGCCGTATATATATGTTCCGTTTATGCTGCATTGACACTCGCAAGGGAACCAAAACCTATAGGGTACTTCCCGTTGACCTAGAATCATGAAATTTGGCAAGAAGCAATGTCATGTAGCACAAGTAAAGGAAAAAATCCGGAAACCGTAAATTTGTAGTTACATGCCTACTTTGTATGGAACCCTCGATGCGCGAGTCCAACTCGCACTTGACCGTTTTTTTTTCTTATTTTCCGTGGTGAAATCCTCACGGAGAGTTATGTCGGTCTCTTAAACGACTTAAAACCCCACTGTTTCTTTTAATACCATGTACCGTAGTCGTCGTCGACAAAAAAAAAAACAGCTGTTTCATACATTTTGGTCAAGTAGGTATTGAACTTTTGTATTAAACAGCTGATTCTTTTTTCGTGATTTCAGTGTTGGTCCCATAGTGAAAGTTGTTCAGTTCGATGGTCTAAAGCACCTCTTAAAGTTTGTAAGGTTAATTTTTTAACACCTTATATGTATAATTGACTACAAACGCATTTACCGTCAGTAGGCCCTCTTATTCTAATTGAACGAGTCTTAGCACACAACTCACTAGGTCCACTCAACAAAATGGATGGCTAGAAGGTGTGTTTGTTTGTAGGTACTATCGAAACATAATGAAGAATGAAACATGAAATCGTGAAAATAAATCAGCTGTTCCCTACATTTATGTTCGCATAACTCGTCACAATGTAGAAAACAGCTGATTCTTTTTTCGCGATTTCAGGTTTATTCCCATAGTGATAGTTGTTTATAATGATAAGTAAACTGTGATGCGTCTTTATACATCCCGTATTTAATAGGCATGTGTTTACATCTGCTATTTACAATCTAAACACATAATTGCCTGAATCTTTAGCATCGGCCTTATACACACAATGCATGATTGCATCCTGTGTTGTATTCTATTCATGTTAGCAGATAAAATCATTAGTTGGTATCTTGGTGTATGTTTCTTACTTTTTAACTAATAATTAATTATTTGACGCTATTATTTTAGTTTGTGTATAGTTTTAGTTAAGTTAGGATTTAATTTTTATTAATTAATTAGGTATTAGCTGTTATTATTATAGACACGCGTCATGTTCGTGAACGGGCGCCGTTGGTTGAGGCTGGTCATCTCTTAACTGCCAAGGCTTATTTTTAATCTTATATTTTGAATTGTTTCTTCATTTGTGTTTTTTTTACATTGCTCTCACAAATAGAAGCAACAAGAATAATGTACCCAGGATTTTGTAATATCTTGATTTAAAAGAGTGTCCATGGAGTTTCTTGCCCGTTCTTCTCCATAGAGATCTACGTTTTGGAATGCGCAACTAGCTTCCAACTTTCTGACCGACTATATAATTTTGACAATTCAAAAGTACCTGTACATGACTTAATTGAAATAAATGCTTTGAGTTTGGATACTTAATTCTTGTTAGTAATTCGTTGATTAAAATGGTGCCTACTAGGGGCATAGATACATAGTTTATTTATTGACAGCTGTCATGTGTATCTGTGCTACCCTAATTGCATAAAACACTAAGTATCAATCTGAACCATTTTGAAGGATATTGCTAATCCATTGCTTCATATGTTCGAAAAATGTGTCTGCTCAACAACGTAAATAACGCAATGAATGTTGTTGAAGTGCCAAAATGAAACCCATTGCTACTGATAGTGTGTTACGCAATTTCCTACCCCTCGCGTTGGACCATACTACTAGGATTTTGATGCGGTCACCGTCATTTGGAGAATTTATTCCGGAAGGTTTATTCTTTTTAGGGTTCCTTACCTCAAAAAGAAAAACGGAACCCTTATAAGACCACTTCGTTGGCAGACTGTCCTTCCGTCCGTCAAGACCCTTTTTCTCAGGAACGCGTGGAGTTTTCACGTTGAAATTAATACCAAATACTGAGGGCTGCAATGGCTTGAAGCAGTGAAAAAATCAAACTTCTACGCAATCAAAAGATACGGACGTATAAACTCAAACTCAAACTCAAAGCATTTATTTCAATTAAACCATTTACAGGCACTTTTGAATTGTCAAGAAGTCGGTCAGTCAAAAATAAAATGAAGCTAGTTGCCCATTCCAAAGCGTAGGTACCTATGGAGAAGAACGGGCAAGAAACTCCATGGACACTCTTTTAAATTATATTTTTACAAAAATATTCGTTACATCATTAATGTTGAATTTATAATAATTTATGTGAGAACGATGTAAAAAAAAAGACGTATGCGTTAAAAGCGTCCAGAGTACAGCAAATATTAAATAATATAAAAAAAACAACAATCCAAAAATAAAATAATTAAAAATAAAAATAAGCCGAGGCAGCCGAGTGATGACCAGCCCCAACTGACGGCGCCGTATATATATGTTCCGTTTATGCTGCATTGACACTCGCAAGGGAACCAAAACCTATAGGGTACTTCCCGTTGACCTAGAATCATGAAATTTGGCAAGAAGCAATGTCATGTAGCACAAGTAAAGGAAAAAATCCGGAAACCGTAAATTTGTAGTTACATGCCTACTTTGTATGGAACCCTCGATGCGCGAGTCCAACTCGCACTTGACCGTTTTTTTTTCTTATTTTCCGTGGTGAAATCCTCACGGAGAGTTATGTCGGTCTCTTAAACGACTTAAAACCCCACTGTTTCTTTTAATACCATGTACCGTAGTCGTCGTCGACAAAAAAAAAAACAGCTGTTTCATACATTTTGGTCAAGTAGGTATTGAACTTTTGTATTAAACAGCTGATTCTTTTTTCGTGATTTCAGTGTTGGTCCCATAGTGAAAGTTGTTCAGTTCGATGGTCTAAAGCACCTCTTAAAGTTTGTAAGGTTAATTTTTTAACACCTTATATGTATAATTGACTACAAACGCATTTACCGTCAGTAGGCCCTCTTATTCTAATTGAACGAGTCTTAGCACACAACTCACTAGGTCCACTCAACAAAATGGATGGCTAGAAGGTGTGTTTGTTTGTAGGTACTATCGAAACATAATGAAGAATGAAACATGAAATCGTGAAAATAAATCAGCTGTTCCCTACATTTATGTTCGCATAACTCGTCACAATGTAGAAAACAGCTGATTCTTTTTTCGCGATTTCAGGTTTATTCCCATAGTGATAGTTGTTTATAATGATAAGTAAACTGTGATGCGTCTTTATACATCCCGTATTTAATAGGCATGTGTTTACATCTGCTATTTACAATCTAAACACATAATTGCCTGAATCTTTAGCATCGGCCTTATACACACAATGCATGATTGCATCCTGTGTTGTATTCTATTCATGTTAGCAGATAAAATCATTAGTTGGTATCTTGGTGTATGTTTCTTACTTTTTAACTAATAATTAATTATTTGACGCTATTATTTTAGTTTGTGTATAGTTTTAGTTAAGTTAGGATTTAATTTTTATTAATTAATTAGGTATTAGCTGTTATTATTATAGACACGCGTCATGTTCGTGAACGGGCGCCGTTGGTTGAGGCTGGTCATCTCTTAACTGCCAAGGCTTATTTTTAATCTTATATTTTGAATTGTTTCTTCATTTGTGTTTTTTTTACATTGCTCTCACAAATAGAAGCAACAAGAATAATGTACCCAGGATTTTGTAATATCTTGATTTAAAAGAGTGTCCATGGAGTTTCTTGCCCGTTCTTCTCCATAGAGATCTACGTTTTGGAATGCGCAACTAGCTTCCAACTTTCTGACCGACTATATAATTTTGACAATTCAAAAGTACCTGTACATGACTTAATTGAAATAAATGCTTTGAGTTTGGATACTTAATTCTTGTTAGTAATTCGTTGATTAAAATGGTGCCTACTAGGGGCATAGATACATAGTTTATTTATTGACAGCTGTCATGTGTATCTGTGCTACCCTAATTGCATAAAACACTAAGTATCAATCTGAACCATTTTGAAGGATATTGCTAATCCATTGCTTCATATGTTCGAAAAATGTGTCTGCTCAACAACGTAAATAACGCAATGAATGTTGTTGAAGTGCCAAAATGAAACCCATTGCTACTGATAGTGTGTTACGCAATTTCCTACCCCTCGCGTTGGACCATACTACTAGGATTTTGATGCGGTCACCGTCATTTGGAGAATTTATTCCGGAAGGTTTATTCTTTTTAGGGTTCCTTACCTCAAAAAGAAAAACGGAACCCTTATAAGACCACTTCGTTGGCAGACTGTCCTTCCGTCCGTCAAGACCCTTTTTCTCAGGAACGCGTGGAGTTTTCACGTTGAAATTAATACCAAATACTGAGGGCTGCAATGGCTTGAAGCAGTGAAAAAATCAAACTTCTACGCAATCAAAAGATACGGACGTATAAACTCAAACTCAAACTCAAAGCATTTATTTCAATTAAACCATTTACAGGCACTTTTGAATTGTCAAGAAGTCGGTCAGTCAAAAATAAAATGAAGCTAGTTGCCCATTCCAAAGCGTAGGTACCTATGGAGAAGAACGGGCAAGAAACTCCATGGACACTCTTTTAAATTATATTTTTACAAAAATATTCGTTACATCATTAATGTTGAATTTATAATAATTTATGTGAGAACGATGTAAAAAAAAAGACGTATGCGTTAAAAGCGTCCAGAGTACAGCAAATATTAAATAATATAAAAAAAACAACAATCCAAAAATAAAATAATTAAAAATAAAAATAAGCCGAGGCAGCCGAGTGATGACCAGCCCCAACTGACGGCGCCGTATATATATGTTCCGTTTATGCTGCATTGACACTCGCAAGGGAACCAAAACCTATAGGGTACTTCCCGTTGACCTAGAATCATGAAATTTGGCAAGAAGCAATGTCATGTAGCACAAGTAAAGGAAAAAATCCGGAAACCGTAAATTTGTAGTTACATGCCTACTTTGTATGGAACCCTCGATGCGCGAGTCCAACTCGCACTTGACCGTTTTTTTTTCTTATTTTCCGTGGTGAAATCCTCACGGAGAGTTATGTCGGTCTCTTAAACGACTTAAAACCCCACTGTTTCTTTTAATACCATGTACCGTAGTCGTCGTCGACAAAAAAAAAAACAGCTGTTTCATACATTTTGGTCAAGTAGGTAAGTATTGAACTTTTGTATTAAACAGCTGATTTTTTTTCGTGATTTCAGTGTTGGTCCCATAGTGAAAGTTGTTCAGTTCGATGGTCTAAAGCACCTCTTAAAGTTTGTAAGGTTAATTTTTTAACACCTTATATGTATAATTGACTACAAACGCATTTACCGTCAGTAGGCCCTCTTATTCTAATTGAACGAGTCTTAGCACACAATTCATTGGGTCCACTCAACAAAATGGATGGCTAGAAGGTGTGTTTGTATTACTAGTATTACACTGATTAAGAATAGCAATTACTTAATAACTTGAGCAGTGGGGGCCCAGTGGTACCGGCCGCGACTTACGAGTCGGTTCGTAGGTTCAAACCCTGACAGACGCTTTACTTTGTGTAAATAATTTCATCACCACTGCTCTCAAAACGGTGAAGGAAAACATCGTGAGGAAACCGACATGTCCTAGAAGCAAAATAATTTGAAGACATGATTGTGACATCTACCAACCCGCACTGGGCCCTCGTGGTGGATTACGGCCCCCTCTCGCTGAGAGGAGGCCTGTGTCCTAGCAGTGGGAATATTATAAGCTGATTATGTTATGCATATAGAAGATAACATCATACCAATCAAAATACAAATCGCGGTACCATACTATGAAGATGTAATTTTACCTAGTACTGTAGATTGTTAGAGGGGCCCGTTGCTAAATAATAACAGCCGCACAGGTCGATCGATCAGGTTAAGCTACGCTTGCCGCGGTTGATCTGTGGATGGGTGACCATCTTTACATACCGAGACCCCTCCGTGTCTCGGAAAGCACGTTAAGCCGTTGGTCCCGGCTGTCATTCGTGGATCTTTGACAGTCGTTACGGGTAGTCAGAAGCCCGGAAGTCTGACAACCAGTGTTACCAAGGGGTATCGAATTACCCAGTAATTGGGTTGTGGAAGTCAGATAGGCAGTCGCTCCATGTAAAATACTGGTATTCAGCTGCATCCGGATAGACTGGAAGCCGACCCCAACATAGTTGGGAAAAGGCTAGGCAGATGATGACTGTAGATTGTTAAAACCTGACGGGCAATTCTCGTAGTTAATTCACAGTCTGATATCAATCTCAATCTATCAAAAATACCTATAATTTCCCAAAATTTTTGACAAGTTTTTGACATTTGTTTGTCACCGAGAAAAGAACGCGACTAGATTCTAAACTAAATTGGCCTTTAAATATCAACGTTGTTAACACTGCTAGATAAACTTTGAACTTGAATTGATAAAGTAACATTTATTATAAGCATTACCTACTTACACGATGGTTATGTAATTGGTGTAAACATAAATACTTACTTTATTTATATTTTTTTTATTTTGAAAGAATCATGTGGTTTCATGTTTTTTTTTTTTGGTTTCAATGACTGCTGGTTGTGTAGTTACTTGAAGTATGAGTTGTCTTTTCTTTAGTTGTCGTATTGAGATATCGATCGATACCAATCACGTCCGCGGAGTTTAGCTAGCTAATTTATTTTGACCCTGTAATTAAGTACTTACTACTACGACTACTAGATGTCTTGCCTCATCATTATCATCATCTGCCTGCCTTTTTCCAACTATGTTGGGGTCGGCTTCCAGTCTAACCGTATGCAGCTGAATACCAGTATTTTACATGAAGCATATCTGATGTCTTGCTTACTTCTACTTAATTTAATTATATATATATATTTTTTTTTATCTAAGAAGTATTTTATTAAAGATTCAAATATTTACATAATTTAAAAAGCTGTCTTAAAATAATAATATGTACAAGTATATAAAAAGGGAGGGGAAATAATCAAAGGGCATCAAAAAATTCGTCCGCATCCCTGTCAACAGGAAACGTGCCCAAAAGGCTGGCAGCATTGCCACGTTGTATGGCAATACTGATTCTTTGTCCAGAAAATAGGCCAGCCCTCTGGTCACGTGAAGAGTCGACCAACCGCTTGGCGATGTCTCGAAATAGGTCCCACCAACAGCAACCCTAAATATTTAACAGATAGATGAGCCCCTGCAGCCCTGGTCCAGTCCAACGCCGCTCACACCGCCCCCGCTGGTTTAGAGGCAGCTACAGTTCAGCCGGGCGAAGTGGGCACTCGAGCCCCATGGCCCTAGCGTTTCAACCCCAAACGGCTCAAATATATAAGTTCCAAAGGGATTGGAGTATTTGCGCCATTTGAAGATGGGATGGCGCAAGGGTGTCGACACGAAATTAAATTAATTTAATTATAATAAGGAGTTAGTAATAAGTTAGGATAAGAGTTTAGATAAATGTACAGTCAACAAAAGAGATAAGTATGCAGGATCGTCGGATATAGTTGAAGTTTAATAAGAAACCGATGGATGTTATCGACTGAAATTTAATAAGATAAATGAGCGGTGTGTTTTCTATTAATAAAACTAAATTTTATTCGAAAACATCCATCGGTTTCTTATTAAGCTTTAACTATATCCGACGATCCTGCATACTTATCTCTTTTGTTGACTGTACACTATCGCAATAGGTTCCCTGAAAGGATAGAAAGTTGGAAAATATATAAATAAAAATTTAACCGGCTTCAAAAAAAGGAGGTTATCAATTCCTTTGTTTTTTACTTCAGAACTCCGTTATTTATAAGCCGATTTTTATCAAGCCATTTTCTCTGATTCCAGGTAAACATCCCATCATTCAAACTGAACGATGGCCGGGAGATTCCAGCTCTTGGCTACGGGACTTGGTTGGGCATGGATGAAAAGGTGAGATACCTTCAGTTGCCCGACTAGACCTGCACCCTAATTGCGTCACATACTATCAATCGTAATCTGAATCATTTTGAAGCAAATTGCTAATCCATTGCTTCATAAGTTCGAAAAATTTGTCTGCTCAACACGTATATTAACGCAATGAATGTTGTTGAACTGTCAAAATGAAACCGATTCCGATTGATAATGTGTTACGCAATTGCATGCACCCTAATTGCGTAACATATTATCAATCTGAATCATTTTGAAGACACACAGAGGAGCTTCGCTTGGTACACATCACGACATTATCAAGCAATATATTTCCAGTTTTAGCTGACCTCGCTTTGTATAGGTTTTTCGTACAATTAGAAGTCATCTTATACTGGTAATGTATAGTTTGATATGTCGTCGTGCCCACTACGCTTGGGGAGTAGCGTTGCTCGAACAAATATGTCCATAAAACAATTTTCAGCTCGAATTCAGCGCCAGTGAAATGCCCAAGATGATGGAGGCACTCTCCTATGCCATAGACATCGAGTACAGACACATAGACACCGCCCACCTCTACAGAGTGGAACCCGAAGTGGGGAAGGTCATAGAGAAGAAGATTAAAGATGGCGTCGTGAAGAGGGAAGAGCTTTTTATTACTACTAAGGTTGGTTTTCTTGAAGTAATCACACTAATATTATAAAAGGCGCAGGTTTTTGATTGTGTTATATGTTTGTTACTTCTTCACGCACAAACGGCTGGACGGATTTGGATGAAGTTTGGCACAGAGATAGTTAATAACCAGGATTAACACATAGGATACTTTTCATCCCGATATTCCCACGGGATCGACATTTATGCGGGTGAAACCGTGGGGCATTGCTAGTCATAATCATAAATCTTTATTGGAACGAAGTTCTTTAACGGAGCTTGCGGTAAAAGTAAACTGGGAGAAATTGTTATCCCCATAGATATTTGAAAGATTTGTATGGTTATCCCCCTCTATGCGAATTTTTATTACATATAATAGAAGGATTCGAAGAAAGAGAGAGATAGTTTTCATAGTTTTCGAGGGTGCAGGTGGGTAAAGCCGAAAATGAGGTCAAAATGAAAGTCCAAGATAGAGGCTGCAAAAATTTTGCATATAAGTATATCAGAAGTGAGTTTTCAAATTAAAGATTGTGACCATCATACTGAACCAATTTCTCCATGGCAGTGCCATGGAGAAAGTGGATCAGTTCAGTGGAGGAGTTCGTAATCGCGAAAAATTCATCAACAGTCCTATTATACAAAACTTCAATGCCAAAATATATGGGACGGCTGATTATTTAATCATAAATGTTACTAGGGGCCTGTTGTGTTAAATTATGTGTACCTATCTCTCTTTCTCTTCTATTAACATCAATATGCTCTGTCTCTTCAGGTGTGGCACCATTTTCATCGCGAAGCTGACGTGGAGGTGTCGGTCCGAGGGTCTCTGAAGCGTATGAAACTGGAGTACCTCGACCTGGTGCTGATGCACTGGCCCATGTCTATCTCGGTGAGTTTAGAAACCTATTTGGGAAGAAAAATATATTGATTTTAAGGGGTTAGTCTGGAAAAGAACCGGAGTTACCGACATAGCTTGCAGAGTAAGCAAACTGAAGTGGCAGTGGGCTGGCCATGTCTGTCGAAGGACCGATAGCCGGTGGAGCAGACGAGTCCTGGAGTGGAGACCGCGTATCGGCAGGCGTAGTGTGGGACGCCCCAGCTAGATGGACAGACGACCTAAAGAAGGTGGCTGGGGTAGACTGAATGCGGAAGGCGGAGGACAAGGTGTTGTGGTACAGTCTGGGAGAGGTTATGTCCAACAGTGGACTGCGATAGGCTGAATTGATTGTAAGGGTTAGTTGTCAAACGACATCACGACCGAATAGTGGGTTTGAAATTACGTAAGTGCTTTGCAAAGGCGACTTCTAAAATAATACCCACTACATTCAAATACTGAAATCCTCATCTTCTAAATTTCAGCAAGACGGAGTAGACGAGAAGATCGACTACCTGGAGACATGGCGCGGGTTCGAGGCCGTGCTGCGAAAGGGACTGGTCAAGAGTATCGGGGTGTCCAATTTCAACGTGGAACAGATGGACAGGTTGCTGAAGAACTGCAAGGTGCCGCCCGTGACCAACCAGGTTGAGGTGAGACATTTGGGAGGCTGAGATAGGACATATCTACTAAAATCATAGTAGTTTTTAACCGACTTTAAAAAAGGAGGTTCTGTATTCGACCCGTATGTATGTATGTCCGCGATTTTCTCAAAAACGAATGAACTAATTTTGATAATTCTTTCACTAATGTGATCTACATACTTTCAGGAAGGTTATACTAAAGTAACACACACACACATACATACACACATACACACATACACACACACACATTACATACATTATATAATTATTCTTATGTATGATGTTATATGCATAAATGTACTGCATCTCCGGCATTTCTATGCGAATTTTGATGATTCTTCTAGTCGGTGTCTTCAATTCTTCAATGCACTAGTGTTATTTGAATTTGTGTGGAGAAAACTAAAAAATAAAAACTTTTTTACAAAAAAAACAACCGACTTCAAAAAAGAAAACTACAAAGTGATAAATAACTTTAATTTCGGAAGTCGGTGTCAAAAAACGAAAATGCGGAACCAACGACACCGACTTCCGAAATTAAAGTTATTTCATAATTTTGAGTTAATTTCTTTTTGAAGTCGATTTAATTAGGTACCTATTTAAAATTACTTTTTATTAATTCCATCAATCTTCTTCCAGATCAACCTAAACCTCGGCCAGAAGGAGCTGGTAGACTTCTGCCAAGCGAACAACGTGCTGGTCACCGCCTACTCCCCGTTCGGGACCATGGTGCCGTCCCGAAGTTCCCCGAACAGTCCCGAACCGAAGCTCGACAACCCGACGATGGTGGCCATTGCGAAGAAGCATGGGAAGACTGTCACGCAAGTCACGCTCAGATATCTGGTAAGTGCACTGTGCTGCACCCCCATCCTATTTCAAGTTAAACAAATATCAACTTTATTTCAATAAAAATTAAGTTGATTTCAGAGTGACTAGCACATTTGAAAAAGTTATAAAAATGTTTGAATTTGTAGCGTAAACTGAACTTTATTGTGTAGGAATTAATGTTATTTTTCCATTCATTCATATTTGTTTACATTCTTGGCAATGCAGATTAACTCACGCCTTACTAAAATGGTTAAAATTATAATATGTTAAGATAGTAAATTATCTGGTATATCGAATCCTTAACGGTGGACCACTATTTACGTCACACCCTGTATACATTAAAACCGAGTACATCCCGAGGACTGCCGAACACATCCGAAGCAGTGTCGGTTACGGTAACAGTGGCGCGAATTCAAAGGCTTTTCCAATCTCAAAAAAAAACCCAACGCACCTAAAGAAGTTTTCACTTCAATCACTTGACTTGCAATTTTGACACGTCGATAATTTTCGTTCCAGAAGACGACGTCCAATCTTTAAATCTTGTCCTATGTTTACCAGTTAATTCTTATGGACCAATAAGCCAAAAACTCTTATAGAACATCTCTTTCTATTACAGTACCAACGCGGAATCGTCAGCATACCAAAAACGGTCACAAACTCAAGAGTCATAGAAAACGCCTCCATTTTCGACTTCACCCTGGACGAAGCTGATGTGGAGACCCTGGCAAAATTCGACAATGGCTTCCGAACAGTCCGACCCATCTTCTGGCAAGACTACCAAAATTACCCGTTCGACAAAATCCCGGAGAAAATGGATATCCCGGAGTCGCTTCGTGTTTGGAAAAATGGACTTAATCTGGATATCGATTAAAATTATTTACAGCGGCGTAATTGCGAAACACACTAAAAATTGCAATGGCTTTCATTTTGACAGTTCGACAACATTCATTGCGTTTTTATATGGTCGAGCACACGAATTTTTCTAACATATGAAGCAATGGTTTAGCAATATCCTTCAAAATTCGTCACATTGTGATTGAAAATGTGTTGTGCAATTTGAGGTAGTGGTTATTATTTATATTGCCTGAATGATAGCAGCTTTGGCCAAAGCAAACAATATAACTTGTATATATTTGTTTGTGACGTTATTAATTTATTCTGTTATTTTAGGAAAAAAATTTGTCTGGAGTCGATGCCTATGTCCTTTCCCGGGGTCAAAGTATCCCCATACCAGATTTCATCAAAATCCGTCCAACCGTTTCGGAGATTAGCCGGAACAAACAGACAGACTAAAAATTTTTTTTTTTGTTACAATAGTACCTTATATACATTTATTTTGATTTTTTTTATTACGTATGGTCCCACTTCAATTTTATTTATTTGGTTAGATTACACACAGGCATCAATATTTTCTTCTTCTATGTATATTTTTATTATAAAAAAGTAGTTGTCTTTACCTTGCTGGAGTTTCATTTTATCAGTTAATATTGGCACATTGCTCGCAGAACAGATGGCCGATGGGGCCGAAAGGTTCTGGAGTGGCGACCGCGTACTGGAAGACGTAGCGTTGGAAGGCCTCCCACAAGGTGTACCGACGACCTTGTGAAGGCCGCAGGAACTCGTTGGATGCGAGAAGCACGGAACCGGTCGAAGTGGAGGTGCTTGGAGGAGGCCTATGTTCAGCAGTGGACGTCTTTCGGCTGAATGATGATGTAGAGTTAATATTGTTTCGCAAACTAGCAGGCGCATCTGATGGTATGCAGGGTATAAAGTCACCGCCGACTATACCTACTATACACTTGAAGCGCCCGCGACTTCGTTCAATCAGTGAGTGAACAATCAATCATTTCCTGTTTTCCTACCCTTAGGGTTGGAATGTATGTTCCAAATTTATATGGGACCAACTTCGAGGTATACCCTTTCTAATAAAAAAAGAATTATCGAAATCGGACTACTCTGTAAAAAGTTATGCGTGGTCATACATTACAATCAGCACTGCTTTCAAAAGGTGAAGGAAAACATCGTGAGGAAACCTGCATGTCAGAACCAAAAATTCGAAGACATTGACATCTGCCGACCCGCACTGGGCCCGCGTGGTGGATTACGGCCCACTCCCTGTCACCAAGAGAGGGCCTGTGTCCCAGCAGTGGGAACATTATAGGCTGATTATGATGATTAGGTACGATTAGATAAATTAGACACATCTGAGGGACAATTCTCGTAATTTTAAGAACGATCACAGTCTTATCTCAGTCTCAATCTGTCTATTATATTTTTAATAAATGGCAAGCAGAGCCGATGTCGACTATTCTGCCATGTCTAAAGTGAGCTGGAAGAACAAGGTGTGCATGACAAAAAAAAAAAAAAAAATATTTTAGACGAATAAAATTTTTTAATTGATCCAGTAATCTGTCAAAAATACCTGTAATTTCCTAACATTTTTGACAAGTTTTTGACATTGATTGTCGCTGAGATGAAATTGCGACAAGATTTTGACTTATCGTAGCTGTGTCGTCGTATCAAGGCCGTTAGCCGCTAGTGATGTCTAACACTTAAAATAAACAAACATGTTTAATGTGTGAAATTAAAAATGAACTACGTATTTGATGAAGTATCTAAACAGACCGATTCGGTTAGCTTGTTTTTTTCTCTCATAGCAACAAGAATAGGTACGGTCAGCAACAAAAGTCGATTAACCACTGTCATTTTAACATGTTGCTAAATTGAAAACGTTTTTTTTCAATAAACTGCTTTTTAGCTTTTCACAAAATAGAAAAGAGTTCATATTCTAAAAATTGTACTTCTGCTGCAATTTTGAACAAATACTTTGCTCAATAAGATTTAAAAAACTGAAGTGTTTATCGACTTTTGTTGCTGACTGTACTTACCTTGACAAAATTTCCATCAGCTATGGCTACTGACCTCAGATAGATATACCTAGTCTAATCAAACTTATGTATCAGATTAATGAAAAATATTTCAAGTTAAACAAATATCAACTTTTATTCAATGCAGTGACTAGCACTATTGAAAAAGTAATAAAAATGTTAAAAGGTGTATCGTAAACTGAACTTTATTGTGTAGGATTTAAAGTTATTTTTCCATAAACTCATATTTGTTTACAGTTTTGTCATATAAATCGCGAATGCACATCAATTTGAAACATGATGCACATCGGACCATAGAAGGAAAACCAATTCTTCAAAATCTTGGTAAATATCAAAATTTCGAAGTCGTACCTAAGTACGGTCTGTCTTGTCCTCGATGTTGAATCTATGTATAATTGCTAAAACTGGTGGCCTACCATGATCTAAATAAAAACGATTCAAAAACAAGACATTTCAGTATGTGACTCAGGCTGGCTGGACAAATCTTCAAAATTGCTCGCAATTAACTAGGTCAATAGGGCACTTTATGTGACGGCTAAACACCCTTATTTCAGAATTTGTAACGCTACAGAATCTTAGATAATCGATCGAAAACGTGTCCAGCCAGCTTGAAAAACCACTTTTCGCTGGTCTCTCAATCTCGGTAACGGAAGTGATTTTGACGACTTTTTGCATATCAACGGGCGTTACATAAAATTGTAACAGGCATCGAGCTAAAAGTTTTGTGGTACGTACAGCGGTTTAGTAGAAAAATGCAAAAATCTGTGTCCAGCCAGCTTGAATTTACGTATAAAACTTTTGGCTGGCACTTCCGAATCTCAATAACGGGAGCGTTTTCGAATATGGTTACTTTACTAACATTTAGTAACGCAATGTGTAACAGTAATAACGTTTGATTTATGGCGTCACATGTAAGGGTTTACGAGAAATCAATAAAAACTTAATGTCCAGCCAGCCTGAAATCAAGCTGGCTGGACACATGTATCTCCGCTGCCTGATGATCTACGACCTTCGAAATGTGTTCAAAATTTTGTACCGGGGACGATAATGATAACCTGAATTTGTAACGGAGAAACTTTGCGTAGTTTCAAAGATATTGATCATTTAAATTTTCCCATACAAACTGCCATTAATATTGTGAGGTGACCATAATTTTACATAAATAAAGGATTTCTTTTTAATCGACGAATCGGCCGGTAGCAGCCACGCCTGCTTTGTATTTGATTTTCCCGTGGGAATAAAAGGTTTTCCTGCAGTAAAAAGCGTAAGTATGTGTTAATTCAAAATAATAATTGACTACCAGCGCTGCAAAAGAGAGCCCACTTGTATTTCGCGTTTAGTTCATTATCTTAGGTAACTGAAAATGAGAACTAAACTCTACAGTTGGCATTGTATGTACTTTTCGAAGTGTCATCACTAATCAGAGTAAGACAACTATTAATTAATCTGCGGTAGACAACATAAATAAGAGTTAAGATTCCACCAGTTGTCCTAGTAGTACCAACTTTAAGCAATAGATAGAGACACCATCATCAGCTATCATGGAAGTAAGTATTACATTCCGTTCACAGTTATTTTGTCCCCCGACGTTTGTTTAACTACATTTTTTACGCAATTTATTGATTTCAAATTTTGAAATCGATATTGTTTATTTAATTATTATTCTGATAATTAAATAAACAATACCCAGCTGCAACTTCATAACATTCAATCACTACTAACCCATTTCTATGAATTACCAGCAAGAGCGATTTTAGCGCTCATGAGTGCGATTCGGAACGCGGCCATGATGAGACTTGCTTTGTGTGTAATCTGTGTGTGTGACTTGTGTGTAACTGACCGTTATAAACTTTCAGATAAGTACTGTCTTTTTATACAACTGTTGTTTTAAAAAGTAATGTGTCCTTGGTAACTAACGTGAATTACAATGTTTTTTTGCGAAAGTTGTTAGTTTTTACGATTTGTGTCGTCAGTTGGATGTATGCGCCCTGTTTTATTTATTTAAGTATTAGGTACACCGGCAGAACACGTTATTACGAACGTTGATCAAAACCTTATCCTAAAGAGTAAAGACATGTGGTCTATTTGGGGTGACACAATACCTGAAGGCCAATTCTCGTAATTTAAAACGTTCAAAATCTAGTCACAGTCTCATCTTGGCGACAAACAAATGTCAAAAACTTGTCAAAATGAAGGGAAACTAGAGGTATTTTTGACGGATGGACACCACAGAGTACTTTTTGATAGACTGAAAATGGACACTGAGATCAGACTGTGAACTACAGTTGTTCGTATTAGTATCACCAATACACGGATTTTCGTCCATTAAAGAAAACACCTTAAAATACACTTAGTCCTACATAAAACCTACAAGATTGGTAACCCTACTGCAGTATTTATATGAAAACATTTTAATGATCAATATCTTTGAAACTACGCAAAGTTTCTCCGTTACAAATTCAGGTTATCATTATCGTCCCCGGTACAAAATTTTGAACACATTTCGAAGGTCGTAGATCATCAGGCAGCGGAGATACATGTGTCCAGCCAGCTTGATTTCAGGCTGGCTGGACATTAAGTTTTTATTGATTTCTCGTAAACCCTTACATGTGACGCCATAAATCAAACGTTATTACTGTTACACATTGCGTTACTAAATGTTAGTAAAGTAACCATATTCGAAAACGCTCCCGTTATTGAGATTCGGAAGTGCCAGCCAAAAGTTTTATACGTAAATTCAAGCTGGCTGGACACAGATTTTTGCATTTTTCTACTAAACCGCTGTACGTACCACAAAACTTTTAGCTCGATGCCTGTTACAATTTTATGTAACGCCCGTTGATATGCAAAAAGTCGTCAAAATCACTTCCGTTACCGAGATTGAGAGACCAGCGAAAAGTGTTTTTTCAAGCTGGCTGGACACGTTTTCGATCGATTATCTAAGATTCTGTAGCGTTACAAATTCTGAAATAAGGGTGTTTAGCCGTCACATAAAGTGCCCTATTGACCTAGTTAAATGTGAGCAATTTTGAAGATTTGTCCAGCCAGCCTGAGTCACATCATTTCAGTTTAGGTTCCTAAACTGCATCGCTTGAGCTGCTCTATGGACGTCATGGTACCAAACAAGTATGAATGAAACCAAAACTTGCGACTCAGTTTGGGACAATCGCTATCAGCAGATGGCACGGCCTAAACTGAATCGTTAAACTGACGTCATGGGAGGAATTACAAGAACAGTTCAGTTTATGTCCTAAAATGGATCGCGTTAAGAGCTTTTGGTAGGCCTGCTGATAGCACATCTTCCTCGTCGGAACTCATTACGACATCTACACAAAATGTGAGAGTAATCTAAAAATATTTTAATAGCCAGGAGATAGCTTGTGTATGAAAACAAATGTTTATGTGTAAAAGGACATAAAAAAAAAAACTTTATTTAATTTTGTAAAACATGGAACGTTAGTTTTCTCTTGACTGTACTTACCTGTCAAAAAGAGTAACCTAGCATAAAGTGGATAAGACAAAGTTTAAAACAGAAGACGAACTAGCAGGGGACCGCGGAGGGGGGGATGGAGGGGGGGGTCAGGGGATCAGACCGGAATAAATCGGTTTTTTGTGTAATGATACGAAAAAAAAAACCGGCCAAGTGCGAGTTGGACTCGCACATGAAGGGTTCCGTACCACTGTACAATATTTAACACTACATTTATATAAATACCATTTATTGATATCGAGCGAAAATGGCGTTTTTTGTATCGGAGCCCCCTTTAAATATTTATTTTATTATTAAATTAAAAATAAAACTGAGTATTTTGTGAATATTTCAAGTGCATACCTGTTGCCATTATTGATATCGACCAAAAAAGGGCAAAAAAATCGCGTTTGTTGTATGGGAGTCCCCCTTAAATATTTATTTTATTTTGTTTTTAGTATTTGTTGTTATAGCGGCAACCGAAATACATAATTTGTGAAAACTTCAACTGTCTAGCTATCGCGGTTCTTGAGATACAGCCTGGTGACAGACAGACGGACGGACAGACAGCGAAGTCTTAGTAATAGGGTCCCGTTTTTACCCTTTGGGTACGGAACCCTAAAAACACGAGCAGGAGATACGGCATAACCATCGATATCCGTAGGCATAACAATCAAAAACAACAAAACTATGATAGTGATAGTTTTTATAACAAGTTAACAACTTCATCTCACGTACTAGGTAGGTACGACGCACGGCTACACATCAAGGTTTACATAACCAGTATAAGCTGACTTCTGACTGTACTAAAAACGTATACAATGCGAGGTCAGCTAAAACTGGAAATTATACCTTGATGTGTCGCCATATGTACCTAGTGGTTTACCTTGACGGTATTGTTGACCACAGAATTTGCTATAGTATGACGACTGTAATTCCAGCGTCTCTTAATACTTTTTCTTTTTTGGAACGATGTTATTTTACGGAGCTTCATCATAATCAGCCTATAATGTTCCCACTGCTGGGACACTGGCCTCCTCTCTATGAGAGGGAGTGGGCCGTAATCCACCACGCGGGCCTAGTGCGGGTTGGTAGATGTCTTCGATTTTTGGTTCTAAGACATGCCAGTTTCTTCACGATGTTTTCCTTCAACGTTTTCAGAGCAGTGGTGATGAAATAATTTACACAAAGTAAAGCGGCTGTCTGGGTTCGAACTCACGACCTACAACTCGTAAGTCGGGGACGATACCACTGGGCCACCACACCACTGTCCCCAAACTAATACTAATTATGTGAATAATAAAGTAATAACATAACGACGTGCTCAAATCAATGTCGTAAAGTTACACCAAAGAAATCCTTTGTAATATAACCCACATTTGAATTCCACCTTTATCTCCTAACAAACAAAGTTCAAAACCCAACACCACTAAAGCTAAGAGCTATAAAGTTCCACTAGCTCTATTCTATTTTTAACCGACTTCAAAAAAAGGAGGAGGTTATCAATTCGGTTGTATTTTTTTTTTTTTTTTTTTTAATGTTTGTTACCTCAGTACGCCGTCATTTATAAACCGATTTGGAAAATTCTTTTTTTATTTGAAAGTATATACTTTCAGATTGGTCCCATTTTCATCAGGTCAGGATCTGATGATGGGATCTTGGAGAAATCGAAGGAACTCTTCAAATATTATAGGCATACCTATAGCGATTTGGGTATTTTTTATAGTAACTCGTGCATTTGCTCTCGGAAAGCACCACTTGGTGAAGTGGAACTGATGATGAAGACCACAGATGGCCACCGGAACTACTCAATTATAAGTATTTCACGGGTTGCGATTACTTTAAAATGTTTTCTAAGCAATTTATGCTCATCACAATGTGAATGGTGAAATGGAGCTGATGGTGTCCACCATCAGCTCCATTTCACCATTCGTAGGAGAACTCCTGAACAATTAACGTCCCTGCATCCGGAAAAACAATATTTTGTAAAAGGCGATGAGCAAGTTGACACTAGGCTATTGTAACTTAGATAAATTACAAGCAGACCCACTAAAAAGCGAGAAATAAAAACTTTTTAACAAAAAAAAACCGACTTCCAAAAAAAACACTACAAAGTGAAAAATAACTTAAATTTCGGAAGTCGGTGGCAAAAAACTAAAATACAGATCCAAAGACACCGACTTCCGAAATTAAAGTTATTTTTCACTTTGTAGTGTTTTTTTTGGAAGTCGGTTTTTTTTTGTTAAAAAGTTTTTTGATTTTAAACCTAGTAAAGATGCGAGATAAGGTTCAAAATCATGTTGTATGTAAATATAAGCTTATTTGAATGTTCAGTATAAGTAATTCAAAAAATGAATTGAATGGGTCAGTCTTACTTAGTTCGAGCTTAGAAGATGACGTTTATTTTTATTTTATTATCTGTGATAGTTGGAGTGGTAAGTTTTAGTAACTACTTAGTTTAATTTTAACTTCAATTTCAAATAGCCTTTATTTCTAATACTTTTTTTTTGTGGATGGGAAATCATCTAATGACTCCTCCCGCTCTGGGTGGAGCGGAAGGGAGTGTCAGACTCTTACTGACTAAAACCCACCCGTGTTCCTTCCTTAGCCCTTTATGTTCCGGGGTAGCGGTAACCCTTTCGGACAATCCCGCTACCCTATTTCTAATACTTTACAAGCAATTACGTTTCCATTAATTATGATTATGAAGTAAGTCATCATCTGCCTAGCCTTTTCCCAACTATGTTGGGGTCGGCTTCCAGTCTTACCGGATGCAGCTGAATACCAGTATTTTACATGGAGCGACTGCCTATCTGACCTCCACAACCCAGTTACTGGGTAATACGATACCCCTTGGTAAGACTGGTTGTCAGACTTTCGGGCTTCTGACTACCCGTAACGACTGTCAAAGATCCACGAATGACAGCCGGGACCAACGGCTTAACGTGCTTTCCGAGGCACGGAGGGGTCTCGGTATGTAAAGATGGTCACCCATCCACAGACCAACCGCGGCAAGCGTAGCTTAACCTGATCGATCGACCTGTGCGGCTGGAGAGGGCTGGCCTATTTTTAGCCCAAAGAATAAGCATTGCCATCCAACGTGGTAATGCTGCCAGCCTTTTGGGCACTTATCCCAATCTGTCTTTATCTAGGGACACCAATTTGTCTTTATCTAGGGACACCATAGCTAAATCACTTAAAGGCCTGGACATAACCAAAGGCTCCGGACCTGACTGTGTTCCTCCATTCTTTTTAAAACACACAGCTGAGTCAATGTGTGTGCCTTTATTTTATCTATTCAACCGTAGCCTAAGGGAGGGTACTGTGCCGCAATCGTGGAAAACTGCCAATATTACGCCTGTATATAAGGGCGGTGCAAAAAATGATGTTACCAACTATCGTCCAATATCATTGTTGTCCACTATGTCAAAAGTCTTGGAGCGATTAGTTCATAACGCAATTTACCCCATCCTACATAATAATATTATCCCTGAACAGCATGGTTTTGTTCAAAATCGCTCCACTGTTAGTAACCTGGTTTTGTATTCTAACTTTTTATTTGAAAATATGGACGATCAACTACAAGTTGACGCAATCTATACGGATTTCTGCAAGGCTTTTGACAAGGTGGACCACACCATGCTCCTACAAAAAATCGAATTTAATGGTATTCATGGGAGTCTGCTTCGTTGGTTTACGTCCTATGTTAAAAATAGGACTCAGAAGGTTGTGATCAATGGGTTCACTTCAGATGTGATCAGCGTGACATCTGGTGTTCCGCAGGGGTCGATATTGGGTCCACTACTTTTTATCCTATTCATAAATGACATAAACAGATGTTTTAAAAACTGTGGTTTCCTCCTATATGCTGATGATCTTAAAATATTTCGTAAAATCAGAACCGTTGAAGACTGTGTTAAATTACAAGAAGACCTTGATCGATTCTCTGCTTATTGTCTGACCTATAAATTGCACCTAAGTTTATCCAAATGTAAGTATATTTCTTTCACCAAAAAATTTAATACCGTTCAATTCACATACTCTCTCTGTAACACTCCTCTGGAAAAAGTTTCCCTAATTAAAGATTTAGGTGTAATCTTTGACTCAAAGTTACACTTTGATGCACACGTTGATCACATCACAGCCAAGGGTTTTCAACTGTATGGCTTTGTAAGGCGGACCTGCAACCCATTTAAGAAACCATCTACATTTTTATTACTGTACAAAACACTTATTAGATCTCAACTGGAATATGCCACTTGTGTTTGGAACCCCTTCTACAATAAATACAGTGACCAATTGGAATCAGTACAACGTAAATATCTTAGGTTTCTTAACTATAAATTATTTAAGAGGTGGTCATCATATCACACTCTTCTAGATACATTTTCTTTGCCAACTCTTAAAAAAAGGAGACTGTATCATGATCAAGCGTTCCTATACAAGATTTGTCACAATAAATTTGATTGTAATAACCTTATAAACCAAATATACCTTCGCATACCTAGTCGCTCCCAACGTATTCGTGATACCTACACTCACAGTCTATTCGCGCCGAAGCGGTGCAGAACCAACGCAGGAGAACGAGCTCCTCTACGTCGATTAATGACAAGTTACAATGATAATTTTGCTGATATTGACATATTTGCGTCGTCACTCGCACAGTTTAAAGATAGTATTTATAAAAAATCCATTCATATAGATTCCACATAGTATTAGTATTACTTGTTATATTCACACATTTTAGTTTTTGTCATATTATGTTATTTCACCAAACCTAGTTAATCTATGATAGGCAATTGTTTGCTATGTTTGCTTGGATCTTGTTTAAACAATTTTTACAGTTGGATTATTTAGTGGGTAACGATGCTGGTTGCGTGATTAATTAAGTGTTTCATGAAATATCTGTACCTAAATATTAAGCATTGCGCAATTGTTTGTTATCCTGAAGAAATAAAATAAAATAAAATAAAATAAAATCCCATTGACAGCGATGCGGACGAATTTTTTGATGCCCTATGAGCTCTTGTCTTTTTCTTTTTTTATTATACACTTGTATATAATATATATATATTTTAGTTGTAAAATACTTCTTGTAATTAATAAAAACGGTGGTAAATAAAAAATACTTACAGATTTAAAAAAAAATTTGATAAATGAACTATTTGTTTTCTATTAGGTAATTACTTAAATTAAAACATCCATCAGTTTCTTATTGAACTTCAAAGCTATATCCGACGACCCTGGTTACTTATCTCCTTTGTTAGGTGACTGCTGGTAAAGCTAGTACTCTTATAACTAAGTACAACTTTTCATAATTTTCAGTTGTGTGACGAAAAAGATGGCGGCAAAGCGTACAGGATTCCACTGAACGATGGCAACTCTATACCAGCACTAGGACTGGGCACCTTCTTGGGTTTTGATGAGGTAAATCCGAATAGTCACTCTCAAAATGGTGAAGGAAAACATCGTGAGGGGACCGGCATGTCCTAGAACCAAAAATTTTAACATTCTTTTTTTTTTATAGAATGGTCAGAAGACGGTTGAAGAGCATGTAGTGGAACACCCTATCACCTGGGCGTTGGAGGCTGGATACAGGTACGACGATTTTGAACTATAGATTTTCTCCCTTTTTGGCTATTACAGTCTTCATGCGTAGTTCATACAAACGTAATACCAAAATAATTTGTAAATCAAACATATTCTTAAGGTAGTTTGTATTTATTTCGATTGGATTACAGAATATCTAGGTTCCCAAATATATATTTTGAAAAGACTAAATAAATATCTCGAAAACTATTGAATTTCGGCCATACATAGGGGGGGTTCAATTTGTTGCGAAATATTTTTAAAGCGTAGAATGAAAATATTGGTAAGATATTATTCTTAAATCGAACATAAACTTAATTATTCTGTTGAATTAAGTACTTTTAATTAAGTTTGAAGTGCCAGCTACAATATTATTTTTAATAGTAACCATTCAATGTGTAGTTTTTTTTTTAATTGGGAATTATATCGAAAAACCCTTAAAATTCAAATATCTCGAAAACTATTGAATTTCGGCCATACATATGTGGGGTTCAATTTGTTGCATTTTGGCCCCCCTATCAGCTCCTGACGGATATACGTCGAATTACAAGTAATCCTGTATATCGTCGCTCGCATGACTAAGTGTCCTATCCCATTTTTTAGCTAATTTAGGTTGGGACAGCTACACTCCTCTATTCGGGATTCTTTAAATTTTTTTGCCTTGTAAAATGGTTATATTTAAAATCCAAATAATATAAAGGTACGACGGTTAGTGAAAAGTGTAAAGAATCACGAATAGAAAGGCGAGTCGTCTTGACTCAGATCAGCCAAAAAATGTGAAAAATTAGATAGGACAGTTAGTCATGCGAGCGACGATATCAGTCTTGCAGTGGACGTCTTTAGGCGAATGATGACGATGATGATGATGAAATATTAATTATGTTGGCAGGATGATAGACACTGCAGCTGCTTATAATACCGAGGGTGAAGTGGGTGCAGGAGTGAGAGCTTCCGGAGTACCTAGGGAAAATGTCTTCATAGTGACCAAGGTAAGAACATTTGCCAAGTAGTACCGTCAATGCAATGGGGACAACAGGAATAAATTTTAATTTTTTTATTGAGTTCCGCTGTCCCCATTAACAGGAATATCGTCAATGGGGACAACAGGAATACATTTTAATTATTTTTATTGAGTTCCGCTGTCCCCATTCAATGGGTGTCCCCATTGAATGGGGACAACGGGAATGGACGATTTTTATCAGGACCCTAATTCCGTGACACACTATCAATCACAATTTGAATCATTTTGAAGGATATTGCTAATCCATTGCTTCATGTTCGAAAAATTTGTCTGTTTAACAATGTAAATAACGCAATGAATGTTGTTGAACTGTCAAAATGGAAGCCATTGCTACTGATAGTGTGTTACGAAATTACCCCACTGATGTGACTTCATAAAATTGTTAGTTTTTAACCGACCAAAAAAGGAGGAGGTTCTCAAGACACGCGTTTATTTTAGTTTTTTTTTATACTTATGTTTGGACTTAACTTTTACGTGTTCGTCAATTTGCTGTTGTTCTGATTTTCTTGATTTCTGCTACTTTTGACTAATATAATCCTTCTATTGTAGTTTGACTTTATATTTTTTTTACTTTGTCGTCATTTAGGTACAGACGCCAGCACATCAAACTACCCTAAACTGTCAAATTTTCCCAATCAACTTTGAAACTTATGCTTTAGCTATAAAGTTGAAAATCTATTAAAGAAACTTGACAGATTGTAGTAGCTTGATGTGCTGGCGTCTGTACCTAAACACCGGGTCAAATTAAATAACCTAGCGAAACTCCGCAGACGCAGATGGGAATTGATATCTAAACATGAATTTAAAACGAAAAAGAAATTAATTTGATGATTTTTTTTTGTGGTGTCATCGATCCCATTTTAGTGTAGGTATTTACTTGATGAAATATCAGTTTGAAAATCTGTTTTTAAGCTATTGCATAGCTTTTATCTTGGGCTTTGAGCGCGGCGACCGAATGAAGAAATTCCGTAACGAAAATAAACCTAACACCCCCCACTCCGACCGGCACAGTGGTGCAGCGTTGAAAGCCGTGCATCGTCTAACGTCGTATCAGTTCGGCAGACTTCGGCACGGTGTTTGTGTGCGTGCGACTAGACGTATGCGTGTTTTGTTTTCTTATCGGTCACCACGCTAATTAAGTGTAACTTGAATTAATATCAAAGAAAAAAAAATATTGCATAAATATTATAATTGCATAAGTTGATAAAAATGCTATGCAATAGCTTTACCGCGGCAGTCCCCGAGTGCCACACGTATTTTTTTTTTTTGTGTCTGTAAGCATAGACATGATTGGTAATTTGGTATCGATGTCTACAATCGATAAAACACATTTTATCAATTCATACTTCAAGTTATAACACTACCAGCGGTCGTTGACCCCTAAGAAAAAAACAAGAAGTCTTTTTTATTTTTAACCGACATTAATTCGACTTTGTTGTTTTTTTTTGTATGTTTGTTAAGCGATATCTCCGGGGTATCGTACTACCCAGTACCTGGGTTTTGGAGGTCAGATAGGCAGTCGTATGTATGTCTACTATGTAAAATAGCAGCTGCATCAGGTTAGACTGGAAGCTGACATGTCTCCGGCAATTGCAAATCGATTTCAAAAATTCTTTTATTAATGGATAGTGTATGCCCCAAGGGTACCACCAAGGGGCGACCACCCTCCCACTGGAGTCCGGCGTCAAGCAGCCTGCTGTGTTTCGTCGAAGCATGGGAGTTCCAGTGCCTTAGGCATCTTCTGGGCACGCTCGTTCCATCATAGACCTCATCTATCGCTTTCCATCAGGCGTGATCGAGGTCAAGAGCGGGCCCATACAGCAATAAAAAAAAAAATTGTCCGCTCACTTCATCTAAGTTTTCACGATGAGATTTTTCGAATTGATGGGCTGCTGTTCATCTCTTGATTACTTATTACTTTAACACCGAATTGTTTTTATAACTTGTGGCAGCTCGCTTCCTACGAGTCCCGAGACGTGCTGTCTTCTCTGAGGAAGTCCCTGGATCGTCTGAACATGACCTACGTGGACCTGTACCTCATCCACAGCACCGTCACTTTCAAGGTTTGTAATCTGCATTTGCGATTTATTTGCCAAAAATGTAAACAAATACGAGTTTATGGAAAAATAACTTTGAATCCTACACCATAAAGTTCAGTTTACGCTACAACGTCAAACTTTTTGCATAAATCCTGTAGTCACTCTGAAATCAACTTAATTTCCATTAAAATAAAGTTGATATTTGTTTAACTTGAAATGATATTAATTTGAAACATAAGTTTGAATAGACTTTAGTTTATATTGCTCTTTTATCATTGTTCCTTTCAACCAAAGCACCTGCCATCTAATCTCTTCACCACCCTTGGTTGACTGGTAGAGAATGCCTAGGGCGTTAAGTCCGCCTTTGTACAGACGCCAGCACATCAAGCTAAACTAAACTGTAAAATTTTCCCAATCAACTTTGAACCTTAAGCTTTAAGCGATAAAGTTGAAAATCTATTAAATAAATTTGGCAGATTGTAGTAGCTTGATGTGCTGGCGTCTGTACCTTTTTTGTGTGCGAAAAGTATAAATAAATCAGCTTATAATGATCCCACTGCTGGGCCACAGGCCTCCTCTCTATAAAAGGGAGTGAGCCATAATCCACCACGCGGGCCCAGTGCGGCTTGGTGGATGCCACATGTTTTCGAATTTTATAATGTTTTTGAGCAAGGGCTTAGTCTGTTATAATAGGGTTTTGTTGGCAACTTGTCGCTCTTTGGGTACCTACGGAACAGTGGCGAAGGTACCATACAAATCGATTCCCACCGGCTTCCCTTCGAAAATTCAGAACACTTTATAGTCAATTCATCATTGAAATTTTCTTTTCGATTTTTTTTTTGCTCCGGCCTACGTCTGTCATAAATTCACCCTTCGCCACTGGTACGGAACCCTAAAAATTAAGTTGACTGTTGACGCATTTTTCATAGACGTCACGTCATGCCTATATCTCGATACTAATCCAATCTACATGCCTAATAAAAGTAAAAAAATATTAAAGATTGCATGTCCAGATTCTAGATTTGTCGATAAAATAAAAAATTTATGAGAAAAAGTATTGAAGAAGAAATTACACCCAAATTATACATTTTCTAATCAACCAACTTCAATAAACCCGCTGCCGATAATATCTTTAAAAACGATAATTAATTAAAATGATAATGATCAATTTTTTATCGTTTTGCATTTACACGACTTGTTTTTTTATTTATTTTTTTGAATAGTTTTAAATATAGAATGTGATTCTCGAACCTTTTTGAACTTTGAAATTGCAAAATGGCGCTGCAATACAATTGATAATGATTTTATCAGATTTTCAAAGTTTATAATTGCACAATATTTATTAGATACATTTCCATATATTGCTTGTTGTAATCTAAAAAAATGTGAATGTTTGTGTACCGCTTTAGAGTACCTATACAGGCTTGATAAAATGGCCGTAATTTTTTTTTTCTTTTCAGCCTGACGAAACCGGCTATGACATCATAGACTACCTAGACACCTGGAAAGGTATGGAGGAAGCCAAGAAGTTAGGTCTAGCCAAGTCTATAGGCATATCTAACTTTAACGTTAGCATGATAGAACGACTGCTAGCTAACTGTGAGGTTAAACCTTCGGTGTTGCAGGTTGAGGTAAGAGTACAACTTTTCTTATCAAAAATTATACTCATTTATATACTTGTTCTTTGCCAAAAATTAATTATACAATCAATTATACACTTGTTCTTTGTCGAAAGTTAGACTCATTATCAATGTGCGTTTTTAAATTTTCTAACGCGAAGATAATATCATGGACGTCCACGTTCACGTCCATAAAATGTACGGAAAGACGCCTGGACGAAAAGCGTCTTCATATATAAGGTCCCATTAAAATGATGGACAAACTTTTAGAAATCATAGAGACCACTAAAATAAGGACGATGGTAAAAAAAATACTTATACTTATAAGAAAAACGCATTAGATACTTACAAGATAAGTAGGTAGTCAGCTAACGAAAATACACTGGCAATTTATTATTTTAGGTCAAAATAAAATTACTTTAATCAGTGTTTTGTTTTTTGCTTGGATATCTTTGGTTAGACGTACTGAGCGCTGGCTGTGTCAAAATGTGTCCATCTATTTTAATGGGACCCTGTATTTCAATACATTTTACTTCCCTGTTATCGTAATGCCAATGCCGTGACGTGGACGTGGACGTCCACGATAATATCGTCACCTTAGAAGTTATAAAAGCGCACATTAGATGTGACACTAGTAACAAAAAAAGGTACTTAGTTTATCCAAGCGCGTTGTCCAAAAATAAATTTTGTCCAAATGTTAACTTTTACCAAACATCACTTAGGTAGACGCCTGCACAAGATATCACTAAATACGTTTATCGCTAAACATACTTATTTAAAACAGCATCCTAACTCCCTCTCTGTCATCTTTAAATGATTGAGAGAAACAGGTGGCCTACCATGATCTAATTTAAAACGATTCAAAAACAAGACATTTCAGTTTAGGTTCCTAAACTGCATCGCTTGAGCTGCTCTATGGACGTCATGGTACCGAAGAAGTATGAATGAAACCAAAACTTGCGACTCAGTTTGGGACAATCGCTGTCAGCAGATGGCACGGCCTAAACTGAATCGTTGAACTGACGTCATGGTACGAATTACAAAAACAGTTCAGTTTAGGTCCTAAAATGGATCGCGTTAAGAGCTTGTGGTATGCCTGCAGAGCAATGTTTGAAAACGGTAAACTTTGCTTGCGCGATGCAGGATTTGGCGTGACGTCAGTGTGATGCGTAGTTCGCACGTGGCGATGTAGGTGTCGCCACAACCATAACTAACCCTAACTTTCTAACCATTTTCTATGCGCAGGTAAACTTAAACTTAGCTCAGAACAAGCTGCTTGACTACTGCAAGAGCCAAGACATAGTGGTGATGGCCTACACACCGTTCGGTTCTCTATTCAGCCAGGAGGCTGCGCCACCAGCACCCAGGATCGACGACCCCACGCTTGTGGAGTTAGCCAAGAAGTACGCGAAGAGTGTGCCGCAAATTGTGCTGAGATATTTAGTAAGTATTACCTATCTTGCTTGAATAGACCTGACAAGTAGTCTCGTCAAAGCTCGTTTTATTGAATCGCAGAAGAGGTCAGGTGAAATTGAAATATGCAAGTTTTAATTTTTCAACCTTTTTCATGACTATTTTCAGGTGCAAAGAGGAGTAGTTCCTATCCCCAAGTCAGTGACCAAGAAACGAGTGGAAGAAAACATCGAAGTCTTTGACTTCGAACTGACCAAGGAAGAAATGGAGGCTTTGAGTAAGTTTTGAAAACCGAACTGAAAAAGTCAATCTGCAGACTTTCCTAATTCGAAGTCCGCAGATTGTCTTCTTCAATTCTTTGAGATCACTTCTTTTGGTTCATTCTTCTCTGTATTGATGACTTACTTTGTTCTGCACATAACATAGTACTTAGCAGGAGACTTTAAGAAACTTAGAAGGCTCTCTACTGACTTGTTCAGTGAATATACTTAGTCAAACTGCTGAGTCATACTGTGAGAGAAAGTGGGAGTCATACTGAGTAAAAAACTGTAGGTAGAGAATCAACAAAACCTAAATGGCATTACAGATTTTTAATCTTTATTAAAAATCTGTAATGCCATTTAGGTTTAAAGCTAAGAAAAATATAACTTATGTCTCAATCCTAGTGTCTAATTCTCATTGTTAATTGGTTAGCTTCGTAAGTCACACTGCAGAGTTTACTCGTATAAGAAGTTGTAAAAACATTCGTTTTTCATTCCTAATTTTTTATTTTCAGGTAAATTTAACAAGGACTACAGGGTAGTGTTCCCCAGTTTCTGGCAAGATCATCCCTACTACCCTTATGAGAAGGTGGACGTACCGGCTGCCGATCTGTTCAAGAGAAAAAAAGAGTAAAGTAGTGACAGACTAAAAAATACCAGGTGTTTTAACCCTGTATATTTTTATTTGAGTAGTACCTAAATAGCATCAGTTTTTGCCTATGCTAAGCGAAGCTAGATCTATTTCTAAAGCTTTTATATAGTATACTTAGTGTCGGTTTGAATGTGAACTCTCAACTCAACTCTCAACTCTGCAAAAGTCTGCAGTAATATCTCGAGAAATATCACTGTAATACTTGACAAAATAATAAATTATAACTTTGTTTTCCTATGGAGAAAAAGGCGTACGTTTATGTAACGTTATATTTTTGGCAGAATAAATTAAAACAAAATCTTTTAAAATAACATGTTCTTTTTATTTGTTTTGTTTTTTTTTTTTATAAAACATATTTTATATACAATAATTTAACCATTATACTGTACAATTGGGGATTAAAACGAATACTTAATTATACAATAAAATACTTAAACTTAACATAATGACATAATGGTATAAAAATCTCAGTAATTTCCAGAATTGTTATATTTTAAAAGATCTACAAAGACGCTATGAAAAATAAACCCCCAGCCTCCGAAAGTCTGATCAACACAAAAGTTGTATACGCTGTCAAACTAATGTCAACTGAATTGACAGATGTCAAACTCGTATTAATTAATGACATGGCTAACCGAAATTATTGTTATTTCGGTCAGCTAATCAAATCAAAAGACAGGATTTGACAGCGTAGTAAAATAAACAATCAAAAACTGGGAGGTATAACCGTATATATTCAGCGCAAAACTCTGCACTCTGCAAAATGACTTACACCATATTTTATCACTAATAATACTCATTGCAGAGATGCACAGTTGCTGTTATTTAGAGTATAATGAGACAAGATGCGTTAGTAAATGAATGCCAGGACCTAATTGAATGCTTGAACCAGCAATCATGTTTATGTTTATAGTAGCATAACTGATGGAATAATTGAAGACATGACATCATTTTGACACCATTCAACCAAAAAAAATGTTTTTGTGTATATTGGAACATGAAAACAACATTAAAATAATTTAGGTAAGAAAATTGGGTAAAAAAAGTCTCGTAGCAAAAATCAAATGCTGAAAAGTATCAAAATCATGCCAAAAACGAAAGCTCTAAAAGTCTGCATTACACTCTAAAACTCATCAGAAGTCTGCAGATTCAAATTATTGCTCGTATTTTATGAATTCACTCTGCAATTCGTCTTCTTGTGCCAGCAGGCACTTCGAGTTCGCCTCGAAGTCACACTGCTGGGTCTGGTCGTTGAAGAATAGGCCATCGGTACAGAATGCCACTTGGGGCACTCCTGCAACGCACCTCCAGAATCTTTGACAGTCACCCCTGAGAAAAAACATCATGTTAGTCCTAGATGTAAAAGTTGGTTGGCCTCGTAAGCTCTAGTGATAAGCGTAGCACTCTGGATGTATCCCTAAGTAGGACCAAATGTTACCCATTTGGATTTTTTCTTTAGAAAATGCTCAGTAACAGCTAACAGCTCAGTGACGGGATTTATACCCGGTTAATGGCCATAGAAGAGCAGTGGTGGCCAACTTACGAGTTGTAGGTCGTAGTTTCGAACCCAGACAGGCGCTTTACTTTGTGTAAATTATTTCATCACCACTGCTCTCAAAACGGTGAAGGAAAACATCGTGAGGAAACCGGCATGTCCTAGAACCAAAAGTTCGAAGACATGTGACATCTGCCAACCCGCACTGGGCCCGCGTGTTGGATTACGGCCCACTCCCTCTCAATGAGAGGAGGCCTATGTCCCAGCAGTGGGAACATTATAGGCTGATTATGTATGTTAATGGCCATAGGACTTTTTTGTGACATAGCATAAAGCACAATCAGCCAATAATGTCCCCACTGCTGGGACACAAGCCGTGAGATCCGGAGTGCGTCGTAATCCATCACGCGGACCAGTGTGAGTTGGTAGATGTCACATTCTTCGAATTTTTGGTTCTAGGACATACCGGTTTCGGTTTCATGATATACCCAGTTACCTACAATGTTATAACTTTCTTAAAAGTTGATTATCTAGTCAGGTTAAATTCGTTGGCGGCTACTGCTGACTTAAGCCTACAAGAGGTGCAGTGATTGGGATTAGTGTTGCCACACTATTCCTTTCATTTTTTTATAACTTTTTGGGGTAAATATAGTTGACGTTGAAGGAAAACATCGTGAGAAAAATTGTCTTAGAACCAAAAATTCGAAGACATGTGACATCTTCTACCAACCCGCACTGGGTCCGCGTGGTGGATAACGGCCAACTCCTTCTCACAGAGAGGAGGCCTGTGTCGCAGCAGTGGGAACATTTTAGGCGGATTATGATGCTAGTTGACATGATAATGGAACTGTTTCTTACTTGTAAGGCACCTGTCTCGCTGCATTATCTGCTCTTGCGCAGTTGAGGATGCTGTTGTACTTGCCGTGTTCTAGAGAAATTGGTCGCACGCTCGCTACGGTGTCTGCAAATGAAAAACAATCTTATAACCCAACACTGACAGTTGAGAATGTCATGACTAGGGACTCTCTTTCCAAAAAGTAGGCTCGTCCTTTCAAAACTTCTTTGCACGGGTAGGTACAACCGCGGACACTGGCGGTCGACCACTTTTCGCCCATATGCCCTTAGTAATAAGGTTGAAAAGTGGTCACCCGCCAGTGTCTGCGATGGTAATCGCCATGTTTCATCAAGTCTTAAAAACCGTACTTACGTCGTTAGATAATTAAGGCTACGTATGCACTGACACGTGGCTTGCTTAGCCCCTAGCCCTATAGTAAAAGTGCGCAGTGCTGCACCCCCCCTCACCATTTCAAGTTAAACAAATATCAACTTTATATCAATGATTATTAAGTTGATTTCAGAGTGACTAGCACTATTGAAAAAGTTATAAAAATGTTTGAAGTTGTAGCGTAAACTGATCTTTATTGTGTAGGAATTAAAGTTATTTTTCCATTAAATTCCATAAAATCGCGAACGCAGGCGAGCCCAGTATACACGGTACGCGACTAGCGAGACGCTAAGCGTGCAGTGCGGCCGGTTGCGAAAATTCTAGAGCGTTCGTTTCCCTTCGCTACTCTCAATGTGACTTGCTGTAATAGGGTAGTTAGGAATTATCCTTACCAACGGGTTGCTGTTCCAGTTCATCAGAGAAGAAACCGATAAGGCTGTCGGCCTCGTCTCCAGACCCTTCATCTTCATCCCTAGGCGTCCTAAGTTGGCAGGTCGTGGCCCATGCCCAGTTGCAGACCTGGTGTTCAATAAGAGAAATATTTCATTACTAGCCACACGGGTCGATCTTCAAGGTTAAGCAACGCTTGCCAAGGTCGGTCCGCGGATGGGTGACCTTCCATTACATGTCACGAATTCCATGCTTCAGAAAGCACGTTAAGCCGCTGGTCCCAACTGTAATTTGCAGATCAATGACAGTCGTTACGGGTCAGAAGCTCTGACAACCAGTCTTAATAAAGGGTACCTATCGTGTTACTCAGTAACTGGGTTGTGGAGGTCAGATAGGCAGTGGCTCCTAGTAAAATGCTGGTATTCATGTGCATCCGGTTAGACTGGAAGTCGACCCCAAAGTAATTGGGAAAAAGTTTGGCAGATAATCTACAGCGCCACATGCGAACTACGCATAATACTGACGTCACGCAAAATCCTGCATCGCGCAAGCAGAGTTTACCGCGCGACTAGCAATATAAACGTCACGACATCAATGATCGGAGGATCCTCACTTTTCTATGGAGGATGAGTGTACTTTACACCCTGTTCCTCATACCTCTATAAACTTATTAAACTTCTAAATACGTGCTTTTTTTAAATAAATGTGCCTCTTTTTAACTTTCTGACATTTTCTCAAAGTTGGTCGCAGTAACTAGGTTAGAACACCCCTATGTTAGGTTAGATTAGAACTGTGTTCAACTGTGAGATTATGGAAGAAAGAAAAGAAAGAAAACACGTTTATTTACGGCAAACATGACGCAGAGAAAGAACGCTACAAACAAACAATAACAAGTCGGGGGAATATGCGTCACATCCACGCAAAACGGCCATCAACCCTATGCGAAACAGAGCCCCAGCGCTGGTTTTCAGCGACCGCCGGCGTTGACGTCATGACGTCAACTGGTGCAGTACTTATAAGAAGAGGAAATTATAATAACCTGCAGTTGGAAATCGAAGATCAAACCTCCCGGGCAGGAGAACTCTACCTCCTCGCCGTGCGCACACATGTAGAACTTGGTGCAGTCCGTGAAGTGAGGCAGATTTAAGTAGATCTGGAAGAAAGGAATCGTAATTATAATACACTAGCAGCGCACCGCGGTTTCACCCGCATAAGTTTAACGTGGGAGTATCGGGGTAAAAACTATCTTATGTCCTTTTCCGGGACTCAAAATCTCTATACCAAATTTCATCTAAATCAGTTTAGCGGTTTAAGCGTGAAGAGGTAACAGACAGACAGACACATTTTCGCATTTATAATAAATTATTATGGATACATTAGCATAATCAGCCTATAATGTTCCCACTGCTAGGGCACAGGCTTTTTCGAGATCCCGAGTCGGCTATAATCTACCACGCGGGCCCAATGCAGGTTGGTAGATGTCACATGTCTTCGAATTTTTGGTTCTAGGAGGACATGCCGGTTTCCTCACAATGTTTTACTTCACAGTTTTGAGAGCAGTGGTGATAAAATAATTTAAAACACAAAG
Source organism: Hydraecia micacea (assembly GCA_914767645.1). NCBI lineage: Eukaryota > Metazoa > Arthropoda > Insecta > Lepidoptera > Noctuidae > Hydraecia > Hydraecia micacea. The sequence goes on along the minus strand of OU611802.1, from coordinate 1,914,912 downwards.
TAAAGCGCCTGACTTGGCTCGAACTTCGAACCTACGACCTGCAACTCGCAAGTCGTAACGGCCACAACTTACAGATGGATGGAGGTAGATTACAGCCCACTCTCTCTCTCGAAGAGAAAAGGCCTGTCTGTGCTGTGTCCCAGCATTGTGAACATTAGGCTGATTACGCTTATACTAATATGATCTACGCAAATGTCCTGCAGATCTCAAGAAGTATTAAGAATAAGATTATATTTATTTGCTTTAAGGCGACTACATGACCTAAAGCGCGGTCTATGTCGGACTGCATAGAAAAGAAAGAGAAGCGCGATGACACAACACTGGTAAGTAATTATTTATTGCAAAATATGAAGCAATTATCTATTTACAAAAAATCTATTGTATGGACTAAACAATTAAAACACTAGTGCTTTAGTATGTTGCTTGTAAAATAATCTGACAAAAAATCATAATGATTGTATGTATTTTTTTTTGATTAGTAAGTATGGTTTTTATTGTGAAAATAAAGTTTTTAGAGGTACCTTTTTGATTTTTTTCTATCGTATCAAATTAGTTGTATTATAATGTTTTCAACACACTATCTAACTAGCATAAATATCCTGAAGAATCCCAAATATTTTTCTGATTTTGTTTACTGTAGTCGATCAAATACCTACTTTTATTGTTTCTAAACATTTTCTAAAACTTGCGTTTTTTACGTTTAGGTCCTGTAAGCCCCTTAAAACATGGTACATTAAGGTCTTATAATAACTTTATGATCTTACATGTTTCGTCATGGACTGGCATAGAAATATTTAAACATGTTAAATGTAAATAATCTATCTATATAAAATTCAAAGTAAGTAGGTACTGACTGACTGATATATCAACGCGCAGCCTAAACCGCTGGTCCTAGTGACGTGAAATTTGGTGGGTGTGTTCTTTGTGCAGAGTAGGTATCCACTAAGAAAGGGTTTTTCGAAATTCCACCCCTAAGAGGGTGAATAGGGAGAGTGTGTTACACGCGGACGACGTCGCGTGCAGAAGCTGGTATAATACAAAATACAAGCTCAAGAAAATAAGAAGTAGGAACAAGTAATACTCACATGTCCTTGAGGGTCACAGCTCAGGTCATTCGGGTCCACGTCGGGTCCAAAATAATGGAAGGTGGCATCCTCTGAGCCGTTCTTTTTTGGTACCTCTGCAGCAAGAGCCACGTTCAGAAGCACCAATGTGGCCAGGAGTTTAGCTAAGGGAGAGACAATTTTTTTTTTATATATTTGAATGGTCTTATTTTTATTACATTTCCCAACTCAATGAATAATAATTAACATTCTATTAAAAGAATTAACCCATTAATAGCACAAATCCAGAATCCGGACTGCTTACTGAGAAAATGCCGCTGGAAAACCCCAATTAACATAACATACATAATATCGCGAAGGGGCTTGTGGCTAAGTATAATAACAGCCGCACGGGTCGATCGACCAGGTTAAGTTACGCTTGCCGCGGTTGGTCCGTGGATGGGTGACCATCTTTACATACCAGACAGGACCCCTGCGTGCCTCAGAAAGCACGTTAAGCCGTTGGTCCCGGGCGGCTGTCATTCGTGGATCTTTGACCCCGAAAATGTGGGAGTAATATACCTAAGTACCTACAGGTGGCCTACCATGATCTAATTAAAAACGATTCAAAAACAAGACATTTCAGTTTAGGTTCCTAAACTGCATCGCTTGAGCTGCTCTATGGACGTCATTGGTACCAAACAAGTATGAATGAAACCAAAACTTGCGACTCAGTTTGGGACAATCGCTGTCAGCAGATGGCACGGCTTAAACTGAATCGTTAAACTGACGTCATGGTACGAATAAGAATAACAGTTCAGTTTAGGTCCTAAAATGGATCGCGTTAAGAGTTTGTGGTAGGCCTGCTGTGCACCGCTCTCCGCTAGGAGTAATAAGTGTTCTGTGGCACCGCTATTCAAGCGCGCGCTGTCCAGCGGCGCGTCTAGCGGCGTGACTATTAAACCAGGCTTATTCCCCATGTAATACTTATGGGGCGAGCCTATTGCCATCAGCCGGGCACAAATCCATACTCCGGGCTGCTACTGAGAAAATGCCGAAGGAAAAACCCAAAAAACACACGTCTACAGATTTCTATCTTTTAAATGTAACGCTATTAATGATAGTTGTATAGATTAATAAAACATTGATTGTTATCAATAAATAATTGGTTTACGCGATTTAGTTTCTTAGATTTCTTAAACAGATTGTAGATGGCGTGTAAACTAAAAAAAATACGCGTGATTTTATATATGCCTACGGTAAATAAGGAAAAATGTTATTTTATCCCAGCAGTGCAGCATGATTACGTCGTGGGTTCGAACCCAGACTGGCGCTTTACTTTGCGTAAGTAGGTAATAGTTTCATCATCACATGTTCTCAAAACGGTGAACGAAAACATCGTGAGGAAACCGCCGGCACCAAAAATTCGAAGTCATGTGATCTCTTTTTAAATACCTAAGTTATCTTTTTTTAAATAAGACATTTCGAAAATGTTCTTAACTAACTTTTTAGACCTTTGTATCCTGCTTATGCGTAAGTACAGACGCCAGCACATCAACCTACTACAATCTGTCAGATTTCTGTAATAGATTTTCAACTTTATCGCTAAAGCATAAGGTTCAATGTTGATTGGGAAAATTTGACAGTTAGGTGTAGGTTGATGTGCTGGCGTCTGTACGAAGTTTAATTAAAATCTGTTCATACATTTCGAAAAACAAGGGCTTGAAAGTTTGTATGAAATGCCGTACGTCGTAAACGTTCTTAAGATGTTTATCAAAAACATTTACAGCCAGAGTTTTCAATTACCTATTACGCCCATTTTAAACGCAATCAATTATACTTACAAAAAAATATATAAAAAAGTAGAGGCCTTTTCGGAATTAAATTCTATCGAGGAAATTTAACCTAATTTCGTTTTTCTTCAGTCGGAGTACCTACTTATTAATCAAAATAAATAGTCAATATACATATTTAACCAAAAATGAAATCCATACCTACACGCTGTTTTAATGAAATAAATGGTTACAAAAAAAACCCCCAATTTATTTTGGTATCGCCTTAAAAAGTCCGAGTCTGGACTCACTATGGCAAGACTTTTTTAAAGTTCTTCTGCAACGCGTAGGTTGCTACAAAATCACGCTTTATTCCCTCTATAGTTACTTTACTCTTTGCTTTATCCACAGCTTATTAGGGCGGGTTGTTACGTTTCGTTTTGACGTCCACTTGACGCACGCGTAAACGTCTAAAACGGCGCTTTATCTATTGTCACACCAAAAAGCGTTGTTTCACAAAATTATGGCATTGATGTCACTGCATTTGTATACGTTAAAAAATAACGATTCACACGATCAGTAACGGGTGCCATACCCACTGGTTAATGTAATTTTATTTTTGTTTTTTTCTTTGTTGTTGTCAAGATCGCTCTTAACGATAAGACCGCCCATTGTGTCACCCGTTGTAAAGTTTGTATATTTATGTCTGTAATTTATATAGTGTACATAATAAAGAGTATTCAATTCTATTCTACTCTATTCTCAAACATCTGCGACAATCCTACCGTTGTAGGTACGTACCTATTTTTCTGTTACATATTTTCTTCTTGTCTGTCTACATGTGTGTGTTCAGAGGGGTGTGACCAAACTTGGGGGTGTATTACAGGCCATCAAACTGAACAACTTTTTCTCGGGGACCACGTAATCGTGAAAAATAAATCAGTCGTCCATACATTTAGTCAAGTAGGTATTGAAGTTTTGTGGGACGGACGACTAAATACAAAAGTACGCAGGTTTACAAACCGGTGTGTGATGTGTCACTGTGAATCTTATCACACCTATCCAATCACATATTTTTATAATCTTTACGATAAGAATATTTCGCTGATTGCAGACATGAAAAACGCAATTTTATTTATGAACGCATCCTTATTTAGCGTTTAATTATTGCAGGCTTGCAATTATTGGACTATGAACAGGAAAATTTATTGTTTAAGTGACTTTCGAGATTTTCAGACATTTTTTGTTGAGAAATTAGAATTGATAAGTCTGTTTTTGTTTTTCATGAGTTTTAATTTCTCAAAAGACTGATTTTATGCAACCACAAAAAGTAACAAAACGCAAACGTGACGTTTCCGGTTACTAGAGATGTACTTCAACTTCAGTTCACACTTACTATCGATTAGACTGAAACAAGTGAAAAAAATATCGATTCAATATTTATATTTTAAAACTTGTTTTTAGTTACAGTATAAATAAATATGTTTACAAAAGAAAATCACATACATGTTAAGGAAATACCGTAATCAGCTAATTAAAACTGATTCACTCAAGCAAAGTATATTTATATCAGTCTTAAATAATTTTGTTTTCCTTATCAAAACTGCGTACCTATTTAAAATGCGTTACTAAAATATATTTAACAATATTGCTGATCACCATAACACTAGCTTATCCACAAATATTTTCAGTTTTTTTTTTAATTACGAAAATAATGTGAACCATCGATACTTTTTGCAACAAACAACGCATTCACGCTTTGTACTACTTCACTACATACTTCAAATATTTTGAATTTGCTGTCGAGTGCATTGATGAAAGTGTAATGTTTTTGTGATTAAAACTTACATATAATGTCTTCTTCGGACTCCGAAGACGATTGCTACGGTAACATAGCTCAAAAACTAAAACAGATCAAAAGCTCATTCCTAAAAGAAAAAGTTGATAACATTGTTTCAAATGACATTACCGAAGTCGCAAAAACTAGTGAAACGTTGACAAAAAACGTTGAAAATACTTCAGAAATCATCGCAGAAGACTTGAATACGACTGTAAATAGCACAGACAATGATGAATTCTCGCTGGACGCGATAATAGCCAACAATAGTAAGGCGTTACCCACAGGACGCGGGCGGGGCCGCGGGCGAGGACGTGGTAGCAAACGGAAGGCCTCAAGCGATACTTCCGAGACCTCTGACCGGGCAACGAGGTCTAGTAGACGGAGAACTTCAAATTCTACTAGAGGTAGGACCAGTCCTTTAGTGCCAGACCCTATTACAGCACCTATAGAACACAATATTGCACCAGTAGCTCTAAATCCGGAACCAGTACCAGAAATTGCTACTAGAGGGAGAGGTAGTTCTGCTAGAGGCAGAGGTGGTACAAGAGCCAGAGGGTCTCGAGGCAGGGCCAGAGGCCGCGGCCGTTCCAGGAGGGAGCTCTGGGCTATGTTCGATGAAATGTTTGCAAACACTTTTCTTCATCCCAATCCATTGTTTACTCCAGCGACATCAAATTCTTCCTCAAATTATCCTACGTACAGCGTCGGCAACACAGATGAGTACCCGGACCAGTCCGATAACCAACAATTGTTTTCCACGAGACCTGCTACCGATGACGTAGAGGTTATTGAAGACGAGGACCCGCTAGAGAATGACAACGAAGAGATGTCCGTCAAAGTGTACTGGCAGAGCTTAGAAATATTCAAATTCAAAATACGGAAGTATCAGAAACTCACACAAATATTTGAATATTTCACCGAGAAGGAAGGAGTGACCAACGATAAGTTATTGTTTACGTATAACGATAGGATTCTAAAAATTGATGATACTCCAGACTCAATTAACTATAGCATAGCGAAATTCATAGACGGAGGTATAGTGAACCAGACTGTCACACACTTAGCACAGGAACGCAGTAGAGAAGATGAGAATAACGGCCTTAAAATAAAGTTCCAGTGTCAGAATAAAAAGAAACCGTTTGAAACTATGCTGAGGCCGGAAGATAAACTTGCGTTGGCTATGATGAAATGTGCCGAGCACTTAGAAACACCGATAGAAAGACTGAAGTTCTACTTTGATGGAGATTTGATATCAAGTAAGATATTTTTGTAATTTTTTTGTCATAGATTTACCCCCTTACTAATAAACGTTGTATAGCGTCTGTACAGTTACACAACGCTTTGTCTTCTTCTTTCGAAAGTCAAATTACTGACGACTGAAAGAGAGAAATTGGCGTGTAACTATTCATCTGATATAATATGTTTATTAGTAAGGGGGTTATTCTTTTTCTTCTTTGTTGTATTGAAGATTCCCTTTTATTAATTTTATATAAGCTTCAAACAGAGTTCAGCCAATTCAACAGCGTTAGTGTTGGCCTCTCAAAGGTCTTCCATAGTGCAGGTGTTTTTGTACAGAGGGCATGACAAGATGTATGATAGATTTGTGTTAGCAATGACGAAATGTGCCGAGCACTTCAAAACACAGAAAGAAAAACTGAAGGTCTATTTTGATGGGGATTTGATCACAAGTAAGATATTTATTGTTCATTTTTATTAAAAAAAAAAAAAAAATGGTTTGGTACCAGTTGAATGACTCATACATAACAAATTTTTTAAAAAGCTAATCTAAACTGTAATTGGAATGATTTAGCCTATACTGTCCCAGCACTTCTGGGCAAAGGGCTCCCCCAAATCCTTCAACTCTATTCCCGCGCTATTATTACTTATGACTAATTTTCTTTCCAGGTAGGAGCACACCCCAGGACCTCGAGTTGGAGGGCGGAGAGTGCATAGATGTAAAGATTAGTAGCTGATAATAAAATCATTTCCCATTTCCATACTTTGTTTGATTTTAATCGATTTTAATCGTTTCCAATCGACTTGTTATGTTTGATCTTATCGGCATCGATTTGGATATGCGCGTCGGCAAGGTAAGGGTCATGTTTTCAGACCAACGACCATTCGTTATTTCAGACAGAAGGATCGAGCATTGATGATAAGGCTTGGGTACTCGCTACGTGTTGCCGATTTCAGAACATAATCAATTATGTCTAAGGTCCGCCGTTTCTTTTACCAAAGATGTAAACAAATAGTTACAAGAACATTAATAAATGTTCTTGTATATCGATTTTATTCAATTTCGAGCGGCCATTGTTGTTTACATTTTTGGTAAATTTAGAAACGCCGGACTATAGGTTTGCCACTTGCCATTGTATGTATGAAGAAGATTCTAACACATTTAGAGCAGGAGAATGTTTACTTGTTTATAGTCAGTAATGTCCAAAAGTATTGCTGATCTATATCTTCTATACTTAGGTACTAATAACAAAGCAAGCAAGCAAGTTATAATCACTTAAGTATCTCTTTATAAGCGAACTGTTATTTTAAGTTCTTATTCATACTATATATCCATGCTATTTAAATACGAAAGTGTGTCTGTCTGTTGCCTCTTCACGCTTAAACCGCTGAACCGATTTAGATGAAATTTGGTACCGAGATAGTTTGAGTCCCGGGAAAGGACATAGAATAGTTTTATCCCGATATTCCCACGAGAAACTTATGCGGATGAAACCGCGGGGCGCTGGTAGTGAGAAATAAAGTTCTTTAAACCCCAAGCTGAAGTGTTTGTTTGTTTTATCGCGTTATAATATCTGGAACCAATCGGATTTGAAAAAATCTTTTTGCCTTTAACTCATTTCTTGAAAATTACTAGGCTATTTTACACTAGGGCCATTAGAAACCGAGCAAAAAGAAAAAGTAAGAATGAACGGAAAAACGAAGTAATAGCGCGGATGTGTTTCTACCTAGCTGGACCCCGCGAGCTAGGCTCATAAAACTAGTGGCAATGCTTTGTTTCTTCAATGTACAGACGCCAGCACATCAACCTACACCTAACTGTCAAATTTTCCCAATCAACATTGAACCTTATGCTTTAGCGATAAAGTTGAAAATCTATTACAGAAATCTGACAGATTGTAGTAGGTTGATGTGCTGGCGTCTGTACCTCACAAATTTAACAACAAGATCAATATACAGACGCCAGCACATCAAGCTACCCGAAAATGTCCAATTTTCCCAATCAACTTTGAACCTTATGCTGTAGTAATAAAGTTGAAAATCTATTAAAGAAATTTGACAGATTGTAGTAGCGGCGTCTGTACCTCGATCATTTTGATGCGATTCGATGCGACAGGGTAGGTCGGGGGAACAAGATTTTTTTCGCGGACGAAGTCGCGTGCAGAAGCTTCATCACCTTTTCCCAACAATGTTGGGGTCGGCTTCCAGTCTAACCGGATGCAGCTGAATACCAGTATTTTACATGGAGCGACTGCCTATCTGACCTCCACAACCCAGTTACTGGGTAATACGATACCCCTTGGTAAGACTGGTTGTCAGACTTTCGGGCTTCTGACTACCCGTAACGACAGTGACTGTCAAAGATCCACGAATGACAGCCGGGACCAACGGCTTAACGTGCTTTCCGAGGCACGGAGGGGTCTCAGTATGTAAAGATGGTCACCCATCCACAGACCAACCGCGGCAAGCGTAGCTTAACCTGATTGATCGACCTGTGCGGCTGTTTAAGGTCATAGCATAATCAGTCTATAATATTCCCACTGCTGGGACACAGGCTTCTTCTCTGAGAGAGGGCGTGGGTTGTAATCTACCACGTGGGCCCAGTGCGAGTTGGTAGATGTCAGTTGTCTTCGAATTTCTGGTTCTAGGACATGCCGGTTTCCTCACGATGTTTTCCTGCACCGTTTTGAGAGCAGAAGGTCAATAAACCTCAAATTTTTTATGGCTGGATAATCCCCAACAGACAGATTGACATAGATATGACATGATTAGCTCTCTTTGCAGTCAATGATCTAGTTTTATTTTATTGTTGTTATTTGTTTTTACCTATTTATTGTTTTGATAATAGCGTCGTCAGGAAATAACATTGAGTTAGGATTATTTAGTCATTGCTGTTGTTAAGTACTTAAATAATTTAATTTCTTTGGTCATCTGTCATATTATCTTTCAAAATTGAAAGTAGGTACCTATAGCAGAATGTTTTACGAGCTTTAAAAAACTTACAAACACTGCTACGAAGCTTAGGTATGTAGCTGTAATTACGGCCGAACTTGCACTCAAAAAGCGTCATGTATTTTATTCAGGTGCTTTGTCAGACAAATTCCTTTAAACGAAACTAATATTTGCTAGGCCTATTTATGTTAAATGTATCCAGGTAGGTACTCATGTCTCCCCTATAGGGGAGGGGGAGGGGGAGGGGAGTGGACATTTAATGGGCACAAGCACTCCGGGCTGCTATGAAGTTTTTTTTTTTAACGCAATACCTAATAATTATGACATGTCATACAAAAGCCCGAGCAGACTTGCGACCGCTAGACCAAAGAGGCTTAGGCGCTTTGCAGATGGAGCAACTTTAGTTGAGGCAACTATCAACTTTTTGAAATTTTCCTTTAAAAGTTGCCAGTTGCTACAACCAAATAGCCCGAGATGTATCTATGTGAACAGCCAGTTGCCAGTTGTTGCTCCATCTGCTAAAAAAAAAACAATAAGTAATACAAAGTTTTAGGTACTTACAGGATATGCCTTATCACATCCGCACAGCGTCATACCCACATATAGATTTTTTTCTATAATTACATCTACACACGTAGGTTGTACCTATCTATTTTTTCCACTAGACCAACCAATGGCGTTAGATTTTCATATCACAGACATTTTTTTTTTCTATTCTAATCGCCCTAATCCCTAATTATTTGTAAAGATTAATTAACGTCACAGCTCACGTTTAGGTTGGCTTAGCAAGATCTTGCTTACTTAAGTATTTAGAATCCATACAGTGGATGGACTGTGTGCACGATGATATTATGGCTAGAAAGGGGGTGACTACCGAGATGACGACTAATAGAAGTAATAGAGAAGTATGGAAGAAAAATATCTAGCTAAGTACCTATACCTACTTATTGCGCCGACTCCAAATAAATTGGGACGATGGTGTAGATTTCATACTAATATAATAAATGCGAAAGGTATTAGTAGAGATTACAATGTGTCACCACTATTTATGAGTAGGTACTTAGTCTGTGGTTTCTACATTGACTATGGTCTGTCTCTTATAATGGCGGTTACATTGTATTTTGCAATAATTTGTGTTGCATTTACAAAGGTTTATCCAAACACTTTCTCTAGTGTCCCATATACCTACTCTAACAAAAGGTCTGTCTGTTAAACCTTTTGTTTACGTCTTAAACTGCTGATAGGATACTTTTATCCTGGTAGTAGTAGGTACCTACATTCCCGTAGGATAATTTCCGACCTCCACGCGAGCGAAACCGCGAGCAAAAGCTACTTAGTTATAGTTTTTGCCAATTAAGTATTTTATAAAACCAAGTCACCAATTAATTTCACGCCCTAGGTAACATCACGCGTAAGCTATTATCCCCGAAAGCGCAGGCAGAGTTGTATAGTGTCCCATGTCCTAACAAGAGGCGAGCCTATTAGGTAGGTATTTACCATCAACTGGGCATAGGGGCATCTACTTACAGGGTGGCAGGGTACTATGGAATCAGTAAATTATTCTGAACGCGCGTGCCTTGAAATTTTTCATCGGTTATTAAAAAAGAAAATGTTCCATACATAGGTAGTATAGGTACCTACTGACCGCGTAGGTATTGCACTTTTCTATGATGTTTCATAGAAAATTGCAATACTTACGCTCATTGTTTGTTCACTGTTAGCCTGTATCATCTCACTTCTGGGCAAAGGCCTCTACCTTTAACTTCCAGCTGTTTCGTTCCAGGGCTAAAGTGGACCACTGGTCGATCGCAGTATCCTAGGCGTCAAATTGACAGACCATATTCGCAATACCACACTGCGCTCCAAAACACAGATTACTGACGTTGCTCAAAAAGCCGCTAAGCTGAAGTGGGACTGGGCTGGCCACGACTGCCGTATGCCCAATAAGCTGTGAGCCAAAATAACCACTACGTGGAGCCCTGACACAGCTAGAAGTCGCGGCAGACCCCGTAGAAGATGGTAGGACGAGCTGGACAAAACATTGTTTCTTTAACCAACAAAACATTTCTACGCTAGAATCATGTGCTGACTTCGTGGTTACAGTTTGCACGTCCACTCTGTATACTCCAGGCTGCTTCTAAGAGATTCCTAAAGAGAAAACTCATTGCCCAACCTGGAGATCGAGCTTAGGACCTTCAACCCTCAACAGTCTCGCTTGTGATCACTAAGCCAACAAGGCACTTAATTTTTACTATTAAATCACAAACTAAACTATTAAATAAATAGGCAAAAAGAAAAAAAAATACAACCCCGATAAGAAAAAATAACTGAAATTTATGCCTACCAGCTTTAATTAATGCCTAAATAAAAATACGTACGGCAAAATAATTCAATCACCTAAGTAAGTTATGGTTAATTAAAAAAAAAAAACTCACCGATCATTTTAAAATTCGTTGTCGTTGCACAAAAAAAAATATATAAAAAAGAATCACTCGTATTTTCACGATGTCGCACTGGATGTGACTCGGGACAGGGTCCTAAACAGCCTTATGCTGTGTATTACTGTCTAATTATCGAACAGTAATCAACTACTTTTATAGAAACAAGCTAACAAATAATCAACAAAGATATTGCTATCAAAAATCTGAAAAACATTAAAAAATAAGCCTTATATTGTCTGTGGTTAGGGCTTATTTTTTTTTTTTGAGCTGTCAATAAGTTTGCACAGATAATAATCAAAGCAGGAAGACTAGTGTCGGAAAAAGATTAATAAATACAATCAATTGATACCGCTATATTGTTCTGATAAAATGTCAACGGCATTATGTTTGGCCTAAAGATCGAGGAGTTATTTTTATTTGTTTATTTACTGCTAAAAATAGGCCGTCTAAGACTCTAAGTAAGTAATTGATTGTCTGCAAATTACATTCAGATTAATTTATAAGCTTATGTAAGTATGCCAAAGATCAAATTAACGATAAATATAATAATATAATTAATGCCATGACTACAAATGTCTTTTTTTATAATTTCTTGTTCCATATATCTACCCACCCCATCGCATCACATCCCCGTTCGTACTATAAAGCGTGTAGCTAAGCTAAGTTAGTCTAGCTTAGCTCCAAGTTCTTTGGAAGGGTGGTTAGATGCAGTACTTATATTTACCCAAAGGCCGCGACGTTGTATCGGAATTACGAAATAAGTTATCTAGGCAGTAGTTGAAAATCAATAAAAAAAATTGAGTAGGTACAGCCGTACCTCTGTTAGGTCCAAAAGAACCTGTAGCAGGAGGCCTTCTCTATTTTCTGCCTACCCCCCTGCCCATGGGAGGAAGTCGTGAGTTATGTATGTATAAATAAACAAATAGTTTTGTGTGACGTGCCTAATCACACAGTATTAGATTTAGTTATCAATTATATCATAGTTCTTACAATTACAGATTAAAAGATTTATCGGGCATTAGCTATTTAGTTTTATGAACGGAAAATAGCTATAAATAGGAATTAAAATCTAATTATTGTACGTTATAAATACTTTACGTCTATCGGGTTACTAATCCATACTATAATATTATAAATACGAAAGTGTGTCTGTCTGTCTGTCTGTTACCTCTTCACGCTTAAACCGCTGAACCGATTTAGATGAAATTTGGTATAGAGATAGTTTGGTTCCCGGGAAAGGACATAGGATAGTTTTATCCCGGTATTCCCACGAGAAACTTATGCGGGTGAAACCGCGGGGCGCTGCTAGTCGATAATAACATAAGTAGGTATCATAAATGATAAATGATTTTATTTCTGTAAGTAGGTTTGCACAAACACTTTTACACGTCAATCATATTTTAAAAACTAGATGAGGTCGGCGTTTCCTATCTGACTACTCTGAGAAGAAAGGCCGAAACAAACTCAGAGGTCACAGTCTCTTTTAAAGTCCAGACATAATCTTGGTCAGATTATATGAAGACCATGTAGATCGAAGTCCGAGATGGTCTTCTCGTCTCATAACATCGCGCCTGTATTCCCGGAAGGATTAGACACAGGTGTACCTATAGTAGGTACAGTCTGGATTTGTGTCGGGTTGATGGCAATAGGCTCACCTCCTGTTACATGGGACTTGAACATACTGGCGAAATGTGGTACTATAGGTAGAGTCAACAAAAGAGATAAGTATGCAGGACCGTCGGATATAGTTTATGTTTAGTAAGAAACCGATGGATGTTGTCGTCTGAAATGTAATTTGATAAATGAGCTGTCTGTTTTCTATTAATGAAATAAAATTTTATTCGAGAACATCCATCGGTTTCTTACTAAACTTCAACTATATCCGACGATCCTGCATACTTATTTCTTTTGTTGACTGTACATCTCTGCCCAACCCTTCGGGGGCATACGTTACTGGCGTGATGTATTTCGACGGTTATGTTTTAAGTCCCATGTAATATGGCGAGCATTGCCATCAACCGGGCACAAATCTAGACACCTGGCTGCTACTGACAAATTCCTGATGGATAAACCTACTGGCGGACTAAAGGAGGGGCGCGGGAGATGCGGTCCGCCCCGGGACCCCGGTCCCGGGGCGGACCGCATCTCCCGTAATACTTTTTAACCAAATCCCAAACAAGACCAAAATATTTTCAATACGTTTGTAGTTGGGTATGGTGCTAACATTTTCAAGCTCGCTTCGCTCTCTCTTCTCAACTTGCAACCTACTTTCCCTTTTTTCCCAGACTTCTCTGCCTAAGTTAACGAAGTAACTCCCTATTTATGTACGAAAAGTCTCTGCTTATATGCAAAGTCCACCAACTTAGTGTTGAATGTGGCTTCTGATTGGTCGTTCAACTCCCGTAGTAGACTTTGTCTACAAAATCCACCGATTTGCCCCATCTAGTTTAGTCACTCCGGGCCCCGACAGGCTTAGTCCGCCACTGGAAAAACACTTTGCCCACCACCACTTGCCACTTTGACCTGGGAATCGAACCCAGAACAGCATGCTCTCTGGTAGCGCTTGCGACCAGTAGACTAAAGATGCAGTCTGTAAATATACTTTTATTGTTGCAAGGAGGTAGTAGATAAGATACAACTGTCAGAACCCAAAACCCTAAATATAGAAATCAGAAGATGGTGCGCAGTTAGATTGCACATGATGATTAAGTGTTTTGTTATTGTTTACATACAGTTTATTCAGCAAAATAAACAATTAGTAATGGTGCATATTAATCATGGTTTCAGTGACTTTTCAATGTTATTGTAGATAGAGATAAGTACATCAAAAGGTACTCTACTTACTTTTTTTTGTAAACAAGTTAATTTCAAAGAAAAATAAAAATAGAAATGATTTTTGCCGGGAGTTTCCCGACTTGTTTGGAGCTCTTTATCATTAATTTTTTAAGCGCTTAGCTAAATATCAATTGCCGTGCGGGCCGTGCCCCTAGCACGCTGCTACAAATCTATAAAATCAAGATAAAATAATACTTACCTACAATAAATAAGGAGGAGAAATCGTTGTATCGATAAAAAATAGTCAAAAGTTTTTATCTCTATTTAATAATGGTTTTAGTTGTACCACGCAGTTAATAGGACGAAAATAGAACGAAAAAATCATGCATGTTCTCTGTCGCAGAAATTACGACACGAGCGGTAGGGGCACGGAAATATGTGTCGCATAAATGCAAAACAAGCGGTCAAAAGGTTAAAGAAAGAAAAAAGTAGGTTTAGGTATTTATTTTTCGCAGAAAGACGCTATACCTAGTACAAATCAATAATTAACTCGAATAATGAAGAAAAAAATAGAAAATAGTCGGCAGCTGCACGTCGTAGTGACAAGCAACCTACCGTGACCTATTCGCAATTTCTTTGCCAAAAATGTAAACAAATATGAATTAATAAAAAAATTACTTTAATTCCTACACAATAAAGTTCAGTTTACGCTACAACTTCAAACGTTTTTATAACATTGTCAAAATCAAAATATTTATGTGACTCAGGCTGGCTGGACAAATCTTCAAAATTGCTCGCTTTTAACTAGGTCAATAGGGCACTTTATGTGACGGCTAAACACCCTTATTTCAGAATTTGTAACGCTACAGAATCTTAGATAATCGATCGAAAACGTGTCCAGCCATCTTGAAAAACCACTTTTCGCTAGTCTCTCAATCTCGGTAACGGAAGTGATTTTGACGACTTTTTGCATATCAACGGGCGTTACATAAAATTGTAACAGGCATCGAGCTAAAAGTTTTGTGGTACGTACAGCGGTTTAGTAGAAAAATGCAAAAATCTGTGTCCAGCCAGCTTGAATTTACGTATAAAACTTTTGGCTGGCACTTCCGAATCTCAATAACGGGAGCGTTTTCGAATATGGTTACTTTACTAACATTTAGTAACGCAATGTGTAACAGTAATAACGTTTGATTTATGGCGTCACATGTAAGGGTTTACGAGAAATCAATAAAAACTTAATGTCCAGCCAGCCTGAAATCAAGCTGGCTGGACACATGTATCTCCGCTGCCTGATGATCTACGACCTTCGAAATGTGTTCAAAATTTTGTACCGGGGACGATAATGATAACCTGAATTTGTAACGGAGAAACTTTGCGTAGTTTCAAAGATATTGATCATTTAAATTTTCCCATACAAACTGCCATTAATATTGTGAGGTGACCATAATTTTTACATAAATAAAGGATTTCTTTTTAATCGACGAATCGGCCGGTAGCAGCCACGCCTGTTTTGTATTTGATTTTCCCGTGGGAATAAAAGGTTTTCCTGCAGTAAAAAGCGTAAGTATGTGTTAATTCAAAATAATTATTGACTACTTACCAGCGCTGCAAAAGAGAGCCCACTTGTATTTCGCGTTTAGTTCATTAT
Source organism: Hydraecia micacea (assembly GCA_914767645.1). Taxonomy (NCBI): domain Eukaryota; kingdom Metazoa; phylum Arthropoda; class Insecta; order Lepidoptera; family Noctuidae; genus Hydraecia; species Hydraecia micacea. Next base: position 1,899,202 of record OU611802.1, on the reverse strand, counting down.
CTTAGGTAACTGAAAATGAGAACTAAACTCTACAGTCGGCATTGTATGTACTTTTCGAAGTGTCATCACTAATCAGAGTAAGACAACTATTAATTAATCTGCGGTAGACAACATAAATAAGAGTTAAGATTCCACCAGTTGTCCTAGTAGTACCAACTTTAAGCAATAGATAGAGACACCAACATCAGCTATCATGGAAGTAAGTATTACATTCCGTTCACAGTTATTTTGTCCCCCGACGTTTGTTTAACTACATTTTTTACGCAATTTATTGATTTCAAATTTTGAAATCGATATTGTTTATTTAATTATTATTCTGATAATTAAATAAACAATACCCAGCTGCAACTTCATAACATTCAATCACTACTAACCCATTTCTATGAATTACCAGCAAGAGCGATTTTAGCGCTCATGAGTGCGATTCGGAACGCGGCCATGATGAGACTTGCTTTGTGTGTGACTTGTGTGTAACCGTTATAAACTTTCAGATAAGTACTGTATTTTTATACAACTGTTGTTTTGTGTTTTGTTTAAAAAGTAATGTGTCCTGGGTAACTAACGTGAATTACAATGTTTTTTGCGAAAGTTGTTAGTTTTTACGATTTGTGTCGTCAGTTGGATGTATGCGCCCTGTTTTATTTATTTAAGTATTAAGTAAACCGGCAGAACACGTTATTACGAACGTTGATCAAAACCTTATCCTAAAGAGTAAAGACATGTGGTCTATTTGGGGTGACACAATACCTGAAGGCCAATTCTTGTAATTTAAAACGTTCAAAATCTAGTCACAGTCTCATCTCGGCGACAAACAAATGTCAAAAACTTGTCAAAATGAAGGGAAACTAGAGGTATTTTTGACGGATTGACACTGAGATCAGACTGTGAACTACAGTTGTTCGTATTAGTATCACCAATACACGGATTTTCGTCCATTAAAGAAAACACCTTAAAATATACTTAGTCCTACATAAAACCTACAAGATTGGTAACCCTACTGCAGTGTTTATATGAAAACATTTTAATGATCAATATCTTTGAAACTACGCAAAGTTTCTCCGTTACAAATTCAGGTTATCATTATCGTCCCCGGTACAAAATTTTGAACACATTTCGAAGGTCGTAGATCATCAGGCAGCGGAGATACATGTGTCCAGCCAGCTTGATTTCAGGCTGGCTGGACATTAAGTTTTTATTGATTTCTCGTAAACCCTTACATGTGACGCCATAAATCAAACGTTATTACTGTTACACATTGCGTTACTAAATGTTAGTAAAGTAACCATATTCGAAAACGCTCCCGTTATTGAGATTCGGAAGTGCCAGCCAAAAGTTTTATACGTAAAATCAAGCTGGCTGGACACAGATTTTTGCATTTTTCTACTAAACCGCTGTACGTACCACAAAGCTTTTAGCTCGATGCCTGTTACAATTTTATGTAACGCCCGTTGATATGCAAAAAGTCGTCAAAATCACTTCCGTTACCGAGATTGAGAGACCAGCGAAAAGTTGTTTTTCAAGATGGCTGGACACGTTTTCGATCGATTATCTAAGATTCTGTAGCGTTACAAATTCTGAAATAAGGGTGTTTAGCCGTCACATAAAGTGCCCTATTGACCTAGTTAAAAGCGAGCAATTTTGAAGATTTGTCCAGCCAGCCTGAGTCACATAAATATTTTATTTCACATAAACCAACATGGGCACTTATGAAACGTCAGAAGCTAGGTGCACGGTTCCAATTGGTCGTTTCCTATGGTGAAGAACCGGCAAGTCAGTCAATAGTGCTAGTCACTCTAAAATCAACTTAACTCTCATTGAAATAAAGTTGATATTTGTTTAAATTGAAATAGGGTAGGAGTGTGCATCGCTGCGCATTTTTATTAAGTAGGTACTTATACTTTATCTTTGGTGACAAGAAGGCTTCGACTGAGCATCAGCACAGTACTGATTTCCAGTGATCTCATTGGAATTGAGGAACAAAGGCTCTGTTACAGTCAGGAACTAGGCACCTACTGACCTACCTATTCATGAAATCCCGATGTACCTATCTATACATTTTACGATACGATGATACTTAATACTTAGTAAGTACATTATACGTGTAGCACGAATAATAACATATTTATTTTTCTGATTTTGTTTACTGTAGTCTATCATATAGGTACTTTTAGTTAGGAATTATAAAACTTGCGTTTTTTGTGTTTAGGTCCTGCAATCCCCTTAAACCGATACATAATGATTAATCAGTCAGGAACTGGCCATAAAGCACTTTCAATGCCATTAATCTAACAAGGCTGAATCCTTGGCTGTGAAAATAATTATGAAAATTACATCAACATTCCAAAGATATTGTAACATCGATAAAATCTTCAAATAAATAGTAAAATCATGTCATTTTAATTTAAGTAAGTATTGCAAATTAGGTACTGTCACGTTTATAACGCACTAGCTTTTGCCCGCGGCTTCGCTCGCGTTAATTTAGAATTTGACAATCAATTTAAATCAAGTTTCTAATATAATTAAATCATGATTCGAAAGACACGTGGCCCCATCTATTATTATAATAACGTTATTGTTGTTTCCTCGGGAACAGCACTATTTTTCGGGATGAAAGGTACCCTATGTTTGTTTTGGTACACCTGACAACGTATATGCAAAATTTCAGGATGATTGGTTCAGTGGTTTAGGCGTGAAAAGGTAACAAACAAACTTACTTTCGCATTTATAATATTAAAATAATTAAGTTAGGATTATCATACACGAGATCACTGCGTATTTCAAAATAAATTGTGTAATTCAATTACTCACAATAATTACACGTTATCAATTGGAAATTGTAGATACAATCTGACTACATACACTTTTCAATTTTATTATAGTATCTACAATTAAAAGATCTGAAGATAATAGTTATCTGTTTGTATTAAATTGCACGGATTTCAGATAATGGTTCTTGCTAGATTTACCGTCCAATTTCAACATAAAGAAATTATAGCCGTTTTGAAGCCAAAAGCCGAGAAATCTGCTGTGAAGCTCGAAAGTGGGGAGGGTCCAGAAAAAATCAAGAAATATCAAAAATTTTTTTCGTTGAACGCGCGATTTTTAAACCGAAAAGCGGCATGTGAATAGTTAAAAAGTTGCTAAAAAGCATGACGTGATTAATGGACGACCCCCACTCAAAACTGAAATCAAAAATATTGCTTTTCTATGTATAGGTAGGTACATTCTTTATGGAGTTGAAGACTGATAAAAATTGTTGAAACAGCTAACTTGAGGATTATGTCAAGGAAATACTAAGTACCTTGGCTAATACCACAGTCCACAGCTTACCTAAGTAACGATTCCACAGTTTTTGCCTAGGTAGCTGTTTACATAGATCTTTCTGAAGGACCACGTCTGAGAAATCACCTACTACCTCATATTTAAAATCATGTTTAGATATCGATTCCCATCTGCGTCTGCGGAGTTTCGCTAGGTTATTTAATGTAACCCCGGTATATAGGTACAGACACCAGCACATCAAGCTACTACAATCTGTCAAATATCTTTAATAGATTTTCAACTTTATCGCTTAAGCATAAGGTTCAAAGTTGATTGAGAAAATATGACAGTTTTGGGTAGCTTGATGTGCTGGCGTCCGTACTATAAATAAAACAAATAAATATTTCTTTAAATACTTTTAATAGACTAAACAATTGATTACGTCTTAAACTACTATAAGATTGAAAACAATTTGATCGCTACACTCTTACATCGATTTATAGCTAAGTATATTAAAAAATTTAAATTTTCACTTATCTACAATTATCTAGATATTTGATTTCTGGCAAACCCCGTTTATGATTCGGGAAATATACAAAAATAATAAAAAATAAAGAATTTACAACAGCATGAATTAATTGATATTCGAAGACATGTGATATCTACCAACCCGCACTGGGCCCGCGTGGTGGATTACGGCCTACTCCTTCTCACAGAGAGGAGGCCTGTGTCCCAGCAGTGGACAAATTGTAGGCTGATTATGATAATTGGATTTTAATTTCATAATAGAATTAGGGGTTAATACCTCATAGGGAACATTTTTGGGACGTTAACAACATACATGGGACTTAAACATAACTGCCTACACTTTCTGGTATACAGGCGTAATTATGATCAGATTACACAACCCATAACTGTTAAGGATAAGACATCATAATTTTGCAGTAAAACCAAAAACTAGTCAACTGTAACACAATAACATAGTGTTTTTATATCTTCAAGCTATATCTCTTGTAAGATTAAGTAGAATCACCGTTCATATTCAAGTTCAAATTATCAGCCTACAGTAATTGGGCATAAGAGGACTACATGACCTAAAGCGCGGTCTTTGTCGGACTGCATAGAAAAGAAAGAGAAGCGCGATGCCACAACGCTGGTAATTTATTGCAAAATATGAAGCAATTATCGATTTACGAAAAATCTAGTGTTTGGACAAAAAAACTAAAACACTATAGTTTTAGTATGTTGCTTGTAGAATAATCTGACAAAAAATCATAATGATTGTATGTATATTAGTATGAATTTTGTTGTAAAAAAAAAGTTTTTAGAGGTATCTTCATGATTTTTTTCTATCGTACCAAATAAGTTGTATTATGTTTTCAACACACTATCTTCCTAGCATTTATCCTGAAGAATATCATATATTTTTTCGATTTTTTTTACTGTAGTCGATCATATACTTTTATTGTTTCTAAAACTTGCGTTTTTTGCGTTTAGGTCCTGTAAGCCCCTTAAGGGGCTTACAGGACTTCGTACCCAAGTGGGCCGCAGCAAGGACAATTTCCACAAGTGTGGGGTCATGGAAAGCTCAGGTGTCCTACCATGATCTAATTAAAAACGACTAAACTGCATTGCTTGAGCTGCTCTATGGGCGTCATGGTACCAAACAAGTATGAATGAAACCAAAACTTGCGACTCAGTTTGGGACAATCGCTGTCAGCAGATGGCACGGCCTAAACTGAATCGTTAAACAGACGTCATGGTACGAATTAGAAGAACAGTTCAGTTTAGGTCCTAAAATGGATCGCGTTAAGAGCTTGTGGTAGGCCTCCAGACCTGCGGTGTGTATGCGGCGTCACTCCACAGACAATGGCTCTCCTCCCATCTTGCACCGCATGCCCTTTCACCTGCACAAGTGAGGACCTTAACGGCTGCGTCAGCGAATGGCATCCGCGTTGCTGAATTTTGGGCCAAACAATTAAAAAAAACTATATTTATTTTTTCGTGCATTGACAAGCTAACAAGAAGAATTGGTGTAAACAGGCCAGGTGTTTATCATTTCTGGTTAAATCTAGACTTTTCTAATCCTATCATTACTCCCATCTTACAATTCATCTGCTGACCCCCTAAGGGCGGTTTCGCACTACGTCCGATCCGAATCCGAGAAATGCCGGTCCGAAGTGACCGTAGTCCTATTTGCATGAGAGGTTGCGCACTACATCCGAACGCTATCCGTCAGAATTTAGAACAATGTCCAATTCGGATTGATTTCTCGTATTCGGATCGGACGTAGTGCGAAACTGCTCTAAGAGATATGGCTTGAAGATACGTCAATATTAACAATCAGTATGGAACGTTATCAAATATAGAATCATAAACAGGTGGTCATACAATCCTGAGACCAACTCATTAAATTATTTAAAACAATAGTATAATTTAGACAAGAACGTCTTCATAATAAATCTAACTTCCAAATATATTTGGTAATGGAAAACTCATGTTTTTAGTACAAATAAAAACGTACTATTCTTTCTTATCGGTAATTTTTGATACAGGTTTAAAATGTCTCATGTAATAGGGGGTGAACCTATTGCCATCGACCGGGGGCAAATCCAGACCCTGGGCTGGTGCTAAGAAATTACATATGGAAAAAGTCAAAAACACTTTGCCCGGCCCGGGAATCGAACCTTGGACCTCATGTTGAACATTAGCGCTTGACCTCTGATTTTGCATCTCTGTCAAAATCACAGTAATCTTTATTCTCGTTAGAATAAGGTTGCAGTTGAGCTGCTGCCACTGACGAGTCTGACATAAGTACAGTGACCTTTATTCTCGTTACAATAAGGCTCAGTTCCGCTTCTGATAAGTACAGTGATCTTTATTGGTGTTACAAAAAGATAAAGTATTTCCTAATATAGGAAACCTTAACAGAATTCACACGACTTTCCAAAACTTTTTTTTAGCTCAAAATATTAGACCCGCGTCGAATTTCAATAAAATTGTCGCTAGTACAAACGCCAGCACATCAAGCTACTACAATCTGTCAAATTACTTTAATAGATTTTCAACTTTATGGCTAAAGCATAAGGTTCAAAGTTGATTGGGAAAATTTGACAGTTTTGGGTAGCCCATACCGAAAATTACCAATTTACGTGCGTAAAATTATTTCACGCAATTCCGTCAACTCCTGGTCAAATACATTTGGAAGTAAAATTTTTAAATAACATTTTAATATAGGCATTAAGTAGTAGTTGATGAATATTTAGTTTTATTTTATTAATTATATTACAATGTATTTTTAAATTGTTGATTTATATCTTAGGGATTGGGTGTGGTTTTGGTCGAAATTGGGTTATTGGAAGATATTGAGAATTTCAGTACATAACTTTATACACGGTCAAAATACTAGCTAGCGAAACTCGATATCGATATCTAATGTCGATAAAACAAAAAACGTTTGGGAAGTTTCGCTAGCTAATTTGATTTGACCTGTGGTACCAGCCAAATCCGACCAAGTTAGTTATTTTACCTCTAATTTTGCATCTGTCTTTTGACAGTATGGTTGTTGTTGGGTTGCTGTCATTGACAAGTCTATCAATGACCTTTATTCCCGTTACAATAAGATTGATATTGAGCTGCTGCTGTCAGACGTAAAATAACTGAACGGACTGTAATACGACAACTGTCAGTCATAACGACATCCGCAAATCTGACTGAACAATACTTAATAAGATCAATACGGTACCTGAGCAGTGATGGTCCAGTGGCATCGACCCTATTTGCGAGATGTAGGTCGTGGGTTAGAACCCAGACAGGTGCTTTACTTTGTGTAAATAATTTCATCACCACTGCTCTTAAAACGTGAAGGAAAACATCGTGAGGAAACCGGCATGTCCTAGCCACCAAAAATTCGAAAACATTCGGTGACATCTACCAACCCGCACTGGGCCCGCGTGGTAGATTATTAGCCCACTCCCTCTCGAAGAGAGGAGGCCTGTGTCCCAGCAGTGGGGACATTATAGGCTGGTAATGTGGTACCCGAGTACCCAGTTGTCTTGGTCATCTAGTAGGTATATGAGGTGCAACTTGCTATTCAGATATTGGCAAGCTAAAGACTGATAAGCCTTAGTTGATAGATTACTTAACACAATAATTTGACTTGTATAAAACAGCAAGATAGATTATTTAATGCATGAAACTGGCTGGAAATAGCAGCGAATGTCGAAAAAACGAGATTTTCAGTGCATAAGCTGTGACAAAAGCATGTTTTTTTTTTATTGAAGGCAAATACGACTAGCTTGCAAAAGGTTTTCATAGAATGGCATCCCAGAACTCTGCATTATTTATATTCCTGAATAGCCAAGAGGAAGGAAACATACCTAGATTTTATATGCCCCAATATTGACCAAAACCACAAAACATTATTAGTCTAGCTACTGTATAATATACGTTAAAAAAATAAATCAAACATTCCACAGTTATAATACTTGTTTCAGAATTTAAGTTAACTTCCTATCCAAAATGTTTGGACACCATTTTTAGGTAGACATAAATAGGCAATTTGGCTTGTCCAAAAGTTGTTTTTCAGATCAAATACTTTAGACTTATAAAAACTGAATTTCATTGTTATATTTAAATAAATTGATTGAATATAATATGACTGTCTTTCTAGTCAATTATTTAGTTAAATCTTAGAAATACGACATTCATGTTTATAGTGATTTTCCACAAGTTATGAATTTCGGTAATGTCCGATTTACTTCGATGTCGAACGGAGTTTTTTTTATGAGTTATTTACGTACTTAATGAAAGATAAGTTATGCAGGTAGCTCAAATCATACATTGAAATTAAGTAAAATCACAAAAATTTAAACAAAATATTTGACTAGACCGACAGTTTTCAATACGTTTTTCACAATAAAACATTTGCATTTTTAATAAATAATAACATTTGATTTCTTGAATATGTATAATTTAGGAAGTACATTTTTATTTCAATAAACCATCGATATGTTAACTGCTATACTTGTAAAACTGATGAAATTAAATTAAAAAAATATTTTTTCCGATTTTATGTTTCATTTAATGTATGTATTAAAATACTCAAATCACATACAATCATTTCGTTTGTGTATTTCATCTGTGTATGTTATAACATGCACTATACATAATAATAATAATGATATATATACAAAATAAGAGAAAAAAGTTGACGGCCAACGGGAGGATGGAAGAAAACGTGTTGCGTCGACCCCAAGTCACATGCAACAAGGTCACGACACGAAGATGAAAACAAAATCTTCTATTCTGCCGCCGCAAGTAAAAGGGGCGAATCTGAGGAAAGGGAATGGAGAAAAATTAGCCTTAACCTTTTAAGCGCTTGGCTAAATATTCATTGCCGTGCCCCTAGCGCCCGGCTACAAATCGATAAAAAAATACCTACAATAAATAAGGAGGAGAAATCGTTGTATTGATTAAAAAATAGTCAAAATGTTTTTTTCTCTATTTAATAATCGTTTTAGTTGTACCACGCAGTTAATAGGACAAAAATAAAACGAAAATATCATGCATGTCTCTGTCGCATAAATACGACACGAGCGGTAGGGGCATGGAAATTGCGACACAAGCGGTTAAAAGGTTAATGGACGCGCCTTTTTTGTTTACTAAGGTTTATTTATCTTTACAATTTTTGGCCGATATTCGTCCTTTTCGCTTACTGCGGCAGTATTAGAATCCCGATACGAGAACCCCACATACTATCACGCCATGTTTTACCCAAAGGGTTGAGCAGAGGTGTACAGACGCCAGCACATCAACCTACTACAATCTGTCAAATTTCTTTAATAAATTTTCAACTTTATTGCTAAAGCATAAGCTTCAAAATTGATTGGGGAAATGTGACAGTTTCGGGTAGGTTGATGTGCTGGCGTCTGTACCTATAGGCTATAGTACACCCACATTTCGTCAGTTATGTTTAAGTCCCATGTAATAGGGGGCGAGCCTATTGCCATCAACCGGGCACAAATAATGTTTTCAAAAGAAAAAGGTAAATAATTGATTTAATAATAAATAAATAGCAGTCAACATACCAATATTTTATCAACTGTAGCCATAGACAATATCAGTTTTATTTTATTCTTACATTATTAAAAACGTGGTGATGACATGAAATTTATACAGTCTACTAGATAATTTTTATCATAATAATCTAAACTACAAAAACAAATAATTATAAAAAAAATGGACGTACATTAATTAATTAATAATAATATTAAAAAAAAACTTAAATAGTAAACACAATTATTTGATTTTAATTTGAGAATGTGTAGAATAAAACGTTTTTGGGTTGTAGGTATTAGACATTTTAGCTATGTCTCTGCGATGCCTCTGAGAGATGACAGCAGTGACCACATACCATTAGGTCGGCTACACATTGGCATTTGGCTGTCAGACAATAGACACGATACAAAATCTATTGTTGGCGGACACCGTGTGACCGCGGTGGCAGTCATTGGTGCTGATTCTGTTGTTCACAAACTAAACTAAATTTAAGTTCAGTGCATCTTTTTCTTTCCATTTCTATAAGAAAAGCACAGAAGACAAATTTTAGTTTAGTCCTGTCAAATTAATCAGCGCCTGTCGTAAATTGACGTAATTTTAGTAGGCAAGTTTTTAATCACGTCTAAACTTGTATGGAGTAGTGTCAGGCGCTGATTAATTTGACAGGACTAAACTAAAATTTGTCTTCAATCCTTTTCTTAATTAAATAGAAAGAAAAATATGCATTGAACTTAAATTTAGTTTAGTTTGTGAACAAGGGAATCGGCGCCAATGACTTAATATATCGTAGTAAGGCATACCAAGATACCTAAATAAAAATTCATTTAGAATGCTTTGGGTCCGTTTCTTAAACGAAAACGATCGTAAAATTAATGACACAAATTGCCAAAGTACGCGTAAACAAACTGGTGTGATTGGTTGAATGATTTATCAACAGCCAATCGCAGCAAAAACTAAAAACTGACTTATAAAATATGCCCCGAAACTGTAATAACAACGCAATTTTGAACACGTTCAGAACATAACATACGTTCAAACACGAAAGGTACAAATTGGAACGAAATGTTCGCTTCTTCACAAATTATTACATCTTTTTCTAGGCCAAATCAAATCAGTCAGTAACAAAAACCTCAACTTTCACCAAAATTCATTATTCCACACACCCTCAAAAGCATACACACAAAAAGAAATACAAAATATAGCCTTACTGTATACAAAAAAAGTAAAATAAAAATAATAATAAAAAATGTTTAGCACCTCATTCGAGTTCGCTTATATATTAAATAATATATATATAAAAAACACTTACTGCTTAAATTATAAAACAATTTATTTTGGATGGCATATGCACAAATATGGGTAAAATAAAATTATGTATGGAGTCTCCATCTGGTGAACTTACTTTACCCAACCATGTTGGGGTTGACTTCCAGTCTAACCGGATGCAGCTGAATACCAGTATTTTACATGGAGCGACTGCCTCTCTGACCTCCACAACCTAGCAACTGGGTAACACGATACCCCTTGGTAAGACTGATTGTCAGACTTTTGACTGGTTGACAGCCAGGACCAACGGCTTAACGTGCTTTCCGAGGCAGGGGTGTCGTTATGTAGTAGATAAAAGAAAACATCGCGAGGAAACCAGCATATCTTAGAACAAAAAATCCGAAGACATGTGACATCCACCAACACACCATGTACTATACAGTTCTATGTTTAATTTACCATATTTGTGTATATGTATACTTATTATAAAATTAATCTGTGTGTAGACATAGCTTATATTAAAAGTTAAAATATTAATCCTAATGATAAAATGTATGCAATGTCAATGTAATATGCAAATCTGTTGTATAATATTAAGAAAATTACTATTTTATTGAAAAGTTGTCGCACTGGGTCCTCTCCCTCTCACAGAGGGGAGGCCAGTGTCCCAGCAGTGGGAACACAGGCCGAATGAGTTAACGATACTGGCTACTGGCTACCAATATGACGACTAATAGAGAAGTCAAGCAATCTGCCTAGCCTTTTCCCAACTATGTTGGGGTCGGCTTCCAGTCTAACCGGATGCAGCCGAACACTTGTATTTTACATGGAGCGACTGCCTATCTGACCACCACAACCCAGTTACTAGGTAATGCGATATCCCTTGGCAAGTCTGGTTGTCAGACTTTCGGGCTTCTGACGACCCGTAACGGCTGTCAAAGATCTACGAATGACAGTCGGGACCAACGGGGTATGTAAAAATGGTCACGCATCCACAGACCGACCTCGGCAAGCGTAGCTTAACTGATCGATCAATCTGTGCGGCTGTTATTATTTAACCACGGGCCCCTCATAGAGAAGTATGGAAGAAAAAGACATGTTGCGCTGACCCCAAATAAATTGGGATAAGCACAGGTGAATGATGACATTCGAACGATCAGTGTACAGTTATCGCCACGAAAGATGAGACTTGACACACCACGTAGTTTGAGTTGCGCAGTACACGATTTTAGGTCTCTTTAGCGGTATGAGGTCTGAGCGCAGGACGGGACCGGACGTCATAGGGGCGGCGGAAAGAGCGCGGGAGGGGGGGTCAAGTCTCATCTTTCGTGGCGCTAATATACAAGTCGCCGCTACTACCTCGCTGACTGATTAATTTCATCACGGCATGAACTATTCTGGTCGTCCCACCCGCTGAACACCTCAAACTTGGACATGAGTTACCTTGGGTAACCTGGAAGTCTTTAAACAGACTCCGGACCCAGGTTGGCCGAAGCAAGGAAAACCTATTCAGGTGGAGATTCATAGACGACTCCAACTTGGAGTGTAAATGTGGTGCTGTTCCACAAACGATGGGACACTTAATATCGTGTCCTGCGTGTCCTGTCAGCTACACGTTACAGGAACTGATGGACGCTGGTGATGGCCCCAAAAAATTAGGCTGAGTTAATTGATGAACTATTCTAATATAGCTCGTTTTTATACAAAATAAATAGTAATTTTCTTACATCAAAAACAACAATAATTAAAAATATGTATAGGCATTTATCAATTAAAACATTAACTGCAAAGATCACAACTTTACCCAATCATTATCAACAACATCCGGTCATAACGAATACCTTAACAATATAGGCTATTTCACACAATAACTAGACATTTAAAACGTAAGGCTATGTCTACACAAGACAGAGGGTGCATCAATAAACAAATTGAGGAACACAATACAAAACAAAAAAAAACCATAATCACAGATTTTTAAACCCAATTCGACTGCATTTGATTTTTTTTTTAATAATTTTTCGTCAAATGCATAAAATTATTATTATTTGGCTGTTGTAATAGGAAGGATTTTAATTGTTTTGTTTATAATAATGATTATACATATATATATAGCGGCCTGTAACTGCCTCATTATAAGGTTAAGACCTCTTCTCATACTGAGGTTTTTGAAGTGGAAACTTCAATAGGCGCATTTTGCGCTCTTTCTAATCAGTTAGTGCTTGGCCAGACTGGCAGCGCGGGGCGGGAAGCGGCGCGGGTGCGGGAACGCGCGCGATCTGCCTGTCCGCAATCGAGCGCGGCTTCGTTCTGAGTGTTGTCGTGTTCAGTGTTTGTCAAAATATAATATGGCTGAACAAGCCTTATTTCTACTAGAAAAAAGCTCGAACTAGTTTGAGAACCCCGGTCCACGCGCGGCCCGCCCGCGCACTCACTGCGGCCACTAGTATGAACGAGCTATGGCGTGACGTGCCCGCGCGCTCACCGCGCCCGCGTGCCACTCCGGACGCTCAAATGAAGTGAAGATGTTTGAGTACGCCGCGCCGCGCCCGCGTTTGAAGTCTGGCCAAACACTTAACGTAACTGAACCGTCGCGCTCGGGTCGCTGAATCGGGTATACTCGGCTCCAGTCGGTCGGTGACGTTGTACCGCGTATACTCGGCGCTGGATCGCGTATACTAGACGTCTCAGTCGTAAGTTTTCACTTTTACCGTATGGTGATAAGGACACGCCTCTTTTTTTTTACATTTCTCAAAATAAGGCCTTTTTTCAAGCAAAGTATTAAGATATGCAATATAGCTTATCTTAAGAATTATATATCTAGTTATAAATAACCGGCTAAACTGCATAAAGCTGTCAATGTCAAAATAGTTCCTATTACAACAGGCATGTGTCAAACACTAAAAACGAAATCAATAAAAACTATTAGTATGCCGATTCCATTTTTATTAATTTTTTTATTAAATAATAAATTAATCTATATTTTAGAATATCCTCTCCTAAATTTTAAAAATAATTATGAATTTTTATCGAAATTTTATTTTTTATGTTATATAAATATCACTAATTTTTGAAAACTGTAAGTACATTTTGGAGATTTTTCCTTGGAGATCTTTTCCTTTAGCTTCTTATAAAGGATTTGATAATTAATTAAATTTATGAATTTATTGCATTGTCACTGTAGCCAAAAAAATATCAGAGATAGATGTCAGAGCTCATTGATCATACATAATTTCATGAAACATACAACTAAAATACAAGATGGCCCCTTTATAGTGGTCCTAATTTTTGTTCTGGTTCTCGAACATCTCAATGCTTCATCTAAACGCAACATGTTTCAGTGGAGTTATAAACTCCTGAAATTTGTATAGAAAAAATATCGACTAGTGCCATCGAAAGTAAATTTAAGAAAAACATCATCTAATAATCTATCGATTTTCGCGGAACATACGTAGCGTTTATGTGAATCCACGGGATATGCTAGAGAAAAAAAAAATGGATTACTATAAATGAGCCACCCTGTATATCATTAACAAGGAGGGTTTTCATGAAAATTCACGCCACCAGTTGGTGCCACTTTGACAACAGGTCTTCCATTTCGACAATGAATATAAAATATACAAAGTGTTAAAAAATTAACCTTACAAACTTTAAGAAGTGCTTTAGACCATCGAACTGAACAACTTTCATTATGGGACCAACTCTGAAATCACGAAAAAAAAACAGCTGTTTAATACAAAAGTTCAATACCTACTTGACCAAAATGTATGAAACAGCTGATTTTTTTTTCGTGATTTCAGAGTTGGTGCCATAGTGAAAGTTGTTCAGTTCGATGGTCTAAAGCACCTCAAAGTTTGTAAGGTTAATTTTTTAACACCTTATATGATTCGTTCCATAGTTCACGACTAAGCAAAATATAGGCACTTTTGACAGGTGCCGCCCGCGCTTGACGTCTCAGTGCTGCCATCTAGCGAACACCATTTCAAAAAACCCTCATTCCTTTATAAAAATAAGAAAAAAATCAACTTTGAACACCACAAATCAACCATTAACCGTGTGGTAATTGCGTAACACACTATCAGTAGCAATTGCTTTCATTTTGACAGTTCCAAAACATTAATTGCGTTATTTACATTGATGAGAAGACAAATTGTTCGAATATATAAAGCAATGGATTAGCAAGCAATATCTTTCAAAATGATTGAGATTGCGATTGACAGTGTGTTATTAGGGTGCTGGTCAACCTTTACATAACACATACTCCAAATTCCTACTACGAAATGATAGCAGTCCATACCTCGTTCTCCACTTCGACCGGCTATTCTCCGAAATGTCCGTACAGTTATATAGTATAAATAGTTGCAGGTGGTTCTTAGTCCGGTGGAAGGTAGCTGAATAGTTTGTATTTGTCTCTGATGTAGGGACGTACGTCATCTTTCTGTGGGAGAGAGATATATATTAGTAAGTTCTTATTCGCTTCGTTGGTTATTATTAGAGATGTTACGGAAGTCATTTTACCGGTTTTAAATTTGATTGATCGGAATCGGAACCAGCATAGCTATTCACAACGATCCGACAGGCTATAAGGAAAATGACACATTTCGATAACCTGATTTACCTTGCCCACGACAGCAAATAGCTGTCGGAAGAATAGCGGTCGTCTATTTCATTTAGACTAGAAAGTGTACCTGTGTCTGCACACACACTTGTGCACTATAATATCTCTTGCGTACCTGGCTAATCTCCGTTGAGATTGGCCATTGTGGCCCACATCGGTCAGGAGGTGAGGAGGCTAGTACTTACAGTTGCCAGATGCTCCAGGAATGGCAGCAGCTTGAGCAGCTCGTTGTCACTTCGGTCCACGAACCAGCTGTCGATAGGAATGCCGTTCTCGAGCTGGTAGCCGAAAGCCTGAAAAAAAAACATTGAGCTGTTTAGAACATGAATTAGATTGACCAAAATGGTAATAATTGTTATAAGTTAATGGAAAATATAATAGTTTTGTCTGTGACTATTAGTATAGACAAAACCTTGGGCAACAGATTCAGATCATTTTATTTGCTCAAACATGTGTGTACATACATTACAATGCATGCAAGGTGTTATAAGTACATGGAGTTGTGCTAACATGTTTACCATATTGTCATGGGGTGCAAATATTAATATAAGTTTAAAACTAAAACAAAATAATAATTACAACATTCATTAAACATTGACAATGCTGACATAAGTAAATAAATTGAATTAAATTGATTGATTATATTTACATAACACATACAGACCACATTCTAACCATTAATCCGAAAAATAGCGGTTTGAAGTTTTCATAGTATTCTTTGCATGACTGGTTGTATGTACTTTACATTCGAATTTAATTAGTTATTTATGCAACTGTTGCATATTAAGGGGTATTAAAACACGAATGTGGGTTTCATAATAGTATCACATGAGTGTTTTAATACCTAATTATGTACAGTTGCATACAAGACTTTATCTACACCCATGATATGAATCCTGTATAAAAGATTCTGAAACAGTTTTTTGCAATACTAACACCGAACAAAAATGGCGGCCCGCGGGATAATAATAATAAGTTCTTTTTTTTTAATTACGGCGCTGTGGTAGTGAATCGCGCGTGCATGAAATTTAGTACATCATTATAACACTCGTTTGGATGATATTATGGTTACTATGACACAGGTTGTTTTAATGTTAGCTATAAGCAACTGTTTCAGAAACTTTTATAGAGGATTTATGGCACGGGTGTGGATAAAACATTTTGTGACACAGCTTAGCATTAGTGGAAGCGGTCGCATAGTTTCGTAGCTTAGCTCGTCTCTGGTGGAAAATCAGCCTAACAGAGCGGTGCGGCGACGTGCGCCTGCGCACCCGTCCGCCGCACTTCAATCGCCATGGGATGGTAGATGAATGAGGCATGTTGGTTTACTAGAGTATGAGAACTTACCTGTGGACTATTATCCACTATGACAGTCCTGCGCAGATCGCGGCCGAGGATGGACAGGTCTTTTACGTAGTTGCCGTTTACGAGGAGACAATGTTCGCGAAATAATCTGGTGACAAAACAAATGTTACAAATATACTATAATAGTTTGAATATTTTTGAACATCGTGAGGGGTCGCTGTGAAGGTCCTTGGCCTATGTCCAGAAATGGACGTCTTTCGGCTAAAGTTATGACGACCAGGGCGGACCCTGGTCATCTTATCTATCCTGCGTTCGCGATTTATTTGCCAAAAACGTAAACAAATATGAATGAATGAAAAAATAACTTTAATACCTACACAATAAAGTTCAGTTTACGCTACAATTTCAAACATTTTGATAACTTTTTCAATAGATCTAGTCACTCTGAAATCAACATAAATGTCATTGAAATAAAGTTGATATTTGTTTAACTTGCGCACTTTTACTATAGAACTCGTTACCTATATTTGATCCACTGTCGCGCTGGGTCTAGTAAGTTGAGCAGCCTGTCCGCATACACGCGCTTGCTCGCTGTGAACAGAATCACTTCGTAGAGACGAGACACACGGGATAGGAACTCGGCGAAGTGTGGGCGGGTACGGACGAATACCTGTGGAGAGAGAATGTAAGTATTAATAACTAGCACGTTGCCAGGGATTTCATGGGACTAACTCTGAAATCACGAAAAAAAAATCTGTTTAATACAAAAGTTCAATACCTACTTGACCAAAATGTATGAAACAGCTGATTTTTTTTTCGTGATTTCAGTGTTGGTCCCATAGTGAAAGTTGTTCAGTTCGATGGTCTAAAGCACCTCTTAAAGTTTGTAAGGTTAATTTTTTAACACTTTATACAACGTCCCGACATCAATCATCGGGCAGTAGCCATCCAGACACGACACCCCTCTGGTCGGAGGGATCTCCCTTTTCTATGGTGGACGAGTGAACTTTACACCCTGTTCTTCATACCTCTATAAGTAGATTTCACATGTAGAATTGTTTCGGAACAAGATGCGTCGTGGAGGTTGTAAAATAGTCCCGATGAATAGCGATACTTAGACAGACATCAGCCCCACTGCATTGGTCTTAGGCTAATAGTCTTTTTTAGTTAGTCTTTTTTTTTGTAGCGGTATTGTCCGAAAGGGTTACCGCTACCCCGGAACATAAAGGGGTAAGGACACGGGTGGGTTTTAGTCAGTAAGAGTCTGACACTCCCTTCCGCACCACCCAGAGCGGGAGGAGTCATTTGATGATTTCCCATCCACAAAAAAAGGCTAATATTTTTGCCACGTCATCAGTATCGAAAGTAGGTAAACTGGTAAAGTACTTACAGTGTATCTACAGTCTTGGAACAGCACTGGGAAGTGGAAGCTCGCGTCTGGAAGCTCTTGAAGCGAGCAATGCACCAGGGTCTCATCTAAATCTAACACCTGAACAAACAAACAATGGATTATTAGTTATTTAGAAGCGAGTTATTGCCGCGGTCATTAAGAAAACTCTGAAACTGTCAAGCTGATAACTATTTTTTTTTTTGTTGTTAAGAACAGAAAGGTTCACAAATGACTGTCTATGACTGTGTATGTTTCAATTATCATAATCAGCCTACAATATTCCCACTGCTGGGACACAGGCCTCCTCTCGGTGAAAGCGAGTGGGTCGTAATCCCTCAGGCAGGCCCAGTGCGGGTTGATAGATATCACATGTCTTCCAATTTTTGGTTCTGGGACATGCCGTTTTCCTCACGATGTTTCCTTTCATCGTATTGGGAGCAGTAGTGATTAAATAGTTTACACAAAGTAAAGCATCTGTTTGGGTTCGAAACTTCGAACCTACTACCTACAACTCGTAAGTCGCGGCCGTTACCACTTCGCCACCACTGCTCGCCTGTCTTAAGTTAACTCAAGCATAATCAGCACCCTAATTGCGTAACACACTATTACTCGTAATTTGAATCATTTTGAAGCTTATTGCTAATCCATTGCTCCAAATGTTCGAAAAATGTG
This sequence comes from Hydraecia micacea, assembly GCA_914767645.1. Taxonomy (NCBI): domain Eukaryota; kingdom Metazoa; phylum Arthropoda; class Insecta; order Lepidoptera; family Noctuidae; genus Hydraecia; species Hydraecia micacea. The sequence goes on along the minus strand of OU611802.1, from coordinate 1,880,630 downwards.
TTTGCTCAGCAACGTAAATAACGCAATGAATGTTGTTGAACTGTCAAAATGAAAGTCATTGCTACTGATAGTGTGTTACGCAATTGCCCTGCTGGATAGTGCACTCAGTTCATACTTACAAGGCTGAAATCTGGACTGGTTCTTGTTTTAAGCGGTAACGCGGGGTAGCGAGCCCGCAGTGCACCTGTTGCTACTGTTTCCAAAGGCGGCAGCTGTAACAACAATATTAATAATTATTACTTCTAGCCTGCACTGTCCCATTCCTGGGCAAAAGCCTCCCTCCACTCCTTCCATCTTTCGCGAGCCCACGCATCCTCCTTCCAGTTTTGACGGAACCTATCCAGCTCGTCCCGCCATCTCCTACGTGGTCTGCCGCGACCCCGCCTCACTGTCTCAGGGCACCAATTCTGCGCTATTTGGGCCCACATATTGTCCGTCATACGGCAGACATGTCCTGCCCAGTCCCATTTAAGTTGAGCAGCCTTTTGAGCCACGTCAACTATCTTTGTTTTGGAGCGCAGTATTGTGTTTCGGACACGATCCGTCAACTTAACGCCCAGTATACTGCGCTCCATTGCTCGTTGGCAGACCTTGAGTTTGGACTTCTGGATGTTAGTCAAAGACCAAGACCAATACAATATTAAGAATAGGTAAAATTATCCTTCTGAAAGACTGGTCCTAGTCGCCACGATCGGGCGAGATTTGTCTCTACAAGCAGTAGTGGGGTTTATGCTAGCGGAATCGGAGACTGGAGAGAAATAGCCTCATTCTGTGAAACAGTGATGGTCCAGAAGGAGGCTGCCGAGCGGGATCGTGAGAGGGCTGATCCCGCTCGGAGAAGGCATCGGGGAGGCAACCGCCTCGACACCTAACACGCTGAAACCCCGCCTGCATCATCTAAGGCAGGCGAGAATATGGGGTCGCGGTCAATTAGAGTGGGGACTCTGTCGGCACACTGAGTGACCTCAGGGAAGGCGGTACACAGTGCTCATGTGTTGCCTTGCACACTTGCACAGCTAGGTTTCGAGGAGACCCCTTTACAGTCTCCCCAGAGATATCCAACAGGCGTTGCACAGAGGGGGCTCCGGATTGGTCTTTTGAGAGGTAACGGTGCCCCTTCCATGTGCAGATGGTGACCACCGGGATGGTTTTAGTGAGCTAAAAATCCCACACTCCCTGGTTTTATCCCCAAGACAGGGCACATCTTATAAGGATTTTTTTCTTGATTAAGTCATTTGAACTCGATGAAGGAACAAGTAAGAAAGAATTTTCCGGCGTTTTTTTTTTTTTACATTGTGCTATGGAACCCTTTCGTGTGCGCGTTCGAGTCGCACTTGGCCGGTTATTTTATGTTTTCTGAGTTTAATTCTTATGGAAATAAACTCATTACCTGACTTGACAAAATTAAAAGTTCAACTCTAACACCAATCCTATAGTTATAGCTCACCTGTTTAATGAACAGATAGGGATCAAAGGCGTCGACCCAGGACGATATCTGCTCACAGTCCACGCGGTTGCTGCACGAGGAGATTACGTCAGCAGCTTCTTCCTGATACAACACACACAATACGGAAACCTAATAAAATAACATAGTATCATTGGTGAGGGGCTTGTGGCTAAGTAATAACAGCCGCACGGGTCGATCAATCAGGTTGAACTACGCTTGCCACGGTTGGACCGTGTATGGGTGACCATTTTTACATACCAAGACCCCCTCCGTGTCTCGGAAAGCACGTTAATCAGTTGGTCTCGGCTGTCATTCGTGGATCGTTGACAGTTGTTACGGGTCGTCAGAAGCCCGAAAGTATCGACAACCAGTCTTACCAAGGGGTTTCGTATTACCCAGTAACTGGGTTGTGAAGGTCAGATCGGTGGAGTTTCTTGCCCATTCTTCTCCATACGAAAACTACATCGCTAGTAGATAATTGTAAAGTGTATTCAAACTTATGTTTCAAATTAATATAATTTTCAAGTTAAACAAATATCAACTTTATTTTAATGTTAATTAAGTTGACTTCAGAATGACTAGCTATTGAAAAATGTTTGAAGTTGTGGCGTAAACTGAACTTTATTGTGCAGGACTTAAAGTTATTTTTCCATAAACTCATATTTGTTTACATTTTTGCCAAATAAATTGCGAATGCAGGCTATAGTCCGTTCGCGTTAAGAAAATAGTGAGTCATCGTTGTCCGCCGGCCTAGCCCCGCCCCTCGACCAATTAGGTCGGAACAAATTAGAAAGTTGTTCACAGTGACCAATGAAAACACCTTTACCCTGCAGTTGCACTGATGACTCACTATTTTCTTAACGCGAACGGACTATAGTGTGTTTCTGTTTGTGATAATCCCTGGGTAGGTACCTAACTATACTAACCTCTATGTCTGTCGGTGACTGCTCGTCGTGGTAAGCAAGCGCGGCGTCGTCAACACTGAGATCTGTCCCGTTCTGTTAATAAAATAAAAAAAAAATAATAATAATGGAACCATAATCTATTTATACATATAAAAGAAAATCGAGTTAGTTACATCATTTTATAACTCAAGAACCACGTGGCCGATTTTTATGATCTTTGGTATGTATTAAAACATGGGGAAAATTCACAAAGAAAAAAATATGGGTAAGATTTTCTCATACATTTTGTATGAATCCGCTTTTATGATTCTGAGGCTGTACAAAGTTCGCTGAGTCAGCTAGTTTCTTATCTATACAAATAAATAAAATTGGAGTGTCTGTTTGTAATATTAAAATAACCGCTTTTTACTAAATGCATATGGATTTATGCACGGTACATATACCAAAATAACATTTTTTACAATTTTTGTCCGTCTGTCTGTTTGTTCCGGCTGGACCGATGTTCACGGGACTTTCACTGGCAGATAGCTGATGTAATAAGGAGTAACATAGGCTACTTTTATTTTAGAAAAAGAATTAGGGTTCCGCGCAAAAAATAAAAACGTTTTCCGTCATGCACGCGAGGTGTCTTACGCAATTACCCCTCTGTGCAGATAACCCAACAGAGACAAAACTTCATACAGACGCGCAATGATAGGTGCACTACGACAAAGCGTGACAGTACAAACCCCTGTCTTTGTTTGTAGGTTACTACAAACAAAGACAGGGGTTTGTGTGTTGACAGAGTTATCTGTCGCGCAACGTTCGTGCAAATTCAGAAACACGAACATTACCGAAGCGCAAACCTTTTCTGGTTTAGCTGTAACATGTTACTCAAACTAAAGTCCTCATAAAAAAGAAAGAGATAAACTCACCGTGCCGTGTGCCTCAGCAGCCAAGCTCTGACTGATCTCTGCGAGGAACCCAGAGCTAGGGCTCCGAGCTGATAGGGCTTCGAGGCTCTCTATGGCAGTCCCTTGAGGTTCGCAGGTTGAGGATATCTCGCATTCCGAGTCGCGGACGTAGCCGTCTTGCTCTAGCATTGTTACGAAGTCGGGCTGTTTGAGAGAGATGGGGCATGGTAATTAGATGTATAAAATAATAGAGTATTATTTACAAGGTGCAAAATGGTTAATTTATGGATAGAATCTGAGAAACTGTTTTCAAATGTATTTTTAAAAGCCTCTTTAAACTTTTGTATTTGGTTATGAATACAAACCAATATAAAGCTTTTTGGGAAATGAGGTATTTTTGAAATAAGAATGATTTTGTGCAAAAATAGAGTTGAGTTTGATGGCCATTTTTTTTTCAGTTTGTTTTGTTGGTATTTATTCAAACTGAATATATTCAAGCTTACTTGATTCCCTTTTAACACTGAATTTCCAGTAAGTACAGTTGAAACTATCTGATATTATTATAAATAAAATTCTCACCTGTACATATTTCTCCCCGTTAGTCAAGAAATCGGTACAATTATCCAAATCATCAGTAGTAGATGTAGGCTGATACATTTCCAGATCATTGCTTGACTTCCTGCGTTTCATCACTCGCTTATCCACCGAATTAGTCCTCGAAGTCTTCTCCTCCGCCTTCTCAGTAGTCATGACCCTCGCTGCCTTATCCGCTAAGAAGTTTATATCTTCTTCTGTAGCAGGCAAATCCTCATTTATCAATCTAGCACACTCCGCTATAGCCATAAAGTCATTCAAGCAGTCATTTGGAAGACACAGTTCAGATGATTCTACGTGACCGTCAGAATCAGATTCCTCAGACTTCTGAGTAGGAAAGTCAACAAACGTAGTTGTGTGAGCTTCATACATAGTGACATCGTTATCTTCTGGGTAACAATTAGTTTCTGGCACAACGGGAGCTTTCTTCGTTCTCTTTTTTGGACTTTCATTTGTTGAGCTGACTGAGGACTTTGTTATTTTAGGAGTTATAATCCCAATTTGACGGACCTTGCGGATTGGTGAACTGTTTAGGGACGCTGACTTGTCAGTCTTATCCATACGTCTTGTCTTGCGGGGTGAGCTTATTGCTGAAGATATCACTTCAGTCTTTTTCAACTCTCGGTTCAGTGAGCTGTGTCTGAGTTGAGCACTCTTCGTTGTACGGACCTCTTTAGTCTTAGATGTAGTAGTAATTTTATCATTCTGCGGCTTCTTCACCGCAGTAGATGAAGACACGGGATCTTTAGTGGAACTCCGTACCACGGTTTGAAAGATTGGTTTCTTTGTGCGACTATCATCTTTGTGCTTAGCCTTCTTGTGCAGTGTCTCTAGAGGTTTCTCCATGCTTAGTTTAGTTCTTACGGGACGAGTTTTTAAATTCTTCTGTGACCGAGTGATGCAGAATTGTGGTGTCTCAGACACCACATTTTTCACTTCCCGCTTCAGGATATTCTTCCAAGCGTTTGGGGGCTTGGTTAAAGGTTTAATGGGCTTCTTCTTGAGCTTCGTTACCTTTGAACTCCGTTTACTTGAGAGCGGTCGCTCTCTCTTCCTACTTCTTAGCCGCATCGCAAGATTAGAGGGCAACTTAACCTGGGAAATTAAAGTTATGGTGAAGAATTTTTTTGTTTTTGTGCAAGTTAGGTACAAAGGGGGCCATCCATAAATTAAAAAAAGAAAGAAATGTTTTATTGCTCCAGAAACGCGTGCTAATGCTATTGGCTATACGAGTAGGTGATGACTAATGAAACTATGGATGGACCATGTGAAAGATGATATGGATAGTACAGCCACTACTCCAGGGTAGCGGGATTGTCCGAAAAGGTTACCGCTGCCCCAGAACATAAAGGGCTAAGGAAGGAACACTGGTGGGTTTTAGTCAATAAGAGTCTGACACTCCCTTCCGCTCCACCCAGAGCGGGAGGGGTCATTTGATGAATTCCCATCCACAAAAAAAAAACCACTACTCCAGACCATACTGTCAATGTTACTTAAAAAATTCATTGGCTCTGAACAGCAACTTGACTCAGATTATGAGAGAGACTTATGTTAAATATTTTTAAGAAATCAGTTGTCCTAATAGCAATTGTAAGAACTCATGCCGCCTATACCTATATTATTTCTAAGATTTATACTGTATTATACCTATATTTATTTTTAAATAAATATTTAGTTAGATCCCTGAAATATGGAGTTATCCCAGCCATCTGGAAAGTGGCCAACATAGTGCCTGTTTACAACAACGGAAACAAAGTACCCGTAAACTGTAGACCCATTAGTCTGACTAGCATACTATGCAAAACTATGGAAAAAATAATGGCAAATAAAACAAGAGCATCACCTTTGTACCTATTTTTCTGTTCTGTTTTTTCTTGTCTGTTTATATGTGTGTACATAAATGGTAAAATAAATAAATAAATAAGAGAATTCCTATTACAGGAGCAATTTATCCTGGAGGAGTAACACGGAATTGTCGCAAGACGATCAGTCACAACAAATCTACTAAAATGCGTACACAAATGGACCAAGAATCATGACAAAGGGCATCCCACAGATGTGATATACTTGGATTATGAAAAGGCTTTTGATAAAGCTCCCTTGCAACGTCTAATCTATAAACATGAACACTTTGGAATACAAGGTAGTGTTTTAGCCTGGTATATAAGTGATTTTCTTACCAAAACAACATTTCGTGTGCGTATTGGAGATTGTTTCTATGGCTCGTGTAGTGCTTAATGGTGTTCAACAAGGATCAGTGCTTTGTCCACTAATATTTATTTCATAGCTCACAGACTTGAAAAATATGGTACCACACTCTGCCTGCCAATCTCGTTATTTGTGGGTGATACAACGTTTTTTGAGAATCCCCATGACCAGTGGCAGATGCAAAATGATCTAAGCGCGATATACAAATGGACTCAAGACTGGTTTGTTGACAAAAAAAATGTACCGTTGTAAACTTAGGTAAAATCAGTCCTCCAAAAAGTTATCATTTGTACAAGATGGAAGACCTTGTATAAAACCTCTCATGGATTATGCTAATATCATCTGGGACCCATATTTTAAAAAGACATCACTACTCTATTGTACAAAGAAGGGCCAACCAAAATGGTTTGCAGGCAGCAAATAGGCTACAGGCCGCTGCAGGTTGGGTTGTTATAGCCTGATTATACTAAGACACACAAACAGCAAATTAGCTGATGCATGTGTATCAAATAGCTTGGAGATATTTAATCTGTCCAGTCGATTCTTGAAGCAGTTCAGTGTGGGAGCTGTCACACAACATGTTTAGATAAGAATTGCTTCAAAGGCTTTTGCTTTCATGAATTTTCCCATAACTTTAGGGAATGCCCACGCAAATGTTTGTTGGCATTCAGAGCGTAAATGTCTTGAAGACTGAGTGGGCATTTCATAGTGTTCTGTAAGTATTTTGTATGTAGGTTTATATGAAATAAAATATTTTGATCACACAACAAGTGACTCTTAGCTTTAACCATGTAGGCTTTCAGTAGAGATCCAATGTTAATTGACATTGAATCTATTCTGAACGAGGCGCATGATGTCTCATTATCTTAGTTTCATTTGATTTGCAATAGACAATATAGTGTACAGATATAGATGGTAAAAGATAGAGGTTAGGTAATAACCAAAATGTAGGATTTGGGCAGATTAGATTAAACTTTATCTAGGCACAATAAAAACAAAATCAAAGTATGATCATGAGGAACTACATATAACAGGATTTTCGAAATAAATTTTACTTGGTATAGAGCATCAAGACTATCAATTAGTTATAAGCGAAATTGGAAGCCCTAAGAAATTTGTAAAATGTAAAAAAAATGTAAATAAAGCAAAACATGTCAACAAATTATTTGTTTACATTTTTCTGTCAAAATAATATTGCCAATGTTATCATTATGTGTCATTGGCATGAGAATTGACAATTGCATTTTTATAGAAGTAACAGCAGTAATATTGATATTAATCATAATTAAAACAGTAAGTCGAAAACGTATGCAAAACTAGCATTATGAAATTACCTAATTCAGGAAATATGTACTTACATGAACTTAATTTTTAGAAAGTATCATTTATTCCATTTGCTGTACGTAATACATAATCCGAAAATTAATTAAACACCAGTTCGATGTGATACACATCACGCGTCGGGAGAATCTCTTTGTTTTAATTTAGATATTATTTTATTTCCGTGGTTAATTTCGGCAGCGGGTACTTCGCGCCTTTTTCCAAATCCACTTTTCACCACATATCACTGTCAGTTTCCAGTCAAAACATAATTAAAACACTTCATGATGAATGCAAGATGTATTTTAAATTAGTTTACTAGATAAATTAGTAATATATCACGAACATTTGTATCGCGAAAGTAAAAAAGCGGCACTGGTACATTATCGATTTTTTCGCTGCTCGACGCATGCGATTCCCACTGATGCGTTGGATTTTATTCATCCAAATTACCAGCGAAATAGTTGGATTGCGGAAATATATTGAATAATAACTCGTAACGAGTAATTACATGATAACTTTTATTGTAGAACACAAAAGCCAAACAAATGTCAAAATGGCGGCGTTTCTTTTTTTAACTACGACGTTTTTCTGCAGATGGCGCCTTGGCTGGCTCTGGCTGCAGTGTTGCCAGATCCAATTTTCAAAAGTCCGTAGGGCTACGCTCAAAAATCCGTAGAAGTCCGTAGATTGCCTCTACAAAAATCCGTAGATCTACGGATATTTTTTAAAGCTAAATAAACTGACCATTTAGAGATGGACTGACCTTAAACTTAATTATTTGCCGGTAAAGAAATTGTTAACTAAAAAAATCAGCGGGAAATTCTCCAAGACAAAGGAAAAGCAATACAAATTTTATAAAAAAAAAAAAATACTGTCGGTGTCACAATCATGATTTTCAGTAACATGTTTTTGTATGATATAATTTTGAATTAAATAATTCAAAATGCTTCCTCGTGGCTTCCTCTTTGCTTTTACCTCATAGCAAGTAGTTTATTTGCATGAATTTTTGTATAAAGCAGTCCTTTTATAGATTATGTGTTAAGTTTGTTTCTGGTAGATGGAATCGAACAAAAATCCGTAGATTTGCGACTAAAACCCGTATGTCCGTAGACAAGACCTAAAGTCCGTAGATCTACGGACAAATCCGTAGGTCTGGCAACGCTGTCTGGCTGTGCGCATGCGTTTTGTGACTGCTCCGAAGGTCGATACTGGGGGGGTTGGGTTGAGCTCGAGGGGTTGAGGATCCAATGCATTTCAGGGGGCTTACCACCAGCTCTTATAGCAGGGCAGAAGTTGAACTGCATTGCTTTTTTGTACTATGATGTCATATTAGCAGGCCTGCAGTAGGCCTGCTACGTTGACGTTTACAAATACTGTTCACTGCTGTTCACCTTGTTTTTTGTATAGAATTTCATACCATGACGTGCTAATTGACAGCAGCAAAACGACTAATTGAACGCCTGTAATGTCAAAATAACCCGTCTTGAATAAGTTACTACTAGAGCAACTTATTCAACATTGTTTTGTAATTCAGTGCCCAATATACCTATCAAAAAGTACTCTGTGCAATATACAACACTGATTTTTATTATAAGCTCTCATTTTGTAGATGTGTGACGAGCACGAAATATTTGAAGAGTGAATATCGAAAAGAAGAAGAGAATAAAGAAGGAAATAAATAACCCTTTTGAAATAAATAAAGGGAATTTATGAATTAATGTTTTTATTATTTGACCTAGTACTAAAAATAAAATAATAGTGATCACACATAGTAATTAAGTAACTAATGCAATCAGTGTACTGGCCCCTATGCTGTTTAACATCTACCTAAACTAATGGTCAACCGGTGAGCCTAAACACAATCCGCTTTCTGTACGCAGACGACCTGGCATTAACTTGCCAAGCCAATGACTTTGAGGAGATTGAAAACAACCTTTCTAGCGCCCTCTCAGATCTCGGCCATTATTATGCTGAGAACGCCCTGAAACCAAATCCCTCTAAAACGCAGTCTTGCGCATTGCACCTTCGTAACAGAAAAGCGGGTCGAACACTGAATATCTCATGGCAAGGGGTTCCAATCATCCACAGTACTCACCCAAAGTATCTTGGCATCACTTTGGATAGGTCCCCTAACTTCCGGAGAAACTGCGAAAAACAGAAAGTGCATACCTACCAGAAATCACTTACTCCGTCGCCTAACATCCACCAGATGGGGCGCATCTGCTCAAGTCCAGCGAACAACTGGAATGGCGCTTTGTGTCTCCGCAGGCCTGTCCAGTATGGGACCAATCAGCCCACGCTAAGTTAGTGGATACAGCTCTAAATGAGACATTAATGATTATTACTGGTTGCTTAAAACCGACCCCGTTACGATTGCTGTATCCACTGACTGGCATCGCGCTTCCAGAATGTCGCAGGACTATAGCCAGCCGCATCGAAAGGGCGAAGCTACACGCTACCCACGCCACTCACTCAATGCACAATTTTAATTCAGTCACAGTGGCTTAAAAGCCGCATGTTTATGTTCCCTAGATGTGATTATAGTGGTACATACCGTAATAATAGTTAAACTTCGTCTAACGGGATACCTACTGAGAAATACGATCATACCTCCCGTATTATTATTAAACTCTTTGGATCACACCCTAAAACAAACTAAAAGAGCTATCGTTTAGTGAGTAGTTCGGTCTCGGTTTTATAATTTAGTAAAATAGTGCACTGTTCAGTAATAAATAGTAGGAATTAGGTAGTGTACGGTTAACGGTTTATTAAATCAAAAATCACATAATTTTCAAAATATTTTTATTACTTCATGTAGGATATCAATTTCAACGTCAGACGACATAAAAGTAAATAAGAGTCAGTGCTCGCTCCACTTCTCATCTTGATACCATGTCCAAGATCTCTACATGTGCACAACAGCCAAACGCGAACAATGTCCTCAAACATTGCCTGGAGTAAATGCTGTACCGTCTTGAAGATTCCATGTTCATTAAAATCCTTCAATTACACACGGGAAAACAGAAATATCAATTTCATGCAATTTGAAATAAACGGAATAAATAAATTAATGAAATTGAAATGTTGTTGTCACTTGACAGTCTTGCCACTTGTCTTTCTGACAGTGTCAGATAGTGCTGCGGCTTGATTATATGTAACTCGTTACTCTAAATAAAATAAAGTCTGGAGTTAATTTTCTCTCGATTTGATCTTTCGATTTTTTTTGTGTGCGTTTCAAATATACGAAGCTGCTAGGTATGAATTTGAGGTAGGTACTGGAGGGAGGTAGTACATAATCTAAGATATAAGATATGATATCTTATATTCAACTTTTCGAACTACATAATCGGGACGAGTATACAGGGTTATTTTTCAAAGACCAGCCAAATTTAAGGGTGTGGTACAGACTATAAAACTGAAGAACTTTCTCTATGGGACCAATATCGAAATCGCGAAAAATGTATCAACTGTCCCATAGAAAACTTCAATAGGTACTCGACTTAAACGTATGGGACGGCTGAATTTTTATTCGCGATTACGATATTGGTCCCATGGAGAAAGTTGTTCAGTTGTGATGGTCTGTACCGCACCCTTAAATTTGGCTGGTCTTTGAAAAATAACCCTGTATAATTATGTTCTGTGATCGGGTCAATCGAGTGCCTGACCGTTAATCACAGAAGTACTAGTATGTAGCAAATGACTGAGTAACAACACTAGTCAAACTGACAAGAAACCAAAAACTGCAATCCATTTCACGTTGATTTTTAAACTACTTTACGCGAGAGTAAGCAAATATAAAAATGGGATTAAACACAGGAGGACCTACTGCAGCGTCAATGGTAAATTTTTCTACTTAGTTTTGGTTTCCACCTCGAACTGTAATTAGGTATATATTATTTTTTTATATATTAAGTCGTTAAATACGTTTCAATACACGTATTTATTACGCTGACGACATCTGGAATATTGAATCAATTGAGTGCATTATCAAAACATTTTCTTTTTATTACGATTTCGTGATCCCGGTTAAACTTTATTAAAAAAATCGATCATTTTAAATGATAATACGGTTATTTTTTTTAGGTATAATATAATTTATTTGGCGCGCCAAATTTTTTTTTAAATTGTTGCATGAATTATCCACACACGTTCAAAATCACGTTGAGTCTTTCAAAGATACAAAGTTGTTTTGACCGTGAAATTGAGCTTTATAGTGCTTTTAGATAATGTATCAAGGTAACTTGTTATACATAATCATAGTTAAAATATGTATATACCCAAGAAAATCAAGTTTCTATTATTAAAAAAAAACCGGTAATATGAAAATAGACTTAGATGTAAGTTTTTGAACGATGCCTATTAAAAAGACAATGGCATTAAAGCAGGCCACAGACAAGCTTTACCATTCAACTTTGGTGAACTTCGTTCAATAGTCGTTAACTTTTATTACTCTCATAGTACGATTATTAGCAGGGCAGAAGTAGGCCTGCATTTGAACTGACTGGAAATTGAACGTTTCTGTAAAAGGTCATGGTAAGCCCCCTGGGGTGTAACTTGGGTGGTTTATTTTATTTTGTTATAATTTCCATTCAAACAAATAGAGATTCAATCTTTTCCACACTACTGAGTAAAAAAATTATAATATAGGAAAAAGTTGAATAAACTTAATTTATTTATTATCTTAGGCCAAGTACTTATACGTGTTGGGTGGGCCTCACGCACAGTCAGTACCATTTAGCACAGTAGGCTTCCGTAATACTCTTGATTTTTTACGCTTTTTAGTCCATTCCAACAGGACCAAACACGATTTCCCTTGGTTTATAAATATTTACGATTCGTTGATGACACGGAGAGAAGTGGAAAAGAACGACCAGAATCAAAAGAAAGATGGAGATGACACTATGGACAGACGAGCGGACAAAATTAATCTTTCTATAAATAAAGATTTAGTTTTTGCCATTTGTCTACAGAACCCTAAAAAGTTTTTGATTTTTCATTACATTTCATTATACCTGTGTTGTTAGTAAAAATGAAGATTAAAATAACCATCAAAATTAAAATAAACATCGTGAAATGAACCGTAACTACTAATGTCACATTCCACTCTTCAGTGCTGCCACCTCAGCCAATTTTCCAAAATTATTGTATTTTATTCATCGTTTTTCATTATTTTTCTACCTCTACCTCCGGTCACCTCCGCTTTCACGGAGGTCAAGCTATGCCTCCGCCTTTGCTTCCCCGCCTCCGCTCAGATGGCTTCCGTTATATCCCTAATTGGAACGTAAATACAGAACCTCATTTTTTGAAGTCGGTTAAAAACGGGAGTTTTGAATGTTAAGGATGGCAACACAAGACCAACCGCTGAAAAGTTAAAATAAAAAGTTGTTTTCTTTTTCGTTTTCAAACTCAGCTGATTATTAAATTATTATAGAAACAGGACCAGTTATTGCCGAAATTAAAATGTCTAGTGCCTCTGTGACTTCGTCTAAGCGTGAGGTAAAATACGTATAATTCTGTATATTATAAAATATTCAACCAACTTGTCTCAAGAAAGTTGGGTCTGATTATGTTTTAGCCTACAACGTCATCATACTATGTGTAAATAAAGGTCTTCCTCTTTTAAAAAGCTGTAACATCACACTGTCGAGGGCATTACACATAGTTCAGTGTTTTGTTTCGCTTTAGTTAGTATACAAATGGCATAACGAGATCCCTCCGTGCCTCGGAAAGCACGTTAAGCTATTGATCCCGGCTCTCATTCTTGGATCTTTGGCAGTTGTTACGGGTCATCAGAAGCCCCAAAGTCTGACAACCAGCCTTACCAAGGTGTATTGTGTTACTCAGTAACTGGGTTGTGTAGGTCAGATGGGCAGTTGCTCCATGTAAAATACTGGTATTCAGCTGCATCCAGTTAGTCTGGAAGCCGACCCCAATATAGTTGGGCTCATACATGCATCATACACACACTCGCACTAGCACTAACAAAGTACTTACTTACTAACCATTTAAATATGGAATTAAACTTTTGAAATATTCTAGAATCATTTGTATCTTTTTTTTTTCTTTACAGAAAGCAACCACAGAGCTGACACAAGAAATAGATTCCATTCGGGCAATGAACAGCAGTTTTAGAGCCTACTTAGAGCATTTGAGGGGCTTCAATAAAAGTCTAGTGGCTATGTACGAGAACTACACACAAATGAGTAAAACTAATGAGCAGTGGGTTGAAACATTGAATAGTATTAAATAAATGATGTTAGAATTTGTTGGGAATAAATAGTTTTAAGAATAAACCTTGGCTGTAGTTTCTATCAATTACTTTTTGCATATTTTAGATTAAAGTATTATCTGAATTAAGGAGAAGTGGTGGGCCTGTGGTATCGGCCTGACTAGATATAGGTCATGAGTTCGAACCCAGGCAGGTGTTTTACTTTGTGTAATATATTTCATCATCACTGCTCTCAAAACAGTGTGAAGGAAAACATCGTGAGGACACCAGCATGTCCTAAAACCATAAACTCAAATTTATAATATTAATATTAGTATGTATTGTATCACTTAAGGGGACTACATGACCTAAAGCGCAGTCACTGTCGGATTGCTTATAAAAGAAAGAGAAGCACTGACAACAACACTGGTAATTTATTGCAAATTATGAAGCAATTATCTACAAAAAGTCTATTGTTTGGACTAAAAAAGTAAAACACTAGTGCTTTGTAGTTGCTTGTAGAATAATATGACAAAAAATCAGAATGATTGTATGTACAGACGCCAGCACATCAACCTACTACAATCTGTCAGATTTCTGTAATAGATTTTCAACTTTATCGCTAAAGCATAAGGTTCAATGTTGATTGGGAAAATTTGACAGTTAGGTGTAGGTTGATGTGCTGGCGTCTGTACAATGTAAACTGTATAAGAATGATTGTATGTATAAAAATAAAGTTTTTAGAGGTATCTCCATGATTTTTTTGTATTGTATCAAATTAGTTTTATTATGTTTTCAACACACTATCTAACTGGCATATATCCTGAAGAATATCATAAATTTTTTTCTGATATTCTTTACTGTAGTCGATCATATACTTTTAGGCATTATAAAACTTGTGTTTAGGTCCTGTAGTCCCCTTAAATCAGAATCTAAAGGTGTTTTTGTTTAGGTCTTGTAGTTGTAAGTTTAGCTTAGCTTGCCAAGCATGTGGTGCTTAGTTTGATTCCCAAATTAGGTAATGTACAGCTGTTGTAATAATTTGTCCCTTGGGGAGTAAGGTGAAATATTTTCATAAATATTAGTTGTAGGTGCTTTAAGCTTGTGGATGTTTAGATGTTTGTTATTCAGTCACACAAAGACGGCTGAACGGATTTGCATAGCTTATCTTCTTTTCATGTCGATCATGACGATGGTACATGTACCTACTCTTCCTCATTGTTTTTATGCCTTTTTGTTTTGTATAGTTTGAGTCCAGTAAGTTGCCACGTTGATTGTGGCATCAGTAGCATTCTTTAGGTCATCTGAGGTGCAGTTGAACGGGCACTTAGGACATTCCAGCAAGTGGGGAATGGACTGATGAAAACCACGGCACTTACACTGGATATAGTTCATAACCTGGATTAATACATAGGATACTTTTTATCCCAGTAGTAGGTTCCCATGGGATAATTTCCGGACATCGATGCGGGCGAAGCCACTGTTAAAACTTTAAAAGTTAAGTAGACGGCGAGCAATGGGCAGCTCGCCGTCCGGTAAGGACCAGGCCCGGGTCGACGGCGCGTTGTGTTCCACGCGCGCCTCAAAGAGATGTCAGCACTAACTGACGGGGTCCGCTAGGGCCGATGCCTGCCGGGATCGCGGGTTGTTCGTAGGAGATACCGTGGCCCCTGGCACAGGCAAGTGAAGGAACACGGTGGGCTTTAGTCAGTAAGAGTCTGACACGCCCTCTCGCTCCGCCCAGAGCGGGAGAAGTTATTTGATAATTTCCCACCCAAAAAAAAAAAAAAAGTTAGTTTAACCGGTTGTATGTCGTAATTACCGACACAATTAAAAAGACATTATGTCTCGCGTAGATCTACGTTCCGGCATACAAAGGGTTAAAATAAAACTTGGTTTAATAATTTTTGTTTCAAACAATTTATTTAAATACTTACAAATTATAGATAAGGCACATTATATTAATCTATACTAATATTATAAAGAGGTAAAGTTTGTGAGGTTGTAGCAATGATTTACGCTAGTAATATATAAGTCAATGGGCGATTGTGCACTACAGGGAATTTTACCGTCCGGCAGTCCGATTTTATTTTTTTATTATGGCGTGCCAACATGGGACCGTAAAAAATCGGACTGCCGGACAGTAAAATTCCCTGTAGTGCACAAACGCCCAATGGGTTGTAGAGGGTAATCATCGGAACTACTGTAGTGCTATTCTGTAAAAATTTCACCGTGATAACTTGGGTGAAGTGAGCTGTCATTTGTGTCAATCTCTAGTAATAGATGGAATGACAGCTCACTTCACCTAACTTCTCACGGTGAGATTCTAACAGAATCGACCGGCTGATCCGATTCCGAAAATTCCTTCACACTAATAAGGAGCTACAGTATTGCCGAGTGTCATATGATATATTTTATAATAAAACAAGACATTTCACGCGGGCAGAAGCTAGTAGAAGATAATAAAGCATAATCACATAAGTACTAAACGCAAGACGCCATCTCGAGTTCTCGACAGGCCGAGACGAAGATGGCGATCATAGAGTAAGTCATTCCTAAGAGCTATTACGCACTGTCGACTGGTCGCCGGCGACTCGGTCGACGGCGACTGTGACTTACTATAGTTTAAATAGGTGTTTACGCACTTGGTCGCCAGAAGATGCCTATGTTTTGGTCGCCGAGGGACCGAGTTGCCGGCGACCAGTCGACAGTGCGTAATGAGCCTTATAAGAGACGGGGCGACGGGAGTCCCATAGAAAAAGATGAAAAACGGCGCTTGTATGAAACTTGCGCTAAAACTGAATACCAACATAGCAAAAATGACACAGACTATGCACAGACTGCAGATGCAGAGACAGCGATAGCCGCCATTGTGTTTAGTGCACGCTTCATAGTTTATTTTTTTATTAGACAGTTGCGCCAGACTGATGGCGATGGCGGGACGAGCTTGACTCCTACCGTAGGCCTGGCCGGCACTGGCAAAAGACAGAATTGGGTGGAAAAGGGAGAGGGAGGCCTTTGCCCTGCAGTGGGACAATACAGGCTAGTTAGATTAGGGGGTTTATTTATAAACTAAGATTAAAGTCAAGTGACAGTCGCTAATCACCAGTTACCTTTAAGCAACGTTTATGAATAAAGGGGTACCTAGATTAATAGAAGATATTCAAACTCGCAATTCAACTGCTTTCGTATCCGTCAATAGTTGTTGAAATGACAGGTGCTTCTGTTACCGCCACCACGGCTGGGGGCGCCGCCGGTGCTGGCACGATGATTGGAGGCTGGAGCTTTTGAGATTTTTCTATAAAAAAAAAGAACATCGGCTTAATTGTCAAATGAGGAAAAAAAAGAATTTCCGATATTTGAATTCAGAATCTCAGATTTAAGTGAAGACAAACTCGGCCAGTTTTGCAAGTCAAGCGCGCGTAAATTCCTGCGATTGGTTGAATGTTGAATCGATTTATCATCAGCCAATCGCAGCAGTTTACGTGCCCTTGATAATTCGTTCGAGAAACTGGCCCTAAAGCTTTGGTTTCGGAAAGCGGTGAAGGGTCACACAATAACGTCTGGACCGCTAGGGGCGCTGTACAATATTTCATACATATTATTTACGGAGACGCTAGCGAGTTTAGGCTATGGAAACTCATGTTAGACGTTTTGTGACACCTCAGTCTCAAATACTGGGGAAACCAGGAAAATTACAGATTTTCATGATGGTCGTCGTCAATACGTCATAATATGATGTAACCGCTTTCCTAGGAAAGCAGAACTTTAGTCTGCGTAACTAGTAGGTACAGTACGGTCGATGAAGCATGGCCATAGAAATAGCTTGGCAAACCTATTTTTTTTTATTGCTAATGGACTGGCTCTTGACCTTGATCACGCCTGATGGAAAGCGATGCCTGCTCCTGTCGGAAGAATAGCGGTCGTCTATTTGATTC
The DNA here is from genome assembly GCA_914767645.1 of Hydraecia micacea. Classification (NCBI taxonomy): domain Eukaryota; kingdom Metazoa; phylum Arthropoda; class Insecta; order Lepidoptera; family Noctuidae; genus Hydraecia; species Hydraecia micacea. The sequence goes on along the minus strand of OU611802.1, from coordinate 1,863,114 downwards.
AAACTGATAACATTTTTGGTTTTCGTTTAATTGTGAACAGCGTTTAGAGGACACCTTCGATAAGTTCGATACCATTGATTGATGTTCGATTCGGCACGGAACCGCATCGAATGGTTGTGAGTAGCTTTGCAACCAGCACTGGGCCTGCGTGGTGACCTGAGTCCCAGAAGTGGGAGCATTATAGGCTGATAGATACCTAATGTTATATAATACATACCTATCATACAAACTGAGTACTGCGCGGTGTCACATGGTAGTCCATACACCAAGCCAATGAGGTGATCTTGCCTGTCCAAGTTTAGGCAGGAGTTATCCATCGTAAACTCTTCATCTACCCACCATGGCGGCATCTGTTGGGAAATAGGAGAACTAAGAAAGCCATATTCAATTGAGAATAGAGACATCTAGCGGCGAAAATAACAACTACATACATTCTGGAATAGTGACATCTAGCAGGAAATAGCAGAACTGCTAGTTTCAAAATTGCCTAATAAAAGGGATAAACTAGACCGTGCGAATGTACAGTGCCATCTAGCTCGTAGTATTAAAATTATTTAAATAACTAGCTGTGCCCGCGACTTCGTCCGCGTGGAATAGTGACTTTTCGGGCAGCACATTTTAAATTACACATTCCGTCGTTTGGGTAGCTAAAAATTTACTTTACAGTAATGTTTCTCTGTATTACCTTAACAAATGTTCGCCGTGATTCTTTAAATTGACATAACTTTTTTATTTATGAACCGATTGACATGAAATAAACACTAAATGTTAAGTGAAGCTTACTACAATATATTAGGGAAACCCGCATCTAAATCGAATAAGCCGTTTCTGATATTAGCGTGCACAAACACAAAGACAAACAGAAAAAAAAAATTATTACATTTTCGGGTTCGGCATCGATATAATAACAACCCCTGCTACTTTTTTTTATATATTTCCATTGTACAGACATCACTTTTCTACAATTTTATGATATGTAGGTACCTATAGATATAGATATAGATGAGAGAGTTTCCCAGATAATTTTTTTTAGGCTTTTTTTATAATATTTATTTTCTCTTGGTATCATTGAATAGGTATTTTTTTAAGCTAAAATTAAGTAGTCTGCAGCTGCTGTACGTGGTCTACAAAACTGAAAATGTATCTATTAATTTAAAAAAGCGAAAATTTACTCACATATAACCCGGACACAGCGCCCCCTATACCCTTAGGGCTTGGGATTACTTTACCACCGTTGGGATTGTACCAGTTGAACCGGACCGTGTCGGTCGATATGTCCTTCGTCATGTTCAGACGACCGGAGACCCAGATGTGTTCAATGGCTGAAAATAAAGATGTTTTTACCCGACTGCGCCAGAAGGAGGGTTATGTTTTGCGAGTGTATGTATGTAGGTATGTATATTTCTTCGGCACGCTCTGTAGCTTAAACGGCTTGATCGATTTCAGCTTGAGAGGTGCTGTTAGATTCGTCTTAATTGTGACAGTGACACTGGGTAAGTATATCAAAATTGAACAAAAAAAAAATTAAGAAGGCCGATTTTTGGCGCCATGTTGTCTTTAAAAAATATGTTTCTCTCAAAACCTATCGAGTAGGGTAGGTATATCAAAATAAAACGTTTTAAAAGGTGATGAAACTTAGGTACTTATACCTATGGTTAAAATAAATTCGAAGTGACAAATCGTAAAAAAACACGTTAGTACTACCAAGAACTAAATCGTCTGCGAAATCTTTCACATTTGTAAACTAAAAAGCTGGAAATAAAAAAAAGTAGGTAATTATGTAATTAATGTCATGCGACAACGGGAAGGTACTTTCTTGTTTCATCCTTTTCAGTAGTCAGGTTTTAGTTTTTAAACTTATTTTTGATAAACTGGCGAAATTTGACAGTCGGGACACCCCTCACATCTGACATCACTGAACTTTCCTCGGTCATCAGCACCCTAATTGCGTAAAACACTTTAAATCTCAATCTGAATAATTTTGAAGGATATTACTAAACCATTGCTGCATAATATGTTCAAAAAAATTTAATGCTCAACAACGTAAATAACGCAATGAATGTTGTTGAACTGTCAAAATGGAAGCCATTGCTACTGTCAGTTAGTGTGTTACGCAATTGCCACGGCCCTGAATAAGTTTGTAGACTCACGTTCCCCCTTATTCTCGCCCATGAGCAGCAGCAACTGTATTAGAATATCGTTATTATCCAAGCTGGCGAGTGTTCCGTTCATCTTGAAGCAGTTTTGGTAAGCGTGCTGCCAGTAGAACAGCTGCCGAACTAACACGTAGTAATACTGATCGTCGCTCGGTATCTCTTCGGGGAACTTTTTGGAAGATCCTGGAATCATACAATTTACATCAAGATACGGCTAAATTCACAAACGGAACCTCCTCGGCTTCGGAGGTCGCGATTATTTCTAAGGCCTCGTCCCAACCAAAAGCGATCTTTGCTCGAAAAGCGGGAGGTTCTGTCGCCGTAACCACGCTGTCCGGTTCACCGATCAAAAATTGACATAATAATGAATGCGACGATTGCGTATTTGCGCGACGATTGCTTTTGGTTAGGTTGCGGGGTATCTAAGGCTACGATGTGATTCTAAATGAAAATGTGGTGGTGGAAGTTGCTGTGTGACCCGGCTTAATAGAGCTCAAAATGAATAAGTACATTTAAGATCCAAAGTAGGTACCTAGATAAAATTGAAGTCATGGCAGTTACTTTGACTCAGACAGATACATGAAAAGATGTAGCGAGGATCATGCATGTGGTACTAAATCACTTTGAACCTACCACAGCAGAAAAAAGGGAGAGGCCAGCTGCCACTGAACAGGTCTAACATAGAAAAAGACCTCAAGCGAGCCCAATTGCCAGTACCGACAACCCAAGACAGAAAAACTTGGCGTGGAAAAGTGAGGTGGCCCGACCCCTAAGTAATGGTGGATCCATTGTTTTACGGTCGGGCCTTCTCATATTTTTACGCCAGGTTGTCGCCAAGTTATGCTTTTTGTCACCTGTTGGAAAGGAAGAGAAAGGAGTTAACGTTAAGAAAGAATGCACGCCGTTAGATTCTCAATGCTCGGCTCAACATTGATAGTTTAAAATCAAGTGCGTGATAAAAATTCACCGCGTTAGAAATACCGCCCGTGTGTATGAGAAATCGGCCACAGTCGCATGTCAATGGTAAATAAAGGGGTATTCCTTGAAAGGCACCAACTTTGAAACGCACCAAAAGAATTCCTCGATTAAAAAAATTACTTAATAAAATATTACAATTAATTTATTCCTTGAAATGCATCAACGATGAAACATAGAGAAGAGCATGAAGGATTCTTAATACTTAATTAATATCGATAGACGTTTCATTTGGTGCGTTTCGAGGAATACCCCCAAATAAAACCTGCGAGGTAATCGTGTAACACACTAACAGTAGCAATGGCTTCCATTTTGACAGTTCAACAACATTCATTGCGTTATTTACGTTGTTAAGCAGATTTTTTTCGAACATTTATGAAGCAATGGATTAGCAATATCCTTCAAAATGATTCAGATTGAGATTGATAGTGTGTTACGCAATATTAGGTTGCTGCATTATCTAGTCTTTTATTCTATTGAAACCCCATACTGCGATGCCAGCTCAAGGTCAATGTTAACACACAGATATGCAGATGACTTTACAAGTTTTGCTACGGTAGATTGTAGAAAGAAAAGTTTGAATATTCGGTGCCAACACAATAAGCTACAGCCGGTCTATTCTGTAAAAATCTCACTGTGAAAACTTAAATGAAGTGAGCTGTCAATCCACCAGCGCAGCGGCGCTATTCTGAAAAAAGATCACCGTGATAACTTGGGTGAAATGGGCTTAAAGTGAGCTGTCATTAGTGTCAATCCAAATATCTCACTGAGAGATTTTAATAGAATAGATCGGCAGCTCACTACGAGTATAAGCTCACTTCACCCAAGTTTTCACGATGAGATTTTTATAGAATTGAGCGGCTGTTCCGTTTTGATACTTTTAACACACATGTGTTATCAGTTAGAAGTATCAAAACGAAACAAACGCGACTATCTTTTGACGTCGTAAGTCGAATTTAACGATTTAAATCTTTGTCGCTGTCATAATTTTTGTGACAGCTGTCACTATAGCCATTAAGTTCGGCCACCGCTCTTCTAGAAAACAGTAAGGGTAAAAAATGGTTGACCACCAACTTTGTCAAAAGTACATTACTAACCCGACCGACGCACTCCCCTTTCTAATTCACCGCCGTGTTCTGAAACCGACCAACCAAGGTTTAGTATGCAACATTTCTGCCTATCCACTAGTAGGGCCTTTGGGTTGGATGTTACGTAAACATAATATAGAGGAATGAGGAACAGGGTGTAAGGTTCACTCATACTCTATAGAAAAGGGAGGATCCTCCGACCAGACGGGTGTTGTGTCTGGCGGGCAACTGCCCGATGATTCATGTCGGGTCGTTGTATCTATGCTAGTTGCGCGGGTAAACTCTGCTTGCGAGATGCAGGATTTCGTGACGTCAGTATGACGCGTTGTTCGCATGAGGCGTTGTAGATACCGCTACAATAACATAACGCCTGTATTAACCGAATGGTTAGGTAGAGACATATAGAACACTAGCGCCGAGTAGCGCCAGCTATGTATCTATTATATAAAATTCAAAGTCCTGACTGACTGATATATCAACGCACAACCTAAACCGCTGGTCCTAGAGACATGAAATTTGGAGGGTGCGTTCTTTTTGAAGAGTAGGTATCCACTAAGAAAGGTTTTTTCGAATTTCTACCCCTAAGAGGGTAAATGTGGGGGAGGGTGAAATTTCACGCGGACGAAGTTGCGGGCAGAATCTAGTAACTTATAAGTCCCATGTAATAATAGGTGTCCAGACCGAATTCATGTCGGCCAATCTCAGCAAAGACTAGCCATCTAGGCGGGACATTTATAAGTGCACAATTGTCTGCGCAGACACCAGAAGGGCAATTCTCGTAATTTTAAGAACCTTCACAGTCTGATCTCAGTCTCAATCGGTCAAAAAATACTTCTAAAATTTCCCTACATTTTGACAAGTTTTTGACGTTTGTTTGTCGCCGAGATGAGACTAGCTGCGACTAGATTTTGAACGTTTTAAATTACGAGAATTGATCTTCAGTTGCACTCACTCTTCTCTCATAGATTGATGGGACGGCAATCCAACACGACCGGAGAGAGATCAGGAGGCCTACCACAAGCTCTTAACGCGATCCATTTTAGGACCTAAATTGAACTGATCTTCTAATTCGTACCATGACGTCAGTTTAACGATTCAGTTTAGGCCGTGCCATCTGCTGACAGCGATTGTCCCAAACTGAGTCGCAAGTTTTAGTTTCATTCATAATTGTTAGGTACCATGACGTCCATAGAGCAGCTCAAGCGATGCAGTTTGGGAACCTAAACTGAAATGTCTTGTTTTTGAATCGTTTTTAATTAGATCATGGTAGGCCACCTGGTGCAGTTTCAACGGCTTATCGTGCTTGCCGAGGCACGACTGTATTCTCTGACTAGACGCACGGCGCACACACACACCCGACGACAGTCGCTTGCGACTCAAAGAAAAAGATCGCTTCCTGCACGACGTCTGTCGTAACGACTTGTTGTAGATGCAAACGATAGCTCTGCGATTTGTAACACCAACTACTTGACTTTAACCTTACTTATTTATATAATAGTATTGCCTTGCAACGATTAATAAATAAAATTAAGTAAAAATTGAATAAGAAAAGTACCTGCGTAGCATATGAACTGCATTTTCCTGTCGCACCTCGCTTCTAGGAACACAGGCGGATGGGACGCGTGCCTGTCCAGCTGAAGACATCCATTCTGCTTGATGTTAGTTCTGTCCCTATAAAATGTTTTAAAGGTGTATAAGTAGGTACAGGCGCCAGCACATCAACCTACTGCAATCTGTCAAATTTTCAACTTTATTGCTAAAGTATAAGGTTCAAAATTGTTTGGGGAAATGTGACAGTTTCGGGTAGCTTGATGTGCTGGCGTCTGTACTTCACATGATGAACAATCACCAACTTCGGTCATCATCATTTCAGCCGAAAGACGTCCACTGCTGGACATAGGCCTCCCCCAAGCACCTCAGCAGTGAGATCGACGGATATAGGAGGCGCATGCTTTATTGGAAGATGCCTAACTCCAGCCACTTACCTCATAGGTGGCCAGTTGTCAGGCGACGCGTCAGTCAATGCTGGTGTTTGGAACACGCTAACTCCTGTGTCTGTCCACTTCCAGTGGCCGAGCGTGCCCTTAGCGCCCACCCAGGCGTTCTCAATACCTGTGTGTTTTATTAAAAAATTATAAGAAATATTTCATTGAGCTGAACGAGAACAGCAAATTATTTATATACACTCAAATATAATAAATCTGCCTCTTTTTCTGAGCCTCTAATAATTCCTATTTTGGCGTCCTAAAAATACTAAATAGTCATGTCACTGCGATCAACTTAGATGTAGTGTACAGTCACAAACACACAATCTAACTCCCCGCGTCAGCAAACAAAATATATACAGGGTCCCATTAAAATAGATGGACAATTTTTAACACAGTGTTCAGTTCGTCTAACCAAAGACATCCAAGCAAAAAAAAAACACTGATTAAAGTGATTTTATTTTGACCTAAAATAATAAATTACCGGCACATTAGTGTATTTTCGATAGCTGATTATTATTTTTCCTGCAAGTATTTAATGCGTTTTTCTTTTATATTTTTTTACCATCGTCCTTAATTTGGTGGTCTGAATGATTTCTTAAAGTTTATTTTAATGAGACCTTGTCTTACAGGCACATTTATTTTAAAAAAGTGTACATCATTAGAAAGTCGATAAGTTATTAGTCGATCAAATTAAATATATCCCTTTATTTTTTTCGAAACAAAGGCAACCCTATCATCAAAATCACATTGGACACATCATGTTTGAGCATCGTATCAAAACTATTTGATTTCTCCTGACGTCTACGCCGCGCTGCCTCTAACGCTACAAAGCGCGTACGCAGCCTCTACGCGGATGACCGCTACGAAATTACTACGGGACTGCTACGCCGTAAGTGCGTAGCGTCAACGCCTACGCAAATTACACATCACAAAACATTAGGTATAATACTTACTTGGTCGGTTTTTCAACATAGTCATGCCCAGTTTTTTTAAGCATTTCAAAGTGGCAATATTTGCTAGCCTGTGAACAATAAAATGATATGTAAAGAATATTTATGAGATGAGGCACCCTTGATTGAAATAATGTAGGTAACTGTCGCTCTGCGCTCATTATCCCCAATACTTTTTGTCTCGTTTTAAATTTAAGGATTTACTTAATTTATTAATAAATTACACCTAAGTATCAAGTAGTCAATTAATTTCAAGTGCCGTTATTGTCATAGGAGTACATCAGACAAAATGGTCTTTACGAAAAAATTCTTTAATTTTAATTCCTTATTAAATGTAAGTTATGTTGCATTGGCAGTGCTAAATTAACATTTTCTTACTATTTGCTGTACTCTGGACGATTTTAATGCGTAAGTTTTTTTTTTACATCGTTCTCACATATAAATAATTATAAATTCAAAATAAATGATGTAACTAATATTTTTGTAAAAATATAATTTAAAAGAGTGTCCATGGAGCTTCTTGCCCGTTCTTCTCCATAGGTAATATTATTAGGTTTACTAAATGAATGGAATGGATTGTGTGTACTTGTATGTGAGGTTCGAAATAAAGAATAATATTATATTTTTGTTGAGAACAGCTTATGTTGTTCTTATAATAGTGCATGCCAATACGAGAGAAAAAGGACAATATTCCAAGGTCTTACGCCATCCCCCTGAGCACGCAGTAGGCCGCTGCCTGATGCCAGTCCATCCTGCCATCGTAGAGATGGTACAGACCACTCCTGCAGCGGACTGTGTTCACTTCCTTGACGGGGTACAGCTCTCTCACATCTGTGAAGGTGTAGTTTTGTTAAAATTATGATGAAGTTTGCAGGCTTTAGAGTGGAAGAACGTAGCTAATTCGATCAATATACCAAGCATTTTCCCAACTCTTGGCTTGGCTTCCAATCTAACACTGAATACTAGTATTTAACATGAAGCCACTGCCTATCGGACCTCCACAACCCAGTTACTGGGTAACACAATACACCTTGATAAGACTGATTGTCTGACTTTTGGGCTTCTACCCATACTTAACGACTATCAAATACTATGTAGCTGATTATGAAGGTGTTAAAAATAAATATGATAGCATACCTCTAAATTAAATAACCTCTGTTTCTGCCTACCGCCAGTTTAATAAATAAATTATTTCTGTAAGTAGGTTTGTAGTTGTACAAACACTTTTGCAAGTCCATCATATTTTTTAAAACTAGATGTGGTCGGCTTTTCCTATCTGACTACTCTGAGAAGAAAGGCCGAAACAAACTCAGAGGCCACAGTCTCTAAATTAAAGTCCTAAAATAATCTTGGTCAGATCATGTGAAGACCATATAGATTGGTGTCTGTCTGAAATGGTCTTTTGAGGAAAGTACCACAAAGATTGAGAATAAAATAATGTAGGTACTATTAAGGGAGTTGAAGAGTAATTTAACAGCTATAGGATTTCATTATATTTATATTGAGAGACTTTACATTACCACGTTAAAACTAGCACTGACTTATCCAAACAAAAAATACCTAATAAAAATACTTGACCCTCGCTGGAATGTTCGAATGGAACCCAGCCAGCACTACATAAGATTAGGCTACATAGATAGCCTCTACAGTAGCATTTACCACGACGTTTTTTAGAAATCTATCTGGCGATCTTTTATCGTCTCTGAAGGTAAGTAGAGCTTTGTAAAGGGTTTCATGGGCACCTATTGGGTACGATTACTAAAAAAGAGGTATCTTTTCTATTTAACAAACTAATTACCTATTTCATGATTAATATTTATCCCTGCATTATTAAGATTCTTACCTCTCTCACAAGCGAAGGCTCTCTCCAGATGACAGGGCAGGTCCAGAAACACAGGATGGTCGTGTTTGACCCTCTCTAGAGCCACGCAGTCAGCACCCATCTCCGGGACAGGGATATGAGTTCTATTGAGCCACTGTAGTGGAAAAATAGGGTAATTTAGGGTACCCAGTTTCTATACTTGGATAACGAGATGGTTGTACATCGTAAATCAGAAATGTATCATCATCATCATTTCAGCCGATAGACGTCCACTGCTGGACATAGGCCAAGCCATAGGTGTCCCCAAGCACCTCCACTTCGCCCGGTTCTGTGCTTCTCGCATAAAACGGGTTCCTGCGGCCTTCACAAGGTCGTCGGTCCACCTTGTGGGAGGCCTTCCAACGCTACGTCTTCCGGTACGCGGTCGCCACTCCAGAGGCTTTCCATCGGCCATCTGTTCTGCGAGCAATGTGCCCTGCCCACTGCCACATAAGTTTGGGGATTTGGGCTATGGCAGTTACCTTTGTACTCCTGCGGATCTCCTCATTTCTGATTCGATCACGCAGGGAAACTCCAAGCATAGCCCTCTCCATTGCCCTATTGAGTCCAGAGATGTAGTATGCGCTTCGGTAATGTTCGTGTTTCCGAATTCGCACGAATGTCGCACTACAGAAGCTGTTTCTAAGTCTTGTAATGCCGCGCTTTGTATAATACAGTGATTTTTCAATTATTTTATCTCTGATATTACATCACTGTCCAAATCATTGTGATCTTTATTCGCATTCTTATAAGGTTGCTGTCGGGTTGCTGTCACTGACAAGTCATTGTGACCTTTATTCTCGTTGGAATAAGGTTGCTGTTGGGTAGGTAAATTATCTGTGAATGGACTTTAGTGCACCTATCATTGCGCGTTCGTATTTCGTACGCACCTGCCTCTGCGGCGTAATTCAAATCAAATCAAATCAAAACATTTATTTTAGATAAATATCCATAGTTATACATACACCGTACAAAATAAAATAATATACAATCACAAAATACAATCGCTAACTTATAAAATCAAAATGAAAAAAGTTGTTGTTAGCGTAAACTGAACTTTATTGTGTAGGATTTAAAATGATTTTCCATAAACTCATATTTGTTTACATTTTTGCCAAATGAATCGCGAATGCAGATTAGATAGAATTATCATGTGTAACTGTCACAGAATTAAGATTTCTGTGGTAACTGTACATAAAGGATAGCTGCAACATACCTGTGTCCCAGCAGTGGGAACATTATAGGCTGATTATGAATCATCCATTTCAGTGTTCAGTCCATCATCACACCAGCCGGTCGATTCTGTTAGAATCTCACCGTGAGAAGTTAGGTGAAGTGAGCTGTCATTCCATTTGATGCTAGGGATTAACATTAATGACAGCTCACTTTAAACTCACTTCACCCGAGTTAACACGGTGAGATTTTAACAGAATAGCACTACTGGTCCAGTTGAAAACCAGCGTCAGGCACTAGTTGTCTGGCATTTTTGCTGAACTGGGCCCTTTTGGCGCAGCCGTGAGGCACACTTTCCTGCTAAATTCTTTCATCGGACTTTACAATTTTTTATTTGATTTAATTTTTGTTTTTTATCTGATGCATGTATCGATTTATTCCGGTCTGGTCCCCTGAACCCCCCCCCTCCACCCCCCTCGATCCCCAGCGAGTTCGTCTTCTGTTTTAAATTTTGTCTTATCCACTATAAGCTTTCTCATTCCGGTTTGCTCCAGGTTTTTCTTATCTGGTGTACTGTGTGTCTTTTAGTCTGTCCTAAATAAATGTATTTTCTTTCTTTCTTTGTTTGTTTCTACTCACCATAGGATAATGCCTCCAAACATTGTCATCCTCCTCCTCATTCGCCAGTACATCCAGCGCAGTTCTTTTGAGCTCCATGCCTGGTCCCCATCGGTAGCCGGCCGCATCTTCAGCCGAGTCCCGCCGAGCTCCCACCCATACCGAGTTTAAAGCTGTGGGTGCAAGCATTTGTTTAATAATATCATCGGTCAAATAAGTAAGTGCGAGTCGGTATGTAACTACAAATTTACGGTTTTTGGATTTTTTCCTTTACTTGTGCTACATGACGCTGCTTCTTGCCAAATTTCATGATTCTAGGTCAACGGGAAGTACCCTAAGAGTGTCGAAATATATAGTTTTTTTTCCGGCATAAACGGCCGTATCTTTTTTTTTACGTTAACTTAGAAGTTTGATTTTTTCACAGCTTCAAGGGACTGTAGACCTGAGTACTTATATGGTTTTAATTTCAACTCGATACCTATACGCGTTCCCGAGATAAAAGGTCTTGACTAGGTATTGTTTATTTATTTAGTTTTTTATTTCTTATTGTGTTATTTATATCTCATTGTATACTGCACCGGTTAACATCAAACTTCAACGCCGGCTGTGGCTGAAAAGTACCACTGGGGGTCTGTCTTGCACAAGGTCTTAGCATTATGCTGAGCGATGGCCGTTTTACGTTAATGTGACGCATATTTTCCTCCAACTTGTTCTTTTTTTGTGTTTGTGTTCTTTTTCTGCGTCATGTTTACCGCAAATAAACGTTTTTTTTTTCTTTCCATTTTATAGACTACTTACTGAATTGTGACTCCGACAATGCTTCAGCCAGGAATTCAGCTTTGTCTTTTGTATCTAGGATTGCTAAGGATCCGTTATGATAGCCCCTGCAACAAACATAGATTTGGAATATACATATATTATGTTCAAACAACAACATTAATTACAAATTCAAATTATTCTTCATTGAAGCAGCACCCTAATTGCGTAACACACTATAATCTGAATCTTTTTGAAGGATATTATTAATCCATTGCTTCATATGTTCGAACAATTTGTCTGCTAAACAACGTAAATAACGCAATGAATGTTGTTGGACTGTCAAAATTAAAGCCATTGCTACTGTTAGTGTGTTAGGCAATTGCATCGTGGCTGTTACGTTGCTCTGATGGATATAATGATCTTCGAAACACATACTGTACCGGAAAATAGCTGAAAAAAGGTTCGACTGCCTCGTTGGTCTAATGGTTGCAAACGCTACCTACTGCTGAGGTCCTGGGTTTGATTTTCAGGTAGAGAAGTGTTTGAAGTATATCTATATGTAGAGATACACCTACTTATATTTCTAAGTAAACCTACGGGGAAGCAGGCGTGGACTTATGTAAAAGCAAGCCTACCAGTGGCGAAGGTACCATACAACTCGATTCCCACCGGCTTCCCTTCGAAAATTCAGAACATAACCACTCTATAGTCAATTCATCATTGAAATTTTCTTTTGGAATTTTTTTTTTGCTCCGGCCTACCTCTGTCATAAATTCACCCTTCACCACTGAAGCCTACCGATGAGCTAAGCTGATTGGAGATAATACAAACCGGCAAATGAGCTTGGCATCCTCCCAGTTGACAGGCAGAACCTGCACGATGTACTCCTTCTCGTTAAATATGTAGGACTCCCACTTTGGAGTGCTCAGCTGAGGTACTGCAACAAACAAATACTTAGTTATTAAATGGAAGGCACCAGTGGTGAAGGTACCATACAACTCGATTCCCACCGGCTTCCCTTCGAAAGTTCAGAACCATACCATACCACTCTATAGTCAATTCAACATTGAAATTTTCTTTGCTCCGGCTTACCTCTGTCATAAATTCACCCTTCGCCACTGGAAGGCACGAATAGGGATGACGACTAACTTTTTTTTCTTCGTCTAACAGGTAGATTATTAAAAAGTATTCGGCACGTATTTTTTATTTTTTCACATAATCAAAACATTACAGAGATATATTGATTTAAAATGTCGCATGACGTCACGTGTTGGTACAATTTTTACCTACACGTGACGTCACGAGCCCCCACTCCCAAACTTTGACACGCTTTATCTTTGTAATATTTTGGTTGATTGACACAAGAAAAAATATGTGTCCATTATTTTTTGATAATCTAACTGACGGACTAAATAGAATTTCGTTTACTTTACCCCGTCGTCATCCCTATTTGGTTCAAGTGTGATTATCTCCCATGCTTTCAATCAGCTTCCACAGCTTAAACACGGGCCCGTGTTCACGGGTCCTCAGATAGCATGATAGCAGATAGCCCTAGAAGCATGACATTTTGCACAAGTTCCTTTTGTAACGCAGGTGAGCATTAAGACGTTCGGTCCAGCGCCTCTCCCTTGAGGTACGCACATTATGATAAACGTTCTGGTCTTCAAGAATCCTAGAGTGTTATACAATTTAACACAAGGTTAAAAGACGTCGACTGCAGATGACGCTGACTTTGGACGTTGCGTATGTGTGCGTACGCGCTTGCGAGTGTGTAGTAGACGACAACAATAAGCCGCCAAAATTTGATTTGTTGTGGCTTTAGATGTTTGACACTTGCAAGTGTTGTGGCGCAAACGTTCAACTAATGGAATTTACTATGGCTTCCTGACGTTGTGAGATGTAGTATAAATAATATCAAATTTTTATTAGCCGAGATAATTTGTCGTTATATGACATTGCTGGTCCGAACGTGTTAAGGAAGGATTTTTTTAAATTCATCCCCAAAACGGTCAAAGAAAACATCATGAGGAAACTGGAATGTCCCACTAGAATAAAGAAATCTAAGAAATGGGACATCTACCAACTTGCACTGTATCCCAGCAGTGGGAACAATAGGCTGATTATGTTATGCAATATGCAGTTAAATAGAGGAAAAAACTTTGTATGGAAATTCGAAAGGCTAATACTTCTACAACTGGCTCCTGTACTCGAAAAAACAAACAATGGTGAACAAACGAATAAACCAACAAAATACTGAATTTGCAGAAAAACTAACAACGCTAGAAGACCAACGAACGAATAGAAGACAACAAAAATGAAGATTGCAGAGAAAAATTATCTCTAGAAGACCAGAACCAAGTGCCAAATACAAGATTAACTAAGGAGGAGAGTACAAAAGCACTATATGACAGACACCCCTACCTTTAGACTCATTGTCAGCAGGTTCAATAATTAAATTCGTTCCCTGTGTTCTGCAAAATATCTTGGAGTCGATCGATTTACAAAAGACTACGCGAAGGGGGCCCGGGGTTGGGTCGTAACGCCGGCGCGCCATTTCCTGAATAACGCTTTTGACAGATCTGTGTATTGTGCAATCGCATTCACACGCATGCTGGTGCTTCTGATGGGGTTTCTTTGCCTTGTCTTCCTTTAATTTGTTCTTAAATAATTTTGATTTGTTTTGTAGCTTTCCGTCAAAGTCTGAAGCAGGGAAGATCTGTTTACTGACTACTTTAGAGTGCGAGTTTAAAGACTCAAGTGTAAATACATGAGAGTGTTGTATCAAAATCCCGAATTTTAAATGACCGAATTTTAAAATACCGATGGACGAAATCCCGAAAATTGAAACGCCGAATGGTTGTTTGGTCGAAAGTTTAAAATCCCGAAAGTTCATTTGCCCGAAAGTTTAAAATCCCGAAGTTTAAAATCCCGAAGTTCAAAATCCCGAAATTGTCACCGTTTCCGAGAAAAACTATTTTTTGTAAACCTAACCTCAAAACGCTTAAAAGTTGCCTAATTTTTTTTTAATAATTAACCTATTCTAACTAGTTCGGTTCCAGGTAGCCTACTAAAAATAATCTCTTTTTTTCTATTAGCGCAAGTCGTTTCTGGCGCCTATATTTTGTGTAAAAGTATTTTTTTTTCTATATAATCCTGTCGTTTCTGGCACTCGCCGGCCGCTGCCGCGGCACCGCTCGCTTCGCTCGCTCGGCTCGTGCGTAGGGGTCACAGTTTTGACCTAACCTAACCTAACAATTTTTAAAAAAATAATTAGCCTAATCTTTCGTCCATTCGGGATTTCGTCCATTCGGTATTTCGTCCTTTCGAGCATTTGAACATCGGTATTTTGTGTTTCGATATAACGACTATCGGTATTTAAAACTTTCGGTATTTTGAATTTCGGTGTTTTGGACGTCGGTATTTCAATCATAGGTATTATGAACTTTCGGGATTTTGATACGTACCCTATCTAAGACATGGCGTACATTATGCGACATGCAACTGTGACATCTTGGCAACTAGACCGTCTAGTCGCTAAGCTGTCTAAGGGCAGAGCAACCTGTCATTGCGTTTAGTCTATAAGGAACGACAGGCTTCCGCCGACAATTTCCATATATTTTTTTCAACATTTGGCGTCGAGTTGCAGAATCATAACAACAGGTACAGACTCCGGCCGGTATCACCGATGGCCGGTGGAGCAGACGAGTCCTGGATTGGAGACCACGTATCGGCAAGCGTAGTGTGGGGCGCTCCCACCAACGATAGTTGGTCCGACGGCGTTAAGAAGGTGGTTGGGACAGACTGGATGCGGAAGGCGGAGGGTGTTGATTGATTGAACGTCAGGCTTTCTCGCTCCTTGGTGCAGCGTCTAGACTAGACACACTGTGCACGCGCATACCCGATGACAGTGGCGGCGTTTTGTCGTCGAGCTGTCGCAGTCGCATGTCGCATAGTGTGCGATGTGGTTAAAACGTTCTTACAAGTCATGATCTAATAAGAAAGGGTCATGGACTGGAATTCGGGTGCATTAAAATAACCTACTTTAGTACTTTAATATGTAAGGTTTACGCGCACAGGACCTTCTAAGTAAGAAATCACTAGCCTTTTCCCATCTATGTTGGGGTCGGCTTCCAGTCTTACCAGATGCAGCTGAATACCAGTATGTTATATAATTGAGCAGTGGTGGCCCAGTGGTATAAGCCGCGACTTACGGGTCGAGGTCGTAGGTTCGAACCCAGACAGGCGCTTTACTTTGTGTAAATTATTTCATCACCACTGCTCTCAAAACGGTGAAGGAAAACATCGTGAGGAAACCGACATGTCCTAGAACAAAAAATTCGAAGACATGTGACATCTACCAACCCGCACTGGGCCCGCGTGGTGGATTACGGCCCACTCCCTCTCACAAAGAGGCGGCCTGTGTCCCAGCAGTGAGAACATTATAGGCTGATTATGAAATAAGTACCTAAGTATACCTTCCAAGTAATATTAGTCACTTAATTATTTTGTCGATTGTACCTACGAGTAAGCCCACGGACGCATGGACGTAAAAATATCGCGGCGGGATTTTATCGCGCAGTGGATTTTCAACTCTCGGTGTTGACCCGAGCATTGAGAATTCAACAGAGAGGATCCCAGCGCGTCAAAAAAACACAATGTTGGATTTTCAACTCCCAGCGCTAAGCAGTACGTTGATAATCCAGTGCGCGAAAAACTCACCCGTAACTACACTGAGTACCTGGGCTAAGGGGTCATACACACGAGCGGCAAGTATCAAGGGCATTGGCATCTGCAGCCATCGACATGCGACTAAGGGCCCCCCCACATATTGACTGCGCGGCGGTCACACGCTCGAGGAACGCTCGCGTGCGCCCAGGCATAGAGTAAGTAATGTTCATTATTATGTAAGAAGAGACAGGAGTCCCATAGAAAAAGATAAAAAACAGCGCTTGTATAAAACTTGCACTAAAACTGACAGACTTATGCACAGACTGCAGATGTTAAAGCGAGACAGCGATAGCCGCCATTATGTTTAGTGCACGTTTCATAGTTTCTTTTTTTATTAGACAGTTGCGTCAGACTGGCAGAGGCAACTGCAGCCATCGACATGCGACTAAGGGCTCCCCCCACAGAGATGTCAGCATTAAGGAAGGGGCCCGCCAGGGCCGAAGCCTGCCGGGGTAGCGGGATCGTCCGAAAGGGTTACCGCTGCCCCGGAACATAAAGGGCTAAGGAAGGAACACGAGTGGGTTTTAGTCAGTAAGAGTCTGACACTCCCTTCCGCTCCACCCAGAGCGGGAGGAGTCATTAGATGATTTCCCATCCACAAAAAAAAAAAAAAAAGGGCTCCCCCCACAGAACAGTTAAATCTATTCAGTTGCTTCCCCCCCACATATTGACTGCGCGGCGTTCACACGCTCGAGGAACGCTCGCGCGCGCCCGGCGCAAGCCTAAGGGTCTGTGCATACCACGTTTTTAAACGCGCCGTTGACGCGCGTTTTAGAAACGTGCGTCGACGGCACGCTTTTATCCTACAGAAGGTCTACAGGCTGCGTCTGCCTCGCGTGCGTATCGCGTCTGTATCGCTACAAACGCGCATCAACGGCGCGTTTAAAAAACGTGGTGTGCACAGGCCCTAATGTGGGGGGCCACTGAGCTGTGTGTTTCAGATGGAGTAAGTAAGAATAGTTATATACCTTTTTTTATTTGGTGCGCGGTGGAAATCCTTTTGGACTTCCTCCATCGCGGGGGGAGACAGAGGGGGGGCATTCCGGACTCTTACCGGCTAAAACCACCGCGGTGTTCCACCTCTATACCTATGGCCGGGGGTGCGGGATTCGCAAGAATAGTGGTGACTGGTAATTAGTGACCGATACTTAAACACGTGATTGTACTCATGATAACAAACAACTTATACTATGGGACCAAACCTGAAATTGCGAAAAAAATCTGCTGTTTAGTCGTTTATGTTCGCCTAACTGGTCAAAATGTAATATGAACAGTAGATTTTTTTTTTCGCGATTTCATATTTGGTCCCATAGTAAAAGTTGTTTGTTATCATGAGTACCTACAATCACGTGTTTAGGTATCGGTCCCTAATTACCAGTCACCCTATATACCTACAGGTTTTGGTAAAAACAAAGCAGAAATGGTAAGATTTGTGGTTCATGAATCTCGCCTATCTACGTAAATCTATATCTTATATGCATACGGGAGCAAATTAAATTATCTAGCAAACTCCGCAGACGTGATGGGATTTATTATGTAAATACGACCAAATAAAAATGAAAAAGATTTGATTATTTTTTTTGGGGATCAGCGACCGCTGATAGTGTTGTAACCTGAAGTAACAGTTTTTTTTATCATGTTTAGATATTATTACGTATCAGTCGTCTGTGAAGTTTTCACAAAGAAATACAATTTTTAAAAACTGATATTTTACACAAACCTGCGGGTGATGACCCCAAGAAAAAACTCATAAATCATAATCAGCCTATAATGTTCCCACTGCTGGGACACAGGTCACACAGGCCTCCTCTCGGTGAGAGGGAGTGGGCCGTAACCCACCACGCGGGCCCAGTGCGGGTTGGCAGATGTCACATGTCTTCGAATTTTTGCAAAAAAACATGCAAAAAACTCATCAAATTAATTTATTTTATCATGTTAAGGTGTCGATACCCATCACGTCTGTGGAGTTTCGCTAGCTAATTTAACTTGACCCTGTAACCTGTATAAATAAAAGTGAAATGCTGATCGTTGGCAAGCACATCACTTGAGGACGGCGCCATTTTTTGTTTTAAAATGTTCGTAACAGTCTGAATTAGATTTTTATAAAAATAAAAATTAAAAAGATTCCCGGAAATATTTCGAATGTCATTAAAAATTTGAGAACGTCTTTTTTTTCTATGGCATTTTATCAAATTTATTGAAATTTTGACAAGGCGACGTCTGCCGGGTCAGCTAGATGATTTGCACAGGAAACTATAAATTAAGTACTTTTATGAGAACAGGAAAAAATCACACGATAAAGAGTGCAAGGAAAACATAGTGCCGAAAACAGCGGCGACATCAAGCTATACTATACATTTCCAGTTTTAGCTGACCTCTCATTGTAAAGGTTTTTCTTACAATCAGAACTCAGCTAAATACTGGTAATATTTCACACAAATATCACAAAAAGTTTAAAAGCAAAACTAAAAACAAAAAAAAAGCATCAAATACCAACCTCTATACTGCTCATGATAACTGGCCGAACACGGATAAAAAAATAATAAAAACAAAATAAAAAATTTCAAAATGGAATCCATTGCGCACACTGCTTACCGCGAACGAACCACAACAGATACTGGACTTGAGTTATTTAAAAAAAATCTAATATATGGCTGTAAGTGTTAACGTTCTTAAATATGTTATTATCAATTATATTATTATTATAACCAGCGGAACATGAATGGCTTATTTATATTTCCTGAGGCCATATTTTGAAAATATTGTATATGACGTGATGAGGTCTTGCATAATGAATTGCTAATCCTTGAGACACGAGCTAAACTCCTTAAACAATAGATGTTTTATAGGTATTTATATTTATGGCGAATAAAAAAATAGAAAGTGTCAAGTTCATGTCGGTCTTGTGGTCGAGTTCCGTAGCTAATCTTTTGATTAAATAAGTAGGTACGATAATCAAAAGCTACGGTTGACACTCATATCAATCAAAATATGTATAATGCAACATAAAGCTACAGCGTCAAATTAAATTATCTAGCGAAACTCCGCAGACGTGATGGTACCGAATTACCGATATCACAACACGATAAAATAAAAATGAGAACGAATAGATGATTTTGGGGTCAACGACCGCTTGTAGTAATATTAAATAATGTATCAGTTGAGAAAATATTTTTGGTTTTTATCTGTGAAGTACAGTCACCAAAAGGGATAAGTAACCAGGGTCGTCGGATATATTTGAAGTTTAGTAAGAAACCGGTGGATGTTTTGGTGGGTGGATAAATGACCTGTTTGTTTTCTATTAATTAAATTTTATTTTATTCGAAAACATCCATCAGTTTCTTACTAAACTTCAACTATATCCGACGACCCTGGTAACTTATCTCCTTTAGTCACCGTACATACAGGTTTTTTTTTTTATCACCATCCAAATTTTCACAGGATGTTGTACCCTGATGGTGATAAAAAAATCTTCCTGTATACAAAAAGTTTTAGTTTTTTTTTTTAATCTGATATTTTAATTGACTACACTACGTGTGGTTGATGACCCAAATGAATTTATTTTTTTTGGTTTATCGTGTTTAGATATCAACACCCATCACGTCTGCGGAGTTTCTCTAGCTAATATAATTTGACCCTGTATTTTTAAAACGAACATTGATTTACTTAGTTATGAACCATTCGCTCTAGGTAATCGTAGCTGATTTTTGCACGTGCTTAGAAAAATATGCTAACTATGCGATGTATCAAAATACGTAACTCAGTCTACCTGTAATATAGGTCTGGCTGGCAATGTAAATAATGTAAATATTACAAATAAGTATTACTACCGCGTGGTGAATGATATTATTCATGAATGGACAAGGACAATTTTAAATGTTAGCTTAGTAAATACGAAAACAAAATGCCCTTACAAAATATAAAGAGAAAATACTTAGTTTATTATCCAAGTAAATACCAACATTAAGAAGCAGAAAGAAAAGACAACATGAGTAGCTAAATTTCTTTTTTCCAAGAAAAAACAAAATGAAAACCGACTTCCAAAAAAAGAAACTACAAAGTGAAAAATAAGTTTTTATTTTTCACTTTATAGTTGTACCTACCCCAAAACGAGTAACACTACTTCTTGTTATGTAAATATCAATGACAGGAACTTATTAAAACATCTTCATGATCAATATAATCTAAGTGGAAAAGATTATTGCAAATCCGTCTTATGAGTCTATTACGAAGTTCTACCCGAAAATACATTAAAAAAAAATATACATCCAAATTGAGAACATCCTCCTTTTTTGAAGTCGGTTACAAATTAATATAACATACAGTTAGGTAACAAAGCAAGTACTATTTTCCAGTTAGCCCCAATCTCATGTCTTGTATCTTATGGGGCTTGGGATACGGTTTCCAAATAATTTATTTATTACTAGCTGCCCGCCGCGGTTTCACCCGCATAAGTTTCGATCCCGTGGAAATATCGGGATAAAAACTATCCTATGTCCTTTCCCAGGACTCAAACTATCTCTATAACAAATTTCATCTAAATCGGTTCAGCAGCTTAAGCGTGAAAAGGTATCAGACAGACACACTTTCCCATTTATAATATTAGTTTCGATCAGGTTAAGCTACGCTTGCCGCGGTTGGTCTGTGGATGGGTGACCATATTTACATACTGAGACCCCTCCGTGCCTTGGAAAGCACGTTAAGCCGTTGGTCCCGGCTGTCATTCGTGGATCTTTGACAGTCGTTACGGGCTTACGGGTAGTCAGAAGCCCGAAAGTCTGACAACCAGTCTTACCAAGGGGTATCGTATTACCCAGTAACTGGGTTGTGGAGGTCAGATAGACAGTCGCTCCATGTAAAATACTGGTATTCAGCTGCATCCGGTTAGACTGGAAGCCGACCCCAACATAGTTGGGAAAAGGCTAGGCAGATGAGTTTGATAATTTTTTATACCTACCACAGTGTAGGTCGCTCAACACGCTGTGGAAGATATGAAATTTCTTTGAAGAATAAAATCAGAAATGAAATTGGCCAGAAAAGACCCGGAGTTACCGACTTCCCCCTTACTAATAAACGTTGTATAGCGTCTGTATAGTTATACACACAACGCTTTGTCTTCTTCTTTCGAAAGTCAAATTACTGACGACAGAAAGAGAGAAATCGGTGTGTAACTATCCATCTGATATAATACGTTTACTAGTAAGTGGGTTAGTCACATTACATAAATAAAATATTTTATTGCCCTATTTTGTTCTTAAAGTCGTAACGGCCGAAGCGAACTACAACACTATACAAAACAGTTTTTAGACAAAATGGCAATTTGGTGAGTAATTAGGTGGGCCCCTAAGTAATATTAGCTCAGGGCCCCACGAATTCACGATCCGCCTTTGATTACATCCACATTTCACCAGTTATGTTAAGTCCCATGTAATAGGGGGCGAGCCTATTGCCATCAACTGGGCACCAAAAATATTCCGGCAACCTAAAGCTTACTAACCAAACGTAGCCACAAATAAATAGCAATATAATCACATTGAAGCGATCAAGCGGCTTCAAGCGAAGCAATATAAAGCGCTCGACGGATATTGAAATAAATAGCTGTAAAAATTATATTCCTGTGCCTGCCGGGGGGCGGTGTTATGCAAGAAGTTGGTAGAGATTTTTTTTTTCCTATAAATTTTTGTTGTTTTTTTTTAATTCTGAATAGCATGACTAAATAATAATGGCATGCTGCGTAAGAACTCAGCCTGGCTACTCCGCAGGTTGCGTGGCAATACACAGAACTATCCTGCAATCGACAGCCGCCCGGGCAGACAACCCGCTAGTGTGGGCGCTCACAAATAGGATCCGCATAGCTATTCACAATCATCCGACAGGCTATCGTATCGAAAATGACACATTTCGATAACCTGATTTCAAATCAAATCAAATCAAAATATTTTTATTTCACATAAACCAACATGGGCACTTATGAAACGTCAGAAGCTAGGTGCACGGTTCCAATTGGTCGTTTCCTATGGAGAAGAACCGGCAAGAAACTCCATGGTTACTCTTTTAAAAATAATTGGCTTTTACAATGTTTTCGAGTTACAGTAGGTATGGGATTTGACTTGCCCCCGACAGCAAATAGCTGTTGGAAGAATAGCGGGCGTCTATTTGATTTAAACTGACAACATTTTCGGGTTTTGAACTTGTGAACAGTGTTTAGAAGACTCTTACGATAACATTAATTGATGTTCGATACGATACGGAGGCGTATCGAGTATTTGTGAATAGCTATGCAGATCTGTTTTAGTAGTTTTAGTTATTACGGCAGAGATTTTTTGAAACGGTCAAAAAGTTTTTTTTTTAATCTCTTAAACCGTAAATAATTTTGACCAACTAAAGAATTTATATTTTCAAGTTTTATTTTACGGGTAATACAGTGACGGAACTCAAATCGTAATTAAACATACCTACATTATTGCATCAAAAAAAAAAAAACACTTTAATTGTCCTTAAAAGCATTTTATCCCTTCATTAAACAATTTCAATTATAATTAAAAATATACCATTCACGAAATTAAAAAAAAATTGTATTTGATTAAAAATTATAGTAAGTAAGTAAAGTAATGCAAAACTATATTCAGTGATGGATTATTTATTATTAAATAGTTTTTTTAAATAGATAATTGCTTCATATTTGCAATAAATTACCACCGCTGTGTCATCGCTTCTCTTTCTTTTCTATGCAGTCCGACAGTGACCGCGCTTTAGGTCATGTAGTCGCCTTAATTACTAACATGGGTCTAACTGCCCCGTTGGTCTCGTGGTTGCAAGCGCTACTGCTGAGCGTGAGGGGTCCTGGGTTCGATTCCCGAGTCGGATAAAAGAGTTATTGAGTTTTCCATCACGAATTTCTTAGTAACAGTCCGGAGTTTGGAAGATGACGGTGCCTCGGAAAGCACGTAAAGCCGTTGGTCCTGCGCCTGATCTCTCCCCGTTCGTGTCATTACTTAGCCAAAAGCCCCTCTCTCAAGAAAGGATGTAGGAGTAAAACCTGCTTGGTTCCTCACAGTATGAGACCGTCCAATTTCGTCTGACAGTGTATTTGCAATTTGCAATAATATTGAAAAATGAAACCGTGTTTCTTCTTACTATCAAACAATGTACGAAAATAGGTGAGAATAACAAACTGATTGTGCCATGGGCACAGTGGATGAATGATTGGCTTCTCATTTACTGCTACATTGGTTCGATTCCCGCTCAGAACAAAAGTATTTAAAAGGCAAATTCCTAAACATTCCTAAGTGCAAGACACGAACGACACGCGTCAATAACAGAGATAACTGCATCTGCCGACGCGCCGACGGGTGTCGACTGCTGCCGTTGATGCGTTGGCGGCTGCAGTCGACAACGTGTCGTGAACATAATTGAGTACGGTATTCGAGTATCAAATACACGAGCGGCATGTAGTCGACGGAGATAGTAGATTTATTTATTTATTTTATTGTACACCAGAATAAACATAACAAAAAAAAAACAGTGGCACTCCGGGAGTGCCGACAGAAGTGAACACAAAACACAAACAGAATACTTTGCCATCACGCACTGACATATCGGATATACATTAAAACCGAGTACATTCCGAGGACAGCCGAACACATCCGAAGCGGTGTCGTTACGGTAACAGTGGCGCGAATTCAATGGTTTTTCCCATAGAAATGTAAAAAGTATATAAGTATATGGTTTTTCACCTCAAAAATCGATAGAACGGTAGATTCATATTTTATTTTCATAATTATTAATCGCTTGTATGGCATGCGACCACGGGAAGGTGCTTTCTTGTTTCATCCTTTTCAGTAGTCGGGTTTTAGTTTATAAACTTATTTTTTATTTCATTTATTTTGGGGCTTATTTCAGTAATATTTTAAATATTTTTGAAATGTGCTAATCAAGCTTTTTCATTTGATACCCCACACAACATGATCAAATTTCTTTTTTTAATCATGACTTTATGTCCGCTAGAGGGCGCTATATTCAATTTAATGTGACGTCACATATCTTATAACCAGCGGACGATCAAGATGCTTCCAACGATACCTCATGGGAACAGATGAACATACATACATACTCGTACATGGTCAAAATCATAACCCTCCTTTTTGCTTCGCCGTAGTCGGGTAAATAGATGACGGAACCACTCCGTAGCTTAATGAAAATAAGTAAGTAGGTAAGCACTATAAGCAGTAAGTGAGCATTTCTCAAAATTTTTAACCATAGTTTTTCTAAGTAACAAAATAAGAACTTTTATTTCGACCTTAACTAATATTTTACAGGTTTTTTGTATAAAAACTCTACTAAAACAAAAAACCAATCAGAAATTCAGAATCTGTCTAGATTTAGCTAGCTGTATTTAACATAATTATGTCCTAAATATACATATTAGAAAACCTGTAAAATATTAGTTAAGGTCGAAATAAAAGTTCTTATTTTGTTACTTTGAAATGGTGAAAACTACTCGTATGGTCAAAATTTTTGAGAAATGCTCAAGTAACTAATCTAAGAAACAAGTACAATTTTGGGAAAAAATCTACAAAAATTGATAAATGGAGACCATAATTAAATACCAAAGACGAAAAGAATCTAATTCTGTTTTCATTTGTTTTCGAAAATACTATTTTAGCTAACCGTCTTTGTCTTTAACTATCTCATTTTATTTTATGATTAAACATTGCAATTTATTTACATCAATCGTTCTATTAAGTTTTTCATTTTTCATTTCTTCAAAGGGTAAATTATTACTATTCTTTTTCTAGTAGCTTAATTAGTTTGATTAGGCCAGCTAAAAGATTTAATTAAGATTTAATAAATTTTTCAACTATCACAATACATATTAGCAGTGGCTATAAGAGTAGGGGAAGACCAAAGAAACGATGGATGGACTGTGTGAATGATGATATAGTTGGAAAGGGGGTGACTACCGAGATGACGACTAATAGAGAAGTCATCATCTGCCTAGCCTTTTCCCAACTATGTTGGGGTCGGCTTCAAGTCTAACCGGATGCAGCTGAATACCTACCAGTATTTTGCATGGAGAGACTGCCTATCTGACCTCCACAACCCAGTTACTGGGTAATACTCTCGATACCCCTTAGTAAGACTGGTTGTCAGACTTTCGGGCTTCTGACGACCCGTAACGACTGTCAAAGATCTACGAACGACAGCCGGGACCAACGGCTTAACGTGCTTTCCGAGGCACGGAGGTGTCTTGGTATGTAAACATGGTCACCCATCCACGGGCCAACCGCGGCAAGCGTAGCTTAACCTGATCGATTGATCCGTGCGGCTGTTATTACTTAGAAACACATGCTGCGCCGACAAGAAATAAATTGGGATTAGGTTAGGAGGAGAATGGATGGCGGGGACGGCAGGGAGGGAGGAGGAGAGGGGGACGGGGATATTGAAAGAAAGAAAAAGTATTTATTGCGACTCGTACCTATAGAATGATCACAAACTAAACTAAACACAGTAAAAAATATAAATAAACAATCCTAGTTATATAAAACAAAGTAAGTAATAAAAAGAAAAATAAAATAAAAAGTCCTATAAGAGGCCAAAAGGCTCCTATCTCAGTATTTAGCAGTGGGATACAAAAAGATGATAGGTAGGTAGGTACTGTGGAAGAAGTTATTATCGTCATCATCAAAATGTTTATTGATTTTAAATGTTTCATTCAAATCATATGACATGATGAACGAAAAGGTACTGCTACAAACATAGAAATCGTTTTTATTGTTGTCATTTTTACACACAAATCAATCCCCATTTTGTTGGCTAAATTAATTTGATTGGAGCCCTGATATGAAATAACGAAAATATGGTGTCCATTGTTTGCCACAGATTATAAAATACAATTGACCCAAACAAAACATTAAACATTTTATTATTTTGCTTATTTTTTTCATAAAAATGTACATATTATTATAGTTCCTGTACACACATAATTACAATATAACTATATACACTAGATACTAAAATAAAAGACTAACTAACCTACTATACAAATAAATAAAAAATAAAAAAAACCAAAGGACACTTAGGCGTCGAAGATACTCATCCGCATCGCTGTCATCCGGAAACGTGTCCAGAAGACTGGCAGCATTGCCACGTTGAATGGCAATTCTAATTCTTTGTCTTAAATAATAATAATTTTTTATCTTAAAAAAAAAGTAATACATAAAAGTGTGAAAATTGTATCTATTGTGCTTAAATGTATTTTTGGCAGGTATGGCAACCACTTTTTGTCAGTTAAGGGGTTTATTTATAAACGTTGATTAAAATTAAGAGCCGTTTAAACGTCAAAAAGGTCACACAGTCGCTAAACATTACATAACTTTAAGCAACGTTTATAAGTAAAGGGGTTAAATATATAATGACCACAAAAAATATACTAAACACCAAATTACAATAGTTCTAGCTGGGCACCCTGAGGTTAGGTTATTTTTAATCCTTTACCACAGATAATATAAACAGAAATAGGAGCCCCGCGAAGCAGGGCTCCGTCGACATAGGATGCAAGAGTAAGGAAATGAGAATACAAATACCTTTACCTAGGTATTTTACAATAAAATGGAGTTTTAATTTTGGTGATCATTTACTATGTTTTTTGACGTTATATTTTACTTTATCTGGTGATACGTTAAACATAAGCCTATGTTTAACAACGTAACATAAATGACTCCGTGTATCCATTAGCATCTCACCGTGAAAAGTTAAGTGAGCTATCAATGTATTCTTATTTTGTAAATGTGAGGACTTTGTAAGCCTTGTAGACTTTAGATCTGTAGACCATATTTTATTTAATCAAGTACCTGGTACTTGTTAACAGGCCTACGCTGTCCTCCCATACCTACTGTAATTTGAAAACATTGTAAAAGACAATTATTTTTAAAAGAGTTACCGTGGAGTTTCTTGCCGGTTCTTCTCCATAGGAAACGACCAATTGGAACCGTGCACCTAGCTTCTGACGTTTCATAAGTGCCCACGTCGATTTATATGAAATAAAATATTTTGATTTTGATTTAACGGTGTCAATCCCTAGCATCAAGTGGAATGACAGTTTTCTAGGTGAGTTTTACCAGAATACTTACATAGATCGGCTTTTGTGGAACCATACTGTTTACAATGTAACGTATTAATTTCTAAAAGATATTTCCATATTTCCACACACCACATATTTCCTAGACTGCAGTGTATTACGAGTATATGTACAAGTCATCATCATCATCATCATCATCATCATCAGCCTATATAGCAGTCCACTGCTGGACATAGGCCTCTCCTATTGCACGTCATTCAACTCGATTTTCGGCAACTTTCATCCAGCTGCTACCAGCCATCCTGCGAAGATCGTCGCTCCACCTAGCCTGAGGGCATCCCACGTTACGTTTACCGATTCGCGGTCTCCATTCAAGAACACGTCTACCCCAGCGGTCATCGGTTCTACGGCTAATATGGCCGGCCCATTGCCACTTCAGCTTGCTTATTCTGTGTGATATGTACAAGTAATATCGTCAAACATGAAGATTCTTTGAATGTGCTTCGTATAAGACGTCTTTAAAGGAACGGGGTACATACTGTATTAAGATTGTTGTCGCACGACTGACTTCGGGAAACTGTCCATGCGTTTATAAATCTGCAAAGAGCTTCTAACTTTCTGACCTTTACATCTCCTCTTTGCATGAGGATATAGTTTGAAGAAATATTTCTTCAAACTATATTCTCATGCAACCCAGTTGCCTACTGGGTAATACGATACGGTATAAGACTGGTTGTCAGTCTTTCGGGCTTTTGACTACCCGTAACGACAGTCAAAGATCTACGAATGACAGCTGGGACCGTGCTTTCCGAGCCACGAAAAGGTCTCGACGATATGTAACGGATGTCGGATGTCTAAAAGCATGGTTAAGGGAAAATAATTTTTACTCGGTAAACGACATATTTAATAAGACATTGAAAAATAAATAACAA
Source organism: Hydraecia micacea (assembly GCA_914767645.1). Taxonomy (NCBI): domain Eukaryota; kingdom Metazoa; phylum Arthropoda; class Insecta; order Lepidoptera; family Noctuidae; genus Hydraecia; species Hydraecia micacea. Next base: position 1,834,806 of record OU611802.1, on the reverse strand, counting down.
TCATAATAATTTAATTACCATATGACATTTGTATAATAACAATAATATTGCTGTCCAATTGTAATTTTAATAACTTTAATAGAATTATTGTTAATTAGCAACATAGATATTTGCATGTCACAGTAATATGACTAAGTGTTAAGGATCCACAATAATAATATTATGTTAAGACCGATATTGTACCAACACTTATCGCAAATAAATTGAATTAAATTGAATTGAATTAATTGAATTGATGGTCCACGAACCGACCTCAGCAGGCGTAGTTTAACCTTTAACCGACCCGTACAGCTGTATTATTTAGCCACGAGCTGAACATGAAAAAAAACACATGAAAAACGGTCACCCATCCACAAACTAGCCTTACCAAGTGTATCTTAACTTTACAAATCGACCGCTTTCCCCGTTTAGAAATGTCAGAATATATTTTTGGCAATGATGTAAAAATACAATTTCTTATCATAATTAGGGATTAAGTCCTGATTTGATCCTAAATCAGACCTAGATCATGTGGTAGCCTTTTCCAACGAAAACTAAAGTACTTCGCAAAAGGCTGTAATTACTAGGTACAGTGGTGCGTTTGTGATTTGCGGACAGAGAATGGAGTGGAGTAGAATTTTGTTGTAAAAATTTTTGAAGTCCATTTGACTTCAATTTTTTTTAATAAGTTGGGGCATGCATGGGTGTAGCTAGAGGGGGTTCAATGCCTGTCCTAGAAACAACGATACTGTTCGATAGCTTTTTTTTTATATCCGTACTTTTTGACTAAGATGCCAGGTTTGTAGAGGCTCGGCCCGCTCTACATTAGATCTGATTACTTTTGAACAGTGAAAACGTTATTTAAGTCTTGGCAACCTACTTTACATGAAATGTTTTGTTGGGATTATTTATTACGAGGAGCCATTTATGATCTCTTAATAGATGACTGCGGTTAGTTCAGATGGACGTCTGCCCCCCCTAGACAAAATCCCTCGCTATGCCGATGAGTTGGGGTAATGTGTCAAGCTGATAATTTGATAAGCAAATGTTTTAAGCAAGTTTGTAAAATGTGATCATTCAGAAATTACGTTATTAAAAAAAACTTCCTGACAAATAGTTTATTTAATGCACACATATTTTTTTTTTTATTTAATTCATAGGTAGGTAAGTAAAAGAAGAACTGTAAACTAAGAACTAAAACGAATTTCATTCTAAACTAATTAGTAAAGAACTAAAACTGAGTTAAAGGAGATTTGAAGTTCGTTAGTCTCTATGTTTTCATATTATCTTTAAATAAGTCTCAGTTTTCATATTATAAATCAATCAGTCGTAGAAAAATGTGCAGGCGGTTGTTTTGTACATACAAGCTGTTACTTTTATTATTTTGTTATTTTTATTACAATGTTTACTAATTGATTTTTGTAATTTCTTGTGGCCTTGTTGCCATCACACTTGCAAGTCGGTAACTACATAAAAGCTATTGACAAGAACAAAAAAAAATGTAGAAAAACAAAACAGTGGCACTCCGGGAGTGCCGACAGAAGTGAAAACAAAACACAAACAGAATACTTTGCCATCACTCACTGACATATCGGATATACATTAAAACCGAGTACATCCCGAGGACAGCCGAACACATCCGAAGCGGTGTGGTTACGGTAACAATGGCGCGATTTCAATGGTTTTTTTCCATCTCAAAAAAGGCTCAACGCGCCTAAAGAAGTTTTCACTTCAAAAACACAATTTCTTTTCTCTAAAAAATCTAGCCTCAACAGCAACTCCACAGCTTACCCCGCCCACTGTCTCCGCCCACCTGTAGATGGCTCGTATTAAAAGTAGCGCGCCGTGCCCCGCTCTCATTGATAGCCTGAGCACCACGCAGACAGCAGCACTTGCTCATCTGGTTACTGGCAACACCGCAGAAACAGACAGGTTAGTGGGGAGTTTTTGAAAAGAGGTTACGAGATATAGGAACTTTTTGGAGTATGATTTGTTTTTTTTTTTGGTGGAGGTACAATTGCGTTTAATTTTTTTTTTTTTTCGTAAATATATTTCGACAGTTTGTTTCACGAAGAGGGATTTTTATATCACTAATACGAGTAATTAAAGAAAATATCGTTTAATTAATGACTAAATTTTTTTATATTTAATTTTTACGGGATACTAGCTGACCCGACAGATATTGTCTTGTCCGTTAAAAAATTCCATAGAAAAAACCACTTTCGATTTTTCCTGAATTTTCAAAATCTCCGGGAAAATTTTCCAATTTTTCTTTTCCTACTTATAACCTTATTTGGATTATTACGAACATTTAAAAATAAAAATTTATCAAATCAGTCCAGCAGTTCTCAACTCGCGTGATGCCTTTTTTTTTTTTGGATGGGAAATCATCTAACGACTCCTCCCGCTCTCTTATCAACGAACAGCATTTCATATTTATTTATTTTTAATGAATGAAAAATAATTATTCAAGGTAAAAATGGAATAGTTTTGTTTTTAAAAGGAATTAGTAACTAAATTAAATTACAACTGATGGTGTAAATAATTCTTGATATTTATTTAATATTATATTGGGATGTTTGGAGCCATGCGCGTGGTAAAGGAGATCATTCACGATTCATACATTTTCGGTCCAAAAAACTAAAAGTGCTGGCCATAAAAAAAAAAGTTTTATGTGGATTGTATTTACAATCCCTAACATTTTTTACTATGAAGACAAACTCGTGCGTCTATTAGTTTAGTCGTCACATGCGAGTTTAGCAGCATATATTTATTTACAGTATGTAACAACTTAACCAATAGGTAGGGTTTGGCGTAATAGTAAAAAAAAATTAGGAATAGGATGGTTTTTCTGAAACTGAGAATTTTTTTTTCTGGCCGGCGCACTTTTACTTTTTTTTGGACCAATTTGAATGATGTCATTTAAAAAATCGTTTCGTTGGAAAACTTGTTGGGCGCCCACGAGCAACTTTTGTCTCTGCAACATATTTAATTTGTTTAATATCGGTCGCTACATAATTACCTGACACCCAATATCCTGTAAGTATATACTACTTGATGCCCTAAGCAATCCACGCCTGCGGGCCCCCTATCCACTAGTAAACTAGTATCATTCTCTAAAAAAAAAATAACGTATTTATTACATCGAGATAGGTCATTACGTACCTTAGAATATGTACGAAAACATACATTTTTCTATTTATTGAAATGCGTTACGACTTTTACGGGCATTCAATTTTAATGTACTAACATAGTTTTATAAGTTGTAATACTAACAATAGTATGGGCAAAATATGTCTGAATTAAAAAGATTATAATTTATTTATTTTTTATTTTTTAATTCGCAGACAATATAGTTTTCAAGTTCAACTTTTTAGCCTAACTGCCTCTATAAAACTCAAAACTCAACTCAAAAAACTCGAAGCATTTATTGCAATTAAACCATGTAGGTACGTTTGAATTGTCAAAATTAAATAGTCGGTCAGTCAGTCAGAAGTTGAAGCTTAGTTGCCCATTCCAAAATGTGGATCTCTATGGACAGCAAATGGACAGAGTGACTTGTAGTTTGACGTATGCCTTCCAAGACGTGATAGTGTGACCCATTTGCAGCAATTAAACACCCCTTAAAGCCTTGACGAAAATTTATGGGATTCGAGAAAACCCAATTTTTATGTAAGTATTTTTGAAAATTTTCCCAGAATTCTTCACTAAATATTTGAGTATCACTTTTTTCTAAACTCTCAAATTGAATGGCCTTCATTACTAATTCTTTGGGTACCTAATACTTTAATTAACCTTTTGATGTAACCAATTATTCTAAAACACCAAACGGTTAAAAGAAAAAGAAACAAAATAGGTTTATTTGTCACAGATTTAAGTGCATACAAAAACATAATTAACTCGAAAAATAAAAACAAAACAAATCTATAATCACGAGCACACAAAACAGAAATAGTCGACAGCTGCAACGTCATGATTGTGACAAGAAGACTTCCACTCAGCATAATGCTGTGCTTTAGGGGACACACAGCACAGCGCTGATTTTCAGTGGCTACCCGAAAAGGACGTACGTATACAACGTAACGTAACAAAATAAAATAAAATTAACAGTACTTTATAGTTATTAAAAACTAAAACCCGACTACTGAAAAGGATGAAACGAGTACCTTCCCGTGGTCGCATGCCGCTGTACTAACATACAAAGCTATGGTAGCATGCGACCACGGGAAGGTACTTGTTTCATCCTTTTCATTAGTCGGGTTTTAGTTTTTAAACTTATTTTTTATTTAATTATATTGGGGCTTATTTCAGTAATATTTATATTTTTGAAATGTGCTCAATTAAGCCCTTTCATTTGATACCCAACACGGAAATATTAAAAAAAAATCTTTTAGGTCATGACTTTATGTCCGCTAGAGCGCGCCATATTCAATTTATCGTGATGTCACATGGCCTATAACCAGCGGACGATCAAAACGCTTCCAACGATACCTCATTTGTTCTATTATGACAAGCAGTTCACATACATACCGGTCAAAATCATAACCCTCCTTTCTCCTTTGTGCTTCGCCGTGGTCGGGTAAAAAGACCACACAGACACACACCATATAAATATTACACATACGGGACACGTACCATACCATACCTGAAATCACCTCTCTAGTCTCCACACTGGAATTCGTACCCCAAGCTCCAAGACACAAAGTGCCTTTTCACACGTCCTGGTTGCCGGGTAGCCAGTCCCGACTTTCCGGTAACACTTGCCGCGCAAACTATGCCTGTACATGTGAAAGCTGACGTACAGACGCCAGCACATCAAGTTACTACAATCTGTCAAATTTCTTTAATAGATCTTCAACTTTATCGCTAAATCATAAGGTTCAAAGTTGATTGGGAAAATCTGACAGTTTCGGATAGCTGTGCTGGCGTCAGTACATCATCATCATCTGCCTAGCCTTTTCCCAACTATGTTGGGGTCGGCGGCTTCCAGTCCAACCGGATGCAGCCGAATATCAGTATTTTACATGGAGCGACTGCCTATCTGACCTCCACAACCCAGTTACTGGGTAATACGATACCCCTTGGTAAGATTGGTTGTCAGACTTCCGGGCTTCTGACGACCCGTAACGACTGTCAAAGATCCACGAATGACAGCCGGGACCAACGGATTAACGTGCTTTCCGAGGCACGGAGGGGTCTCGGTATGTTAAGATGGTCACCCATCCACAGGCCAACCGTGGCAAGCGTAGCTTAACCTGATCGATCGACCTGTGCGGCTGTTAATATTCAGCCACGTGCCCCTCTGTACATGGCTATACACTTCGCCGCCGGGTACCCGGCACCGGCTACCCGGTTCCCGGGACGTATGAAAAGGCTCTAACTGTCTAGTTTGGGGCTCACTGGCAAATTAATTAATATATTGTAACCCAGTTGTAGGTACTAGGTAGTACTTACTTTAAGCTACTCAAGTCGTCTTAACTTGCTGTTAACCAGTTAACCTACTTACTGTATTACCTGGACAATAGAATATTTTCTGTTTCTACTTTCTGAGAAGTTTATTAACTATTCCCAAAAGTCTTCTTCGTACAGTCAACAAAAGAGATAAGTATGCAGGATCGTCGGATATAGTTGAAGTTTAGTAAGAAACCGATGGATGTTGTCGACTGAAATTTAATTTGACAAATTAGCTGTTTGTTTTCTATTAATAAAACTAAATTTTATTCGAGAACATTCTTCGGTTTCTTACTAAACTTCAACTATATCCGACGATCCTGCATACTTATCTCTTTTGTTGATTATACCTACATAAACTTTGGCACCAGTTATCTCTAAATTTTACCTTGACATTAAGCGTACAAATTACGGCAAAGACATCTTCATTTAATCAGCTACTTAATGAGGTACAAAAGTAAAAAAAATATATAAATATAAGTAAGTATAAAGTTTAAGGGAGGAGCAGTACTGGCCCAGTGGTATCGGCCGCGACTTATGAGTTGTAGGTCGTAGGTTTGAACCCAGACAGGCGCTTTACTTTGTGTAAATGATTTCATCACTACTGCTCTCAAAACGGTGAAGGAAAACATCGTGAGGAAACCGGCATGTCCTAGAACCAAAAATTCTAAGACGTGTGACATCTGCCAACCCGCACTGGGCCCGCGTGGTGGATTACGGTCCAAACCCTCTCACAGAGAGGAGGTCCCAGCAGTGGGAAAGTTATAGGCTGATTATGATGATAATAAAGTTTTAACAATTCAATGTAAAACTAGTTTAAAAGTCATCAGACACTAGACTCAAAAATTATGTGCAACTTTCAAAGTTAAAAACCCTCTTATCTACCTATAATACCTAGCAAACATTCTTATTATTATTTTAATTCTAGGTTTAAACGACTTAATTTGAATGTCGGTGACTTAATTATAAGTAAATTAAACGACCCTTAATATAATATAGCTACGATAAATTACTAACTAATTTTTTAAAGAGTACCTAATCGTGGTGTTTCTCGCCGGCTCTTCTCCATAGGAAACGACCAATTGGAACCGTGCTAAGCTTCTGTCGTTTCATGAGTGCCCATGTAGGATCTTTCTATATCTTCTATTGCTTTAGCTCGCGGCTTTGTCCGCGTTAATTGTTTTGTTCTCCCGATCCACCCCGTCGCATAGCATCACCTGCTCGCGCTATTACTTTGTTTTCACCAAAGATAAATGAAAGAAGGTTTTTTTTTTACATGTCTATGGTTTTCACAGTTTAGCGTTCTACCCATAGATATAGAATTTCCGTAGATTGGGCATGAGAGTGAATGAGAGCTCCCGCTTTAACGGAACTTTGCTGTGTTAGAAAGAGAGAGAAAGTGACGCTATTAACAGGGCCAAACACGTATTTGCTACCGGCCCATACCGGCCCCGGTGACTGTTTACGTGAGCGTTTCGGCAATTATTTAAGCGAACTAGAGTGATAACCTGTGATTAAATAACCATAATACGATGGTTTCTTGTGCAGTACCAGGATGTGAATCTTCCAAAAAGAAAAACCCCCAGGATTACTCGTTTCACCAGTAAGTTTACAATGTGTTTTAATCGTTATTTCTGCATTAACAATGCACTAATAAGCCGGCTATAAGAAAAATATGATGAGAACATTATTATACTTACGATTTAGATGAATTAGCATGCCTAAAACCACCGTATTTAAGAAATAACAAATAGAGAAATACGAAGGAGTTATAACTTCACTTTTTAGTGATGCGATAGCCTAATTTTTGTTGATATCGACAGCTAAGATAGGTAGCTTCATACAAATGCATAATCTTAGAAAAATAGATTATATTTAAGTACTTATTGTAACAAACAAAATATACTTAGATCAATGGTTTTTGGTCTCGTTTGATTGTTGACATTACCAATCTACGGAAATTCTATATTTATGGTTCTACCTGACTTTTTCTTTTTTCTCGCCTCCTAACGGCCATAGCGTGATATTAACCTATAGTCTTCCTCAAGAATTGAGCTACCAAATGCAAAAGGATTTTTTCAAAAGTGAAAACTTCTTTAGGCGCGTTGGGCATTTTTTGAGATGGGATGATGATGATGGGGGGCTCCCTTTTCCGCACTTAGACTCCCATTTGGTCCGTTGTGCGTGGGGATTCTGGCTAATAAAGCCAGCCTAGCTCCGCCCAAAAGCACAGAAGCTTCCTGGGAGCTTCGCAGGCTTCACGGAGCGACCTCACTGTTCCGAGGATTCACGTTCACACGTTCACGTTGAGAAGCCACGGCCTCGCATTCCAGGATGACGTGGGCGGCTGATTCCTCGGCGTCAAGGCAGCCCCTGCAGAGGGAGCTGTCCGTGGCGCCTATGTTAAAAAGGTGTTTGTTGAGGTGGTTATGGCCCGTAATTATACCTACCTATTATTATTCTAATCTGTCAAAAATACCTCTAATTTCCCTACATTTTGACAAGTTTTTGACATTTGTTTGTCGCTGAGATGAGATTGCGACTAGATTTTGAACGTTTTAAATTACGAGAATTGGCCTTCTGACCGTGAACGTTCTCTAAATCGCGAGAATAGCCCCTCTGATAGAAGAGTGTTTTAAAAAATAAATTGTGATTCACCCCTTCACCTCTTAACTTCATAGACTTTCCATTTTCAAATTGATTAAAGATGGAGGTCCTTACCTTTGTCGCCCTCGCAGCGGAATATAAAATTATTTCGGCTATTAAACAATATTTACGACTAGTATATTTCCCCAACGTGGCTTGAGTCCAGATTTTTTTTGTATTCTCTTTCTGTGACCTTTTCTTGCATAATTTAAAATTATTAGAACGTTAAATCATGTTTAATGGCTGGTAAAAGAATCTTGAAATAACCCCTTTACTAATAAACGTTGTATAGCGTCTGTATAGTTACGCAACGCTTTGTCTTCTTCTTTCGAAAGTCAAATTACTGACGACTGAAAGAGAGAAATCGGAGTGTAACTATTCATTTCATCTGATATAATACGTTTATTAGTAAGGGGGTAAATGTGGAGTTTGGACGCTATGGTCAAAACTTGGATGGGTGACCATTTTTCATGTCTTCTTTCGTTTCGTCACGAACTATGTGAGAATTACCTCATCGCCTAATCAGCCGTTTCTACTACTGGGACATAGCCGTCGTGACGTCGTCTCTATGAGAGCGAGCAAGCTATAATTCACAACGCGCGGGCCCAGTGCGGATACATGAATGTCATGTCTTCGACCATTTTTTGGTTTTAGGACACACTCACTGTACGTTTACTCACAATGTTTTCCTTCACCATTTTCAAAGCAGTCCATCATCTGCCTAGCCTTTTCCAAACTATGTTGGGATGGGAAAACACGTTAAGCCGTTGGTCCCGGCTGTCATTCGTGGATCTTTGACAGTCGTTACGGGTAGTCAGAAGCCCGAAAGTCTGACAACCAGTCTTACCAAGGGGTATCGTATTACCCAGTAACTGGGTTGTGGAGGTCAGATAGACAGTCGCTCCATGTAAAATACTGGTATTCAGCTGCATCCGGTTAAACTGGAAGCCGACCCCAACATAGTTGGGAAAAGGCTAGGCAGATGATGATGCGTGCTTCGTTTGCCTTGTTGGTGTAATGGCTGCAAGTGTTACAAGCGCTACTGCTGAGCCTATAAGGTGTAGCGGTATCAACAACGCCACATGCGAACAACGCGTCATACTGACGTCACGCAAAATCCTGCATCTCGCAAGCAGAGTTTACCGCGTAACTAGCATAGATACCGGCCGGATGAATCATCGGGCAGTTGCCCGCCAGACACAACACCTGTCTGGACGGAGGATCCTCCCTTTTATATAGAGTATGAGTGAACTTTACACCCCGTTCCTCATAGCTCTATAAAGGTTTGATTCCCGAGCAGAGCCAAGGGTCTTTGGGGTTTTTCGTTTGGAATTTCTCATTAGCACCCCGGATTCGTGCCAGTTGCCGTGAAACTTAATTTATAACTGGCGAAATGTAGACACTTTACATTACCTACACCTCTGGCACTTTACTCTCTGTCTACCCCTTTGAAAAATACAGGCGCGATGTTATACTTCTTCAAATTTAGAGACCTCTCCGTGGTTGAAAGCACGTTAAACTGTCAAATCCAGTTGTCAAACGAATATTTATGATAGTCGTAACGGGCGGGTAGTCAAACAGCCTGTAGTGCAACTTTCAGGATATTGCTATTCTACCAGTCCTAAATGGGTTGTAGATGTAAGATACTAGTTCAGTAAACTTTAGATACAGTCAGCCGATCGTTTTAAAGCCTACTGCCAAACCCTCTACAAGTGCAGCTTGTGGGTGAAGTGTACGCAGAGAACGTCCTACGCGTTCAGTGTAATAATGGATTTAGGATGTTGATGGGGCTTTCGCGCTTCGCAGATGTTCGCGGAAGCCCGTGTGGACGATTTTCATGCCATAATGAATGAGAAAGAGGGCGGCGTCAATTATGGGTAGGTTGCGCGGAAGCCCCAACAGCATCCTGAAGACATTGGTGGACAAGGTGGACAGCCCCTTTTTGAGACACTGGGTGCAGAGGCACGTGCCAACACGTGTTGAGCCACGTAGTTATTAGTTGTTGATAGGTTAATTTGTAAGTTTTACTAACATCGTTTTATAAGTTGTTGTTACTAATTCTATATGGATTGTGTTTTTTATGTGATCCGCAATACACGTTATACAGGGTGTCCCGTAAGTCGACGTCAAGCCGGAATCGGGTAATAGGCCAAGTCATAATAGTTATCAGAAAAATATTTTAAAAAATCTAAGTTGTGTATGCTTAAAATTATTGGCATTTAAATGTCACTTTTTGCCCAACCAAATATTCAAAATGAATACTTTGCCAACCTTTGACTGACTGTACTTAAAAAAAATGTACTATGCAAGTTTCGCAATTAGGTAAAATTAAAAGTTGGCGCATTTAATAAGCATTCCAAAAAAATATTTTTATTTTTTATTAATTTTTTTTATTCCAAAGATTTTTTTAAATATTTTTCTGATAACTATTATGACTTGGCCTATTACCCGATTCCGGCTTGACGTCGACTTACGGGACACCCATATGTACAGTCAGTTATAGCAATTAGCTGACCCACCTTTGCATAAATGGTTGAGATTTTATAGAATACGAATCGATAGAATTTTATAATTCTTTTATATTATATTAATTTGAGCAAAGTAAACAAAATATAAAAGAATTATAAAATTCTATCGATTCGTCTTCTAAAAAATCTCAACCATTTATGCAAAGGTGGGTCAGCTAATTGCTATAACTGACTGTACACAGGCTGACTTGTAATTTGATGTATTTATTTACAAGACGTGATAGTGTGACCCATTTGCAACAATTAAGCTCCCCAAAAATTTTAGGCGAAAATTCATGGGATTCGAGAAAACCTAATTTTTATGAATTTCCTAAAATTCGTAACTAAATATCACTTTTCTCTAAACTCTCAAATGGAATGGCTTCATTGCTGATACACTGGGTACCTAATACTTTAATAAACCTTTCGATTTATCCAAAATGTTTAAACCATGAAACGGTTAATACTTAAAATAAGAAGTTTCTCACCCATTTTCAAAAATGAACTTTGACACCAGTTATCTCAAAATTTTAATTTTGCATTAAGGGTACAAATTAAATAAAATAAAAAATTAAATTAATAAAATTAAGGCCGGGGTAGCGGGATTGTCCGAAAGGGTTACCGCTGCCACGGAACATAAAGGGCTAAGGAAGGAACACGGGTGGGTTTTAGTCAGTAAGAGTCTGACACTCCCTTCCGCTCCACGCAGAGCGGGAGGGGTCATATTTTGACGATTTCCCATCCACAAAAAAAAGGGTACAAATTACGGGGGAGACATCTTCATTAATTTAATTAGCTATGTAAAGAAGTACTTACAAAATATCAGATTCAGATTCAGATTTATTTATTTGCCAACAATGTAGGTACAGGTATAAAATGGTACATCACTAAATGTTTCCGCTACATTCTACCTTACGGCATGCAAAGTCGTAAAAACTATTTAAAAAAATAAATTTTTCATATAAATCATGCAGTCTTAAAAATTAATAATACAATTTTCATCTAAATTAACAAATAATAATTAAGTCATTCTGATATAATATAAATTCTTGTACATGTCTTTTTTTTTTTTTTAATTGTTATATATTTTTATCATTTAAAAAGTCTTTTATACAATAATAACATTTTTCTAATAATAATGCAGTCAGCTTAGATTTAAATATTCGTATAGGGTGTTCTTTAAAATTGTGCGGAATTTTATTGTATATTATAGGCCCCATTGACATAATATTTTTCCTAAGTAGTGCTGTTTTGTAATTGCCTGTATTTAATAATTTTTTATATTGTGTTCTCATAGGACCTGAACGCGTCCTAATATCGGCAAGTGACGGAAATAACTTTAAATTCGTTTTAACAAAAATTGCCACTTCTAAAATATACAACGACGGGAAGGTCAGTATTTTATCTAAAGAAGAAATGATGAAGTTGGATTGACAGCTCACTTTTTCACTCTGACATTTTTACGGAATAGATCTGGCGTTTTTCTTAATAGATACAATTTTAGCACAAGTTCAGTCTCAAATCTCAATTCAATATCAGGAATTCGTGAATTTTCACACTTTTATGTTTTGTTTGGGTCAATTGTATTTTATAATCTGTGGCAAACAATGGACACCATATTTCCGTTATTTCATATCAGGGCGCCAATCAAATTAATTTAGCCTACAATGGGGATTGATTTCTGTGAAAAAATTACAACAATAAAAACGATTTCTAGATCTGTAGCAGTACCTTTTCGTTCATCATGTCATGTGATTTGAATGAATCATTTAAAATCAATATAAACATTTTTGCACGTTTTAATTTTTAAGGTTACCCAGTAAGTGGGTTGTGGAGGTCAAATAGGCAGTCGCTCCATGTAAAACACTGGTATTCAGCTGCATCCGGCTAGACTGAAATCCGATCCCAGCATAGTTGGGAGAAAGAAGGCTAGGCAAATTGATTTTCCTTAAGATAAGATATCAGTAAAATTGAATAATACATTCTTTACAAACTATTAAAACTGGATGAAGTTTATTTTCATCCATCTAAATAAAAATACTTACATTTCTAGATATCTCTACTTATTTTTAGCCGCCCGTCATAAAAACCCACTAGTTCTAAAATTAAAATAAACATGGTCAATAAAAGTCAACAACTAAAAGGAGGTTTCACTCGAACCATAGACTAAACAATTGTATATGTCAAATAATAAAAAGGGACTAAGGAACAAATCTATTGTTGGGAATATTTTTAGATTGATTAGGTTAGATTTTATTATTTGATTGTGAGGACAATCGGGTTTCAAGAGGGCTTTTGAGTAGGTGAACTTCCATTTATTTTTTGGATGTAGGGGAAGGATGTTGTTATGAATAGGTACAACGGTTTTTCTGAGTAGAAAACTACTAGCTCTACATTCGATTTTTTTCTGTGACGATTTTTTAGGTATTGAGCATTTTAATTAAATTTTCTTTATTTTGATGTACTACGGTAAATATAGAGTGTCTTAATCAGCTACGGCTTTTCATTTTTTTTTTTTGTTTATCCTATACTGCCCCACTGCTGGGCAAAGGCCTCCAAGTCCTCCCAGGAACTCTTTTCCTGCGTCACATTTTGTTTTCTATTTCTGCTTTTGTATATGCCCTAATTATTTTTTCATGAATTTTCATTCACTTGAAAAATATTTGTTTTTATACATTTTTAAGATTATTTAAATAAAATTAATATTTAAATTATGTTTTCCAACTAATCGACAATGACTCGATATCGAACTCGATCAGCACATCAAGCTACCCGAAACTGTCAAATTTTCTAAAGAAATTTTACAGATTTTAGCAGCTTGCTGTGATGGCGTCTGTATTTATCGCTTTATAATATTTTTTTCCATACCTATAATAAACAGCATTGCGTAATACACTATCAGTCATAATCTGAATCTTTTTGAAGAATATTGCATTGTTCCTTATGTTCGAAAAATGTGTCTGCTCAACAACGTAAATAACGCAATGAATGCTGTTGAACTGTCAAAATGAAACCCATTGCTACTGATAGTGTGTTACGCAAGTAACCCGCAGTTTTACATATAAGGGTTAAATAACAACATTAAACAATCATTAATAAAAACACCAAGACAAGCACAACACATGAAATAAAACAAAGCCCATAGTCCCCAATCGAATGGCGGGCAACTCACTTTCGAAACGTAATTAAATAGAATTAAACAATTAATTCCAAATTAAGACACTCACGGCGTAATGGGAGGGCTGTAAAAGATTTTACTGGCGTGTCTAAGATCCTAATGTGGGCGAATGTGTTTTAAACAGTTGTGTTTAAGATTTAACATAACATTACATATGTCTATTATAATCTGAAACTGAAATCCAGTTTGTCTTGAGTACCTCATAGAGGCATGAGGAACAGGGTGTATAGTTCATTCATCCTCCATAGACAAGGGGGTTCACGTTGGGTCTGGTGGGCAGCTGCCCGACGATGGCTGTCGGGACGTTGTATATTGCAGTAAACTCTGCTTGCGCGATGCAGGATTTTGCGTGACGTCAGTATGATGCGTAGTTCGCATGTGGCGCTGTAGATGCACAACCTAGGTAGTCAAAATATGTCGTGTCGATTTGTTTTATTGGTTGTTTTTATTTTAGTCAACCAATCACTACAGCTGCTGAGATTGGAGAGGGCGGAGATGATGGATTAATCATCGTCATTCTCCTGCCCTTATCCCAATGTATTCGTGGTCGGCGCAACATATCTTTTTCTTCCATACTTCTCTATTAGTCGTCATCTCGGCAGTTAGGTACCCTCTTTCCAGCCATATCACGATATCATATCATCTTTCACATATTCCATCCATCGCTTTTTTTGGTCTTCCCCTATTCTTATAGCCATCCATATTCATCATACTCAAAACTCTCTTCGCGAAATTTTCCTCATTCCTCTGCTTCACATGCCCATACCATGTCAACCGATTTCCACACAGCTTTTCAGTCACCGGTGCAGTGAAGTTGTGCCGGAGACTATGGACTGACTGATGACAAAAATTGAAATAAGTATGTAAAACATATTCCTTCCAAATTCTTCTGATTAAACCGTGCAGAAGTAGCACCCCAGAGACAGGTTTAACCCTCATTGCTTCGAGCTATGTACTATCTTGAGTTTACAGTGACTTTTTAGCTTATAAATAGACCGACAGATCTCATGGGTATCGTCAAAATGTGAGGGTTATACATATCATTTCGTGTGCAGGGCATATTTTGAGGTGTCGTCAAATCAAATTGAGTACTAATTTTCTTCTGTTTTTCGAGTTTTATTTGAATGAACGTTTTCATTTGTAGCAGTTGGTGAACCAAATAAAAACCGGTCATCAAGTGCGAGTCGGACTCGCGCACCAAGGGTTCCGTACAGCGGGTATGTAACTAAAAATTTACGGTTTTCGGATTTTTTCCTTTACTTGTGCTACATGATATTGCTTCTTGCCAAATTTCATGATTCTAGGTCAATGGTAAGTACCCTATAGGTTTCGATTCACACATACACAAAAATAACACATAAAGTTGAAAATCTATTGAAGAAATTTGATAGATCGTAGTAGCTTGATGTGCTGACGTCTGTACCCGCCACTCTGTATAATTGTATATTATAAGATACCCTAAATAAATTGGGTTGTAAGCAAGAGAATGAAGATGATGATGATAAAATACGAAAAGATTAAAAACCATTTATTTATAGCTACAAAGATGAAATATGCAAATCTTTATCAAAAAGGACGAATGTAATTAACACTTACTTGTAAAACTAGAACTTCGTAAACTGTTGCGCGAAGTTGGCGGGAATTCATACCACGCTCCGCCATCTTGCACGTTCCGTTTCTAGTTACGATGTTGCCAAGCGTGAAAATAATATCCGTCGTGGTGTGAATACTGCCTTTGAGGCTGGTAACACCGTTGGCTGTTTATTATTCAAATATTTTTGTTCGTGCGTAAGTTTTTCTGAAAATTATTGAAGTTCAAACGGTTTAGTTTAAGATTTATATGTTATGCTTGTATTAAAGATGGGTTTACGTGAAGATTTTGTTATGCAAATGGCGTACGGTAGGTACGTGTGTGTATAATTATTACAGATTTAGTTATAATGTGACATGGCTGCTGTTTTATAATTAGAATTTAGATTTTGGATCAACCACATGTAACAAAACAACACACAATGGGCAATTCTCGTAATTAAGAACGTTCATGCAGTCTGATCTCAGTCTAAACAAACATAAAACGTTTTGACTTTCGACTTTCAATCTGTCAAAATTACCTCTAATTTCCCTTTTTGTTTTTTTGTTGTTTTGTTGACAATTTATTGTTTTTGACATTTGTTTGTCGTTGAAATAAGATTGCGACATGAATTTGAACGTTTTTTAAAGATTTTTCTCATTTTCCATCTCATGTAGGTACAGACGCCAGCACTGCACATCAAGCTACTACAATCTGTCAAATTTCTATAATAGATTTTCAACTTTATCGCTAAAGAACAAGGTTAAAAGTTGATTGGAAAATTTTTACAGTTTCGGGTAGCTTCATGTGCTGGCGTCTGTACCTAAATATTTTGGAAATTGTTGTTGGGGTCTTATTATAAAGAAAATATTTGCGAAAATCATCAACATGTCAACCAAATTAATTATTAATTTTAACAAATTAAACTTATCTGAATGCAGAGGCCTTTACCCAGTCGTAGGACTTTATAAGCATAAAGTTATGCATATTCAGGTAATGTTCTCACTGCTGGGACACAGGCCTCCTCTCTTCGAGAGGGAGTGGACTAATAATATAATTAATCCACCACGCGGGCCCAGTGCGGGTTGGTAGATGTCACATGTCTTCGCAATTTTGGTTCTAGGACATGCCGATTTCCTCACGATGTTTTCTTTCACCGTGTTGAGAGCTAAAAATCGTTAAAGAAAAAAGATAAAAAAGAAAGTTACGAATCACTGCAAAAAGTCAACGTACTTCAAACCATAGACATACAAATTACCTTCAACCATAAACTTCTAAAACAACAGAACGGTAGAAAATTGGCATCTGCCCGCATCCTCCCCACGCTACGCATGATGAAAATTGTGGAGCCCCTCTATTGTTCTGAGGGCGGCAAATCAACTGCCTAGTGTTGGGATATGGAACTTTCTATATCGATAAAATAACATAACACATATTACAGACGCCAGCACATCAAGCTACTACAATCTGTCAAATATCTTTAATAGATTTTCAACTTTATCGCGAAAGTATTAGATTCAAAGTTGATTGGGAAAATTTGACAGTTTCGGGTAGCTTAACGTGCTGGCGGCCGTACATAATCGATAAAACAACATAATACAGGTATAATATTTAGCCCATCTCCTTACCACTCTGCGTTAAATCCATACTATAAAATTATAAATGCGAAAGTGTGTCTGTTACCTCTTCACGCTTCAACCGTTGAATCGATTTAGATGAAATTTGGTAGGTATATAGTTTGCGTCCCGTGAAAGGACATAGGATAGTTTTTATCCCGATATTCCAACGGGAAACTTACGCGGGGCGCTGCTAGTTAATGATACCTAATAATTAAGCCAAGTAATAATGGCTGCACGGGTTGATCGATCAGGTTAAACTATGCTTGGTTGGTCCGTGGATGGGTGACCATCTTAACATACCAAGACCCCTCCGCGTTTAGGAAAGCACGGTACCGGCTGTCATATTATGTGAATCTTTGACAGTCGTTACGGGTAGTCAGAAGCCCGAAAGTCTGACAACCAGTCTTACCAAGGGGTATCGTATTTGGGAACAACATAGTTGGGAAAAGGCTAGGCAGATGATAATAAGCTTTTGTTAACATTATTAGATCCTTATTACTCTCCTCTGAGTCATCACTCAAATCTTTTAAGATAATTTATCGATAGTTATCTATTTTTACCCTCATGTGGTACTTAGTCGGGTAAAAATGGAAGTTTAAGAACTACTTTACAATTATTTTTTTCACAAAAGCTTTATAAGAGCTTTTTAAGAGGTAAAAACTGTGAGTTTTATGTAGGGGGTAATCTTCAGTATTACTGAACCGGTTCCGATTTTTATTCACTCATGGAAAGCTACACTAGGTATAGCGGACTATTGCCAAGTGTCATAGGATGGTATATTTTATGTTAAAACAAGAAATTTCACGTGGTTGAAGTCGCTGTCAGAATTTATAATTTAAAAAGAACAAGTCTCCTCATGTGTTTTCATCGATATCGATAACTTTACACCACCGTGTCCCGTCCCTAAACCACTTGTTGTACGTCGGCGGGTAATTTTCCCACGCAGATCCATTGAAAGGCGCGGTAAACGTTACTCAAGTTTACCGGTAAACACCGACATTTTGTTTACGAGTTATTTTTTTTATAAAAATGGCCGTTAAATTGTTTGGAATATAAATGGGGTTAGGGGTTCCAGATTGTTAGGAGTTACTTTCTTTTGTCACATTCGTTCAGTCATGTGTTTGTGCAAAATGTTGCTGAACTGTCAAAATTAAAGCCATTTCTATTGTTAGTGTGTTACGCAATTACCTCGCAGGCTCGAGAACCCCAAAAAGATGGGACAGATCATTCAAATGCAGTTCCAGGAACGCTTTATTTAGCTCTCGGGACTGTTAAAAGTTTTGCTAAGTGGTGTTTGCGCTTTTAATATGCCTAAAGGGTGTCTTTTAAAGCGATGTCGATTCATAGAGGACAGATACCTGTAAGATTTTAATTCAAGATATTTATAGCACTGCCACTTGACTAAATCTAGTTTCTTTTTATGTTTTGCTCAATTTTATTTATAGCATTTGTTTAAATCATGCTACCATTGAAACCGCAGGAACCCGTTGGATGCGAGAAGCACAGAACCGGTCGAAGTGGAGGTGCTTGGGGGAGGCCTATGTCCAGCAGAGGACGTTTTTCGGCTGAAATGATGATGATGATGCTACCATTTAGGATAGGTATTGCATTTTGCATCAATTTTATTTCCCTACAGCCGCACAGATCGATCGATCAGGTTAAGCTCTGGGGGTATCGTATTACCCAGTAACTGGGTTATGGAGGCCAGATAGATCTTACGAGATCTTGGGATGCATGAAGAAGCCCCCTCGTGTAGTGCAGTTTGTTCCGCCAGTTACTCAACTGAACCGAGCGCTCGGCGCATTCTGGACAGTCACACCTAACACCTTATTAGACTGGCCAATTCTTCCCTTGCGACTGACCACCCTCCCACCGGAGTCCGGCGTCAAGCTGCCTGCTGTGTTTCGTCGATAAGTGGGAGTTCCAGTGCCTTAGCCATCTTCTGGGCACGCTCGTTCCATCATAGACCTCATTCATCGCTTTCCATCAGGCGTGATCGAGATCAAGAGCCTATTTCAACTGCCTATTTTTTTTTATAGATTAAATAAAAAAAAATAGGCAGTCGCTCCATGAAAAATACTGGTATTCAGCAGCATCCAGTTAGACTGGAAGCCGACCACAACATAGTTGGAAAAGGCTAGGCAGATGACTATCCTTTTGTATCTTACTAAACCAACCTGAATAAAAAAAAACTTAAAATATAACCTGCTTACGTCACCATAAAACAAGATGGCGTTTCAGAACATCTTTGAAGTTTATAATTAGTTTTGAAAAGACATCTCAATCGTTTACTTTGTAAACAGCTCCCTTTTTGATAATCTTGATGAAGGATTTCAAGCTTTTCAAGTTAATACAACTGATGTGAGAAAAAACTACGTAAGTACCGTTGAGATTTATGATCTGCATGGTTTGCGGGATGCAAGCTTTTCTAGTCATTAAGTACATAACAAAAAAAATAATTTTAAAACTATTTTACAAATTTGTACGGATCCATCGGTGCGGGAGTCCGACTCGCACTTGACCTTTTTTTTTTTTTTAATTAAAGTTGTCAAAGTTATAACTAGTACGGGTAGTCAGTCCGAAGCTAAAAAGTTTGACAACCAGTCCTACCAAGGGGTATCGTATTACCCAGTAACTGGGTTGTGGGATTGTTGTTTTGTTACTATTTGCTGTACTCTAGACGCTTTTAACGCGTAAGTTTCTTTTTTTACATCGTTCTCACATATAATTTTCAAAATAAATGTAACTAATATTTTTTTTTAATTATGATTTAAAAGAGTGTCCATGGAGTTTCTTGCCCGTTCTTCTCCATAGGTACCTACCTACGCTTTGGAACTTCATATTTTCTGACTGACCGACTTCTTGACAATTCAAAAGTGTCTGTAAGTGGTTTAATTGAAATAAATGCTTTGAGTTTGAGTTTGCTTTGAGTTTGAGTTTGAGGTTAAGCGGGTCAGACAGGCAGTCGCTCCACTGCTCCACGTAAAATACCTACTGATATTCAACTACATCCGGTTAGACTGGAAGCCGACTACAACATCGTTGGGAAAAGGCTAGGTAGATTGATTGACCATAGCTATAGCTAAATACCAGTAGACGTAAATGTGAAAATAGGTATAGATGAATTATTTCATAGAGGGTGCATTCTGAAACTAAGCAACGTCACAAATAGCTGTCAAATATTACGCTCATCATTTCAGCCGAAAGACGTCCACTGCTGGACATAGGCCTCCCCCAAGCACCTCCACTTCGACCGGTTCTGTGCTTCTCGCATCCAACGGGTTCCTGCGTCCTTCACAAGGTCGTCGGTCCACCTTGTGGGAGGCCTTCCAAACGCTACGTCTTCCGGAGATTGACGATGCTGTAATGTTATTTCCCGCAAGGTTTGCAAAAAATAGATAGCTACCCCAGAACATTTCGGCCCCATCAGCCATCTGTTCTGGGAGCAATGTGCCCTGCCCACTGCCACTTAAGTTTGGCAATTCTTCTGGCTATGTCGTTTACCTTGGTTCTCCTGCGGATCTCCTCATTTCTGATTTCATTACGCAGGGAAACTCCAAGCATAGCCCTCTCCATTGCCCTTTGGGTGGCTTTAGCCTCCTAATAAGAATATTACGCTGTTTTTACTAATTTATCAAACGACTCAAAGCATTTATTTCATTTAAACCAATGGCCATGGGGCCCGAGTGCCCACTTAGTATTTCGAGACATCGCCAAGCGGTTGGTCGACTCTTCACGTGACCAGAGGGCTGGCCTGTTTTTTGGCCAAAGAATCAGTATTGCCATACAACGTGGCAATACTGCCAGCCTTTTGGGCACGTTTCCTATTGACAGCGATGCGGTCGAATTTTTTGATGCCCTTTGATTATTTCCCGTCCCTTTTTATATACTTGTACATATTATTATTTTAAGACAGCTTTTAAATATTGTAAATATTTTGATTTGTAAGTAAATAAAATATTTTAAACCAATTACAGGCACTTTTGTTTGTGAAGGAGTCGGTCAGTCAAAAAGATGAAGCTAGTTGCCCATTCCAAAGCGTAGTAGGTAGGTACCTTTGGAGAAGAACGGGCAAGAAACTCAATGGACACTGCGCCCGTTCACGAACATAATATTAATAAAAGAAGTAATGTTTCAATATAAATATTAGTGCACTATACCGCGATGATAATAACCGTGATAATAACATTATAGGCTGCACTACGTCACTGCCGAGTTATAGCCATTTTATACAACTGTCAAAGAATGACAGTTTTGATTTGAATATACGGACAATTTAATAATAAATTAATAAAAACATCATTTCATTTGACAGTTATCTGCGACGTTGCCAATTTTCAGAACGCACGCTCTAAAATCAAATTGCTAAAAAAAAAACATGATTGTCCAAGTCCGTCAGATTTCAAAAAACTAATAATTTTTTTACAAGCGTCACTAAACATTCCTAACTAATTGATCAAAGCCCACACAAGACTTAAAAGATTAATTATTAAAAATTCATTATGTTAATCACATTAAGCTGGGACTATCGATAACTTCATATTATCGATAAAGCAGATATCGCTTACATGTGTCTGACATGTGTTACATATCGATAAGGACATCACTAGTTTACAACCCACGATAGTGGTAATTAGTGTTGGGAATCTAGTGTTTGTGTAGTAAAATTTAATCTATTTAGTCTACAATAAAACTATAAAGGGACTATTTCTGCATAACCCTAGATTATTTTTGAGTGGACGTTGAAATTGCATAATTTAATTTTCAAGCACTTTTCATTTACGAACGACAAGACGTAAACTTACTTATAATTATTTCACTAGATTAGTCTAGTAAGCTAGTTAAATTATGCGTGCTCGTTCGATAGTTATATTTCTAGTAAGACTGTGTAGCTAGGGGGGCAAGGGTGGGCAATGTACAGACGCCAGCACATCAAGCTACTACAATCTGTCAAATGTCTTTAATAGATTTTCAACTTTATCGCTGAGGCATAAGGTTCAAAGTTGATTGGGAAAATTTGACAGTTTCGGGTAGCTTGATGTGCTGGCGTCTGTACTATCGGGGCACACGACTCCATTGTGTTCCCGAATACCTCCGAATCGGTACACAATATTCCCGGAAAGATTCTTTGAGATTTAACTCATTCTAAACTTACCTCTCAGTAATACCGGGAAATTCACATGACTCTGATCACAATATCTCCCACGTACACGTAGCTCAAAGTGAATTGTTAATTTTAACACTGACGTTTTGGTCCGATCGAGAGCTTAACAAACATGGCTCCATTGTGAGCACAGCGCTTGACAATTATAGGCCACAGGCATTCCGGTAATTTAATTATCAACGGGTATTTTTGTTGTGTTTTAAATATGGGTAGTTTATGGATTTGGAGGAGTCTTAAAATTATCATAATAATATTTACATGTATACAGGGCGACTTGTAATTTGAAGTGCAGTGACGGATTAAGACTTTTTGGTGCCCTAAGCAATCCACGCCTGTAGGCCCACTTATCCAATAGGTAGAAAACTAGTATCGGTCTTTAATAAAAATTAACGTATTTATTACATCAAGATAGATCATTACGTTCCTTAGAATAGGTATGTACTAAAACATACATGTTTTTATTTATTGAAATACGACTTTTACGGGCATTAAAATCTCAGAAAGTTCATCGTTGTTAGCATATGTGCTTTATAAACAGGGTGACTTGTAATTTGCCGTATTTCTTCCAGGACATGATAGTGGGATCCATTTTGCAAACAACTAAGCAGCCCATAAAGTCCAGGTGAAAATTCATGGGATCCGAGAAAATACAATTTTTATGTATTTTTGTAAATTCCCCAACAATCGTTACTAAATATTACTTTTCCCAAAAGTCTCAAATTGAATGCTGTTCTATTGGGTACCTAATACTTTAACAAACCTTTCGATGTAACCAAATTTTCTAAAACATCAAACGGTTAAAAGTTAAAGGAAGAAGTTTAGTTTCATTTTCTAAACTCATCTACGTACTTAAATGAATTTTGATACCAGTTATTTCAAAAATTTACTATGGCATGAGGCGCAAAAATTACGGGGAAGACATCTTCATTTAATCAGCTATCTAACGAATTATAAAAGTTTAAAAAATATTTAGACGTGCCGAAGAAACAGTCGATAATGCTGGCAAAATTCGAATTTGCAAATTATTGAAATATTTAAAAATTGTGTGACAACCGAATTAATTAACTCGCCTTTTTACTTTTAACTGTTTAATTTTTTAGAAAGTTTGTTTTGATTGGGTTTGGTGGTATATCAAGCTTAGCTGTCACATTTATCTTCGAAGTTTTGGCTCTGGACATGCCGGTTTCCTCACGATGTTTCCAGCAGTGGCGATGAAATTATTTACACAAAGTAAAGCGCCTGACTGGGTTCGAATCCACGGCCCTCAATTCAAAAGTCGGGGACGTTACCAGTACTTACTATCATTAACGGTGGAGAATATGATGAAATGACATTCATTAACTGTGTAAAGTATTATATTATTTTAATTATTGTGAATTTGAAGACTATGTGGGTAATTTTTTTTCTCAGTTAGCTTATTCATGGTCTGGCAGTTTGTGTAATTTATACGGCCTACCCAAACGTCCTTTCTTTGGTATTGTTCGCCGAATCGTTGAGCTCCTTAAGTTCTGAGTTGAGCTACATGATTACTGATAAATGTGTGCACTTACTGGACAGGTCCACTCAATCTGTGTGGTTCTTTCCTCAAAAGACAATTTCAGCCACCAATCTACATGGTGTGGATGACCGAAATAAAGTACGTATCTTCACTTCTTGAAAACATTTTTATTATTTTTAAAACTTCCCAACATAGGAATCGTCTTTTTCCTCATATAGCTCGCTCGCCATCTTTCTTTTCATTTTCGCCCTCTCCCTCACACACACTCTCATTCACTCATTGCTGCATTCAGAATTCAATTTTTTTTTTCTTAAAATTAAGATGCGTTCCGATTTAACATCCTACGTTAATGTTAGACAGCTGTAGCATTAAAGTTTAAAACAATAAAAATCATTTGCGAAACGAATCGAAAGTAATGGGTAGCTCACCGTTCGATCAGGACCGGGCCCGTGCCGGACGGCGCGTATGTGTTCCACGCGCGCCTCAAAGAGATGTCAGCATAAGGGAAGGGGCCGTTAAGGCCGAAGCCTGCCGGGGTATCGGGATTGTCCGAAAGGGTTACCGCTGCCCGGAACATAAAGGGCTAAGGAAGGAACACGGGTGGGTTTTAGTCGGTAAGAGTCTGACACTCCCTTCCGCTCCACCCAGAGCGGGGAGGAGTCATTAGATGATTTCCCATCCATAAAAAAAAGTTACAGTCAGAACACATAACCTGATTGTCTGGTATCACTGGTGCTGGGCACTGAACTGGAACCTGTGATACTGAGCGGATTATTTCCTAACTTCGCTTCGATTTGATTATGATAACTGTTACGCGTCACCACGCATTCATGTCGTGGGCTTTTTACGTACTGTTTTTACAAAACGTAACATCACGCCTATATGGTGAAGAGTTAGGCAGATATGTACCTATAGTACTTAGGTATATCCACATTTTGAGGGCAATGGTGGTATATGTCTTCGAAACCAGACAGGCGCTTTACTTTATGTATTTAATTTCATCACCACTGCTCACAAAACGGTGAAAACATCGTGAGAAAACCGGCATGTGTTTTGGTTTATGGCTTGTGTTCCAGCATGGGAACATTATAGCTTTATTATGTCCATGTAATAGGGAGCGAGCCTATTGCCATCAACAGGTCACAGATCCAAGCTCCGGGCTGCTACTGAAAAATTCCAGATTGAAAACCCAATAAGACTTTACCGACCCGGGAATCGAACCCAGGAGGACCTCATGCTTGCGCGTGCGACCACTCGCGAT
Source organism: Hydraecia micacea (assembly GCA_914767645.1). NCBI lineage: Eukaryota > Metazoa > Arthropoda > Insecta > Lepidoptera > Noctuidae > Hydraecia > Hydraecia micacea. Next base: position 1,809,933 of record OU611802.1, on the reverse strand, counting down.
TGCCATCCCATCGGACTATAAGAGTGAGGGAAGAGACATTGCACCATAATTTTCACCTCAAACAAGGTTCATATCCAATTCTAAGAGCTGCGCTCAAGGCAGTCCGATTCACATTCGTTCCAACGAGAAATGATTGAAAACACTCGCGAAATGGATATCAATCAATCAATCTGCCTAGCCTTTTCCCAACTATGTTGGGGTCGGCTTCCAGTCTAACCGGATGCAGCTGAATACCAGTATTTTATATGGAGCGAAATGGATATATTGAATTCTTAATGTTAATACGTTTTCCGTCCCCGATTCTGGAAAATAGGACGGTTATGTGGGATCACGTCTGGAGGACGTAGGTGTTTATTCGCTCGGACGGATAGTGTTCCACCATCCACCTCCTGACTCCATCATCAGACCCTCGACACCAATTGTCACGGAAATTGTATTGACATAACATGATGGTGGTATTAGACTTTGCGATTTCATTGTGGCCACGTGTCAAAAAAATTATGTTTTGTACTCGTACTTACTTTTTTATTATTTAACTGCCCCGTTTGTCTTTTGGCCGCAAGTGCGACGTTGAATGTGGGCTCCTGGGTTCGATCCCCAGGTCGGGCAGTTTTATTGAGTTTTCCATTAGGAATTTCTTAGTAACAGCCCGGAGCTTGGAAGTTGGCCGTGTGTTACCCCCGTGCCTCGGAAAGCACGTTAAGCCGTTGGTCCTGCGCCTGATCTCTCTCCTGTCGTGTCGGATTGCCGTCCCATCGGACAATGAGACTGACTCACCTGTGTCTGTGCACACTTGTGCACTATAATATCTCCCGCGCTGAAGGCTGGTCTCCGATAAGATTGGTTGCCTTGGCCGAAATTCGAGCTGTAGGACTGTGTTTATTAAATGTTATTCTCTATTTTTTCCAGTTAAAATGCGTTTCTTGCTTTCCGCCATCTTGCTGCTCTCCGCCATTTTGTCGTGCGCGACGCAGGCGCAGTACCCGCGCCCTCGCCGCCCCGAGCGCTTCGACACCGCTGAGCAGATCTCGAACTATCTGAAGGAGCTTCAAGAGTACTACTCTGTGCATGGGAGAGGAAGGTGAGAATATTTTTGTCATTGTTTATATAACGATTTTACTCAATAATTGTTTGATTCAGGTGGCTAGAACCTTGAGCTTGAACTTTCTGATTAATTAATTTTAATTTCTAAAATTGCAGATCATTTTCTATTTTATTACGTACCTGGTACTTGTTGACGGGCCAACACTGTCCTCCAATACCCAATTCCTCTCAACCCAACCAAAACCAAAACACTGTAAAAGCCAATTATTATTAAAAGAGCAACTTGATTTTCTTAACGTGTCTTGCTGGCTCTTCTCCATAAGATACGGCCAATTGGAACCATGCACCTAGCTCCTGACGTTTCATAAGTGCCCATGTATGTTTTGTGAAATAAAATATTTTGGTTTTGATTTAATTAACAGACTGACTTCTCGACTGTTCATAAATTCTTTGACTCTGACTGGAACGAATTTCATGAGCATATGTGAAGCACGTGTCGAGGTCACAATGTCTGAAAAAAAAACGCAGTTAAAACATTCAAAGAAAGTTTTATAGCCTGGATCGCTTCGGCCGTCAAGGAAACCGGGGTTTCGTAACTGGTTTCCATGAAGGATTTATTTATACTACTATGTAACTGGTTTCCATGAAGGTTTTATTTATACTTCTACGTAAGATATTAATAGCAAATAAGATTTCAAACACCTGAAATAAACCATGCAGCTTGAACATAGAAATTCAGTTATTCAGCTACATAGGCAAAATGAAATCGGGTCCCACACTGGGCGCCATTTTATAAGAAAATGTTTTTGGTCTATTTTTTTCTATTATCTTAAATTGTGAAATAATTTCGGCGTGTTTCAACGTCTTAAAAGAATTGTATTGTTTAAAGACGGAGAACTTCACGACTTTTTAAGTTACTTCATATTATATCCCATGTAAAAATGTAAAATAATGGCACCCAGCCATTATTTTAATTAGTTCCACTTTGGGCGCCATTATTGTGACATAAGTTTTATTTGATCTCTCCTTTTCTTATATAATTGTTCTTATTAACTGTCTAACTAAGACATTTTATTAATAACAAACGGTGTGTAATCATCATTAACAAAGATTTTTAAGCCACTTGTTACATACTATTTTCTAGTAGCACTTGCTTATTGCGGCGATTACCTGTTGCAAGCTTTCAGTTTCATTACTTGTCGCTAGATGTCTCTATTTGAAGTTAACAACGCCACCTATCCTATCCTGTATGGAACTTTCTAACATTGGAAGTTTTCAGAACATGAACATGGACAATATCGCAGTAGTTATTGAAACAATACGCCAGAGGCCAGCTTTTAGTAGTAGAGATATAAAATGAGAGTCCATGGAGTTTTGCATCACTGTCAATATCACAGTGATCTTTATTACCGTTGCAATAAGGTTGCTGTTGGGTTGCTGCCACTGACAAGTTTGTCAAATTTACAGACATCTTTATTATGGTTACAATAAGGTCGCTATTGTGTTGCTGCTGTTAGATGTAAAATAACTGTGAAAAAAACTATAGCTTCATCTTTCTGACTGATCGACTCATTGACAATTCAAAAGTGCCTGTTTAATTGAAATACATAAATCCTTTGAATTTGTGTTTGACACCGTGTCCCAAGTTATAAAACACATCAAACTCGGTTTGCTTAGTAAAGGGTAGGCAGAATACTTCATGATGATGACTCCCTAATTCATGAGGATGATTCAAGATACTTTACTACAAGTCTGTTAGTGATAAAATAATAGTATTTATTGTATAGAATCAAGGTCTTCTAACTTAACAGACAGGAGCTGTGCGGCTGGGGAGTTTGTTGCGCCACTTCTTTCCAGGAAATGGTGAAGGGCGGGCATTTTGGGGGACTGTCTTATATAATTTTGACGTACAAAAAGTGCTTATTCTCAGCCTAATTTGAATAAATGACAATTATTCAATACTTTTAACGTTTCTTTCAGATATGGGAAGAGACAAATGCACATAGCCGATGCGTCTGTGATCTTCCGGGAGAGTCCATTCTTCGAGCACAACCTCAACGATGAACCGGCGTTCAAAAGCCTTGGCTATAAGTAAATTAATAAAGAATGAATAATTATTAATAATAACAACAATAATCACCGTGTAAATTAAAACCAATTTATTCAATTTTATTTATATTTTCCTGATTTGATTCATCTGTTAATTTTTACCGATACTTTTGAACTGTGGCTTGCAAAAGTGCAAACATTCAATACCCACGCTTTCACTGAGTAGAACACCAATCAATGTTTTCAAAGGAGTCCCTAAACGACAGTTAAACAGTTTGACAGTTAAAACAAAATGGACGACTGCTATGCATCCCACGGCTATTTGCGCGATCGTCGATCGGGGACTAGGCAAATCAGATGACCGAAAACTGTGTCATTATCTGGAAGCTGGGTGGAGCCGAATGGTTGTTAATAGCTATTCTGTTATGTTTTTGTCTGGGAATGATGTTCTCAATATTTTTTCGAAAGAAATGTTACTTTTTCGCCCTGTTAAGGAACTGTATTTTTTGTGAAATTGTCTTTAAAACAAAATCATTTTTATAAGTTACAATTATTATTTGTGCTATTAGGTAAGTGTGTAGAAATTCGTTTCGAATACAAAATATATCAATTTAAAATTAATTTCATCAAGTAAGTAGTTACACATCCCATCTCAAGCAATTCTATTTTCTTTATTATTTTATTAAACATCAATGCTCTAAAAAAAACTTAAGTTAAAACTATTCTAGTCAAATTAAAAACTATTAAAAATCCGTCTTATTGTTCTAGTCAATTAAATGCTTATTTTGTCAAAAAAGAAATCCTAAAAATAGTTTTCAAGCTGGGTGAACGACTATTTTTAGGAATTTTTATTATTACATCACTTTTATTGTAATAAATAATAAAAATATGTAAAAATACACAAAAAATAGTGTTAACAAAATGTATGTAGTATTTATTCAAAATGCAAGATTGTTTCATGGCCTATTTGTTTTATTAAAATGTTGACCCTATTATTACTCCTACACACACATAACATACATAAACACACGATTTCTGCCCATCGAGGTAAGCAGAAACTTCAGAACGCATATACAGGGTGTCCCTGGAAGTATGGATCAAATCGAATAGGGGCGTGGGCAAGGTCATTTCCAAATTTTTTGACCCTGAGAATGTCGGTGAATCAATCACTTCGCATATTGCTCAAAGAAAAAAAATAATTAAAAAAAACTGATAGCATTTTAATTTTTTTTTAATGATTATTGATATTAAAAAAAAAACTGATAGCTTTTTTTTATATCACCAATATGGTCACTATAAAATATGCCCTCAAAGGGTGTCCCCTTCCGGCGTTTCCCGTCACTATTACTGCTCCCACAGTTTTATTAATCCAGCACTCCCAAGGTACTCAAAAAAGATACCAAATGATAAGTGATTTTATTTCTGTAAGTACCTAGGTTTGTACAAACACATCAATAATATTATCAAAACCAGATGAGGTCGATGTTTCCTATTCAACTATTCTGAGAAGAAACACTGAATCAGACTCAGAGATCACAAACGACTGGCTTATCTATTTTTATCACAGTATTTTCGTAGAGCTCGCACGAAAGCGAAGGAATAGGATTGCTGAGCTAATGTAGCTAAGTGTTCATACCAAATCAAATCAAAAGTCGTTGTAAATTAGGCTGAGAATCAGCACTTTTCGAACGTCAAAATTACATAAGACAGTCTTCCAAAACGCTCGCCCTTCACCACTTCCTAGTGCTTTCGCTGGGAAGAAGAAGTGGCGCAACAAACTCCCCAGCAGCACAGCTATCTGTGCAGTTAGAAAAAAATCTTCAATATAAAGTTCATCTATACAAAGAAATTAACAAGACACAGAACATTAAATTAAATTATTTGCCATATAAGTAATTATGTCAGTTAGCCACGCCAATCATATCATGCAACAGTTCTGAATAATATTATTGGTAACTATGGTGCTGTCCTTCAAAAAGGTCAGTTGCATGGTACTCCCTACTGGCGCGTGGGTAAGGCCAGCTGGTTTTGCTAAGATGAAGTGAGCCGTCATTTCACCTGATGTTAGTGATTGACATTGACACTATTGACAGCTCACTTCACCGCAGTTTTCATGATGAGATTTTTACAGACTAGATCGACTGATGTATGAGCGTGGCGAAAGCAAAAGGAGTATTAAGGATCATAGTACTAGGTGCTCTGTAGATTCTGCCAGTCAAAGTAGAAAAAGTCTTTTCTCAACTATGTTGGGGTCGGTTTCCAGTCTAAATGGGTGCAGCTGAATACCAGCGACTGACTATCTGACCTCCATAACTGGGTAACCTGATACCCTTTGGTAAGACTGGTTGTCAGACTTCTGACTGTCAAAGATATACAAATGACAGCCGGGACCAACGGCTTAACGTGCTTTCCGAGGCACGGCGGGTCTCGATATGTAATGGATGGTCACCCATTCATGAACACGGCTGCGGCAAGAGTACCTTAAACTTCTATCAACCCTTGCAGCTGTTATCATTCAGCCACGAGCCCCTTTTGCTGTTTGACATTTAAACTACGCTTATTACGTGCAAGCTGAAATGGCAGTTGGCTGGCCATGTTTGTCAAAGCACCGCTGGCCTTTAGGGCAGACGTGTCCTGCATAGCTATTCACAACCACTCGATACGCTTTCGTACCGTATCAAACATCAATCAATGTTATCTTAGGAGTCCTCTAAACGCTGTTCTGAAGTCCAAAACCCGAAAAGTTTGTCAGTTTAAATCAAATACACGACTGCTATTCTTCCGACAACTGTTTGCTGACGGGGATAAGGCAAATCAGGTTATCGAAATGTGTCATTTGTAATTGTTAGGCTGGTTTTCGATACGATAGCCAGTCGGATGCTTATGAATAGCTTTGCTGGAGTGAAGACCGCGTATCGGCAAGCGTAGTGAGGGACGCCCCTCAGCTAGATAGACCGTCGGCCTCAAAGAGGTGGCTAGAACAGACTGGATCCGGAAGACGGAGGACAGCGTGTTGTGGGGCAGCATGGGTGGGAGAGGCCAATGTCCAGCAGTAGACTGAAAGAATGTGTTGATTATTACGTAGGTTTAGGTGTGTATTTCTACCTTCCTAATTAGCACATAAACCGTACTAGTATAGTCACTGTAACCTCCATTTTAAAACCTCCGTCAATTATGTTTTCCATTAGGGGAGAGCGATCAAGTGACATCACAGGCGTGTTATCGATTTTAAAGCTTATGCCAATAAGGGTAAGGTTAAATTTGTGTTGGCAGCGTTTGATGAAACTAGTGCAAGGTATTTATCTCTTTTTTGATAAAGAAAAAAGTTTGTTTGTCCATTTGTTTTTAATATAAAATTATTTTCCTCGACTTCCTCGTTGCTGAGCATCAAGAATTTCTTAGTAGCAGCCCGTAGTCAGGATTCGTACCAGGTTGATTTCAATAGGCTCGCCCCCTATCACATGGGACCTAAATATAATCTGAATAGTTAACCCTAAGTTTTAACCGTGAGATTTTTACAGAATCGACCGGCTGTTCTTTATTAACGGAATTAATCAGCCATTCAGAAAATCGATAGACAATGACGTTTTGTCGACGTCAACTGAGGCACATAAGCTTTTTGGTAATCCTAATACGTCACCACTTTTTATTGACGAATTAATGACGTCACCAAACTGAACCTAAACCTAAGATGCGTAAAGATAAGAGAAAAATGCGTAGTTTATGGTTTAGATAGTCTCAGATAGATAAACAATACAATATTAGTAAAATCAAGTAATTTTCTATTCTGGTACTAGCACATTGAGACAATTTCATCACCGCTTCTCTCAAAACGGTGAAGGAAAACATCGTGAGGAAACCGGCATGTCCTAGAACCAAAAATTTGAAGACATGTGACATCTACCGTAGACGTGTTCTTGAATGGAGACTGTGAATCGGCAAACGTAAGGTAGGACGCCCTCAGGCTAGGTGGAGCGACGATCATCGCAGGGTGGCTGGTAGCAGCTGGATGAGAGTGGCCGAGGATCGAGCTAAATGGCTTGCAATTGGAGAGACCTATATCCAGCAGCCCACTGCTGTAGACTGATGATGATGAAAATCAAAGAAGTAATTTTCTATTTTTGGAGCTAGCACAATGATCCATATAGAGTATGGTCACTCATCCACAGACCAACCGCGGCAAGCGTAGCTTAACCTGATCGATCGACCTGTGCGGCTGTTATTATTTAGCCGCGGGCCCCTCGTTGCTTAATATTATTAGACGTTTAAACGTCATGAAATATGGTATGGGTGGTGTGGTTAAGCAAACGCTAATCATTGTTTAACTTTAAACAACCTTTATAAATAAGGGGGATAGATTGCTTCAGTTTACAATTAAACAATTCAATTTCAAATTAATTCCAATTAATCCAAACAGAACCGCGTAATCCTCTTGTATTGACATCAGGTTTCACCCAGTTAACTCCAGACCTTCGGTCAAAAAATATAGGGTGTATATTACAATAACAGCTGGGTAAAGAGGGGATGTCAAATCGAAACTAAGTGGATTATAAACAGAATGCGCGCGCAACTGCGATGTTGTGGTGTAATGGCGGAGGGCTCTTTTTAGTTGACACGACGGTACAGCGTGGAACAGGTATTTTGGAAATGATAAAAATATCATTGTACTGATAGTTCTTTTCTCTTCATATTTTATAACTTATCTCTTTATTTGTTCTATATGAGAAAAAGGAAAATGAACTGAACTCAATTTATAAAATTTGCAGTTCCATACATTTTAGTTGATGTTAATAATCACAGAATCAGATTTAGAGTATTTTTGCTCGAATTTAGTGGTTCATTTTCCCTAATTCCTAAATACTTTTTCGCCTTGTATGGTTGCGAACAAGTGTTTCAGAACCAGGTGCATGATGCATCCGTCATGGGAGTGACTACAGTCCGTCAAATCTAAGAAGTACCGTTTGACGTTTCATATTTTTCAAACCGAAACAACTTTGTTCATACGTACATTATTCAGTTTCGATAACCTTTTTCATAAAACCATGAATTTAGAAAGATTTCATTATTGTATCTAAAAATGTACAATTCTTAATATCTAAATGTAATTGAAAACTTTCAAACAAAGCAAAATAACACATATTTACACAGTAAATAATTTCTAATAGTTATATTCTTGACCTCATTACAAAGTTACGTAGTTAGGTCACTGCACGTAGTGTTGCGACTCTTCGGATACACTTGTATGCAAAAAAATCGTTTACATATACGAAAAATCGAATGTATTATTTACAAATTACACTTGACAACCAAACAAATATTTTTTCATGTGAATGGGATTTATCTCACATATTACGATTACATAACTAAATAGTTATGTAATCGTAAAATATGAGATAAAACCCATTCACCAAAAATACGTATTTATAAATCAAATATATTTGCTTCTTTAAAAAGTTGTCGAAAGCGATTTGTCGATTTTTGATTTTCGCGCCCAAATAAGTCGGGGTTTCTCGCGCTAACGCTGTCGAAATAGTAAATGGAGTCAGGGATAGTGTTTTTTACATTTATTTTTGTGTATGATAGTATGGGTTTGCATATTACAGAGAAATAAACAAATTTTTAACAAGCACATCCATTGATTTTACAATTACAATTTTTTCTTCTAAGTCTTATTTCTACGTCTAAAACTAATAAAAATAAGGAAGCATGTGCCCAAGTTACACAGGAAGATTGGAGTAAAGTAGTACAAAAAACAAAGAAAATAATAATGGACGACTTCGAAAGAGACGTACACTTTGATAATGTAATGGACAATCAACTGGTCATTAATTTAAATGACGATGATGACGAAGACGACGATACTAGTACTAGTAGTGAATAAAAAAATATCCTAAACATTTCTTTTATTTAATTATAACAATTGATTTCTTAAAATTCGGATATTATAGTAATCGATCTCTTAAAGTTCGGATATTATAGTAATCGATTTTTTCATCCCATCCCTATCATTCAATTGTCAGAACTGTCAAACGGTACTTCTTAGATTTGACGGACTGTAAAGATAAAGTGGCGCCCAGCGTGGGACAGTTTAAAAAGTGGCACCCAACGTGGGACAGCTTAAAAAATGGCGCCCAGCTTGGGACAAAACGTGTGGGTAAAACTTCCATCCAATTTAAAGTTAATTATGACGTCACCCAATACTGTCCATATACAGACAAAGCCAACGTAAGTTTACTACAAAAAAATTATGTTAATTAAGACATAATACCGTAGTAGAGAAAAGCACCCAACATATTCTTAATGGCGCCCACCGCGGGACTTAGAATATGTTTTTACTCCAAGCTGGGTAGTATAGCAATTACTACTCATAAAAAATCACTGTTACCATCAGACTGCTACAAAATAAATACCTGTTCTTTTTCACAGCCCCTTTACCATCACAGTGTTGCAACCAAAAAGAGCCTAGTCGTCGCGATTCAGGAAGGCGGGCGACTCCGCTTGTTTTTTACTCAAAAAATCTATATTTTAAACTAAATATTTAGCAAAATTGACTATTTTATACACAAGTTTTCTACCTGTATAATATTTTTGAGAGTGGCTCCTATATTTAATGAGGATTTTGTACCATTTGTTGTCTTAAGACCCATATCAGTGGAGTGTGTTTTATAATGTGTTATTGAGTCTTTCAAAGTGTTTTTCAGTTGTTTCCCTACGGATAAATAAGGAATTTCAGGTAATTTTGTTTATATTAATAATAGTTAAAGCTTGTTATATTACAAGAATGTTCGAGAGAATTCGAATAAAAACATTAAAGGGTCAAATCAGGGAGAGTAATATCAGCTGTTGGTCCAAACGAGGAAATAGTAGACGTCGAATGGGGTTATTATCTTATTTGCATCTATGACAGATTTCTATAGTAAACACCCTGATAAATAGAAGAATTGCACCATTTATAAATAAAAATAAAGAAATGAATAAGCTCCATTACTGCAGAAATAAGACATATTTATATTGGTGTTAGAAATTTATAACAGCTCAAAAACAAATGAATGTGGGTATGTGTTTCTTTTCTGTGCCACAATAAAATTAAAAACTGATATTTACTGTCGAAGAATTAACCTTACCGGATAATTATTATGTATAAACAGCGCCCCGCGATTTCACCCGCATAAGTGTCGATCCCGTGGGAATACCGGGATAAAAACTATTCTATTTCCTTTCCCGGGACTCAAACTATCTCTATGCCAAATTTCATCTAAATCGGTTCAGCGGTTTAAGCGTGAAGAGGTAACAGATAGACAGACAGACAGACATACTTTCGCATTTATAATATTAGAATGGATAGTATGGATATAACTGATCTCAATACAAATAACTATTATTTTCAAAAAAAATGTTATTTCTTAATATAATTTTAATGTTAGTATTTTTTTTTTCTTTTTGCTGTGTCTCGTCTAAACAACATCATGGGAGGCAAATTAAGATAATTATGAATATGAACATGATCAGTTCTGGTAAATTCTTGTAGTTTTAAGAAAGTTCACAGTCTGATCTGTCTCAATCTGTCAAAAATACCTCTAACTTCCCTACATTTTTTAAAAAAAATTGACATTTGTTTATCGCTGAGATGAGACTGCGACTAAATTACGAACGATTTAAGTTACGAGAACTGGCCTTCTGTGCACCTCCGTTCGTTATTTTAGTCAAAAAGAAAACTCTGACTTTGACTTTACCGATATCATTGCGAGCAAAGTGCTCATAGAATAGCATAGGTTACCTATAGCAGTTACCCTATACTTACCAGTCTTACCAAGGGGTTTCGTATTGCACAGTAACTGGGTTGTGGAGGTCGGATAGGCAGTCGCTCCATGTAAAATACTGATACTCAGCTGCATCCGGTTAGACTGGAAGCCGACCCCAACATAATTGGGAAAAGGTTAGGCAGATGATGACCCTATACTTAGCCATAGCAGTTCCGCAATGTGTGGAATTTTATTCAACTTGCCACAATGCCGGAATATCCGATCGTTGTTCCAGATCTCACTTCCCACTTCGACAATATCTGTTTACGAACCATCGATTTAGGTCGTAACAATCTCTTAAGAGGTCATTGTATTCATCATTATGAAAAACTTTTACTATGGGACCAAACCTAAAATCGCGAAAAAAAAAATCAGTTGTTCTCTCTACATTTATGTTCGTATAACTCGTCAAAATATACTGAACAGCTGATTATTTTTTCGCGATTTTAGGTTTGGTCCCATAGTAAAAGTTGTTCATAATGATGAGTACAATTAACTCTTAAGAGGTTGTTGATGTTTTTCCAATAACCCTGTATACATATATACTTAAGGTGCTATAAAAATATCTGCCACGGCTTCAATGGGAGACAGTATTTTGTATATAGATTGCAGTAGTGAAGAAATTTTGTACCCCAGAATAGTTAATTCAATTTGAGAAAATAAAGTAATTAAATAAACATTTACTCTATCCTGCATAACGTGGTTCACAAACTACTCACGATGTGTCGTGTCGCTTCGTCACATTTTGCGAAATGAATTGAGGGTGCGGCAACAGTTAATTACTATGGAATGGTTTCATGCAACTAAATCAATTCTTTATACGCACATTTTTTTGTATGAAAAAAATTATTATATAAAATCAATAATGTATCTTTACTATTGTAATCTATATACAGAATACTGTCTCCAATTGAAGCCGCGGCAGATATTTTTATAGCACCTTATATACAGTGCAGGTGCAGTGGTGGCCCAGTGATAACAGCTGTGACTTACGAGTTGTAGGTCGTAGGTTACATCACCACTGCACTTAAAACGGTGAAGGAAAACATCGTGAGGAAACTGGCATGTTGTAGAACCAAAAATTCGAAGACATGTGACATCTACCAACCCGCACTGGGCCCGCGTGGTGGATTACGGTCCACTCCCTCTCGCAGAGAGGAGGCCTGTGTCCCAGCCCAACCTAAATAAATATGGAAAATGTCAAAATCAAAATCCAAAAACCATGTATTCAAGTTAAGCTGAGAATCAGCACTTCTAAAACGTCAAAATTACATAAGACAAACCCCCAAACGCCCGCCTTTCACCACTTCCTAGTGCTTTAGCTGGGAAGAAGAAGTGGCGCAACAAACTCACGCAAAAACGGTTTAGTATTTTCGTATTTCGTCTATTGTTCATCGAATAGGCTCTCGAGTCTCGACTCGACCTCTTCCATTCAACCGTCACGTTTCGAGACGCCAAGATGTCTCCGTGGAGCGGCTCGTGGCATAGGGTAATTTTAAATTTAGAAGGTTATAGTAGGACGCCGAAAATAAAATATCAAATTCAAATATTTTATTTTTAGAACATAGGTAAACGAATAAAAAAAATACACATAAGTACCTATGTCTTGCCGTCAAAGGCACACAAATATTCTAATTAATTACTTAAAAAAAAAAACAATTAAAATGAATAGGTAATTTAAAATTAAATAAACACATTGAAGATTTAAAAAATAACAATAAAAAGCTATTAAATACCAATATAACGTTTGTGGAATTTCGCCAATTAATTTTAAATACCAAGTTGCGTTGGACCAAACTAAGTTTCTTACGAAAGAAACTCTCTCCCTCGTTTTTTGGGTACATTTACTAATCAGAGACCAGCCAGATCTATTCTGTAAAAATCTCACCGTGAAAACTAAGGTGACGTGAGCTTGAAGTCAAAAGCCAAGCTGTCAAGCTATCAATAGTGTCAAACCCCTAGCGTCTGGTGGAATGACAGCTCACGTCACTCAAGTTTTCACAGTCACATTTTTCAGAATAGACCGGCTGATCAAACTTCTGGACGACAGATTAACTTACAATAATCCAAATGTTTTTTTATTTAACTAATCGTTTAATTCCAGATAATGGCACCAGTGAAGTTCGGACTATTCAAAGCCCGGAGCAGGGATTACCAGGACCAACAGCCTTCAACGGAGAATCTACTGCTTACAAGCCACAGCACAGACCATTGTAAGTATTGAACATTCACTATGCATAATTTAGCGGTATCTACAACTAAGCGTCATACCTACTAACGCGGTTTCCGATGGAAAAATCCAAGAACGTTTTGCCCGACCCGGGAATCAAAACCCAGGACCTAATGCTCGAACAACAACACTAACAACAGAACACTATCTTTCCACTTTATCATAGTTGTGTATGTATTTATTATTTTGATTACCTTATATTTATTTTAGAAGTATGTATATTTATTTGTATGTATGTAAGTATATTGGGGTCCGTGGCTAAATAATAACAGCCGCACAGGTCTATCGATCAGGTTAAGCTACGCTTGCTGCGGTTGGTCTGTGGATGGGTGACCATCTTTACATACTGAGACCCCTCCGTGCCTCGGAAAGCACGTTAAGCTGTTGGTCCCGGCTGTCATTCGTGGATCTTTGACAGTCGTTACGGGTAGTCAGAAGCCCGAAAGTCTGACAACCAGTCTTACCAAGGGGTATCGTATTACCCAGTAACTGGGTTGTGGAGGTCAGATAGGCAGTCGCTCCATGTAAAAATACTGGTATTCAGCTGCATCCGGTTAGACTGGAAGCCGACCCCAACATAGTTGGGAAAAGGCTAGGCAGATGATGATGTATGTAAGTATATTCTCATATTATTTGTTTAGTTTTATTAAGTGAATTGTTTTTAAATTTTATGTTTTTTTTGTCTCCTTTACTCTTTTACACGCTGTCTACATCTCTCTCTATTTCTTGTCCTATCGCAGGTATGCTGGAAGAGATTTCTTATGAAATAAGCATCACCTTTGTAACTACTCGTATTTTTCTGTTCTGTTTTTTCTTGTCTGTTTATATATGTGTGTACATAAATGGTAAAATAAATAAATGGTAAATAAACGTCGAAAAAACCTAATACAGAATTATTCTAATTGCTAATTGCTCGCGTCATAGTTTGTAAGTAAATGGGGCTCGGGGTACGAATTACAGAGTGGAGGTTAGAGAGATTTTAGGTATGTACCTATGTGTAATGTTTGTGTGGCGTGTGTGATGTGTGTGTGGCGTGGGTGTGGCGTAATATGTGTGGTGTGTGTTTAAGTGTGCGTGTTTTTCCATTGTTCTTCGATTCGGTAGCAGGCCAGGGTATATATTAAAGGTATACAGTGACCTCTAAAAGTTAGTTGACATTTTTTAGGGTTCCGTAACTCGAAAGGAAAAAACGGAACCCTTATAGGATCACTTTTTTGTCCGTCCGTCCGTCCGTCTGTCTGTCTGTCAAGACCCTTTTTCTCAGGAACGCGTGGAGGTATCAAGCTGGAATTTATATCAAATACTCAGGTCTACTGTCCCTTGGAGCTGTGAAAAAATCAAACTTCTAAGCCAACGCATTCAAAAGATACAGTCGTTTATGCCGCAAACCGCAAATTTTCGACACTCGCAAGGGAATCAAAACCTACAGGGTACTTCCCGTGAACTCAGAATCTTGTGTTCCACTTCGACTGTGACGTCACATTATGATTTAAAATAAAAAAAATAATTAGGTACATCTAAGGGATTACTTGATTATTTTTTATGATAAGTCAAAGGTAGTTGAATTACTCAATAACAACGTTATAGGAGTTCAAACATTTGCATCACTAGAATTTTATTTTAAATCATAATGTATAGTGTCTCACAGCTGAAGTGAAAAATTTCAACCAACTGTTGGAGGCCGCTGTACCATAATTTTCACCTTGATCTTTCCTGATAGCATTAATTATGATGTAAAACATAAAAGTCTTTGAAGAACCTCTCCTCTTAACTCGACGCTCGGTCCCCTTTGATCTTGCAATCTTGCCAAAGGCCTAAGGCTCTGTTCACAACATCGGACAAAGCGACTTACGACGCGACAAACGCGCGCGATTTCATACCATACCACAACCCGTCAATGGCGTCGCCGTCGGCGATTTGTCAGACCGCGCGACCGCGTTTAGGCAATTATCACAATGCATCGGTAACCGCTCCGGCGCGGCGTGCGCTGCTGCGGATCACGAAGAAGCGGTGTCAGTGTGTGCGGCTTTTGCACTGCGGTTTTTGCATACAAATCTAGATTCTATAGTCAATGTTAAAAACAGCAGCACACCGGAGCGGTGTCCAGTGCAGTGCCGCCGCTTAAAGGCTCTCCCTCACAGGCGCGTTATTATCGGATGAGTTATTGCGATAATGCGTCCCGATTCCTTGCCAACTAATGAAGACAGGTGGCCTACCATGATCTAATTAAAAACGATTAAAAAACAAGACATTTCAGTTTAGGTTACTAAACTGCATCGCTTGAGCTGCTCTATGGACGTCATGGTATCACACAAGTATGAACGAAACCAAAACTTGCGACTTAGTTTGGGACAATCACTGTCAGCAGATGGCACGGCCTAAACTGAATCGTTAAACTGACGTCATGGTACGAATTAGAAGAACAGTTCAGTTTAGGTCCTAAAATGGATCGCGTTAAGAGCTTGTGGTAGGCCTCCTGTACTCGCTCAGCGACACTCGCTTGGCAGGCAGAACACAACTCACTCGTCACGCGAGTAATAAGCGCCAAATCAGTGCTCCGCGCGTCGCGTTTCGTGGTGCCTCAATAAGGCTTACTCTTCTAGCGGCATCTACACCGCCCCATGCGAACTACGGATCACACGTCACGCAAAATCCTGCATCGCGCAAGCAGAGTTTACCGTGCGACTAGCATATAAACAACGTCCCGACATCACTCGTCGGGCAGTAGCCCATCAGACACAACACCTGTCTGGTCAGAGAAACGTCCCTTTTTTAAGGAAGAGGTGTGAACTTTACACCCTGTTCCTCACACCATTATTACTCTAAACATCTCCTTACATTTATTTTCTCCGCAATCACTGTCAAACTCAAAGCATTTATTTCAATTAAACCATTTACAAGCACTTTTGAATTGTCAAGAAGTCGGTCAGTCAGAAAATATGAAGCTAGTTGCCCATTCCAAAGCGTAGGTACCTATGGAGAAGAACGGGCAAGAAACTCCATGGACACTCTTTTAAATTATAGTTTTACAAAAATATTAGTTACATCATTTATTTTGAATTTATAATTATGTGAGAACGATGTAAAAAAAGAAACTTACTACGCGTTAAAAGCGTCCAGAGTAGGTACAGCAAATAGTAACAAAACAACAATTCAAAATAAAATAATTCAAAATAAGCCGAGGCAGCTGAGTGATGACCAGCCCCAACTGACGGCGCCCGTTCACGAACATGACGCATAGATCAGCACCATTCAGCTCAACCATTTTGAAGGGAGCTAAATGATCCAACACACACGCCACCGTCAGCGAGACATTTGTGTGAGCATGACATACTATCAGCCGCCAGGGCTCATTCAAGTCAATGAAAGACATATTACCCGGTAAATGGTAGCACTATAGTACATAGAACTCACATCTGTGCTATGCAATTATACAATACAAAGAAAATTGAGTTTATACAATGCAAAGATAGTCTTACAATCTTCAGCAGCTCCAACAGTATTTTCATGTGTTAATCAATTAGTTGTGGTTGTGGAGCAGGACCAGCAATGAGCCAGGCATTTTTATCCGCGATGTAATCCCCTAACTTATAATATGCCTGCCTGCATAGTGTGCGTTTTATACAAGACTTGAATTTTGTCTCATTCAGTTGAAGAATGTGGGGAGGTATTTTATTATAACATTTTAAACAGTACCCCATAAAAGATGAGTCTACTTTAGCCAGTCTGAAACCTGGTTGAACTAATAGGTCCCTATTTCTAGTACTATAATTATGTCTTTCACCTCTTTTGTTAAAAAGATGTAAATTTTTCCTTACATACATGATGTTTTCGTAGATATATTGACAAGGCACCGTCATGATGTTAATTTCCTTAAACAGTTCCCTTAGAGAATCACGCCTGCGGAGATTATATATGGCTCTGATGGCTCTTTTCTGCAGAATAAAAATAGAATCGATGTCTGCAGCCCGTCCCCAAAGTAAAATACCGTAAGACATGATACTATGAAAGTAACTAAAATAGACTAGTCTCGCGGTCTCTATATCAGTAAATTGACGGATTTTTCTAACAGCATAAGCTGCTGAACTTAGCCGTCCTGCAAGAGATGTTAAATGAGGACCCCATTGTAGCCGTGAGTCGAGCGTGATCCCTAGGAAAACAGTTTTATCGACGAATTCTAGTTTCTCTTGATTCAATATAATCTCATAATCACTACCTTTGACATTTGGTAAAGAAAATCTTATGCACTTAGTTTTATTTCCATTTAATACTAAATTATTAGCAGTGTCGCAAGACGCTTGAGCGTGTAGCTCGTGAGCAAGGGCCAAGGGACAAGGGTATAAAACACAAGAGGTTGGACGCATGCCTAAAGAGCGATGGCATTGAAAAATCTCTCCACTTTGAACTGGCCTTAGTTTCCTACTTAACAATCAAGGCCTGACTGAACAACAAAGCCATTATATATTTTTTCCCGACTACGACGAAGCAAAAAGGAGGGTTATGATTTTGACCGCTATGTATATATGTAACTATGTATGTATGTATGTATTTTCATCTGTTCCCTCATAACCTCTAAACTGCTTGTCATAATTAGACAAATGAGGTATCGTTGGAAGTGTCTTGATCGTCCGCTGGTTATAGGCTAAGTGACGTCACATTAAATTGAACTCTAGCGGACATAAAGTCATGACCTAAAAATATTTTTTTTTAATCATGGCGTGTTGGGTCTTGGGTATCAAATGAAAGGGCTTAATTAGCACATTTAAAAAATATAAATATTACTGAAATAAGCCCCAAAATAATTAAATAAAAAATAAGTTTAAAAACTAAAACCCGACTACTGAAAAGGATGAAACAAGAAAGTACCTTCCCGTGGTCGCATTCTACCATAGCTTATAATATGTTAGTACAGCGGCATGCGACCACAGGAAGGTATACCTACTTTCTTGTTTCATCCTTTTCAGTAGTCGGGTTTTAGTTTTTAAACATATTTTTTTTTTAACAAAATAAATAGCTAGAGAACAACTTGTTACTCTCGTTTCTATCCATTATTTTTTTTTTCTACATACATAATAACATACATAACATAAAATAACACCACGCTTGTAATCCTTGACGGGTTATTGCCCGACCCGGGAATCGAACCCAGGACGTCATACTCCAACAACAACAACAACGTCGAAAAAACCTAATACAATGGTTTGCAAACCAAAGTTTTACCTACACTACAAAACTACAACTATAAAACAATAGAACGAGGTACCAATGCTTGGTGTGCTCATTTCTAGCTATCGATGCAATACATTCACTGTCCACAGACTGCAAAATATACGAACTTTGAATGCTATCTCATCTCCGATTCCGACAACGCAGCTGCACGGCCTCCATATCGGGTTTTGTTTCCGATACAGTACCCAGTTACTTGTAAAATAGAATAGAATAGAATACTCTTTATTATGTACACCATATAAATTTCAGACATAAATATAGAAACTTTACAATGGGTGACACAATGGGCGGTCTTATCGCTAAGAGCGATGTTTTAAAGACAACCTTTGGATGGATTATTAAAAAGAAGGACAGACAAATACTGTAGGTAGTCTGTGGTGTATCATTTACACAATAAAATAAATACATACATAAAGTATATTATACTAATCTAAATAAATATATGCATATAATCGTAAACATGAAACAGGAGCAAAGAAAATATAATGATGATGTTTAAGGAGAGAGGAAATGCTTTTACGAGTATCATAATTTTAAAGGTGGACAAAGATTGAGTACGCCTTACCGACACGGGCAAGTCATTCCATAACCGTACTGCTTGAACAGTAAAAGTTTTGTCATAGAAACTGGTGGAATGCACCGGCATCTCTAGTCTCAGGTTTTCCGATGACCTCAGATATCTATTATGCGTGTCATGAAGGAAGCCAGCAAGGGACAGGCTGGATCGGAATTATAACGTGCCACCGGTGCTGCTCGTGGTACGGTGAAAGAAAAGAAAGAAAGAAGTGAAGTTTATTTGGACACAGTGCGCAGTGTGTGTGCTGTGTGCGATGCTCAAATACACGAGCGGCAGGAACATCAACGAGCAAACTGTAAAGGGTTACAGTTTGCTCGTCTCTGAATCCATGGGGATTCAGCGCATGGTTTTAGACCCATTAGTATAGAAATTGTTCGTCAGTTGTCAAAAAATAAAATCATCTGTTTCATAGAAAAGTGCTATTATACGCGGTCATTTACGGAACAGCAATTTTTATTATTTGAAGTGAAAGCTTCTTTAGGCGTGTTGGGAATTTTTTGAGATGGGAAAAACCATTGTACTCGCGACACTGTTACCGTAACCGACACCTCTGTTTTAAGTTTTGGCCGTTATAAAGACATCAACGCGCGGTACATTTTCATCGACGAAACAAAGCAGGCTGCTTGACTCCGGTGGGAGGGTGGTCGCAAACCAGGCGGGCGTTAGCCCTACCACCGCAAGGGAAGAATTGGCCAGTCAAATAAGGTGTTGGGTGTGACTGTCCAGGATGCGCCGAGCGCTCGGTTCAGTTGAGTTACTGGCGGAACAAACTGCGCTACACGAGGAGGCTCCCAAAGAATGTTCATTTGTTTTTTTTTATTTTCAGTGGGTGCACTGGGCGCGCCATCATCCCCCATCCCTTCAACCAGTAAGGGAGTGTTGGAGGACGCCGCATCTCCCAACCTGTCGGTACTGAATATTGATAGCGAAGATGATGTAAGTACCACAAAAGATCATCTATCTGTCTTATTCTCGGTTCCTATAAACAAAAACGAATCGTTTCGCTTACCAATGGTAGCATGTTTAGGGTTCCGTACCTCAAAAGGAAAAACGGAACCCTTATAAGATCACTTCGTTGTCCGTCTGTCTGTCCATCTGTCAAGGCCCTTTTTCTCAGGAACGTGTGGGATTATCAAGTTGCAATTTATATCAAATACTCAGGGCTTCAATCCCTTGAAGCAGTGAAAAAACTAAACTTCTAAGTGAACGCAATCTAAAGATACGGTCGTTTATGTTTCGGAATCAAAACCTACCCGCCTACCTCGGTACCTAAGTACCCTATGGGTACTTCCCATTGACCTAGAATCATGAAATTTGGCAAAAAGCAAATCATGTAGCACAACTGCACAAGTAAAGGAAAAAATCCGAAAACCGTAAAATTTTAGTTACATACCTATTATACGGAACCCTCGGTGCGCGAGTGTGACTCGCACTTGACTGGTTTTTTTTTATTGCCAAACTGGGCATATAAATAGATCTGTAAGCTAATTTTACCCGTGATAGCTATTTGCATAAGGGAGGATCTACTATGCAAAACTATGAGGTCTTTGCGGCTGTACTAGTTAATTTAAAAATTAAAATGGCCGCCATTTTAATACGGTTGGGTTCAAATTACAGGTGATTTTTCAATAAAATTAATCGTATTACTTGCCCTTAATGGGTTGGATATCGGTGAACAGAGACACTGTATAACTGTGCAGTTGATAAAACTAGTTTTTCTCATTGCAGGACACAATATCACAGCAAAATATTGTTACAAGACGCGTCAGTGAAACTAGTAGACTAGAAGAATCACAGGTACCTATTACTTTTATTTGAATGTTTTCTTGAGCAGTGGTGGCGCAGGGCAAGGGCCGCGATATACAAGTTGTTGGTCGTTAGTTCGAACCCTGACAGGCACTTAACTTTGTACAAATTATTTCAAAATCGCATATGAAACGTCAGAAGTTAGGTGCACGGTTCCAATTGGTCGTTTCCTATGGAGAAGAGCCGGCAAGAAACTCCACGGTTATTCTTTTTAAAATGACTTTTACAATGTTTTTAGATACAGTGTTAATAGGTATGTGATGAAAATGTAGGCCTGTCAACAAGTACCAGGTTCTTAATAAATAAAATAGAAAATGTTCAACATAAATCTACAACCTACAAGGCCAACAACCTACAAAGTTCTTACATTCACAAAATATAAAAGAATATATAAAAAAATATTTATATAAACACCTATATTAAAACCAAAATAAATGATATGATTGATTTCATCAGGCCACTCCTCTCAACGGTGAAAGAAAACATCGTGAGGAAGCCGGCATGTCTTGGAACCACAAATTCGAAGATATGGGACATCTACCAACCCGCACTGGGCCCGCGTTGTGGATAACAGCCAACTCCCTCTCACAGAAAGGAGGCCTGTGTCCGAGAATTGGGAACATTATAGGCTGATGCTTCCAACAACTGAGATATTTAACTCAACCCCTCAATCTTCCAGATAAACTACCAACCCCTAAAGAACCAAGCCTCCACGGACGCCACATCGATTTCAACCCTGAACTCAGACCCTGAAGACCATGATAACACATTGATAGATGATGGCGACGGTGCTTCGACCTCCTGTGACGTTCTCTCCCTACAGTTCGATGAGACGTCAATAGCCGCGAGCGAAGACCTGTCGGTCTACTGCGGGACGTTGAAGAAGGCAAAGAAGATTAGGAGTAAGGAGGAGAAACAGTTGAGGGATTTGGATATGTGGCAAGCTAGTAATGTTGAGGTTATGCAGGTTAGTTGAATGACACTTTTTTAATATAACATGGTTTATATAGAAAGCACGTTAAAACGTTGACCCTGCTCCTGATCTCTCCCCGGTCGTGTCGGATTGCCATCCCATCGGACTATGAGAGTAAGGGAAGAGAGAGTACACCTGTGCCTGCGCACACACGCCTGCACTAAAATATCTCCCGCGCCGAAGGCTGGTCTTTTTTTTTATGGATGGGAAATCATCTAATGACTCCTCCCGCTCTGGGTGGAGCGGAAGGG
Source organism: Hydraecia micacea (assembly GCA_914767645.1). Taxonomy (NCBI): domain Eukaryota; kingdom Metazoa; phylum Arthropoda; class Insecta; order Lepidoptera; family Noctuidae; genus Hydraecia; species Hydraecia micacea. Next base: position 1,787,972 of record OU611802.1, on the reverse strand, counting down.
AGTGTCAGACTCTTACTGACTAAAACCCACCCGTATTCCTTCCTTAGCTCTTTATGTGCCGGGCAGCGGTAACCCTTTCAGACAATCCCGCTACCCTGGCAGGCTTCGGCCCTAACGGGCCTCTTCCCTTATGCTGACATCTTTTTGAGGCGCGCGTGGAACACATACGCGCCGTCCGGCACGGGCCTGGTCCTGATCGAACGGTGAGCTACCCATTACTCTCCGTCCGCAGGCCCGGCCGAAGACTAGTCTCCGTTGAGATTGGTTGCCATGACTGAAGTTCAGTCTGGAAGACTTTATTTATTTATCTACCTTTATGTAATACCCTCATTTCGCCAGGTTCGGCTTAAATGTAATAGGGGGCGAGCCTATTGCCAGACTCCGGGCTGCTACTGAGAAATTCCAGATGGAAAAACCCAATAACACTTTGCCCAAGCCAGGAATCGCACCCAGGACCTTATGCTTAGCAGTAGCGCTTTCGATCAGTAGACCAACGGGGGCAGGAACGAGGGATTGAGGCATTTTTTTATGTTAACACCCGCACGTGTTGATCGACCAGGTTAAGCTACGCTTGCCGCGGTTGGTCCGTGGATAGGGTCACCTATCCACGGACCTTCACATACCAAGACCCCTCCGTGCCTCGGAAAGCACGTTAAGCCGTTAGTCCCGGCTGTCATTCGTGGATCTTTGACAGTCGTTACGGGTCGTCACAAGCCCTAGCCCAACAGCTTTTCCCAACTATGCTGGTGTCGGCTTCCAAGACTGGAAGCTGAAATACCAGTATTTTACATGGAGCGACTGCCTGTCTGTCCTCCACAACCCAATTACTGGTTAACAAGATAAGATCCCTTGGTAAGATAGGTTGTCAGACTTTCTGGCTACCCGTAATGACTGTCAAAGATCTACAAACGACAGCCGGGACCAGCGGTTTAACATGCTCTCTGAGGCATGGAGGGGTCTCGATATGTAATAAGAATGTAATATGATAATGATGGCTGCCCATCCGCAGACCGACCTCGGCAAGTGTAGCTTACCTGTGATCAACCCTTGCGGCAGTTATTATTTAGCCACGAGCCCATCTAAAAACCGCATTAGCAACTACAACATATAATGTGTTTTCCAACAGAATCTCCTAAGCAGAAGTGGCACTCTAGACGATCAAATAAAGTGGGAAGCGATCGCCACAGCGCGAGGCCTTTGCACCCTCAAGGACAGCTGTACCTGCGACGATTGTGTGCGGGCGAAGTACCTAGCAGGCGTCACGGACGGCGACGGAGGCCTGGGCGCTGCGCCCCTCTTCAACGCCATCAGTGTCGGCTGCATTGTTCAATAAAAAGCATTATAGTGCTACAAGAATCTTTTGACGCTTGAATGACATTGACAGGAGGGCGCTGTTGGTAAAATTGTATTGAAAAACCAAGTAGGCGACGTTAGTACTGATTTTGACCACGCGCCAAAAGACCCTTGTACTACTATAGTTAATAAGGCACTGACCTCTATTATACATTTTAATAGAGTTCAGTGTAATAAGGGCTGATTTAAAAAAGAACTGGGTGATTTCAGGCCAGTATTTAGCAAGGACAATGTGTGTTTTTTAAAGTTGGTAGCGTTGGTAAAGATGTGTGGTTTTGTATTTTTTTGTGCTAGCAACTCGGCAGTTTTGGGTACGTGTTTAAAAACTCTGCAGTTCCGCTTAATTTGTTTTAATTCATAATATTTCTGAAATAAATCAAGTGGATTCCTGCAGAGTTTTATGTGTAGGTACTTATAGTAAAAGAAAGGCTAGGCTGAGTGCAAAGTGAGAATACAACTTTACTATTCATGTGTTTACTACGTAAAATTAGCCTTATTTTAATCTCTGCATAATCACTTATACTCTATACAAAGTACTGTTTTTTTTTAAACAAGCAATTTTGAATGGCGTTTTTGCATATCTTATTTATTAATTATTACTCCTGATGTTTGGTGCGTACCTACGCGCGACGACACATCAAGCTATACATTTTCAGTATAAGCTAACTTCTCATTGTACGAAAGTCTATACAATGCGAGGTCAGATAAAACTGGAAATATGTCTGATATGTCGCCGTGTACTTATACTTGAACATAAAAAGACTTTGTTTCATATTAAGATGTGCATGAACACCATTTGTATTGCTTTTGTGTGAGATATCTTTTATTCCCACAGCAAACCAATCTGTATCTTATATACTCAAATATATTAAATATTGACATTTTATTAGTCTGATATTTACAGGAGGCTTGCCTTCTATGTAGCTTGTGATAAATCAATGTTTAGTCAATTTAGTTATGTGTAATTAAATATAAAATTTTACTTATATACTTTGTAATAATGATATCATGTGCGGAAAAATTCAATTGTTTAGCAATACTTTCTGAAAAGTTTACAGGATGAACTGAACTTAATTTTTTTGAATAATAACACGCATTCGTTGTAGTAACTAATTAATGAATGAAACTGTTTATAAGTCAGCTCTCTTTACGACGCAAAGTCAACACGCAAGAGTTAACTTGAGACTTCGCTCGGATTACCTAAGCGCGCGGTACTGAGGTGTCGATGGCGAAAGCGGTAAAAGCGTGGGGGTCAGGAGGTGCTGCTCAGCACCCTAATTGCGTAAGACATTATCAATCGGAATCTGAATAATTTTGAAGCAAATTGCTAATCCATTGCTGCATAAGTCCGAAAAATTTGACTGCTCAACACGTAAATAACGCAATGAATATTGTTGAACTGTCAAAATGAAACCGATTCCGATTGATAATGTGTTACACAACTGCCCCGCTGGTCTCAAGTTAACTCTTTATTTTATTTTATTTTATTTGGGAAACAAACAGATGCAATAACAAACATAAGTATAAAAATTAGTTTAACACAATCCAGAAACAGTTTCCACAGATTACTATGACAAGTACAATATATGTAACTAAGTGTAACAACTACCAGAAGTTCACACCTACAAAGTTTACAGAAATTACAATTTAATATTATATAACATATAACACTATTATTCTTATTTAAATTTCGATGCCAAAATATTTCTCTTGCGGGTAGTATTATTGTATAAACATAAACTATTGTCAAAAATATTATTCTTTAGTAGTGCATCCTTTCACGAGTTAACAAATAAAAACCGTTCACATTATGGTAAAATAAAACATTGGATTATATATTTTATCCAAAACTGAAAAGATACCTAGGTATGTTTATATTTTGGTCAATGTTTGCAGTTGTTATTTATTATTTTATAGATAAAATATTATAAAGTAGATAGATACATAAGACCGGCAACAACTTTTCTCTGGTATTCATACTACTTATTAACTGCCATATTTTCAAAGAATCATGTTTAGTTCAATTTTACTACTTTTGTACTAAAAATAATTGGATTTTAATTTAGAAGATTAGCTTTTTATCTTAATGTTGTTGAATTATCAAAATGAAATGTTTCTAATTGCAAGCGTGTGTCGCAATAGCATTTGTTGTTAATGTTAAGTTATGATTCCAATGGCGGCTGCAAACTTCAGACCGCAGGTATGACCGAAATATACAAACTATTAGAGTAGCTTGCGGTCTACAGTAATCTGCAGCTGCAGACTGCTGTCGAAGTCTGCAGTCACCACCAAAATCCTATCTTCATGAATTTTCCCAAGTATGATATTATATTATTGATATTATTAGAATCACGTGAATTATTCTCAATCTTCAAGCGATTTGACAAAATGGCCTCTGTGTAATTCCGTGTAAGACTGAAATATACACACTTATAGTGTATTTAAATAGGGATATGGGAGGTATGAGAGTGAAACAATGCATATTTAAATGGAAAACCACTGTTTCATGGCTACTTTGCAGTGGAAGCTGTATTTGTGACTGGTTTTTGAATCATGCAAGAAATATGGGCCATTTTTGACTGCAACGTAAATGACCTTTTATTGTAGCGTCTGCCCACAAGTATAAACTTCGATCATCAATAGTAGGTACTAGATTTCCGACGATCGCATCAAAAACGGCCGGAAAAATAAGACCTCAAACAAATCAATGTTGTGGTCTTATTTTGCATCATACTTTTTTCAACCTTATTGCATAAAATTAGAAATTATGTTTTATTTCTCCATAGATATTTTTGTTCTATTTTGAAAATACGTTTGCTTTTCAATCAAAGTTGAAAATATATTGCAAACGATAAAAGAACTTTATGTTTGAGGTTATGGTTTATATTCAAGTTATATACAATCGCAGCCATTTGACCGATGTGTTATTATTCCTAATCCTAAATCTAGTGATATTGTTGATCGAAGAGTGTATACCTATAAGTACTATGTTCTAGTATAGTAAGTACTTAAGTAGTATGTAGTGATCTTTTTAAAATAATCGTTTTGGGAGTTTTCGTCACCATTAAAAATTATTGTCATCAATTACTGACACAGCTATGTCTCAACTAGAGACATACTGACATACAGAGGCAATCACGAGATATTGCGGCGGTGACATTGATGTAGCGACATCTACATCGCCAGATGTGAACTACGCATCACACTGTGACGTCACGCAAAATCCTGCATCGCGCAAGCAGAGTTTACCGCGCGACCACCCACATCTCGATATCAATCTTCGGGCAGTAGCAGACACGACACCCGTCTGGTCTTAGGGATCTTCCTTTTCTATAGAAGATGAGTGAACTTTACACCCTGTTCCTCATATCGCTATACAACCATCTAACTATTTCATCACATTTTCGGATAAAAACCCACTTCGTAGACTGTACTTCGAGAGAAAATTAAGTAAGTTCACCGTTCTAGTCTAGTTTTTAAATTCTCTGGGTAAACGCTATTATAATAAGGTCCAAAACTTATTCCTGCTGGCGGGAATTTAAACCTACACGTAGTTTTTTTCAATGCAATGAATTTTGCGAGATTTGCCTACAGGTTAGGTTTTCATAGAACGAGTAGCTATAATATGTGTGTTATAGAACTAATATTATAGGCTTTTCATGAATATCTAGTTAACCCGAGTATTACGGAATGTGAATGATGATTACTCATTTTACTTTATTCTATGCCCAGAACGTGAACTGTCAAAGGCTCCTAATTAATGTGTATGGTGAAAAGGCAGCAAAGGCCAACTGTACAGTCGACCGACACGTCAATGGTCACACTTTGATCTTGAGCTGGCCTAGCGTAAGTATAGAGTTTCAATAAAAATAAGAGGTTAGCTTATACTGCACCATAATTGCGTAACATACTATAGATATCCCAGTTATGTTGAGTTCGGCTTCCAATATAACCGGATGCAGCTGAATACCAGTATTTTACATGGAGCGAGTGCCTATCTGACCTCCACAACCCAGTTACTGAGTTACAGCCAACCACATAACATTTTACAGATTCAAGCGTGTTTATGCCGTAGCAGTTAAGGTCATAGCACACTTAAACGACTCTGCTCCAACACCGCTCCCACCCAACACCGCCCTAAACTAAGACGACTGCTCACAGTCCACGCGGCGACAGCTAGCAGGCACCCAGCAGTCCACGCGGCGACAGCTAGCAGACGGCCAGCTGTCCGCCCACCGACCGCTCTCGCTTTTCGCAATAGACACAGTTCGCGATCAGCAACTCGTATTTTTTACTATGACCCGATTCAGAACGCGCGAACTAGCAATTATTGCTATTGTACTTGAGGATGAAGAGAGAAGCGCAAGAAATAACAGACGAAGATTTTGGGTGCATAAAATGCTAAAAGCAAGACGAATGAAAGAAGGAGAATTTTGGCAGATCCAGAGACACCTATTAGATACTGACCGACTGAGCGGCGACGGCGCGGCACGGCGACTGCTAGCAGTGAGCGCGCGGACACCGCGCCGACCGCTGATCTACAACGTGCGGCCAGCGAGGCGTCAACTACCGAGCAGTCTGACGGCGGTAAGCTCGCTGAAAGCGAGCTGTCTGCTAATTTATGATGCCAATGTAAAATAGATCTAAAGAGCACCGTTTAAAGTCCATATTTGAATTATATTCTTTTTGCCGAGTGGGAGCAGAGTCGTGTAAGTGGGCTATGACCTTTAGGGTGTTTTTTGTAGCGCAAATGTTACTACTGATGATTGTGAGGTTGACTCTACAAGAAATGGATTTTCAGACTTTCGATCACCACGGGTGTGACTACCGTTAATATCTCTCTTCAAAACCTTTTTTTTCGCTTCTATGTCTTAAAGCTTCACGCACGATGCAAAGATCCACAAAATATGTAAAAAAAATATGTTGGAGTGAATGTGCGAATCAAAAGATTGTAAAGAAATGTATTTTTACATGTAAGTAGATAATCAACGATAATATAATGTGTGTTTTATGTATCATTGATAGGGGGACGCTTAAATAACAATCGTGCTCAAAAACTAGACAAGAGCTATTAGTAAAAGTTGTAGGTCAGTGGTCAGCTTTGTTTCTATGAGACTGAAGTTTTGGGCTCCAGCGATAGTCAATCATTTACTTTCCAAAATGAGGCATAACTATGAGCTTTAAGCATCCAAGTAATAGAAACAAGTTAGCTTACTGAAGAACTAAGTACAGACGCCAGCACAAATTTATTTAATAGATTTTCAACTTTATCACTGAAGCATAAGGTTCAAAGTTGATTGGGAAAATTTGACAGTTTCGGGTAGCTTGATGTGCTGGCGTCTGTACATTAAAAACGCCTGTAACGAAGCACTAAAGCGTCTTCTCAGACATTATAAAAAATAATTTAACAATTACCTACTCACTAAATGTCAAGTATATGTTATGTAATATACAGGTAGATATACGTATTAGTATAGTATATATATATACCTTATTAGGTATAGTTTCATACTGTGTGTTTTGTAACGATTTGGCTCGATAGTCACCATTGGTTATCATGTTACAGTTATTAAGACACTTTAAAACGCACATTTATCATTACTTGATATAACAGTTTGAAACAGAAAATACTCTTTTAATAAACGTCTATCTCAATCAACTCAGCCTATCGCAGTCCATTGCTGGACAGGCCTCTCCCAAGCTGCGCCACAACACTCTGTCTTCGGCCTTCTGCATCCAGGCTGTCCAAGCCACCCTTTTATGGTCGTCGGTCCATCTTGCTGGGGGGCGTCCCACACTACGCTTACCGATACGCGGTCTCCACTCCATGACTCGTCCTGCTCCACCGGCCATCGGTCCTTCGATAAACATGGCCAGCCAGCTTACTTACTCTGCAAGCTATGTCGGACAATTTCATTCCTGATTTTATCCTCCAAAGAAACTCCGAGCGTAGCTCGCTCCATAGCGCGCTGAGCGACCTTAAATTTGTGGACCAGCCTGATGTCAGTGTCCTATGTCATAACGTCTTCAAACATTGCGGGAATCACATGTCTATATTTCGTAAAAAAAATGTCTGTGAGACAAAAATTCATAAAAAAATACCCTTAATTTTCTGGGAAATCAGCACTAGACTTATCAACGTAATATATTGTAATGACTGTATTTGAAAAAAAAAAAATGTGCTTTTCGTTCATTTTCACGGAAGTCAAGCGACTTAATTAAATACTAATATTATAGGGTTTATTTTGAATCAAAGACGATTCAAAGAGAATCGAGGAGAAATCTTCAAATGAAACACAGAAAACGACTGCTCTATTACAAATATTTTTGTCATCTGAAATGGATTTTTAAATTAAATGTGTTCAATAAAAAACTAACTGTCGTAGCTCTATCGAGCCACATCATATTTTGTATTAAGTGTGTACTTATGATATTACAACTTACAAGCCTTTTAGTATGGTTCCTATACAATTTCTTACTGTCTATGTGAAAATTTTCTATAAGTCTATAGCTGTTAGCAACTTGAATAGTGTGTGCAAAATAACTGTTTAAAACTAGCTTCAATTGTTATTAGTGTGGTTTTTTATTGATGAACTTCACAATATACCTAATATTTTTTATTGCAGCTATATCTAGATTTTATCGCAACATTTGTAGTAAAATCATTGTCTGCTGTGTGTTTACCGATAAACACAGTTTGTTATTGATGTATTCACCCGTTATTTCCTTGTCAATCAATTTTCTAAAACTTTGCAGTGCCACTTATAGTAAGTAAAAGATGATTGTGGAGTTGTTTATTTTGTCGACACTTGCATTTAAACAATTACGGTCAATTACCTAGTTGTTTTATTATTAATTCCACATCAAAATATACTTCGTTTTTATAAATTTGTTGTGCATTCTAAATCACATCACATACGCTACAGTGGCGCCATCTTGTGGAAGTGAAACTGCAGAGACTCTGCAGTTTTACTCTCAAGGGAATAAAACTGTAGACAAATAAATATTATTGTTTCATGAAACACCTTTATCTTAGCAGCAATAAAAATATATTTGTGCGTCGATGTAACGACGGTGTAAGTAATGCCTAAGTTATGTATTTGTTCGCATAAAACAGTATTGTGTTGTATTAAAAAATTATTGTGCTGTCAGATTTTATTTGTGTTTTATTCATCATATTGAACTTTCCTATGATTATTAGACTATAAATCGACTATGCAGATTCAAATGGCTGCCAATGGCTTTATTAATTCGAATGTTGACGGCGTAGTAGGTACCACATTAGTAGGTACGACCAGTTATACGTGGGTAGAACCTCGTAGGTAAAGCAGGTAGAGCTTAGAGCCCTTTGCGCTCTGTTACATGAAAATAACTATTCTATCCTAACTATCCTAATCCTAACTGACCTAACTAATATTATAAATGCGAAAGTAACTCTGTCTGTCTGTCTTTCTGTCTGTCTGTCTTTGCTTCACGCCTAAACTACTGAACCGATTTGTGTGAAATTTGGTACAGACATAGTTTGGAACTTGAGAAAGGACATAGGATAGTTTTTATTACAAAAAATAAAATAAAAAATAAAATTTATTCCGGACATACAGCGCCATCTATTGGTCAAGAGTCGGCATCAATTCAGTACTGAAAATTCATCGGAAAAATGTAAATAAATAGTAAAAAGGTATGAAAATATAATATAATACAAATTTTAGTACAAAGAAAATGCTCTAACGGAGTATAGATAATTCTATTAGTACTATATGTCGAGTTGGTGATCGCGCAATGGTGTCGATCGTTACACGAGTTCGGTTCATGTTATTGTTTTAATTCATCGGAAAAAAGTAAATAAATAGTAAAAAGGTATGAAAAAAATAATATCAATATAATAAAACTTTTAGTACAAAGAAAATGCCCGAACGGAGTATAGATAAATAATCCGAGTTGTCACTATGCTCGATAGATGGCGTTGGGATCGAAATAGATCGCGCTATGGTTTCGTTACAGGCATTTGGTTGGGTTCCACATTTCATTTTTGAAGAGATCCCGCGAGATCGGGAACTATGTGGGTAAAACCAAAAATCTGCCAGAAGTCACTATTCCACGCGAACGAAGTCGCGGGCAAAAGCTAGTAGTTAATAAAGCTAACTGACCATGAAAAATTTCAAAGATAAATTGTTTGATATTCATAAATGAGAGTCAAAATAGGTATCTAAACGCTTTCATCATGTTGCATGTTGATTTTGCAATTCATTTCACGGCAATTCTGTGCGCCGCGTTATTTATTCTGCATCACAGACGTATAAAGAGTAGTTCTGCATACAGTTCGTATCCTCGTATCCTACACTCAAAGTGAAATGTTATGTTGCTATCCCTTTCTACTGTTCTTGTACTACTGTTTACTCTTATGCTCAAAATCCCATTTATTGCTGCCGAAACAGGAAACTACTTTTACCACAGATTAACAAAAATATTTCAGTTTGAGTTTGGTTGGTTATCAACAAAGAGTAAAGTAACTATAGAGGGAAAGAGTGACAACTCTGTGGTAAAATTTGCATGTATGGAAAGTGCTGCCACCTTGAGTTTGGTGGGTGACCTAAGGCTCTAATAAATATACACATACCTATAGTTAAGCATACTTACTATAAGTAGCGAATCTTTATTATAATGTTTAGGGTCACAATCAGGGTTTAACAAATAACAGTAACAAGTAACAATTTTAACATAATTAGCTGAGATAAACTCGGGATTTCGGGAAGCGCATCAACGTCGGGAAAGCCGGAGTTGCGGAGTTGACAATGATAATGGCGGATGGCCGGCGGCGACAATGACATTTGTTTGACAATTTGACAAACAAGAAAATGGCTGCCAAGTTTTGTTAACCCACCAAACTGCAGATGTCGCTGTCGTCTATGGAAATTGATGACAGTGCTAAGTGTGCCCCCCCTGGTTATCAACAAAAAGTGCATCGCGCCGAAACTGTGTAATATCCTAAAATATAACTAAAACACAAAAAATCTGACTTAAAAACAGAAAAATGAGTGGTCCAAACGGGATGTTGTATGGTGGCGATGAAATAGGCGCGTTAGTGTTCGATCCTGGGCATCATTCCCTACGCGTTGGTTATGCCCAAGAAGATACTCCTAAGGCTGATATACCGGCCGTGGTTGGTGTAGGACCTGCCACACATATCCCTGATGCCGAGGAGAAGGTTCCAGACGGGAATGTCACGCAGAGCGGTAAGTTTTTCTACCAAGATTCTGTAAAAGAGAGTGGCATCTTTCTTGTTGTTTTATGCTAATCCAATTGGATCCAAAACAGGCTTCAGGAGCTTATAAATTCGATTTTTAGGCCTATATTATTTGTTTTTTGCCATCTAGAGGCATAAAATAACTATTTTTGCTGTCCATGAGGTTTTGTTTGTTGACAAAACATAGAAAAAAGTGCAACAAGCTAAGATGAACTTCTATAAAGGATTATAATATTGTGTTCAGAATGAATGAAACCACGTTTGTTTTATCAGTTCTAAAAAGAAATTTATGAAGGTTCTTAGATTTATCAGGAGACTAAACTCCAGTAACCATGACTGAACATATAAATTGTCATAATCATTGTGTTTGGCAAACAGAATGAGAATTTTAAGGACGCTACGTCCTCCGAAAATCATCTCTTACAGAACCATTTTTATATAACAAAAGAAAGAAAAGACTTACGATCTGCGCAAACTAAAGCCATGAATTCAGCATATGATTCCAGACCGCCTAAATAAGAATTTTTTATTCAGTTATCCGCCTCTAAGATGACCCACTGACCAAAACTGCTCTTTCATTGAAACGTGTGACCTGCGCTGTCAAAATATATGACAGAGTATTTTTTTTTTACAAATAATTTCAACACAGGTTCAGAATCATGTATTAACCCACGCACAACGGACCAAATGGGAGTCTACATGCGGAAAAGGAAGCCCCATCATCATCATCAATTATGTAGTAAATCCATGTGGTAACAGGTTACCATTGATTTCCCTGCCACCCGTATATTGAAAGTAGTATGTCGTAGCTCACATTGTGCATTGTTCTACAGAAGCAGCTCTGTGATCATCTTAAATAGTTTGTCATCCTAACTTTACCCATAGGAACAAAAGCAGGCGGGGAGCTCCGCCATTACATAGACGTGACCGAGCTCCACGTGCCCCGTGCTGGCATGGAAGTACAGACGTACATGAAGGACGGACAGGTTGACAACTGGGATCTGTTTGAGAAGATGCTTGATTACTGCTATGCTAAGGTTGGTACAGTAAATTGTTAATATTTTTTTAAATAGATGGTCAAGCCAAAAATAAGAAGCAGTTTATTAAAATCAAACATTTTCCTTAAGTTTGCCGTTTGTCATTACTTCCCGGAATTTGATCCTATTAGCGAAACTATCGAATGGTGTAATAATACAGTGTTTTTTTTTTTTCAAAATCAACGGGTTCGATTCCTGGCTAGAAATATTGATTTTTTAAAAATCCAATAATGCAGTTTTAGTTTTCATCAAAATAGAGCCCGAGACAAAGACAAAGAATCAGTAAAGAAACACATTATCGTTTTCCAACATCCACTTAAACGAAGTCCTGGGCACGAAAGTATTAAATGAAAGTGAATATACATTTGAATAAATCTTTAATTTTGTCCACCATCTTCCAGGTGATCCGTTCTCCATCAGAACACCACCCAGCACTGTTCACTGAAGCTGTATGGACCACAAGACCAGCCAGAGAGAAGTTAGCAGAACTGCTGTTCGAGAAGTACCAAGCGCCTGCATTCTTCTTGGTAAAGAGTGCGGTGTTGGCAGCGTTCGCTAATGGCAAGTCTACTGCGCTGGTGGTCGATGCTGGGGCCAGTCAGACGAGTGCTGTTCCTGTTATTGATGGGTGAGTGGGTTCACACATGCTTTTCCATGTCATTGGGTAGTAGTCTATAGGCCGACTGCTTAACTGAGACGTTGCTTGAGGTAGCAGCGCGGTGCGGGAGGGGTGTGGTGACGTGATGCGAGAGCTCAGTGTTTCGTCAACTTGTGATAACCATCACCCCTCCCGCACCGCGCAGCTACCTCAGGCAACGTCTCAGTTAAGCGGTCAGCCTATAGCATGTCACCTGGTGGTATAACGGTCTACATAGCCTAAAGACATTGAAATATCAAAGCATTGAAGATGAAATGCTGTCTTAGATAATAAGTGGTCCCTGCTGACTAAAGCAGTGCCTGAGCAGTGGTGGCTCAGTGGTAACGAGCGCGACTTACGGATTGAAGGTCGTATGTTCGAACCCAGACAGGCGCATTACTTTGTGTAAATTATTTCATCACCACTGCTCTAAAAACGGTGAAGGAAAACGTCGTGAGGAAACCGACATGTTCTAGAACCAAAAATTCGATGACATGTGACATGTACCAACCCGCACTGGGCCCGCGTTGTGGATTACGGCCCACTCCCTCTCACAGAGAGGAGGCCTGTGTCCCAGCAGTGGGAACATTATGGGCTGATTATATTGTATTGGTACTACTACCGCTACGAGAGATATTATGGTTTTTTTGTTGTGTGGCGACGACAAGGAAGGTTGCCTGCTATTACTCAATCACTCCTCTACAAAATATCACTGTATACAAACTAATAATCCTCATATATTTGCAGATATGCCCTTGTGAATGCCGCAGTGCGGTCGCCGGTGGGCGGCGACCACCTCGCCGCTCAAGCGAAGCACATGCTCTCGAACATGCATATACAGATGCTGCCAATTTACAGTATTCAGGTCAGTTTATATATCCTTCTTCTCTGATATTTTTCATCGTCATCATCATCATTTCAGCCAAAAGACGGCCACTGCAGGACATAGGCCTCCCCCAAGCACCTCCTCTTCGACCGGTTCCGTGCTAGCGGCTACCACCAGGTAATCGGCATGCCAACGCTACATCTTCAGGCACGTGTTCGCCACTCCAGGACCTTTGGTCCCCATCGGCCATTTGTTCTGCGAGCAATGTGCCCTGATGTTTATGAGAAAAAGGGTCTTGACAGGCAAAAGGACGGACGGAAAAAGAAGTGATCCTTGAAGGGTTCCGTTTTTTCGTTTTGTACCTCAAACCTGCGGGGCAATTGCCTAACACATTATCAATCGGAATTATTCGGAATCGGTTTCATTTTGACAGTTCAACAACATACATTGCGTTATTTACGTGTTAAGCAGACAAATTTTTCGAACATATGAAGCAATCGATTATCAATTTGCTTCAAAATGATTCAGATTCCGATTGATAGTGTGTTACGCAATTAGGGTGAACCTTAAAACATGTGTTCGAATTCTTCGTCTTCTTACATTTTGGATAACCTACGACATGTTTAATAAAAAAAGATATGAAATACTTACTTAGATTTAAATTTAAAACGGTGGTATTTTTTAGATATGAATCCTATCTGCGTTGTCCATTTTAGAGTAAGACTGCACTAAAGTTTCTCTTGTCTTTTGTATAAGGCATCGGCAATATATCTAACCCAAACTAAATATTTCAGAGTAAAGAAGTGATAAGAGAGCGCGAGCGAGGTCGCTACACGCTAAAGACTCTGCCGGCCGGCCTGACGCACTCCTGGCAACAATACATGCTGAAGAGGCAATACGAAGACTTCTGCCACTGTGTGGCGCAGGTAACACACACACTGTGGCTATGTCATCTGCCAAGCCTTTTCCCAACTATGCTGGGGTCGGCTTCCAGTCTAACCGGATGCAGCTGAATACCAGTATTTTACATGGAGCGACTGCCTATCTGATCTCCACAACCCAGTTAAGACTGATTGTACTTTCGGACTTCTGACGACCCGTAACGACTGTCAAAGATCCACGAATGACAGCCGCGACCAACGGCTTATCGTGCTTCCCGAGGCACGGAGGGGTCTTGGTATGGTCACTCATCCACGGACCAACCGCGGCAAGTGTAGCTTAACCTGATCGATCGACCCGTGCGGCTGTTATTACTTAGCCAAAAGTCCCACTGTAGCTATGTATTTGTATATAAAAAAGATAGGGAAGGAATCAATAGGGCATCAAAAAAATCATCTGCATTGTTGTAAGCAGGAAACGTCCACAAAAGGCTGCAGGAGTACCATATTGTATGGCAATACTGATTCTTTGATCTAAAACGAGGCCAGTCCTCTGTAATTCATATTATAATAATCAGCCTATAATGTTCTCACTGCTGGGACACAGGCCTCCTCTCTGTGAGAGGGAGTGAGCTGTAATCCACCACGCGGGCCCAGTGCGGGTTGGTGGATAGTGCGGGTTGTTCATATTGTTATTAATCATCCACGTCTGTTTACCCTCAGATATCAGAAAGTCAATATGAAGAGCGTCAGGTGTCGTCAGTTCCGTTCAGCCACTACGAGTTCCCGGGCGGCTACCATCAGGACTTCGGTCCCGAGCGGTTCAAGCTGACCGAGTGCCTCTTCGAGCAGACTCTAGGAGCGCCGCATTTAGGTAAGTCATCATCTGCCTGCCTTTTCATGTTGGTGTCCGCTCTAAGTCTAACGGAATAACATAATCGGCCTATAATGTTCCCACTACTGGGACACAGGCCTCTCTGTGAGAGGGAGTGGGCTGTAATCCACCACGCGGGCCCAGTGCGGGTTGATAGTGTCACATGTCCGCAAATTTATGATTCTAGGACATGCCGGTTTCCTCACGATGTTTGCCTTCACCGTTTTGAGAGCAGAGGTGATGATTTACCTAAAGTAAAATGCCTGTCTGGGTTCAAACCGTCGCTGAATATCAGTATTTTACATGGTTCGATTGCCTAGGTGTACTCCACAACCCAGTTACTGGGTGACAAGAAAACACTTGGGAAGACTGTTTGTCAGATTTTTGGGCTTCTGACACCCCGTAACAAGTGTCAAAGATCTACAAATGTCGGCTGGGACCAACGGTTTGAAAGTGCTTTGCGGGGTACGGAGGAGTTTCAGTATGTAGGTCTGTCAACTACTTTAAAAAATAGAAAATAGTCAACAATTCGAAGCATCTATTAGCCTTCCAAGGCCTAAAACGTTCTTACATTCACAAAAGAAGAGAATTTATATACAAGAAGAGAAAAATTTAAAAACTTATTCAAACTAAATAGACAATGGTTACTTTTAATTTGGGAACCTGAAGATTATCGAAGTGCATGCAGTACTCTTCTGGTTAAGGCGGAAGCGTTAAGGTAGAACGCGAAATTAAAATATGATTCGCGACCGTAACAAATATTTATTTACAGAATTATAATCATTAAAGTCATCAACACAACTCTTTAAGACCAACAAATCCTACCGAATGACTATTTCATGAAATCTTGACATTTTAGGATTATACTAACTTAAGAAGTTGTATTTCTGATTCTAATGATTATAATTCTGTAAATACATATTTGTTACGGTCGCGAATCATATTTTAATCAACGTACACACGGCTACACATCAAGCTATACATTTCCAGTTTGAGTCGACCTCGCATTGTATAGGTTTTTCATACAATCAGACGTCAGCTTATACTGGTTATGTATAGCTTGATGTGTAGCCGTGTGTACAACTTAATACTGACCAGCAAATTGCAAAAAACGTAAAAAAAATTGAATTTCGCGGGCTGCCCTGGCGCCTTCGTCTAAACGTGTATGTTAATCATCCGGATCAGTAAAGTAATGTTCTCCCGTCAGCGTGCGCGGCGGCGGCGGCGTGCGACGCGGACGCGCGGCCGGCGCTGTGGGGCTCCGTGGTGGCGTGCGGCGGGCTCGCCAACACGCCGGGCTGGCTCGAGCGCCTCGCCAAGGAACTCGCCGCGCGCGCGCCCTCCAGCCACCGCCTCAAGAGCCACGCCGCGCCCAACTCCACCGAGAGGCGGTTCGCGGCCTGGATCGGTGAGAATGAAAAAGCGAAACAATTATTTGAGACGACACTCTTGCCACGGGGGTCGTAAGCGATATTGCTGATTAAGAGGTTCTGGATTCGATTCCCGGGTCGGCCAAAGTGTTGTTGTTGTGTTTTTCCAGCAGAATAGCAATACGGAGTCTGGATTCATGCCCGGTTGATGGCAATAGGCTCAACTTCTATTACATGGGACTTGAACATAAATATAGTGTACTATACGTACACCTCTACTACTCAACCCTTCAGGGAAACAGGCGTTATGTTGTGTCAATGTGTGTTGACAAACATAAAGAGAACAAAAAACGTGGGCCTTTTAAAACACGGTTTTCTAGAAGCCCCTCGCTCAGAGCTTTTCAAAACATCTTATGTATGTTCAACGAATATTTATAAGTAGCTGCGCCCCACGGTTGCACCCGCATGAGTTTCGATCCCGTGGGAATATCAGGATAAAAAGTATCCTATGTGTTAATCCAGGGTGTCAGCTAACTCCATACCAAATTTTATCAAAATTGGTCCAGCCGTTTATGCGTGAAGAAGTAACAAACATATAAACACACGCACTCACAAACTTTCGCCTTTATAATATTAGTGTGATTAAATATAAAACTTAGTTCAGAAGGAAACATTTTGTTTGACGAAATTCAATCAGATTTTCAGTCCACGAAACTTTAATAAAGAGAGTGCGGCAAAAACTCAGTAGTTTAGAAACTCATAAGGACCGTTGACTTTCAGATTATCATCGAAAATCCGATATCCGCCAAATATTAACCTACTATCCGGTATTCGCCGAGTATTGATAAAGTATCCGATATCCGGAAGGACAGTAAAATTCGGCCGGATACTGGATAATTGCCGGATACACGTTTCATAAAAAATATTCAACATTATTTTTTTTTTCTTTTTTCAGGAGGTTCAATCTTAGCATCAATTGGGTCCTTCCAGCAGATGTGGATATCCTCACAGGAGTACGATGAAGGAGGCAAGGGGCAACTCGAAAGGAAATGTCCTTAGAACAGCTTAAATTACAGTCAAAGAAATTAATTGTTATGCAAATTGAGTCAATACGTAAATTTTTCGTGTTATTGACATTTCATTCAACTGTTAAAGAATGACAGTTGTGATATGAATACACGGGCAATTTAGGGTGGTCGTCAATTAGCTAAACAGTTAATTTCTTTGACTACATACGATCATATCGTTGAAGATAGCGTAGTATTCGACTTGTTGGAAACGTATAGTATCCGGCCATAAATATGTCAAATCCGAGTTTGTCAGTAGCCGTTTGATTTGTGTCTGGATTTGTGCCCGGTATATAGCAATAGGCTCGCCCCCTATTACAAGGGGTTAAAATATAACTGGCGAAATTTGGATCTACTATACGAGTACACCTCTGTCCTTACCCTTCGGAAAGTAAAAGCGTGAGGTTATAATAAGTTATCTTTACAACTAAAATATTGGAAAACTAAATCGTATCGTGTATTTTCGTAATATTGCGCTATCCCCAACCATATAATACTTGGTAGGCAGTGAGACTTCCCAAAAAAGAATATATTGATTTAACTAAACCCAATTTCTTACATACTTACCCCCTTACTAATAAACGTCGTATAGCGTCTGTATAGTTACACAACGCTTTGTCTTCTTTCGAAAGTCAAATTGTGAGAAACTGGAGTGTAACTATTCATCTAATATAATACGTTTATTAGTAAGGGGGTTTGCATATAATGTTCCCACTGCTGGGACTTCAAGCCTTCTCTCTGAGAGGGAGTAATTCACCACGCGGACACAATAATTCAGATTAAGAAAGATAGGATCCCAATTTCTACTGTAAACTCACGTTCGGGTCGACGTAAAAATATCGCGGCGAGATTATATAGCGCATTAGATTTTCATCTCTCGGTGTTGAGACGAGCATTGAGAGTACAACAGAGCGCATCCCAGCGCGACAAAAAAACACTGTTGGATTTTCAACTCTGTGCACGTGGTCGAGCAGTCGGACTGCCTCGGGCGGTCGGCAGCGCGGTGAAATTTCATCATGCGGTCAAGCAGTCGCAAGTCAAGACAAATAACTCTGAAACTACTTGCCAAAGCCCGTGCACCGTGCTCATACACACGAGCAGCACGCGTCAACCGTAGAGGCAACTGCAGCCATCGACAATGTGCCGCTCGTGTATTTGAGTACGGTACTTAAATACATTAGCGGCACGTTGGCGACGGTTGCCGTATTCGTGTTGGCGGCTGCAGTTGCATCTGCCGTTAATGCGTGCCACTCGTATGTATGAGCACTAACGTTAGTAGATCTCTGCCTGACTGCGCATGATATTAGTCTTCCAATTCCTCTCTTAATTTTCCTAAAGTTGTAGCTCAACGGGCCGCGACTTTATTATTTCGTGGGCCGCCTCACTGTCTACCCCTTATCGTTAAGATGTAGTTATAAAATAATGTTATATAACGTCAGTGTGAATGATTATATTTGTATTATAATTAAATGGATTTTTTTAATGACTGAGAATAAATAGATTTAAGGCAATTTTCGGTTTTATTTTAACCATAATAGCCTTCACGGAAGTCAGAAGCCCGAAAGTCTGACAACCAGTCTTACCAAGGGGTATCGTATTACCCAGTAACTGGGTTGTGGAGGTCAGATAGGCAGTCGCTCCATGTAAAATACTGGTATTCAGCTGCATCCGGTTAGACTGGAAGCCGACCCCAACATAGTTGGGAAAAGGCTAGGCAGATGATGAGCCTTCACGGTTTGCGATTCTTAAAATATACGTGGGCCATACCCTGGACTGGTATCGGCCCCGACTTACCGAGTTGTAGGTCGTGAGTTGGAACCCAGGCAGGCGCTTTACTTTGTGTATTGAATTTCATCACCACTGCTCTCAAAACGGTGAAGGAAAACATCGTGAGGAAATTGCATGTCTTAGAACTAAAAATTCAAAGACATGTGACATCTAACAACCTGCACTGGGCCCGGGTGGTGGATTACGGTCCACTCCGTCTCACAGAGAGGAAGGCTGTGTCCAAGCAGTGGGAACATTACAGGCTGATTACGCTTATGCATCCTGGATAGTCAGCCCCGCTCCCATCTTACTGACAGGCATATATTTTTACCACGACATAAGTACCAGTCTTACCAAGCGGTATCAGTAACTGGCTTGTGGAAGTCAGATAGGCAGTCGCTTCATGTAGAGTACTGGTATTCAGCTCCATCCGGTTAGACTGGAAGCTGACCCCTACATAGTTAGGAAAGGTTAGGCAGATATATGATTAACTAATCTCCTATAGTAAGTGCGGATAGACGATTTCTTACTTGAAATAAACTCACAAATAAATAAAGAAACCATTTATTTTACACAAGCATTATTTATTAACTTACAATATCAGAAATAATCCTTTTAATAAACTTTGTAGCAAAAATGGCGCAGCTTTGGCTTTTAATCATAATTATATTAAAATTTAAACGTAGAAAACTTAATAATACATTATGTTTGCAACAGATTGATTTGATATTATTATTTGAGGAAAAATCTAGAGTATAAAGTACAGTAAGTATAGATTTATGTATTTTACAAGTTTGAATATTTTATTAAGTACTTATTCATTTATTTACAAACAATTAAATGCAAAATTTAAGTTGAGAACCAGTTAATAATTAGTAGAATATTAAATTACTACATGATTCTGTTAAATATGTTACTCATTGAAGTTTCATAAATTGATTCCTAGGAAAATTCTCTCAGCGTTAAAAAATAAACTGCAATACTGACAATCAGACTACTTTCTTATCTAATTTTGGTTAGATTCTAGGACTAGAAAGTATATATTATTCATTAGAGATGAAAGTGATATCGGGTAACTATTCGGTCGGATAGTGAGGACTTAAGTCAGTATCCGACGGGTATTCTAGAAATCGTTTTTTCTAATTTGGCCGCATATCCGTTTTGACGAACAATGGGGCCGAAAGGTTCTGGAGTGGCCACTGCGTACCAAAAGACGTAGGGTTGAAAGGCCTCCTGTGGGAGGCGACAAGATGGTACGATGACCTTGTGAAGGTCGCAGGAATCCGCTGGATGCT
Organism: Hydraecia micacea; assembly: GCA_914767645.1. NCBI lineage: Eukaryota > Metazoa > Arthropoda > Insecta > Lepidoptera > Noctuidae > Hydraecia > Hydraecia micacea. Next base: position 1,767,624 of record OU611802.1, on the reverse strand, counting down.
AGAAGCACAGAACCGGTAGAAATGGCGGTGCTTGGGGGAGGCCTATGTCCAGCAGTGGACATCTTTCAGCTGAAATGATGATATCCGTTTTATGAGATGGCCGGATAAACAGTATCCGTTTCATCTCAAATAATTGTCTAATCTAATTAAAATACACAAGCCATCATAATAACTATAATATCTATTCTATGCACATACATTAGCGTAGGAACTTACAAAAAACATCGACTTACAACTACAATACTATTTGGAACACAATTTAATGCAGTGATACTCAATATCCAGCCCGTTGAGCTCATCTTTGCTTTGCGGCCAGATGAGCTAAAGTTAAAATTTTCTGAGTACCAGCCCGAAGTCTGGATTTGTGCCCGGTTGATGGCAATAGGCTCGCTCCCTATTACATGGGACATAAGCTTAGCGGCGAAATGTGGGTGTACTATAGGTATAATTCTGTCTCAACCTTCAAGGATACTGGCGTGACGTTATCTATATTTTTGCGGCCCAAAATAAAAAATTCAGTATCACTGTTTCAACGCACTGAGTCGCCTAATTAAAATACACAATAATTAATAGATATTTAAAACTAATAAATAAATACCTACGCATCTAATGAGATCATCATTTTAAATTTTTAACTATCAATATTTCTCACTGTTTCACTAAATATAAAGGAACTCCATTATTTTGAGTATAAGCAGGTACAGTAGTCGTAATATAGATTTTATAGTAAGAAACTTAATATAACCATATTTATAATCTGCTTTACCAACTCCGGTTAACTTTCTCCAGTTAAGTTATACAGTGTAATATGGACATCGACGCAACATGTTATTTTTACTTTAATAATAAATAAATTAAAATAAAATAAATATTTAAGGGGGGGGGCTCCCATACAACAAACGTGATTTTTTACATAATTATGTAGTGTTAAATATTGTACGGTGCAGGTGGTACGGTTAACCCTTCATGTGCGAGTCCGACTCGCACTTAGCCGGTTTTTTTTTTAATATTGTACCATACATTGTGACCGCAAAGGTATTGCACTTTTCTATGAAACAGATGCTTTTTTTTTATAACCGACGAAAAATGTCTAGGTACTCTAGGGGGTCTAGGATCATGTGCGGAATTCATGGTTACATTTTGCGCGTCGATATCCCTGTCACCCTGTATAGCAGATAATTTTAATTCTTCATCTTTATCTATCCCAATATTCAGACATGTTCAGGCCCTATTAATTACATAATTAATTAATGATAAGATAAAATAATTAAATCGAAAACTGACTAAAATTCGTTGAAATGGTCACAATATTTTTTTTTTTCAATTAAAATTATAATTGACGATTGATTTTAGATTGTAAACTAAATAACATTGTACATAAATTACCAAAATTGCACGGATTAACTTTCATAAGAATTTTATTTGATTAACAGGCAGCATTTTTTGTTTAATTAGTTTAAATTATTATTATGAGATCAAATTAAGGCATAATAATATTTATTGTACAGTAATTTATATCAGAAAGATGTGTTCATATTTAAGGGTGTGGTACAGACTATCAAACTGAACAACTTTTTCCATGGGAACAAGATCGTAATCGCGACAAAATAATCAGCCGTCCCATACATTTATCACGAGCAGACTGGACCATAGACTAAAGTATATATTGGACTGGACTGCTTGTACCTATGTGAATCGCTGCTGCAAACTTTCCACATCTGTGTTGTCGAGCTTGTAGCAGGGATTCGCATGAACAATATTGCAGTGTTAGGTTAAGTGACTAACGTAGTTGTTAAGAAATATTGTTTCTGACATATATATATTTGAGTCCTTTGCTCCTTATAATCTACTTATATAAATTAAAATCTCTGTATGCGCATAACTTCCGAACAACTGCACCAAATTAGTAAATTCTTTTTTTGTTGTGTTCGTTATTGCCAGGACAGTTTGTATGAAAGAACGTTTCGGAAATTCGAAAAACACCCTTGCGAAGCTGGGGCGCGGGCGGGCCGCTAGTTAAATATAAATAAATAAATTTATGTTTTTGGTCCCATGGAGAAAGTTTTTCAGTTTGATGGAATAATACTATAAAACTGTAATATGAGCACACCTTTCTGATACATGCTGTAGATATTACTATACCTACCGCCCATAGGCTATCGTGCTAAATGATACTGGATAAACGGACAAATTCTAGTTGCTATTATATCTAAATATCATTTAAATAGTCAAAGATGATATTTGAAGACTAGACATTTTAAGCAAGATGGCTCTCTTAGGTACCAGACGATTGAATTAATGTTTGCATTAATGGACGTGGGGCGCACCCTGCAAGGTAATTGCGTAACACACTTGGGCCAGTTTCTCGAACGAAAATTATCACAAAATTAATTTGTCTTACGCTCGCAAGCCATCCAGAGTAAACCACTTAATGAGAGAAGCAAATTGTGGGATGACTATTGACAAGCATCCACCACTTGGACCCGACTTCGTTAAACCCCAGGAACATTTGCCTCCCGACCGTGATCTGCAGTGGCCTATATGAAAAGCTCTCAATCGACACGAAAAGAAAAAGAATGTGAAAAATTGTCAAGCGCGCGTAAACTGCTGGGATTCGCTGTCGATAAATCATTTAAGCAATCACAGGAGTTTACGCGCTATTCAACAACATTACTCAAAATTAAACCATTTACAGGCACTTTTGAATTATCAAGAAGTCGGTCAGTCAGAAAAAATGAAGCCCATTCCAACGCGTAGTAGTTACATATGGAGAATAACGGGCAAGACACTCCATGGACACTCTTTTAAATTACTTATATTTTTACAAAAATTTGAATTCATAATTATATGTGAGAACGATGTAAAAAAAGACGTATCTACGCGTTAAAAGCGTCCAGAGTACAGCAAATAGTAACAAAACAACAATCCAAAAATAAAGTAATTATAAAATAAAGTTACTTGCGTCATTTAGGTACGTTGTCATACGTATTTTTCAAATGTATGAAGATTAGCAAACACTATCAAAATCCTTCGGATTATGATTTAAAAGTGTAGGTATTACGCAATTCAGATACTGGGCATTGTTTACATACAAATCTTTTTGCCACGGCATGAGCTAAATTATAGCCTGTTGCATTTAAGGGTCAGCTCATACCGCGCGCCGCGCGTCGTAGCTCGACGTAGTAGACACCACCTCACTAAATTGTATACCTTTTTGTGTAGTAGATAAGGTCTATAATTGTATTGTTATCTTGAAAACTGCACGCCACGTCGCGTCACGGTGTGTACTGACCCTTACTGTAGTGATTCACTAGGCTACAGGATGGGATTTACGCAAATAGTTTTACGATAAATGTGCCGCTACTTAAGGATGTAGTTTTAATTGTGATTTAGCTAACGAAAGTTTAGTAGTAATCCATCGTAAACTTTTTGTTACTTATGTTCATTGTATGCTACGATTACATTGAGATGTTAGTTAAGTAGCTACAGTACGTTAATCTTGGTTAAGTTAACTATGGCGTAATAGCTGTAGTTAAACGATGGTTGACTTAATTAAGTTTCGTTAACCATGGTTAAGTTAACTATGACTAGTTAAACTGACTTTAAGTTACGGATGGTACAACAGTTAAACTGTAGTAAAGTTAACCACAGCTAAGTTAACTGTCGTTTAGTTAACCACGGTTAAGTTAACCATGTGTTTAGCAACTTTCTTTAGTTTTCCGTGTGTTCATTGTATGCTACAAGTAATAGGATGGGTCAACAGATAGTTGAGTAGCACGGGTGTGCCTGCCGCCACCTCCAGCTGCAGTTTGTCCTCAGCATCTTGTTCCGTAGTGGTCGGCTCGTCTGACGACACGGACATCTTCTTGTCTATCAACATGTCTGTTGAGGTGTTGTCGCCGGGCACAGTGTCTATGAACACCTGGGGAAGAGACGATATTTAATTCATTCATTAAATCTTCAACTTTACCATCGGAACCATTAACAAAATGCACGAGGTCGCGGGTTCAAATCCGGGCAAGTACCAATATGTATAACATTTTCAAAAGTACTTTCTGATTTTATCTTGGACATTGCTGACAGAGGTGAAGTCGCAGAATCACCACTTTTTGGCACTTTTAACAACAGGGCAGACACCGTGACAGGCAGAGTTTAATATGTACTGTTCCTACATAACTAAGTCCGAGTAATATTCCACACACTCACTGCAAGTATTGCAGACTTATCGCAATTCAATGCCTCGACGCGGCGCAGCGTCCGCGTATGGCAGGGTCACCATGAGGTGAGGGAAGAGTAATCGGTTGGCGAGCAAAGGAAACGAGTTGTTTGGTCGACGTCCCATTTATTACTAACTCAACATGTACAGACGCCAGCACATCAAGCTACCCGAAACTGTCAAATTTTCCCTACTTTTTTTTTCCTATATGCCTGAATCTACCCGATGGCAGTGGCAAGGAGATGAGTCCTTATAACCTCGCTCAAACGCCAATATCCGGGCGAATATCCGGCTATCCAGTTTATGGGATTGGGCGGATATTCAGTATACAGTATCCGGCCCATTAGCATAGCTGCTCCCTATAATTGCGTAACACACTATCAATCATAATCTGAATCATTTTGAAGAATATTGCTAATCTATTGCTTCATAAAAGTCTGCTCAACAACGTAAATAACGCAATGAATGTTGTTGAACTGTCAAAATGAAACCCATTGCTACTGATAGTGTGCTACGCAGTTACCCCGCTGTTCTAGTCTTCTTATGCTAAAAGTGATGATAACGAACGTACCTCATCATCTTCATCTTGATCCGTCTCCGGCTCCTGTTGGTGCTGGGCCTCCATAGCTTCCACGACGTAGCGAGGAACGTAGCTGTCCTCGTCAGAACTGTAGTCATCCTCGTCCTCGTCACATTCGAAGTACCGGCTCTGAAAGTAAGATTTATACATATATAGGGTCAAATTATATTAGCTAACAAAACTCTGCAGACGTGACGGGTATCGACATCTAAACACAATACTTAAAACAAAAAAAAAAACCGGCCAACCACCGTACAGTATTTAACACTACATATATAAAAAATAGGCAAAAAATGGCGTTTTTTGTATGGGAGCCCCCTTAAATATTTATTTGATTTTAATTTAATTATTTATTATTAAAGTGAATATACAACTAAATATTCTGTGAATATTTCAAGCATCTACCTGTTGCCGTTATTAATATCGAGCAAATAACGGCAGAAAAATCACGTTTGTTGTATGGGAGCCCCCCTTAAATTAAATAAAATAAATATTTAGTTTATTCTGTTTTTAGTATTTGTTGTTATAGCGGCAACAGAAATACATAATTTGACTGATCAAGTGTCTAGCTATCGCGGTTTTTGAGATACAGCCAGGTGACAGACAGACGGACGGACAGACAGCGAAGTCTTAGTAATAGGGTCCCGTTTTTACCCTTTGGGTACGGAACCCTAAAAATAAATTAATTTCATAAGTTTTTTTTTGGGTCATTAACCGCAGGTAAGTGGAGTCACACATACATAAACTGAAATCATTCGTGTGTAAACATTACCGCTTTCTATAGCTACATAACATAAGTTGCTATTTCAGGTTGAATATGAAGTTTCGGTAGCCGATTCATCATCTGCCTAACCTTTTCCCAACTATGTTGGGGTCAGCTTCCAGTCTAACCGGATGAAGCTGAGTACCAGTATTTTACATGGAGCGACTGCCTATCTGACCTCCACAACCCAGTTAGGTACTGGGTAATACGAAAACCCTTGGTAAGACTGGTTGTCAGACATTCGGTCTTCTGACGACCGTTTGGTCCGTAACGACTGTCAAAGATCTACGAATGACAGCCGGGACCAACGGCTTAACGTGCTTTCCGAGGCACGGAGGGGTCTCGGTATGTAAATATGGTCACCCATCCACGGACCAACCGCGGCAAGCGTAGCTTAACCTGATTGATCGACCCGTGCGGCTGTTATTACTTAGCCACAAGCCCCTCCCCCGATTATTTTCTCCAATTCAGCAATTTAGTAGGCAAGTACCATCTGGGGTCAGGTGTGCTGCACTCCTGAAGTCCTGAATCACAACCCTGTTGCTGATATTTCAATCTGGGACTCGAACCTCATAATTCATCAGATGGTTATGATTACGAAGATAAAAATTCATGCTCGTCTATAATATACGTATGTAACTATGTACCTATTTTTTTAATTAGATATCACTAAAGACACTAATAAATAAGTAGTAAATAGGTAGGTACCCATAATGAACATTACCACAAAAAAAAAACTGATTTTTCAAACTCATTTCAATTAACTAACTAAACTACTTACCTACGGTCGTTGACAAAAAAAAAATGTATCATCAAATCCTTCTTTTTTGTATTATGATGTGTTATGATATTGATACCGACCGGAGTTTCGCTAGTTAATTTTCTGGTTTTGGAATTGTGAACAGGGATAGAAGGAATCCTACGATAACATTGACTGATGTTCGATACGGTACGGAACCATATTGAATGGTTGTGAATAGCTATGCTGAACCTAGATCCAATCCAATAACCAAAAGCCCTCCCTTCAGATAAGCCCTCCCTCCATGTACTATAGATAAGCAATGACTCATCATCATCATCCTCCTGTCCTTATCCCAATTTATTCGTGGTCGGCGCAACATGTCTGTTTCTTCCATACTTCTCCATCAGTCGTCATCACGGTAGTCATCCCCTTTCTAACCATATCATCATTCACACAGTCCATCCTTCGTGACTTTGGTCTGCCCCTATTCATACTCAAAACTTTCCTCACGACATTTTCCTCATTACTCCGCGTCACATGCCCATACCGTGACTAACTCAACTAAAAATAAATAAGTACCTACATTGTTCTCTAACGATAAAGGCCTGCGCAGACGAGGGACAATTTGTACGCGGACAAATTGTCCGCAACGATAGAATGTATGGAAATCCCAGCAGTCTACTCGTCCTTCGTGTGCGTTACTGCATAGATTTCCATACGTTCTATCGTTGCGGACAATTTGTCCGCGTACAAATTGTCCCTCGTCTGCGCAGGCCTTAATAGTATGATAATGGCGCCAATATAGCCCACTGAGTAGGTAAACCACGGAAACCACAAATACCCAACACGATACTAATATTAATGCGTAATAATCTTTGTTGCGCGGATGTCCCATCCCCGCACGTGTATGGTCATAGGTCATTCCTAAGTACTGTAATCTGGGTAATGGGCACGAATATAAAGGCTGATCTCATCCTTGTTCGTGTCATGCTAATTAAAAAAGTATATCGCGAGGTTAAATCCATTTTGTTATACATCGACGCTTTTTATTATAAAAGAAAAAGTTATTTTGCACTTGGCCAGCAATGTATGCTTAAAATCAGGTGACGCAATGGATTGTCATTTCATTGACAGTTGACAGAGAGACGTTATTTACGTAAAGTTGGTGCGCCTGCGTTGTGAAACCACGTTCCATTTCGTATAGTAATGGCGACATAGAAAATTGTTTCGCATTTTTTCAAAGTATTTGCTAAATATTTCGTGATTTTTACACAAAATATGTTTTTGATTGTTACATATTTCTTCGATATTAATTTCTACAATTCAAAATAATAAAAATGATGAAGTTACAATAGTAAAAATATTATTCCGCAAGTCACGGCGAAACGGAACGCAACCTCCAAATCACCAACATACAGAAACGAATAATTTATTCAGCTGTCAAAATGACGACAACAATTTTATCGTGAAAAAAATTACGAATCACTATCAAAACATCACTGGATCGCAGTGGAAATGAGACATAATCTTAGATAACAGTTGCGTGCAAGACTGAAACAGTTCAAACAATTAAATCAGATAGTGACATTGCTAAATTTTATGCAAAAATTCCGCGATGTAAATCTTGACATCCTTTGTTTAAAAATAAGTGACCATGGCTGCGGCAATAGCGAATGATTCGCCTAAATACAGGAACAGTCTAATCTGCTGCAGCCCGAGCGTGGAAGCCACTTCTCGAACATCAACTTCGTCAACTTCTGGGGGTGTTTCCGCCGACGAGGGTTACGACTCGAACTGTATACCAAAATCTATTGCGAATAAGAAATTGAAGATACACAGTTCTGCTACGAAAGAAGAGATAGAAAAAGCAATAATACAGTGTAAGGAACTCGTTTTAAACACTGTCCAATGTTCCGACGAGCGAAAATGGCTTGTCAGATACCTTGTAGAGTTGAGACTAAGGCTAGAAGACTTGAAAGATAATAATGGGCTAGCTAGAGTCCAAGTCTCGATAAAAGGACATCATTTTGAACAGCAAACGAACCCTAGCAACCGAAAACAGTACTGTGATCATTGCAGTGGAGTCATTTGGAGTATTGTTCAAGGTTCTTACATTTGTAATGATTGCGGATACTTATGTCATTATAAATGCGTCGACCACATATGCAGGGTATGCGCTCATGTTGTTATGACCGAGAAAGGGAGCTTTGAAATGAGTATATGTCCTGAAAAAGGGTTAGCGGCACAAGACTATAAGTGTGCAGAGTGCCAAACTGCATTAAATTTTAAAGACATGTGGAATGAGCCACGGTTATGTGATTACACTGGTTTATATTTCTGCGCTACGTGCCACTGGAATGATCTAGCAGCAATTCCTGCTAGAGTTATCCACAATTGGGACTGGGAGAAACACTATGTGTCCCGAATTGCATTCCAAATGCTGAATTTATCTTGGACAAGACCGTATATTGACATAGAGAGCATAAACCCGAAATTGTTTAGTTTTATTGCTGAATTAGAATGGGTACACAAAATGAGGAAGGATTTAGAATGGATGAGACGTTACCTATGTGCTTGTGCTGACGGTACGAACTTACTTTCACCGTTGTTTGTACAGCTTGGCGATGTAAACAAAAAGTACAGTATGAGTCACCTACAAGCTATCAACGACGGGTCCCTAGAAACCCAGCTAACCGAACTCACCGAGATATGCCGTTCACACATCACAAGCTGCGATCTTTGTTCCGGCAAAGGGTATCTGTGTGAAGTCTGTAAGAACAACGAGGTGCTCTATCCATTTGATAGTGGAGCTTTAATGTGTGATAAATGTAACTCTATGTATCACAGAGGGTGCTGGCTGCGTAAAGGACAAAAGTGCCTCAAATGCACACGTTTGGAGGAACGAAAGAAAACCGTTGAAGAAGTGCAGGTAGATACTACGGACACACTAGAGTATGATATTGACAAGTTTGTGAATTGATCCATTTTTAACGTGACTTTAAAATCAGTGGTAAATATTTTTATCGGCAAAGACCGCTTGCAGGTTCACGAATAAGTATCAAAAAACTGTATATTGCTATTCATAATTATTATTATAACAAATTATATTTTGCTAAATCAATGTTAGATAGGGAAAAACTAATTTTAATTTTGGACACAAATCTGTAAGAAAAGCGTGCGTAAAATGAGATGATTGTGTTTGTAAAATGTATGTTTGAGAAAACTTATCTTACGACTAATTTGTGCCTATATCTGCGACGCGTTTTATATTGTAGTTTCGCGACAAAATAATCGCTTGATAGCAGATTTTAAATAAGGCTTTTAACTGTGCTGAGACAAGTTTAGTATTGACAATACCAGAGAGCCTAAAGGAGGAAATAACTTAAATTTGCAAAATTGACTTAAGAAAAATCGGTGAAAAATCATTGCAAATTATCTATGACTATACTTAGAACAGCTGTGAATGATATTGTAATATTCCAGTTGTCTTATTGACATGCAATAAAATGATATTAAGTAAATCTTTCAATGTTTTTTTTTTGCTTTTCAAGCAGACGCAATAGTCAAAATCTTGATGTAAACCATAACAATGCCATTGCCAAGTCTTAGGTAGTACTAGACAAGACATTATGGAGGTCATCTGACCTAGAATCTGAACTAAAAACCGAACTGAACTGTATTTGTACTAGTATTTTACATCGCTCCATGTAAAATACTAGTACTCATCTTGATGTAACATAAAGGCTGATTTAGACAGGGTAAGTAACTTAAATTTGCTGACTCCACTGACTGCAAATTCAATTTACACTAGGTAAACTTCGGGTCAGCACTGACTTGTCTCGAGTTTGGAGTCAGTTACTTACCCTGTCTAAATCAGCCTTAACAATGCAATTGCCAAGTCTTAGGTAGTACTAGACAAGACATTATGGAGGTCATCTGACCTAGAATCTGAACTAAAAACCGAACTGAACTGTATTTGTACTAGTATTTTACATCGCTCCATGTAAAATACTAGTACTCATCTTGATGTAACATAAAGGCTGATTTAGACAGGGTAAGTAACTTAAATTTGCTGACTCCACTGACTGCAAATTCAATTTACACTAGGTAAACTTCGGGTCAGCACTGACTTGTCTCGAGTTTGGAGTCAGTTACTTACCCTGTCTAAATCAGCCTTAACAATGCAATTGCCAAGTCTTAAGTAGTACTAGACAAGCCATTATGGAAGTCAGATAGGCAGTCGCTCCATGTAAAATACTGGTAGGTATTCATCTTGTCAGTCATATTTTAACATGACACTGACCTATATGATTGCAAAAAACGTAAGAAAATTTGAATTTCGCGGGCTACCCTAACGCTTCCCCCATAACTTGCCTTCCGAGGCACGGGGATATCACACCTCCATCTTCTAAACTCCAGGATGAGAAGTTCCTATTGGAATAACCCCCAGACCCCGTTCCATCGGACGCCCACACCCCCGCACACCTGTGTCTGCGAATACGCTTGTGCACGCGCAATATCTCCCGCGCCGAAAGCTAGTCTGCATGGCCGAAATACGGTCTGAAGGACTATTGTAACGTAATCCTCAAAGTCATACTCCTTTCGCTTCGTTTACGTTCAGTGACATACTTTTTTTGCTAATATAAGCAGTCAAGCCAGTTTTTCATATAAATTGATTCAATTACAGTTAACGCATGTCTGCGACCTGTTTTCCATAATGATAATTGATAATGTGAATGACCCCCTTACATTTTAATATCAACATGTTCCAATTTATAATTTTAATTTATTATGGGACTTCACTTCTGGAAAGAGCAGTGGTGGCCCAGTGGTAATCGGCCGCGACTTACGAGTTGTGCGGTCGTATGTTCGAACCCAACAGGCGCTTTACTTTGTGTAAATTATTTCATCACCACTGCTCTCAAAATGGTGAAGGAAAACATCGTGAGGAAACCGGCACGTCCTAGGACCAAAAATTCAAAGACTTGTGACATCTGCCAACCCGCACTGGGCCCGCGTGGTGGATTTCGGCCCACTCCCTCTTACAGAGAGGAGTCCCGTGTCCCAGCAGTGGGTACATTATAGGCTGATTATGTATGGGTCTTCACATTCGCACTGGGCCCGTGTGATGTATTACGGCCCACTCCCTCTCAATGAGAGGAGGCCTGTGTCCCAGCAGTGGACTGCGATAGGCTGAGTGGATTGATTGAAGGGGCTTTTTCGTGTCTTGCGGGTTGACGCCCGCATGCATGCCTCACCCGCATGCGTGAGCTTAGACTTAGAGCGTGTGATGCATGACAGGAAAAGTATGTACAGACGCTAGCAGCACATCAAGCTACTACAATCCATCTTTAATAGATTTTCAACTTTATCGCTAAAGCATATGGTTCAAAGTTGATTGGGAAAATCTGACAGTTTCGGGTAGCTTGATGTGCTGGCGTCTGTAGGTACCTACATACATACAATGTATGTTTACAAAACATTAGGATACGGGCGGCACATATTGGGCCCGGGATTTACCCTCTAAGCAGAGTTATTCAATTTTTCCTTGAGGAAATTCTTAGATAGTACCTAGCAGTCCAGAGTCTTAATTACTTATCGAGCTAGTATGGCAATATTATGTCGCACCCTATAAGGCACATCATCCGGTTACACCCGGATACATCCGGTTTCCTGATCAGAAATATTTCCGTCCGGAAAAGGTATTGTTTATGAATACGGGTGTTAGATACTTGAATCCAGTAAACACCCTAACTAATCCTAACTTTAATATAATATTATAAAATGCAAAAGTAAGTTTGTTTGTTTGATTGTTACCTTTTCACGCCTAAACCATGTACACCTGACAACGTATATGCAAAATTTCAGGATGATCGGTTCAGTGGTTTGGGCGTCAAAAGGTAACAAACTTACTTTCGCATTTATAATATTTATATATAAAATAAAAAAGTTAGGATAACATTTCACGCGGACGAAGTCGCGGGCAGCAGCTAGTTAATAATAAATACTACAAATTCCACTAACCTGACATTCCAAACACCTACAACTTTCTCTGTAGGTACAGGTGTTGGTCAACGCGTTGTCAATGTGCCGCAGATAGATCTCGTCGTGTTGCCCGCGCCGCTTGCGACGAGCCAGCGACCACAACAGCGCTAACAGCGTGCCCCGGCCTTTGGCACACTTTGTGGGACCGCTGTCAACAACACATCCATTGCTTCAAAGGTTTAAAAATGTATATCTGTTCAACAACGCAAATAACGTAATGAACGTGGCTGAACTGTCAAATTGAAAGGCGTTTTCTTTTGCTCAGATAGTTGTTACATGCATAATCAGCCTATAATATTCCCACTGCTGGGGCACAGGCCTCCTCTAAGTGAGAGGGTACTGTGGGCCGTAATCCACCACGCGGGCCCAATGCGGGTTGGTAGATATCACATGTCTTCGAATTTTTGGTTCCAGGACATGCCGGTTTCCTCACGATGTTTTCCTTCACCGTTTTGAGAGCAGTGTTGATGAAATAATTTACACAAAGTAAAGCGCCATGTCTGGGTTCGAACCTACGACCTCGTAAGTCGCGGCATCACTGCCCCTGATATTTTACCTGTTCCCAACATTGTTCAGTAGCGCTGGTTTCATATCCTCCGCCTCACAGAGTGCGGCGGTACTCTGTCGTCGACGTGAACGAAGCATGCTTTCGGATTTCTCTTTCTCGTCCGTCACTGTTAAAAGAAAATAAGTAGTTAAAGACATTGAGAAACTATCAGTTTGTATGAAATTAACAGCAGTACTTACGTACTGCTGTCAAAATTTCACCGCAAAAGCTTAGATGAAGTGAGTTATTATTCCACCTGATTGACACTATTTGACAATATTTGATTGAGGCATTGACACTATTGACCGTTCACTTCACCTACTAAGTTTTCATGGTGAGCCTTTTACAGAATACATCGGCTAGTCGTTGGGGCAATCCTTGGTAGAGCCCTATGCCCAACTGCAGCAAGGCTAGTCTCCAGCCAAGTCAAAGAAGGTCAATGCTACTGATATGACGGTGATGATGACACGGATTTTATTCTCACTTGCCGAATGAAAGGCAAAAATGTGAAGCGCCTAATATCGGCTTAACGGGTGGTTAGTGTGGTTACTCGATTGTTCGACGAATAAAACGATCCACCAAATTCAAACTCAAAGCATTTATTTCAATTAAACCATTTACAGGCAATTTTGAATTGTCAAGAAGCCGGTCAGTCAGAAAATATGAAGCTAGTTAGTTGCCCATTCCAAAGAGTTTGAGTTTGATGAATTTGGTGGATCGTACCTATAGAGAAGAACGGGAAGAAACTCCATGGACACTTTTAAATTATATTTTTACAAAAATATTAGTTAGGTACATCATTTATTTTGAATTTATAATTATATGCGAGAACGATGTAAAAAAAAAAACGTACGCGTTAAAAGCGGTCCAGAGTACAGCAAATAGTAAAAAAACAACAATCCAAAATAAAATAATTAAAAATGAGGCAGCCAAGTGATGACCAGCCCCAACTGACGGCGCCCGTTCACGAACATGACGCATAGATCAGCATCATTCATATTGATAAAAGATCGTACCAGAAACGTCCTGGTCACAGTAGCCCCACCGCTCGTTATCATCTCTCTTCTGGTCTGCGGGCCACAACTCCTGGACCGACGGGTTCTGATAGATGGTCTCCGTAGAAGCGTTGCCGTTCTCCGCGTCGAACTGAGTCTCGGGTTGGTTGAGGACCTGGGGAAGCATTCAAGAATAAAAATATGGGGACAACGTACAGACGCCAGCACATCAAGCTACTACAATCTGTCAAATTTCTTTAATAGATTTTCAACTTTATCGCTATTATTATTAGGTTCAAAGTTGATTGGGAAAATTTTACAGTTTCGGGTAGCTTGATGTTCAACGCACAGCCTAAACCGCTATAGAAGTATGAGGAACAGGGTGTAAAGTTCACTCATACTCTATAGAAAAGGGAGGATCCTCGACGGGTGTTGTGTCTGGCGGGCAACTGTCCGATGATTCATGTCGGGCCTGGCTTATCGGGTACTGGCTTGTAACGCCATATAAGAGCATAGTTTTTAAGGAATGAAACCTTAAAAACAAATGAACGACGACCCAAAGATGGCGCCCGACGAGCGGGACTGAGCCTAAGCTATCTTTAGAACCGTAAAAGCTAGTCTTTTGAAATTTTCTCAGAATACGTGTTACTAGTGCAGTGGTGGCCAAGTGGTGTCGGCCCCGACTTACGGTCCTAACCCTGTGTATTTAATTTCATCACCACTGCCCTCAGAACGGTGAAGGAAAACAACGTGAGGAAACCGGCATGTCCTAGAACCAAAATTCGAAGAGACGTGACATCCACCAACCCTCGCCGGGTCCACGTGGTGGATTACGGCCCACTCCCTCTCATAGAGAGAAGGGCTGTGTCCCCGCAGTAGGCTGATTATGCTATTATGATACGTGTTACTACGACCTCTATCATGGCAAAAGATAAAAGGAAGGTAAGCGCTTAAATCATGAAGTGCTTAGCTTTATTCGTTGGCTAATAAACTCGCCAGCCTTCGTTTACCTAGTTCGGACCAGAGCGAAGGTTAGCGCGTTACCCTACATGGGTTTCCGCGGTTCCGCCAGGTGATTTGTGAATCATCATGAGATGAGTGCCGGTCTTGTCGTATTTCTGTCATTCTTTCTTATAAGGAGTCAGGCACCGAGCAGGCCATAATAATATGTTTAAACAAAAAAAACTTTTGTTGCTTTCGGTCGTAACTCGTACTGTTCAGACGCCAGCACATCAAGCTACCCGAAACTGTAAAATTTTCCCATTCAACTTTGAACCTTAATACTTAAGGGATAAAGTTGAAAATCTATTAAAAAAAGACAAATTGTAGTAGCTTGATGTGCGCGTCTGTACATATAGCTGTCCAAGGACCTTTTGGTACGTGGCCAAAATCGGAACTAAAAACGCCGTCATCTTGTATTTTCAATACATTTCACAAATGTTTACCAACAGCGCCCCCCTGTCAACGTCATTCAAGCGCCAAAAGATTGTTGTCATTCGTTGTTTTAATAAAGTATCGTATGGGAGTCCCTAATGCCGTATACATGATTTTGATGCTTGAATTATTCATACTCAAATGCCCTTTACTTTTAGTGCGAGGATTTGTACAATTTTTTTATAGAAATTATTAAATATTTACCTGATAATGTGCTCGCGTGCCTAGAAAGAATACTGCACCCGAACCACCAGTTGCCATTTTATTCTGAAAAAAAAATAAAATACCTGCTTAGGCCCATAAAAATTTGATGGCTAGGAAACACGTAATACTGACGTATTTCGACAAAATAATGCTTAGTAATGTTGATAAGTCATGTTTTAAATACTAATATTATGTTTAAGTTTTATTTATTTAGCTGTTTCAACCAGATATAAGTATAAGGTAATTAAATAATTTTCTTGCTGTTGACTACAAAATATTTAGAGCGCTTCTCATATTTTTACGTAATATTAGAACTACAATTGAGTTGTTTATAGAGTTAATTACAGAAAACAATATATAATATCCAATTTACTGAATTAACAGCTAACTAATTGATTACAACACATAAAAAATTAAGTAATAAAACTGACTAACACTGCGTTCGTAAAATCGCAAAAATTTAAGGGAGACTTACCTCAACACAAATCCTTTTTTAACCAGTATCTTATAAATTAATGAAAAAATATTTAAAACTATTAAATTATAACAAAATATGCTTGAAATGAATATTTAATCATTTTAAGAGATTTGTTGTCGCGTTGATAACTTTGACAAAGCGAATTTGACATTATTTTGACTTGCGCAGTACACCCCTATGCCTGGCCTATGCCTTTGCCCGTCGGGGTTGTCAGAAGCAAGGGAAAATATAATTCTCGGGAGATGTTGTGATTTTCTAGATAATAAAAGTAAAAATTGGGTTAAAAACGTGCTACACATAATTTGAGTAGTATAAAGTTGTAGAGCTACGAATTTACAATGTTTGTATTGGACTGAAGAGCGCCATCCAGATTCTTGTTGGTGAAATAAGTTCAAACTGTGTTTCGCCGGTAAGAGGACAGATTCTGCAGTTTTATTCGTCTGTTGAACAAGAAAACTCTTGTAGGCCAACACAGATGTCGTTACAAAAGGTAGGAAATACGAATTTTGATTTGATTCTTTTGTTTTGCTATCCGAGATTCAACCGTTTCGTTGATGAAAATAAAGTGAAAAAGTAAAAATAGGTACCTAATAAGACTCCAGTTTGAATTTTGCTTAAGAAAATTCGTTGGATTTGCATAGATAATTTTTGAAAACTTTGGTTTTTTTGGTTCGAAAGGCTTGAAATGAAAAGAAAATGAAAATATGATTGAGCCGACAAAAATTCAAGTAGGTATTCAACTGTCAAAAACTATGAGATGACTACCGGAAGTAATAAAATTCAAATAATTAATTTTTGAAAAACATCTAAGAAGTCTACAACCAACCCTGTTTTCAATTTTTTTTTCAATTCTGTTTTTCCTTTTTATCATTAGGTACTTCCAACAAGTTTGGCTCTATTACTTTTTATCATTCTAAAGTTTTAGTCAAAACAAAAACCAACAAAAAAAAAAGGAGTCAAATTAACCACACAGGTGCTGTAAGCATTCAGTGTCAAGTTCAAGCATTCGTCATTCTCCTGAGTCGCGGGTATTCCAAATACAGTCTAGCAATTTCTTCTAGTCGACAGAATGGCAAATGTTGAAGTTTGTTATTGCGACTGAGATCGTGTATGTCAGAGTAATATTGTGCTGTGCATTTGATTGAAGTGGATGCACTGGACCACTTTACCTTGTGGTAGCGGACTCCCTGTTGTATAAAGCGAAATTGTAGACCGTGTTCAAAGCGGTGCGAAAACTTTGATTGCGAGATGTAGGATTGTAAGTTAGTTTTAGAGTTCAGAGGCGGCTTTTATGTTTGCTTTTTTTTTGTTTTACTGTGTTTAGTTTATGTAGTAGTAGCTACTAGTAAGTAGTTTCTCTACAACATATACAGCTTTTGAATTAGGAATGAGGGTTTAGAAGCAAAAATGGCAAAAGCCTCTGTTATGCTGATGAGCTTGGCACCTATTCATCCGGATTTTTTTTATACTAGGTAGTAATATAAATTGACAGAGACAAACGGAACCTAACACTAATAGCTTATAGATATAATTAAAGATTTTGTCCATCTTGAAGAAACTATTTTAACCAGAACCCTCGTAACACCTTATAAGTAACTCTCTACTTGTTATACCTGCGAGATTCTATCTAGCCTTCAATAAGAAAGTATGTCGTTTAGAAATGCGAATGTTTGCAAGCCAATTATTTTTAAAAGCGTAACTCTGGAGTTTATTGCCGGCTCCTCTCCATAGGAAACGAACAAATGGAACCGTATATCTAGCTTCTAACGTTTTATAAGTGCCCATGTAGGCTTATTATGAAATCAAATATTTTGTATTTTTGTATCAAAACAAGGTCTCTGTTTTTGATTACTCTGTACTCTCCCGTAGTAGAGGGGTGGCAATCAGGTTTCATGAATGAAGACGGTTAAGGTCAAGTTGCACAATGGCTTTACAATTATTATAAATGTAGAGTCGTGACTTGTGTTGTTCTGTTGGAGAAACGTGACGATAATAATGTTCTCCAGTCCTTTAGAAAAGAACAGATCACTATAATTTTTATTCGATTCGTGAGATTTAATTACAACTCCCAGAACTCTATTTACTCTTTTTTTCCATGTTTAGCTATACTTAGCTACAATTTTAAAAGAGAAAATACAAGCAAATAGAGGCAAGATTGAGGTTTTTGGATCTTTGACAGAATAAAGACCAAGTAGCAATCGACTCTACATCGTCAACCTCCTGCCCTTATCCAAATTTATTTGGTCTTCCGTATATCTTGGAAGTCAGTCACCGCCTTACTAGTCATATCATCTTTTATTTTATTCATCTATCGTTTCTTTGGTCTTCCGCTATCGACTTGGACTCTAGAAGAAACCGTTTAGGAAGTGAAGTTTGAAATAAGTAGGTACGTTTATTTTCCCTTGAATCAAACTCAAAACACAAAGCATTTATTTCTAATAAACCGTTTACACTTTTGAATTTGGTCAGTCAGCTTTTGAATTTGGTCAGTCAACAGGCAAGCAATCCCATGGACACTTTTTTAAATCAAGATATTAAAAATCCTGGGTAGGTACATTATTCTGGTTGCTTCTATACAGCATGTATCAGAAAGGTGTGGCCATATTTAAGGATGTCCATCTAACTGAACAACTTTCTTCATGGACCATAATCGTAATGTCGAAAAAATTATCCTGCGTCGCATATAAAACTCCAATACCTACTCGACCCAAATGTATGGGAATACTGATTATTTATTCGGGATTACAATGTTGGTCCCTTGGAGAATGTTGTTCAGTTTGGTAAACTGTACCACACCCTTAAATATGACCACACCTTTCTGATACATGCTGTGCGTGAGAACAATATTAGAACAAATGGAAGTAACTTTACAATATATCGGCTGACTTTTTTTACCGTCGCGTCTGTACAAAAGCAAGGTCTATAAGTTTAACGGAGTATACGCCTATGGCACAGATTTTTTTTCCACATAAATTAAAATAAATAAACTTTTTTCGTCGCTCCGAAATCATTGATAATTTCAGTGCGTAGAGGTGTGCCTTTAAAAGTTGATTTTTTATATTCGTATTTTTTGTGAAATAAAAGACATTTCTGTGCCTTAGGCTTCTACTCCGTTCACCTTGTAAATCCTGTTTTTGTCCACACGGTAAAAAAAGTCAGCCGATATAATATTTTTTGCCCAGAGAAGTCATGCCTTTAAGAGAATAAATAGAGCGTCACGTGGAAGCATGCATCCGTGACCAAACGCCGGAAGATGCGCTAATGTGTTTCATATACCAATTGACTATCGTTAGGCGAGGATAATTGGACAATTAACTTGTTTGGTCTTCAGCTCATAGTTTTAAATTGATTGTCTATATTCTTTGCGTAAATAATTTAATCACCACTGCTCTCAAAACGGTGAAGAAAAACAGCGTGAGGAAACCAGCATCTCTTAGTACCGCAGAATAAAAATTCGTGGACATGCGACATGAACCAACCCGCACTGGGCCCGCGTGGTAGACTACAGCCCACTTCCTTTCGAAGAGAGGAGGCCTGTGTCCCTGCACCGGGAACATTATAGGTTGATTGCGTAATGCAGAGGATTGGATATCGAAGGGTAATCGGCCGTTCGAGACATTTTGAATCTCATATTTTACTTGCGACCAGCTCCTGGTTCGCACGCTTTTTACAGATTGACAAATCGTCTAGATTTCTTAGTTGGATGCATTCTTTAAATGGTGGTGGAAACCGCATCGAAATCCGTTGCGTAGTTTAGAAGAACAACACTGTGCCAGATACAGACTCGAAAAGCGACTTTAATGTATAATATGTACCTATTAGCTTCTGCCGCGACTTCGTCCGCGTGAAATTTCACCCTCCCCCCATTCACCCTCTTAGGGGTGGAACTTCAAAAAACCCTTTCTTAGTGGATACTTCCTCTTCACAAAGAACACACCCACCACATTTCATGTCTCTAGGACCAGCGGTTTAGGCTGTGCGTTGATATATCAGTCAGTCAGGACATTGAATTTTATACGTTCGTATAGGATATATGTAGATAGAAGAGTAATTAATTTTCTAAATCTTTTAGATTACGATGCGTCACCAGCCACACACGTGTAAGAATGCAATATTTCATTCAATCACTACGTAGCGATGACATTTATTGATTAGCGATATCGATATCTTGCCAAGTTATTTATGAAATTTCTAGCCAGACAAGGCACACGGTACAACAGTGCAATGACCGATGAAAGAACTGTAAAGTTGTATCATTCGTCGACTTCCAGTCTAATCGAATGCAGCTGAATACCAGTACTTTACATGGAGCGACTGTCTATCTGACCTCCACAACCTAGCTATTGGTAACACGATACGCCTAGGTAAGACTGGTTTTCAGGCTGTCATCATATCAAAACTACTTGACGATTACAGGAGCACGATCTATTCTGTAAAAATCTTACCGTGAAAACTTAGGTGAAGTGAGCTGTCATTCCACCATGCTTGGAATTGACACTATTGACAGCTCACTTCACTTATGTTTTCACGTTGAGATTTTTACCGGCAAGAGTATACCTACTCCTGCCGGTGCATTCTGTCTGTGTGAACTACGTAGTATACTGCGTAGGAAACTACGTAAGTAGTTCCTACGTAGTTCGTATTTCATTCCGGCTCTACGTAGAGCTGTGTGTGACGTGCATGCGATCAATTCCAGCCGGCTACTCTGAGTCACCCGCTTTGCAAGGAAACTGTAATACGTTAGAAATTTTAGATTTTCTATGAGTATAAAGTATCTGAAGACCAATTTCCGTAATTATATAAAAAACTGGCACTCTGGGAGTGCCGACAGAAGTGAAAACTTGAACAATTACATGTGTATTTTTTGAATCGTCATATTTTAAACAGAATACTTTGCCATCACGCACTGACATATCGGAAGCGGTGTCGGTTACGGTAACAGTGGCACGAATTCAATGGTTTTATGATATCCCATCTCGAGAAATGCCCAACGTGCCTAAAGAAGTTTTCATTTCAAAAATGTTTAAAATCTAGTCGTAATCGCGACATTCAATGTCAAATAATATATTAGAGGTTTTTTTGACAGATTTATTAATATCAGTAGGTATATTAGAATACGAAAGTTCTTAAAAACACTGGAATTGCTCTTCTTGTTTCTTAGCTACGATGGATGGATGGTGGAAAGACTGGAGGCTAGCAAGCACGTGAGTACTGAGATGACGGCTAATAGAGATGTATGGATGAAGACCACTTGTACCTTAGGATAAGGGCAGGAGATTGACGATCATCATCATCATTACAGCCGAAAGACGTCCACTGCTGGACATAGGCCTCCCCCAAGCACCTCCACTTCAACCGGTTCTGTGCTTCTCGCATCCAACTGGTTCCTGCGGCTTTCACAAGGTCGTCGGTCCACCTTGTGGGACACCTTCCAACGCTACGTCTTCCGGAGAATGACGATGCTGAAATGTTATTTCTCGCAAGGTTTGCAAAAAATAGATAGCTACAGCGAAAGTATAGTGGGATAGTTTTCTGACAAAGATGTGAAGAGTGGTCTACGTTAGAATAATGTTCTCAAATATGTGTTTCTCAAAGGGAGTCTGCTCATAGGGTCAGTTAATATCCCTTTAACAATGGTACCCAGTAACTGGGTTGTGGAGGACAGATAGGCAGTCGCTCCATGTAAAATATTAGTATTCACCTGCATCCGAAACAGGCCCCAACACAGTTGGGAAAAGGCTTGAGAGATGATGATGAACAACATCGTGATTGTGGCTATCGTTACTTGGACCACTTTCAGTTGGACGATTTAGCTCTGCACGATCTAAAATGCAGTTATGTTTGATAGGGCTCCCAGAAATCAGAAAGTATGTTTACTTACAAGTATTATTTTTAGGGGCATGTTTGGCGTGGCGTGGCTATAATGCTTCTATCATAATCTCTAAGTATCACGTTTTACATTGAGCTCTGTAAAAAGCTTCTAACGTTCATTTAACAATAGCTAAATTGGATTCAATGTGAACTTTTTATGGTTGCAAATGTCGTTCACCCCTGAGAGTTGAGCCCCTGATTGTTATGCAGGAAGTTTTGGTGAAGGGTTAAGATATTTATTATACGCTGTGGGGTCATGCTTAGGGTCATGCGCGTCTCTCCCTCAAACCTGTCTTTTTCAATAAAAAGAGAGAATAAACAAAAGTTTATTGACTCTATCTATAATTTATGTGACTGTGATTCTGGTAGGTATTTTATTATCGGTTACTCGTTTCATCTTTTATAATGCATACTGATTCTTTAACATGAAAAAACTGAATGACTTTATGCAAAAACGAGAGTTACCCATCTTTCTCTACCAACATTCTCAATATCCGATCCTCGACGCAGTACTACGTCACCTCAACCGACCAATCAGGAGCCGAGGCCTGTATCGCGCAATTGAAGTTTTCACCCCTGCTAGCATATATACAAAACGCTTGGTACTGCAGTCGGGGAGTCCACTGCTACACGGGAAACCGGTAGTGGCGGAGGGCCGGTCTAAGCCTCCGCCATCTGAATATGTCGTCTGTATTTGATGTCATATATGGGTTTAATATAAAATGTTTAAAATGTTTAAGAATAATGTTCAATCATTCTGTTCAATGAAAAACGAGAGTCCTTCTCACATACACCGAAGTAGCGCCTTTGACTCCCTTTTTGTTCACTTTTCATATTCATTTTACAATCGGAAGATGGTTGGAAATGTTTTTTGGTCGTGGCCGTTGTGCTTACTTAAGAATGGTTGAAGGATATAGGCGCCATCTAATTAAAAATGTCAAATAGCTCATAAAAGTTTTTTTCTTGTAAATTAGAACAATATTTAATGAATGAACTCTACATACAGATTCTAATAAGTGTTCTCTAATTCGAATGACTTGACTCTACATTGAAAATCGTATTCTTTTATTATACTTAATGTAGATAGAGACGACTCATTTGTTTGTTTGTAATTCGACTCTACAAAAAACCACAGTTGATAATGTTTTAATACGTGGATACCAGATTTTAGGATAATTAAATGAATGTTTTTAATGTAATGCCTTTGTTATTTTTGCAGGCATTGAAACTGCACGTCAAGCTGTCAAAGGAGTGCAATGGCCGGGAGTAACCTTGTATCAATGACCTGTTATTGCGCTAAATGGGTGTTTCCTTTGACATCTATAAATACTTACTTACGTTGCATTTTTTGTTTCTTTTTAATAATTGAAGTAGATTAAGGATACAATAAGTAGTACGATTGATAATAAAAACCTAATGTCTTTTAAAGCGTAATTTGACATAATGCGAAAGATGTGACTTTCTTTCACTTTATTGGTATAGTTGAAATACTTATTGGATTTTTATAAGAATAATAAAAAAACGAATTGGATTTGTTGCTTTTTGCATTAGTTTTTTTAAAAAACAAAACAAAAACACCAGTACCCACTTCGAAAAACTTATCAAAAATACAAAAAGAGGTTTACATGTAATTTTCAAGATATTTACATCTGAAAAATACAATAAAAGCATCATAAAAGGAAGTCAAATCAGCTACTAGCGTGTGGATGAGACCTAGTCTCTCTTTATCATTTTTCTTGACATATTTGACATTATATTTTACCATTATATGATTGCTTATACGCTTCAACATATCTGATGACAAGGAGTTAGACCGGTTCCTTGTCAGCACCGGCTTACGTAGTAGCTACGGACCTCCCGATAACGAAAGGCATAATACTGTTAGCGTTCTTACTGGCGTGAAAACTTTGCTTGCGAGTTGTAGGATTTCATGTTCGATATTTTTTTTCGTGAAAACTACTGTACAAAACACTATAGTTGTTGTAAGAAATATATGTAAATAATGATAACGTTTCTTGTGGTATTTTTTATTTTTAAATAGAGTTTGTAGTTATTGTTTTAGTGAAGGTTTCAATTCTTCCGGCTGCGTTTATGAGAATCCTATAAGAGTGAAAAGGACAAAATATTCTCGTTCACCTGATTCCAATTGGTTGCGTAAGCTCATCTGTTTGCCTTTTTGGCTCTACCCATCTCTACCAAGTGACGTCAATCCATCAGAGAGAGACAGCGATATTTAACGTTGAAAGTTAAAAAGAGATAAACATGTTCACTTCACAGAGCATACGTAACCTTGTTCACTTATTACCACCTGAACATGACGTTTACGAGTCTATGTTAATTTTATTGAAGAAAAATATAAATATACGATAACTCTAAATCTTAGATACCGATAGCTAATTAATCACAATTATTTCTTAATCTTTTAAAGAAAATTGTAGAGAAATCTTTTATATTATGTTGCTATTCTGAATAATTATAAATTATTCATCACTTTTACATTATTATAAATCTGAAATTAAACTTGTCATTATATTTACCTTCTATATAAAATATATTTATTATATTATTTATAGATAATAATCGATAACTTATTTTCCGGTTACATTTTGTGGGTAAACAAAATTCCCGCTGGCAACCCTGGCAGAATGCCTAGATGTCTTTCACTCGTAATTTACAAAGAAAAAGATATTTTATTTAATGGCGTCGCAATTTCCGTTCGCTACCTCAAGTTAATTCCCATAATCAATCGTGCTATTCATCCTGTAGACGTTTAATTCAGTGTTTAAAAACTTCATTGTTGCCATTAAATGTGAGTATTGATTGTTGCAATAATAAAATTAAAAAGTCATCGCCATAGCATAGAAACACCGCATTACGAATTTGGTTTAGTGTTGCAAGAATTTTTGACAAACATTTTTTGATTGACGTTTATATTCTGTTTATTATTTATTCGAAATCATGTTTATATCGTTTATTTGCTATAAAATGGCTGTAGCCTCAATGTATGAAAGGATCCATAACCGCACGACCTACCTGTCGACATACCTTCCATAGATTTCACGTAGTTAATGTAATATAGTTACAATTTCGCTGTATGTCCACCAATAGTTTACTGAACTCTTCACGACCGGTTTACTATGATATTAGCACAGGAACTGCTTTGGTAAACACTATATCTAACTACTTTCACTGTCAAATACTTTCTATCTAGTAGAAACTTTATATACCTACTTGCAATTTGCATATGTCTAGAGATACAACAATCCTCAGGGTGATATAAATTGATTCAGTATTTCAATCCAGCGCTGGGTTAGCTTCGGGTCTATTTCAGTTCAGCGCTAGATACTGGATGATTATCGTGTCAAACTCAACTCAAAGCATTTATTTGAAATAAACCAATTATGGTCACTTTTGAATTTTATTGTCAAGGGGTCGGTCAGTCAGAAATATGAAGCTAGTTACTCATTCCAAACCGTAGTAGGTATCTATGGAGAATAACTGGCAAGAAACTCCGCATACACTATAAATTCCAGGGAAGAAACTCCTTGTAGCTCAAAATATGGTTACAAAATATTGAGATAAAATCAAATACCAAATTAAATTAAAATAAGCCGTGGCAGCTAAGAGATGACCAGTCCCTATTGATATTTGACAGTCATTATAGGTAGTCAGAAGCCCGAAAGTCTTACAAATAGTCATACCAAGGGGTATCATGTTACACAGTAACTGGGATGTGAAGGTCAGATAGGCAGCCGCTCCATGTAAATACAGGTATTCTGCTGCATCTGGTTAGACTGTTAGCCGACCCTAACATAGTTGGGAAAAGGCTAGGCAGATGATGATGATGAACTAGGAATTCTTGGACTTTTGGGTAGGCCACATAATTTACTCAAACTGCCAGACCATGATTGAGGCATTGACTGCCAACGTGGTCAACAGTGACTGTGAACAATAGATTTTCTATTGTGTCTGTTGTCTGGCAGTCAACATGTAAATGTAATATACATATGTAATAATAATATTTATTCCTCAATGTTCAGGATTGCACCTACCACTGTTTGTCTCTGCATCACCCTAAGGTTGACTGGTAGAAAATGCCTATGGCATTAAGTCCGCCTCTGTACATTTGTGCTTAAAGTATTAAATAAATAAATAAATGAGAAAAAAAAAAGTTTAGTCTGTGTACTGGTCTAGTACTAGAAAAGTGACCCTGTGATACCCTAGGGAGGGGAAGAGAAAGAAAGAAAAACCATTGAAAAGATGATAGGATGACTTGGTGAGGATGGTTGGAATAACATGGACTAGACTGGCAAAGTGGTCGCTCACAATAGGCCTTATTAGAAGGCTGAAAGTCACCCAAAGGGCAATGGAGAGGGCTATGCTTGGAGTTTCCCTGCGTAATCGAATCAGGAATGAAGACAGATAACCGACATAGCCCGAAGAATTGCCAAACTTAAGTGGCAGTGGGCAGGGCTTATTGCTCGCAGAACAGATGGCCGATGAGGCCGATAGGTTCTGGAGTGGCGACCGCGCACTGGAAGACGTAGCGTTGGAAGGCTTCCCTTAAGGTGGACCTATGACCTTATGAAGGCCGCAGGAACTCGTTGGATGCGAGAAGCACAAATCCGGTCGAAGTGGAGGTGCTTGGGGGATGCCTATGTCCAGCAGTGGACGTCTTTCGGCTGAAATGATGATGATGAGACTGGCAAAGAAATAAAACAAAGTTTAAATTACATATTAAATTTCAGATCTAGTTCATCATGTCTGATGAGGAGGAGGTCACTGTTGAGACTTCCGATGGACAGATCCTGTCTGCGGAGTATAAAGACGGTAAGCATTGAAGCTCATGGCACTTTTTAGCTTACTTACAATTGCTTGCATTTGCAAACAAAAGGGGGTTTATTCATAAATGTGGCTTAAAGTTAAGTAATGATTAGCAACTGTTTAACTGTACATTTTTTATGTTAAACATCTCACAACAACTTTAAGCAATGTTTATAAATAAACCCCAAGATTTTTTATTGTATACAGGCTGTCCCATAGTTGAAGTTTAGTAAGAAACCGATGGATATTCTCGAAGAAAATTTAATGGAGATTAATTCTGTACTTTTCAAAAATTTATTTAATGCACTAGAAACGAAAAAAACATCAAAATATTAAAAAAAAAAATCCTGCCTGTCAAGTGTGAAACCTGAAAATATTGTAGCTTGCGAAAAAATCAATTAATTGAGTAAATTTTTTTTTTTATAGGTTTGTTTCACCCATAGGAGGAACTCTTTTGGAAATGACTCTTTTATTCAAAGTAGTGTTTTTTATACTATCAAAATTTTTTTTAATTTCAAAAAATTGTTTTCAGGACAACTTCAAATAGTGGAAGTGACTCCGTTTGAGAAGGAACAGGTAAGATTAAAACATTAATTTTACCAGTAAAAACCTATGGTTGTAGAGCATACAGGAGGGGCTCGTGGCGAAGTAATAACAGCCGCACGGGTCGATCGATAAGTTTAAGCTACGCTTGCCGCGGTCGGTCGTGGATGGGTGCCCATCTTTATATACTGAGACCTCCCGGGGGCACAGATTACTAACAGATAAATCACTCCATGTACTTACGCGCGCTAACTAGGTACCTACTGGCCGCCGCCGGTTCTAGCGCGGACCATTTCTCAGTGGGTCATGCATGGGGTATCATGCTATGGACACCAGGAACATATCCTAGGTCTGAGAACTCTCTGTCTACGGACTGAGGCGAGGGCAGAAATATTACATTGCCAACATAAAAAAAATTATGAAGGACCCACAAAATTAGGTCATTAATAATACTAATTTTCAAGTTGTAACACAGGCTCATTGTATGTGACTAGTTTTTTTTTTCTTCTAATTAGTAGTGTAGTTAGAAATGTTCTAGCGAAATATAAATACGGTATCTAGTACCTAGATAAATATTTTATCAATGACTGATTGAAGTTACGCAGTTTTTTAATTTGTCCAAAGTAGCTAAATGTTGTCTAAAGTTAAATTAGACCAAAAATATAGTACCCGTAAGACGGGGTGAATAGGGATTAGGGATGCAGGGGTGAATCGGGACGAAACTTTAAAATGGATTTTAACGTTGATGTAATAAAGTTTATTGCCAACAATGACATAATTCGTAATCGTTAATTATAATATAATAAACACATTAGTCTTTTTTTGCAAAAAAAAAAAAACCAATTATTTCAATGTTAAAATCCATTTTAAAGTTTCGATTCAATTCACCCCTGCATCCCTATTCACCCCGTTTTACGATAGTTATTTTGGGTGCGTTCCGAGTTAGGAATGTAATCGATTTGAGCGTGTAACCCGTGCCGAATTAGCGTTTAATACGATACCCCTTAGTAAGACTGGTTGTCAGACTTTCGGACTTCTGACTACCCGTAACGACTGTCAAAGATCCACGAATAAGAGCCGGGACCAACGGCTTAACGTGCTTTCCGAGGCACGGAGGGGTCTCGGTATGTAAAGATAGTCACCCGTCCACACACCAACCGCGGCAAGCGTAGCTTAACCTGATCGATCGACCCGTGCGGCTGTTTTTATTTAGCCACGGGCCCCTCGTCTTATTGTAAATGTCAGAATGTTTAATAATATAAACATAAACCATATTATACTAATCTAGAATTTTCTGCTCTCCAGCAAGATACCCACAGCCTTCCGGACCTGGGCGAGGGAGATGACCAGGAGGCGAAATACATGCAAGTACTGGACACCGGCAAGGGATTGGTGCAGTTGGACTTACTGAACTTGACGCTTGTCAGGTATGTAGGTCTTCGATATCGGAAAACATATTAGGAACTCAAATGGAGTCGGGCAGGACACCTGGCAAGGCGCAGTGATGACAGGCGGAGTAAAGCTATGACAGAGTGGCGTCCAAGGACTGGAAGACGAGGTGAACCCAGGATCTCTTGCTCAACAGTAGTGTTTGCTACCACTAGACCAAAGAAGTAGACACGTAGGTAGTCAACAAAAGAGTAGTATGCAGGATCGTCAGATATATGTAGTTGAAGTTTAGTAAGAAACCGAATAAGATGATGTTGTCGACTGATAATTATTTTGATGACCTGTTTGTTTTCTATTAATAAAATTAAATTTTATTCGAGAACATCCATCGGTTTCTTACTAAACTTCTATATCCGACGATCCTGCATACTTATCTATAGGGTGACTGGTAATTAGTGACCGATACCTAAACACGTGATTGTACTCATGATAACAAACAACTTTTACTATGGGACCAAACCTGAACTCGCGAAAAAAAAAATCTGCTGTTCAGTACATTTTGACCAGTTAGGCGAACATAAACGACTAAACGGCAGATTTTTTTTCGCAATTTCATGTTTGGTCCCATAGTAAAAGTTGTTTGTTATCATGAGTACAATCACGTGTTTAAGTATCGGTCACTAATTACCAGTCACCCTATATTTAGTTGGCTGTGCTTGAGTAAAACTATAATTATGTTCATTTGCAGATGTCAAGATGGAGAGGAGTCATACCAGCTGGTGGCTAATGCTGGCACGTCTGATGGTGAAATGTCCTCAGATGCCACCGTCACGTGTGTGCTACAGAGTAGCGATAATGAAGGTATGATACTTTATAATATACCTGCCTGGAAAGTATCTTAGAACTTAAAAAAAAAAACCGGCCACGTGCGAGTCGGACTTGCACACGAACGGTTCTGTACCACCATACAATATTTAACACTAGATATATAAAAAATGGCGTTTTTCGTATGGGAGCCCACCTTAAATATTTATTTTATTCTGTTTTTAGTATTTGTTGTTATAGCGGCAACAGAAATACATCATAAAAAAAAAAAACCCACACTTTGCCCGACCCGAGAATCGAACCCAGTAATATTCTTCATAATATTTCAGACCCAGACAATCAAGATTCCTACGTGATGGTGGAGAATGAGAACGGACAGAATTCTCTAGTTATACTGAAGTCTGCGTTACAACAGGCAACCACTGTGCAGAAGAAAGTTGAAGTCAAGGTACGTCCATAGCATGTTTATGTCCACTAAAGAACATCATCATCTGCCTAGCCTTTTCCCAACTATGTTGGGGTCGGCTTCCAGTCTAACCGGATGCAGCTGAATACCAGTATTTTACATGGAGCGACTGCCTATCTGACCTTCACAACCCATGTTACTGGGTAATATGATACTCCTTGGTAAGACTGGTTGTCAGACTTTCGGGCTTCTGGCGACCCGTAACGACTGCTAAAGATCCACGAATGACAGCCGGGACCAACGGCTTAACGTGCTTTCCGAGGCACGGAGGGGTCTTGATATGTAAAGATCGCCCATCCACGAACCAATCGCGGCAAGCGTAGCTTAACCTGTTCGATCGATCCGCGTGGCTGTTATTACTTAGCCACAAGCCCCTCTAAAGAACATGTTACTTTTTATAACCGCTACAGGTAATGGTCAGAGGGAGCGTTGTTAGCACAAAGTATACATTGTAATATTTATGTTATATCTTTTGGTTACAGAAAAGTTTGTCACCGACAGAAATATTAGAAAAAGCGAAATCTCTACAAAAAGCTAAGTAAGTTACATTGATTTATTTATTTAAACTTTTCGCACAAAAATGGTACAAAGGCGGACTTAATCATTACATTCTGTTTTTAACCGACGAAAAAACGGAGGAGGTTATCAATTCGACGCGTATATATATTTTTTTATTTTTTTTTTACCCGACTGCGCCAGAAGGAGGATTATGTTTTTCGAGAGTATGTATGTATGGTAATTGAATTTGAAGATATATAAAAGTGGTATGGATCCGGCCTGCTTCCAACTTTTATTTAATTTAAAATGGGCTTGTTTTTAGCTTTTCAGTTTTTTTTACAGTGTATTTTACCGCAGTCGGGTTTTTTAATTCTTTTAATTACTTTTTTTTTTAAGTAATTGTTGATGATTCTGATGATTATAATTCTGTATACGTTCAACGTGCTTTGAAGTGTAATATTTCTTTCTACCTTGCGTCCATTGTTGATGATTGTGCGTTCTTGCAATCGTGACTATCTTCACTCCGTCATTCAAAAACCTAACTGTCAAGCCACGTATTCACTGAGCAACAATGTTTCGGATACACAGTTTCTGAAACATCACGTAAATGTTTCCAGGAACAATGTTTCGGAAACTCTGCCGTCCACACAATCATTCTTTTTGATATTATTTTTGTAGCCCTTTGTCGAGTAATCCCATAATATTCGTTTTTTCTCAAACAGTTCTATCAATTTAAAGACAGTTTCATCGTCCCACACTACAGCCATGTTTATAAACAAATGTTTAGACGCGTCCACACTCGCATGCACCTGTTGCGCAACTGATTTGTTTCTGTGTTCTCCGCCGCAAGTGGGGAGCACCGAAACATACCGATAAACACGTAGTGTTTACAGAAACAAAATTATATGTTTCTGAAACAAAATTATTTGTTTCAGAAACACGTAGATTTTGCTTCTGAAACAGAGTTTATAAACAATTGTTGCTCAGTGAATACGTGGCTTTATTCTCCTTTTTAAATACCTTCCACGTTATCCCAAGCATACGTCATCTGTCTCACGCCTTAGCATTCAGCTCTTTCACATAATAATGCATTCACGTGCATTCAACAGCGTTCCATTCCTACATTTATTATCATGTTTCGATATCTAAACCCACCACATCTGCATAGTTACGCTAGCTAATTTCATTTGACCCTGTATGCGCTTACCAGCAAGTGACTGGGCAGTCATTTTACTCGTCGCACTCGCACACTTGCTCATAGCCCAGCGACAAAACTATCCGAACTACACACTTGCTGCTCGTAGCTCGCCAACTCGTTTCTAGTTGCTAGCTCTACTCCCTTCGCGATACTCGACGGTGGTGGGAGTGTGGGACAGATGACTTAGACTTGACACATATTTCTATTTTATCTTTCAGTCTTACCACTAGAGGTATGAGGAAAAAAGGGAGGATCCTCCGACCAGACGGGTGTCGTGTCTGGCGGGCTATTGCCCGATGATTCATGTCGGGCTGTTGTAAATATGCAAATTACGCGGTAAACTTTGCTTGCGAGATGCAGGATTTTGCGTGACGTCAGTATGACCCGTTCTTTGCATGTGGCGTTGTAGATACCGCTACAACACCGTATATCTTTTTCCAGAGCGCTCCTTTCATCCTCGTCCCGCGGGCGCGGCCGCGGTCGGAAACGTAAGAGCGACCTGCCCCCCCCACACGAGCTGCTCGCCTCACCGAACTTTAAGCTGTATCTGTACAACTGCAAGCTGTGCAGCTTCAAATGTAACGCTGTTAAGGAGATGTCGGCTCACAAGGTGACTATATCTCTATACAGATATATAAAATTTAAGAGTATGTTCGTAATGTCAAAATAACAGCTTTTTACTAAATACATATGAAAGTATATTACGGTAGTTATAAGAAAAAAAAATCAATTAAAAAAAAACATTTTGGTCGACGCAACATAATATACAGGGTCCCATCATTAAAATAGATGGACAAATTTTAACACAGCGCTCTGTACGTCTAACCAAAGATATCCAAGCAAAAAAAAACACTGGCTAAAGTGATTTTATTTTGACCTAAAATAATAAATTGCCGGCACATTATTGTATTTTCGGTAGCTGATTATTTTTCTTGTAAGTATCTAATGCGTTTTTCTTATATATTTTTTTGCCATCGTGTATCGTCCTTTTTTTTGGTGGTCTGAATTGTTTCTAAAAATTTTTCATTGTAAGAAATAATAGCCAGTAAGGAGTGTAATACAAATGTCCGACCCGCCAGGCGCGCGAGCACGGCGCGGGCGCGGGGCGCGGCGCGCGGCGCGGCGCGGCCGTGACGCTGCAGTGCGCGCGCTGTCCCTTCCGCGCCGCCACGCACACGCAGGTCAGCACTCTACTAGTGGCTTACTGTCTCACGGCACGGCAGACCTCCACAAGAATCGCTAATTATTTTTAACATATTTTACTCTTAAATTATTAATTTTTAGCCCTTAATCTCCCACAACTGGTATATATCTATAATAGGTATATTATCTGTGACCTCTGACCTAGACTAGAGTCAAGAGCAAACCCATTTCTAATAAAAAAAAGCTGGGCAAAGGCCTCTCTACTAAATTAAAATAAATCGTAATAAGTACTGTAAATATAATAATTGACGACATGTCTTATTTATGAGTAGATAAATGAATACCAAAATAACTGTAAAAAATAGCATACACACTTATAAATACTAAGGACCGGTACTAGGCTGAAAAAATTGTACTTTGGTTTAAATTTAATAAAATAATCACGAAAAACCACTAGAAAAGTGAAATTGCCAGCCCGCGCGGGATGAAATGAAAGCTCTTAATTTAATATTATCATAGCCCATTATGATATTTTATACCCAAGTAACTTACAACTGAAGGGATCAGGGGAAGAACAACTTTTGTCACATTTTTTATTTTTTTCAACTGGTAATGCAGTCTGAATGGTTATGACCTGTCACTATGTTTTGTCAAAAACAACAGGGCAATAACATCCATAGTCTCCGAGCTTTCATGCTTTTAAAATATCGATACAGGGAAAAAACATACAATGTCCGGACCGTTCAGCCCTCCCCCTATACCACATACATAACTATTACAGTTAAAGTGCCTTGAGTATACATAATACATACATACATAATCAGCCTATAATGTTCCCACTGCTGGGACACAGGCCTCCTCTCAGTGAGAGGGAGTGGGCCGTAATCCACCACGCGGGCCCAGTGCGGGTTGGCAGATGTCACATGTCTTCGAATTTTTGGTTCTAGGACATGCCGGTTTCCTCACGATGTTTTCCTTCACCGTTTTGAGAGCAGTGGTGATGAAATAATTTACACAAAGTAATGCGCCTGTCTGGATTCGAACCTACGACCTACAACTCGTAAGTCGCGGCCGGCCTTGAGTATAAATGACACTATTTTATTAAGATCTTATCTTTTAACTAGTAATATCTCAGTTTGTTCATTAGGTGACAAAAGTGGTTCTTCCCCTGATCCCTTCAACTGTAATATGAACACAATAAATATTTGTCGTATTTGGTTTCAGCTAATGAAGCATGTCCAAGAAAAACATTTGGATGGCGCAGCCAGCAGTAAGTCAGATTGTATGTATACTGTATACTCATTGTCGTTAGCGGGACTTACATACGTCAATCAATCAAAATAATATGTGTGTAAATAACAACTAATACCTAAGGGGCACAGAATTCCCAAATTAGGTTTTAATATGAATATTATAAAGAGAAATTATTTAAAATTTAATAATTTATATTAAATATTTTAATAATTATTTAATTATTAAAAGAACATTTTTCCATATCCTACGATAGTCCTACACCAACCGGGGATTATCCTTGGGTGCACTTGCATAGTGCATACAGGGATAATCGTCGGATGGTGCCGCATTTCATTAAAATTTCCTAATTCAAGCTCGAGCGTCTCGGGAACTAAAATGGACACATTGTTGCAAATGGCCGTTGTGTTGTTTTGGTACGTCTCTGATGATTTAGGTCTAAATCGTGGACTAAGAATTATTTTGTGTTTACTAAGCGATATTTAGAACATTTTTATCATGAGAGTATGTGCAATTTGTAAAATTCACTATCAAACATATTAGTTCCATTGACGCTCACGTTGCTATCAGCGCCAAAATGGCGAACATTTTCGTTTTGTCATCTATATTATGAAGTCCAGCGTACTTGTTTTTTTACTGATCAGTGCCAAATGACTGACACTGAATATTCTTGTGTAATTAATGCTTTGGGGGTGGGTACCCCCAAAGCATTAATTACACAAGAATTAAAACACAAGTTTGGGGTAGGGTGTTTCATAGTCGAATCAGTCAGAAATGATGCAAACTACACGTCCTTAACAGATCTAGTTCGACTTTTCCTGTAACCCTGTATATTAAACACATACAGGGTCAAATTAAATCAGCTAGCGAAACTCCGCCTGGCTGTTTGACCATTTAACAACCACTAAACACAATCGTTTCTCGCCAACAGACACAGTACACCTAGACACGGAGGAAGTGGAAGCAGCAGACGTGCTGGTCTGCGGCGCGTGCGGGTTCGAGTCCGGGTCGCGCTCGGTGTTCAGGAAGCATATAGAAGAGGAACACGGCGCTACTACGTGTTGAGGGTGAGTTGTTCCAAACAGCATCCAGAAAACATTAAAAATATATTTGTTTAGCTCAGACTAGGAATCATACATAAGTCATAACATCGGTCTCCGTGCCTCGGAAAGCACGTTAAGCTGTTGGTCCCGGCTGAAATTTGTAGATCTTTGACAGTCGTTACGCCTAGTTGGAAGCCCGAAAGTCTGACAACCAGTCTTACCAAGGGGTATCGTATTACCCAGTTACTGTGTTGTGGAGGTCAGATAGGTAGTCATTCCATGTAAAATAGTGGTATTCGCCTGCTTCTGGTTAGACTGGAAGCTGACCCCATAGTTGAGGAAAGGCTGGGCAGATTGATTGACTTGTAAATTAATTATAACATTGTGCACGCTATCATGTACACCAACCGTAAAACCGTATCGTACCGCGTGCGACGCGCGGCACTACACTACCACGTCGGGGGGCACACCGCGCCGCCATTACCCAATTGAAGATCGAAGATTTCTGCTCCATATTCTCCGACACAAGATGAAGATGATGTGGGACAGAAATCTAATATAAATAATAATCTAAAAATATGTTTTTGTTTGTTTCAGAAAGCGGTCGATGTGTTCAGAGTCAAAATCATTTTAGTGACAGCTAGTTCGGTTTGTTGTATAAAGATTTATTTCTGTCCTAATAGAAAGCGATTGTCGCGAGAATTTGTCACTCATTCATATATTTTATTTCACATGGGCACTTATGAAGTCAGAAGCTAAGTGCACACTGGTGCGTACAGGTGGTTCCAATTAGTCGTTTCCTATGGAGCAGAGCCGGCAAGAATACTCTACGTTTATACGGTTTCTCTTTCAAAAAATAACCTTTATGCTTTTACAATGTTTTCAAATTATAGTGTTAATAGGTATGGGAGGGCAGTGTAGGCCTTTTAACAAGTACCAGATGGACAATTCTCGTAGTTTAAAACGTTCAAAATCTAGTCGCAGTCTCATCTCAGCGATTGTTTGTCGCTGAGATGAGACTGGACTGCGACTAGATTGCTCAGTAGTCGCTGTGCATGCGGTCCTAGGTTCGATTCCCTGGTCGGGCAAAGAGCGGGGCGGAAGTTCAAATTGAGTTTTTTTACCGTGCTCATGCTACTCGTCTTCACTCACACATTCATAGCGTGATTGTACAGTACCCACAAGTAAAGCACGTTTCGCTTCGTGAGGTAAAAATACTGTACATAATTTAGTAGGTACTTGCAGTTATTTGTACATAAACATTATCGTTGTTGTTCCTATCATGTTTAGTTATAAATATGTTATACTACTTTGTTTATGTTATTACTGTAAGGGCTGATTTTTCAATCGTCTGATAACTTTATTCGAGGAGTAATTTTGAAATTTTTGACAGTTATTTCCATACAAATACCAATCAGAATCGATGGAAAAATCAGCCCTCGGTTGACAAGAATATTATTTTTTCAATAAACGATTTGAATAAATATTAATCCTCGTTTTATTTTGAAGCATATAATGAGGGCTGGCTAAAGGGGCCCGTGGCTAAATAATAACAGCCGCACAGGTCGATCGATCAGGTTAAGCTACGCTTGCCGCGGTTGGTCTGTGGATGGGTGACCATCTTTACATACCGAGACCCCTCCGTGCCTCGGAAAGCACGTTAAGCCGTTGGTCCCGGCTGTCATTCGTGGATCTTTGGCAGTCGTTACGGGTCGTCAGAAGCCCGAAAGTCTGACAACCAGTCTTACCAAGGGGTATCGTATTACCCAGTAACTGGGTTGTGGAGGTCCGATAGGCAGTCGCTCCATGTAAAATACTGGTATTTAGCTGCATCCGGTTAGACTGGAAGCCGACCCCAACATAGTTGGGAAAAGGCTAGGCAGATTTATTTATTTATTTTTATTTTATTTGAAAGGTACACCAACGACTTATTCACTAGAAACATTTACATAATAAAGAATAACATACGCATTAGGTTATGGTAAATTAGTCACTTATAGGCGTACACAGCACTTACATAAAGAATTGCTTCTTAATTATACGTTTTAACAGGATTTTTTACTCGTAGTGAGAATAGAAAAATTAGTTTGAAATAAGAACAAAACATTAACTAATAAAATAGTAACAATGGATTAAGTGAAAAACAAAACTATATCGATATTATTTTTTTTTTTTTTTTTTTTTTTTTTAAATGGTAATTAATTTTATTTACAAATCAAAATATTTACAATATTTAAAAGCTGTCTTAAAATAATAATATGTACAAGTATATAAAAAGGGAGGGGAAATAATCAAAGGGCATCAAAAAATCGATATTATTAGAATAAAAAACTTAATATAAAAAAATACCATTAGAATCAATATTAAAATTAAAACATTAAGATTAAAATTAAAAAAATTAAAAATAAACAGTAGAATTGATGAATTGAAAATTGAAACAGTAAAATTGATTGAAGGTTGGTAGCACTGATAGCGCGATGAAGATTGCGCGTACGCAGGACTTTCACTTGCAAACTGCAGAATTCTGTGCACTCGCGGGCTATTCAATGATGATAGGGCACTTTTACCTATTTTTTCACTGTTAATTATTGCTGTAATTTCACTTCGAGGGGGACCGAAAACAGTTATTTGTAGGATAATAATGTACTAGACTTGTGTTTAGCAAAAAAGTAAAAGTAATAACATCTGATAAGTTAATTTTCGTAATATAATTACTGAGGGCACGACTTAGCGGTTTCTGAGCGCGTTCCGTTTTTTTGAAAGATGATGATAATAATGAGATGATAATGAGGGCTGGCTGAGACCTGGCGGTTATATGTATACAGGTCGCAGGGGCGCGCAACACCTGTTACCACGGATTCAGTAAATTATTCTGAACGCCCCTGCTTCGAAATTTTTCGTCGGTTCTTAAAAAAAAATTTGCTTTTCCATATTGACCGCGTACGCTAGCGTAGCGCACTTACCAATGAAATAAAAGCATGCATCCTAGGATGCATAAACTTGGACTCTTGACTAAAACAAACATCCAGAAGTCCAAACTCAAGGTCTGTTAACGAACACCGGAGCGTAGCATAAGAGGCATTAAATTAACAGATTGTGTTCGGAAACACAATACTGCACTCCAAAACAAAGATAGCTGACATGGCTCAAAAGGCTGTCCAACTTAAATGGGACTGGGCAGGACATGTCTGCCGCATGCCGGACAAATTGTGGGCCCAAATAGCATAGAACTGGTGCTCTGAGACAGTGAGGCCGGGTCGCGGCAGACCACGTGGGAGATGGCGGGACGAGCTGGATAGGTTCCATCAAAACTGGTAGGAGGACGCGCGGGCTCGAGAAAGATGGAATGATTGTGAGAAGCCTTTGGCCAAGGAGTGCGACAGCGTAGGCTAGTTTAAATATAAGAAATAAAACAACAAAATGAAATCATATTTCAATTTATTCGAGATTACATAATTTAATAACGAAATCTTAGCGACTTGACGCCTTTCAAATCTAAATTATTTTATATTAACAAAAATCCTTTCGCAGTTATTTATCCTTTTACGCAACCACCTACACTTTGAAGATGTATTTTTTACAAAAAAAAAAAAGTATTCTGCATGCGTGATTTAGGTTCCAAGCATATAAACAAGTTTGTGTTTTTGGAACCTTTATAGTGGGTGTACAAAGTTCAGTGTGCGTTACAGTTTCAACCATTTTTATGACTGTTTGTCAACAATTTTGAAATCACCGTAATTTCATTAGTTTAAAAGTTTATATTCGTTTAAGTGGGAATGACATCAATTGGACACGAAGACTGAACGCTTGTTGACTTCAAAATTTTCTAAGACAAAATAATATTTTTGTACCCTTCATTAATTTGAGATCTTGCACATAATCTATAGGAAATAAACAGCTGATAAATAACTACAACTTTTTTTGAAACTCATGCAATTACACACAGGTTTATACAGGGTATAACAAGACCCATCACGAAGCCTTCATTCTGTACATCAAACTACATAATTAACTTGTTGCAAAAAAAAATTGTTGGAAAACGATTTTTATTTCTGGAGAGAAAATTCTCTGCTTGCGTAAGGTACTGCGCATCAAAGTAGAATCTTTGACCTTCAATATCTCCGTTACTAGAAGATTCCCTGGTATGGTCCAGTAGTGACTTTCGGCTTCGTTAAGGTTTTTTTTTTAAATTAAGCTTTTTTTTACAGTACCATTAGTTTCAAGGATCTAAAGGAAAGTAACTGCGTAGCCCTTGTACAGACGCTAGCACATCAAGCTAAACGAAACTGTCAAATTTTCCCATTCAACTTTGAACCTTATTATTTTGAGATAAAGTTGAAAATCTATTAAATAATTTTGACAGATTGTAGTAGCTTGATGTGCTGGCGACTGTACTTTTACAATCATTGGATTATTAGACATAGGTATTGTTGCGACGACCAGAAGACACGACCCACTGAACTAGTCCTTCACAGCAAACAAACCTGATTTTGCATTAGCCAAAATCATAGTGATCTTTATTCTCGTTACAATAAGGTTTTTGCTACTAACAAGTCTGTCAAAATCACCGCAGCGCGACCTACCGGATCCCATTGTGAATCCAAACTATCCAGGACCCACTCAAACACACAAAAAAAATTCAACAAAATCGGTCTGTGGAGGAGTTCAATGACATATACACGTATAGAAGAATTATATATGTTAAGATAGTTTAATTAACAGTCGTGTCATTCTGGTGTCTATTTTAATTTAATAAAGTATTCTAAATATGCCAAATATCAGCTTCCATAATCTACAGTCTCTTTGACAACCAAAATTAGTTTCATTTGACTTTAAACTTTAACGTCTTAAGAATAAAGTAGATTTTAGAAGTAATTAGATTTGCACTTTATATGAGCGTTCGATTTCGAGGAAGTATTACGTTGGCTTTTTTTTTTGATGAAAAAAAAAAGAAAACGCATGTGTATATAGTATTGTGTGAAAAATTGAGCTTAAATGTTTATATAAACTTTGTGGTATGTCAAGTCAAATGCAACCAAAATCAATGTTCACTTTTACATTAACCCAACAGTGAGGGTACTTCAAAATTCGGCGCAAACAACTACCATAATTAATAATATTTTGAAACTAATAAAAAAAAAAACCACAACATTTCATTAAGAAATCTTAGAAAAATCTAAAATTATATATTTTTTAGCTAATTTACAATGCCTTATCATGATGTTTTTTTTGCAAAATTATACTTTTTGATGTTTTTAATGCTGGAGGACTTTTTGTTACAGCCATGTAACATCACGCCCGTTGTCCATGAAGGGTAAGGCAGAGGTGTATCTATAGTACCTACTCCCACAGGTCACCCGTTATGTTTTTTCAAGTCCCAGTAATAGGGGGGCGAGCCTATTGCCTTCAATCGAGCACAAATCCAGACTCCGGGCTGCTACTGAGAAATTCCAGATGGAATAACCCAGAAACAATTTGCTCGACCTTAGAATCGGACCCAGGACCTCATGCTCGGCAGTAGCACTTGCAACCAATAGACTAACGAAGCAGCGAACCCCTTCCCTTTCGGCTTTTTTGTTGGACTATAAATAAAATGTAAAACTACGGCCCACTCCCTCTCACAGAGAGGAGGCTTGTGTCCCAGCAGTGGGAGCATTGTAGGCGTTTTATGCTCGAAGTCTATAGTATAATTTTGCATAAAAATCGTTAGGCCGCGGGCTGTAGTTTATCCCTTAATATTTACTAATTCACTACCTAAGCATTTTGTGGCCTGGCACAATTGATGGCCTTAAATCATAGACAAAACCAGGCAAACTTTTTTGAGAACGTTTTTGCTATTGAACATAGGAAAATGTCTTCAAAATTTAGGGCCAAACATACCAAACACAATTTCTAGCCTGACAAACTCTGCCAATATTTTGTGGCCTCACTATTATAGCTACAGTCCACGGCCTTTTATTTATTTAAGTTTATATTTAAAACTAATCATTGCGTTTGCGAATCACAATGAATTAATTAAACTATACAGGTACTTATCCCCGAGCGTGTTTACGCGTCATTCTTCAAATCCTTATTATATCATACTAGCATAGATAGCTATTCACAACCATTCGACAGTCAATCGTATCGAAAATGACACATTTCGATAACCAGATTCGCCTTGCCCTCGTCAGCAAACAGCTGTCGGAAGAATAGCGGTCGTCTATTTGGTTTAAACTGACAAAATTTTCGGGTTTTGTATTTGTGAACAGCGTTTAGAGGACTCCTACGATAATGTTGATCGATTTTTGATTCGGTACGGAAGCGTATCGAATGGTTTTGCATAGCTATGCTGGACTCGCAAATCGATTCGCCATGCATGTCTAGATGTAAGGTAAGTGATACAAGGAACTTTTAACGCCTGAGACATTGACAGAAGGTCGTTTTTGGTAAACGTTTGTGAAATTGCAACTTTCATTGTGTATTAACAAACCAAAATGACTTTGATCACACGCCACAGACAAAGAAAAAGTATTTTTTTTTTGCAGCACTGGTAGCATTACCACCAAAAAACGGGTTTTGACATAACAGATGAAATGACAGACAGAAATCTGTCATTTTGGCTATTTTTCCGCCGAAAACACCAGTTTCTATGGCGGCCATGCTACGCGTGCAGGTGTGAAGACTAAATACTGGCCATCATTTTGGAATTTTTATTCCAATATTGAAATAACGACCATTTAAAACAATCCTTTATACAAAAAAGCAGCACGACTCGATTTAGAAATTCAAGAATTGTATTTTGTCTGCTAGTATTCTGCTTTTTGTGTTACTAGATTAGGTCGAACCTGAGGAAGTTTCAGGGGGTATTTAGCCCACTGAACTGGACATAGAGCGGATCTTATAACCATTATAAGACCCGCTCTATGTCCAGTTCAGTGTAATGCCTTTTGTTATAGCACCGGTAAAAAAAATGGCATCTGGTGGAATAATAATTAATTTGCTAAAACGATTTTTTCGAATGACAGTTTCTAGCAACAAAAACCAATAATATTAACACACATATAATAAGGATTTCTACACGAAAGTTTTCAAATGATCACAATGTTTGAAATACTTGTTAATAAGCCAATCTTTAAGTTTAGAAATAAATGTAATTTGCACTTATATTGTATTATACTCATCATAAAAAAAACAACTTTCCCAGAAACTATTTTTTTCAATTTACCAAGCACATGACCACAATCACCCCAATAGAAACGCATGCGCAGTCCGTACGGTTGTTAAATAAATGAAAAAGAATAATGCATGGTAAAAGTGGAACAATTTTGTTTGTAAAAACTGATTAGTAACTAAAGTAAATCACATCATCATAATCAGCTTATAATGTTCCCACTGCTGGGACACAGGCCTCCTCTCTTCGAGAGGGAGTGGGCTATAATCTACCGCGCGGGCTTGAAGATGTCGCATGTCTTCGAATGTTTGGTTCTAGGACATGCCGGTTTCCTCACAATGTTTTCCTTTACCGTTTTGAGAGCAGTGGTGATGAAATAATTTACACAAAATAAAGCGCCTGTCTGAGTTCGAATCTACGACCTGCAACTCGTAAGTCGCGGCTGTTACCACTGGGCCACCACTGCTCTCTAAGGGATTAGTAACGAAATTAAATTACATCTAATGGTGATTATTCTTGTTAGGTACTCAATATTCTGGTAAATTAAAAAAAAAATCGTCTCTTTCGGCTTGTTTAATTTGATGGGTACAATCATGTGTTTATGTATCGGCCACTAATTACTAATCACCCTATATAATTATCAACCTTTATTTAGAAATCTAATATTTTTTATGAGATGGTCATTCAATAGGATAATTT
The DNA here is from genome assembly GCA_914767645.1 of Hydraecia micacea. Taxonomy (NCBI): domain Eukaryota; kingdom Metazoa; phylum Arthropoda; class Insecta; order Lepidoptera; family Noctuidae; genus Hydraecia; species Hydraecia micacea. The sequence goes on along the minus strand of OU611802.1, from coordinate 1,724,717 downwards.
GGCGTTTTAGCCTTAATAGATTTTAATCAATTCCTGCTAAAGGCTTTTATAACGCATGCACTATTCTCATAACCCATCCACAGACCATCTGCGGCAAGCGTAGCTTAACCTGATCGATCGACCCGTGCGGCGGATATTAGCCACAAGCCTCCCATAAAGCATGCAACATAAAATAAAATCGAGTATTTCACAACATTGCAATCATAATGTATCCAACTTTTCATTAATCACGATCTCAAACTTAATATTATTTATGTAGTTTTAGAGCTATTTAAATTCTAATTACTTTAAACTAGAATTACAATATGAAAAATAAGAAATCTAATTTCATTATTATGCATTATATTTAAGGCTGAATTCATTACTTTCCGTATTTTTTTAAATTTAAAGAGGAGACGCGGTCACGTGTTCGTTGGCGTTCATTCCATAATAACGTATTCCTCTGTTTTTTACCTGATTAATGATTCTAGTCTAACCCCCTTACTAATAAACTTATTGTACGTGTTGTATTTATTGTATTGTGTAAATGGTACACCACAGACTACCTACAGTATTTGTCTGTCCCTCCCCTTTTTAATCCATCCAAAGGTTGTCTTTAAAAGATCGCTCTTTAGCGATAAGACCGCCCATTGTGTCACCCATTGTAAAGTTTCTATATTTATGTCTGTAATTTATATGGTGTACATAATAAAGAGTATTCTATTCTATATCAGATGAATAGTTACACACCGATTTCTCTTTCAGTCGTCAGTAATTTAACTTTTGAAAGAAGAAGACAGTGTTGTGTATAACTATACAGACGTTATACAACGTTTATTAGTAAGAGGGTAAATATTTCATTGCGATATAATGTACAGACGCCAGCACATTAACTACCCGAAACTGTCAAATTTTCCCAATCAACTTTGAACTTTATGCTTTAGCGATAAAATTCAAAATCTATTTAAAGAAATTTTACAGATTGTAGTAGCTTGATGTGCTGGCGTCTGTACAGTGGCCTCCAAAAGTTAGTTGTTATTTTTTCACTTAGCTTTGACACACCACATATGATTTAAAATTCTAGTGATCCAAATGTTTGAACTCCTATAACGTTGTATTGGCTAATTCAACTACCTTTGACTTATCATAAAAAATAATCAAGTAATCCCTTAGGAGTACCTGATTATTATTTTATTTTAAATCATAATTTGGCATCATAGCTGAAATGGAAAAATGGCAACTAACTTTTGGAGGCCATCTACATCTACCACTGGTTTTGTTATTTGGTGTAACTATATTTATGTTGGAAGAAATAAATATAAATAATTAAAGTATCATTAACCAGGGAGAACAGAGGAATACGTCAGTATGGAATTAATGCCAACGACTGTGTGACCGCATTTCCTCTTAAATCCTGGGCAGAACAAATTCTTTTTTTTTCAAAAATTTTTGGTCTCGGTCGAAGGTTCAAGAAACTTACTTGTATTAATTACTTCATAGTCTTCCGGTTAAAACGAGTTTACATGCTGAATACTAGTATTTATTTCAAAATCATTTAGAGCATGTTTTAATAATTAATTTGTGATGTCAACATTTTAGATTTTCCAAATGACTTGTATGTATTCAACCGACTATTTTACAAAAATGGCCTCAAAATCACATTTTTTTTCATTATTGAATAAAGTCTTCTACTCAAGACAAAATAATCTTTAAACTATCTAAGATCAAGATAAATAAAAAAGCACGTGCTAACGTTTATCAACCTTGATCTTGATAATACAATTTACTTACATTCATTTATTTAATGCATGCACAATTCAAATTAATTAATTTTTCTTTATTAATAATTATGTAAAATTTGCACGCCGAAATTAAAGTTAATTTTAAGACCATTTTCGACCAAAAATACCCCAAGTTTGAATTCTTGGTGACCAATCATATTTCTAGTTTCCGAGACCAAATCTTCAGATCAATCATTCTAGTTATCGCCCAACATTCCAGAGATCGTCTTTATCTACATATTGTCTAGAAAGTAATGAAAAACGACACATAACTAGCGACCACATCGAGACAGTTAGCAGACTGGTACTCTCGCCAAGTATTTGATCAGATCGCTCAATTAAATACGACAGTAAAAAACAAGAAGAGAAAAATGAAAAGAAGAGAGGAAGAAGGTCGTTTATTGGGTGGCAAAGAAGCCATTTACGAGCCCTCAGTGCCTCGGAAAGCACGTTAAGTAGATCTCTGTCAGTCGTTACGCGTTAAAACCACCCATAAATACAATGATAGAAGGTTGTTTATTTGGTGGCAAAGAAGCCATTTGGAGAGCGCGCCGTGCCTCGAAAAGCACGTTAAGTAGTCTGTCAGTCGTTACGCGTTAAAACCACCCATAAATACAATGACAGAAGGTCGTTTATTGGGTGGCAAAGAAGCCATTTACGAGCCCTCAGTGCCTCAGAAAGCACGTTAAGTAGTCTGTCAGTCGTTACGAGTAAAAACCACACATAAATATAATGATGGAAGGTTGTTTATTTGGTGGCAAAGAAGCCATTTGGAGAGCGCGCCGTGCCTCGAAAAGCACGTTAAGTAGTCTGTCAGTCGTTACGAGTAAAAACCACACATAAATATAATGATGGAAGGTCATTTATTGGGTGGCAAACAAGCCATTTTGAGAACCCTCCGTGATTCGAAGGGCAAGATACGTAAATCTCTGACAGTCGTTACGGATCAGACGCCCGTAAGTCTGACAACCAGTCTTACCAAGGGGTATCGTGTAACTCAGGTTTTGAAGGTCAGATAGGCAGTCGCTCCATATAAAATACTGGTATTCAGCCAGCATCCGTTTAGATTGAAAGCTGACTCAACATAGTTTGGAAAAGGCTAGGCAGAGGATAATAATTTTCGAGATTTATCGAGTATCACTGATCCGACTTCCGAGTTTTCCCAGTCTGAATTAAGGAACAACTACGCGTTACAATGACAAAACTACTCACGGAAATATTTTACTATATTTATCTAAGGCTTGGACTTAACTCGGTGGCAGTCATTTTAGGGCGTTCGCTACGTTAAGCGTGCGCACGCGGCGGGTGCACGGAGAGGGCGCCACTGCGGTGTACAAGCCCGTCGCACGCGTCCGCACCAGAGAGCGCTGCTCATATTTATCTTTCAATACAAACACGCGAGGCGGGCACCCGCCGCGTGCGCACCCTTTAGCGAACGGCTTTAGCTGGCAAAACTTCAATATTCATTAGTTCATTTACATTCCACAATGTGCACTTAGGTGATAATTTAAAATTGATTTGATCTTTGTGGACCCAGTCTGAGAGGTGGAGTGTCCTAAATTCGGGACGCGAAATCTACCTGCACGGGCCCGCGTGGTAATTACAAGCCACTCGGTCTCACAGAGGCCTGTGTCCCAGCAGTGGGAACATTATAGGCTGATTATGCAATGTGGACCCTGTCGGGCACAGCAGAACAGTATGAAAGAGTAAGCTCACACAATCGTCTATCATCTGTTTTGCTAGTAATTTAATTTGACCTTGCATATTTTACGAACTAAAACCATAATCACGATAAAAAGGTGTCCTATGTTTGGTTCCAAGGTATACAATTATTTTGTTTTTAAATAAAAATTGTATGCATGAATGATGCAATTTTTTTCAGACGATGACTACCGGCAAAAGAACCTGGGGACCACCCCGGCTTCGCACGGTTTTTAGGACTACAAAACATAGAATCTAAAAGATGGTAAAACCGCATCAAAATTCGTTGCGGAGTTGAAGGAGAACGCGGTCACATAGACACGAAAAGCTACATCCATACTTCCATACTAATATTATAAATGCGAAAGTGTGTCTGTCTGTCTGTTACCTCTTCACGCTTAAACCGCTGAACCGATTCAGATGAAATTTGGTATAGAGGTAGTTTGAGTCCCGGGAAAGGACATAGGATAGTTTTTATTCCAGAAAACATCCTTTAAGGGGGTGAAAGGGGGGGGGGGGGGTCGAAGTTTGTATGGGGAATAAATAACCAATTTAGATGAAATTTGGTACCTATGGAGATAGTTTAAGTTGTGGGGAAGGATATAGAGAAGCAGATTGGATAAAAAATAAGCTACCCAAATTACTAATTCCATGCAGACGGAGTCGCGGACAAAAGCTAGTTAGTTTATATGTAAAGATTCTGCAATTTTCAATCCAAATATCTAAAAAAATATTATTTATCCAGCTCTGCGAGGATTAAACAAAATTTTTGCATTGTAAAAGCTAATGTAAAAGAGCAACCGTGGAGTTTCTTGCCGGTTCTTCTCCATAGGAAACGACCTATTGGAACCGTGCACCTAGCTTTTGACGTTTCACAAGTGCCCATGTAGTTTTATGTGAAATAAAATATTTTTAATTTAAATTAAATTAAATTTATTATAAAATGTATTAATTAAAAAATCTTTAATATATTAATTATTTTGCCAACTACCACCGGTCTTGTCCGAAAGCCTTCATAAAATCCAATTAATATATATTATTTGAATCATTTGGATAATGTATCACAAATATATTGCTATTCTCATATTGATGTCATGTTCTGAAACTAAGGGCTTGAGCAACTAAAAGATTAAGTTACTTAGGACGCGTACAAAAAATACGACTTTTTGTCGCAGTTGCGTTTTTCCGAACAGTTGAACACGTAACTTTGAAACGGCGTTGAATTTAATATAAATTGAATATGGCGACGAAATCGCAACTGCGACTAAAAATCGCAATTTTACACACGCCCTAAAGAATGTAACTGCGATTTGAAAACTTAAGATTTCCTTAAGAATTCGGTTAATTAATTAACAATAAATTGTCTACGACTATATTAAATGAGAAGGAAAAAAAACTTTTTTAAATTAGTTTTTAAGACTAAGGACTAAATTAAATATATTTAAATATTCCGTAATAGAACATCCGTTATGTTTGTAATTTCAATTAGCACACGACTTTTCTTTAATTAAAAAAAAAGTAGAATCCGTTGCTAAATGGTTTTCGTTAATTAACAAAAAATAACAACATCATTTACTAATTACATTATATTTTTGTCATTTTCATAGAGAAAGAAATATTGTGAAGATCACCAAAAAGTCTGTCAACACCCCGCCTGTAAAAATTGGCTGTCTGTAAAGTCGGTTTACGGACGATAATTTTACGTGATAACGTATCGTGCCTCTCTATCGCTTGTTCCGCGCTCTCGCTTGCACGCTCGGCTCAGGCGGAACGTGGCAATGAGTCATGTTTTTCGTGCGTGCAGCCGGCGGTCATCGATTTATAAGACGTTGTCACGTCAAAAAGACACGTAACTTTTTGGTAAATCTCGACAATAATCTTTCGAGCCCACATTTACATAATAATTTTAAAGCATGCATACAATTATTATACAATGCGGGGACGAACAATACGACAGTAAATTAAAACACTGGCAATACTAGTTCATAGGAGTGTTTAGAAACTATACATAAATCCTAACATCGTTCTCCGTGCCTCGGAAAGCACGTTAAGCTATTGGTCCCGGCTGTCATTCGTGGATCTTTTGACAGTCGTTACGGGTCGTCAAAAGCCCAAAAGTCTGACAACCAGTCTTACCAAGGGGTATCGTATTACCCAGTAACTGGATTGTGGAGGTCAGATAGGCAGTCGCTACACGTAAAATACTGGTATTCATAGAAAAGGGAGGATCCTCCGACCAGACGGGTGTTGTGTCTGCCGGGCAACTGCCCGATGATACATGTCGGGCTGTTATATACACGGTAGTTGCACGGTAAACTCTACTTGCGAGATGTAGGATTTTGTGTGACGTCAGTATGACGCGTAGTTCGCATGTGGCGTTGTAGATACCGCTACAGGTCGACTATGGGTTTTGCTTTGACTAGATATAGTGACTAAACTATGGGAAATATTTAGTTGAATTTTTGTGTGCGGACTGAGAACGTCATTAGATATTACGAAGTTAAATGTATTGTTAAATGTATTGTCGTATCCTCGTCTCCATCTTGTACATCTTTCGTGAAACATTCATGATTATTGACTACAGTTTTATTTTAGTTCCAAGTTCCGGGACTGTCTGAATAGTTTCGACTCCGTTCCGTTTTGAGTCCGAAATCATTCGGACAACCTCGAAACATTTATTTGAGTAAAGCCACGGTTTGCAAAAAGAGCGGCGGCGGCGACATAGCGTCTGCAATTTACCATCGAATAAAGTCACTGAAACGTTATTTATGATAGTCAGTTGGTGTGTTTCCTAGGTAGCATTTAGTGGCACCGTAAAGTCAAATCCTGGTGCGATCATTTTTATGATGGCCATCACTGCGCCCGTTATGGGGCGGCCACCGCTTTTCTAGGAAACCGTGGCTTTAAGGTGTGTCCAGACCTGGCGAATGCACCGCTCGCGAACTGCGCGCGTGCATCTCATGTTCGTACGCAGTCCCTGCGCCGCGCGCGCGCCGTACTGGAGCGACGCAGGAGGTCTGTCGCAATTTCACAACTGAGGCTCATAGTTCAAACGCGAAAGAAGCTATGTGCGCACGCGCAGCACGCGCGCGCCACTCGAGCCGGAGTAGCACTAGAGCACTAAACCGGTGCACCAACCGTAGGCTGTAGCCGCACGCGAGCAACACGCGCGCAGTTGGCAACGACTTGCGAGCGGCGCATTCGCCAGGTCAGGTCTCCATATTCAAAAATATATTTAATTAAGTTATGTAATCACGAATTGCGAAGATTTTATGAACACATTTTGTTTTTCATCGCGTTTTTTGCAACATACTATAAAAGTATAGTCTAAATGGGGTCGTAGACCGCAGACAACAGACTTTTTAAATGTCCGATATATCGTCAAATTTTGGCAACCTACAAAATGTTGGTTGCCAATTTTATCTAATTCTACTGTACTATTATTCCGATCGACATACACAAAGTAGGTCGAAGTTAGATTCATATTACTAACTTATCCAACACGAATTCGGACACCGACAAATCGGTCTGCGACCTAACTGGTACCAAAATACACTGAACAGCTTGGTACATGATTGGTACTTTATTAACACTAAAATTTGTCAACTGGCATCCACTTTTGGTACTAATAATGTCACTTCACTAAATAGTGTCATTGTCACTTTTTAATTTCACTATCAAAGTCCCAATTTTTGTTGGTAAAGTCCATTATTTTAGTTATTTCACCACAGACGGCGTTGTGTGCTACCTTCCTGCTTATGACAGAAAGGTAATGGCGTTATAGTGAATACATATTATGGATGCAGAGGTCTTATGGCGTAAGTTTAATTAAAAATGCTCATTTCCAACCCTATTTGGGGTCGAATTCCCCCATGCTTGGGGTCTTTTGCCCCCATTCGGAGTCAATCTGGCAGTGTTAGATTTTCATTGCCACTAGACAAATATAGTGGCAGCGTCTATAGCCATATTTCTGTCATTTAATGAGCCATGTAACAAACTGCATCACACCAACATATTATTCACTATGCCACAGGGTTCCATTCCCCCATAGGGTTACAGTCCCCCATAGTGGGCCAAGTCCCCAACTTTCCACACAACGCCCCCTACTGGCTACAAAGCCTGTTCCTACTAACTATTGTAATCTTTATCACACCGGTCATCGTGGTCCCAATACTTAGTGTTCCTGGGGACCTCTGTCACGTGTCTCCTCGGGGGAGTCTTGGCCGTCCCCCCTTCTTCCTCTCCACTATTCCTACGGTTCATCCTCGCAGGTCTACCATCCCTATTTCTCGATGTAGACCGGTCTTTATATTTCTCTTTATCCTCATCCTCGCTGACATTGTCTTTGGATTTCTGACGGGTCCAATTCCGTTGTCTATTCCTGTTAGGGTCCTCCATGACTTCGTTTTTCTCTTTTCTCCAGTTTTCTACGGGACGTCGGCTACTGTTTTTTTGTAGTTCATTGTTCACGCGTTCAGGTATTGCTTGGGGTGGGGTTGGAGCGACCCTTTCTACAACTGGGGGGGGTCTCTCAGTGTTGGCTTGGGGTAGCAAATTCTGGAAAGTGTCACCCCCTTGTTGGTTAAAAGCCACATTTGTGTACTGGCTCTGGATATACGTACCGTCGCCCTGCTGTAGGTAGTTGACGAAATTATCCGAGTAGTTAAACCGGTTTATAGGTGGAGGGTAATCGGGTACAGGGAACGCTTGCACATTAGGGGGTATGACCGTTTGGTTGTACTCGATTTCTTCTTTTTTCTCTTCCTCTTGCTGCCGCCAAGAGTTCAAGTCATATCTTTTGTTCAAGTTGTTTTTTGCAGTCCAAGTTTCGAAAGTATCCTGACTTACAGATAACGCCTGTTCTTGTCTTAACAAGCCTGCGCCAGCGCCTAAGATCGGTCGTAATTTAGGCTTGGTATCCTCATTATTATTGAGGCTTATTTGCGACAGGTTTTGGCTAACTTTCTCAGCTATTTCGTTAGTGTCGGGTCTGTAGTCATCTTTTTCGGGGCTTTTTTTCCAAGAGCCGTAGCTGACTTCGCTGAAGTTCTCTTCGGTTGTCAGCTCTAAGTGGGCGGCGTAGAACTGCTGCAGTGTGTTTGGTAGTGGGAGGAACTTGTTGAGACAGAGGTCGGCTGAGAGGAGTAGCCATATTGTGCTTATGGGTGGTGGCGATAGCAGGCGGAGACGGATGGAGATTGAGAGCTCGTCTAGCTCCTGGGCTAGGACTGAGAGGAGCTCGCGGCCATTTTGCATTAGCTGTAAAATAATTGGAATATATTATTGTTAACTACTGCAAATGAAGTAAGTAATAAGTATTAATAAGACCATAAACTTCATCAAATAGGTCGCTAGTGTAATTATTAATTACATAGTCTGATCAACTGATATATTATACTGCTTCTCAAAAAGAAGTATGCGCTTCGATGATTTAGAAAGGATTTATTCATTTTTATGTATGTATATTATCATAATATTTGTTTAGTTTTGACAAGTGAATTGTTTATGATTTTATGTATTTTTTTTTCTTTTCTCTTTCAGACGCTGTCTACATCTCTCTATCTCTATTGTCCTATCGCAGGGATGCTGGAAAAGATTTGTCATGAAATAAGAATCACCTTTGTACCTATTTTTAACCGACTTCAAAAAAGGAGGTTCTGTATTCGACCCGTATGTATGTATGTTTGTTTGTCCGCGATTTTCTCAAAAACTAATGAACCGATTTTGATAATTCTTTCACTAATGTGATCTACATACTTTCAGGAAGGTTTTAGTATATAATACATTATATAACTATTCTTATGTACGATGTTATATGCGTAAATGTACTGCATCTCCGGCATTTCTATGCGAATTTTGATGATTCTTCTAGTCGGTGTCTTCAATTCCTCAATGCACTAGTGTTATTTGAATTTGTGTGGAGTAGGTACAACTAAAAAGTGAAAAATAAAAACTTTTTTACAAAAAAAACAACCGACTTCAAAAAAAACTACAAAGTGATAAATAACTTTAATTTCGGAAGTCGGTGTCAAAAAACGAAAATGTGGAACCAACGACACCGAGTTCCGAAATTAAAGTTATTTATCACTTTGTAGTTTTTTTTGAAGTCGGTTGTTTTTTTTGTAAAAAAGTTTTTTCTGTTCTGTTTTTTTCTTGTCTGTTTATATATGTGTGTACATAAATGGTAAAATAAATAAATAAATGAATATTGAATTCACAAAAAGGGCTTAGTTATAATACTTGTCAAAATCCTACTAATATTATAAACGCGAATGTTTGTGAGGATGGACGGATGTTTGTTATTCTTTCACGCAAAAACTACTGAACAGAATTTGATGAAACTTTACAGTAATATAGCTTATACATCAGAATAATACATAGGATACTTTTTATCTCGATGTTCCCACGGGATCGACACTTATGCGGGTGAAACCGTGGGGTGCTGATAGTAGTGAATAAAATAAACCTCGCGCGAACGGAGCGATGCCACGGCAGCGGCCGGCCAGAGCTACCTTCCAAGTTGGTCGCAGTTACTTAGCTATTGACCTAGTACTGGAGCAATGGACTTGAAAAATGGGGTGAAGAAGAATGCAGGGGGTGAATCGGGACGAAACTTTAAAATGGATTTTAACATTGAAATAATATCGTTTTTTGCCAAAAAGGTGTTTAATGTGTTTACTATATTATAATTAACGAAGTGTCCTTGTTGGCAATAAATTATATTATATCAACGGTAAAAATCATTTAAAAGTTTCATCCCGTTTCACCCCTCGGTTCCTATTCACTCCATTTGACGGTACGTTTTTAGAGCCGGATTTAGGCACATACCTGTGTGGCCAGACTGCGGTGCGCCCTAATATCGTCGCTGCCTAGCAGCGCCCGCATGTACTGGAGCAGTGGACTGGCTAGGATGTGTACTTTGTTACCGTTGCATAGACGTGCCTCTGGAAAGATAAACACGATATTATGTTAGTATGGTTTTAAATGAAAACTAATAATAAGCGATGCTAAGTTTAGATTGAATTTTGATTTTAAATTGAAAATTTTGATTTTGCAGCGCGTCGGGCATGTTTGCTGACGCAAGAGTCGAGGGCTTTTATGCCAGTATGCGTAAGAAAACATCTTCTCTGATGCGCCGGATTCGGGGCAGCGCCAACGGAATACTAAGAATGATCTCTAAGAGGCCCGACTCTGCAGTGCTGGGGAGATTCATCCAGCTTCATGTGACAAGATGACACTAGTATTTACTATTTTTAACCTTTTAAGAGCTTGGGTGAGCAGTGGTGGCCAAGTGGTAACGGCCGCGACTTACGAGTTGTTGGTCGTAGGTTCGAACCCAGACATGCGCTTTACTTTATGTAAATTATTTAATCACCACTGCTCTCAAAACGGTGAAGGAAAACATCGCGAGGAAACCGGCATGTGCTAGAACCAAATATTCGAAGACATGTGATATCTGCCAACCCGCACTGGGCCCGCCTGGTGGATTACGGCCCACTCCCTCTCTCCGAGAGGAGGCCTGTGTCCCAGCAGTGGGAACATTATAGGCTGATTATGAAGCGCTTGGCTAAATATCAATTGCCGTGCCCCTAGCGCGCGGCTACAAATCGATAAAATAATACCTACAAAAATAAGAAGGAGCAATCGTTGTATCGATAAAAAAATAGTCAAAAAGTTTTAATGTCTATTTAATAATGGTTTTAGTTGTACCACGCAGGTAATAGGACGAAAATAGAACGAAAAAATCATGATTTTCTCTGTCGCAGAAATACGACACGAGCGGTAGGGGCACGGAAACATGTGTCGCATAAATGCGAAACAAGCGGTCAAAAGGTTAAGGTTTTTTAATTTGAATAATTATGATGATAATGATGTTTTGATTTTAATTTAGTAATGTAGTATTATAATATAGTATATAAAAAAAAAAGATAATAAAAATTAAGCAGAAAAGTGCCTCCGGCCCAAATACAAGTAATTAGTCGGAAATAAATGGATTAAATTTTAATTTAATTAGTCTCCGACCCCAACATAGTTGGGAAAAGGCTAGGCAGATGATGATGAGTCTCAATCGTAAGAAACCCAATGTAAAACATTTACATACGAAGGATTCCGTAGCTCTTATATTACGTCATATTCGGCTAGTGGATAATTAATAACAGCCGCACGGGTCGATCGATCAGGTTAAGCTACTCCTGCCTCGGTTGGTCGGGTGAGACCGGTAATTTATATTTATTTATATATACTTTATTGTACACCAGAAAAATACATAACAAAAAGAATTATCAATCACTAAAGATATACAATGGGCAGCCTTATCGCTTTCTGCGATCTCTTCCAGGCAACCTTGGAATGGACAGTGATTTGCCTGGACATAAAATGGGGTTGTCGTTGGTGTAATAATTTATTTATTTATTTATCTAATACTTCAAGCACAAAAATGTACAGAGGCGGACTTAATGCCATAGGCATTTTCTACCAGTCAACCTTTGGGTAATGCAGAGACAAACAGTGGTAGGTGCAATCATAATAATAATAATTCCATCATCACTGACAGGACTATTGTTGCCAATAAGCCTGATATAGTGGTGGTGGATCGATCAGAGCGGCGTGCAATGATTGTTGACATAACCGTCCCACATGACGAGAACCTCGTGAAAGCCGAAAAAGATAAACAAATCAAGTATCTTGACTTGGCTCGCGAGGTTGTCGACATGTGGGATGTGGACTCAGCGATCATTGTGCCGATAGTCGTGACTGCCAATGGGTTAATAGCCAAGAGTCTCGACCAACACCTAAGGAGGCTCTCGTTGGGCAGCTGGATCAAGGGCTTGATTCAGAAAGCGGTACTTCTGGACACGGCCCGCATTGTCCGGAGGTTCCTCTCTCTGGAGCCCTGACCGCCGGTAGCTTGGACCCTGTTCCCGATACCGGTGGGCTACTATTTTTTATATTTTTAAATGTTTTTATATATTCTTTTTTATATTCTAATATTTAAAAATATAATTTATATGTAAATAATGAAATAAAGGAAATAATAATTCCACAGATAAAAGATAAATCTCTTGCAAGAAATCAGCCCTTAGGCAGAAAATCTGAATACTGGTATAATCTTTGTGTTTACCTGCAAAATAGTCTCCCATGAGGTTAGTAGCATTTATAAGAAACAGTGGGTTTGACCGCTCCAGAACATCCAGCTCTGAAAACAAATAAAAAAATATATTTAAATATTTTGTTGCAAGGGTTACCACGTTACCCAGTAATTGGGTTGTGGAGTTCAAATAGGCAGTCGCTCCATGTAAAAATACTTGTTATTTATTTATATATAAGTACTTTAGTATACACCACAAAAATACATAACAAAAAAAAAAAAATCGATCACTAAAAATATAAAATGGGCGGCCTTATCGCTTTCTGCGATCTCTTTTTGTTATTCAGGTGCATCCGGTTAGACCGGGAGCCGATACTAACATAGTTGAGAAAAGGCTAGGCTGATGACAAGATAAAAAAAACGTTTCATCATCGATTAACCGGCTATTAATATCGTGGACGTCCACGTGTCACGGCATCATGATAACACAGGAGGTAAAATGTATGGAAATATATGAAAACGCATTAAAATATCTGTCCACGATACAAGATTACAAGAGCGAGATTGTCTTCTCACGAGTTTGAAGCTAAAAAAAACAGAGATTTCGAGATTGCACATCGACGACGAGCGACGATCTCTGCAGGGTGGCTGGTAGTAGCTGGATGAGAGTTGCCAAAAATCGAGCTAAGGCTGCGTTTCCACCAGAGATGAGCGAGGATGCGTAGCGAGGAATGCGTGTAAAACTAACCAATAACAACGCTAACTTAGTTTAAGCTATGAAAATGAAGCGATGTTATTGGTTTGTTTCACACACATCCCGCGCTACGCATCCTCGCACATCTCTGGTGGCATCGCCTAAACGGCGTGCAATCGGAGAGGCCTATGTCCAACAGTGGACTGCTCTGCCGTCCTTACAAAAAGTGCAATAACTCGGATTTTGGGCTTTAAAAAGTTACACACAACAAATTCTGCTGATTACGGATATGTATGTAACTTTTTAAAGCCCAAAATCCGAGTTATTGCACTTTTTGTACGGACGGCAGTGCTGTAGGCTGATGATGATGACGATATCCTAATCGACAGCTAAGAGTGGATTGTAAATTCGTTTTTTAGTACTTACTAGCGAAGGTTCCCTGCATGACAACATTGAGGAGGGCTCCTCTCAGCAACTGTTGCCGCTGTTGTCGTGTGAAGGAAGCGCCGACGGCGGCGAGCTTGCGCGCTGTGACCGAGTTCAGTAGCGCGGCGGCGCGGAATGTGGCGAATGCTTGTCTGGAAACAGAGGGAAATGGTCAAATTATTTATTTCAAACTAGCAGCGGCTTACGGTTTTTCACCCGCATAAGTTTCCCGTTCCCGGGACTCAAACTATCTCTATACCAAATTTCATCTAAATCGGTTCTGCGGTTTAAGCGTGAAGAGGTAACAGAAAGACAGACAGACAGACACGGGTAGCGGGATTGTCCGAAAGGGTTACCGCTGCCCGGAACATAAAGGGCTAAGGAAGGAACACGGGTGGGTTTTAGTCAGTAAGAGTCTGACACTCCCTTCCGCTCCACCCAGAGCGGGAGGAGTCATTAGATGATTACCCATCCAGAAAAAAAAAGACAGACACATTTTCGCATTTATAATATTAGTATGGATAGGCACATAAAAGGCACTTTTGAACGTCAAAAGAGGTTTGAAGATTTTTATACCTACGGCCGCGCCATTTTGAAAATGGCGGCCATGCATGAGAAATACAGGGTGAAATTTTAATCACCGTTTTCCTCTTAAATCATCATTATGAACAACTTATAGACAAAACTCCTACATGATTAGGGCGAGCCGTATGTATAATGAAACCTGTAAGGAAGTTGACATAGATCTCTTTAATACTAGTGTGCCTAAATTAAAGAAGGTTCTTTGCAATCACTTCTTCGACAAGATAACATAGCCCTTGCATTATATACGAATTTGAAGTATGCGAAGTTAACATTGTCTGCTACCTAGTACATAGTTAATTATTATTCTATGTTTGAAAACTTGTAATTGGCCATCATCATGCTAAAATGTTTGGAACTATTGTGTCCGATATTAGCTGTAAGTTTCCCAAAAATAATAAAATAAAATAAACTTTTACTATGGGACCAACCAGAGTTCTCCCGACCATGACGTACGGTACCGAGACGTGGACGCAAACTAATAAATGATTTGATTTTTTATTGAATACTTACTGCAGACGCAATTCATCAGGGCACAGGGAAGACACGGTGGTCTCAAAATGGCGTAGTTTCCTGTTGAACTGTATGCCGTCTTCGCCCGGAGAGAATTGCTCCAGCTGTAAACGAAAATATTAGCAACATTCGCATCTTGATTACATAATAACTGCCGCACGGGTCGCGATCTTCAAGGTTAAGCAACGCTTGCCGAGGTCGGGCTGTAGATGGGTGACCATCTCTACATATATCAAGACCCCTCCGTGCCTCGGAAAGCACGTTATGCCGTCGGTCCCGGCTGTCATTCGGAGATCTTTGACAGTCGTTACGCGTCGTCAGAAGCCCAAAAGTCTGACAACCAGTTTTAACAAGGGGTATCGTATTACCCAGTAACTGGGTTGTGTAGGTCAGATAGACAGTCGCTCCATGTAAAATACCGGTATTCAGCTGCATCCGGTGATATCATCTGCCTAGCGTGTTCCCAACTATGTTAGGGTCAGGTTCCAGTCTAACCGGATGCAGCTAAATACCAGTATTTAACGTGCTTTCCGAGACACGGCCCCTCCGTGTCTCGGTATATATAGATGGTCACCCATCCACAGAACAACCGCGGCAAGCGTAGCTTAACCTGATCGATCGTTGGCTGTTACTATTTAGCCACGAGCACCTCAGGCAGATGATGATGTATTATAGTTTAAAATCTCTCACCAGTGTCAACAGCGGTACATATTGCTCGTCGACGCGCAGCATCTCTTTGAGAGTGGTGTCCTCTTCAACAGGAGACTGTTTGTCGTGTTTGTCTGCCACTATCTCCTTCTCCGGCTCCACCGTCTCCCTCTCACTCTCTCGCTTCACTTCCATTCTTGTTGGGTCTGAAAAGAGAGATTATTTAAACTAACTTAAATATAGCTCTATTCTGAAAGAGTAATGTCGTATCCATACTAATATTGTAAATACGAAAGTAACTCTCGTCTGTCTTTTAGATTTCGATGTTTGGCATACAGACCATGATCTGGGTTAGTGCAGACGCCAGCACATCAAGCTACCCGAAACTGTAAAATTTTCCCAATCAACTTTGTACCTTATGCCTTAGCGATAAAGTTGAAAATCTATTAAATAAATTTGACAGATTGTAGTAGCTTGATGAGCTGACGTCTTCTGTACATACGATACTTTCTATCAATATAGTACGTTCGCGTGGTATTATTTCCGATCTACACGCGGCCGAAAAACTATTTAATTAATAATATTGCTATTTCTAAAAATTATCGCTTAAATAATATTTTTTGTAGTTTTAAGTTATCAGTAAATATTACAGTCCACTCACGTAATATTTTCAGTCGTTACGGGCAGTCAGAAGCCCGAAAATCTGACAACCAGTCTTACCAATAAGAACTTCACCAATAAGGTCACTATCACTATAGTATTTGCTTCTGCCCTCCCGGTGTTTCCACTCATATCTGCCTTGTTAATACCTTGAGTTAGTCACCTTTCATTCATCCTCTCAACATGACCAAACCATCTAAGCACTCTTTTCAATCATCATCATCATCTGCCTAGCCTTTTCCCAACTATGTTGGGGTCGGCTTCCAGTCTAGCCGGATGCAGCTGAATACCAGTATTTTACATGGAGCGACTGCCTATCTGACCTCCACAACCCAGTTATTGGATAATACGATAAGTACCCCTTGGTAAGACTGGTTGCCAGACTTTCGGGCTTCTGACTATAACGACTGTCAAAGATCCACGAATGACAGCCGGGACCAACGGCTTAACGTGCTTTCCGAGGCACGGAGGGGTATGCAAAGATGGTCACCGATCCACAGACCAAACGCGGCAAGCGTAGCTTAACCTGATCGATCGACCTGAGCGGCTGTTATTTTTTTTTTCAATATGTGTCAAAAAAAAAATAAAAAAAAATATAGCATAAGCATAATCAGGCTATATTGTTCCCACTACTGGGACGCAGGCCTCCTCTCTTCGAGATGGAGTATACTATAATCTACCACGCGGGCCCAGTGCGGGTTGGTAGATGTCACAAGTCTTTGAATTTTTTGGTTCTAGCACATGGCGGTTTCCTCACGATTCCTTCACCGTTTTGAGAACAGGTGGTGATGAAATGATTTACACAAAGTAAAGCGCCTGCCTGGGTTTAAACCCACGACCTACAACTCGTAAGTCGGGGCCGTTATCAATGGACCACCAAAGCTCGCAAAAAAAAAACTTTTAAACATAAATTATGTGGAATTGTTGACATTACTTTAAACTGTAAGAACTCGATAAAAAGTTAAACTGACCTAGGAATTGCAATGAAACGATGCCTGGATAAGTTTACAGACACGAAACTCACATAAATATACAAACACTCTGGTAGAAACCACCATCTAGCTAGAGAGCCAAAAATACTTTGCGTGAAAAATCGGAAAACAGCGCAAAAAATTGCTTCTAAAAATACGTGTACTTAAATAAATACATTTCGTTTCACCCACCTGAATCTAGTTTCATGATAATCACATGGATTAACTATTTAAAACCATTTTCAAAACACACTACACTTTAAGTTTTAGATAAATCACAACAAAAAATATGAGTGAACACACGACCTCTTTCTCTGGACCGTATGTGCGAATGCCAAATCTAACAAAGAAATATATTTTGCTATTCTTTTGGGACAAGTGGTAGATTTACAACACTAAACTTGATAATTATGTTGTCTCTTTCTATGACTTTTCTATCGCATAGCGCCATCTCACTCTTTCACCAAACATTCAATAATGTGAAGTGTTGTTAGATATTTGCACCCACGTACAGGTAGATTAGCAATATTACTTGAAGTTTTTGTCTCTTTCTAGTGTTTACCAGTTCTATAGCGTTATCTCACTCTCTCACCATTGCTTTGAGGACTGTCGTTAAATAATAGTCCCATACTATTTTTTTTTGGTATTTCGTCAGAAAAGATTTTCATTGTAAACGGATTACAAGAATTCAAAACGGTTGCACAGGTAGATAGAGAGCCTCAAGGAGCTTTTCGCCTGAGTGACATTGACAGGGGGACGTTGTTGGTAAACATTTGTGAAATTGTATTAACAAAACAAGATGGCGTCGTTAGTTCCGATTAAACCGCGCGCTTGTAGCGACGTTGTTGAACATTTTTTTTTGTCAATTTAGGTAAAGCGGCCCGCATAATGGCCAAAGCACACACGCTACTTTTAGCATCGGCGATTTAGCCGCTTTTTAGAAGCGAAATGCAGCGACCAAGCATTCCACACCGCACACTTAAAAACACCAAACGCGGCGATTCAGCCGCTTTTCTAAAGCTCGACACAGCGGCTGAACTCTACACTCCGCTCACATTTGGATGCCGGTCGCAGAGATTTGGCATTTGCGCCAGCATCGGAGCAGTCGCTAAAACGCGCGATTTCGATACCGCGTTCGAACGCAGAGTCGCCAAAACGCGATGCAGCATCGATACAGCCGCATAATCGCCGATCGCCGATGCTAAAAGTAGCGTGTGTGCTTTGGCCCTAATACTTTTATTACTTTACCCGTTAAGCTTATTGAAAAGAAGTAAAAAAAAATTACCAGTGTTATTTCGTCTTATGGTGTTGGAAAAGGTGAACAAGGGATTTTTAACCAACTTCAAAAATAGGAGGAGAACTAACTGGAATTCAACATACAACGCGGTCACATTAACTTGACGGTTGGCGTTGATGACGTCATTTTGGCGCTCAGGTACGGTGTGACAAAAAAGCATCAACAATTAAACTACCGATTTGATTTTGGGGCATGGATTTTATTAGCCTATCTTGCAATACATTTACGTATTATTATCTATATCTATGCTTTGAATGCGGGGGGGAAGCGGGCGGGGCCTTGCATTCGAGAGATGCGTCAAGTTAATGTGACCGCGTAGAAAATGAGTGACACTCACCAGTAGACCTGGGACTAAGTTCAGCCAATGTCCTCGCGGCGTCGGACTCCGCGTCTCGATCGTCGCCGGGCCGCTGCTCCCGCAAGTGATGTCGGCCGGTGTACCCTCTCCCGCGGCCAACACTCGACATTATAACTAGCTGGAATTCAGGATAAATTGGACAAATTAGAGTGTGTGTGAGAAGAGGTAATTTTGGAGAGTGTCTGTACAGCGTCCGCCATTTAGTTTTCAAATGTAAATCCATATGGGTGTTTGGAATAACTTTAATGCCCACACTGAGTGCTTGGCCAGACGCAGCGCGGGGCGGGGAGCGGCGCGGGTGCGGGAACACGCGCGATCTGCCTGTCCTCGTCGAGCACGTCTTCGTTTTGAGTGTTGTCGTGTCCAGTGTTTGTCAAAATATAATATGGATGAAGAAGACTTATTTTTACTAGAAAAAGCGCGAACTAGTTTGAGAGCCCCGAACTTACTGAGGGCTAGGCAGGGGTGCCTAGCCCTCAGTAAGTTAATGTAATAAATAAAAATAATAAAGTAATATGTGGTTAAAGTTCATCCCCCTTAAGTAGAATGCACTAAGATAGTCCGCGGAATTCAAATTCTGGTGAATGCGCAGTTGTAGCCAGCGAAAACTAAGTGGAAAAAAATCCTATTATTGAAGCTAAGTTAAAAACTACCCAAGCAAAGTTAATAAAATTTATATGGGACGACCCCTGAAGCATACCTTATTCATTAAAAAAAGAATTTTGTAAATTTACTTATAAATAACGGAGTGAGGTAACAAACATAAAAAACCGAATTGAGAACCTCCTCCTTTTTACCGACTTCACAAAAAGGAGGAGGTACTATGTTCGGCTGTTTGTATGTTTTTTTTTTTTTTTTTTTTTTTTTTTTTTTTGTATGTTTGTTCATCGAATACTCCGCCAATTGTCGACAGATTTTCAAAATTCTTTTTTTGTTCGAAAGTAGATAGTTCTGAGGTGGTCCCATTGTCACCAAGTTACGATCTGATGATGGGATCTTAGAGAAATCGAGGGCAACCCTCAAATTTTATAGGCTGACTTATGGTTTTTCGCATATTTTATGAAGTATCTTGTGTATTTGCGTATGGTTGTCACCATCTCAGGTAGCTGGGCTGATGATGGAAGGTACAACTCCTTAACAGTAAGAAGTTACTCGAACAGGCAAGGACTGTTTTAGTAAACTGTTTTGATGTTTGATTGGGCATTTGCCACATTTGGTCTCATGATCATCAAGTCATGACCTGATGCTGCAGTCAGGATAGTCTGCAGAGTACCTAACTCCTCGACAACTAACAGCAGATATATCGTGTTTAGGCTCATTGGAAAGGGCTCGATGTGTGGATAAACGTAATGTTAATGAGGAACACCGAAGTACATAGAGACCTGATGCTGAAGCCAGGAGCATCAGAAAAAGTACAAACCTTGAAATTACAGCACCGTAGTCGTGTTTGGGCTCATTTTAAACAGGGCTAAATTTTAAGTTCAATGCAATGTTGACATAAGTTTGGCCTGTTGCTGCAGCCAGGATTATCAGCATCTAGTCTAATTAATGAATAAGGTATGCTTCAGAGGTGGTCCCATATAAATTTTATGAACTTTGCTTGGGTAGTTTTGGAATTAGCGTCAACAATACGTTTGTTTTCCACTTAGTTTATATTGATGATGTTTATCTTCCTGTCACTAGCAAGTAGTGTTATATGAATTTGTATGGGGTAGGTACAACTAAAAAGCGAAAAATAAAAACTTTTTTACAAAAAAAACAACCGACTTCCAAAAGAAAAACACTACAAAGTGAAAAATAACTTTAATTTCGGAAGTCGGTGTCAAAAAAACGAAAATGTGGAACCAACGACACCGACTTCCGAAATTAAAGTTATTTTTCACTTTGTAGTGTTTTTCTTTTGGAAGTCGGTTGTTTTTTTTGTAAAAAAGTTTTTATTAGGGTTCCGTATCCAAAGGGTAAAAACGGGACCCTATTACTAAGGGCGTTTGTGCACTAAAAGGAATTTTACTGTCCGGCAGTCCGATTTTTTACGGTCCCATATTGGCACGCCATAATAAAAAAATTAAGTCGGACTGCCGCCAGTAAAATTCCTTGTAGTGCACAATCGCCCTAAGACTCCACTGTCCGTTTGTCTGTCTGTCACCAGGCTGCATCTTATGAACCGTGATAGCTAGACAGTTGAAATTTTCACAGATGATGTATTTCTGTTGCCGCTCTAACAACAAATACTAAAAACAGAATAAAATAAATATTTAAGGGGGGCTCCCATACAACAAACGTGATTTTTCTGCCGTTATTTGCTCGATATTAATAACGGCAACAGGTAGACGCTTGAAATATTCACAGAATATTTAGTTATTTACAAAAAAATCCCGTAACTATTTACATACCTACAAATTTGTACGGAACCCTCGGTGCGCGAGTCCGACTCGCACTTATTTTTAAATCGGTTAAAAATAGTAAGTACTTAATCCAAATTCCATAACATTTCAGAACTCAAGACGCTTTTTTTCGTTCTATGAAACTTCATGTTCCTTTTTTTTTACAATAAAAACAACATTTGGCGTCGAGGGATTTTAAGACCAATCTATGTTTAATATAAAGAGGTAAAGTTGTGAGTTTGTATGTAGGGGGTCAAACTCTCAAAACTCAAAGCATTTATTTCAAATAAACCAATTACAGGCACTTTTAAATTGTCAAAAGGTCTTCGGAACTACTGATCAGATTTCGAAAATTCTTTTACTAATGAGAAACCACAGTATCGTATTGCCGAGAGACATATCCTATATGTTATGTAAACACAAGTTCAGGCAGACGAAGTCGCGGGCAGAAACTAGGGAATAATAAAGCAGTTTGATATCTCATAATTAAATTTCGAATTACTTAGATAATTACGTATGACATCATCTTTTACCGCATAAAAAGATAAAATACCCAGAAACAGTTAGCTCATTCGAAAGATAATAAATTCATCCAATCTTTTACTAAAATACCAATATTATAAAGAGGTACCCCATTACTAATAAACGTATTGTATCAGATGAATAGTTACACACCGATTTCTCTCTTTCAGTCGTCAGTAATTTGATTTTCGAAAGAAGAAGACAAAACGTTGTGTAACTATACAGACGCTATAAGTGCAAGTTTATTAGTAAGGGGCGTAATGTTTAGGGTCAGCACAACATGTCTTTTTCTTCCATACTTCTCTATTAGTTGTCATCTATCCCAAACCGTTCGTTCCACCCGCTGAAGACCTCCCACCTGGACATGAGTTACCTTGGGTAACCTGGAAGTCTTTAAACAGACTCCGGACGCAGGTTGGCCGAAGCAAGGAAAACCTGTTCAGGTGGAGATTTATAGACGACTCCGCCTTGGAGTGTAAATGTGGTGCAGTTCCACAAACAATGAGACACTTAATATAGATATATAAGTAGATAAACCGTTTATTCAGTGCAACAAAGGACACAATACAGGCATTAAAAAAACATCAAAAAAGGTGAGAGAAAAAAAAAGAACAAAGATTAAAAAAATAAATTGACCCATAGACACCTCGCATGACATTTGTAACGGTCGATCACTACTGGGCCCTGCGTGTCCTGTCAGCTGCACGTTACAGGAATTGATGGACGCTAGTGATGGCGCCAAACAAGTAGCCGAATTCTGGGCCGAGTACATTTAGATTGCTATCGACACGCTAAGAAAAAGTTGTCATCTGAGTAATCCCCTTTCCAGCCATAATATCATCTTTCACACAGTCCATCCATCGTTTCTTTGGTCTTCCCCTACTCGTAGAGATGTTGCGCCGACCCCAAATAAATTTTGATAAGGGCAGGAGATTGATGATGCATAATCAAATCAGCCTATAATGATCCCACTGCTGGGACACAGGCCTCCTCTCTGTGAAAGGGTGATGGCCGTAATTCACCACGCGGGCCCAGTACGGGTTTCCGGATGTCACATGTCTTCGAATTGTTGGTTCTAGGACATGCCGGTTTCCTCAAGATGTTTTCCTACACCGTTTTGAGAGCAGTGGTGATGATTTTAAAGCGCCTGCCTGGGTTCGAACTTACGTCTTAGAACTCGTAAGTCGGGGCCGTTACCACTGGGCCACTATGTGGATTACGGCCCACTCCCTACAACATTAACAACATTATAGGTTGATTATTATAGTTGGCTTCCACGCGGACGGAGTCGTGGGGAGAAGCTACTATATACTAATATTATAAATGCGAAAGTGTGTCTGTCTGTCTGTTGCTTCTTCACGCTAAAACCGCTGAATGGTATAGAGATAGTTTGAGTCCCGGGAAAGGACATAGGCTAGATTTTATTCCGATATTCCCACGGGATCGACACTTATGCGGGTGAAACCGTGGGGCACTGCTAGTACGAAATAAAAGCGTTACGTCACAAGTCATTACAGTAAAAAAAAACAGTTTTTACTATGAAATAAATTATCATACATTATCTAAGAGCTCATAGAATATCTGAACTGAAACTATTGTTATTAATTGTGATATTCATAACCTTGGGAAGTAAATCAAGATTGAATGGGGCATTGACTGTATAATCACGCTATTAATCGCTTTTATATGGAGTAGGCAGGCAGGCAAGTTTGAGGTAATGGTACTAATTCGATTTAAGATTTAGGAGGGCGTCATATTTTGATCAAGATATTCTGGAGCATCCGCAAAGACTGGAGGCCGAGCCCGGGAAAAAAACTAGGCCTAGGTAGGTAGGGCACCTGATACTAAGCATAATTAGCCTATAATGTTCCCACTTGCTGGGATACAGCACAGGCCTCTGTGGCTGTAATCTCCCACGCGGGCCCAGTGCGGGTTTGCAGATGCCTCATGTCTTCGAATTTTTGTTTCTAGGCGTGCCGGTTTCCTTACGATGTTTTCCTGCACCACTGAGAGCAATGGTGTTGAAATTATTTACACAAAGTAAAGCGCCTGCTTGGGTGCCTGCGCTTCGAACCCACGATACTGAGCAAATTGTTCATATTGGTTTGATGACTTTTTTATTCACAGATACTTATAAGAAACAATGGATGAATGAATGGCTAGAAAGGGACGTTAGTATTGAGATGACGACTAATAGAGATGTGTGACATGCTGGGCTGACCACGAATAAATTGGGATGAAATCAGGATGATGATATCTACTGAACGTGTACAATTACAAGGTTAGTTTTTAAGAAACAATGCATGATTGACCTCTACGCAGATGATTTTTTTATCCACGGATCATCATCATCTGCCTAGCCTTTTCCCAACTATGTTGGGGTCGGCTTCCAGTCTAACCGGATGCAGCTGAATGCCAGTATTTTACATGAAGCGACTGCCTATCTGACCTCCACAACCCAGTTACTGGGTAATACGATACCCCTTGCTAAGACTGGTTGTCAGACTTTCGGGCTTCTGACTACCCGTAACAACTGTCAAAGATCCACGAATGACAGCCATGACCAACGGCTTAACGTGCCTTCCGAGGCACGGAGAGACGGACGGATTTTTTTATCCACGCATACTTGTAAGAAACAATGGATTGACTGTGTGAAAGCTAGAAAGGGGGTGACTACCGAGATGATGACTAATAAGAGAAATATGGAAGAAACACACATGATACATGTTGCGCCGACCCTAAATAGATTGGGATGAGGGCAGGAGAATGACGATGATGCCTGCATGAAACGGTGTGAGCATAAAACACAAAAAAATGATACCTTTTTTAGATCCATGGAAATCTGGGAACGAAGGAAAAACAGTTCGTATTAGCTTCGTATGATCTTGTGTGAGTTTTGGTAAGTGTTTTATGTTGGGGATTAGAAGATTATGTGGTATTGGGCAGGTCAGTGTTTTTATTTAATTTCTTCAATCGCTAACCCGTCTTGAGCAAGCATGGTGATTAATGCTTTGCCTTCTCTGTATGAGAAGAGGTCTTTGCCCAGCAGCGGGACAATAATAGGCAGGTATTATTTTTACCCAAATTGATAACAGCAATTGCTAGGGAGGGGCTTGTGGCTAAGTAATAACAGCCGCACGGGTTGATCGATCAGGTTAAGCTACGCTTGCCGCGGTTGATCCGTGGATGTGTGGCCATCTTTTCATACCAAGACCCCTCCGTGCCTCAGATAGCATGTTAAGCCTTTGGTCCCGGCTGTCATTTGTGGATCTTTGACAGTTGTTACGATCCGTAACGCCTGAAGCCCGAAACTCTGCCAACCAGTCTTAACAAGGGGTTGCGCAGGTCAGATAGGCAGTCGCTCCTAAGATACTGGTATTCAGCTGCATCCGGTTAGACAGGAAGCCGACCCCAACATAATTGGGATAAGGCTAGGACAGATGGTGATAACAGCAATTGCAATATGTGCCATAAAAGAAGTATTGTGTATTCAATGTGTTTTAAAAAGCACTATGTTATAAGTCTAATAAGGAAATTATTTTGCAAAGGCAGTGCACAATGTTTTTCATCTTTCAAATGTGGGTTAACTTGGTCAATATTATTTTTTTTTAAGTGTGCCACAGGTAAATAAAAATAAAATACTTGGATACTTGGTTTGTATAATTATGACTTCTTTGCCTGTATTGTGTTGTTGTTTTTTGAAATATGACACATTATATGATATGCAATTAGAATGCAATTGGTAATTCAAGTCTCATATTCATCTGCTGAGCTTTTTTCCCCCAAAGCTGTGGCCGGCTTCCAGTCTTACCAGATGCAGCTGAATACCAGTATTTTACATAGTGACTGTCTATCTGATCTTTACAACCCAGTTACCGGTTACTTGGTAAGACTGGTAACTCAATCCTCATATTTTTATTATTATAACTACACAAGATAATAGGTAACTGATACATTCCTGTAATTCTTTCATTCAAACATTTGAGTAAAAGTGTTCTGAAGACTACTAATTTACTTGTGTTCTGAATTCTAAAATAAATAAATGGAACATGAAAATAAACACACGAAAAAAAAAATTTTTCAAGTCCTAGGCTGAATAACGACTCTTTCCATTGACATGAGGAAAAAAAAAACTAAATTGCACATGTCAAAGCGTGTGTGTTCAATTTATTAGCGAGATTTGCAGCCTTGGCTCAATATCTCGAAAACAACTATTTACACGACATTATCACTTAACTTTACACAATATGACGCTTGTTAAGATAAATATACACGCTCCAACACCTTTCGTCTATATTAAATACATAAAATAATAAAATGCATGACATGTAAACATGATGACAACTAAAAATGTCACTCATGTATGTTTTCAAAAATACACACTATACAGGAAAACCATCAATGAAAACTCAACGGATATGTTGAAAGGGTTTTGTTTACAACGCTTTCAAATGTGATTTAAATATTTATAGGCTATGTATCTTTTAAAAATATCTTTGTTCGCCGGCGAATGCTATGATGACGATTATCGGGTACATTTCCATTTGTGAACGGCGCATAAAAATGGATGATTTTCAGTGAAATTTGTGAAGCAATAGTTTGATTATTGATTTTGTAAATATTTACTCACCAAGTTTAATAATAGAAAGTATTTTTGAGTTATTTATTTCCTAGTTGTTTGGTCGCGCAGTAGTTGACATACGTTTCACTTCCATATTGGCGAGTTTAGTGATGGGCGTAGGAGTTTCTTAACAAAACTTTCACAGATTAAAAACCGTAACACCGGTTTCTCATTCAAAGTATGTGGAACAAAAAATTAAAAGGGAGAAAACTAAAAAGATTGTGTAATTTAATAAAAAAATGCTGAATTTACTTAAAATTACACAAATGTTACTTTTAACATCAGTAGGTAGTAGTTTTATGTTGCATAGTGCTTTTGTTTTGATAATGGATAACCGTGATAATTCTTGCAGATAAATATGATGGTGTCAAGGAATTAATATTTATAGGTTTTTCAAAACATTTCTCGAGATTGTTATGTTTTACCTTTCTCATAAGAATAATCGGAACTTAGAAAATGTATTCATTTACCTTACGGTTTATCGTCAATTTACTAACGCAATCCTTGGCTGAATGCTGAATGCCGATCGAAAAAATGACATTTCAGTTTCGGGGGTGAAGCATGGAAGAGGGGTGTGCGTTTTTGGTCGGGCGGATAACTGAAGAAATTGTATTTTCCATCTGTTCTATTTAATTTTTTAGTTTTTCATGACTTTACCGATAACAAAATAACGTTATACTACCATATGAATTTATTTTTGAAGCGCGAAGTGCTCCCCCGATCTTCAAATTTATTTTAATTGCCACTGCGGTTGTTTGTGCTGCTGTTTTTATTATTGATATTTTTATTTCACCGTTCTTGAGTGCGACTATTGGAAAAAATCGTAAAAAAAATATAGTGTACAACTGTAAAGAGGTTTTATATAGAAAACCGTAAATTCTAATTGAATTATTATTAGAAAAAAAACAATTAAAAAATAAAAATTTAAATATGTCTGACGGTCATGGAGAGCCGAATCAGCTGAATTCGAATAGGAAAGAAAGTGTTGCGGCTGCTAATGTGCCGAGTGATAGTCCTGTGACGGACCCCGGCCAGGTGCGTGGCGGGAACACCGAGGCTGGTGCAGCTGCTGGAAAATTCGAGGGCCAGCGCGGGAAATCTGGCGCATTGAAAAAATCTGCGCGATATAGAAGCAGATCATTATCGGCATCTTCTGCCGATTCCTACAGTTCCACATCGTATACTGGTAAGTGGATTACTGAATATCATATTTCAGGCAAATCGTAATGCACAATTCCTGTAGAAACTACGTAAATTTTTGAAAATACTGTCTGTTTTTAGCTACACAAAGAATGTTTGTAAACAAGAGGTAAGTCACTTTTTTGTGGATAATTGCCAAGGAATTTTTATTCAGCCTGATTGTGCAAGGAGCTTATCTAACAACAAAAAAATGCTGTTTTTATTTTTAAATCAATGCACAGGTCATGTTTTATCCATCCACATTAATTTAAGACACATTATTATTTAACACTCTCATAAATATTTAATAAGCAACTCTGCCAAATAGAACTGCCTGACACATTGGTTTCTGAAAGAATGTTACAGCATTTCCTAACAATATTGGTCTGATGGCCAAAGACTATCATTGAATTTAACATAATTAAGAAATCATTTAACAATGATATAATTTTCATTAAGTACTTACCTACTTAACTCTACACTATCTTGAACTTTTTCATACCAATGATAAAACATAATTAGCAAAAACGAAAATTTTATTCAGCCTAGGGTAATTTAGGAACAGTCATGTGTGTAGTTATTGATTCAGAAAGCGGTACTTCAGGACACAGTCTGCATTGTTAAGAGGTTCCTCTCTCTGGAGCCCTGACCGCCAGTACCTTGGACCCTGTTCCCAATACTGGTAGGCTACTATTTTTAAATATTTTTACATTCTAATATTTAAAAATATAATTGGTATATATGTAATGAAATATAGGAAACTTAACATGGGTATTAAGTTTGGCACTCCAAGCAGGCCGTTGGGAACCCCAATATTGAATTAGGCTTGAAGTTTCTAAACAAAAGATCATTGAAATTATTTAAGTTTCTTCTGCCGGTCTACTAGCATGAGCTGCTGAGTGGCGGGATCAATTCTAAAGACCAGCAGTGTTATTGGGTTTATCCTTGTTTAGTTAATTTATGTTGGTTCACAGCAATGTGCTTGCCCCTCTATTAAATTGGGACTTAAACGTAACTGGAAAAATATGAGTGTATTCTAAATCAAATATTGTTTATTCAAATTAGGCTGAGAATCATCACTTTTCGAACGTCAAAATTACATAAGACAGTCTTTTTATTTTATTGCTGATTGGGCCCGCTCTTGACCTCGATCACGCCTGATGGAAAGCGATGGATGATGTCCATGATGGAACAAGCGAGTCCAGAAGATGCCTAGGACTAGCACTGGAACTGCCACGCATCGACGAAACACAGCAGGCTGCTTGACTCCGGACTCCGGTGGGAGGGTGGTCCCAAACCAGGCAGGCGTTAGCCCTACCACCGCAAGGGAAGAATTGGCCAGCCAAATAAGGTGTTGGGTGTGACTGTCCAGGGTGCGCCGAGCGCACGGTTCAGTTGAGTAACTGGTGGAACAAACTGCGCTACACGAGGAGGCTTCTTCATGCATCCCAAAAAAGTCCCCAATAACGTCCGACTTTAACCACTTCCTAGTGCTTTCGCTGGGAACAAGTGGCTCAACAGACTCCCCCAGCAGCACAGCTGACTGTTAAGTTAGCTTAACTTGATTCTATTTTATAGTGGTGTTGGAAATTGCACAAAGCAATGTGCCTGAGTTTGATTGAACCTAAAACCTGTCAGTCAGGGCCGTCTCCAGCTCTGCTCAATGCGTTCGGGGAGTACAGACGCCAGCACATCAAGCTACTACAACCTGTTAGGACACGCAGGGCACGATATTAAGTGTCCTACTGTTTGTGGAACTGCACCACATTTACACTCCAAGGCGGAGTCGATTAATAGATATAGCGCGGCGCCGCGAGACTGCACGAGCCTTCTAGCGACTAGTCAAAAGAGGAAAGTTACTTGCTCTTACGGCCGCTGCGCGCCGCTGCTCTCAGTGGGGATTGACCCTTAAGATAGGGAGTGGGCTATAATCCAACACGCGGGCCCATTGCTGATTGGTAGATGTCACATGTCTTTGAATTTTTGGTTCTAAGACATGCCGGTTTCCTCACGACGTTTTCCTTCACCGTTTTGAGAATAGAATAGAATAGAATAGAATACTCTTTATTGTGTTCTCTTTGTTGTGTGTCTCTTTGTTATGTTTTTGAGAGTAGTAGTGATGAGATAATTACGCGCTAAAGCGCCTGACTGGGTTCAAACCTACGACCTACAAACTCGTAAGTCGCGACCGTTACCCACTTGGCCACCACTGCTCTCAATACGCGCGATCGATCCTCATATAGGTACTCCATAAAGATACGATAGAGGAAAAAGGCTCATAAATACTTGTCACTGCTCCATAGGACTCCAAATAATACTGATGTGTTAATAACACAATCCATTTAACAGGTTTTTCACCCCTCGAGGGAATCCCGGAGAAAATAAAGGTAGAAATATTTATTCGTCGTATAAATTCTCGCGACAGCACGTTATGGTAACCAGATACACCTCCATTTGAGTTGGAGTTTTGTAAACAAATTATGATTATCACTAGAGGGAAGTCATTTGTAGTAGGTACTGAAATGGTAGGTATTACAGTATCCAGCACGAGCGACACGCATCGACGACAGAGGCAGTTGCAATGCCGCTCGTGAGTTGTGTACTTGAGCACCGTACCACAGAATAACTAATAGTACTTAGTACTCACGAGCGACGCATGTCGTCAACAGCAACAAGAAGTCATCGAAACTGTTACACGACGGTGTTTTGTGTAAGAAGCTGGCTGGATTGAAGGTCCTTATTATCATCAAAACTATGCAGTCCCACTGCGAGGCAAACCCCCTCTTTTCCCGGTCGACTCCGATTTTAGGCTAAATTATACTTGGTAAAAATCTTAAACTCACTAACAGACAACGCACAGCTTGAACCGCTGGCACACGCTGAGTCTAGAAGCATAAAATATTGCACAAGAGTTTCTTTTATAATAGGAAGGCATAATCAGCCTATATTGTTCAAACTGCTGGGACTCTGTGAGAGGGAACTAAGGATTTTTGAAATCCCCTTATGGTTCAATAGAGCATGAAAGTTTCTATGGAATTTCGTCATTTTTGCCGAAGGGATCGGGCGTACGCCTTTTCCTTTTATAAAAAGCGACCACATCGTGTTCCTAAAAGAATGAAGCTGTTATCGGAAAACTGTTTGAAGGTCTTTCGATCCAAATATGGTATACACTATACACTCTCCAAACATATCCAACTTCCACAATACCTACCTCACGGATCGATAGATTTACAATGCAAAACAACGGTACCGTGATCATATCTTGAATATGTTCAACCGATGCTATGACCCAGCCCCTGTGTTGTTTGAGAGCCCTTAAACCTTCAGTATCCACACCTGGGGGGCAATTCTCGTAATTTTCTGATCTCAGTCTTATCATCATCATCTGCCTAGCCTTTTCCCTACTATGTTGGGATCGGCCTCCAGTCTAACCGGATGCAGCTGAATACCAGTATCTTACATGGAGCGACTGCCTATCTCAGCTCCACAACCCAGTTACTAGAATACGATACTGACAAGTTTTTGACATTGATTGTCGCTGAGATGAGATTGCGACTAGATTTTGAACGTTTTTCGCCTTCAGGCTGTGAACGTTCTTAAAATTAAGAAGAAATTACAGCTCACTTCAAGAACACTTCATCTATGTTTTCACGATGTGATGTTTACAGAATATACAGTACCGGCAGTCCTCAGAGTGACCTTCCCTAAGTTTAGCCTCGCTAAAAGCTCGTAAACTAACAAGGAATCCATATTGCTGACGAAAATAGGTTCATGCAATAACGAGCACGCGTCACTTTGTAATTAATGCTATTGTATGCGTGCAAAACTGAGTTTATGCGCTCCGAAAATACACACAAACTTTAATGGGCTCTAAAATCCGGGATCTATCCGTTACTGAAGCTTATTTTATGAGTGAAATAGCTGTTGGTCGCATAGTCAACTGTTGCCCGGGACGTCGTCTGCTTATATTTCATTCAAATTATCCAGGATGAAAGTATCCTGTCCAGCGGGGTAATTGCGCCGTAATAAATTAACAGTAGCAATGGTTTCATTTTGACGGTTCAATAACATTCATTGCGTTATTTACGTTGTTGAGTGGACAATTTTTTCGAACATATGAAGCAATGGAGTAGCAATATCCTTCAAAATGATTAGATTGAGATTTTAAGAGTGTTACGTAGTTAAAACATGGATACCCCTACATTAAAAAAAAAAAACAACCGACTTCAAAAACTACAAAGTGATAAATAACTTTAATTTCGGAAGTCGTTGTCGTTGGTTCCGCATTTTCGTTTTTTGACACCGACTTCCGAAATTAAAGTTATTTATCACTTTGTATTTTTTTTAAGTCGGTTGTTTTTTTTGTAAAAATGTTTTTATTTTTCACTTTTTAGTTGTACCTACTCCACACAAATTCAAATAACAATAGTGCATTGAAGAATTGAAGACACCGACTAGAAGAATCATCAAAATTCGCATAGAAATGCCGGATATGCAGTACATTTATGCATATAACATCGTACAAAAGAATAATTACATAATGTATTATATACTAAAACCTTCCTGAAAGTATGTAGATCACATTAGTGAAAGAATTATCAAAATTGGTTCATGAGTTTTTGAGAAAATCGCGGACATGCAAACATACATACATACATACGGGTCGAATACAGAACCTCCTTTTTTGAAGTCGGTTTGAAGTCGGTTAAAAATAAGAATATGGTCAATTTTAGCTGGCCATTTCATGAAATGGTCGATCACTTCATGAAATGATCAATTCTAAGATTTGGCCACGACATAGGTACACGAATAGATGAATATGGATTAAGTACTGAAAATCCATATTTTTCCATGCGCCTGTCTTACCGCTCTTGACAAACCAGTCGATGTAATCATGCTAAGTGTTCGCACTTAGCCAGCGCTATATTAGCCAGTAAACTATGCCATTTTATGATCACAATAACGCATTCGATTACTGTTAAATTGCTCATAAACGGCCTGTTGCTATGGGTGCGTAAGTGTTTATAAATTGTTGACAGATGAAGTTTCTCGACAGACTGCCGCGAAGGTCTAGTCACCAAATGGCGGACCACCGACCTATTTTATTTATTTAATACTTCAAGCACATAAAATAAATGTACAGAGGTGGACTTAATGCCATAGGCATTTTCTACCAGTCAATCTTTGGGTGATGCAGAGACAAACAGTGGTAGGTGCAATCATGAAAATTGATGAATACATATTTTAAATATAAAGATACGCATAAACCTATTAAAACTGAATATAATATTATACCTAATTACATATACATAAATATAAGCACAAATAAATATACATAAATACATGAATATACTACCTAACTATTTTGTGCTGACTTTAAGTAAATTTCGATCTTGACTAGCCGATGAACATCTCCAGGATTTATTGGCCATCAATGATAATAGCCTTTTGGATGTCGGAAATTATCCCAAGGAAATGTGCTACCGGGACAAAAAGTGTCCTATGTCCTTCACCAGAATGCCATCTATCTCCTTGTTGAATATGTTTGGGATTTATATCTCATTTCAAGGCCTTCCTAAATATCGGAAAACTGCTAGAAGTATCGCAAATCAGATAAGCAAAGGGCATAAAAATATTATGTCATCATCTGCCTAGCCTTTTCCCAACTATGTTGGGGTCTGTTTCCAGTCTAATCGGATGCAGCTGAATACCAGTATTTTATCTGACCTCCACAACCCAGTTACTCGATAATACGATGCGCCTTGGTAAGACTGGTTGTGAGACTTTCGGGCTTCTGACGACCCGTAACAACTGTCAAAGATCCACGAATGACACCCGGGATCAACGGCTTAACGTGCTTTCCGAGGCACGGAGGGGACTTGGTATATGAAGGTACTTTTGCCCGAGGCTTCGGAATGGATTGGATTTCGAACACGTATTACCAGGATAGTATCCTATGTCTTAACTCAGGTCATGGTCTATCCGGGTGCCAAATTTTATCCAAATCCCTTAAGTCATTAAGGCGTGAGAAGGTAACACACAGACAGAGCTACTGTAGCGGTATCTACAACGCCACATGCGAAGAACGCGTCATACTGACGTCACGAAATCCTGCATCTCGCAAGCAGAGTTTACCGCGCAACTAGCATAGTTACAACGGCCCGACATGAATCATCGGGCAGTTGCCCGCCAGACACAACACCCGTCTGGTCGGAGGATCCTCCCTTTTCTATAGAGTATAAGTGAACTTTACACCCTGTTCCTCATACCTCTATACTACTTTCGCATTTAAAATATTAGTATGTATGAGATATTTCAGCTTACTGTCTGAGATGATGATGAGCAGTGGTGGCCCGACTTACTAGTTGTAGGTCGTAGGTTCGAACCCCGACAGGCGCTTTACTTTGTGTAAATTATTTCATTACCACTGCTCTCAAAACGGTGAAGGAAAACATCGTTAGAAAACTGGCATGTCCCAGAATCAAAAAATCGAAGACATGTGACATTTATCAACCCGCACTGGGCCTGCGTGGTGGATTACGGCCCACACCCTCTCACAAAAAGGAGGTCTGTGTTCCAGCAGTGGGAATATTATAGACTGCTATGCTATGGATGGGATATTTTAGCTTAGTCTCGTGCATCGCAACGCATCTGCTTTACCTCTGGTATTGCAGTTGACTTTAGGCGTCTGTACTTTACAAATTCCCCATCTGTTGAACCGCCTGCTTGTTTGTCTTCTTGCTTGACGTCATCACGTCAACGCCATTTGTTCCTAATAAAAACCACCGCTGTGGCTCTGTCTGGCGTAGGTTCACAGGCCACAGCATTATGCTGAGTGGTTGCCGTTTTACGTGGGTGTGACGCATATTTTCCCCCAACTTGGTTTTTAGGGTTCCGTACCCAGAGGGTAAAAACGGGACCCTATTACTAAGACCCCACTGTCCGTCTGTCTGGCACCAGGCTGTATCTCATGAAACGTGCTAGCTAGACAGTTGAAATTTTCACAGATGATGTATTTCTGTTGCCGCTATAACAACACATACTAAAAACAGAATAAAATACATATTTAAGGGGGGGGTCCCATACAACATACGTGATTTTTTTGTCGTTATTTGCTCGATATTAATAACGGCAATAGGTAGACGCTTGAAATATTCACAGAATATTTAGTTGTATATTCACTTTAAAAATAAATAATTAAATTAAAATAAAATAAATATTTAAGGGGTTTCCCATACAACAGACGTGATTTTTTTGCCGTTTTTTTCCTTGTGGTACGGAACCCTTCGTTTGCGAGTCCGACTCGCACTTGGCCGGTTTTTTGTGTTCGTGTTTTACCGCAAAAACGTATCTTTATAAATAGGCTACCCAATTAAAGATAGCACCGTCTTCTTGCCAGTTAATCCAGGTTGCCACGCATCTGTATTAAACAGCTTTCCAGACGCAAATAGTTCCTGATATTACTGCTCATTTTTTCACAAATTATACGGTTTCCTTGCTCACGGACGCGAAGCAGATTATGTACATACTTTGGAAGGCGATATTTGATAGGTAGGTACTTAAGTTACGTTTCGCGCTCTGGTTGGAAGGACTGAGCAAATATTGGGAAAATTGATACAGTTGAGTGGCTAAAATTTCAAAGAGTAGGTATACTTAGATGCAGGGAGTTATTATGTTGCTACTCGTATTATTCTGAGTTCTCTTGGACCATTGTCCAAGAGGTATACCTAATTAATTGTTTTTAAAAAAATTATAATTTTTAGTACTTTCTGTTTCCATGGAGTTTCTTGTCCTTCTTCTCCATGATGACCTAGATTTGGAACGGACAACTAGTTTTCTGATTAATTACTGACAAGCCTAAATTGAAATAAATGTCTAGCTTGTCTTTCTGTGTTTTATTTCATAAAATACTTTCCCTACATACCATATTCATAGTTACTTTTGCACATATTAAATAACTAGTAACCAGTCTGATATTCAACGCTTTATATTTGGGTATTATTTATGTATACCTACATATAGACTTTTATAGATAGATTATAATATTTGCGTGTATGATCAGTCGACCTTTCCTGTAAAATATCTCACTATAAAAACTTAGATGAAGTAAGCTGTCAATAGTGTAAAACCCTAGCATCAGGTGGAATGTAATCCATATCTGCGTGATTAGAAAATAGTTACATAATGACAGCCCGACAATACTGCTAGGCAGTAGCCCGCCAGATACAACACACGTCAGATGAGATGACCTTCCCTTTTCAATGGACGATGAGGAACTTTCTACGCTGTTCCTAGTCCCCTGGCCTTTTAGAGGTTTGAGACCTCTCAAATGTTATCGCTTATGAAAAGTGCAGCTATTATTGTTGCCCATCCTCACGACTTTTTCCTTCACCGTTTTGAAAGATATTTGTCGCAGCCAACTGGTTAAATTAGAGCCGTTTAGTTAACCGCCTGGCCTTTGGAAGTAGTGCTCGCCACGCTTCGCTCTCTCGGCTCGCACGCGGTTGATCACAGTTCTAACCTAACCTAACCCATTTGGTCGGGGTGCCCTGGCTTAGTTACTGCGACCAATTCGGCTCTCGCGTGATAGGTTACAGTTCCACCCTAAACTATAATATTGAATATCATTCAGGCCGTTAGTTGAACGGCCGCCGTTTAGTTAAAAGGCTAGGCGGCTAACTAAACGACTAATTAAACCAGTTGGCTGCGACAAATATAAGACTGCTCTCAAAACGGTGATGGAAAACGTCGTGAGGATGGGCAGAGAAGTATAACGTATGGAATTATATGTGCACGTTATAAAGACTATCCTGGACGGAAAGCGCCATTTAAAAAAAATGCTGAATGGGTATTTTCAATTCAACGAATTGAACTATTCGATTTTCTGTTACAAACTACGCGAAGCCAAAGAAAGCGCTTGATAAGTAAACAAACTGCCGTGTCTAGTACAAAATTCAGCAGAGGGGAGCGGGGGTTAGATAGAACAACGAAACGACAACGAGATCTTAAAGGTTTGTTTATGGTAATATTTATTATGTTTTGCAAAAAGTCATAGAACAAAAGTTGTTGTTTATGATGCTGGTAATCCAGTCCTGCAAGGTTATTAGCAGTGGTCGGAGTAGGTAGAGCTGTTTTTGGTACTTGCGAAATGCGGACATAACATGGATATGCCAAATATTTCCCGGAATCCCGGGAATTCACGAAATTATATACTGTTTGGGTGCTCACCTACTACCTGCTCTTTACTGCCCACTTACCCATATTAACTCACTTAAATCAATCGACAATTTCAAAATCCCGGGATTTCAGAGGCATATCCATGTTAAGATCAATGCTTGCGGTCATTCACCCCAAACAGCTCTACCTACTCCGACCACTGGTTAGTGTTAGTGTTTTACAAATAACCCTGTATAAGCGTACAAAACATGAAAATAACCCGCCCCTATTTGCTTTAGCTCCTATTTTGCTATCCGACTAATCCTCGTTAACTGGAACAAATACCTCAGTTACATAACCTACATAATGACAGGCCACAAAACCTTTACTACACATACCGAATGAACTACTAACCTATTTAAAGCACAGGTTCTCAAACTTATTTCGCCTGCCGCCCTTTAAGAGGATGTTTTATTTACTAGAGCCCTAAATTCACTTTCTTGTAAATGACACACAGACAGCTGTGCTGCTGGGGAGTTGCGCCACATCTTCCCGGCTAAAGCACTAGGAAGTGGTGAAGGGCATGTGTTTTGGGAGACTGTCTTATGTGATTTTGACATTGAAAAAGTGCAAAATCTCCGTCTAGTTTGAATAAATGACTTATGATTTTGATTTTTGATTCATGTTCAGAAATAATAATAACAGCCGCACAGGTCGGTCGATCAGGTTAAGCTACGCTTGCCGCGGTTGGCCTGTGGATGGGTGACCATCTTTACATACTGAGACCCCTCCGTGCCTCGGAAAGCACGTTAAGCCGTCGGTCCCGGCTGTCATTCGTGGATCTTTGACAGACGTTACGGGTAGTCAGAAGCCCGAAAGTCTGACAACCAGTCTTACCAAGGGGTATCGTATTACCCAGTAACTGGGTTGTGGAGGTCAGATAGGCAGTCGCTCCATATAAAATACTGGTATTCAGCTGCATCCGGTTAGACTGGAAGCCGACCCCAACATAGTTGGGAAAAGGCTAGGCAGATGATGTTCAGAAATATACAACGATAGAAACGCTTACAGAGCTGTTCTGAGCTGAACAATTGACCATAATCCAGGGTATACTTGCGAGATTGGCTTCCGTAGCCGAAATTCCTGGGGATTATTCCGATTATTTCCGATTCCACCCACGATTTATTTATTTGAAATAGGTTCGCTCTTGACTCTAGTCTAGGTCAGAGGTGACAGTCACAAAGTCGACGATGGAGTGAGCTTACCCAGAAGACCTGCCACTCCTGGCCACTGCTGGCCGTTCACTCTCACTTTGACGAGATTCGGGTTGTATGCGCTCGGAAACACAGACGCAGGTAGAGAGTTCCACGATACGAGGAAACAGATGTCCGAGAATCCACCCTCAGTCTATACGTTCTGTTTATCCAACTAGGCCTAATGTGGATTTTCGGGCATGCGTTTCCGCGTCTCCATCCTAGATTGGATTTTTTGGGGTGGATAAACGAAATAACCCATTCCTGCGAGCCATTCTTGAACCTCCTAACTTTGTCAGTGTTTCTACTGCTCCCATAGATATATGAAAGAAGGAGACGTGCCCGGTAGTTGAAAATGCATCAGAACCCAATGTCGCCAGGTTGGCCCCACCACCGCGCCACTACTACACATTCCTATGACTGTTCCCTTAAAAGCCTCCAAGCCTAGAAGGGGGCGTTATCGTCCACTTTGAGAAAGACTGGTCTGTGGCTTCGTATCACGAATGCCCTTCCATCGGGTATTGACGGACATAATAATATGATATTGTTGTCTCGATTACGACTTCCACAGGTGACACGATTTCCACGAGGAGACGTTTGTAGTATTTATTGTTATATAAGTTTGTGTCTTTGTGTGTGAATTTTGATGAATGTTGTGATAAGGCTAGCTACGGTGTGGTTTAAATCTCATCATCATCGTCTACCTGCCAATTCACAATTTTTATGTTGGGGTCGGCTTCCAGTCTAACCGGATGATGGAAAGACTGCGTGGCTAAATAATAACAGCCGCACGGGGCGATCGCAGGTTAAGCTTGCCGCGGTCGGTTCGTGGATGGGTTGACCATCCATGACATATCGAGACTCTCCTCCGTGCCTCGGAAAGCACGTTAAGCCGTTGATCCCGGCTGCCATTTGTAGGTCTTTGACAGTCGTTACGTGTATTCAGAAGCCCGAAAGTCTGTCAACCAGTCTTACTAAGGGGTATTGTTGAAGCCGTATCCGAACAAAACTAATGTCGTCTGGAGCGAGGGCGCGCGAAGTATTATTTTATCTTTGCGTTGACAGCCACTGCACAAATGATGAGTATTTTTTACCGACTTCACAAAAAGGAGGAGGTACTATGTTCGGCTGTTTGTATGTTTTTTTTTTTTTTTTTTTTTTTTTTGTATGTTTGTTCATCGAATACTCCGCCAGTTGTCGACGGATTTTCAAAATTCTTTTTTTGTTCGAAAGTAGATACTTCTGAGGTGGTCCCATTGTCACCAAGTTAGGATCTGATGATGGGATCTTAGAGAAATCGAGGGCAACCCTCAAATTTTATAGGCTCACTTATTGTTTTTCGCATATTTTATGAAGTATCTTGTGTATTTGCGTATGGTTGTCACCATCTCAGGTAGCTGGGCTGATGATGGAAGGTACAACTCCTTAACAGTAAGAAGTTACTCGAACAGGCAAGGACTGTTTTAGTAAATTGTTTTGATGTTTGATAGGGCATTTGCCACATTTGGTCTCATGATCATCAAGTCATGACCTGATGCTGCAGTCAGGATAGTCTGCAGAGTACCTAACTCCTCGACAACTAACAGCAGATATATCGTGTTTAGGCTCATTAAAAAGGGCTCGATGTGTGGATAAACGTACTGTTAATGAGGAACACCGAGACCTGATGCTGAAGCCAGGAGCATCAGAAAAAGTACAAACCTTGAAATTACAGCACCGTAGTCGTGTTTGGGCTCATTTTAAACAGGACTAAATTTTAAGTTCAATGCAATGTTGACATAAGTTTGGCCTGATGCTGCAGCCAGGATTATCAGCATCTAGTCTAATTAATGAATAAGGTATGCTTCAGAGGTGGTCCCATATAAATTGTATGAACTTTGCTTGGGTAGTTTTGGAATTAGCTTCAACAATACGTTTGTTTTCCACTTAGTTTAAATTAATGATGTTTATCTTCCTGTCACTAATATTCACATAGCAAGTAGTGTTATATGAATTTGTATTATGGGGTAGGTACAACTAAAAAGCGAAAAATAAAAACTTTTTTACAAAAAAAACAACCGACTTCCAAAAAAAACACTACAAAGTGAAAAATAACTTTAATTTCGGAAGTCGGTGTCAAAAAAACGAAAATGTGGAACCAACGACACCGACTTCCGAAATTAAAGTTATTTTTCACTTTGTAGTGTTTTTTTTGGAAGTCGGTTGTTTTTTTTGTAAAAAAGTTTTTATATCTTCAAATTTTCAAATTATTTGTAACTGTTGTAATACCAAGATTAAACTATACATATATTCTTCAAAGAACCAGCTTTTGATTAAGTGGACTGGCCCACTAGAAATCAACCGATAATTTGGTGACCCCAACGTGATCCGACCAAAGAAAAGTACGAAAGTTTCGTCGCAACGGTTGGTCATTCGAGCTTCGATTTACAAAGGAACGAACAGGTATCGTATTACCCAGTATCTAGCCTATAGCCTTCCTCAAGAATGGGGCTATCAAATGCAAAAAACTTGTTTTTAAATCCGACTGGTAGCTCCAGAGATTAGCTCATTCGAACAAACAAACTCTTCGGCTTTATTTATTAGTATAGAAAGACACGAGTAATTTTACTCATACCTATGGTGTAGGCATAAAAAAACCGGCCAAGTGCGAGTTAACACTACATACAAATAACGGCAAAAAAATCACGTTTGTTGTATGGGAGCCTTAAATATTTATTTTATTCTGTTTTTAGTATTTGTTTTTATAGCGGCAACAGAAATACATCATCTGTGAAAATGTCAACTGTCTAGCTATCACGGTTCATGAGATACAGCCTGGTGACAGACAGACAGACAGACGGACAGTGGAGTCTTAATAATAGGGTTTCGTTTTTACCCTTTGGGTACGGAACCTAAAAAGGCACCACTTTTGGACGTCAAAATTTACAAGAAAATAGAATTGATTCTAGCTGCTCCTTTCTAGCGGTATTTCGTATGGAGAAGAATGGAGGAATAATTAAAACATTTTGTCACGCACGCACGCTCAAGCCGACACCCCCCCTCCCCCTTCCCCCTCCCCTCTCCCCCTTTGAAGGACATCACCAATTAGATTCGTATCTATTTAATGGCATAAATAAAACTCATCGATTGAGTAGTACTTCAAACCTGACCTTTAACAACCATCTTCTATACATCTATATATTATATACAAATAAATAAAATTGAAGTGTCTGTTGGTAACACTGGTAATGTCAAAATAGCAGCTTTTTACTAAATGCATATGAAAGTATAATAGGGTGACTGGTAATTAGTGACCGATACTAACACGTGATTGTACTCATGATAACAAACAACTTTTACTATGGGACCAAACCTGAAATTGAGAAAAAAAATCTGCTGTTTAGTCGTTTATGTTCGCCTAACTGGTCAAAATGTACTGAACAGCAGATTTTTTTTTCGCGATTTTAGGTGTCGTCCCATTTTAAAAGTTGTTTGTTATCATGAGTACAATCACATGTTTAGGTACTAATTACTAATCACTAATTTACCAGTCACCCTATATAAGGTGTTCCGAAATTAACCTTACAAACTTTAAGAGATGCTTTAGACCATCGAACTGAACAACTTTCACTATGGGAACAACTCTGAAATCACAAAAAGAAAATCTGCTGTTTCATACATTTTGGTCAAGTAGGTATTGAACTTTTGTATTAAACAGCTGATTCCTTTTTTCGTGATTTCAGAGTTGGTCCCATAGTGAAAGTTGTTCAGTTCCTAATCTATCACTTTTGTCAAAGTGGTGGCATTTTAGGGACCCTATAGCTAAGCCTCCGCTGTCTGTCCGTCCGTCTGTCAGCGGGCTGTATCTCATAAACCATAATAGGTATGATAGTTGACATTTTCACAGACAGTGTATTTCTGTTGCCGCTATAACAACAAATAATAAAAAAACTAGCGGCCCGCCCCGGCTTCGCACGGGTGCAATATTTTTTTCGAATTTCAGAAATTTTCTTTCATACAAACCTTGTCCTGGCAATACCGAACACAACAAAAAAAAAAAAAACCAATTTGGTGCAGTCATTCGGAAGTTATGCGCGTACATACATTTCGGCGATTCATTTTTATTTATACAAGTACTAGCTTCTGCCCGCGGCTTCGCCCGCGTGGATGTCGGAAATTATCCCAAGAGACAGTACCGATGAAGTAGCCTTCCCTAGAATGCTACCTATCTCCTTGCCAAATTTTACCGAAATCCGCTCAGTGGTTTAGGTGCGAAAAGGTAACATACAGAAAGAGGTACTTTCGATATGGCTCACTATTTTGGGCTTCCACATAAAAGGTAGATATATTATGTCGCGTAGGTACATTTATTTAGGACTGTTTAAGACGAACAGTCCCACGATACATTATACTCGTGTAACAACAGCGCGTCTGCGAGATTCAGTCGTTGTAAAGGTTTTTGTGGCTCTTTGGGACGCCATGTAAGTCGCCTGCTGCTGACGTCGAGCTTGGGACTGTACTGGTGTTTCTGCAGCCCGTTGAGACACCAGATACTCAGCATGCTATTGATGCCGATCTTGGGATTGTTCTGGTGTTCCTGTAGCCCGTTGAGACACCAGATACTCAGCATGCTGTTGATGCCGATCTTGGGACTGTTCTGGTGTTTCTGTAGCCCGTTGAGACACCAGATACTCAGCATGTTGTTGATGCCGATCTTGGGACTGTTCTGG
This sequence comes from Hydraecia micacea, assembly GCA_914767645.1. Taxonomy (NCBI): domain Eukaryota; kingdom Metazoa; phylum Arthropoda; class Insecta; order Lepidoptera; family Noctuidae; genus Hydraecia; species Hydraecia micacea. Next base: position 1,682,195 of record OU611802.1, on the reverse strand, counting down.
TGTTTCAGCAGCTTGTTGAGACACCAGATACTCAGCATGCTATTGATGCCGATCTTGGGACTGTTCCGGTGTTTCTGCTGCCCGTTAAGACACCAGATACTCAGCATGCCGTTGAGATCGAGGTTGAGACTGTTCTGGAGTTTCAGCAGCTCGTTGAGATGCCAGATACTCAACGTGTTGTTGAAGCCGATCTTGGTACTGGTCTGGTGTCTTAGTAGCTCTGTGTGCCTGCTCATTCACCACCTGCTCAAACCTTTCGCAGCTCAGTTTGTTGAGACGTCTCGGAAAGTCTAGCTATTTTCATAGCTCGAGCTTGATTAGAGCTTTGTGAAATATTAGACTTACGCTCGCTCCACTCAGGTCAATCTTATCGTGATAACTTTTAAAGTATTCGTCCAAATTGCTTAGTGTAAAAGACAAAGTTTATCTACATTAAATAACAAAAGCGATTAATGTATTAATTTTGATAAGAATTAACTAAGTACTCTAAAATGTGCATTGTAAAAAAAAGTATCCAATTTAAATGTATTTATGGCTCACTATTTTGGATATAATGGCTTCCACATAAAAGATAGATATATGCTGTTGCGGACTTTTATTTAGAACTGTTTAAGATGAACAGTTCCACGATACATTATCTTCGTGTAACTTAACGGTTTAGGCAGCGCACGCCAAGATAGCTCTCAGAGGGCAGGAGTTTTTCCGACTTACTTGATACTTATCGTTATATTATGGCCAAATCACACAAAATATTTATAAATTGTAGCCTATGTGTTATTCTGATGTATAAGCTATATTACTGTGAAGTTTCATCGAAATCCGTTCAGTAGTTTTTGCGTGAAGGAGTAACAAACATCCAAACAAACTTTCGCATTTATAATATTATTAGTAGGAAGTATATAGATATAGTCCATCCATCCAAGACACGTGGTCTCCATTCCATACAAGACACGTGTTTTTTCTCCGTGTTTTGCCTTGTGGTACGGAGCCATTCGTGTGCGAGTCCGACTCGCACTTGGCCGGTTTTGTTTATTTGAAGTCACATTAAATAGCAGTGCTCATTATATCTCACACTTTTTAACACTTCATCTGAAGAAGGGCTCATTTTCTCACAAATATTAGGAAATATCAGTAACGCACTAAACATCAATTGCAAAATCATTGAGGAACTTGGCCCTGCAGTCGCGACAAATATAACGACTAAAATCGGTCGTTAAGTCTAATCGATGTCAAATTTCTTTAATACATTTCAACCTTATGCTTTCAAAATAAAGTTGAAAATCTATTAAAGGAATTTGACAACGATAAGACTTGGCAACCGATTTTTGTCGCTGTCTAATGGCGAGACTGCAGGGACTGGTCTAAAAACTCACAAGCTCATCGTAATTCTGTTGCACTGTTTTGTGGTGTTACTGTGTTGTTTCTAATGATAATAATACTAGGTCTGTGTGTAGCCTCTTATTCCATTTAGATGGTCTTCACTCTTCATATGAACGAATCTTCAGATCTTAATTTAGGCTGGCCTACTAGGTACGTCCGGTTTCCTGATTCGAAATTCAGATTCGGAGACCCTGAATGCATGTATTTCATACAAAATCTTCTCTTTAGGCGCACACGTTCTTATATTTTCCGTCAGGGTTTCCGAACGGAAAATATAAGAACGTGTGAAGAGAAGATTTTGTATGAAATGCGTGCATTCGGGGTCTCCAAATCTGAATTCTTGATTCGGTTTCCGAATCAGGAAACCGGACGTATGCTCTGATCATATCGTGGTATCACAGGCGAATACCAAGGAGGTTCTTTAAGTGCATATGGATTATTTCTGTTTGAGAAGAGGCCTCTGCCCTGCAGTGGGATAACTACAGGAACAGAGAACCGTGACTGAAAATTCTAAAAAGAGGCCTAACGATTATGTTCTCAGCAGTGGAGAGAACACTTTAATCGATGCCTGCTATCCTAGATGCTCTGTCCCGTGAAAAGTAGCTAAGGTAGATTTTCGTTCCAAAAATTTCACAAAACCTGACATTATGTCCCTGGCAAACTGCAGGTTAGGTAAGTAACAATATTCGTTCAAGATCGTTAGATCGAACGGTCTACAGAGCTCCGTTGTCCAAAAGTGGTTGACATAGTTTGAAAGGCTTATCCAAAAGAAGTAACCGTCTCATTGTTCTAGTGGTACCAAGTGCAACTGCGATTCTTGAAGCACAGAGTTCAGTTGGAGATCCAGGTCAGTCAACATAAATAATAAATGAGGTTTAGACCTAAAGCACGTTGGAGTTGGCTTCCACAAACGACATGTTGATGTAATCGCTTACTTACTGATGTCCGGGAGTTACAGACTGACGCAGAGTGGCTATAAAAAGCAGTTCGTATCCTGTACTGTATTGCCATTCTGTAAGCAAGGGCGCCCACGAGCAACTTTGTTGACCAGTAACTTTTTGTCTCTGTTGCTGTCTCTCCGCCGAGATTTGGTCGATGCACAAACGGGAGCGACAGCAAGGCTACTTTTTCGTTCGGTTGAGCGGCAACTTTTTTAACGCCGTGCGCGCGCTTGCATTGCAACCAATAGACGGGTGACAATTGGGTCCAAACCCGCTTACAAAAATGTCTCCCAGCTGTCGCGTCGCTACTCGCTACATGCGCGCACGTTCATACAAAGACAAACCCGTAGACTTGATGTGAGAGACAAATTAGTTGCGGAGACAAAAGCTGCTCGTGGGCGCCCTACCTAAAAATCTCACCGTGAAAGCTTAGGTGAAGTGAGCTGTCAATCGTGTCAATCCCTAGCATCAGGTGGAATGACAGCTCAATGAGGGCTATCGCGTATGAATTCGCCGCTAGAGGCGCTAGTGTAGCGTGAGGTCTCCGAAATGTCACTGTTTGTGCGTGGGCTACCGCGGGTTTATTTCTGTTGTTGTGAATATTTTGCAATACCTGAGATTAATTATGGCAAACCTGAGTTACGGGTCAATGAATGTCAGTGCTTTAACCTTTTGACCGCTTGTTTCGCATTTATGCGACACATATTTCCGTGCCCCTACCGCTCGTGTCGTATTTCTGCGACAGAGAACATACATGATTTTTTCGTTCTATTTTCGTCCTATTAACTGCGTTGTTCAACGAAAACCATTATTAAATAGAGATAAAAACTTTTTGACTATTTTTTTATCGATACAACGATTTCTCCTCCTTATTTATTGTAGGTATTATTTTATCTTGATTTTATAGATTTGTAGCCGCGCGCTAGGGGCACAGCAATTGATATTTAGCCAAGCGCTTAAAATATTAACCTTTTAAGCGCTTGGCTAAATATCAATTGCTGAGCTAAAAAAAAGAGGTGAACAATTAAGTGGGCTGAAAGAACAGCTAATTCAGAGTATCAGAGGTTAGTTTGTTTATTGTTTACAAACACTATTTTTGTTTTTTTGATTGTTTAAATATGATTTAAATGTAAATTTTGTCTACACGACCATAATAACAAACTTTGAGAGCCTTCAGGACCTCACACGACAGTGGCGCCAACTGGTGAGCACAAAAACTGTATCCCTCATTTAAGCTAACTTCACTTATGTTTTCACGGTGAGAATGTCCCAGAATAGATGGCTGGTCACTGGCTTCAGCATCACGAGTAGAATTTGAGTTCCGATTTTGTAGTAACTTGATTTAAAATGTGTCTTTGGAGTGTGGGGTAGCCGGAGACTGGTCTGTTACATGAGACTTAAACATAACTGGCGGAATATAGGTGTATAGTAAAGTAAAGTAAGAAATAATGAAAAATATTTTATTTTGAATACACACAGAAATATAAATAGTAAAAAAAAGGAGCATTTAAAACTAACAAACAACCAAAAAAATTAATAAACCCAAACAAAAAATCTATGCGAGGCCAAAAAGGTCCCTTTCTCAGCAGAATGCTGCGATATTTAAAAAATAAATACCGCAGATTCTGATAGGGCCCGCTATGATGCCACGGACTTACCTACGGACATCTACGGGGTTGAATCAAATTAGCTAGCGAAACTGCAGACGTGACCCCTAAGAAAAAAACACCAAATTTTTTATTTATATTTTATCGTGTTTAGATATCGATACCCATCACGTCTGCAGAGTTTCGCAAGCTAATTTACTTTGATCCTGTATATGTACACCTCTGTCTTGCCCTTTGAGGATTACAGGCGTGCTGTTTTACGTGTTCCATGAAGTTTCTTGCCCTTTTTTCTCCACAGAAGTCTTCGTTTTGGAACGGACAGCTTCAACTTTCTTACTGACCGACTCCATGACAGTTCAAAAGTGCCTGTAAATGGTTTAGTTGTAATAGGGAACGGCACGCATTACGACAAGACCGGAGAGAGATCAGGAGGCCTACCACAAGCTCTTAACGCGATCCATTTTAGGACCTAAACTGAACTGTTCTTCTAATTCGTACCATGACGTCAGTTTAACGATTCAGTTTAGGCCGTGCCATCTGCTGACAGCGATTGTCCCAAACTAAGTCGCAAGTTTTGGTTTCATTCATACTTGTTAGGTACCATGACGTCCATAGAGCAGCTCAAGCGATGCAGTGTAGGAACCTAAACTGAAATGTCTTGCTTTTGAATCGTTTTTAATTAGATCATGGTAGGCCACCGGGCGCAAGACCAACGGCTTAGCGTGCTTGCCGAGGCACGGGGGTATCACACCGCCAACTTCCAAACTAAGAAATTCCTAATGAATAAACCCAATAACACTACCTGACCTGAGAATCTAACCCAGAACCCCACGTTCGGCAGTCGCGATCGCAAACACGAGACTAACGGGGCAGTTAAAAATCCATACATACTTTGACATACACACACAGGCATACTTTGGCTGGTGAATAACCAACTTGGTGTGGACCTTCAAAAAGTACCAGTTGCGCAGTGTATGACTAGCGGGGTAGTTGCATAAGCATAACACACTAAAGCCTCGGTCACACACAGCGAATACTCGCTACGAGTGCATTCGCAGAGTAAAATTGAACGGCCTCAATTCAAACCGCGGCGAATTGAACTCGCGGCGAGTGAATCTATTCGCAGCGAGTATTCGCTGTGTGTGACCGAAGCTTAACAGTAGCAATGGCTTCCATTTTGACAGTTCAACAGCATCCATTGCGTTATTTACGTTGTTGAGCAGACACATTTTTCAAACATATGAAGCAATGGATTAGCAATATCCTTTAAAATTATTCAGATTGAGATCGATAGTGTGTTACGCAATTAGGGCACAGATAGATGTACAGACGCCAGCACATCAAGCTACCCGAAACTGTAAAATTTTCCCAATCAACTTAGAACCTTATTATACTTTAACGATAAAGTTGAAAATCTATTAAATAAATTTGACAGATTGAAGCTACTAAGCTTGATGTGCTAGTCTGTACAAGGCAAAAGAACAACAATCGTTGCACGTAGCGTTTTTTAGCTTCTGCATACCCATGGGAAAAAAGGCCAGAGCTCATGGTATTTAATTAATGCTTAACTAGACACGCAAATATTAATTTTTAATTACCACAAGCCTCCGACTATCTAGGACGCACGTGACATTTTCTATAGATGTAGTATTAAGCTGGTGTCAGACGTTTCACTTGAATCAAAATCGATAGACACGTAGCGCCATCTAGCTTCCTAATTGTGACCGTCGAAACTTATTGTTTTTTTCCTCGAGAACAGTATTTTTTTTTCTTGATGAAAGGTGTGTGTCCTATGTCCCTATGTCATATGTTCTTTCTATACCCCTGACAACGTATAACAACATTTCATGATGATCTGTTCAGTGGATTATGCGTGAAAATGTAACAAACAAACTTACTTTCGCATTTATAATATTAGTTAGGATTCATTAGTTTGCAAACATGGGTAATTACTATATAGATGTTTTATTTTATTTTATAATCGTCCTCCTTGTTCTACCGTCATATGGGCATGCAAATTATATTTAATTTACATAAAATGTATTGAAGATTTTTATATGGAGCATACCTACCCGCCCGCCATTTTTTTTTTTTCAAAATGGCGGCCACGAGCGGTACCGATATAAATCTATAGTTGACTTGACATCAATGCAAACAGAAAACATAATTAAACCAAACGCCGTAAAGTGTCATGTTTCCAAGATATTAACGTTCAACGTTGATCACATGATATTCATATTTTTTTTACTTGCTTACATCTTGTTGCATAGATGTTTGATTATTATAAACATTTAGAGGGATAATTTCACCTTCAAAGCCCTGACTGAACTGATCCTCTCAATCCTGTGTGGTACTTTCCTCAAAATACCATTTCAGACATCAGTCTAAATGGTCTTCATTATGGTCTGACCAAGATTATGACTGTGACCTCTTGAGTTTTTTTCGGCCTTTCTTCTCAGTGTACCTAGTCAGATAGGAAACGCCGACCTTATCTAGCTTTTTTTTTAATAATACTTATGACTTGTAAAAGTGATTCCGAAATCCTATTTACAGAATAAACAATTTAATTTCAAAGATATTATAATTTTAAATAACAATTTAGAAAATATATTATTACAAATTCATGTCAAATCGTGTAAAATGTCAACAAAGTTATGACAAAAAAAAAGAATTTTGCAAATCCGTCTATATTGGAGTTACGCCCGCACATACATAAAAAAAAAGCTTAACGTGCTTTCCGAGGCACGGAGGGGTCTCGGTGTGTAAAGATGGTCACCCATCCACAGACAAACCGCGGCAAGCGTAGCTTAACCTGATCGATCGACCTGTGCGGCTGTTATTATTTAGCCACGAGCCCCTGAAAGACAAATATGAATAAAAAGTGAAGCGTCTGATATCTGCTTTACCTACTGCGTATTTAGTAATGGCGGGTCAAGGCAGACGTCCGGTTTCGCATAGTTCAGAGACGGTGCAATTAAAACAGTGCTGTCACTGTTTTTATTTTAACTGTGTGAAGTTTTTACTAATTTTAATACGGTTATAAAGTATGTGTTTCCTGTCGTGCATTCATAGTTCCCGGGCGTATTTTAATTATTTTTACTAACACCAAGAGAAACCTAATGCATAAACAGAAGCACACTGTTGGAATTTCAACGGTCGACTCAGCCCTGGGAGTTGAAAATCCAACGTGCTGTTTATTTTAAGCATTACATTATAGTATCGTCTAGTGTTAGTGAAAACAGTCATGCAAGTACCTAACTAAAAATATCCAGCATTCCTGTTAGAAAGTCCTAATGGTTTTTTGGGTTACTCAAGGTTAAGACTTAAGGCTTTCGTAGCGCGACAGACGCGCGACCGTCAAAGTCAAAGCATTTAGTGCAAATAGGCACATAAAAGGCACTTTTGGACGTCAAAAATTACAATAAAATATAATTGATTCTAGTTGCTCCTTCCAAAAGATAGTTTTCGTATGGAGAAGAATGGGCAATAAACTCCACCGTTACTCTTTTAACATGTCCGTCGCCCAGTCAGAAATTTGTATTATAAAGAAAAGCGTGGCGGCCGCTGCGTGCGCTCAGTCGGCGATGACCGCGATGAGCTGGAGTACTGTTAAAAGCAGGTGCAACAATGTTTCCCCGTCGGAATCAATTTTTGAAATGAAGTGCGCCACAGTGGACGTCGGGTACAAAGACTACAATATAATATGGTCGGGTAGTCGGGCGTCGGGAGCCGCGTGACGACCGGCCGGTGGCGTGGTGCCCGGCCACCGTAGGCGCGGGCCTGCGGACGGAGAGTAATGGGTAGCTCAACGTCCGATCAGGACCGGGCCCTTGCCGGACGGCGCGTATGTGTTCCACGCGCGCCTCAAAGAGATGTCAGCATAAAGGAAGGGGCCCGTTAGGGCCGAAGCATATCTATGGGCCGAAGCCTGCCGGGGTAGCGGGATTGTCCGAAAGGGTTACCGCTGCCCCGGAACATAAAGGGCTAAGGAAGGAACACGGGTGGGTTTTAGTCAGTAAGAGTCTGACACTCCCTTCCGCTCTACCCAGAGCGGGAGGAGTCAATTGATGATTTCCCATCCATAAAAAAAGAAAAGTGCGCCACAATGATCTAAACTGCGGGGTTCATTTTCCTATCTTGAACTAAGTTAGCGTTGTTATTGGTTAGTTTTACACATATTCCTCGCTGCGCATCCTCGCTCATCCCTGGTGGAAACGCAGCTTTAAGGCAAGCTCTAGTTTCAAATTGGTTCAGCAAGCAAAAAAACAGATGAGAAAATACAAGGAAAAACTTGGTAGAACTGTGTATAGGTGTCTATACTATGTAGGACATTTTTTTTTTTTAACCCACCCGTGTTCCTTCCTTAGCCCTTTATGTTCCGGGGCAGCGGTAACCCTTTCGGACCATCCCGCTACCCTTACTATAGTAGGACATTGCAGACCATTTGTATAGTATAGAGTCTATACTATACAAAAGTTCTGTAATGTCCTAACATAGGATGAGATCTTCCAACATCGGGTCAGAGGTTGAAATCTACATGTAGTGCTGACGATTACTGTAAGATTCTATAGAGTAAAAAATGTTAAAAATCTCACATAAATATAACTCCTACTAAGAAATCATCATCTGCCTACCTTTTTCCCAATGTTGGGATCGGCTCCCAGTCTAACCGGATGCAGCTGAATACCAGTATTTTACATGGAGCGATTGCCTATCTGGCTTCCACAATCCAGTTACTGGGTAATACTTTACCCCTTGGTAAGATTGATTGTCAGACTTTTTCGGGCTTCTGATGACTCGTAATGACGGTTAAAAACCCAAGAGTGTCAGCCGGGACCAACGTCTTAACGTGCTTTAGGCACGGAGGTTTCTTGTTATGTGAATATGGTCATCCATCCACAGACCCACCGCGGCAAGCGTAGCTTAACCTTATCGATCGACCCGTGCGGCTTTTATTACTTAGCCACGAGACCCTCCTACTTCCTACTAGAAGTCAGTGACCTTTAATAGGTGTCCCCCCCCCCCCTCCAAAAAAGATACGTCATATAAATTCGTCACAATTTTAATTTATGTGCGCTGCGCTCTGCTAACAAGTAGTGGCCCACCGCGCGCGCTTGTGGCCGGCTCGACCAATCAATTTGATGCAGCTGTGCATTGCGGACATAATTTTATTAAGTGAAGGCGTTTCTAATAAAATTTTAGTGTGATTTATGATTGTGACTTTGTTATGAATTATGGTACTAATGTTGGTGAAGATTTTGAAGATAATTTTACCTTATCATTATACAACGTGTTTGAGTGTCAATCATCATTAAAAAAAGTCGTTCTATTTTACTTCAAACCGAAGTCCATAAAAAAAAAAAAATTTTTTTGGCCCACTTCTGTTATTCAGATTTTTTTTTTTAACTTTACACGAAACAGAAAGAAAGAAATAAAGAAAAAGTATGTATTGGGACTCGCACACGAATAAAAAACACATAAAAATAAAAAAAAAGTAAAATTACAATATAAACAAAGTCCTGCACGAGGCCAAAAGGTCTAAGCATGGTGTTACGACAAAAATGAGTGTTGCAGCGTTGATATTCTGAGTATACAGAGGTGTAACTGATATACAGATTTAAGACATAAAAAAAAATACAAATTTTACACATTTTTTTATGAATAACTCGCATTTGACCCAAAAAACTTATGGTTACTTATAATCATGCCAAAATTGATTTAATGAAAAAAGAAGCTAATGGTTCCAAAGACAGAATCCCCGTATCTCATACCGATTTACCAATACGGATGGCTTAAAAAAAACGCTCTGTGTACCTAATCCTCTAATGCGGAAGATGGGACCTAATATCCCAATTACCGGTCATATTAGACATCGTTATAAGCATTTTGGACGATAGGATGTTGTTGTCAATTACCCTTGATCTTTAGACATAGCGCACAGTACGCGACATGCGTCTGCGACAGCTCGGCGACTCAGCGATAGACTGCGGCCGACAATCTATAGTAACTACTAGCATCTGTCCGCGACTGTCCGCGTGAAATTTCACCCTCCCCACATTCACCCAGTGATACTTACTCCTCACAAAGAACATACCCTCCAAATTGTATATCTCTTGGACCAGCGGTTTTTACAGACACGGGTTTTGTCGACGCAAGTGCGCACGGAAACTACCGGTCGGATTTGAAAAATTCTATTTACATTTGATAGCCCAATTCTTGAGGAAGGCTATAGCCTTGCTATTTAACATAACAACCCTTAGGAGCCGAGCAAAAATAAGAGTCAGAAAGAATGCTAAGCCATAAAGAAGTAACAGTGCGAGCAGGCTATGCGATGCAACGGTGTGGGTCGGGGCTACAAGAAATTGTATGCGGACGAAGTCGCGGGCAGTGAACTAGAGTATACAAAAAAACCCACAATATTGTCATGGGTGACCGCTGCATTTAAGTTTCAATTTCAACCCTCTAGGGGGGTGCGTGCGTCATCGGCCAGGGTTGACGTGTTGTCTGTTCACTTTACGCAGTTTAAACCTACGTATAATGGACTAAAAATAGCTTTTATATGAAAGTGGACTTAATGGCAGACTTTCATATTGTGGTGTATATTTGTTTACATTTTAGGCAAATAAATCGCGAATGCACGGTATTAACGTATGAACGTGGCCGTCAGCAGACAGGGCTACGCTGCTGTCTATGCTCTGACACAAAAGCACTAAGTATACAATCCTACTAATATTATAAACCCGAAAGTTTGTGAGGACGGGACGGATGGATGGATGGATGTGCACGGCGGCTCAACGCACCAAGTCACATGATGCCTTGAGCCGCCGTGCGGCGTCGCACCGGAGGCGCGCCGCGCTTGTGACCTGCGACACGAGGCGGGGAGGGGTGATGCGCTGCGGTGCGCACCACGGTAAACGGCGTTCTACCAACTATTTAGTAATCTGTGGTTCTACTGCGGTGCCCGTGTGGCACCTTATAGCTCGAATTAATTGCGGTGCGGTGTCGCACCGCACCGTTAACGCATCGTTTGGCCTCGCTCTTACTGTGTATCGCAATTACCTCGCTGTTTATTGTACAGTGAATTCACAAAATAACCTTGAAGAAAACCATGAGTTTATTGAAAACTAAGAACTTCGGAAGGTCTCTGGAACTGTAAAAAGTTAAACACAAAAACAATAAGAGAACCTTGTTTCCTTTCGAATTCGAAGGATATTTGGATAGGATATTATAACAATTTGTATTTTGTCAGGTTTCGCACTTTGAATGGTGACCTTTGTATAGCTCTGTTGTTGAGTTTGTTTTTGTGTGCGTTGCATAATTTTTCAGTGGATTTTGTGTTTTTGTATTTAGCATGACCACCATAGAAACAGGATTTGTTGACGGAAGAATAGACAAAATGACAGATTGTAGAAAGAATGAAGAGAAGAAATGTTTCTATTCTTCAGTCGACAAAAGTGTACAAATGTCAAGCATGACGATAAATTTTTCTCTACTTTTGACACTTGTGGGTAGAAACATTTCTCCCCAACAAGGTTCAACTAGTCTACATCACATTGGACCTAGACAAGAATCTATTATTGATGTTAGAATTTGCTCCCAGTTGCCATGTAAAGAATAACATACGTCTTCATAGAAACGCGAGGCCCGTGCTCCTGTAGATATGTCGAGTTGGTCTATTCTTGGTTAAATAGAGATAGAATTGTTCATGCTACGCGAGCTAGAAACCTACCCCAACCTAGTCGTGAAAATGTTAGGCAGATGATGACGATAAGGGAGAATTAATGTAGATGGTCGAATATGAGGGGCTCGTCTTTGACAGTCGATACGGGTCGTCACAATCCCGAAAGTCTGACAACCAACCTTACCAAGGGGTATCGTGTTACCCAGTAACTGGGTTGTGGAAGTCAGATAGGCAGTCGCGCCATGTGAAATACTGGTATTCAGCTGCATCCGGTTAGACTGAAAGCCGACCCCAACATAGTTGGGAAAAGGTCAGGCAGATGATGCGTAAGTAAAAAGAGCAATATTTTCACTTTGGCTTATCCCAATTTATTGGGTCCGTCGCATTGTGCCCTGTCTTCCATCCATTTCTATAAGCCTTCGTCCCAATACGCTTTTTTCTCCTATCTACCGCTATAAGCCGTCTTCAAACATTTACTATCTTCTAAATTCTAAGCCATGTCATCTTATACACAATCCATATAATTTGTTGGGGTTCAGTTGGCAGCCTGGTGACCTACCATGATCTAATTAAAAACGATTCAAAAACAAGACATTTCAGTTTAGGTTCCTAAACTGAATCGCTTGAACTGCTCTATGGACGTCATGGTACCAAACAAGTATGAATGAAACCAGAACTTGCGACTCAGTTTGGGACAATCGCTGTCAGCAGATTCAGTCATGGTACGAATTAGAAGAAAAGTTCAGTTTAGGTCCTAAAATGGCGCGTGTGGTAGGCCTGCTGCTGGCAAAACCGGAATTTATAGTGTTCTCATGTACGTCCGTAAATCAGAATCTCTTCTTGAACGATGTAACGACACTAACGTCTGTCGTATTTCTTGCGACCCGCCCCGTCGCATAGTATCTGCCTGCCCGCGTTATCACTTCGTTTTCACTTAGCCTTCTTTTTTGCCTTTTTTTCCCTTTTCTCGGCTTCTAAGGGTTATAGCTTGATGTTAAATAGCCTATAGCCTTCGTCAAGAATAGGGCTATCAAATGCAAAAAGATTTTTTCCAATCCAACTGGTACTTCCGGATATTAGCCATGTTCGTGAACGGGCGCCGTCAGTGGGGACTGGTCATCTCTTTGCTGCCATGGCTTATTTTAATTTAATTTAATATTTGCATTGTTTTTTTTTCTCGACTTTTCATTATGGACGCTTTTAACGTTCTGCAACTTTCTCACATGCATAATTTTTAACATGAATAATGTAACCAAGACTTTGTAAACATATTATTTTAATTTAAAAGAGTGTCCATGGAGTTTCTTGCCCGTTCTTCTCCATAGGTACTGTAGAGGGGGCGCTATCACCGTGGATGCTTAAGACATATAATTTAAAGAGCGTAAAGCTTTAATTAGCATTTATTTAATAGAAGTACATTGTATCAAGGTAAAACTAGCACTGTTTTTATCCAAGAAAAAAGACTACCTAAGTATTTGACACACGCTTGAATGCCCGAATGGAACACGCCCGCAAATTATAACCAGCCTGTCTCATGAAAGGAGGTCCAAGTCTCTACAGTACCTACGCTTTGGAATGTGCAACTAGCTTCACATATTTTCTGACTGACCGAATTATTGACAGTTCAAAAGTGCCTGCAAATGGTTTAATTTAAATAAATGCTTTAAGTTTGAGTTTGAGAACAATTTATTTCACTGATAGAAAGCTAAAGGAAGTCGAGGGGAGAAGTTAGAATTGAAATAAACATGAGTTTGTTTTTCAAAAAGTGTTCTCAGTCTACACATCGTTTCTTTAAATATACCTAAATTTTTCCTTCGTTCTAACCAAGTTTTGTTTTTCTAAAGCATATTATTAACATAATATTCAGCCAAGCATGTTTTTCTAAGTAAAACATTCAGAATTATGCTGTTTTTACTAACTAAACTCTTTTACATATTCAGATTCAGCGTTTAAGATATTCATTCTTACGTATCGTGTTGTTTGAGGTATTCATTTTGTTTTAGCTAAACAGTTTTAATGTTGGCTTGTTTTTGTCTTCTGTCTTCATGGTCTATCCATTACGTATTGAGATCGAGACCCCTCCGTGCATTGGAAAGCACGGGCTGTCATTAGTAGATCTTTGACAGTTGTTACGGGTAGTCAGAAGCCCGAAAGTCTGACAACCAGTCTTACCAAGGGGAATCGTGTTACCCAGTAACTGAGTTGTGGAAGTCAGACTGTCGCTCCATGTAAAATACTGGTATTCAGCTGCATCCTTAAACTGGAAGCCGACCCCAACATACTTGTGAAAACGTTAGGCAGATGATGATAATAAGGGAGAATTAATGGAGACGGGTCGACTGTGAGGTGCTCGTGGCTAAATAATAACAGCCGCACGGATCCATCGTAGGTTAAGCTTCGCTTCGCTTGCCGAGGTCGGTCCGTGGATGGGTGACCAATGACCATCCATTACATAACCTGAAACATTACAAGTCCGAAAGTCTGACAAGCAGTCTTTCGAAGGGGTTACCCAGTAACTGGGTTGTGGAGGTCAGATAGGCGACTGCCCGCGACTGCTCCTTGGAAAATACTGGAAAGCTGTATCCGCTTAGACTGGAAGCCAATCCCAACTAAGGTAAGACTGGTTGTTTGACTTTTGGGCTTTTGACTACCCATAACGACTGTCCAAGATCCACGAATGACAGCCGCGTATCAACCGAATCGTTCGAACAGCCTATGGCCTCATAAGAAAGAAGTTGTGATTTGTACATTTCTATGGGTAGCCTAGTGGTAACGGCGGCGACTTACGTGTTGTAGGTCATGGGTTCGAAGTTTCGAACCCAGGAAAATATCGTGAAGAAACCCGGCATGTCCTAGAACCAAACATTCTAAGGCATGTGACATCCGCCAACCCGTGGGCTCGCGTGGTGGATTACGGCTGACTCCCTCTCACTGAGAGGAAGCCTGTGTCCCAGCAGTGGGAACATTATAGGCTGATTATGCTTATAACAGACACAGTCACGCAGTCATTCTCTCGTCTTGACATACATAATTTGATTACTTACCTACCTGAAGAAAACAACAAATATTATACTTTTTTGTTAGTTTCAGATACTACTAAAGATACGAACGTTAATCTCTAGATATTTGTAAGATTTTGACCGATAAAAAACAAAATAATGCCGTGTTTATCGAACGACTTCGCGGGTTGTAGGTATATTTATTTATCTTCGATTGCCAGGAAAATGTGTCGACATAACTTGCTCGATAAGAGGTCCTCACGATGTTGTTTGTAGATAAATCTTATTGTATGTTATTTACTATGTTCGGTAATTAGGCCTCGGATACGAAGTCAGCGGCGGCGGCGCGGGGAGCGACGCGGCGACCCGATCTCGAAGCCAGCGGACAGATCGCGCGGCGCTAGAGCGGCGTAGTGTTGTGTTATGAGAAAGAGAGAGAACAACACTTCGTCAATGCAGACGCGTGGGCACCCACCGCAAGACTGGTCGCACTGCTCGTACGCCGCTCGCCGTGCGCCGCGCCGCGCCACCGCCGCTGCCTTCGAGGCCAGCAGGCCTACCACAAGCTCTTAACGCGATCCATTTTAGGACCTAAACTGAACTGTTCTTCTAATTCGTACCATGACGTCAGTTTAACGATTCAGTTTAGGCCGTGCCATCTGCTGACAGCGATTGTCCCAAACTGAGTCGCATGTTTTGGTTTCATTCATACTTGTTAGGTACCATAACGTCCATAGAGCAGCTCAAGCGATGCAGTTTAGGAACCTAAACTGAAATGTCTTGTTTTTGAATCGTTTTTAATTAGATCATGGTAGGCCACCAGTTCCATATAAATCTATGCGTTTAAACGCGCTGCTCCCCACTCCGCCGCCGCTGACTTCGTGTCCGTGGCCTTAGGCTTATATTTCTTGTGGGATTGTGGCAAGCCTACTTACAATGTTTGCTTCTTGTTAAGGGTTTTTTGGCATTACGTACGTATGCCTATTTTTTTCGCTGGGGTCGAAGTTAAGTAAAAGAATTGTGCGTTTCCTAAATCTTTATTTCTCGTGTACAAAAAGGTTGTAAATAAAAATCCATTGTCCAATATTATATTTTTTTTATTCTACCCGTTATTCTCGACGAAGAAAAGCGGTAGCTTAAATTTTGCTTAAGACCATTCCGCACTGGGCTCGCGTGGTGGATTATGGCCCAACCCTCTCACAGATAGAAGGCATGTGTCCCAGCAGTGAGAACATTATAGGCTGATTATTCGGCACCCTTCTTTACCTATTGTTCAACTACCTGTCTTGCATAGGAATTTCAGCCAAGACTTGAAGATTATGAACTAGTTCAATGATACCGATAAAAATAAACCAGATAGTGATCTCATAAACTATTTAACGAAGTTACTATAGTAGTTATCTAGGGTCTTTGTCAAGAAATGACAAAACGCGATGTCGAGTCTATGAACTTTGTTGAACTAGGGCTGACACTTGGGAGAAGCTGGAAACGCAACCCAGGGAGTCTATAATCAGTCTATAATGTTCCCACTGCACGGGACACTTAGTAGGTGCTTGGCGGATTCCTTCATCACATAAAGTGACTTTAGTGGAATTCTATTGGTTCTAGCTATGCATTTACTTTGGAGCAGTGGTGGCCCAGTGAGATTTCAGCCGAAAGACGTCCACTGCTGGACATAGGCCTCCCCCAAGCACCGCCACTTCGGCCGGTTCTGTACTTCCCGCATCTAGTGGTCACAAGGGCATCGGCAAGGGCAAGGCTCATCTAAGATCAAGATATCGATTGAGTCGCGCGTCGAACTTTGCTTGCGCGATGCAGGATTTTGCGTGACGTCAGTGTAATGCGTAGTTCGCATGAGGCGTTGTAGATGCCGCCACAAGGCTGTTAGATAAGTGATGGAATGTAATATTATTTATGTGTTTAGTTATGATTATGATTGACCTGACAAAGCACTTAAAACCCAAACTTTTTTGACTGCCCTTTTTTTGTAATCTTAGGCCAGTTGCAGTAGTCCGAGGTAATTCTAGAATACGGGCTTTAGGCACCTGACCCGCCGACGACAAGGACACGACTAGTTATCGACAATTTTGTCGCTTAAGAAACGCACAAATTATTGTAGGTCCCGAGTCAGTAAAAGAGATACCTACATTATATTAATAGTTGATCGCTGACTGTTCACACTACCAGCGAGAACTCTCTCTCCAATAGTTTGTCGCAGCGACAAAAGCTAACACAGAAAACACTCGCTCATCGAACACTCGCTTATAGACTCTTGCTTGGTAGCGCACTCGCGCTCTCGCTCCTAGCTCAGCGACAAAACTATCCGAACTGCATATTTCCTCGTTAACTCTAAATATTAACTAGTTTCTAGTTGCTAGCTCTACAAGCTTCTCGCTAATCGCTGGGGATGGGAAGGTGCCCCAGCCGAGCAAATTCTAGAAAACGGACCTTAGATTTTGTTTTTACTTTTCCTAGATTATTTTTTGTTTTTCTCTTGGCAACCCTGCGAACAAACAATAGCAATAAATATAGTTTGTGTGTACTTTGCATAGTTTTTACATGAAGGCAACACTCGCTGCTCGCCAACTCGTTTCTAGTTGCTAGCTCTACTCGCTTCTCGCTAATCGTTGGCGGTGGGACAGGCGCCCCAGCTGAGCAAATTCTAGAATCCGGCATTAGATTTTGTGTTTGCTTTTGTGTTTATTCTTTTTGTCATTCTTTTGTCAACCCTGCCTAAACAAACAATAGCATTGAATATAGTTTGTCAGTGTACTTTGCATAGTTTTTACAAGCAGGCACTTTCATATACTCGTAGTTATGTGATGTGAGCAGATTATGGACGTCGAGTTTGTCTTTACGATGTGCGAAGAGAATAATATGTCTCTTTGTAACCTAGTTTCAGTTTTTTTGGAATATGGGATTGAAGATTTTTATATGGAGCCTGGCATACCTATTATTTTGTTTTTATTATTTGTTGTTATAGCCGCAATAAAAATACACACTGAAAATTTGAACTCTCTAGCTATTACGGTTCATGAGATACAGCCGGCTGACAGACAGACGGACAACGGAGGCTTAGTAATAGGGTTCCGTTGACGCCAATCGGGTACGGAACCCTAAGAATGTATGTCTTAAATTATCTAAGTGTTTACAATTAAATATTTATCTACTGAGTTGACAGCAAGGTAAAGAGCTGTCCCAATTTTTAACGGTTATCAGTTATATATCAGTAAGTTGTTAGTTCTGCCCGTGATTCTGCGGTCAGTCAGACATTGAGTCTTACCACAAGGACTTTGACACTTGTTAAACGCGTGTCTGATGTCAGTTTAACGTCAGACTTCATAATCAAATGTACTCTGTGCTCCATACGTAAATGTTGTTTGAAACAGTTCTTTAGTTTATAAATGTTTTTTAAATTTAGAATTTGGTGTTGTGAACTAAATGTTGTTTGAAACAGTTCTTTAGTTTATACCTGTTTTTTTAATTTAGAATTTGGTGTTGTGAACTCTAGCAATATTTAAGGCGAAAGCCCGCAAAATAAAAAAAAATATAAAAATCTTTGCAAAATCGTAAGCATATTCAGCCTATAATGTTCTCACTGCTGGGACACAGGCCTCCTCTTTGCACTAAATCCGATCCGAAGAATTAAAGATCCGACTTCAATCTGAATTGGAAATGTTCTAAATTCGGACGGATAGAGTTCGGATCTAGTTCGCAACCCCTCATACAAATAGCACTACGGTCACTTCGGACCGACATTTCTCGGATTCGGATCAGACGTAGTGCGAAACCGCTTGTATTTATAAACGTTGCTTAAAGTTAATAAGTAGTGATTACATTTTGACGTGATGTGTGCGTTTAAACGTCACTTAACTTCATTTATAAATAAACCCCCATAGCTTACATTATGGTAACGTACAGGTTCGAAGTTCTAAACTTCAAATTCTCAATTTAGAAATCGGGTGTTAGACAACAGATAAAAACGGTTTTGTGATAGTAAGGTTTGTGGTCATGCCTAAGTTGAGTGAAATACATCTGGTGCCCACCATATTCGAGGAGGACGTTAAAAAGTTGGATTTGACCAGCGATGGTGCTGAGGGTAAGGACTTTTTCTTAATTTTTGGTAACTCAAGACATAAAGGGGAGCAGTGGTGGTCCAGTGGTAGCGACCGTGACTTACGAGATATAGGTCGCAGGTTCGAACCCTGACAGGCGCTTTACTTTGTGTAAATTATTTCATCACCACTGCTCTCAAAACGGTGAAGGAAAACATCGTGAGGAAACCGGCATGTCCTAGAACTAAAAATTCGAAGACATGTGACATCTATCAACCCACACTGGGCCCGCGTGGTGGATTACGGCTCACTCCCATCTCACAGAGAGGAGGCCTGTGTCCCAGCAGTGGGAACATTATAGGCTGATTACGTATGTTATGTAAGACATAAAGGAGTAGGTTTGGATCGTAGCATTTGAGGTTTTTCATTTTCTGCCTAGTACCTCTGTGGGAGAATAGATTTTCATCAGATTTTGTGAAATTTTGTGATTCTAGGTCAACGGGAAGTACCCTATAAATTTTGATTCCCTTGAGAGTGTCGAAATATACGTTTTTTGCGACATAAACGGCCGTATCTTTTTTTACGTTAACTTAGAAGTTTGATTTTTTGACAGCTTCAAGGGACTGTAGACCTGAGTATATGGTTTTAATTTCAACTCGATACTTCCACGCGTTCCCGAGATAAAGGGTCTTGACAGACAGACACACAGACAGACGGGTAACAAAGTGATCCTATAAGGGTTCCGTTTTCTACTTTTGAGGTACGGAACCCTAAAAATCGTGTAATTATCGTCTTAGAAAGTGCAAACTAAGCCTTCAAGTAGACACAAATTATCCTCGTACCAGTAATTTTTTTTAAATCAAAATAAAAGTATCAATGGTACTTCCTTGTATGATTGTTTAGTTTAGTTTGTGATATTCTTGTGCGAGTCCCAATAAATACATTTTCTTTCATCCTAAAATGTAGAAATGAAATCACTAAAAAAGGTAAGTAACCGGATAAGCCCAAAAAGCCTTTGCGTTTTCATCTCTAGAAGCATCGTCAATCACAAAATATAATATTTGTATACTTACAAAATCTATACAGCCGTTTTCGAACGAAAATCTTGTAAAACATGTTGTGTCAGCAAATTGTGGGGATCAGCGCACCTGCGGGGAATATCTTTATATTTGTTAGATCAGCAGATTTGTAGGGTGATTTTTGCTAAAAAAGGTTTGAACGAAAGTGGTTTGGTTCCATATCGACGATGAAATGTCAAGAACTCCTAACTGACATTTTTGCAATTTTACTTTTTTTACGTAAGATAGACTTTACAAACGATTATTTAAAGTATCTACGTAAAAAAAGTAAAATTGCAAAAATGTCAGTTAGGAGTTCTTGACATTTCATCGTCGACATGGTGCAAGGCACAGAACAGATAATTATCTGTTCTGTGGTGCAAGGGCTTTCATTTCAAATATGTACATAATTATACAGGATCCCATTAAAATAGATGAACAAATTTTAACACAGCGCTCAGTACGTCTAATCAAAGATATCCAAGCAAAAAACAAAACACTGATTAAAGTGGTTTTATTTTGACCTAAAATAATAAATTGCCGGCACATTAGTGTATTTTCGTTAGCTGATTATTTTGCTTGTAAGTATAGTTAGTATTTTTTTACCATCGTCCTTATTTTGGTGGTCTGAATGTTTTCTGAAAGTTTGCCCATCTATTTTGGCGGGATCTTATATAGGAACTGTCCGGGGCTCGAGACTAAATAATAGCAGCCGCACAGGTGGTTCAAAGGTAAAGCTACGCTTGCCGCGGTCGGTTCGTGGATGGGTGACCATCTATCACATATCGACACCCCTCCGTGCCAAGGAAAGCACTTCTAGTCATTAGACCCAGCTGTCATTCGTAGATCTTTGGTAGTCGTTACGGGTAGTCAAAAGCTCAACATTCTGTCAACCAGTCTTACCAAGGCGTATTGTATTTCTTAGAAATTGGTTTGTGGAGGTCAGATAAGCATTTGCTCCATGTAAAATACTGGTATTCAGCTGCATCTGAAGGCCAATTCCCGTACCCAATTAAAAACGTTCAAAATCTAGTCGCAATCTCATCTCAGCGACAATCAACCTCTAAACTGTAGGGAAATTAGAGGTATTTTTGATAGATTGAGACTGAGATCAGACGGGTGAACGTTCTTAAAATTACGAGAATTGCCTCTCTGATGAGACTGGAACCGACCCCAAAATAGTTGGGGAAGGCTAGGTAGATCGATTGACATAATATGGGAGCTGTCCGGCTTACTTTACATAATCAGCCTATAATGTTCCCACTGCTGGGACACAGCCCTCCTCTCAGTGAGAGGGAGTGGGCCGTAATCCACCACGAGGGCCCAGTGCGGGTTGGCAGATGTCACATGTCTTCGAATTTTTGGTTCTAGGTCATGCCGGTTTCCTCAAGATGTTTTCCTTCACCGTTTTAAGAGCAGTGGTGATGAAATAATTTACACAAAGTAAAGCGCCTGTCTGGGTTCGAACCTACGACCTACACCTCGTAAGTCACGGCCGTTACCACTTGGCCACCACTGCTCCCATTTATGTTATTTTTGATTTGTGCCCGATTGTGGCAATAGGCTCGCCCCCTATTACATGGGACTTGAACATAACTGGCGAAATGACGGTGTACTATAGGATGTTATGTTGCTATTTTAAGATCCTAGGAAAAGTCATGGCGGTGGCATAATACTAAATTATTCACTATTCCGAGTATCATTGCATTGCGACATTATCGATTGCGATTCAGCTTACTCCGTAAACGTAGTTTGACATAAATAAACTAGTTTTGTAGAGTCAATATTAAAACAAGTCAGTTTTAAAACAGACTAGCTTCGACCCAAACTTTGTCCGCGTGACGGCAGAAACATGGGCTTTTTAATTTTTTCCTTCTTACAGCTCAGTACTGCATAGCTATTCACAACCATTCGATACGCTTCCGTACCGTATCGAACATCAGTCAATCCTATCGTAGAAGTCCTCTAAACGCTGTTCACGAGTCCAAAACCTCAAAATTTTGTTAGTTTGGATCAAATAGACGACCGCTATTCTTTCGACAGCTGTTTACTGTCGGGGGCAAGGCAAATTAGGTTATAAAAATGTGTCATTTTCGATACGATAGCCTGTCGGATAGTTGTGAATAGCTGTACCTACTGGAGTGGTAGGAAGGGTAATCAAAATTAACGGTATTACAACAGCATAGCTATTCACAAACACTCGATACGCTTCCGTATCGTATCGATCATCAATCAATGTTATCGTAGGAGTCTTCTAAACGCTGTTCACAAGTCCAAAATCGGAAAATTTTGTCAGTTTAAATCAAATAGACGGCCGCTATTCTACCAACAGCTATTTGTTATCGGGGGCAAGTCAAATCAGGATATCGAAATGTGTCATTTTCGATACGATAGCCTGTCGTATGGTTGTGAATAGCTATGCTGGTAGTAAAATTGGTAGTAACCTTTGTTGCCCACAAAGGGAAATTTCTTGTTCCCCCGACCCACCCTATCGCATCGCATCGTATCGCCTGTCCGCGCTATTTCTTTGTTTTCGCTTGAGTGTTCTTTCTGTCTTTTTGACGTGATAACGTCTTATAAATCGATGAACGCCGGCTGCACGCACGAAAAAGCATGACTCATTGTCACGTTCCGCCCGAGCAGAGTGTGCAAGCGAGAGCGTGGAACAAGCGATAGAGAGGCACGATCAGCCTTTTTATTTTTGGTTTTTTGTGTTTCACGAACTGTGACCAAATAAACTTTTTTTCTTTCTTTCTTTCTTTCTTTTCAGCCTAAGCGTTCGGCTTGTGACGCATTGTTTTCTTATGACGTTATCATGTAAAATAATCGCCCGTAAACCGATTTTACAGACAAACAATTTTTTCTTTTGCTCGGCTCTTAAGGGTTCTAGCGTGATGTTAACTAAGTAGCCTATAGCCTTCCTCAAGAATTGGGCTATAAAATGCAAAAAGATGTTTTTAAATCCGAGGTAGCTTCAGAGATTATCGCGTTAAAACTAACAAACTCTACTTGCATGAAAACTTGCGCATTAAATGTTTTAGCACAAAAATATGATCGAGTGGAAAGAATTTTCAAGGTTTGTGCTTTTATAAAGTTTGATTTGACTTTTATGCTTTTGGGTGCTGCACTGTTTAAATTTCGGAACGGAATAGTGACCTAACTGTGGCGTTTGTGCACGTGAGGATTTTGTGAGGCAATTACAAAATGTCTGTGATACCTGAAAAACTCAAAGACACACTGACGGGCTGGATATGGCAGGCGGAAGATAGGGTGTTGTGGCGCAGCCTGGGAGAGGCCTATATGTCCAGTAGTGGACTGCGATTCAATCTGGAAAAGTCGTTATTTAGGACAGCAAAAACTTACGTAAATATATTTTTCCAAGATTTTGAAAATGTTTACTTACTTTTGAGGGTCACTGTATCTACTAGGTTTCTGTCATCTACGCTCATAAAAGTCTAGATAAAAACATCAAGATAAGCTAATTAAATATTACGAGTAGTTGCTTTATAATTTAATTGAAAATTAAAAGGTTGCGTGCTCCTTTCGTGGCAAGTACTAATGTGACCTTGTCAATCTCATAAAAGTACTTTCTGAGATTTTGAACTCCACAAAATACTACGTAGAACGAAAAACATCGCGAGGAAATTTAGACCTAGTGGTCTGAAATCGCCAACCCGACTTGAGCAAGCGTGGTGATCAATGCTCGTGCCTTCTCTGTTTGAGAAGAGGCCTGTGCCCTGCAGCGGGAAAAATAGGCTGATAATAACTTTTTTATAATGTCGATTGCCTACTTTCTAAACGCGATATGACCATCCGTCACACACTTGAAGCGCGCTAAACGAAGCGAACGTATTTGAAAAAAGAATTTGAATTTTGTTTTTAAATTCATCCATGTGCAAGTAATAGTGATGTGCAGTGAGTGATTGAGTTTTACGGTTCAAAGAAACAAAAATACGGTTTTTGGGTATTGAAAGTCGTTTGATATTCCCGTGGGTAAATAATCGTAAATTTTAATGTGTTTAGTATATGTTAGTGTGAGTTGCTATTTTCGGACGAGAATAGTTGCAGTTCATACAATTTATTGGTATGACGAAATAGTGGTCGCTGTGCTATTGCTTTACCGAATTCTGTAACTAAATGTAGAGTTATGTGTTTTACGTTTATAGTAAGTGCTGGCGCGATAGGAATTTGTTATATTGTGATAAGAATCGCCTGATCAGCTCAAGTGGTGTTAGATTCGATGTAGGGGATTGAATTGGGATTGAATTTCAGGTACGGAAAAATGATATTAGCTCCTTATGTTAGAAAGGGCTTTGAAGATCCGTCCGATCTAAGTCGATATAGATGTCACGTGATCAACTTTGAACGTTAATAAGTAACTCAGAAAAGTGACGCCTTACGGGGTTTAGACCCATCATGTTTTCTGTTTGCATTAATGACAGCAACAGGCGCGGGCGCAATTAAAAAAAATGGCGCGATTGTGGGTAATGCAAGTCTCCAAATCCCCTTAGCAGAAGTTTTCCGGAAAAGTGTCAAACTGACTCACTGACTGCTATCCTTACCTTTGTGGAGCCGACATTCTGAAATCTCTTTAGGCCTTCTCAGATGAAGGGCCTCAACGCCCGGCCGTCAGCCCACCATATCCTGTCTGTTCCAGGCGCTTTTTGAAGGTCGTCGGTCCATACAGTTGGGAGGGCGCGACTAGATACCCTACGCGGTGTCAACTTGAGGACTCATCTGACCCAAAAGCCATTGGTCCTTCTACTGTTATGGCATGGCCGACCCACTGCCACTTCTGACTCTGCGAACTATGTCGGTAGCTCAAGGGGGTCAATAGAATACCTACTCTTTATTATTGTTAATAAAATGTTATGCGAAGTATCAAGCGATTTTGTACGGTACAATTATTAACTGTCCAGTAACCCAGTAACTGGGTTGTGAAAGGCAGATAGGCAGTGCTCAGGTCATGACCTTGACGTACCCTGCACTTGAACTGGCGCCCTTTTTTCTTCGGATAAATACTGCGGAGTTGCAGAAGTTAGTTATAATTTAATTCAACTGCCTTATCCTCATGAACACTGATTTATGAGACGTGGAAATAGGAAGCTGGTAGGTATACAGCTGCATCCAGTGAGACTGGAAGCTGATTCCAAAATACTTAGTTGGTAAAAGGCTAGGCAAATGACGGCCTTGACTTGCCCTGCAAGACTTTCTTCTCCGAATGGCTTTACTGCGGAGATGCAGTAGTTAGGTACTTATAATTTATTTACACTGCCTTATCGTCATGGACAATGATTAGTTGGTGAGGCGTGAAAGTTGTACGCGTGCAATTGATAAGCAGTTTGATTTCTTAAATATTTTGAAATGGTGTTGTTGTGCGTTTGATTTGGTATTAATAGTGTTGATAGAATCGTATTACCCAGTCATTGGGTCGTGGAGTTCAAATAGGCAGTCGCTCCATGTGAAATACTGGTATTCAGCTGCATCTGGTTAGACTGGAAGCTGATGATTAAAAGTGTTGATAGGTTCGATTTTAAAAGTGAGTTGGTTGAAATGTTTGGCTTGATTATTGTAGACTAGCTGTTGCCCGCGACTTCGTCTGTAATCCAGGATGAAAGCAGCCTATGCCCTTACCTAGATCATCAGGTCAGAGAGTTGAAATTCCAACAGGCAAACATATTTAGGTGTCGCCTAAGTAGTGGTGGTGAAAACCGGGATGATAGCAGAGAGACTCACGCTTGGTAATTTACACCGATACCGGCAAGTAATAAGAACAGCCGCACAGGTCGATCGATCAGGTTAAGCTACGCTTGCCGCGGTTGGTCTGTGGATGGGTGACCAACTTTACATACCGAGACCCCACCGTGCCTCGGAAAGAACGTTAAACGGTTGGCCTCGGATGTCATTCGTGGTTCTTTGACAGTCGTTGCGGGTAGTCAGAAGCCCGAAAGTCTGACAACCAGTATTTCCAAGGGGTAGGTATCGTTTTACCCAGTAAGTGGGTTGTAGAGGTCAGATAGGCAGTCGCTCCATGTGAAATACTGGTATTCAGCTGCATCCGGTTAGACTGGAAGCCGATCCCAAGCCAGCGAGTAATAACTCCTTGCCGTCGCACACTCGTTACTCGTTGCTCGCCAACTCATTTTTTGTTAATTACCGGAGGCGGAACAGGTATCTTAAATAGGCCTTAATCTCTCATTAACAGACAACCAGGCTCTAAACTAATATTTGTATGTGCTTAACAAATATTTGCTTCGTAAGAGAATCGAACTCTGCGACACTCGGCAAAGCATTGCATAGCAACCGAATGTGGTGGTCTAAAGAAAATTACTTTAAACAATAACGTTTTCATTATAGACACGTGATACCTACAAACGTTTTGTTTGCATAATATCATAAATAAATAAGATAAATAATATAAAACACGTTTTGAAATAATTTTATTTTAATAATAAAAAAAAATCGGCCCAGGCGTTTGGTCTGTATAGTGCTTCAAAGGAACATACAAACATACATATATAAATATATACATAGGCTGATAAACACATCACCACTCCTTTGCGTTGCGCAGTCGGGTAATAAACCGGCATCGGCATGAGGAAAACGGAAACCGTAACTATGGAGTCGTCTAGAATTCTAGAACGATGTCTCCTACGGTGAGAGTCTTACACAGAACTTAAAAGGAATCATCAGCTAAAAATTTTCATAACTCCTGGGGGTAAGGCTACGGTTTTCTAAAATATCTGTCATTTTCACCAATGTTTGACTTTAAGGTGTCTTAAAAAGCTCTGTAGGTATTTTGATAGCCATTATTGTGTTACCGTTCACCGCTGTCAGGAAACCAAAGCTTTACAAAGACATTAACATGACAGTAAATATAGCAAAACGAGTTTTATAAAAAGTTCTGTAATGCTATTCTGTAAAAATCTCACCGTGAAAACTTAGGTGAAGTGAGCTGTCAATAGTGTCAATCCCTAGCATCAGCATGTCGATTCTGTAAAAATCTCACCGTGAAAACTTGCGTGGAGTGAGCTGTCAGTGTCATCCCACTGATGCTAGGGATTGACCAAGCAAACATTTATAATCATAATCGAGATTTTAATCATATTTTTTATGTTAATTCTATTGAAAATTTTATATAATTTCAAAGCTAGTATTTTAGTGATCAAAACATTAATATTTTGTGGGGTTTTAAAATTAAATAGCAAAACAGAATCTTAGTCAGAAACTCAATGTTGTTTTTTTATATATTTTTTTCCCTAGACTAGTCCTTATAATTATGGCCTGAGGCGCGAGCGCGTCACGCACGAACAGTAAATAAAATAAAACATTCACGTTTAAGACAGCTAGACTACTGAAAATACGCATCGACATTATTTGTTTGTTATTATGAGCGATTGTAGATCAAGTCTAGAAAAGACTGCGACGATGTTCAGCGTTGGTAACCCAATCTATTCTATTAGAAGAGATAATTGTGTTAAGTTATCGAGTGCTAACGGCGTGGCTGGCTGACGGACCATAGAATTTAATCCCACATAGTTTGAGTGGCGCGATCACTTTACCCGATTCACGACATTAAATGTCGGGTTATGGGTTTACTTTTTGGGGTCACATAGAAAATTTAAAAAAGCTTTGCTTACTGTAGGTATCGTGTGATATATCAAATGAAAAGGCTTGTCGTGAGGGTCATAAATATATTTTTATAATAACAAAAAAAAGTTAAGCAAATCTCTATTGAGAGATTTGCTTAACTTTTTTATGACCAAATGTAAGTGTGTACCTACGCAGTACGAGTATATTGATACTGCGTAGGTACATACCTACTTACATTTGGTCATAGGTAGTCAAAACATGTTCGGGATGTTGTATTCAATTTAAAGTTGGTATTTTTTAAAAGTTATGCTTAAAACAGTTGTTATAAAAATAAGATTTTTGGCATTTTCAATCTCAAGTAGCAGCCAAGGGGTTAATTGCAGACTTTCGCTGTAATAGTAAGAAATGCTCAAGATGTTATTCCCCATAAGAAAACAGTACTTTTCTTTTCTGGTCGGCACTTTAATTTATGGGTACCTACGTTATGAACTTATGAATGATGAGTTTATGAAATACAAACATATTTGCAGTTGATCAAATTAATTATGTGCATTTTGCATGCGTAAATATTCAACCCAACTACGGAACCTTTCAATGTGCCGACTGTGCGAGGTCCGATATAAACATGGTCAGTTTTTTAAATTTCTTTGGTAACCTACCACAAAAAAAAACAATTTATTACTCAAGTAAACTAATAGAAACAAAAACTAACAAGCTCATACAACTAACAAAACATATTGAAATGTAAAGTGATTGCGGAATACCCAATTTATACAATTAATAATCATCATTCCCTATCTTTTGCTAAGCCTACCTAAAAAAATGTATACTGGGCATTCTGTAGCAAACTATTAGAAAGTATCAAAAATAAATAATTGTACAATAAATAAAAAAAAATTAAGCGGCGAGCGCATTCCGAAGATAAATATTCAAATATAGAAACAATTCGGCGCGAAGTTCAATAAATGACTATGGTCAAAGGTCCTCCTCAGGTATTGACTCAGTTTCAATATAATGTCAAAAAAACTATTAAAATTACATTAAAAAGCATAAGTCATTATTATTAACAATGCTTATTGTTTTTAATGTTTAAAATAATTTTATTTCAATTTCCGAGTATCGATTTCCGATATTCGACATATTAATTACCCGAGTCAATCGAAATAAAAAAAAAATCGTTTAGCATTATCGCTTTCGCACATCATTACGATAAAAAAAAAAAACAATAATGGACGGCGATTTTGAACACAAATTGAGTAGTGGTAATGAATAATAAGTGTTATTGGACCTGTGTTTTAATATTACGTTAAGATTTGGGCATTTTCGTGTCGTTCATAATATTTTCAATAATATTTGTCTCATTTTAAATCTTATCTACATGTGTGTGTGTGAAATTTGTGAAAAGTAAAAATGTAAACACGCACGATTGGCGCGAAACTTCGACATTAGATATCAAAAAAATTCATTACCACTACTTATTTAACTTGGACAATGGATGAATTCGTCAAATAAAATTAAATGATGTATTATTCACTCCCCATGTGGTGGAGTTTGAATGTTCGAAGTCCCCAAATTTTATGTTTTTTAGCCTCGACCTGTTAGATGATTTGCGTCTAACGCGCATGCGCGGCGTGACTCACGGCGTGAGTCTCACGCCGCGCATGCGCGTGAATTCTGGCTCGTTCCGAATTAAGCCATCATCACCGACAGCGCTCACTTGGATATTAAAAAAAATTAGTTTGATACCTAACGCGCATGCGCGGCGGGAGTTATGGCTCGGCACAGCGCTCACATAAGTAATTAGCGTTCCGATTTAGATAAATCACTATTATGGCAGCTAAACTATATTCACTTGAATAGGTACTAATGGTTGGATGGTTGGATTATAGTATTTATTTGTGTATGCACCACGAATTTCTTCATCTTTGTTAAGGTGGCGACTGTACTGGCGGAAGCACGATTTAAAAAATGCCACGTTAGTTTAAAGGCAATATATTATGATGCGACACAAAACAAAACAGCACAACAGGCTGTCATTCATTTGTGACAGCGCCCGCGGTGATAATTATTAATTTAGGGCATGGTCGCCGTTATCGGAAGATGGCGCATGCCATGACGTCATCTATGTCGACTTACGGGACATCGTTATCGCGCTCACGCTAATTCGGAAAAAGGGCCCTAATTCAATATGACCCACTTAATGATTCTTTACTTCGAAACCACATCAATTCCTTACCTATGTAATCACGACATAATTATCTGCTATTTACGTATTCTCTATGACACAATTTAATGAACGAAACCGGTTTGAACTGTCAAAATACCACGTTTGACAACCGTACGGCGTGGTAAGATTATGCGGGGAATAATAGGTAATTTATACCATACAGAATAATTGAGGTCAAAGTGTAAGCAAGCTGTAAACGATTACAGTGCAATTCGGAATGTAGTAATTCTTGGAAGTGAATTACGAGTTCACTTCCAAGAATCTCGTAACCCATAGCAACATCACTTCGGCGTAGGGTTGCCACCAACCACTTCTTCATTTAAGAGTTACTAGCATAAAAAATACGGGTCTTAGTTATTTTTACGGGAGACACTGATTGCGAGCTGAGCGAGTGTCGATTGAACCGTTGAATTTTGTAATATTATTTGATTAATGTTCTTTTAATAGTGGCATCGGCGAGTTACCTAAGTAGGTATCTATTTACAATAATATATTTGCACGCGTAGAGGGGTCTGTGGCTAAATAGTAACAGCCGCACAGATCGAACAATCAGGTTAAGCTACGCTTGCCGCGGTTGGTCTGAGGATGGGTGACCATCTTTACATACTGAGACCCCTCCGTGCCTCGGAAAGCACGTTAAGCCGTTGGTCCCGGCTGTCATTCGTGGATCTTTGACAGTCGTTACGGGTAGTCAGAAGCCCGAAAGTCTGACAACCAGTCTTACCAAGGGGTATCGTATTACCCAGTAACTGGGTTGTGGAGGTCAGATAGGCAGTCGCTCCATGTAAAATACTGGTATTCAGCTGCATCCGGTTAGACTGGAAGCCGACCCCAACATTGTTGGGACGCCTTACAAGTTAAATAAGTAAGAACAAATCTCCAATGTGGTAATGACAGTGACTAACGCGCAAGCGCAGCGTGATCTTATCACTTCACCCCCGATTCACGCCATTAAATGTCATGGGTCGCGTGAAGTGATCACTTCACCTGATTCACGCCATTAAATGTCATGGGTCGCGTGAAGTGATCACGCCGCGCTTGCGCGTTAGTCACTGTCATTATCACATTGGAGATTTGTTCTTACTTATTTAACTTGTAAGGCGTCCCAACAATGTTGGGGTCGGCTTCCAGTCTAACTAGTAACTAGTTCTAGTGAAGTGATCACGCCACACAAAGTGGGGTTAAAGTCTAACCATGGTCCGTCACGCATCAGCAAGGCACACCGTTAGCACTCGGTGACTTGACACACTAGGCTATCTCTTCTAATTGAATAGATTAGCGTTGTTAGTCTTTACTAGACTCGATCTAAAATCGCTCATACTAACAAACAATGTCGATGCGTATTTTCATTAGTCTAGCTGTCTTAAACGTGAATCCATTTTCGTAATTTTTTAGTTTGGTACTATGTTGTTATTAAAAAAAAAATCATATTTTATTTTGGTCTATTGCTGATAAGTGTAACTATCATAGGAGTGGGAGAATCGTAGCGGTGGTTGGCTTTTTCTACTTTACCTAACTGATTTATAAATGAAACTTGAACCTTAAAAGTCTTATACTGAAAAAATACGTTTTTGGACTTAACAGGTTTCTCCCAGACACCACAGATTTTATTTACTGTTAGTGCGTGACGCGCTCACGCCTCAGGCTATATTGACTAGTCAGTCTAGGAAAAAAATTAAAAAAAAAAACATTAAGTTTCTGTGCTGCTATTTTATTTAAAACCCCCATGAAATAATAGTGTTTTGACAACTAAAATACTAGCTTTGAAATTATATAAAATTTTCAATAGAATTAACATAAAAAATATTATTAAAATCTCGATTATGATTATAAATGTTTGCTTGGTCAATCCCTAGTATCAGGTGGAATGACACTGACAGCTCACTCCACGCTCACTTCGCCTAAGTTTTCACGGCGAGATGGTTACAGAATCGCAGTGCTGGTGGAATGACAACTCACTTTAAGCTCACTTCACCTAAGTTGTCACGGTGATCTTATTACAGAATAGCACCGCTGTTTTGTGGAGCGTTGTCACCGTCACTTGTAGCTCTGCTAGCTCAACTGTGGCTAATGAGACACAATTGAATTTTTATTGTTATAAATCATATTTTTATTTTTCAACAGTTGAGCGGTCGACAGTCTTTCTAAGGACGAATTTCACCAATGAAACTGAACGAGC
Source organism: Hydraecia micacea (assembly GCA_914767645.1). Taxonomy (NCBI): domain Eukaryota; kingdom Metazoa; phylum Arthropoda; class Insecta; order Lepidoptera; family Noctuidae; genus Hydraecia; species Hydraecia micacea. The sequence goes on along the minus strand of OU611802.1, from coordinate 1,650,475 downwards.
ACATCCAAACCGCGATTAAGAGCTGCCAGTGTCGTCATTGTTATGGAATATTAACACGCTCTTGAACGCGGGATAGTGTTGATCGCGTTAAGTATCATTGGTGAAATTCGGCCTTACGCTCGATGTATCAAAATTATCGAAATTAAATCTTAAAATCTAACTTAATATGGACCTTAGTTTCTTTGAAATAACATTTAAAGATCTCATAAACAGTATCGGTGGCATCTTTCCCAGTTTTCGACTTGCAGCTTTCAAGTAACTCCTTAGCTGCAACCTTATCGATACCAGATGGGAGCTTGGCGAGTGCTACATCGATATTTAGCTTCCCATCACTAGTGACGATGTCGGCTTTTTCGAAGAAGCAATGGGTGAACTTTTTTAGTCCTTCGTCATCGATAATGTTGCCTTTTCGGCCTTCGGCTAAGGCCTCGGAAGTGACTCCGGTTTCTTTGATGCAGGCGTATGCGTTGTTGTTGGCTTTCTCATTCTGGTCTGGAGGGAGAGTGACGAACTGTAAGAGAGAGAGAAATATGTTAAAGTCAGTTTGATTTATTAAGTTGGCGAAAAGCAACCAAGGAGTATTCTGGTGTCTATACCTTATTCAGTTTGGCTTGAGACAAAGTATAAACAATCTTATTATATCCTTTTGTGGTGAAATACGAAACTAGGTAATGAAAAATTCGAAACACACACACACAAATTATTTTTGTTACACAAGAAGATCACACATATTTTTTTGTTAGAAATTAAATGTTTTGATATATTTTACAGAATATATTTTTATTAAGAGTAGTCAAATGTTGTTTACGCTTTATCTCAAGTCAAACTGAATAGGGTATAGTAACTGGGTTTTTGGGGTCAGATAGGTAGTCACTCCATGTAAAATACTGGTATTCAGCTGCATCTAGTTAGACTGGCAGCCGACCCCAACCAAAAAGGCTAGGCAGATCATGCCCGTAACAAACATACATATAATATAATCAGCCTATAATATTCCCACTGCTGGGACACAGAGGGAGTAGGCTGTAATCTACCACGCGAGCCCAGTGGGGGTTGGTAGACATCACGTCTTCGAATTTTTGGTACTAGGACATGCCGGTTTTCTCACGATGTTTTCCTTCACCATTTTTGAGAGCAGCGCGCCTACCAGTGGCGAAGGGTGAATTTATGACAGAGGTAGGCCGGAGCAAAAAAAAAATACTATGTTCTGAATTTTCGAAGGGAAGCCGGCGGGAATCGAGTTGTATAGTACCTTCGCCACTGGCGCCTACCACAAGCTCTTAAAGTGATCCATCCAAGTAATAATATAGATAGATGGATATAATATTGGAAGAAAGAAATTAATTTTAGTTGCTCGAAAATGTGTATACAATATGTAACAAAAACCCTGTCCGATCCTTAAGAGTATTATTCGGCATCGTACTGCAAACACATATACGTAACCATTTAATGGATTTGAAATTATTATTTTTCCCCAGTGAAAATAATTAAAATAAAATAAAAAATAAAAACTGATCAAAGGCAACACTGATCGCTCGACAAAGTTCACCTACAGTTATGTGTCAAAGAAGCCGCCTGAGCGAGACGGTTTGTATGATCCTTTGTCATGAACCTGCTTTGTCGCGTGCCGCCAAACAAACTTATACGTCATACCTTGACTTTATGGCTACGCGTATATCAGCTGATATTGTTTTGTAGGCATAGTGATTCGGATTTCAGACCTAATTCTGTTTATCAAGAAACAATTAATTGAAATAAATGTAGCCCTAATAAGGGCTTTTTTTTAATGTGATGTGTGGCAATGTACATACCGACTGCAGGTATCAGTTCATTAAATAAAACATTCACTTGTTGTTGTTGCACACTTCGGCGATTGTGTTCCACATGTCCACCTCCAACACTAATACACATTAGACACCTTTTCACTAAATTTGCAGGGCACTTGTGATGTGACTTGTGTCCGATTTGCGTGGGGTCCGCGGCAAAAATATCAAACACTAGATCCTCGATTTCAACGTTGCGCTCTCGTGGTCTTCCAGCATCAGCGGCCTGTGACTCGTGCTCATGAACACTGCCTGTGGTGTACACACGGTTATGCAGGCGTTGGAACACACGCTCTGACGGCGACAGTACTGTCACAAGCGCACCTCATACGTTCTACGCGCAGCTGCATAATTACAGTCGGTCTTGCCTAAGTACATCAACACATAAAAAAATCCTGATTGGAATACATTATTCGCGAAACTTTAGCGGCACGTGATACGTACGGACGTCCGATCGAAAGCTATCTCCACGAAAGACTGGCAAGTTGGTAACAAATAGCGCGCCGGTAGGTAACCAGTCGGCGACATCAAAGAGTCGGCGACTCCGCGGCGACGGCCTACAACGCGGTAGTGTATGGCGGTGTTCTTTGAAATAAAAATAGGTAAAAATAAAAAGATTTTGCCGACGGGTGGAGTGTTGTCAACTTATGAAAATTTGCCATATTCAGTGTTAAATTTCGCATGGATTATAAAAATAAAAAATCAATAACTTTTGGTTTTTATGAGTTACATTTTTATAACAATTTTTTATAGTACCTATGTTGAATCAGGAATACGCCTTTATTGGATCGGACAGGGTTTTTGTTACATATTGTATATCGCAGTCAACTGGTTAAATTGGCTGTTTAGTTAACCGCCTGGCCTTTGGAAGTAGTGCTCGCCTCGCTTCGCTTTCTCGGCTCGCACGCGGTTGATCACAGTTCTATCCTAACCTAACCCATTTGGTCGGGGTGCCCTGGCTTAGTTACTGCGACCAATTCGGCTCGCGCGTGATTGGTTAGAGTTCCAGAACCTAAACTATAATTGAATATCATTCAGGCCGTTAGTTGAACGGCCGCCGTTTAGTTAAAAGGCTAGGCGGTTAACTAAACGGCTAATTAAACCAGTTGGCTGCGTCATATACATACAGAATTAAAGTAATTCATGCATGCAAGATCATAAAATACGTGTGGCTCACGACATGTCTGCCATTTCTCATGGCGTGCAAATATCGATTTATTCCAATCGAATCCCCTGATCTGATCCCTTACTGGTTATTATTATGTTTTAATTTCTGTCTGATCCACTATAAACTTTCATTTTGGTCTGATCCCCTTACTCTTTTTATTTTATTCCGGTCGGATACCCTAGTTATCTATTAACAGTTAGGTACAATTTATATATCTCGGGACCATGGGGTCCATTCTTTGGAAGGCGTACGAGTGGCCGAAGCCAACTCGAACGCCTTCCAAAGAATGGACCCCATAGGAAATTTTAGGCCCCTTAGGAAATTTTAATGAAATGCGGCGCCTACCGACGATTTTCCCTGTATGTACTATGCAAGTGCACCCAAGGATAACCCCTGGTTGGTGTAGGACTATTGCAGGATATGGAAAAATAAAAAGTTGGACTATGGGTTTGGGTGGCTAAAGTGGACTAAAGAACTATGGATGAACTATGACCCCTGCGTGATCAATGTTTTATATATACCTACACGGATAAAATGGCAGGGGATGACTCCTTACTTAGGTACAATTATTATTATTGTATCAAAGATATGTGTAGCAAATAATAAAAAAATCGATTAAATGTTTGTTTAAAAATAATTATAGATAACTAACTAATATAGTAATGGTGTGGTTGCACAAGAAATAAAGGATTGCCCATCAAATGATTTTAGGGAATACGGTGGCACTGTGATCACGGGCTGCCGTGTATAGCGAGGCTCCGGGGAGACTATAGTCTTCCCAGGGACGTGCTCTAACAGGCGTTGCACTGAGGGGGTTCCGGATTGGTCTATTAAGAGGTAACGGGACCTCCTTGTGCTGATGGTGATCACCGGGGTGGTTTTAGTGAGGTCAGAATCCCACACTACCTGGTCTTTTTCCTCAAAGTCCAGGCGCCGTTTGAAGGTTTCCCCCCGAAAAAGGCCGATGATGGTGGTAAAAAAAAAACACGTTTGACGTTAAAATGTAATACTTTATAATAAATAACAACAATAATTTAGTTGATAACATCTTTCACATAGACAAAGATACTAAAATGGAGAAAACAAATAATAAAAACGTAACTATGGGGTCTGCTAGAGAAGTTAACACGGAGTCAACAGCTAGAAGGGATCACAACTTGAATTAACAAAAGATTAACGCAACATGTTGTATAGAGAAAGGTTTATTCACCACTAACTTATCTGACTCGGTAGCTAAATTTGGAACTATAGAGGTATGCGGACCAGGGTGTAAAGTTCTCTCAACCTCCATAGAATAGGGAGGATCCTGCGACCAGATGGGTGTTGTGTCTGGTGTCAAACTGCCCGACCCGGCAATATGCTAGATATATCCCGATATATGCTAGTCGCGCGGTAAACTCTGCTTGCGCGATGCAGTATTTGGCCCGACGTCAGTGTGATGCGTAGTTCACATGTGGCGGTCGCAGAACTAAGAAAACTGGCAAGAGGGCATAGACAAAGTGACATTCTATCAGCGATAACGATGCCGATGATGGGAATGTAAAAAATGATTTGGATTGGCAAGCTACCGAAAACATTATGTCAATCCTGTTGAAAGTCATTGTAGTAATACGAAACGCTTTGAAAGCGATTGTCACTTGTCTAGGCCTTGGTCTGTCAGTTTTTGTTCACTGACAGTGCTGCTGTTACCAAACAATGAGTTAGTGGCAATTAACAACTAAATTATCGTGTTCGATACTTTTTGTAACTGTTTAAGCTCCGGCTAGCAAAATATGAGTCTTAGTTCCCTCGTGGTAACACTTGAAGATCTCAAAAGCGGTGTCTTTGGGTTCCTTTCCAGTTTTCAACTTGCAGCCTTCAAGTACTTTCTTAGCATCATCCTTGTCAACGCCAGCAGGTAGTTTCCCGATCGCTACTTCAACGTTCACTTTGCCATCATTGTCGACGATTCCTGCTTTTTTGAAGAAGCATAGGGTGAACTTCTTCAGGCCTTCATCTTCTGTGAAGTTTCCTTTCTTCGCTTCGGCTAGAACTTCGGTTGAGACGCCGGTTTCTTTGATGCACTCAGCTCCGATCTGATGGGCTTTTTCTTGTTGGTTTGGAGGGAGAGTCACGTTCTGTAAGAGAGATAGAATTGTTAGGATTGTGGTCTGCTTTGGTGGAAGGTGGTTGTAGTTTTCTGACGCTTATGGAAAAGGGAGCGGATTTTGCTGCAAAATTAGATTTATTCCTTTCTCGCTGTGACCGGTGGTTTTGCTTGTATGAAGATCAAAAAGTACCTATCCTATGGCATTTTGAAATAGTATAGCTTTCTATCAGTGAAATATTTTTTCTTATCGGATCGTTTATATCCATAGATTACCTTTTACAAACATACAACTTTGGATATAGACAAACTGCATTATTAAGTTATTATTAAATTGAAAATGGTTAAATTACGATTGTTTTTTATGAAAAACTAGCTTCTGCTCGCGACTTCGTGCGCGTTTTTTTTTATTCTTTACAGGGATTTGTCGCTTACGACTAGTGACATTTCTTGTTGAACAATTATATCCTATGATACTCGGCAATACTGTAGGTTCGTGAAAGATTTTTTACGGAATCACACAGGGTTCCTCCAGGTGAGAGGGAGAGGACCGTAGTTCACCACGTGGGCCCAGTGCGAGAAAACATCGTGAGGAAACCGGCATGTTCTAAAACCAAAAAATTTGAAGAATATGATATTTGGTAGATGTCACATGTCTTCGATTTTTTTTGGTTCTAGGACGTTTCCTCAAGATGTTTTCCTTCACCGTTTTGAGAGCAGTGGTGATGAAATAATTTACACAAAGTAAAGCGCCTGTCTAGATTCGAACTTACGACCTACAAACTCGTAAATCGCGGCCGATACCACTGCTGGGCCCCCACTGCTCCACTGGTATTGTAGGTACATTATTACTAGCTAAACTTGTGGTTGTTGATTGCCTATTAAGTTTATATATAACGTTGTAGTTGCTAAACCTTGACACATGCGCAGCTAATATGAGGTTTTCTTGATAATGCAATCTATAGGCCGATCGCTTAACTGAGACGTTGCCTGAGGTAGCTGCGCGGTGCGGGAGGGCTGATAGTTGTTACAAGTTGACGAATCACTGAGCTATCTATGTATGTATAGTGTATACCATGACCTGGATTAGGACAGGTCATAGAAATGTGGACAGGTACTTTTTATCCCGATATTTCTACGGAATCGAGACTTATGCGGGTGAAACCGCGAGGCGCAGCTAGTATGATGTACAACTAGATTAGGTTTGTCGCTTAGGTGTTAACAACTTCACTGTAATACGTATTGTGTTATAAATTATAATGCATTGTATATTTTTTATCACTCGTAAAATATTACAAAGAAAAAATTTTCGTGCACTCTATAAAAATAAAACAAAGTCGGGTTAGTTACAGCATTTATAACTCAAGAACGGCAAGACCGAGTTTTATGATAATTTAATTTTATTGTATTTGCCTCCGCCCCAAATAGCAGTGAAAAAATAATAATAAAGATACTTAATTAATAATAATAAAAAACTTTTTTCAAAAAAAAAAAAACAACCGACTTCCAAAAAAGACACTGCAGTGAAAAATAACTTTAATTTCGGAAGTCGTTGTCGTTGGTTTCGCATTTTCTTTGTTTGCCACCGACTTCCGAAGTTAAAGTTATTTTTCACTTTGCTGTCTTTTTTGTCGGATTTTTTTTTTTTTTTTTTGGGAATGAAGTTTTTTATGAGCAAGGCTATAGGCTATTTAACATCACGCTGATGACCCTTAGGAGCTGAGCAAAAAGAAAAAATGTTAGGTTAAACGATAAGGGAAAACTAAGACTTAGGGCCTTATCATACTAGCGGATGGCGAGCGTCTTCAAAGCGGAGCGGGCGCGCAACGAACATGCGGCGCATGCGCAGCGAATTCGTTGCGGACGCGCAACGAGATCGCCGCGAATAGCAGCGTGGACGCCATTGTCATTGTACCGAATTGTACGTCGTTAACTTGCAACAAACACGCGGCGAAACGTTGCGAATTTGCTACGCGTCCGCGGCGTCTTCGCTGTGCAGGTGCGGCGTGTTCTCGACGCATTCGCTGCGCACCCGCCCCGCCCCGCAGCCGCTCGCAAACCGCTAGTGTGATAAGGCCCTTAGCGCGGGCAGACGATGCGATGCGACGGGGTGGGTCGGGGGTACAAAAAATTTCGCGCGAACGATGTCGCGTGCAGAAGCTAGTAGAAAATGTTTTAATGGAGTGTTGGAGGTAGGATTTCCTTAGAAAACAAAATTATATCAGAATTCACACATTTCCCAAAGCGGTACGAGAGAAGCCTAGTATACCCACGTCTCGCCAGTTATATTTAAGTCCCATGTAATAGGGGGCTAGCCTATTGCCATTAATCGGGCACAAATATGGACTCTATTAAGGGGACTACATGACCTAAAGCGCGGTCACTGTCGGGCTGCATAGAAAATAAAGAGAAGCGCGATGATACAACGCTTGTAATTACTTATTGCAAAATATGAAGCAATTATTTATTTACAATATAATCTATTGTTTGTACAGACGCCAGCACATCAACCTACACCTAACTGTCAAATTTTCCCAATCAACATTGAACCTTATGCTTTAGCGATAAAGTTGAAAATCTATTACAGAAATCTGACAGATTGTAGTAGGTTGATGTGCTGGCGTCTGTACTAAACAATTTAAACACTAGTGCTTTAGTATGTTGCTTGTAGAATAGTCTGACAAAAAATCAGAATGATTGTATATGTATATTGGTTAGTATGGTTTTTTTTTTGTAAAAATATACGCGTAGACTTGAGAACCTCCTCGCTTTTTTCGTAGGTAAAAAATAGAGTTTTTAGAGGTATCTTCAAGATTTTTTCTATCGTATCAAATTAGTTGTATTATGTTTTCAACACACTATCTACCTAGCCTATATCCTGAAGAATATAATATATTTTTCACTTCTCATGCTCTAAAAGTTCGTCTTTATGTTGTGCGTAGGCGACATAAAATCGCTTTTTATGTTCTAGTGCATAAAGTAATTTTTTTTCTAAGACTAAGATAATCAGGCCCAGCAGCCACACGCACAATAAAACTTCGCAGATTAAAGTCGTGACTTATTTCATTTTCTTTAATTTATACCACTTCCTTGTTTTCTATCGTTAATTTAATAAAATCTGATAAAATAGTTGTCATTTATTAATTATTTAAAAACGCAAAGAAACGTTTTTATGACTTGCCAGTATGAAGTAGGTACCTACCCAAGTCGAATGACACATGTTGAAAAAGAAAAAAAAAACTGTTAAAAAGTTTCGTGGCGGGAATTAGCTATGCTTTGCAACATTTTTGATGAATTATGTACTGTTATATACTTTATGCCTGTTTCATTTCTCGCAATCGAAATTAAAAGCAGTGTATAACTCAGGCATAAACGAGCCATTTCACCCCTCGACTTAAGTATCCACCCTCGCCTGCGGCTCGGGAGGATATAAACGTCTCGGAGTAAAATGGCTTCTTTTATGCACTAGTTGTACAATCCACTATTTCTGATTTTGTTTACTGTAGTCGATCACATAATTGTATTGCTTCAAACTTGCGTTTTTTGCGTTTAGGTCCTGAAATCCCCTCAAGTCCCATGACAATTTAAATTTATGGCAGTTTATAATTAAACAATGTGACAATTTATAATTAAAAGTTATGACAATTTGAGTGTTTACAGTAAGGTTCTAAAGTTACAAATAATTTTTCGTGAGACTTAAAATATATTTAAAAAAAGTGCCAATACTGATAAATCATGGTACCCACTGTCAAAAAAGCACTTTTGTAGTGATGCTACTTTTTTTTTTAATATTTTTTGTTTACTTCAAATAATCCCAATTATCGCCCTCTTTCGTTTGATCCACGATTTTTTACCCACCCTGATATTAATTAATTAATAAAGAAGTACTCACTGCGGCGTGAATCCCAGCCACCAGGACGACACACAATACGAAGAACGATTTCATCTTTCAAAGTTACTTCAACACTGCCTGAGTAAGCCGCGAACCTGCATTTATATACCTTTTGAAGGAAATCCAGTTCGATATACCTACTGCTGCGCACGAGTTTGTTGTGTATAGAAAAAAGTTCCGTAGAAATATAGTGTGGAGTTTTTTTGTTAGGACAAAAACTGACATGTTGTAATCGTACTGGGGTAGTTGGGGTTCCGTAGATTTTATTCAAGTGAAAAATTACTTAAAAATTATCACGCTCGGCGGGGCAATTGCGTAACACATTATCAATCGGAATCTGTTTCATTTTGACAGTTCAACAACATTCATTGCGTTATTTAGGTGTGGAGCAGACAAATTTTTCCAACTTATGAAGCAATGGATTAGCAATTTGATTCAAAATGATTTAGATTCCGATTGATAGTGTGTTACGCAATTAGGGTGCGGGTCGGTGACGCTGAATCGGGTATACTCGGCTGCAGTCGTAAGTTTTCACTTCTATTGTGTTGGCACGCGCCCTCTTTTTAGGGTTCCGTACCAAAATGGTAAAATGGAACCCTTGTGGTGTTTATGTATTGGAATGTTTTCATGCAAAACAAAGTTGATCTTCGAAAATTTATTTTTATGTAAGTACATAAAAACGGTTTTTATGTAATACAGTTTTGATGATTTTGTATTCAATCTGCACCATGTTTTATTGTTTGGGTTTTTTATGGTCGCGATTTTATCAGCGATATATTTTTGAGAACGACAAATATTTTGGTTAATTTTATTACTTTAATTTTGGGGCGGGACTACTTTTTAACGTGTTTCCGAAAAAGTTAACAACATAAAGTGGGAACATGGGAACCGCCGGCGACCCCCAAAAAATTTTGTTCAGCAGGCCAAAGTATATTTTTTAATACTTTTATCACATTTTCCATAACAGCACGCCAGTAGTGGTAAAAACTATTTGAATTCGGGAGGTCAGGGTAGATCCCACGGCGTCCTGTAATGCTATTCTGTAAAAATTTCACCGTGAAAACTTAGGTGAAGTGAGCTTAAAGTGAGTTGTCAATAGTGTCAATCCCTAGCATCAGATGGAATGACAGCTCACTTTAAGCTCACTTCACCTAAGTTATCACGGTGATCTTTTTACAGAATAGCACCGCTGAAAGATTTTTTTTTTTGACCCGCCGTCTTATCGCACGGCCTCTTGTAATAATTTTGACTTTTGACTGACGGCATTCATAAGCAGAAGCTTTGGGACTCGCCGGCGACCTCCATGGCCTCCTGAACTTAAAAAGTTTTATATATTGTCGGCAGGGAGAGTGTTAAAGAGCTTTTATTCATCTTTTTTCGATATCCCACACGATTTATGCCCGGTTTCTGAAGAATTCTTAAACGGAGTTTAAACTTTCAATAGCTGTTGATTCGACATAATTATCTATTTAAGCGAATTCCTTCCTTATCCTCGGTTTTTGAGGTTCTCAGATAAACCCTCGATAATAATTCACTCGACTTCTAAGCTAATTTCTTCCTTAATGACGTGTTCAGAAACACGGTATCGAACCAATATTCACTATCGAATGGATACACTCCGTTTGAAAACGTCAGAAACCTAGCATAATAGAATTAAAAAATCATAGAAAAATAAATATCAAAATTATATTTCTAAAATAATATATAGCTATCTATCTATTATTACTAATAATAAAGCTGAAGAGTTTGTTTGTTTGAACACGCTAATCTCTGGAACTACCAGTCGGATTTGAATAATTATTTTTGCATTTGATAGCCCAATTCTTGAGGAAGGTTATAGGCTACTTAACATCACGCTATGACCCTTAGGAGGCGGGCAAGAAGAAAAAAAGCAGAAGATCGCTAAGGGTCAGTTCCCACCGCGACGCGACGCGGCGCGCAGTTTTCAAGATAGCAATACAATTATAGACCTTATCTAATACACAAAAAGGTACACAATTCAGTGAGGTGGTGTCTACTACGTCGAGCTACGCCAAGCGGCGCTGCGCGGCCCACCTCACTGAATTCATCATCATCTGCCTAGCCTTTTCCCAACTATGTTGGGGTCGGCTTCCAGTCTAACCGGATGCAGCTGAATACCAGTATTTTACATGGAGCGACTACCTATCTGACCTCCACAACCCAGTTACTGGGTAGGTAATACGATACCCCTTGGTAAGACTCGCCCACCTCACTGAATTGTGTACCATTTTGTGTAGAAGATAAGGTCTATAATTGTATTGCTATCTTGAAAACTGCGCGCCGCGTCGCGTCGCTGTGTGAACTGGAACGGTGACAGCGCGGGCAGTTGATGCGATGCCACGGAGTGGGGCGGGGGTACAAGAAATTCGGTCTGGAAGACTTTATAATAGTAAGATTGTGCCTTCTATCTTAAATAATTTATATTTTATAATACCTATGTATTACATTTTTATATTTTTCTAGTTAAAATTATAGAAAACACACACAATCAGCAGATTTTAAGTGAAATACGCAATTATAACCTGAAAAAAAAAGCCAAAATATGCAAATGCACATTGCACAGTCATGCTATCATGTATTTGCATAAAGTTCGGTTTCTAACTTTCTACCCATTACCTTTATTTCTATCAATACATAGTTATTGCCAATACGTGTCACCGTTCCACGTGTAGTGTCAGGGACAGGCAGTGTTCCGTACCTACTTATAAATTATGTTTCAATTTCAAATTATAATATTTATGTTGCTCAATGATCTAATAAGAATAATATTAAATATTATTTAATCCTGAAGCAATATTTAAACAAACAGAGAATGATTTAATTACGAATCAACTCATAGCTGTCAGCTTCGATACCTACCTACTTACTATTAATTATTGATCGAAGGCAGACAGGGAAAAGAATAAACTTTGCCCACGGAATATTTTTATGACAATAATAATAATACGACGTAGAGGGGCCCGTGGCTAAATAATAACAGCCGCACAGGTCGATCGATCAGGTTAAGCTACTCTTGCCGCGGTTGGTCTGTGGATGGGTGACCATCTTTACATACCGAGACCCCTCCATGCCTCGGAAAGCACGTTAAGCCGTTGGTCCCGGCTGTCATTCGTGGATCTTTGACAGTCGTTACGGGTCGTCAGAAGCCCGAAAGTCTGACAACCAGTCTTACCAAGGGGTATCGTATTATCCAGTAACTGGGTTGTGGAGGTCCGATAGGCAGTCGCTCCATGTAAAATACTGGTATTCAGCTGCATTCGGTTAGACTGGAAGCCGACCCCAACATAGTTGGGAAAAGGCTAGGCAGATGATGCAGATGAATAATAATACGACGTATCGGTCAATGGCTGATGGCTGAAAGTCTCGATCAACATCTCTCGAGTGGTTAGGCGGTTGGATCAAGGGCCTGATTGAAAAGGCAGTACTCCTCGATACGGCTCGCATTGTGAGGAGGTTCCTGTCTCTAACCTACCCACCGGTAGCTTGAACCGTCCTCCCGATACCGACGGACCACTACTTTTTTTAAATTTTTAAACGTTTTTATACAAAATATTTAAAAATAAATTGAATCAAACTCAAAGCATTTATTTTAAATACACCAATTACAGGCACTTTTGAATTGTCAAGGGGTCGGTCAGTCAGAAAGACGAAGCTAGTTGCCCATTCCAAAGCGTAGTCGGTTCCTATGGAGAAGAACGGGCAAGAAACAATACGAAAGAAAGAGAAAATAAATAAACGGGATAATAATACCAGCCTATTATTGTGCTTCTGCAGGGCAAAGGCCTCTTTGCGAACAAAGAAGGAACAAGCATTAATCACCACACTCGCCCAAGACGTGCAGAAGCTAGTTATGGGGCTTACAGGACCTAAACGCAAAAAATCGCAAGTCTTAGGGCCTGTGCACACCACGTTTTTTAAACGCCCCGTTGACGCGCGTTTGTAGCGATACAGACGCGATACGCACCCGAGTCAGACGCAGCCTGTAGACCTTCTGTAGGATAAAAGCGCGCCGTCGACGCACGTTTCTAAAACGCGCGACAACGGCGCGTTTAAAAAACGTGGTGTGTGCAGGCCCTTGTATATGATCGACTTCAGCAAACAAAATCAGAAAAATAGGTATATGATATCCTTCAGGATATATGCTAGGTAGATAGTGTGTTTAAAACATAATACAACTAATTTGATACGAAAGAAAAAATCAGGGAGATACCTCTAAAATCTTTCTTTTTACAATAAAAACCATACTAATATACATACACTCATTATGATTTTTTGTCAGATTATTCTACAAGCAGCATAAAAAAGCACTAGTGTTTTAATTTTTTAGTCCATACAATAGATTTTTTGTAAATTGATAATTGCTTCATATTTTGCAATAAATTAATCCAGCGTTGTGTAATTGCGCTTCTCTTTCCTTTCTATGCAGTCCGACAGTGACCGCGCTTTAGGTCATGTAGTCCCCTTAAATATAAACAGAAAGGCTTGAATAGCCATAGCCTTGAATTATTTTTTTTATGATGTCGACTATTCTGCCTATATCTTAAGTGAATTTTGAGTTTGAAAACTGCATGTGACAGACAAACGGACAGACTTCATAAGCGTTCCGTTTTTCAAGATTGCGTACGGAACCCTAAAAATAGTGATGAGGAATAAGTTTGTCGTATTTAGAACTAGCTTTTGCCCGCGACTTCGTTCGCGTGGAATAGTGACTTCCGGCAGATTTTTGGTTTTACCCACATAGTTCCCGATCTCGCGGGATCTCTTCAAAAATGAAATGTGGAAGATATTCTAGGGAACTCTTCAAAAATCAACATAATGAGCCAATTTTAAATTTACGAAACGATCAATCCACAATTCCACGACAGTACCGAAGCGCTCGGCCGATACCCAACCAAATGCGTGTAACGAAACCATAGCGCGATCTATTTCGATCCCAACGCCATCTATCGAGCATAGTGACAACTCGGATTATTTATCTATACTCCGTCCGGGCATTTTCTTTGTACTAAAAGTTTTATTATATTGATATTATTTTTTTCATACCTTTTTACTATTTATTTACTTTTTTCCGATGAATTAAAACAATAACATGAACCGAACTCGTGTAACGATTGACACCATTGCGCGATCACCAACTCGACATATAGTACTAATAGAATTATCTATACTCCGTTAGAGCATTTTCTTTGTACTAAAAGTTGTATTATATTATATTTTCATACCTTTTTACTATTTATTTACATTTTTCCGATGAATTTTCAGTACTGAATTGATGCCGACTCTTGACCAATAGATGGCGCTATATGTCCGGAATAAATTTTATTTTATTTTTTGTAATAAAAACTATCCTATGTCCTTTCTCAAGTTCCAAACTATGTCTGTACCAAATTTCACACAAATCGGTTCAGTAGTTTAGGCGTGAAGCAAAGACAGACAGACAGACAGACAGACAGAAAGACAGACAGACAGAGTTACTTTCGCATTTATAATATTAGTTTGGATAATGTAAGTAGTTCTTGACATTGATGCCTACTGTTTTATGAACGAGTACTTAGATTTACTTATGTAATTATTTTTTGTTTGATTACCTACTTACGTTCTGCCCGTCTAAATACTATTATTGAGACTTCTTGGTACGTCAGTCAGTTGTTTTATATTTAGTATTGTTGGTATGGAGATGATTTATTTATAAGTTTTAGTCGTACATCGTTGTCGTCGAGCTGGTAGACCAAGGCGAAGGTGGTGTGTCGATCTACATATCATTTGCAGGGCCAAAATGGCCAGAGATCGCACAAGACAGGGAGGTTTGGAAGAAAAAAAATATCGATTTTTTAATTCAATTTCGAGCGGCCATTGTTGTTTACATCGGGACCTTAAGTGGATTGTGGAGGTCAGATAGGCAGTCACTCCATGTAAAATACTGGTATTCAGCTGCATCCGGCTAGGCTGGAAGCCGACCCCAACATAGTTGGGAAAAGGCTAGGCAGATGATTAATGAAGGGAACGGCAATAGTCACCTAGGTAAGAGCTAGATTGAATTAATTAAATATATGTAGTGCCTGAGGCTTATTAAAAAAGTTCATTGCACTTGTTAATCCGCGGTCATTGATACTTAAATAAAAAAATAACTCGTTTAGTGCATTTGTAACGAGATTACGTAATAATATTAGTCAGCAAAAGAGATAAGTATGCAGGCTCGTCGGATATAGTTGAAGTTTAGTAAGAAACCGATGGATGTTGTCGACTGAAATATAATTTGATAAATGAGCTGTTTGTTTTCTATTAATAAAATTAAATTTTATTCGAAAACATCCATCGGTTTCTTACTAAACTTCAACTGTATCCGACGATCCTGCATACTTATCTCTTTTGCTGACTGTACCTATCAAGTCCTACTTTTATTTCAAAATGGAGGCCACGCATGGGAACTACATATCGTCGTTGCGACGTTAAGACCTCTTATGTGTCACTTTTGGCAAAATCACTTTTTTACACCAGCCTGTTCTACATTTTGAAGCTCTATCGAATGCAAAAACTCTCATGTGTATACGACATTTACATCGTAATTTATTTACCAACTTCAAGATAGCTGACATCAATGCAAACAAAATAAGATCAAACCACGTAAAGTGTCAAGCACAGATAGATAGACATAGATAGATAACGCAAGTATCACGATCTGTATGAAAACCAAGCGTGCCATTTTTTGACTACCAACTATGACGTCACAACCACTATTTAGTGATGGGATGGGAAAATCAAATCGATTCAAAGACGCCGCCGCCGCCACGTGCGGCACCCGTCTCGCCGGTATATTCCCAGTCCCCCCCACATGGATTGCCAACAGGTGGCGATTGGGAAATTATTGCCCTCACTTGAAATCGATGTACGCTCATCGCTGTCTGTCTTACGGCCGCGATGAGGGGGTTGGCGGTCTGACTTTTCCAATGTGGTTTTATTAGTAGATAAGTGATATTATTAGGGACATAAAAAGAAAGATTTCTTCATCGTAGTTGCTTTTAATCACTTATAATCATTAAAAAAAAATTGGTTGTCTGTAAAGACGGGTTACGGGCAATAATTTTACGTGATAACGTCATAAGAAAACAATGCGTCACAAGTCGAACGCTTAGGCCGATCGTGCCTCTCTATCGCTTGTTCCACGCTCTCGCTTGCACGCTCGGCTCAGGCGGAACGTGACAATGAGTCATGCTTTTTCGTGCGTGCAGCAGGCGCTCATCGATTTATAAGACGTTATCACGACAACAAATCTGGTGTAAATTCGTATCACAGGTAATCAAAGTATTTACAATAATTAAATTACTTAACAAAAGCTAATCAGTCATAGTCACTGATAATCAAATTGCATATTTTCAATAATCGTGTTTTAACAATATAATTACCTTTACCTACATGGTACATTGTTCTTAAAATTTTGTATCCAAAACGCAAATAAATGTAAATAGAAAAAAAAAAACTGAAAAATAACAGAATACTGTCAGGTTGTGGAGTGGAGGTCAGGTAGGCAGTCGCTCCATGTAAAATACTGGTATTCAGCTGCATTTGTCTAATTATGACAAGTAGTTTAGAAGTTATGAGGGAACAGATGAACATACATACATACATAATTATCGGTCAAAATCATAACCCTCCTTTTTGCTTCGCCGTAGTCCGGTAATAAATAGAGCAACTAGGTCTCGCCATTATTGCCAACAATGTTTTATATTTTAGTTAGCATTTTAAACTAGAACAATCAAGAGATCATGTTTTTAGGACAGGTTGACGTTTTTCTATTATGTTTTTGCTATGTTAAGTTACTACGAAAAGGACAAAAAAAGCTTTGGTTTGAGCTGCGCCAATTTTTTCACACTGAATGTTGTTCTTTTTTTGCTATTTTTTAATGTGTATTTGACATTTGATGAATATTATTTACACAATGACACATGGATATTTGCTTTGTAAAATATTGTATTAATGTTTTGTTTATTGTGAATTTGAGGACTAATATTAGGTCATTTTCTTTTTATTTTTTTACGATTATCTGGTAGTTTGAGTACTGCAGCCTACCTTTAACCTTTGGTAGGTACTTGATGTTCAACGAGTCGTTGAGCTCCTTAAGTTCTGAGTTCAGCTACAAGATTACTGACAAATACGTGTACTAGCTGGACAGGCCCACTCAAATCTGCGTCGTTCTTTCCTCAAAAGACGCGGGCCCAGTGCGGGTTGGTAGATGTCACATGGCTTTGACTTTGAACCAACTTACAGAAATAAATATACATCACATGATATTATGTTGTTTATATAAAAAGTAGATTTATTCCGGTCTGATCCCTTGACCACCCCCCTCGATCTCCTGCTAGTTGATCTTCTGTTTTAAACTTTGTCTTATCCACTATAAGCTTTTTCATTCCGGTTTGATCCAGTTTTTCTTTTGTTTTTATTCCTGAAGAATCGTCAGCAACAAAAATAAGTACAGGGGGTCTACTCCGAAGTGGTAAATTTATCGTATCGGCCGAATGTTCGGTCATTTCCTACTACGAAGTTCATTCTATTTGGTTCGGTAGGTTCGGATCCGACTGAACTTCATTCTGACACTTGTTGTATCGTAAACCCTACTCTGAACGAGAAAAGACTGACCGATAATTTGAGTTTGGCAAGAGTTACATCGTGAAATTAATGTCAAAATACACGACAGCAAAGTAGCTACCTTTTGAGTATCGTAACATATCGAATTTAATGAATTATTACAATTTTATGTTTGTTACTGTTTGTAATTAGTTTATCTAGCTTTGTTGTACTATTAGTTTTCATATCCTAATCCAGTAACACTGATTAAAGTAAGTTTGTAAGGCATTTTCTGGAATATGTGTAAGGATTGTCATATAGGTATAATTACGTTACTTGAAAATGTGATTTTTTGTTTATGTAGATATTGAAATAAATTTGGTCTCAAATGATAGAGTTGTGTATAAAACTAATATTCCAATTGGATTTATGTAAATCGGACCACGCATTCGGAAGATATTAAAAGATTTGTGTAAGGAAATTGTACCAACCTATTTTTTTAAGGTTTATGCTCTAGATTTTTTTTATTGTAAACAGCGTGCCTGCTCCACCATTGAACACACATTTGGGATAGTCAAGGGTTGATGGAGGTGTCTCTTGGCAGCAAGAGAGGTGCACTAGGATGCACATAGAGCAGGCAGAATAATGTTACCCTGCTGTGTTTTGCATAATATGTGCATAGGTAAGGGCCGGAGTGAGTGCTCCGGAGTTAACCCAAGATGATTTTGAATCTGAGAACTCCCGGCAGGTGATATATTATCAGCCTGCTATATTTGCTGATGATTTGTCGCAGATGCTTTGAGGAGGGTACAAAGAGAGAGGGAAAGACTGATACAATCATTAGATAATAATGAATAATATATATTTTTACAATACTAAACAACTAGAACTAATCTTCAATTTGTTACAAGTAAGACTAAAAATAGCATTCAGCGTGGTGCAAATTTCTTCTCACAGTTGATGATTTAGCGTAGGTACGACTGTCGATGCTCCTCAAGTTGCCTTGGGCCAAATCTCGATGAGTAGAGCATCAATTTGTGCCGCTGTCGGTCTGGACATGGTGACATGTTCTTGCAGAATGTTTGTTCATAACTTTCATTTCCAAACTTCCAAAACACGAACATGATAAACGATAAGCCCAAGGGACACTTTATCACGCGTAAAGTGAATCATTTATGTAGTTTATACTTAGTATATTTAGCTTGTTTTTTTGTGTACATCTCATAACTTGACTTTAACACTTTACACTTCAGTCAGCACTTGACGATAAACGACCGAAATACGATTATCGCTATAGCGATAGCGACAGATGAGATGGTTTGAGTTTAAAAGTACTTTTTCTCAATTTTGCAATAATAAAAATCACAATCTCTCCCTTTGTTTGTTTACATGTCATCCTTTGACTTTTATCCATTTTCTTTTTATTTTGACAATCGGCAAATCAATCTGTATGCCAGCTACAAATATATTGTATTTTCGAGAAATATTACAATGTTCTTAGGAATAAATATTGAATTAAAAGCAAAGTTCTATTTTCTTACTATAAAAAATAATTTTACGCTGTAATTCAACAGTGCAATTATATCGAAATGAGTATTAATTACTATAAACACATATCGATAAAACGTTCACCTCTGGCACTACATTTCGTTCGTTCCGACACTCTTTTCGAACATTGACTATGGTCCCGACCAAGCTGAGCCAATCCGAACCTTTTTCGTAGTAGGGCAACAATATTCGGTTCGGCCGTGTGTCGGATCGTTCCGATCATTCGAATGTGTCACTTCGAAGTAGACCCCCAGGGTTTATTGAAATACATACGTTCCCATCTTAAGAGGTTAGGTTGAGGTTTTTGTTTATTTTTTGTCACATTAAGTTACTATTCTGATAAGGCACATGTCGTGTAACGAATTTTTTGCTCTGGCTCATAGTTTTTGCTCGACCGTTTCGGCGTATAGAGTTTTTAAGTGACTGTAAAAAACTTTTGTTTGACTGCCTCGTTGGTTTAGTAGTCCCAACTCCCAAGTGCTACTGCTGCCGGGGTAGCGGGATTGTCCGAAAGGGTTCCCACTGCCCCGGAACATAAAGGGCTAAGGAAGGAACACGGGTGGGTTTTAGTCAGTAAGAGTCTGACACTCCTTTCCGCTCCACCCAGAGCGGGTAGTCATTAGATGATTTCCCATCCAGAAAAAAAAAGTTCTACTGGTGAGCATAAGTCCAGGATTCGATTCCTAGATTGGTCAAAGTGTTATTGGGTTTTTTCAACTGGAATTTCTTGGTAACAGCTTTTGGGCATTTTCACTTTTAAGTGTACCCTAAAAAAATAAAAGTGACTGAAAATAAATGGACATTGTAGTGAAAATAGTGGTCAGTTTTGTGACGTGTATTTTCAGCCAAATGTGTTTTAAACCTGTGTTATTGGAGTTTAAATTGTGCAAATTTGATTTTTGTGACGAAAGAAACTATACACTATTGTTGCACCAACACTTTTAAATGTATTCGTAGTACTATTTTAGTAATTTTGGCAAATTCAATGTTGGTAAGGGGAGGGACATGCCAGAAACAGTTACTCTGAATATTTAAAATACTCATAAATTAATAATTCAAACGTATTTTACCAGGATTGCAGATGGATTCGTCAATTGAATATATATTTTACCGTTTTATTCCAAAAATTAGACAATATGTCCACTATTTATCTTGCTATAAAATTTTGAATAAGTGGGACATCCTCAAAATGGCGGGTACACTTAAAAGTGAAAATGCCCTTTTACAGGTTGTGCGTCGATGTCCCGGCCACTGTATACCTGGCACAAATCCACACTCGGTTAGGCTCGGTAGGTTGATAGGCTCCCCCCCTATTACATGGGACTTAAACATAACTAGCGAAATAAGGGTGTAGTTAGGTAATTTTCCCAATCAAACTCAAACTCAAAGCATTTATTTCAATTAAACCATTTACAGGCACTTTTGAATTGTCAAGAAGTCGGTCAGTCAAAAATAAAATGAAGCTAGTTGCCCAATTGAATATGAACTTTATTTCTTTGTAGTTAAGTTGAAAATCTATCAAAGAAATTTGACAGATTGGGGTAGCTTGATGTGCTGGCCTCTGTACATGATTCTGGACATCCATGCGTCGACATTTTAACCTATAATAACCTAAGCGGTTAAAATGTATGGAGCCGCAATTAACCGACTAAAAACCACCGCCCATTGTGTTTCCCATTGTAAAGTTTCTATATTTATGTCTGTAATTTATATGGTGTACATAATAAAGAGTATTCTATTCTATTCTGAAAATTTCAACGCTGGGGTCCAGATTCCAGAATCATGTTTTCTAATCAGGCAAAGAGAATTTTTGAAATCCGAGTGGTAGTTTCAGACATTAGAGCGTTCAAACAAACAAACAAACTATAATTCCAGACACGGATTGTGGCCAAAGAAAATATGGATGGATTATCCATCTTTTCTTTGGCGTTTCTCTCCCTGACCCTCCATTTATATTATCTTTTAGTTATATGCGTTTCCTCTCTCCTCATTATATTATCCGTGACCGTATTAACAAAGCAAGTGGACAACTAGGGCACACAGTTGCCTACAAACTAGCGTTGATGCAAAACACCATATTTGGAACACATACCTATAACCTGAAGTCTATTTAAATACTTGTTTCCAATTTATGTTATTTACACTTAATCATCATCATCATTTCAGCCGTAAGACGTCCACTGCTGGACACAGGCCTCCCCCAAGCACCTTCAATTCGACCGATTTTGTGCTTCTCACATCCAACAGGTTCCTGCGGCCTTCACAAGGTCGTCGGTCCACCTTGTGGGAGGCCTTCCAACGCTACGTCTTCCGGTACGCGGTTTACACTTAAACCAGTATCAAATTTATACTAGCTTATGCCCGCGACTTCGGTCGCTTGAAGTTTGGGCCCCTGATCCACCGCGTGGCCGCGCCGCGTCCTACCATCCGCCAGCGTTCTTTCTGACTTTTTTTCTTTTTGCTCGGTTCTTAGGGGCCGCAGTATGGTGTTAAATAGCATATAAGCATCCTCAAAAATATTTTTTCTATTCCGACTGGTACCTAGTACCAGAGGTTAAGCGTTCAAACAAACTCTTCAGGTTTATTTGTTCCTTTATTTCATTATACAGGCAGAAATTTGAATCACCGTTTTCCTCTTAAGGGGTCATTGTACTCATCATTATGAACAACTTTTACTATGGGACCAAACATGAAATCGCGACAAAAAGTCAGCTGTTCCCTACATTTTGACGAGTTATGCGAACATAAATGTAGGGAACAGCTGTTTTTTTTTTACGTTTTTTTCAGGTTTGGTTCCATAGTAAAAGTTGTTCATAATGATGAGTACAATGACCCCTTAAGAGGAAAACGGTGATTCAAATTTCTGCCTGTACACACATTAATTATATTTTTAAATATTATTAGGATATAAAAAAAATATAAAATCATTTAAAAATATAAAAAATAGTAGCCCACCGGTATCGGGAACAGGGTCCAACATACCGGCGCGGCGGTCAGGGCTCCAGAGAGAGGAACCTCCGGACAATGCGGGCCGTGTCCAGAAGTACCGCTTTCTGAATTAAGCCCTTGATCCAGCTGTCCAACGAGAGCCTCCTCAGGTGTTGGTCGAGGCTCTTGCCGCATTATTAATTAAGTTGATTTTAGAATGACCAGTACTATTAAAAAAGTCTTAAAACATTTCGAAGTTTTATACCGCAATCTGAATTTTATGATTTTTCTAAAAACTCATATTTGTTTACCATGTTTGGAAATTAAAATGCGAACGTACAACACATCTTGCTAGAATCAAGGTAGATTCAAACTGGTTAGATCTAGACTTCTAGTTCATTTTTCCTTTATATTTAACCTTAGTTTCTTGAATTAGCTATTGCCAATAATTACTAGTTAATTTTATGTGTACGTGATCACGTCCCGTGTTTACTTAAATAATCCTTGGTTGATTGATTTCCCTGCAGATCAATAATAATTAAAATCATATACCCAAGGCAAAGCAGGCTATTTCTATCGGCAAATTACTTGACACAGTCGTGTGCATAAATATTCCTTGACAATACATGACATACGAAAGATTCCAAAGTGATTTCTTAAGGTGAATGCGCAGTGGTAGACCGCGAAATTCATATTTTCTTACGTTTTTCGCAATTTTCAGATCAGTGTTAGGTTGTATTTTGATCAAAATTTTATTCGCGACTATAACAGGTACGTATTTACAGAATTATAATCATTAGAATCATTAATACATCTTTCTAAGTTAGATTTGTACCATTAAGCACTTTTCCATAAGAGATTTGTTGTTATGGTACAAATCTAACTTAGAAAGATGTATTAATGATTCTAATGATTATAATTCTGTAAATACGTACCTGTTATAGTCGCGAATCAAATTTTTGTCAAGATAAGACCTGACACTGACTTGAAAATTGCAAAAAACATAAGAAAAATTGAATTTCGCGGGCTACCACTGCGCGTTCACCTTAATAAACAGACGTTTTTTCATAAAAAAAAAATTAGGTTATATATACCTAAAATTGCTCCTTTTGAATTTAAATATTTTTTACCAGTCCAGTCATCAAAGGAGATCAGTAACCAGGGTCGTCGGATATATGGTTTAAGTTTTGTAAGAAACCGATGGATGTTTTCGAATGAAATTTAATTTTATTAATAGAAAACAGTTAATTTATCAAATATCAAATCTTATCAACTTCATCTGTATCCGACGACCCTGGTCACTTATCTCTTTTGGTGACTGTCCGTTCGCATGTTTTAATAACCGACTTCAAAAAAGAAGGTTCTGTATTCGACCCGTATGTATGTATGTATGTATGTCCGCGATTTTCTCAAAAACTAATGAACCAATTTTGACGATTCTCTCATTAATATGATCTACATACTTTCAGGAAAGTTTTAGTATATAATACATTAGGTAATTATTCTTATGTACGAAGTTATATGCATAAATGTACTGCATCTCCGGCATTTCTATACGAATCTTGATGATTCTTCTAGTCGGTGTCTTCATTTATTCAATGCACTAGTGTTAATTGAATTTGTGTGGTGTAGGTAAAACTAAAAAATAAAAACTTTTTTTACAAAAAAACAACCGACTCAAAAAAAAAATCACTAGAAAGTGATAAATAACTTTAATTTCGGAAGTCGGTGTCAAAAAACAAAAATGCGGAACCAACGACACCGACGTCCGAAATTAAATTTATTTATCACTTTGTAGCGTTTTTTTTTAAAGTCGGTTGTTTTTTTTTTTTGTAAAAACGTTTTATATAATATTTATATAAGTTATATTTTTTTTTCATTTTATGTTTTTTTATTCATCCTAATAATGAATGACGACTATTATGAAATAGGTCTTCTTTCAACGTAGCTATTTTTGCTTCATGATAAAAAAGCTTTGAATTTTACGAATGTATTGTTATTGTAAGGTTTTAAGTTTGACCTATGCTCGTAAGTGTACTTTGGATTTTCCGCTCATTAGATAAACTATAACTAATCGTTTTCGAGATTCTGTTGTCAGGCTTCATATTATTGAGCTTTGAACATGGAAAAACATGTATGATTCAAAACAATTCATATACGACCCTGACCTGTCACTAAATCAAACGAAGCACAATGGAATGTTTGTGAACGGGCGTCGTCGGTTGAGGCTGGTCATCTCTTAACTGTCAAGGCTTATTTTTAATCTTATATTTTGAATTGTTTCTTCATTTGTGTGTTTTTTTTAGGGTTCCGCACCCAAAGGGTAAAAACGGGACCCTATTTCTAAGACTTCGCTGTCTGTCCGTCCGTCTGTCTGTCACTAGGCTATATCTCAAGAACCGCGATAGCTAGACAGTTCAAATTTTCACAAATTATGTATTTCTGTTGCCGCTATAACAACGAATACTAAAAACAAGATGAAATAAATATTTAAGGGGGGCTCCCATACAACAAACGCGATTTTTTTGCTCGATATCAATAATGGCAACAGGTAGGCACTTGAAATATTCACAAAATACTCAGTTGTATTTTTACTTTAATAATAAAATTAAAATAAAATAAATATTTAGGGGGCTCCCATACAAAAAACGCCATATTTTGCCTATTTTTTATATATGTAGTGTTAAATATTGTACAGTGGTACGGAACCCTCGAGTGCGAGTCCGAAGTGCACTTGGCCGGTTTTTACATTGTTCTCACATATAGAAGCGACAAGAATAATGTACCCAGGATTTTGTAATATCTTTATTTAAAAGAGTGTCCATGGAGTTTCTTGCCCGTTCTTCTCCATAGAGATCTACGTTTTGGAATGGACAAATAGGTTCAACTTTCTGACTAACTGACCGACTATTTAATTTTGACAATTCAAAAGTGCCTGTACCTACATGGTTTAATTGAAATAAATGCTTTGAGTTTGAGTTTGGAATAAACACGCACACTTACACACACCATAGTCATCTTCCTGCCCTTGTCCCATGTTCCTCGGGGTCGGCGCAACACGTTTTCTTCTTCCATTTTCCCCTGTCAACCGTCACGCTATCATTCACTCCCTTCTCTTTCATATCATTCCTCAAACAATCCATCCATCTTTTCTTCGGCCTTCCTCTCCCTCTCCATCCATCAACATGTATATTCATCACTCTTTTAGTCACATGCGTTTCGTCCCTTCTCATCACATGCCCATACCAAGCCAAACGATTTCCTTTCAACTTTTCTGTCATTGGCGCCACTTTCAAACTTCCTCTTATATAAGTACTCATTTCTTATTTTATCCATGTAGGTAGGTACCTTACCATACCTGAAATCACCTCTCTAGCCTCCACTCTGGAATTCGTACCCCAAGCTCCAAGATACAGATTAAACTAACTGTCTAATGTGCGTACGCGATTTAATTTCCAAACATGTAAACACATATGAATTAATGGAAAAACAACTTTAATTCCTACACAATAAAGTTCAGTTTACGCTACAACTTCAAACATTTTTATAAATTTTTAATAGTGCTAGTCACTCTGAAATCAACTTAATTGACATTAAATTAAAGATGATATTTGTTTAACTTGAAATAGGGTGGGGTGCAGTACTGCGCACTTTTACTATAATTTGGTAGTATTTTAAGCTAGGTACTCATGTCGCCTCAACTTGCTGTTAACCTGTGAACTGTATACCTACTGTATTTTATAGATAATGAATATTTTCTATTTGTATCTACAGAGTGTCCCAGGAAACCTGTACCAGCGAAGGTCTGTGGTCAGGGGACATTAATACCCATCGATTGAACCCCTATGTATGTTCCGCGATATTTATAAATAATTTTTATTGTTTAACGATGAGACACTTAATATCGTGCCCTGCGTGTCCTGTCAGCTGCACGTTACAGGAATTGATGGACACTAGTGATGGCGCCAAACAAGTAGCCGAATTCTGGGCCGAGTACATTTAGATTGCTATCGACACGCTAAGAAGAAGATTGTTTTATTTCTAGATTTTTTAAATTGCAGGCGGTTTTAGTCATAACTTTTTCTGAGTGGTGTTTCTTTGAGATTTTTTTTGTCAGTATTATGGCTAGAATGTGTATTCACATGTTGTAAATCATAAAACTCTCAAATTCTAATTACTAGTAGCTCTGAATTTGATCACAATGTTAAAATATCTGTTGGAGACAAATTTATAATTTCTCGAAAACTAAAAATTATCGCGGAACATACGTATAGGGGTCCAATCGATGGGTATTAGTGTCCCCTGACCACAGAGCTTCGCTGGTACAGGTTTCCTGGGACATTCTGTATATTTAACACTGCTAATAAATTAATTTACACAAAGTATGATCACATACTTTGTGTAAATTAATTTCATCACCACTGCTCTCAAAACGGTGAAGGAAAACATTGTGCGGAAACCGTCATGTCCTAGATCCAAAAATTCGAAGACATGTGACATCTACCAACCCGCACTGCTAATAATGTTCCCACTGCTGAGACACAGGCCTCCTCTCTTCGAAAGGGAGTAGGCTATAATTTTCCACGCGGGCCCATTGCGGGGTGGTAAATGTCACCATAACCCCATAAGTGAGACATTAATAGTAATATACTTGATAATCTGCACAAACAGTAATGGCGGTCTGTGTATTTTAAATGCGGCTGACCCATAAATGCCACCGCAGTCGGTATGAGACGATGGCGTAATAATACATCCATGATTATTTAGATTTTATGGCGGTCTGACTAACTCTATTAGATTTCTAGTTGTTTCCTAGTCATCTGAGGGGCAATTCTCGTAATTTTAAGAACGTTCACAGTCTGATCTCAGTCTCAATCTGTCAAAAATCCTTTAATTTCCCTACATTTTGATAAGCTTTTGACATTTGTTTGTCGCCGTGATGAGACTGCGACTAGATTTTAAATAAATAAATAAATAAAATTCGTTTAATTCAGACCAATTAATGTCCATTATTTGTTAGTAACAATTTATCTTAAAAAACTATGTTAGTATTTGAACGTTTTAAATTACGAGAATTGGCCTACTGATATGTCATACAATTTTTTGATATATTCTTATCATATCTACTGGAATCATTAAAATTGAAAGGAGATGGATAACGGTCCCATACAAGCTTGGCCCAGATATAGACACAAAAAAAAAAATACCAAAAAAAAAAACCGCTTTCCAAAAAAAAAAACACCACAAAGTGAAAAATATGTTTAATTTCGGATGTCGGTGTCTTTGGATCTGTATTTTAGTTTTTTGCCACCGACTTCCAAATTTAAGGTAAATGATAAATGATTTTATTTCTGTAAGTAGGTTTGCACAAACACTTTTACACGTCAATCATATTTTAAAAACTAGATGAGGTCGGCGTTTCCTATCTGACTACTCTGAGAAGAAAGGCCGAAACAAACTCAGAGGTCACAGTCTCTTTTAAAGTCCAGACATAATCTTGGTCAGGTTATATGAAGACCATGTAGATCGAAGTCCGAGATGGTCTTTTGAAGGTTATTTTTAGGAGGAGGTTATTTTTCACTTTGTAGTGTTTTTTTGGAAGTCGGTTTTTTTTGTTAAATATTTTTATTTGCGCTTTTTAGTGGGTCTGCTTATAATTTATCTAAGTTACAATATAGCCTTTTACAAATTATTGCTTTGAAGCAATAAGATTGTTTTAAAGCCCTGTATATTTTTGTTCGTCGTTAAACTTTGTGGTTGGCCATAAGACCCTTCAAGACAAATCTGAAGACTTAAAACCTATAAAAAAAATCAATTTCCTCTACATCTGCTATAAAAGGGGCTCGTGGCTAAATAATAACAGCCGCAATGGTCGATCGAAAGTAAAGCTAAGCTTGTCGCGGTCTGTTCGTGGATGGGTGACCGTACTGACTATCCATTACATATCGAGACCTCCGTACTCAGAAAGCACGTTAGGGGCTGTTCATTTATTACGTAAGACAATATCAACCAATTTCTGACCCCAACGTAAGAAAACATAAGTCCTGAATGAACCCCTCCTTCCTCCTCCTTTGAATATTACGCATAATTTTTGCTAACTTTTAAGTAGGTTGTGGCTAAGTAATATCAGCCGCACCGGTCGATCGATCAGGTTAAGCTACGCTTGCCGCGGTTGGTCCGTCGATGGGTGACCATCTTCACATAACAAGACCCCTCCGTGCCTCGGATACCACGTTAAACTGTCGGTTCCGGCTGTCATTCGTGGGTTTTTGACAGTCGTATGGGTCTTCAGAAACCCGAAAGTCAGATAACCAGTCTTATCGGGTATCGTATTACCCAGTAACTGGGTTGTGGAGATCAGATAGACGGTCGCTCCACGTAAAATACTGATATTCAGCTATATCCAGTTAGACTGGAAGCCGACCGCAAAAGTAGTTCGGATTTAATCATCATGAAAAATCATCGGCAAAAATTTAGGTTATAAAATTAACCTCAATGGAGATGTTTCAAAATGTATGGAGCCTGGGCCAGGTCCTTGTACACTATACTTAAAAATAGGGAAATTCATTTAAAACAGTTCTCAACTGTCCAATTACTTTAAAATGGCTTGGTTTGCTGGTAAACACAAGAAATTACACTTGAAATTGCAACACACAACAAAAACCCGTCATGGCGGTAAGCTGTCATTTTGATTGATTAATAAAATTTGACGTGATTATTTCTGAAGTGAAGTGACACTGTTGTGACAGCTGACAGGTCTCTTTCAATGATCAATGGTTTACTGTCATTGTTTTTAAGCACAGAGTAACTAAATCGGTGAGACGCCATATTGAAAGTCGATAAAAATAATTGATAAATCGCCGTCATGCTGCCAAAACCGATTATCTGCAATTTTGGTCAATTTTGTGTTAAAAATATCAATCGATTCAGTTTTTCAGTTCTGTCGTCTGCCAATATCGGTTAAACGCAGAAACCCATTAGTTGCAGAGATACTCTGTGCATAATAAAGGGTAATTGATCAATGTCTGTAAAAAGTCGCCAGACAAAAACGATTAAATTTGTTTAATGATAGGTTTTTCGATATTACGCTTGCTAAATAATGTTAAACTCGTTTAATCGATTTTCTCATTTACGCACTGGAGCAGGTCTACAGATGATTTATTCTGCCATAGTATTTCAAATGCCGTTAGCCGGTTTTGGAAAAATATTTACTTATTGAAAACTTTAATAACATACGTCAGCAAAAATTAAATTATTAACTTTAACTCGTTTTGGCCCGCGCCCTTAAGGACGCTATCACATTTTTCCACGAATAACAGTACTTTTCAGGTACCATTTTAATGAACTTGTCGTCGCAACTGCAAGGATATCTTGGTTTCAAATTAAAGATAATATATTCATCTCCAGAATGGCTCCATAACAATTAAATAGCCCCATACAAAATTTTCACACAAATACGTTTTTACCATCACAGTAATCGCAAAAAATTTAATAAAAAGGGGTTTGAATAAGGACCTATATAGCTAAATCCACTGCATATTTTAACTTAAAAATAAGAAGATATTGTTGCTTATATAGTCCTCTATACGACAAGCTAAATATTTTGTAGATAAATAAATAACTTTTTCATTTATGAGACAAATAAGAAACGCTGTCAAATTTCTCCATACATTTTCTACCCGCGGACACTTACGGTTCGTCATTCCGCGCTCAGAGGCGCTCGTGGAAGCACGTCTGTGTCGCTTTCTCGCAAAAAATAATTACGTAAAAAAGTGAGTTCCGAGTTGTGTACTGAGGTCGGACGAAGTTGATACTTTTTCGGACCGAAATAAAATTAAGTACGATTATTGGTATTTGTTTCAGAAACAAATACTTAGTTGTAATTTTTACAAGCTTTTATTTAACTTGCAATGTATGTATGTATGTATGTAACTATGTTTGTTCAGGTGGACTCTTGCAACTAAATTTTGAAGCAGATATCTTCAACCGATTGAGCTGAAATTTTGTATGCACGTTTAGTTTGGATGACAATGCATGGTTAGCTGTGTGACGTTATTCTAAATCCAAAATGGCGGAACGCCCAAGATGGCGGACTACTTATTTTTAAGGCACTCCTACAATATGGATATCAAATGAAAGGGATTGCTGAGAATAACTCAAAAAATAAAATGACGTCACTCTAAATCCAATATGGCGGACTTCTAAAGATGGTGGACTAGTTATTTTTAATGCACTCCTACAATATGGGTATCAAATTAAATTACTTGCTGAGGATGACTTGAAAAATAAAGTGACGGCATTCTAAATCCAATATGGCGGAACACCAAAAATGGCGGACTAGTTATTTTTAATGCACTTCTACAATATGGGTATCAAATGAAAGGGCTTGCTGAGAATAACTCAAAAAACAATGTGACGTTACTCTAAATGCAATATGGCGGACTTCTAAAGATAGCGGACTAAGTTTTTTATGCTTTCCTACAACATGGGTATCAAATGAAAGGTCTTGCTCAGAATACGTATGCGAGTTAAACTCCACAAAAAAACCTGTCCAGCGATAACTAAAAAGTAAAAAACAAAATAAAGTAAAACTTTTTTTTAAAACAAGCTTTTAGTTAAATGCGCTAAAAAGAATAAAATAAAGTTTTCCTTTAAAACTTTTACTATCAACTTATAACGTCATTAAGTACACAAGTTATATGATATAAAAGCTTGTTGCGAGATTTACCTGTGTAGATAAACAAGTAAATAACATGATCTGATTGATTTTCATTTTTTTTAATTTTCAAACTAAGTAAATACGAGTACTTAAATCTGAAAAAAACTTTTTTACTTTTAATTTATTTATTTAGTGGATGTAGATGACGGATAAAGATTGTATAAATTTTATTTTATTATTTTATAATCAAATTAAAATGATGGAAATATTTTTTTTAGACATTCGATATTAATAGTCGATTTTGGGGTTTTTCGGGGTGATGATTACGAATATAACATCCATTTTTTATTCAAGGTGGCGGATTTTTGTTTGTGACAAATCGACTTACGGCCAATTTCTTCATAATACCAGTATATCCAGTTGTCATGCTACGTCACAGTTTTACTCTTCAATTCAGTAATTTTTTTAGTGAATTATAATGTTGCTATATTGAAGAATACAATTGTGATGTAGCATGACAACTGAATAGACTGGTATTACGTTTAGTCGGTTAAGAAAGTCGCGTGGTTTTTTTGTTTACCTTTATTTAGCTACCTAAACCTATGGAGTATAGTAGTAGTACAATGAAATATTTTCTATGTGAAAAGACAGCTGTGCTGCTGGGGAGTTTGTTGCGCCACTTCTTCCCAGCGAAAGCACTAAGAAGTGAAGGGCGGGCGTTTTGGGGGACTGTCTTTTGTAATTTTGACATTCGAAAAGTGCTGATTCTCAGCCTAATTTGAATAAATTACTTTTGATTTACTTTGTTTTAATTTTTAAGAAAATAAAATACTTACTGTTTTCATAAGGGAATGATTATTTTTAAATATCACAACGAAACTCTACGATAAACTCCCAGGCTAGTATTTGATTATGTAATACTCCAACAATTGACATCAAAAATAATATTTAAAAGTACTTAGGTACATCTTTTCAAACTAACAGCAAAATGCAGCAAATGTTAAGGTCGTTTTTGGGTACCTAGTAATGAACGTATTGACTGATGAACTTCAACAATACTAAAAACATGATTATCACGCAGATAGTAAGTACTAATAACACTTACCAAATTCGATTGCGAACTTACAACTAACTTTACTCAATAAATACCAGCAAAATTAAAAAAAAATATCTTCAAGTACCAAGATTAGTTAAGTTACGTATAAAAATCGAGCGAACAATGGTTTCAATGTGTGCGTGCGCGTAATGTTGCTGTGTTGCGATTCAGATACCTAAACTTGAGCGAGTTCAAAATGTGATAGCGTCCTTAACATGCAAGATGAAATAATGTTTTTGTGAAAAATATAATTATATGCATTTAATTGATTTCGGGTAAACTTACTACGGGTTCTATTAGATAAACGTCTCTGCAGCCAAAAGCGATTAAATGATGATACCTATAGTTGCCAGGGATTCGCGTTGGCGCGCGGCGCAGTTAGTTCGTTCATTCATTCATTCAATTTTCATTACGACGCGACACATTCGGCTGGACGAAACCCAAACTCAAAGCATTTATTTCCGTGTATTCCCGTTGTCCCCGTGATCCGTGTCCCCGTTAACGGGGACAACGGGAATTTAATAAAATTATTAAAATTTATTCCCGTTGTCCCCGTTAACGGGGACAGCGTACGGGGACAACGGGAATTGAATAAAATTATTAAAATTACTTCCCGTTGTCCCCGTTAACGGGGACAGCGTACGGGGACAACGGGAATTCAATAAAATGATTAAAATTACTTCCCGTTGTCCCCGTTAATTTATTGTAATATATATTTTTCAAATTATGCCCGTTGTCCCCGTTCCGTCTAAATTAGAAATGAGTGCCTTAATAGAGAGAATATTATACCTATACAAATGTCTACATATAAACTTAAAAAACACATAATATCTAAATAATAGCTATACACATGAAATTTCAAATTACCTAAAATGTAAACAATAGTAGTAGTAGTATATTTTGTAATAAGGTACTAGCTTTCCGCCCGCGTGACTTTTATTTCCCGCGGGTACTACCGGATAAAAAACTAAGTACCTACACTACACTATATTATTATGTAGTTTACGGGTATAAACTATTCCACAATCAAATTTTGTCAAGATCCGTCCGGCAGATTTTACGTGATTGCGGCATAAATATTTATAATTAACGAATGTAAAGAATGACGTTTGTTTTAAAAATATTTAGTATTATATGTGTATAAGAAGCACTCGAAGCTTCAATGATGTATCTTCTGAACACGATGTTGACTTATTTTGCACTAAGATAAGCACAGCAAGGACGCTCTTAGCCAAATTATTTTTTGCGAACGATGCGCCTTCTAGTGGTTCTTGAGCTCATATTTAGTAACATAAATAAACAAATAAAACTAACTTAAACTATTTACTTATGTAGGTACACAATGAACTTTATTTGTTAGGCTTTAAGTAATCGATATGTTATATATCTGTGGAGGCTTGTTGATAATGTGTTGTTGTTACCTATTATTTGAAATTAGTCTGTAAGCCTTCTTAAAAGTAATAAATAAATAAATAATAATCATACATATTAGTGAAATATGCGCGTTTGTTTCCTAATTGAGTACCTACGAAACTTATAACACGTGACCTTGAAAAGATGCAGCCGCGGAACAAAAGCACAGATCACATTGTTTTTTGTGAAGCTCTGATTGGCTCATTCTAAATCCCAGTTCAGAATTCCTCCCTTTATGTCAATTGGAGCTAGAAATTTAGTTGTGATGTGAACTTTACAGTGGTAAATCGTGACTTGATGTCGGTAAAGAATAACCGTAGCTAAATAATAACAGGCGCACAGGTCGATCGATCAGGTTAAGCTACGCTTGCCGCGGTTGGTCTGTGGATGGGTAACCATCTTTACTATACCGAGACCCCTGCGTGCCTCGGAAAGCACGTGAAGCCGTTGGTCCCGGCTGTCATTCGTGGATCTTTAACAGTCGTTACGGGTCGTCAGAAGCCCGAAAGTCTGACAACCAGTCTTACCAAGGGGTATCGTATTACCCAGTAACTGGGTTGTGGAGGTCAGATAGGCAGTCGCTCCATGTAAAATACTGGTATTCAGCTGCATCCGGTTAGACTGGAAGCCGACCCCAACATAGTTGGGAAAAGGCTAGGCAGATGATGAGTTACCTATATGTAATTACCGATGATGGCAGGATCGTATCTGCCAAACCTGAGCTGTTGAGAGAGATCGAGAGGTTCTATGGACAGTTATACACGTCAACAAGCAACCCCGTTACGAATCTGGTTAACGACCCAAGACCTAGATTGACCTGACACTATACCGATACAGCTGTCCAGCCGAGTCGGATACGACGATTGACCTCTCTCTCGAAGTTGGACCTACCTAACTGGACAGTTTGTCCCAGATAAACATAACCTACTCGTCCACGACTTCCGAGTGTAGCGTCTCCGATCTTTATGAGAGTGGGTGTTACATGGGCATTTGACATGACCTTCGTTTTGTCCATGTTCATTTTAAGACCCACTCTTTTGGAGGCTCTACTGAGGTCATTGAGTATTGTACTGAGGTCCTCCATACCTAGTCTCAGCCATGACTACGATATCGTCGGCAAACCTAATTTAGACGGAACGGGGACAACGGGCATAATTTGAAAAATATATATTACAATAAATTAACGGGGACAACGGGAAGTAATTTTAATCATTTTATTGAATTCCCGTTGTCCCCGTACGCTGTCCCCGTTAACGGGGACAACGGGAAGTAATTTTAATAATTTTATTCAATTCCCGTTGTCCCCGTACGCTGTCCCCGTTAACGGGGACAACGGGAATAAATTTTAATAATTTTATTAAATTCCCGTTGTCCCCGTTAACGGGGACACGGATCACGGGGACAACGGGAATACACGTTTATTTCAATTAAACTATTTACAGGCACTTTTGAATTGTCAAGAAGTCGGTCAGTCAGAAAAAATGAAGCTAGTTGCCCATTCCAAAGCGTAGGTACAGACGCCAGCACATCAACCTACCCCTAACTGTCAAATTTTCCCAATCAACATTGAACCTTATGCGATAAAGTTGAAAATCTATTACAGAAATCTGACAGATTGTAGTAGGTTGATGTGCTGGCGTCTGTACCTATGGAGAAGAACGGGCAAGAAACTCCATGGACACTCTTTTAAATTATGTTTTTACAAAAATATTAGTTACATCATTTATTTTGAATTTATAATCATATGTGAGAACGATGTAAAAAAAGAGACTTACGCGTTAAAAGCGTCCAGAGTACAGCAAATGGTAACAAAACAACAATCCAAAATAAAATAATTCAAAATAAGCCGAGGCAGCTAAGTGATGACCAGCCCCAACTGACGGCGCCCGTTCACGAACATGACGCATAGATCAGCACCATTCAGCTCAACCATTTTGAAGGGAGCTAAATGATCCAACACACACGCCACCGTCAGCGAGACATTTGTGTGAGCATGACATACTATCAGCCGCCAGGGCTCATTCAAGTCAATGAAAGACATTACCCGGTAAATGGTAGCACTATAGTACATAGAACTCACATCTGTGCTATGCAATTATACAATACAAAGAAAATTTAGTTTATACAATGCAAAGATAGTCTTACAATCTTCAGCAGCTCCAACAGAATTTTCATGTGTTAATCAATTAGTTGTGGTTGTGGAGCAGGACCAGCATTGAGCCAGGCATTTTTATCAGCGATGTAGTCCCCTAACTTATAATATGCCTGCCTGCATAGTGTGCGTTTTATACAAGACTTGAATATTGTCTCATTCAGTTGAAGAATGTGGGGAGGTATTTTATTATAACATTTTAAACAGTACCCCATAAAAGATGAGTCTACTTTAGCCAGTCTGAAACCTGGTTGAACTAATAGGTCCCTATTTCTAGTACCTACTATAATTATGTCTTTCACCTCTTTTGTTAAAAAGATGTAAATTTTTCCTTACATACATTATGTTTTCGTAGATATATTGACAAGGCACCGTCATGATGTTAATTTCCTTAAACAATTCCGTTAGAGAATCACGCCTGCGGAGATTATAATTATATGGCTCTGATGGCTCTTTTCTGCAGAATAAAAATAGAATCGATGTCTGCAGCCCGTCCCCAAAGTAAAATACCGTAAGACATGATACTATGAAAGTAACTAAAGTAGACTAGTCTCGCGGTATCTATATCAGTGAATTGACGGATTTTTCTGACAGCATAAGCTGCTGAACTTAGCCGTCCTGCAAGAGATGTTAAATGAGGACCCCATTGTAGCCTTGAGTCGAGCGTGATCCCTAGGAAAACAGTTTTATCGACGAATTCTAGTTTCTCTTGATTCAATATTATCTCATAATCAATACCTTTGACATTTGGTAAAGAAAATCTTATGCACTTAGTTTTATTTCCATTTAATATCCATTTAATTAAACACCTCGTAACAAACAAAAACTCGATTACCAAGTAATTATTTACATTGATCTTTTAAAATCAAGCTCGATAGCAATATCCAGCAGTGGGTAATAAAGTAGCCTGTGTTAATCCTGTGCCTTATCTATCCAGCTACCAACTTTCATCTAAATCCGTTCAGTAGTTTCAGAGATTAATTTTGAAAGAGACCTGTGTCCAGCAGTGAGATACAAAGTAGCCTATGTGTTAATCCTTTGCCTTATCTATCTACTTACCGAATTTCATCCAAAACCGTTCTGTAGTTTCGGATATTAACGTGTACAGACAAAATGTATAGATGAGTATAAAAAGAATAAATGAAAAATTCTTAATTTTTTCGTCAGGTAAAACTAGCTAAAATTATGTCTAACTCTTTTTTTCTGTTCTTCTGATAACATTCAATAGACACAACATTTTCTACATATGTATAATGGTACAATGAATATCTGCTTCTATGGATTATTAAATTGTAAGACTTAAAGGTTCAAATTTAACAAAAAACTATTTTTGATAATTGGCAGCCAAAATTGATTAAAAGCAGTCCTCTCGGAGATATTTTTTTATTTTTATTCGTTTCTATAAGGATAATCGAATCAACCAGTCTTGCTTTCTACAGAAGGATAAATGATGCATCGGAAAAGAACTAAAAATATTAATGAAAGCTAGTATTTAACAAAACAATCTACAGTAAACTTTCAAATTGATTTATCTCTAATTGCATTATTGTGCATTTAGCTAACTTTGGCAGCATGACGACGAAATATCAATTCACTCCCACATCATTATACATTTAATTGAATTATCTGTATTTTTCCCGAATTCTACGGATTTTTCTCTTTTTTTTGAGCTACTGTACATAGACCTGGCCCATTTTGAAACATCTCCTTTCAAATGAAAAACATCTTTAAGGTGATTTAGAAATTTGGGTTAGTGTTCAAATAACCAAATCAAAGCACGCTATTTGTAAGTGTTACTACAAATAGGCATCCATAGGTAGGATTTCTGACCCATTTGTTTATATTTTACATTTTTTCATCACCACTGCTCTCAAAACGGTGAAGGAAAACATCGTGAGGAATCCTAGAATCCTAGA
Organism: Hydraecia micacea; assembly: GCA_914767645.1. Lineage (NCBI taxonomy): Eukaryota > Metazoa > Arthropoda > Insecta > Lepidoptera > Noctuidae > Hydraecia > Hydraecia micacea. The sequence continues at coordinate 1,613,208 of OU611802.1, read as the reverse complement.
ACCAAAAATTCGAAGACATGTGACATCTACCAACCCGCTCTGGGCCCGCGTGGTAGATTACAGTCCACTCTCCCTCACAGAGAGGAGGCCTGTCTCCCAGCAGTGGGAACATTAGCTGTTTATGATTATGCTACTTTTGGAACAAACATTTCGGTTTTCCGAACTGCCTAGATTATTCCGGTCGTTAAATAAAGGGTCCATTACTTTTATTGCTTCTCCGAAATTAGTTTTAAAACTTTTTTGTAGAACACAATTTAGATGGTAGGTACTTTCAAATAAGATTTTGTTCGAGAAAGCACTGTTCCCAGAGTATTGGTGTTTTCCAGTTTGGAAAGTATTGTTGCCAGGGACGTTACTACTTTGTTTCTAGAAGAGCAGTGGCCGCTACATAGCGTCCACAATTAACCGGCGAATGACAGATAGGTTACTGATGAAAGTTAGTCGTTGTGTTTCCTTAATGAGATAGAATAAGACACACATAGACACACGTGTACGTATTACACGCGATACACCCGAATGTCAGTAGATATACACGGTTATTGGAAAAACATTAACAACCTCTTAAGAGTTCATCGTACTCATCATTATGAACAACTTTTACTATGGGACCAAACCTGAAATCGCGAAAAAAAATCAGCTGTTCCCTACATTTATGTTCGTATAACTCGTCAAAATGTAGGGAACAGCTGATTTTTTTTTTCGCGATTTCAGGTTTGGTCCCATAGTAAAGTATCTAATGCGTTTTTCTTATATACTTTTTAACCATCCTTCTTATTTTGGTGGTCTGAATGATTTCTAAAAGTTTGTCCATCTATTTTATTGGGACCTTATACATATACAACGTGCCCCAAAATTCAACGATAAGCGGGCACCAGAGGGTGGACCTGCTCATGGGTACTCGAGAAAAAATAATAATAAAAAATACATTGAAATCCTTCGAAAATTTACACCCCTTAAGATATTTATAACTACCATGGCCACAATTTTTCAAATATTTTCGTTTTTTTTTTTTGTATCGGCAACGTAAGTAGCACTGCTACCCACCACAACCCTTAAAAATCCCAGAATGCCTGTTAGTTTTTACACAAAAATCAATCAAAATTATTTTTTTCCTTAAAATTTTCTAAGATTTTTACTTTTACCAAAAAAATATTGAGATATTTTTTTTTTCATTATATTTGTCGAGTAGTCATGATCAGGTCCACCCTCTGGTGCACGCTTATCGCTGTATTTTGGGACGCAATGTATACGACATCTACAGACATTACGTCACAACTTGTATCCATGACGCTGTTGCTTGCGATTATAAACACATACTTTTCCTCAAGGTTGCACGTCGGCCAAGAATAGCCTAAGATATGTAAGTAAACTGTAAATCAATAATACTTGTGCCTTATTTATGTAATAATATATTTCTTATGGGGTTAGGTAAAATAATAGTGGTGGGACCATGGTGGGACACACTTGTTTGGTCGATACGGGTATTACCCAGTAACTGGGTCCGGTCGCTCCATGTGAAATACTGGTAGGTATTCGGCTGCTCTAGTTAGACTGGAAGCCGACCCTGACATATTTGGGAAAAAAACTAGGCAGATGATGATGACATCTAGGTATTGAGGCTTCTTCTGATCTGAGCCATTTAATCCCAGATGTTAATTATTAAGTAATACATTTTGCGATAAACTAAAATGCCACTTAGTAGACACGAATCTAGAACATTAATGCAGTACCTAAATGTGCCAATAAAACTAATATTCTATCACCGGTTAGACTGGAAACTGCTTATACACACGAGCGACACTCGTCAGTGACATAGGCAACTGCACAACACAAGAAACAAAATTAAAATTATAACATTATTTAAATTACAAAAAAAACAACCGACTTCAAAAAAAAAAAACTACAAAGCGATATAACTTTAATTTCGGAAGTCGGTGTCGTACGAAAAAAAAATCTGCTGTTTCATACAAAAGTTCAATACCTACTTGACCAAAATGTATGAAACAGCTGATTTTTTTTCGTGATTTCAGAGTTGGTCCCATAGTGAAAGTTGTTCAGTTCGATGGTCTAAAGCACCTCTTGAAGTTTGTAAGGTTAATTTTTTAACACCTTATATATCCACTGAAATGCTAACCCTGAAATGGAGCCTCTAGTTGCACTTACCTTGGTAATTATCATGCGAAAGCGAAGTGTATCCGACTGTCGTCGGGTGTGCGCGTGCACCATTTGTCTAGTCGCTGCGATAAGTAGCGAGACCGTGCGACTTCCCTAGCCTGTCTTTGCGACTACAACTCGAAGCCAGGTGTGCGAAAATTTGAACAAAATATATAAAAAACTAGCTGCGCCCCGCGGTACCCGCATAAGTTTCCTATCCTATGTCCTTTCCCGGGACTCAAACTATCTCTATACCAAATTTCATCTAAATCGGTTCAGTGGCTTAGTCGTGAAGAGGTAACATACAGACAGACAGACAGAGTTACTTTCGAATTTATAATATTAGTATGGATAGTTTGGATGTCGGCCGCAGCCTGTCGCTGCGTCTAGTCGCCGAGCTGCCGCAGTCGCTAGTCGAATAGTGTGCGCCTATCTAAGGAAAACGATTAAAAGTATTAGGTAACTTGCTCAATCAACATTGCATATCACAACCACAAGTACACTTAAGTCTACAGTAAATACTAGTGTAAAATATAATGGAAACTATAAATGAATTGAAGAAATCGAAGCATTCGTCAAAGAAGAGGTATTCTATTGTGTCTGCTGCGAGTGATATTTGTAAGTGTTCTAACTAATTATTCACTCATTCAAAACTAATACAAGCCTCTCGTGAAGTCGTGGATTTGCCAGCATAGCTATTCACAACCCCTCGATACGCTTCCTTATCGTATCGAACATCAATCAATGTTATCGTAGGAGTCCTCTAAATGCTGTTCACAAGTAAAAAACCCGAATATTTTGTATATGGTCTTCCGATAGCTGTTTGCTGACGGGAGCAAGGCAAATCAGATTATCGAAATGTGTAATTTTCGATAGGATAGCCTGTCGGATGGTTGTGAATAGCTATGCAGGTCCGGGACAGGTTACGCGGGGAGGTTGACCTCTGTCCTTGGAAAAGAACTAACAAAAAAACATATCAGCCGATATCAGACTTCACGTTAATTTTTGCTTTACTCTACGTTCACATGACACCGACAAAATTTTATAGAAATTAACGTTCATCTGCTGCCGAGCCGAGTGCCGAAATCCAACATCGTTGGATCGCTTCACTAATGAATTCGTTTTCCATTTTCACACAAATTGATTTCTCTTATGAGGTATGAGGAACAGGGTGTAAAGTTTACTCATCCTCCATAGAAAAGCGTGGATCCTCCGACCAGACGGGTGTTGTGTCTGGTTGGCTAATACCCGACGATTAGATCGGGACGTTGTATACTTGCGAGATGCAGGATTTTGCGTGACGTCAGTATGATGAGTAGTTCGCATGGCGACGTAGATGTCACCACATGTCTAAATATTCAACACAACCGGATCACTCAATTTTTTTTTATTGCTGAATGGGCCTGCTCTTGACCTCGATCACGCCTGATGGAAAGCGATGGATGAGGTCTATGATGGAACGAACGTGCCCAGAAGATGCATCTTCTCACTTTCTACCTCCCCTAAACCTCTACCTCCGTTGTTCCAGGGTCATCATCAGACGAAGACGAAGGCGTCCAGCCTCATGAGAAGGCCATCGCAGCTGGTACTCCCAACCCAGCCTACTGCGTCAGGAACGTCGAGCAGCATGCCTTCGGCAGACGGGAGATTGAAATTGCTGAGCAGGAGATGCCAGGGATCATGGCACTCAGAGCGAGGGCGAAGGATGATAAGCCGCTGAAAGATGCCAAGGTATTATAACCTCTTTACTATGAATAAGTTTACAGCGACGAAAAGCTGCCCAGTTTACGTTAAGCCGTTACTCCCGGTTGTAATTCGAAGATCTTTGACAGTCGTTTCGCGTAGTTAGAAGCACAAAAGTCTGACAACCAGTCTTACTAAGGAGTTTCGTGTTTCCCAGTAACTGGGTTGTGGAGGTCAGATAGGCAATCACTCCATGTAAACTACAGTTGTGATGAAATAATTTACACAAAGTAAAGCGTCTGTCAGGGTTCGAACCTACGACCTATATCTCGTAAGTCGCGGTCGTTACCACTGGGCCAGAACTGCTCGTCAAAAAAAAAAAATCGATTTGCCACAACATTTTTATACCATTTTCTACGTTAATCAAAATACTGACATAGTTTCAGACATCAGATTGAAAGATTGATTGAGTGAACGACTTGAGTGGTTCGATTGATCGGCCAATCAGCTGAAGTTTAAGTGTGTGTGTTGCAGGTTCAGAATCTAGAATGTGTTTTTAAATGGAATATAAAGAGTTGTATTGATGAATTGAATAGTTATTCAAATAAATACTCTTGTTTATCGATTTTATTCAATTTCGAGCGGCCATTGTTGTTTACATCTTTGGCAAATCCACCGCGGTCGGACCTTAGTATAGTTGGTTAGAGCTGACCTCATTGACCCGTTTTCACAAGGTTTCAAACTAAACAGGCAAACGTTTACATGAATGCAATGCTTTTTGAGTTAAATACGGTGAGCGCTGCAAATACCTACTTGGTATTTTAATTGAATCTACGTCGTTTATACATAAGAAATGAAATGATAAATATATATGAGGAAGTCCGAGTTGGCACGTGACCGAGTGTAATGCGGAGTAATGAGGAACATGCCGATGCCGTGGAGAAAGTTTTGAAAGAAAAAGAAAGAACGAAAATACCTACATTTATTTAGCACAGACTAAAAGACACACTGTACCTACCCCAGATCACAGATATCGATAGACCTAGATAACGCAAGTATCACGATCTGTATGAAAACCAAGCGTGCCATTTTTTGACTACCTACTAGGTAGTCAAAAAATCCCCGCACACGCGGCCCGTCATTCATAAATAAATTGCGACGTTGCCGTCCTTCAAGTACGCGTGTACAGAGTGTTTCTTTTACTTATCAATTTAACATTTTTAGTGAATATTTTAATATAAAAAAAATAAAAACATTTTATTTTCGAATGGTAATATTTTTTTAGCATGTATGGATGCTATACTATTGCGGGTTAACGGGAACGCCCTCTGTTAGTTAACATACTGTATATTTTGACAGCCGCAACTATATCAAAACTTGTAGGTACTTCCCGAGCAAGAAGCAAGGACACCTTCGAAAGAAAGACTTAAAGAAAAAAATATTTTAATGCAGAAATAACTTTTCTTCTTCGTGGTTTTTTTTTCGAGATATCAAACTAATATTATAAAGGCGAAAGTTTGTGAGTGTGTGTGTGAGGGTGTTTGTATGTTTGTTACTTCTTCACGCTCAAACGGCTGGACCAATTTTGATGAAATTTTGTATGGACGTACCTGACACCCTGGATTAACATATAGGCTACTTTTTAATCCCGATATTCCCACAGGATCGACATTTACTTGGGTGAAACCGCGGGGCGCAGCTAGTTCTATATTTAAAATACAAAATTATTTTTGCAGTTGATAAAATCAATACCGTGCTTGCGTAAATATGCATCCCAAATACGGAATCCTCAACTGTGCGTAGTCCAACACGCACTTGATAGTTTTTTTTTTTATCAGTTGGCCACTCCTTCGTAAATATGCATCCCAAATACGGAATCCTCAACTGTGCGTAGTCCGACACGCACTTGATAGTTTTTTTTTTTTTATCAGTTGTCCATACCTTCGGGGAATATTTCCACGATATAAACTTAACTTTTCGACGTTTCTTCCCCAGATCGTAGGCTGCACGCACATAAACGCTCAGACAGCGGTTCTGATCGAGACGCTTGCCGCTCTCGGCGCCACCGTGCGCTGGGCCGCCTGCAACATATACAGTACGCAGAATGAGGTCGCAGCCGCGTTAGCACACGCTGGTAAGTGTCTATGATACTATTTTTAGGAGAGGATTTTCGAAGGTAGTACAAATTTTTGAGAAATTGCTTGCATCATGCATGGGAAAGTTGTAACTAAACTCCATCTATTATAACATTAGAAAAAAGAGGCTCGCAGAAGCAGGAGTACGAAACCTTTTATTTTCAAGTTAAGTTCAAACAATTTTAATAAATAATGTATGTGCTTTTTTTTTAAGTAACAATGTATGGCATACAATAAAGCATATTCTATTTATCTACTCGTCACGATGCTTGGATGAAATGAAACAAATAACAACTAAAACACGAAAATTCAGCAATAACAAAGAGAAAAGGTATAGCATTCATAAGTATCCACATAAACCGACAAAATAAAAAAAACACGTGCTGCCACAACTTATAAAGGGAATAGGTAGTAACATTTTAGATTTGGTAGAGTTATAGTGACATGAAAAACGTTCCCGGTATTTTCCGCCCCTGCTTCTTTTAGATTTTAAACATTGACACGACAATATTTTTATTTAAAAACTAAATAATAATAAATGAAAGCCTTGTAATTTCAGAAGGTAGATAGGTTAAATAAGTACAATTAAGTGTGACTGCTGTTATTTAAATTGATTATATTAAATTCCACATCAATCTTGACTGTAATAATGTTTGTTGTACTTTTATTACAAAGTGTGGCCCTAAAAGAGCCTTTTTTAACTTCTGTCTAATGCTATAGTAAATGGAGTATGGATTTAAATCTCTGCCACCAAGTAGCATTGATGTGTTACGTTACGGGTGAAGAGAAAAAAATCTACCTATCAAAGTCAAAGTCGGCATTTTTAATACAGTGAAATACTCAACCATTGTGTTTTTAACCAATCCGAACCTTGTCTACCCATTTATTTTATCTTTTACTTCACCAATTGTGTCTCGCCATTTCAGGATACGCGATCTTCGCCTGGCGCGGTGAAAGCGAGGAAGCATTCTGGTGGTGTATCGATCAATGCTGTACTCCGACTGCCACCTGGACTCCTAACATGATCCTCGATGATGGAGGGGATGCCACACATCTCATGTTAAAGAAACATGCTGCTGCCTTCAAACATATTAAAGGTTGGTCTACTGTTGGTCTTCTCATGGTCTACTGGTGGTCTACTGTTAGTCTAACGATGGTCCTCTGACCTTCTACTACTGGTCTTACCTTGGGCTAAAACTTGTGATAATCTAAAATTATATACAAATGTAGATTTTTGATATTTTTAGCTCACGACCGTTCTAAAATATAAAATTCATAAGGTATTTTTCATACACTCAACTATAGGCCGATTGCTTAACTGAGACGTTGCCTGAGGTAGCTGCGCGGTGCGGGAGGGGTGATAGTTGTCACGAGTTGACGAATCACTGAGCTCTCGCATCACGTCACCACACCCCTCCCGCACCGCTCTGCTACCTCAGGCAACGTCTCAGTTAAGCGGTCGGCCTATAGTTTACTGTGACAGATAAATTAAAACGCAAACTCAAAAGCATATATTTCAATTAATACAATTACAGGCACCTTTGTATAAGGCTAGAATACCAGCGCTGTCACATTTATTTTTTAAATGTTGCAGCATCATGCTGAGATAGGAGCCTTTTGGCCTCGTATATAGGACGTTCTGTTTCATTTTTGTTTTTATTACTCTTTTTTTATATAACTTGGATATTTATTTTTTATTTTTTACTGTGTTTAGTTTAGTTTGTGATCTTCCTATACGAGTCGCAATAAATACTTTTTCTTTCTTTCTTTCTAGTTGCCCATTCCAATGCGTAGTAGGTGCCCATTACTGCCCATGGAGAAGAACGACCAAGAAACTCCACGGACACTCTTTTAAACTAAAATATTGTAAAAGGCTATAAAAAGTTTTTATCCATACTAATATTATAAATGCGAGAATGTGTCCATCTGTCAGTTAACTCTTCACGCTTAAACCGCTGAACCGATTTAGATGAAATTTGGCATAGAGATAGTTTGAGTCCCGGGAAAGGACATAGGATAGTTTTTATCCCGATATTCCCACGGGATCGAAACTTATGCGGGTGAAACCGCGGGGCGCTGCTAATATTAGTATAAACCTTTTTCTTCTCTTATTATTTCAGGTATAGTGGAAGAAAGCGTCACAGGCGTCCACCGCCTGTACCAACTCTCAAAAGCCGGCAAGCTGTGCGTACCAGCCATGAACGTCAACGATAGCGTCACCAAGACCAAGTTCGACAACCTGTACTCGTGTCGGTAAGTTCATCATCTGCCAAAGGATGTCCAACAATGATTTAAACTACCTAGGCAAACGTCCCTTGTCTCAGGACGTCCTTTAAAAAAAAAAAACAGTGGCAAGTGAAAATAAAGCACAAACAGAATACTTTGCCATCATTCACTGACAACAATCTCGTCCGCCCATCTCGCCGCCGGACGACCGACACCTCGTCTTCCAGTCCTTGGACTCCTCTCGGTCACAGCCTAACTCCATCAGTAATTATCATTCTTTTATAGAAAACTTACGTGAAATTCTTTTTAATTACAGAGAAAGTATAATCGACGCTCTAAAGCGCAGTACAGACCTGATGTTCGGCGGGAAACAGTCCGTAGTCTGCGGCTACGGAGAGGTCGGGAAGGGCTGCTGCCAAGCGCTGAAAGCGCTGGGCTGTGTTGTGAGTATAATTGTTTTATAAGAACTGGTGAAACGGTCCACGTTGAAACCCGTTGAAATGTAGTAACTGCCACCTAGAGTCAACATTACCCACTGTCACGGCCGCGCCGCCGCCAGATGGCGCGCGACAGGACTTCCTCCCGCCGCGCCTGCGCAGCCCCCGCGGGCCCGTACCAGTACCTGCCGTCCATTATTTCGAAGCCCATAACAAAATATTACACACAGCGGCAGCAGATGGCACAATCTCCGAAGGGTTTTCACTCATACACCATAGAAAAGGGAGGATCCTCCGACCAGACGGGTGTAGTGTCTGGCGGGCAACTGCCCGATGATTCATGTCGAACCGTTGTATCTATGCTAGTTGCGCGGTAAACTCTGCTTGCGAGATGCAGGATTTTGCGTGACGTCAGTATGACGCGTCGTTCGCATGTGGCGTTGTAGATACCGCTACAATATAATATATGATTAAAATAATGACTGTCTATTTTCAGGTTTACGTGACAGAAATTGACCCCATATGCGCATTGCAAGCTGCCATGGATGGCTTCAGAGTTGTCAAATTAAATGAGGTAAGAAATAATATTCTTTTCAACCTATGTTGTACCCCGACTGTACAAAGGTCTCCTTCATAGCTTCATAGCTTTCCATTGTTCTTGTGCGTTGACTTCCCCGACCAATTTCCGTTAATGCAGTAAATAGATAATATTACACCTTTAAGGGCGCATTCTACCTAACTTTTATACCTAGAATAAGTCTTAGCCTGAGAATGAATTTTGAATTTTTGACAGTTTTTCCATAATAGAACTGTCAGACGTTAATTTTATTCCACAGATGAAAAATACTACTAAACTACTAATACTTTGGTAAAATCAGCCCTTAAAGTATTACCTCTTTGAAGCATAATAAAAGTAAAACCTCTTATTGGTGTTGAGAATTTTTGACACGCCATTCGACTACTGATCATGTAAATAAGTCTTTAATTTATGAGAGTTTAATTTTTTGTGACTCTTGCACCGCTTATAACTGACTCCTAGTATGGCTACGCGTAACTCTGTACCTATGTATCCTTGCGCGCGTCATATGTCTTAAGAGGCCGTCTCCACGAGCGAGAGAATCGCGGCGATATTATCGTCGTGCCACGTATTTCTATACTCTCTTAGAACGTGTCTCCACACGGCGATATCATCGCGGCGAAAATTTGATGGCACGGCGAGACTATCGCCGCGATTCTCTCGCTCGTGGAGACGGCCCCTAATCTGAACAGACTTTTAACAATTTACATTCCTTTTTGCCAACCCGCACTGGGCCCGCGTGATGGATTACGGCCCACTCTCTCTCACTTAGAGGAGGCCTGTGTCCCAGCAGTGGGAACATTATAGGCTGATTATGATTCCTTTTTCACAGGTGATACGCCAAGTAGACATCGTAATAACAGCGACAGGCAACAAAGGCGTGGTCACACGCGAACACATGGAGAGAATGAAGAACGGCTGCGTCGTGTGCAACATGGGACACAGCAACACTGAGATAGATGTGCACGCTCTGCGCACGCCTGACCTGTTGTGGGAGCGAGTGAGGAGTCAGGTAATATAATAATAATAATAAAAGCCTTTATCTAAAATGGCACCCTAATCGCGTAACACACTATCAATCGGAATCTGAATAATTTTGAAGCAAATTGCTAATCCATTGCTTCATAAGTTCGAAAAATGTCCATTGACCGCCCATTGTGTCACCCATTGTAAAATTTCTATATTAATTATGTCTGTAATTTATATGGTGTACATAATAAAGAGTATTCTATTCTATTCTAACTGTGTCTGTTCAACACGTACATAAGGCAATGTATGTTGTTGAACTGTCAAAATGAAACCGATTCCGATTGATAATGTGTTACACAATTGCCCCGCGGTGTACAAAGTGTTAAACAATTAACCCGACAAACTTCAAGAGGTGCTTTAGACCATCGAACTGAACAACTTTCACTATGGGACCAACTCTGAAATCACGAAAAAAGAATCAGCTGTTTCATACATTTTGGTCAAGTAGGTATTGAACTTTTGTATGAAACAGCTGATGTTTTTTTCGTGATTTAAGGGGCTTATAGGACCTAAACGCAAGTTTTAGAAACAATAAAAGTATATGATCGACTACAGTAAACAAAATCAGAAAAATATATGATATTCTTCAGGATATAATGCTAGGTAGATAGTTTGTTGAAAACATAATACAACTAATTTGATACGATAGAAAAAAATCATGAAGATGCCTCTAAAAAATTATTTTTACCATAAAAACCTTACTAATATACATACAATACAATCATTATGATTTTTTGTCAGATTATTCTACAAGCAACATACTAAAGCACTAGTGTTTTAATTTTTTAGTCCAATCAATAGATTTTTTGTAAATAGATAGAATATTGCTTCACATTTTGCAATAAATTACCAGCGTTGTGTCATCGCGCTTCTCTTTCCTTTCTATGCAGTCCGACAAAGACCGCGCTTTAGGTCATGTAGTTGCCTTAAGGAGGATGCGCTTAAATCATCATCATCTCCTGCCCTTATCCCAATTTATTTCCATACTTCTCTATTAATCATCTCGGCAGTCAGTAGTCACCCCCTTTCTAACCATATCATCATTCACACGGTCTATCCATCGTGTTTCCTTAATCCTGTAGAATGCACTAAAATAGCCCGCGAAATTCAATGGGCCAAAATGTCCATTGTCCTTTCGGACCCATAACTTTAGTTTAAAAACAACACATAAACATTTTTATGTAGTCTTCATCTTCACCTAATGTTGTGCAAATACTGAAATTGCCATCCCGTTGAGCAAGCCTGGTGATATACTCTTGCCTTTTATGTATGCAAATGCCTCTACATCAAGCTAAATGCCCATGCGGCGGCAGGTGGATCACATAATCTGACCGTACGGCAAGCGCATCCCGCCTTTTTTTATGGATGGCAAATCATCAAATGACCCCTCCCGCTCTGGGTGGAGCGGAAGGGAGTGTCAGACTCTTACTGACTAAAACCCACCCGTGTTCCTTCCTTCGCACTTTTATGTTCCGGGGCAGCGGTAACCCTTTCGGACAATCCCGCTACCCCGGCAGGCTTCGGCCCTAACGGGCCCCTTCGCTTATGCTGACATCTCTTTGAGGGGCGCGTGGAACCCATACGCGCCGTCCGGCACGGGCCTGGTCCTGATCGAACGGTGAGCTACCCATTACTCTCCGTCCGCAGGCCCGCGCCTACGGTGGTCGGGAGTCGTCACGCGGCTCTCGACGCCCGGAGCGTCTCCTGCGGTGGCTGGGACGTAGGTCCTCTCCCTCAGCCATCCCGCCACCTCCTTCGCTAGCATGACTGCTTCGCAGAAGGAGGTGACTGCCTCCCACTCCCTCTCGCCTTTTATGTATGCAAATGCCTCTACGTCAAGCTAAATGTCCCCTCCCGCAGGTGGACCACATAATCTGGCCGCACGGCAAGCGCATCGTGTTGTTGGCGGAGGGTCGGCTCGCCAACCTGTGTTGTTCGTCGCTGCCGTCCTTCGTGGTGTCCGTCACCGCCGCCACGCAGGCGCTCGCGCTCATCGAGCTGTACAACGCGCCGCACCATCGGTACAAGGTGAGCCGCCGGGGGCTGGGGGTAGTATGGAGGAATGAATTAGAGGAACTAGTTGCAGAAAATTTTGAAGGTTCAGTTCATATAGTGAAATGGTAATGAAAATGTTTCCCTATTAAAATTTTAGGTGCAAAATAGTTGTAGGATTCTTAGGAATATGCAGACTATAGTGTAGATATCTGCTTTAGATGATTTTGTATTGCAGGAAGAGACTGGAAGAGTAAAGGAACAGCAGGTAAGATTGAATGACAAATAGATGGGTGTCCTAAGTGTTGTTGTATGTTAGTTTATTGTAAGTGTCTTTTTAGGTCACGAGATCACGACTTTGGGCGTTTTAGTGGCATACGGGTGAAATATTGGCCCGCATGCGGGCACTGCACCCGTAATACACCTTGCATTATGTGCTTATTGTGATACCCCAGTAAGGAACTGGGTTGTGGAAGTCGGATTGGCAATCGCTGCATGTAAAATACTGGTATTCAGCTACATCCAGGTAGACTGAAAGCCAACAATATTGATGGGAAGAGGCTAGGTGATGTTGTGTGTTTACGCATGCGGTACAAAGAAGACACATACTGATAAGGTACAGTCACCAAAGGAGATAAGTAACCAGGGTCGTCGGATATAGTTGAAGTTTAATAAGAAACCGATGGATGTTTTCGAATAAAATTTAATGTAATTAATAAAAAACAAACAGTTCATTTATCAAATTAAATTTCAATCGAAAACATCAATCGGTTTCTTACTAAACTTCAACTATATCCGACGACCCTGGTTACTTATCTCCTTTGTTGACCGTACATTGCGGGTGCCACGCATGCGGGCAAATCCGCATGCTACAAAAAAACGCCCTTACTGTAAAACTGTTATAGAGGTCACGACACGACGTCAGTACTCTCGTTTGTCATACTACAAGCTTTATAGTATCACTTGTTAGTATGTACGTGTTCTTAATTGTCTCGTTATCCCTCGTACCCACGGGCAACTTTTTAACGCGGCGACTTTTAACCGCGCACTGGATTTTTAACTCTGTGGTTAGCGGTGAGAGTTGATAATCTGACGGTGTGTCTTTAAAGCGATGCACTCTGTTGGATTTTCTTAGCTCGGCTCAACACTGAGAGTTCAAAATCGAGTGCGCAATAAAAAACCTTCGCGTTAAAAAATCGCTCGTTAAACCTGCCGACCTATTCTGTAAACATCTCACCTTGAAAATTTGAGCTTGATGTGAACTGTCCATGGTGTCAATTCCTAGCGTCAGGGGATCTAAAACGGCCACTTTGGCAGAATCGTTACTCAAGGAATAAACTAAAAACTCCTTTGTACGCGTTGCCAGCCTATAAAGTTTTTTTTGTTTCTAATTTCCCTTTTCAGGGCTTATCTACGTTATTTTTAACATTTATAAGTATATTATAATGTAATAACATTTAAACTGTAGAAATAAAAATAAAAGAACAATTGATTTAAAAAACTGTAAAGAAAAATTTACCAATAAAATTACGGTCTTTAAGTTTTCATGCGGTAATATTTACACCAAATATGATTCTAATTATATGAATTGAATTGAAGATGATTAAGCTACTAAGTGTCACCATTTTACGGAAATTAGAGAAATTTCTAATTATCTGCTGGGAATTCAGGAAATGAATCGCTTTTAGAAGAGTTGCTTAATGTGGCGTTTTTAGGTCCCTAGTTGGAATGACCGCTCACCTCACCTTTGTTTTCATTGTGACTTTTTTTTTACAGAATAGACCGGTTGGGCTTAGTCAATTGTAACGGTCGCAAATGCGACTGGGCTCCTCGGTTTGATCCCAAGATGTAATTCAGTTTTAACATTAGGAATTTTGTTTTTTCTTTGACGGCAATAGGCGCGCCCCTTGTTACATGGGACTAAAATATTTTTGGTAAAATTTGGGTGTACGTCGCAGGTGCCATGTTATGTATGTGTGTTTAATAGGTCACGAGATCACCTTGTTTGTCATATTACAAGCTTTTATTTAGTTTCACATGGTACTATGTTAAGATAAAAGTAGGCCAGTGGTGGCCCAGTGGTAATGGCCGCGATTTACAAGTCGTAGGTCGTAGGTTCGAACCCAGACAGGCGCTTTACTTTGTGTAAATTATTTCATCACCACTGCTCTCAAAGCGGTGAAGGAAAACATCATGAGGAAACCGGCATGTCCTATAACCTAAAAATTCGAAGACATGTGACAGCTACCAACACGCACTGGGCCCGCTTGCTGGATTACGGCCCACTCCCTCTCAACGAGAGGAGGCCTGTGTCCCAGCAGTGGGAACATTATAGGGTGATTATGTATGTTAAGATATAGCCAACATATTATGGACTGTCTTGGTCTGCTTCGTTGTTCTGGTGGTCGCAAGCGCTACTACTGAGCATGAGACCCTCGGTTCGATTGCCGGGTCGGGCACAGTGCTATTGGGTGTTTCAATCTAGAATTTCTCAGTAGCAGTCCGGAGTCTGGATTTGTGCCTGGTTCACCCCCTAGTACATGGGACTTAAACATAGCCAGCAAAATGTGAACACCCTGTACTGTAGGTACAGTCAACAACAGAGATAACTATGCAGGATCGTCGAATACAAATACAAATACAAATACAAATACAAATATTTTATTGGAACAAAAACATGCTACAATTTTGTGTACGTTAATACTGCGTTAGTTTAGTAACTGTGTCGCAGTTATTAGCGCCCACCCCAGGAGCGAAAGACCACTGAGTTCCATAACAACAAATTTGGTTATACTTATAGGTAGAAACTAGACAAAAACATAATAATAATAAATAATAAAACTAGAACTAGACATACATTAATAACAGTTGTAGCAGTATAAGTGGGTGTGAGGGTGTGTGTGTGTGTGTGTGTGTGTGTGTGTGTGTGTGTGTGTGTGTGTGTGTGTGTGTGTGTGTGTGTGTGTGTGTGTGTGTGTGTGTGTGAGTGTGTGAGTGAGTGTGAGGGAGGGTGTGAGGGTGCTTGCGTCTGAGTGTGAGGAAAGGGTATGTATAAGTGTAAGCGGAGAATGTGATATATATAAAATTAAGTTTGTAAGAGGCTCTCTGTTTCCTCATAAGTCAGGTTTTGGAGCCATTTTTCAATTTTTAGTTTACACTCTCGTAACGAGAGCGGATAGATATTTAATTTCTCATTAATTTTGTTATAGATAACAGGACTCAAAAAGTTATAGTGTCTTCTCGCAACTACCAGACTGACGCTCTCTGTCCGACATATTCTGTTAACTCTACGCTTTAGAGTATAGAGTATAGGGTCATATTCAATATCAGTATGCTTACGTAATAAAGTGCTTATCAGAAAAGCTTGTCTCACAGTGGGAACCTTGCAAAGAACGTACAAGTCGTGCGTGGGGAAGCGAATAGGCTTATGTACCATGACTTTTAGAACGGCTCTTTGAGCTCTTTCCAAACGTAGTAAAAGACATTTACCAGAGCATCCCCACGCGGTAATGCAGTAAGTTATCACGGAATGTGCTAGTGCAAAATATACGGTTTTTAACGTGTGAAAATCTGCAGAGGTTCTAAGGTTTCTAAACACAAATATTAATTTTCTGACACGTGACACCAATAACTCAATCTGCCCATTCCAGGTCATAGTGCTATCTATAATGACCCCTAAATATTTAATTTCATTAGTACGCGTAATAGGTGCACAGTTGCAGGTTGCACTTGTATTCGGGAGGCAATTGTGAGCAGTTAGTGTAAAAAAGGAATCTGGTTGTGATATAAGCCGTGGTGCAAACGTTATAAATTTTGTTTTTTCTAAATTCAGGGTGAGCAAGTTGTTATTTAACCAATTCATGATATCTCGTAAGGCAGATTCTGCATGCAAACGCGCATCTTCCCAGTCATTTCCATGAACTAGTAACACTGTGTCATCCGCGTATGTTATGATTTTACAATTTGTTAGGGACAGTCTACAGAGTCTGTTTATATAAATAAGGAAGAGGGTAGGCCCCAGGACACTGCCCTGAGGAACTCCGAAGGTGAGAAACTGTTCTTCACTTGTGAGGTTACCGATTTTTACAACCTGAGAGCGGTTACTAAGGTAGCTTTTAAAAATATCCAGGGGTAATCCCCTTACCCCAATCTGAAACAATCTCGTGAGCAATAGAGGGACAGAGACAGTGTCAAACGCCTTCGAGAGGTCTAGAAAAATAGCTATTGTTTTAAGCTTATGGTTCATATTATTTGCAATAGCTCCAGTTAAATCAAGTACAGCATCTTCTGTACTTTTACCAGACCGAAATCCATATTGATTATCGGCAATAATTTTGTTAGTGTTTAAATAACTGAGAAGTCTATTATTTAAAATCTTTTCAAGAATCTTGGAAAGAATAGTGAGCACCGAGATAGGTCTATAGTTATTGACACTGGCCCTGTCCCCACTTTTATAAATAGGGTGTACAATAGCTCTTTTGAATACGGTGGGAAAGATCCCGGTTTCAAAAACGAGATTGAAGACATGGGAGATAATAGGGATAAGAGTACTTCTAGCAGCTCTAATTAGGGTGGAAGATATACCGTCCCAGCCTACGGCGGTAGTAAGTTTCAACCCCAAGATAATTCTTTCAATTTCTTCACTATCCGTACCAAATATGGCCATTGAGTCACATGGTGCCCCAGTATCAATATCAGACTGGGAGTTATAAGGAACACGTGTAATTTTGGATGCCAGAGTTTTACCTACATTTGCGAAAAAGTCATTGACGTGATTGAGGGAAAGACTAGGATCCGAATGAAGAGACAGAAGTTCATTGGGAGAAGTCCTATTACTTTTTAAGTTAGATATAGTTTTAATAAGATTCCAGGTAGCTTTCGGATTTTTACGGTGTTTCTGGAATTCAGATCTTTCATACTGGCGTTTCAGTTTTTTTAATAAATTATTGCAAAAATTCCTGTAACGTGAGTACGTTAATTTAAGAATGTGATTTTCGGGATCTCGTTTTGTTTTACGATAAAGATTGTCACGATTTCGTATACATTTCAAAAGCCCTGGAGTAATCCATGGTTTAGTAATTCTTTTCCTACTGGGAATAACCCGGACGCTAGTATTTTTTTCTACTACCGTAGAGATTATATTAACAAGAACAGCAGCAGCGTGGTTGGCATCATTATTGCAGTCTGTTACAGATGAAAAATCAGTACTTTCAAGCATTGCCACACAAGCGTCAATATCAACGCGGCTGCGTGAGTTGTTAATTTTAGGAGTTTTAGTGTTAAGTTTACAGAAAATTATTACTGGGGCGTGATCTGTTATAAATGAGTCGACAACAAGTACGATTGCGGGTTTATTAGATTTAATGATTGCGTGATCCAGACAATTTTGTTTACGGGTAGGGAAAAGGTGACCAGGTAGCATTCCATGTGAAGCAACTGTATTCAGATACGAATCCGCATTCTTATCGTTGTTATTCGGCAAAATATTAATATTTAAGTCTCCAAGTAAGACAATTGTTTCAAATCTTTTTAGCAAGTACAGAGTTTCATCCAAGCTATTTATAAAATTTAGGGTGTTCGGATGTGATGGAGAGCGATAAATTGCTATAAGTGCTACGTCAGAGTTAATTTGAAGTATGATACAATTTGCTTCGCGGATGGTATGCGCTACTACAGTGCAGCGAATGCTTGATTTGGTATACACTACTATGCCATCGTTCTGATTTGTATATTCGGACGTGTGTACATCAAACCCAATCATGTGCGGTAACAAAGGACATTTGCTTAGCCAGCACTCAGATAATACGATTACGTCAAATTCGACTTCAATTCGGTTTAGTAATATAGAAAGATTATGAAAATTGGAGGAATTGCCAAGGCTTCTTATATTGAGATGAAAGAATTTCAGTCCATTTGGTCCGCTACCTAAATATGTGTGGCATTGTTCTGGGGAACATAAATATGCATTAGTAAGAGAAAGATGCTCTAAATCCTCTGAAATACTTTTGTTTTCATTATCCATATTCCGAGTCGAAAGTTGAACAAGGATACAAGATTAGATGGCAACTTTGATACGCTAGGATTACTCTAGTTAAGGTATTATAGGTATAGAGAAACTTGTACGACAATCTAGAAGAAAGATCCTGACTGGTGAGAGCTCCATGAATGTTTGAATATGTCAGTGAATGTGGGGGTGCTTGTTTATATGTAAGAGTAATATAGGATAATATTTTGTTAGATAACATATTTAAGGATTTTTGGTATATATGTGTAGGAGTTATGAACGCGTGTAAGTAGAAGTGTTTTTTGTCACCCATGTGAAGGGAGTATGTGTTTTTGTGTGTGAGTGTACGTAAACAAAGATAAAAAGTTGCATAAGAAATGACATGACATATTTGGCAAAAGGCTATTAGTACAAAAGGACAACAGTAACAATTGTTTCTTAATGATAGTCAATCCTCCAATGCTATATTTTTTAAATCAGATTCAGAGTTTATTGAGTAGGAAGTAGCTCCCTCCTTCTTGCGAATATAGACCCTGCCATGAGCAGTCCAACAGAACTTAAAATCGTTGGTTTTAGAAAATTCTCGAGCCAAGTAATATAGCCTTTTAGCCTTATATGTTAAGCTTTCAGATAGAAAGATTGGTCTATCTGGGCCTTCCAGTTGTACCTTAATAGTTGACAGTTTATTTTGGCTATTTGTTTTGTTATAGTTTTTCACTGAGTTTAGTATATCTTCTTTCATAATAACTGTGGTAAAATTGATTATAATAGGTTTATTCGATTCCGATTTAGTTTTCAACCTGTAGATATCCTTTATATCTGCCTTATTGATGTGCATGTTTAGAGCTTTTCCAGTGTTGATTACAATTTTTGTAAGTTCATCTTTGGATTCGTTTGTACTGATAGGTATATTTCTGAGCTCCAGGCAAGAGGCCTTCTGAGATCTTTCCAGGGATTCAACTTTTTCTTCTAACAACTGGATATATGCAAGATTTTCTTTTCGCTCAGCAGTTAATTTGCCAAATTCCTTCAGCAAGTCATCATATTTGCCAGAGACAAAGTCAGCAGATTCTTTAATAGAAGAGTTGAGTTCCTTTAGTTCATTAACAGATATCTGAAGAGTATTATATTTATCATTCTGTTTCTGTTCAAAATCTGAGAAAAGCTTTTTCATCTCAATCATAAACCCATTTATTTCATCCACCTCTTGAAACTTCCGTTTCCTTGTTGTAACGTTAGGTTCTAGGTCTAGAATCTTGGTAGACAAGTCAGGTTCGGAGACATGGTGGCTAGAAGGTGACAGTGTTGGTGGGGTGCGGTTTAGCGGCATAATTAGTGTTCAAATATGATAAAATGAGATAAAAATATTGGTCTGGCCAACAAAAAGTCTCTCTCAGCTAAGTTTAAACTCAGATACTCCACAAAAAAAAAATACAAAAACAAAAATATATAAAATCCAAAAAGTACTGCGTGGATTTGAACTTGCTCCAGCTTAGGCGTAAAGCAGTTTGTGGCGCCTCGGGACCAAACTAGCGACAATTTAGTTGATTCAAATTAACTATGTGCTGCTAGTAAGTGCGGTCGGTCAAAAAGTAGTTCACCTTTATTTGTTTTAGAGGTCAACTTCGCACTAACTGGTCACAATAACACTGTTCTTTTTAAAACTTTTTCGAATGAATTTTGCTCACTGTTGCTTGTTAAATCGTTTATGAATTTACACCAGTCACATTAGTCACTCGTTCGTAGACGAAAACTGTTCAGTTTAGGATTATTGGCGATATTCTAAATAATACTATGAATTAATAAATGAGGAGCGCTTGGAAGCACGTCAGTTCGCGGCGGCGGCTCGGGAGGGGGGTCAAACCGATGTATGTTTTCGAATAAAATTTTATTTTATTAATAGAAAACAAACATCTCATTTATTAAATTAAATTTCAGTCGACAACATCCATCGGTTTCTCACTAAACTTCAACTATATCCGACGATCCTGCATACTTATCTCTTTTGTTGACTGTACAACTCTGCCTGACCCTGGGGGAATACAGACGAGATGTTATGTTTGTGTTGTCTTGGTCAGTCAATGCCTTTATTTGGTAGACTTGACATAATGCTGCAGCTAGAAACATCTTCTTATGAAGGAAACTCTGATACTGCCTTCAAGTTGTATAGCTGTCTTTCCAAGGGGTATCGTGTTGCCGAGTAACTGGGTTGTGAAGGTCAGATAGGCAGTATACTAGTATTCAGCAGCATGCACTTGTAGTAAAAGTGCGCAGTGCTGCACACCGTATTTCAAGTTAAAAAAAATATCCACTTTATTTCAATGACAATTAAATTGATTTCAGAGTGACTAGCACTATTGACAAAGTTATAAAAACGTTTCAAGTTGTAGCGTAAACTGAACTTTATTGTATAGGAATTAAAGTTATTTTTCCATTAATTCATATTTGTTTACGTTTTTGGCAAATAAATCGCGAATGCACGGTAGACTGGAAGGCGACCCCAACATAGTTGTTAACAGGTTCAGCAAAAACGTAATCATCATCTGCCTAGCCTTTGCCCAACTATGTTGGGTCGGCTTCCAGTCTAACCGGATGCAGCTGAATACCAGTATTTTACATGGAGCGACTGCCTATCTGACCTCCACAACCCAGTTACTGGGTATTACGATATCCCTTGATAAGACTGGTTGTCAGACTTTCGGGCTTCTGACTACCAGTCGACGACTGTCAAACATCAACGAATGACAGCTGGGACCAACGGTTTAACGTGCTTTCCGAGGCACGGAGGGGTCTTGGCATGTAAAGATGGTCACCCATCCACAGACCAACCGCGGCAAGCGTAGCTTAACCTGATCGATCGACCTGTGCGGCTGTTATTATTTAGCCACGGGCCCCTCAGCAAAAACGTAATCGTAATGGTGAATTTCAGTAACCTATTTTTTCAATAATTTTTTTTTTGGGTTTTTGAAAACTGTCAACAGAACAAAGGATGTTTTCATAAGAATATTAATTTCTGTTGCAGGCTGACGTATACCTATTACCTAAGAAAATGGACGAGTATGTGGCAAGCCTTCACCTACCCACGTTCGACGCCCACCTAACAGAACTTACCGACGAACAGGCGAAGTACTTAGGCTTAAACAAAGTAGGCCCTTTTAAACCTAACTACTATAGGTACTAGCATAGAATCGCATATCGCAACAATAACGACCGGCGGTGTTGAAACTTGCCACGCTGTCGCCCCGCAGTTGCCACGCAGTTGCGACGCAGGTAAACGCGGCGTTTATTAGTTGTTAGTGTGTTTGCTTTGTGTAAAGTTTGTGTTTGGATGAGAGTTTTGTAATTTGTATGATATTATTAAATGCAGTGCTGAAGTAGTGAGAACGTAGCGTTTTTGTTAACCGACTGAGCCATACAGAAGTAATGTGTTTGACATTGAGTAATGTATGAAATCAGAGATTCTCTTGTTAATCTTGGCTCTATTTTAGACTCAAAATGTATTTTAATAAATAACTTGAATCACCATTTTTTCTATTTACCACAGGGAACGTAATTTAATTGAAGAAACGGTTAAAAATCGTCACAAAAACGCTGAGTTTTCGCTACGAAATCAATTTTAAAGCAACAATGTGATCTTACCCAACAATGTATTAAACAAGGCTTGTACCGCTTTCACGAAATTCTGAAGAAACTATAGCAATGAATGAGAGAATGAATTAGAAGTAGAAAGTTCTGTTAATAGTCACCGAAAAAAATAATAGTTTGGTACAAAATTATTGTTAAGATAGTATCGATTATGAATCAATTGTTTGAAGACACAAACTTTTAAATAAATGGAGGTTTATCAATTTAGGATGAATTCTTTCCGTCGCTACGGTTTCCTTGAATAGCGGTGGCCGCTACATAACGGCCGCAGTGACGGCCGTCATGAAAATGTTGGCAGCGGCGTTTGACTTTATGGTGTCAAAAACGTCTCACTTGGGAGCGTGTTTTGGCAGAGTAAATTGGTGTGTTTGTGTTTCCGAAGCACATCAACTTACTTTTAATAAATAACGTTTCAGTGACGTCATTCGACGATACATTTTGGACGTTATATGACGGCCACTGCTGTCGTAGGAAACCGTAGCTTTTGAAGCATCAGTCGTTAGACAGAAAAGTCTATACGCACATAAACGCACTTTTAATGCGGATGCTTGCGAGCGGACTTCTCGTTTTAGCCAATGTGATTTGACCCTTAATCTGATTTTTTTGGGGACTTCACTAAAATATCTATGTATTTCTGTCGCTGCATTGCTGTTTTCCAGTTTGAAGATTATGGGTGCCGGTGACATTACAGGCAAATTGGACCGAAATAAACTCCATTTATTTAATACTCTGTCCCCTGAAATAAATTGCTGCGCAAACAGTTTATGAAAGCAAAGATTTTATTTTATTCAGGATACAATTTTTTCTTGGGGTTAATGGAAATTATACGAGGGGTATTTAAACGAACATCATGCACAAACACGTCATGTGACTTTTCATGTTTCTTTGTCATGTTGGTAAGGGCTAGCAAAGGACATCGCTTTACAGTGTATTCTGGCTATGAATATGTTTAGCAGCGAACAAGAAACAATACAACACACAACCGCAACCATAGATCAATTTCAGAAAACTTTACTCGGAGCGAATTTAAGGAAACCTAGATTTTTACTTACAGTGGAATATACAGCACTTACAGTCCCTACAAAAAGTGCTATGACGTCTTAAACTCAAACTCAAAGCATTTATTTCAATTAAACCAATTACAGGCACTTTTGAATTGTCAAGGAACCACAAAGATGGAACCACAAAGCTCTATACATTTTTACAGGTTTAAGGTAGAAGAGAGCACAGATGGAGGCAGGCAGATACTTTGTCTAGATGGCGCCGCCATTACAAACTGGTTGAAGTTTGTTTGTTATGTTTGATTAGGGCGAAAACGTCAAAGTTAGCCCTGTTCAAATTTTCTGACATTTTTGCAATTTGCAGGTCAGGTTGTATGTTGATCTAAATATGATTCGCGGCCATAACAAATCATCAACATCCGTTGGATGCGAGAAGCTCAGAACCGGTTGAAGTGGAGGTGCTTGGGGGAGGCCTATGTCCAGCAGTGGTCGTCTTTCGGCATAACGAATATTTATTAAGTAATACAATTATAATAATAAAAATCATCAAGATTATCTCTCTAAGTTTATATTATTTATTTATTAAAACTTTATGCATACCTAAGTAAAAAAAATATATTGTACAAAGGCGGACTTAATGCCTGAGGCATTTTCTGCCAGTCAACCTTAGGGTGATGCAGAGACAAAACATGGCAGAAACATATTACCCTATGGAATAACTATTTCATCAAATTATGACACTTGAGTCCAATTCTAACTCAAGGAATTGTATTGCTGATTCTAACGAGCATAATCCTGTAAAGCCATATTTGTTACGGAGCAGTGGTGGCCCAGTGGTAACAGCCGCGACTTACGAGCTGTAGGTCGTAGGTTCGAACCCAGACATATGCTTTACTTTGTGTAAATTATTCCATCAACACTACTCTCAAACCGGTGAATAAAAACATCGTGAGGAAACCGGCATGTCCTAGAACCAATAATTCAAAGACAGGTGACATCTACCAACCCGCACTGGGCCCGCGTGGTGGATTACAGCCCACTCCCTCTCACTGAGAGGAGGCATGTGTCCCAGCAGTGGGAACGTTATAGGCTGATTATGTTATGTTATATTTGTTACGCTAGCGAATCATATTTTATTCAACATTCAACCTGACACTGACCTGAAAATTACAAAAAAAATAAGTAAATTTGAATTTCGCGGGCTCCTTTTCTTTCACCTTAAAGTGGAAGAAAACATAGATGGTGGCAGGCGCATACTTTCCATTACAAACTGGCAGAAGTTTATTATGCTGGATTAACCTCGAAAGTAGGTAGTTAGTAGTGCTAGATTAACCCATTCTCAAGCAAACATGGTTTCTATTTACCCAAAGAAAAGATAATGAATTTATTATTAATTATTAATAAAAAATAAAGAGATGCTCCGTTAAGTTGCATACCGCAATTTTATCGTTACTGCAAACCAACAAAATGTATAAAATGAAAATAAACGTTTAAAAATTTAGAAAAACTTGGCAAACAGATGTAATTATAAAAAAAAAACGAAAAGACGAGATTGAGCATGTTATAATCCATAATATTCTTAAAGCCAAAACAAAATACATAAGTACATATTAATTATAATAATGATAATGTGATGTAAAGTGCTTTTTTTTACCCTAACCAATAATATTGTATCCTCAAATATGTCAATTCAATTTGTACCAAATCTCCTTCTCGTTAAACTACATACATCAGAATTGGCCTAAAGTTGCATAAAAAATATGTTTGAAAGTGTTTTATTTAGTAAAAAATGGCGGTGTGATAGATAACTGTACAAAATGTATGTAAAGATAAGAAATCCTAATATGAAATGTTGCTCACGCGTCAAAGAGATCCTTGTAGCGTTGTACTATATTAAATGCTATAAGTACTACAGACTATTATACATTTCAGTATCGGCACGTTTTAAGGAGCCCCGCCCACGAGCAACTTTTGTCTCCGCAACTAATTTGTCTCTCACATCAAGTCTAGGTTTTATGAAAGTGCGCGCATGTAGCGACGCGACAGCTGGGAGACATTTTTGTCCGTGGGTTTGAACGCAACTATCGCCCGTCTATTGGTAGCAATCCAAGTGCGCGCACGGCGACAAAAAAGTTGCCGGCTAGCCAGTTGCCGATTAAAAGAAAATAAAAAAAAATGTAGCGTTGCTGTCGCTTCCGTGTGCGCATCGTCCAAATCTCGGCGAGGCGACAAAAAAGTTGCTGGGCAACTAAGTTGCTCGTGGGCTCCCTTAATGTAAAATAATGCCATTATAAACAAGCTTGGCATAGTGTATAATGATTTTAAGAGTGCAATATGGTTACCAAATGTTATTTTGCTTTGTTCATCCCTTATTCAATAATAATAATATAATACCTATACTAATCCTCTTATTTATAAACTTGAACGAGAAAGACTGCCTGTTGGTTTCGTGGTCGCAAGATTGGCCATAGTAGGACGATTCGCAAGTCTTGCAATTCTTAGCCCATGTCCTAACTGAAAGTGATCATGGCGCCCGTTCATATGAATATGACGTACTTGCGCGATTAATCCAGTCGCGTGTGTATGTCAGCTGTCATATAAGCGATCGCGTAATGGCATTTTCGCGCGACAGTTGCTTTCGGTTAGGACACAGGGTCAGTAGTGACCTAGAATCTGGATTTTGCCTTCGTTTATAATTACAATAGACTCGAAAGATAGCTGTAACACACACCTTCAAGAAAAAACCGTGAAGCTATATGAATATAAGAGGGTTAGAATTTATTGTAAGTTATTATTTTACATAAGTTGGTAATTTAAAAATTTTAGTTTCATATAATTTTAACCAAATGTTATTATTAATTTAGTACAAAATAATTATAATTTATGTACCAATGCAATATAATACAAATCATGTAACTGGTTACTACCTATACCCCTGTTGATATGTAGCGCAATTATATTGATCTCATAATGTGACTGGAAGTGAGAATTTCTTTTACTTTCACACAAGAATACTTACATATTGACTTTATGTAAAATGAGTTTTTAAACCGGGGTTACGAGGTAATTATTGTTTTGAGCTTAGAAAGATTGTTTCCAAAAATCTATCTAAAAATTTCAGTATTATCAAAATAAAATGCATTTAAGAATTTCCACCGTATTAAAGTATTAATGCTATCACGATTCCAGTGCGAAAAAGGGATAGAGCTATCGGTCATTTATAGTTTCGTCTCTCTCTTATACTCGAATCCTGATGGCATAACCGTCATGATACCTATTGAAAACTCGTCCAGAGTATATTTTTATCTGAAAACTATGATATTCAGAAAATTAATATGAATATATTTTAATTTTTTAAATTATTGTTTAAAAGAAGTTCTCGCTTTTTATTTGAAACCAAATGCATGAAACGCACAAGGCTATCAATATGTTACAATTGCCCACAGCTTGCCTAGTGCGTTATTAGAAACAGAAAATAGGTACAAGAAATTAAAAAATACAGGGCCGTCATAAGATACGTCACGAGTGTAAAGTAATTTATTTGAAAAGTTGAGCATCAAAAAGAGACACAAAAGTCGCCAGACAATAACATCAAATCATTCAGATATCTGTATTTGTTGAAGACTAGCTGCGACCGCGGTTTCACCCGCATAAATCTCGATCCCACGGGAATATCGGGATAAAAAGTATCCTATGTCCTTATCCAGGTCATGGTCCAGCCATGTGCCAAATTTCATCCAAATCCGTTCAGCCGTTTAAGCTTAACAATCCTTTATAATATTAGTTTAGATCTCCATTTTATGATGCAGAGGCAAACT
Source organism: Hydraecia micacea (assembly GCA_914767645.1). Lineage (NCBI taxonomy): Eukaryota > Metazoa > Arthropoda > Insecta > Lepidoptera > Noctuidae > Hydraecia > Hydraecia micacea. Next base: position 1,586,507 of record OU611802.1, on the reverse strand, counting down.
AAAATGATGTTTAATCATCTCAGCCTCTTCCAAGTAGTCCCACTACACCTCGTTCTCTGCCTGCCGCATCTAATTGCGTGATGCTTCTCGCAACAAAATTTATAAGTATTCCATATAAAAATAACAGTGCAACTGTGGCGCGAGAATCGCTGCAAACCGCTTTTTAAAGCCATAATCGATCGTTAATATATATTGCCCCAAGTGGCTTCTATGCAACCGGATTACTCCTATGTACCCTATTTGCTCCCATGTACCCAGGTTGCTCCTACGCACCCAAATTACTCACATGCACTCTGATTGCTCCCATGCACCTTAATTGCTCCCATGCACCCTAATTGCTCCCATGCACTCTAATTGCTCCGAACACCCGCTTCAGACGGCCCTGTAGGTGGTCCACCGCCATTTGTAATTACTGTAGAGTAAATAAGGGTATTGTTGCTATGTTTTTAATAAATATACGTTTAGAAAAATGCATAATTTGTTTTATTTATTTAAATTATCTAAAAAAGGAACCTACAGAGACGGAACGAAGATAATTGATCATCAGACTTGCTCACTGCGTGTTGGCGATTTCCAATTAATCTGCCCAAATACACAAGAGTGGCAGGGACATCGCCGCGCAAACTGAACCTATGAATTCAGCACATGATCCTAGACCCCTAGTGTAGGTTCAGAATGATCCTAGACTCACGAACGTTGAAATTTGCTGAATTCTTGGTAACAAAAGAGTTTGCGCGTCGATATTGAGTTGATGCTTCCCTGTATTTGGGTTGGCTCCCAGTCTAGCCGGATGTAGCCGAATACCAGTATTTTACATAGAGCGACAGCCTATCTGACCTCAATAACCCAGTTACTGAGCACGTTACCAACTTCCGACTAGTATTATGAAGTATTCATGGCATCATTTTCGATTTAGAAAGACTGAAGTATACATGAACGATAGCACTATCTCTTTTTTTACAGACGATCCAAAACAGGCCACCCAAAGAGCGGAGTAAGTAAATTGTGGGATATAGTATGTACCCTACCACCTCAAGACTTCCAACACCCTACCTCCAACCTGCAGCGGCCTATTTTTGGAATGCACTAAATCGATTGCGCACCCGAGTAGGTCGTTGCAAACATAATCTGGGGAAGTAGGGTATTATGGATTCACCTAACATCCAGTGCGAGTGTAGTGCTTATGAACAGACTATGTCCCATCTGCTAGAGCGTCCCAAGTGTCCGATCACCTGCACCCTTGACGATCTGAACAACGCCTCTGACGTCGCAATAAATGTTGCCACCTAATGGGCTCGAACAGCCTATGCAATATAGATGTACCGTTGAAACGAAAATAAGAAGATCCCTTTTTCGCAACAGAATCAATATGGCCTTAGTTTTCCTGCACAAATCGATTGTCATGATATGGACATATACAGGTTGTCCCAGAAATAGTGAATCAAACTGCTATGGGAGGTAGCTTGACTAATGTCCCATCCATAAAAAATATGAAACAAAACAATTTTTTTTATACCATAGCTGGTTAAAATAGCAAGAAAATTTTTCGGTTAAAAAAAATCACATAAATTAAGTGGTCTGTACTCCAATAGTAGACATTATTTTTTGAAAAATGTTAACAATCAGTTGGAGCGAACTCTAACAATTAAAATTGGCAGAAAAAATGTACAAATAAACCCAAAACGAAATAATTAGAGCTGGAAACTTAGGAGAATTCGATGATTTTCTCGTTTCTCCGATATTCTTTTTTTTTTATGGCCATATGCGTTTTGTTTTGTTTCATATTTTTTATGGATGGGACATTAGTCAAGCTACCTCCCATAGCAGTTTGATTCACTATTTCTGGGACACCCTGTATATGTCGGAGGAATGAGAGACATGTCATGACGAAAGATTTGAGTATAAATATGGATGTCTAAGTGACTATAAGGATAGGGGAAGACCAAATAAATGATGGATGGACTGTGTGAAAGATGACGTGGTTTGAAACGGGGTGACTACTGAGATGATGGCTGATAGAGAAGTATGGAAGACGACGTGTTGTGCTGACCCCAAATAAATTATGATACGTGTAGTAAGATGTATGATAAGAACACGTCTGAAACCGAGATGGAAGGTGTTGCATAAATTACGAGGGCTGCTATTTATGTATCCGGAACTGGCCAGTTATAGAACAATATTAAAAAAGTAATTATAACATTTAAAAATGGAACTCTTTGGCTGAAGAATACAATTTGTTTCATGTAGTTGTCATTTGTTTTTTCTTTGTGGCGTCATTTTGAAGATTGCTTGTCTTTATCACCATGGATTTAACTCGTAAAAATTTTCGTGCTATGATTTACCTATTACGATTTTCGGCGAGGGCTAACTCAAAAACAGTGCATCGATCAACTCATTTCGACTTTTGGCGACGAAGCACCATCGAAAACTACTGTGTATCACTGGTATAGTGAGTTTAATCGTGGGCGGTCTGTGCTCACAGACGAATTTAAAGAAGGTCGCCCTAAATCGGTTGTTGTACCTCAAAATATTGATGCTGTGCGGGAACTAATAATGCAAGATCGTCATGTTACATATCGCGAGATAGAGGCGTCTCTGGGCATAAGTATGACGAGTATATATAAAATATTACACGAACATTTAGCTGTAAAAAAAATTTGTTCACGTTGGATTCCGCACAACTTGAGAATTGACCAAAAACGGACTCGTGTCGATTGGTGTAAAAAAATGTTACAAAAGTACAATCAGGGTGCGTCAAAAGCTGTCTATAATATCTACACAGGTGATGAAACTTGGATATATGCGTATGATCCTGAAACTAAACAACAATATATGGTTTGGGTGTTCCAAGATGAGCCGAACCCAACAAAAGTCATTCGTTCAAAAAGCACTTTGAAGCAAATGGTCGCTTGTTTTTTTGGTATAAATGGGCATGTGGCTACAGTACCACTAGAGGATCGTAAAACGGTTAATTCTGAATGGTACAAGCATTTGTTTGCCAGAAGTCTTTAAAGAAATAAGAAAGAACAACCGACAACGCAGAATCCTTCTTCATCATGACAATGCTAGCTGCCACACATCGGCCGAAACAACTCGGTATTTGGAAGGTCAAAAGATCGAATTAACGGGTCATCAGCCGTACAGCCCTGACTTGGCCCCCAACGACTTCTATTTATTCCCAACCGTGAAGAATAAATTACGTGGTCAACGTTTTTCGAGCCGTGAAGAGGCCGTTGATGCGTTCAAAATGCACATTTTGGAGATACCTACCTCAATCCGAATGGAAAAAGTGCTACGAAAATTGGTTCCAACGTATGCAAAAGTGCATCGATCATCATGGCGAATATTTTGAAAAGCAATAAAACCATAATAAATGCTATATGTTTGTTTCACTTTGTTATTCCGGATACATAAATAGCAGCCCTCGTATAATCTGTGCTCTAGAATTATTGTCTATGTTTGTGATTTAGCAGTCTATGGGTTCGCCTGATAAAAGTTGTCTCACGTGCAATGTAAAACCGAGTTTTATTGAAACAATTAACCCAGCAGCGCTGCACATGTTTAGCAAATATATGATAGAAGGGGCCTTAATCAAATGATCGCTACGCTTGTTCACTGATGACTGCAACTCTCTTAACCTTAATATATCAGTTTTTTCTTCACGATGATTTTCTTTCTTTCGTAGATCTTTGATAGCCGTTAATTTATTCAACTAGGTCTAGGGTGCATTCTCGGAGATGCGTTTCCGCGTATCCACCGGGTGGATAAACGTATTAACACGTTGTGGAGGGCAGATAGTCAGTCGCTCCATGTAAAATACTGGTATTCAGATGCATCCGATTAGACTGGAAACCGAGGCCCATAGTACACTACACGTAAGTTCGTTTTTCACACATGATTTGGTTATGACTGTCGCCAATACCTACGTATGCATTCTTTTGAAATCGGTGACGTAATAGCCTTAGTTATCAATCATAAGTGCACTAATCTGATATAATTTATCACTACTTACTTCGAGGAATTGTGGCGCCAAGAAAAGAGGAAAATGAACATATATGTTGGTCCCATGTAATAGGGGTGAACCTAATGGTTTTCATTCATTCATCTCAGCCGAAAGTCATCCACTGCTGGACATAGGCCTCCCCCAAGCGCCTCCACTTCGACCGGTTCTGTGCTTCTCGCATCCAACGAGTTCCTGCTGCCTTCACAAGGTCGTCAGTGCACCTTGTGGGAGGCCTTCCAACTCTACGTCTTCCGGTACGCGGTAGCCACTCCAGAACCTTTCGATACGTTGTTGAGCAGACAAATTTTTCGGACTTATGAAGCAATGGATTAGCAATATCCTTCAAAAAAATTATTCAGACTGTGATTGATAGTGTTACACAATTAGGGAGCTGGCCAAAGACAATCTTCATTCGACACATATCTTCAAAGTGAGAGTGAACAGGCTTCTTCTGGGTAAGCTCACTCCATCGTCGACTTTGTCTCTGTCCCCTCTGACCTAGACTAGAGTCAAGATCAAATCCATTTCAAATAAAAAAAATCATATTTTTTATTATTAGCCTGTGATGTCCCATTGCAGGGCAAAGGCCTCCCTACTCTCTTTCCACTTCTCTCTGTTCAAAGCTGCTAAGGACCAGTTCTTGTTGAAGGAGTCCAGCTCATCCCGCCATCTCCGTCTGGGCCTGCCACGATGTCGCTTGCCATTAAGAGGGACCCATTGGGTCGTTAGTTTGGCCCATTGTTCGTCTGACATGCGGCAGATGTGTCCAGCCCATTTCCATTTAAAAAAATCATAGGTTATCCCTAAAAAGACGATAACGTTATCAGCAGTTCGATCCTACCTAGGTATGTTAGATAAGTAGCTATGACAAGGCCACTAGAAAACTACTCATTTCAAGAACCATGTTTTTGCATGATTATTAACAAATTCACACACCTTAGGAAGTAGGTATCGCCTTCCAAATACAGGATGCTCACATTATTTTAACCTACTTCAAAAAAGGAGGTTCTGTATTCGACCCGTATGTATGTATGTTTGTATGTCCGCGAATTTCTCAAAAACTCATGAACCAATTTTGATAATTCTTTCACTAATGTGATTTACATACTTTCGGAAAGGTTTTAGTATATAATACATTATGTAATTATTCTTATGTACGATTTTATATGCATAAATGTACTGCATCTCCGGCATTTCTATGCGAATTTTGATGATTCTTCTAGTCGGTGTCTTCAATTCTTCAATGCACTAGTGTTATTTGAATTTGTGTGGAGTAGGTACAACTAAAAAGTGAAAAATAAAAACTTTTTTACAAAAAAAACAAACGACTTCAAAAAAAAAAACTACAAAGTGATAAATAACTTTAATTTCGGAAGTCGGTGTCAAAAAACGAAAATGCGACACCGACTTCCGAAATTAAAGTTATTTATCACTTTGTAGTTTTTGTTTTGAAGTCGGTTGTTTTTTTTTGTTAAAAAGTTTTTTTTAATCTACAGTGTAAAAAGGCATCACGACTTTTATTTTTGGTGCGAAAATTTGACGTTTTTATATTTTTTTTAATGCTGAATGGGCCTCTTGACCTCGATCACGCCTGATGGAAAGCGATGGATGAGGTCTATGATGGAACGAGCGTGCCCAGAAGATATTTCACGCGGACGAAGTCGCGGGTAGAAGCTAGTCTTAACAATTATGTTAAAAACTAATCTTCACTTTTTATCAATAGGTATTATACTTTTCTTTAATACTCACAATAATAAAGCAATAAAACGGATTAACTATTATCTAACTAAACCTTTTTATTTTACGTTTATTTGTTCGAATACCTATTCTGCGTTTATGAAAATTGTTAACTCATTTGTCATTTCCTATTCTTTGTTAAAGCATCTCTTTTTGCATACCAATCATAGTTTTTTATAAGAGAAAAATTAGGTTTTGTAAGAAGTGATTCTTGTTGAAATCAACCGGTTAAATTGATAGACTTACGGCTATTTTCTTTTTTCCGTTAACCTATATTGTCCCACAGCTGGGCAAAGGTTTCAACCGTACGTTTTCTCCGGCTATAGTTTAAAAAAAAGGGATCTGATTATTTATTTTATTTATTTTTCCGTGCCTTCATTTTCATTTTTCCTTGAAAAACGTTTAGTGATTATTAAACGGAAAGTGTTTTTTTTTATAAGACTTATAAGTGTTGTTTGTTGTTGTTTTTATAACACTTATGAGTGTAAGTGATACGAGATTTTGGTGATAAAGTGACAAGACTTTCTAGAAAGGTAAGTCAAAGTTAAATAATTTGTTTCAAATAGGCACATAAACGGCACTTTGGAACGTCAATATTTACATGAAAATAAAAATGATTCTAGATGCCCCATTGCAAAAGGTAGTTTGACATGAAACTCCACAAGCGTTTGTATTGTACTATTTATAAGTTTTATGCTATTTTTTTTTTAATCATAAAAATTTACTTATTGACAATTGTTTCCTATTTGCAGTATCTACTTATTAGGTACGATTAAATATTTTTAATTAAAAGTAAAAATTTTAAAAATAATTATAATTACCAACGATCTAGTGTTCGGCTGTAAAAAAATTGTACTTTGGTTAAAATTTAATAAATTATAATCACCACCACTAGAAATGCGGCATTGCCAGCCCGCGCGGGATGAACAATATAAGATCGAGCCTGAATAATGTGTCGGAAAGTATTTAAAAAATATCAGATGGCTGCCTGTCGTGGAGACAAAATCAATCAATCTGTCTGTGGATGGGTGATCATCTTTACATACCGAGACCCCTCCGTGCCTCGGAAAGCACGTCATGCCGTTGCTCCCGGCTGTCATTCGTGGATCTTTGACAGTCGTTACGGGTAGTCAGAAGCCCGAAAGTCTGACAACCAGTCTTACCAAGGGGTATCGTATTACCCAGTAACTGGGTTGTGGAGGTTAGATAGGCAGTCGCTCCATTTAAAATACTGGTATTCAGCTGCATCCGGTTAGACTAGAAGCCGACCCCAACATAGTTGGGAAAAGGCCAGGCAGATGATGAATATTAGTATGGATAAGTTGGATAACATTTACCTGTTTACAGCTAAATTGTAAATGTGTGTGTTGTTGTTTTTGTAGCTAAATTGTTGTGTATACAATATAAAGTGCTATAAAAAACATCTGCCATGGCTTCGATGGGAGATAGTATTTTGTATGTAGATTACAGTAGTGAAGAAATTTTGTACCCCGGAATAGTTAAATCAATTTGAGACTGCATTCACAATCTACGCGCGATGTGTCGCGTCGCTTCGTCACATTTTGCGAAATAAAATGACGGTGTTATGGGACGGTTTCATGCAACTAAATCAATTCAAATTTATATGCATATTTTTTGTATGAAAAAATTATGACATATTATACCATTAATGTATCTTTACTATTGTAATCTATATACAGAATACTGTCTCCCATTGAAACCGTGGCAGATATTTTTATAGCACCTTATATATTTATATTGGGAATACTCGTAGCTTTGAAATCAAGAGCTGTGATGAAAATTTAATGATTTAGTTTTCATAGATTCTCCTTTAAAAACAGTCCTTTTGTGTATCTGGTAAAATAATTATATACATATTTAGGTACTATCAACTCGTGACATTGAAATTTACCAAAAAAATAAAAAACAAACACGCTGTATCTGCGATAATAATTCAAAACGAGCGTATCTTTGGCAGTGAATTGTAGATTAATTAATTACATGTGTATTAAGTCATTATCAGATGCCAATGATTAGTATTTTGTAGTGTGACACTGACACCTACGATAAAAATTATGTTTTTTCCACAACGTAAATAATTCTTAGTGAAATCCTAGTGACTTTTGAACTCAGTGATCTTTGAAAGCGGTGAGTGACGTATTTTTTCCTAGTGATATAACATAGTGATGTTTAGAAGCATACATTTTTATTTTTTCCACGGCGAATTTGGTGTGACGTTCTGATAACGTTTGCAGGGCCAACATGGCCAGAGATCGCACAGGACAGGGAGGTTTGGAAGGAAAACGGAGAGGCCTTTGCCCAGTAGTGGGACACAATATAGGCTAAGAAAAACAAAAAAAAACTATATTAATCAATTTGTACATATGTTACCGTTAGAATACGGAATACGTTAATATGCGCATTAACTACGTAATCTGCAAATTACCGGGCACAATCCGTTAAAGTGTGAACTATTTTACCGGCCAAAACCGATTTTAGGATGAACTAGCTTCGCCTAGCCTAAACCAGTTCTCATACGCTCGCTCCTGCATCCTATGTCGACGGAGCCCCGCTTGTCGGGGCTCCTATTTCTGTGTATAGGGTTTAAAGTAACCTAACCAAACCTAACCTCTGGGTGCCCTTCCCTCGCTCTTGCATCCTACGTCGCTTATCGACCGAGCGCAACCATGCAACCCGTGTAGGGCGAACGGGTTTGGCGCACAACGGACCGAATGGGAGTCTAAGTGCGGAAAAGGGAGTCCTACAGTCATCATCACCATCACCGGGTTTGGCCGGTAACAAACATTTTTTTCCACTTTAACGGACTCTGCAGATTAACAAGTTAATCTGCACTCTAACTGATTTACGCACATTAGCGGTAACACATAGGTATACAACATCAGTTTGGACGGTGACCCCCAAACTAGGCCTTTGCCTGTGTCTTGGGGGTCGAAAGCATGGAATTAGTATGTACGTTGGTCGAAAGTCAGTAATATTAGGCCCTTTGTACACACACGGTATTCTTGCCGACAAAAACTACGGTTTATACGCCGTGTGTAGGCAAGATCGTCAGTGTGAACATTATAGGCCGATTATGCTTATGCTAGTTAAACCTAATTCAACGCTAGACATAGGCCTCCTGATCGGTCTTAACAGTCAAAGCTATTTAGGCTCGCTCCATCGTCGACTTTGTCTCTGTCACCTTTGACCTAGACTAGAGACAAGAGCAAGGCCATTAAAAAAAAAAAGTGTTGTATGAATCACTATGGAAGCTTGTTGACGGAGACGTTTTTTTCTACGTCGCGGTTTATACGCCGCGCGCCGTACCATAAAGAAACTGTGCCGTGTACAAATGGCCGTTATTCTCTAAAAATCTGTTCGAAATTCGAACGCGGTCTTATTCTGAATCCGCGATGCTTACAAGTTACAGTGAGGCTGACACGAGGAATGCGTTCTTGACTCTGTCAGTTGGATTACTTGCATGTCGTCAGAAACGCAAGTTGTCAAATTTATACGCATTTCGTCATCTCTCAGGATAGAATCGTAACTTTTCTGAAACGGAACTCGACAGACACACAGTTCGGCAGACACGCAACACGACAGATACGCATTTCGTCAGACATCTGAAACCCTCCACCCAGATTATTTTTCCAACGCCAGATAATTTTATCGGAGGAATAATTTTGACTTTTTGAAAACGAATAAACGTACGTGTTTTGCGAATTTGATAGATTTATTAAGCTACTAGAATTGTTGCACTGACTGCCAGGAACGCATTCTCTCAACGGCCGGACGGTAACTTTAAAAAACAAATGAGTTCGCTTTCTTTCGAACTGTGACCACACACTTGAGTGAGGTTCCAAGTGTACTTTACAATAATATAGCACTATCCATTATGTTATTTCTTTAAATTTTTTGACTGTTAAGAATTATCAGGAGGCCTATGTCTCCACCCAGAGCGGGAGGGGTCATTTGATGACTTCCCATCCACAAAAAGAAAAGTGTCCCGCAACCTCCTTAAAGAGAACTTTTTGCAAAATTTCAGCTTTCTAGGTCCCAAGGATTTGGGCTGAGCGTTGAAAAGTGAGTCAGGACTTTTTGTTTTATATAGTAGGATAAATGAATGGCTCATAGATAAATGACAACAGCCCCACGGGTCGATCGAAGATTCAAATCAAAACCAAAAGTCATTTATTTAAACTAGGCTGAAAATCAGCACTTCTTCGCAATTACTTAAGACAGTTCCCCCAAAATGCCGCGCGCCTCACCACTTCCTAGTGCTTTAGCTGGGAAGAAGAAGTGGCGCAATAAAATCCCCAACAGCACAGCTACGCTTGCTGTGGTCGCTTCGTGGATGGGTGACCATCCATTACATATCGAGACGTGTCCGCGGCTCGCGTTGGTTTCGGCCGCATTCGTAGATCTGTGACAGTCGTTACGGGTAGTTAGAAGCCTAAAAATTTGGCAACCAGTCTTAACCAAGATGTATCAAGTTACCCAGTAACTGGGATGTGGAGGTCAGAAAAGTAGTCGCTCTATGAAAATAAAAAAAAGTATAGTAGAAGTATATATAAATAAATAAATAAATAAATAAAATACTGGTATTCAGCTGCATTCGATTAGACTGGAAGCCGACCCCAACATAGTTAGGAAAAGGCTAGGCAGATTGATTAGAAGTAGGATAACATATACATTTGTTTAAATTATTATTATTTAAGACTGTTACCGTATATATTATGTAAATATTATCTTACTCGGTAAATACTCAAATAATTGTCTAAACAATTAGGTAAATTCCCTAACATTACAAACTGCAGGTCAATTTTTATGTTTGTATGATTAACAGTTTTAGAGATTTAGTAGGATTATGGCCTTACACAAACTAGATTATAGAAAGATAGATTAAATTTACAGTAGATAAATGCCAGTAGCAAATTGCTTTTAAAATCCTCGCTCACTGATAATGCGACCTTGTATGATTATAGGGCTATTGTTTTATACCTTGAACTTCTGGTAAATATCAGGTACGATAGTGGTCTAACGTGGACCTGCCTTATGTAAAAAATAAATTTAATACTGTTCTGTCTCTATACAGGGTCCCATTAAAAAAGATGGATTCATTTATGAAAATATTATGTACGTTAGAAAAAATCAACATCTTTTTAATAAAATAAGTGATAGACATAATTTTAATACTAGAAATAAAGATAAATTAGATCAACCTTTTTTCAGATTATCTAAAGTACAGACATCTTTTATGGGGTACTGTGTTAAATGCTACAACAAAATACCTTGTGACATATTGCAATTAAATGAAAGAAAATTTAAAACTCATATTAAAAGTACACTTTGTAAACAAGGATATTACAAATTAGAAGATTACATCCAAGATAAGAATGCTTGGAAACATGCTGGTCCTGCTCCATAGGACAATCTAGAGTCTAGACAAAATCAAACTGGTCGCTAATTTAATTTATATATTTTTTTATGACATTAGTTTTACTTTTGTGGCTACAGTAACTCACACACTTGTTAAAATTATATAAAAATAATCTACTTTAACAATAGTTGTAAATATGTGAGCACCATGTATCTATCACATAATTGATTTACCTGTCATTGCTTTATTTTTAATTCTTTTTACCTTTTGTTGGCAGACTAATTTTTATTCTAGATGCATCGTCTTCACATATAATTATATAATTAATGTACCTATACAGAACTTGTAAAACATTTTAAAAGAGTAACGGTGGAGTTTCTTGCCCATTCTTCTCCATACGAAAACTACCTTTTGGAATGGGCGACTAGAATCAATTGTTTTACTATAATTTTTGACGTTCAAAAGTGCCTTTAGTGTGCCTAATTGAAATAAATGATTTGACTTTGACTTTGGACAAATTTTAACACAGCGCTCAGTACGTCTAACCAAAGATATCCAAGCAAAAAAAAAAAAACACTGATTAAGGTGATTTTATTTTGACCTAAAATACTTAATAAATTGCCGGCACATTAGTGTATTTTCGTTAGCTGATTATTTTTCTTGTAAGTATCTAATGCGTTTTTTCTTATATATTTTTGTACCATCGTCCTTATTTTGGTGGTATGAATGATTTCTAAAAGTTTTTCCATCTATTTTAATGGGACCTTATATATAAAATTCAAAGTCCTGACTGACTGATATATCAACGCACAGCCTAAACCGCTGGTCCTAGAGACATGACATTTGGAGGGTATGTCCTTTGTGAAGAGTAGGTATCCACTAAGAAAGGGTTTTTCGAAATTCCACCCCTAAGAGGGTGAATGGGGGGAGGGTGAAATTTCACGCGGACGAAGTCGCAAGCAGAAACTAGTTAGTTATGGAACTCAAATGGAGCTGGGCAGGACACTCCCTCTTCCCTCACTCTCATAGTCCGGTGGGATGGCAATCCGACACGACCGGAGAGAGATCAGGCGCAGGACCAACGGCTTAACGTGCTTTCCGAGGCAATGGAGTATTACACCGCCAACTTCCAAACTCCGGGCTGTTACTAAGAAATTCCTAATGGAAAGAAAGAAAGAAAGAAAAAGTATTTATTGCGACTCGTATAAGAAGATCACAAACTAAACTAAACACAGTAAAAAATAAATAAAAATCCAAGTTATATAAAAAACGTAATAAAAAGAAAAATGGAACAAAGTCCTATACGAGGCCAAAAGGCTCCTATCTCAGCATGATGCTGCAACATTTAAAAAATAAATGTCCCAGCGCTGGTATTCTGATAGGGCCCGCTGTGATGTCACGGGCAGTTACAGAAATAAATAAATAATAAAATAGGTATAATAATTATGTAAAATATTAGCAAATACAATAAAATATTAATAAATAATGGTAGTCGTACAATGTTATGAACTGAAGGACAGACAGACGAGACAAATATGTATTTTAGTAATATACGGATAAGATTAATGAAAAAAATGCATGTAGGAAAAAAGATGGCTATCAATTTCATGTCGAAAAAATATTCAGAGAGATCGAATCCTTTGATATCGATTTATTGTTGTCGATTAGAATCTCGTGTACATCACATTGTAAAAATAATTAATTAATCATTATTAGGCTAGGTACATTATGTGAGAAGCTTGTAGCTAAGTAATAACAGCCGCACGGGTCGATCGATCAGGTTAAGCTACGCTTGCCGCGGTCGGTCCGTGAATGAGTGACCATCTTTACATACCAAGACCTCTGCGTGCCTCGGAAAGCACGTTAAGCTGTTGGTCGCGGCTGTCATTCGTAGATCTTTGACAGTCGTTACGGGTCGCCAGAAGCCCGAAAGTCTGACAACCAGCCTTACTAAGGGGTTTCGTATTACCCAGTAACTGGGTTGTGGAGGTCAGATAGGCAGTCGCTCCATATAAAATACTGGTGGTTCAGCTGCATCCGGTTAAACTGGAAGCTGACCCCAACAAGGTTGCGAAAAGGCAGGCAGATGGTGATATTCTTCTAAGCGTGTCGATGGCAATCTAAATAAACTCGGCCCGAATTTGGCTGTCTTTGGCAGTGGCGAAGGGTGAATTTATGACAGAGGTAGGTCGGAGCAAGAAATAATTCCAAAAGAAAATTTCAATGATGAATTGACTATAGAGTGGTTATGTTCTGAATTTTCGAAGGGAAGCCGGTGGGAATCGAGTTGTATGGTACCTTCGCCACTCTTTGGCATCATCACTAGCGTCCATGACTTCCTATTCGCGCAGACGACAGGACTCGCAGGAGACGATATTAAATGAAGGCTGCGTTGCCACCAGAGATGTGTGAGGATGCGCAGCGAGGGATGTGTGTGAAACAAACCAATAACATCGCTTCATTTTCGTAGCTTGAACTAAGTTAGCGTTGTTATTGGTTAGTTTTACACGCATTCCTCGCTACGCATCCTCGCTCATCTCTGTTTGTGGACGATGATGATGATTATCTTTACCGGGTACATAATGATTACGTCAAACTTATTCTATGTAGTTTTCCCTACGTAGTATCCTCACTTATGACGAATCAGTGATAACAGTGATATTGATAACAGAACATTATCAATTATTACAATCACATACTTATTAAAAAAAATGTTTTATATTGTATAAATCCGGATCTCGACTCAATCTTTTCCCAATCCACTTTGAACCTTACGCTTTAACGATAAAGTTGAAAATCTATTAAATAAATTTGACAGATTGTAGTAGCTTGATGTGCTGCGTCTGTACCTACCTAGTAGATAAGATTTCCATTATAATTTACTTTTTAAGTAAGATTTTGTAGTAGGTAGTTAGAATTTAAATAAAAAATATAATATTTACAATCACAAAACCAGAAAGAAACTCAAGTAGGTTGATGAAATTAAAATACTGTAGGCGAGCAGCCCTATCGCGTGTTTACGTACCGCGTGGCTGTAGGTAATTATTTGAAGAATAGGGCCGAGTCACAATACTGTTAGATAACTTTACCATCTGTCTTTTTCATCTGTTTAACAACCCGTAAACATTTTTGAGACCTCATAATAGGGATTTACGATAAAATAAAAATATAAGTTATTAATTGCAATAGTTTTTATTTTTCATAAACACAAACATTGAATACTCAACTTTTTGGTTTCATATGCCACAACAGTGTGTTTATTTTAAAATATAGAGCGATAACTTATGTCATTTTAATTTATTGATCTAATATTAATGATATGACCCTACCAAACAAAACAAAAACATTATTACAATTCCAATTAAAACACCATTATGACGAACTGATATAAGGTTTGTCATCCGCCTAATTCGATTAGCTTCTACAATAAAATATTGATCGTTATCAAATTACGAAGTAATCGATAAATCAGTGAGTGAAATCTGTATGTCGTACGTACAGGACGTTCTTCTTACAATTTGGTAGGTATTTTATAATGGTTTCTGTGGTAGGTATAGTGTTTCTATCTCACGAAGCGACCATGGTATTATTGTTGTTATCTATACATATAATAAAATTGTAGAAAAGTGGTGTCTGTACAATGGAAATATATAAAAAAAAAGTAGCAGGGGTTGTTATTATATCGATGCCGAACCCGAATTTGTAATTACATTTTTTTTCTGTTTGTCTGTTTGTCGGTTTATCTGTTTGTCTGTGTGTTTGTGCACGCTAATATCAGAAACGGCTTATTCGATTTAGATGCGGTTTTCACTAATATATTATAGTAAGCTTCACTTAACAGTTAGTGTTTATTTCATGTCAATCGGTTCATAAATAAAAAAGTTATGTCAATTTAAAGAATCACGGCGAACATTAATTGTTAAGGTTTTCTATCAGAGTACGTACACGCCTCGCGCCTGCGCGTCCGTGGCTATATAAAGCCAGAGTCATGGAAGAAGGAGAATCTACAAGCTACCCAGTAGAATTTTTAGAATCCCTCAATGCTCCTGGACTACCAGCACATAAAATAAAATTAAAAGTAGGCGTACCCATAATGCTTCTTAGAAATTTAAGCCCCCCAAAACTTTGCAATGGCACCAGGTTAAAAGTGATCAATTTACAACAAAATCTGATAGAAGCAGAGATTTTAACAGGGTGTGGAAAAGGTGAAAGTGTTTTCATTCCTCGGATTCCTCTCACTCCAAAAAAATTTCCATTTAGTTTTAAACGAGTCCAGTTTCCAGTCAGCCTATGTTTTGTGATGACAATTAATAAAGCCCAAGGTCAGACGCTGAAAGTTGTGGGTGTAGATCTAAGTATCAGCTGTTTCTCGCACGGTCAGTTGTATGTGGCTCTGTCACGGGTTAGCAATCCTAGGAGCCTGTATGCTTTCATCCCCGATGGCCATACGTCAAATATCGTATACAGAGAAGCATTACTGTAAAGTAAATTTTTAGCTACTCAAACGACGGTATATGTAGTTCAAAATATGCTGCCCGAAAAGTCACTATTCCACGTGGACGAAGTCGCGGGCACAGCTAGTTAGTAATAACTTGTTTATTTATTTTGCTTAGATGGTCCTAGTTTGTCATTTGTGACTTCAAGTGACAGCTATGTAAACAGAACCCAGCATTGCATAAATATGTAATTTATACCTGGAGGCTTTTATTTAGGTAGTGTTTTTTTTTGTTTACATTTTTAATTATTATTATTTTTATTTTTTTGCTTGAGTACGTATAGTGTTTATTGTATTTGTTGGTATATTGGCGTGGCTAGCTAACCTATGGCAAATCATTTAATTTAATGTCCTGTAACGTTAATTACTTTTCATACATAGTGTTGTATAAAATCAAATTATTTTCTAACTGAACAGACAGCTGTGCTGCTGGGGAGTTTGTTCCGCCATTTCTTCTTCCCAGCGAAAGCACTAGGAAGTGGCGAAGGGCGGGCGTTTTGGGGGACTGTCTTATGTAATTTTTACGTTCGAAAAGTGCTGATTCTCAGCCTAGTTTGAATAAATAACTTTTGATTTTGATTTCGACGCGCGCTGTATTTGTAGTTACCAATGTACAAACACGCTGTAAATTGGGATGTATGAAGAAGCCTCCTCGTGTAGCGCAGTTTGTTCCGCCAGTTATTCAACTGAACCGAGCGCTCGGCGCATCCTGGACAGTCACACCCAACACCTTATTTGACTGGCCAATTCTTCCCTTGCGGTGGTAGGGCTAACGCTCGCCTGGTGGCCTACCATGATCTAATTAAAAACGATTCAAAAACAAGACATTTCAGTTTAGGTTCCTAAACTGCATCGCTTGAGCTGCTCTATGGACGTCATGGTACCAAACAAGTATGAATGAAACCAAAATTTGCGACTCAGTTTGAGACAATCGCTGTCAGCAGATGGCACGGCCTAAACTGAATTGTTAAACTGACGTCATGGTACGAATTAGAAGAACAGTTCAGTTTAGGTCCTGAAATGGATCGCGTTAAGAGCTTGTGGTAGGCATCCTGGTTTGCGACCACCCTCCCACCGGAGTCCGGCGTCAAACAACCTGCTGTGTTTCGTCGATGCGTGGGAGTTCCAGTGCCTAAGGCATCTTCTGCGCTCGCTCGTTCCATCATGGACCTCATCCATCGCTTTCCATCAGGCGTGATCGAGGTCAAGAGCGGGCCCATTCAGCAATAAAAAATAAAAAACTTCGCTATTGTCCTCGGACGGTACCGAGAGCTCCTCCGCTTACGCACACATTCACAGCGTGCTTATACAAGATACCATTAAATTAGCTAGCCAAACTCCGCAGACGTGATGGTATCGATATCTAAACGTGATAAAACAAACTGATTTTCTCCACTTATTCTTTAAGTACTGAACACATCAAGCTACCCGAAACTGTCAAATTTTCCCAATCAACTTTGAACCTTATGCTTTAGCGATAAAGTTGAAAATATATTAAAGAAAGACGGATTGTAGTAGCTTGATGTGCTGGCGTCTGTACATAACAACAACATCAGTGATCTTTGACGCCAAAAAAAAATCTACAGTAAATATTTTTTTTTGTTTACCAAAACTACCTTTGAATAGGTACATAAATATGCTAACACTCGACTAAAGCAGAATCAAAACTGTTTCTGCGTGAGTCAAGAGTCACTCTTAATATAAATAACATAGTACTTACCTAAGGATTGTAGAAAAAAAAGTACTTATCTAAAACAGTCAGTGATGTCCGTTATATGAAACAAACCATACCTATTTTTAACAAATGTGGTGCAAAACTGCTCAAATCACTACCTATATTATTATAATCACGTTGTTACCGGATTATTGGTCACGAAATCCTCTGAAATCACAGTCCAATACTTTTAAAATAACCAGATATTAGATACAAAACACCCACTATAAGTTGGCGCGTGGCGGAAAATGGAACTAACTCAGAATGTACTGAATCTGACGTTTAAATGACATTTTTTTAGACAGCAGCGCCATTTTGACAGCTCAAGTTATGATTGTCAAAAATAATCGGTTGTTTGAAAAACCGACGCACTATTAACAAAGAGTGTTTATTCAGGTTTCTGAGAAAATGAGATTATAAAGATAGACGATTAGATTTCTTTTATTAAACGGAATTTTTTATAGAGTACAGTTGGCTACGCGTAGAACTTAACGAGGTATATACGTCGAATTTTAAAAATATCCATTTATGCTAATAATAAAGCTGAAGATTTAGTTTGTTTGAGCGCGGTAATCTCTGGAACTACCAATCGAATTTGAAAAAAATATTATTGCATTTGACAGCCCAATTCTTGAGGAAGGCAATAGGCTATTTACCATCACGCTAGGATTAAGAAGCCGAACAATAAGAAAAAAAGTCAGAAAGCACAAAAAGCTAAAACGAAGTTATAGCGCGGGCAGGCGATGCGATTCGACGGGGTGGGTCGGTGGCACCAGAAATTTCACGCGGACGAAGTCGCGGGCTGAAGCTAGTGTATTTATAAACTAAGGCCCATTTGCAATATATTTAAAACATCATACCATGTCCAGACATGGACAGAGATTGGGACAAACGACAGTTGGACTCCCAGGAGTCCAACTGTTCCTTCATCCCAGTCTCCTGTCCCTCGCACACTTGTAGCGGTATCTACAACGCCACATGCGAACAACGCGTCATACTGACGTCAAGCTAAATCCTGCATCTCGCAAGCAGAGTTTACCGCGCAACTAGCATAGATACAACGGCCCGGCATGAATCATCGGGCAGTTGCTCGCCAGACACAACACCCGTCTGGTCGGAGGATCCTCCCTTTTCTATAGAGTATGAGTGAACTTTACACCCTGTTCCTCATACCTCTATGCTCTCTCTGCGCTCAACGCTCTCTTGGACGCTAAGACTGACTGTGATGTGTTCGCGGATGAATGGAAGATTTTGTCAGTATATCTGGAGTATAGTGAGAAAAGCGTATGACTGTCGAGTAGTTGTATACTTTTCGTTATTGTACTGAACTTATATGTTTGTGTCTTTAACAGTTATATTCCTAAGAATTAGGATACAATGTTTATTAAAGACTAGCTGTGCCCGCGACTTCGTCCACGTGGAATAGTGACTTTTCGGGCAGCATATTTTGAACTACATATACCGTCGTTTGAGTAGCTAAAAATTTACTTTACAGTAATGCTTCTCTGTATACGATATTTGACGTATGGCCATCGGGGATGAAAGCATACAGGCTCCTAGGATTGCTAACCCGTGACAGAGCCACATACACCGTGCGAGAAACAGCTGATACTTAGATCTACACCCACAACTTTCAGCGTCTGACCTTGGGCTTTATTAATTGTCATCACAAAACATAGGCTGACTGGAAACTGGACTTGTTTAAAACTAAATGGAAAATTGTTTGGAGTGAGAGGAATCCGAGGAATGAAAACACTTTCACCTTTTCCACACCCTGTTAAAATCTCTGCTTCTATCAGATTTTGTTGTAAATTGGTCACTTTTAACCTGGTGCCATTGCAAAGTTTTGGGGGGCTTAAATTTCTAAGAAGCATTATGGGTACGCCTACTTTTAATTTTATTTTATGTGCTGGTAGTCCAGGAGCATTGAGGGATTCTAAAAATTCTACTGGGTAGCTTGTACAGGCTCCTAGGATTGCTAACCCGTGACAGAGCCACATACAACTGACCGTGCGAGAAACAGCTGATACTTAGATCTACACCCACAACTTTTTGCGTCTGACCTTGGGCTTTATTAATTGTCATCACAAAACATAGGCTGACTGGAAACTGGACTCGTTTAAAACTAAATGGAAATTTTTTTGGAGTGAGAGGAATCCGAGGAATGAAAACACTTTCACCTTTTCCACACCCTGTTAAAATCTCTGCTTCTATCAGATTTTGTTGTAAATTGATCACTTTTAACCTGGTGCCATTGCAAAGTTTTGTGGGGCTTAAATTTCTAAGAAGCATTATGGGTACGCCTACTTTTAATTTTATTTTATGTGCTGGTAGTCCAGGAGCATTGAGGGATTCTAAAAATTCTACTGGGTAGCTTGAACAGGCTCCTAGGATTGCTAACCCATGACAGAGCCACATACAACTGACCGTGCGAGAAACAGCTGATACTTAGATCTACACCCACAACTTTCAGCGTCTGACCTTGGGCTTTATTAATTGTCATCACAAAACATAGGCTGACTGGAAACTGGACTCGTTTAAAACTAAATGGAAAATTTTTTGGAGTGAGAGGAATCCGAGGAATGAAAACACTTTCACCTTTTCCACACCCTGTTAAAATCTCTGCTTCTATCAGATTTTGTTGTAAATTGATCACTTTTAACCTGGTGCCATTGCAAAGTTTTGGGGGGCTTAAATTTCTAAGAAGCATTATGGGTACGCCTACTTTTAATTTTATTTTATGTGCTGGTAGTCCAGGAGCATTGAGGGATTCTAAAAATTCTACTGGGTAGCTTGTAGATTCTCCTTCTTCCATGACTCTGGCTTTATATAGCCACGGACGCGCAGGCGCGAGGCGTGTACGTACTCTGATAGAATACCTTAACAATTAATGTTCGCCGTGATTCTTTAAATTGACATAACTTTTTTATTTATGAACCGATTGACATGAAATAAACACTAACTGTTAAGTGAAGCTTACTATAATATATTAGTGAAAACCGCATCTAAATCGAATAAGTCGTTTCTGATATTAGCGTGCACAAACACACAGACAAACAGATAAACCGACAAACAGACAAACAGACAAAAAAAAATGTAATTACAAATTCGGGTTCGGCATCGATATAATAACAACCCCTGCTACTTTTTTTTTATATATTTCCATTGTACAGACACCACTTTTCTACAATTTTATTATATGTATAGATTTAAATATTTACATCATTTAAAAAGCTCATCATCTGCCTCATCTGCCTAGCCTTTTCCCAACTATGTTGGGGTCGGCTTCCAGTCTAACCGGATGCAGCTGAATACTAGTATTTTACATGGAGCGACTGCCTATCTGACCTCCACAACCCAGTTACTGGGTAATACGATACCCCTTGGTAAGACTGGTTGTCAGATTTTCGGGCTTCTGACGACCCGTAACGACTGTCAAAGATCCACGAATGACAGCCGGGACCAACGGCTTAACGTGCTTTCCGAGGCACGGAGGGGTCTTGGTATGTAAAGATGGTCACCCATCCACGGACCAACCGCGGCAAGCGTAGCTTAACCTGATCGATCGACCCGTGCGGCTGTTATTATTTAGCCACAAGCCCATCATTTAAAAAGCTAACAGTCTTAAAATAATAATATGTACACAAGTATATAAAAAGGGAGGGGAAATTATCAAAGGGCATAAAAAAATTCATAAGTTTCTATTTCTATCATCTTCAAATGAATGACAGAAACAGAACGATATTTTAAATTCGTTTAGAGCTAAACATATTTAGTTTAGTGATTTGTGATGCAAGCGGGTGTAAGAGGATTTAATAGAAATGAAAATTTTGTCACATTGTACCTACCTAAACAAATGTGTCTGACTGTACAGTAAATGTAATCACAGCATACGACTCAGGCATTACTGACTGATATCAGAATTAAACTGTGATATGACAGACTTACTGTCGACTGCCATATACAGGATGTTCACAGTCCAATCTATAATAAAAATAGCCTTCTTTTGAGTGTTCTTCGAGAAAACAAAGCAATAAAATGGCTTCTATGATTAGACGAATACACCCTGTACAGTCAGCCTCGCTACCACCATGTTGCATGGCTAATGGCTCCTTTTCCATGCCCCACGGCATAAACTATTGTATAGGTACTAACTATTGTAACTGTTGGTAACTATTGCATAATAGTTATCACACTAATTTTATAAAGGCGAAACTGTGTGTGTGTGTGTTTATATGTTTGTTACTTCTTCACGCTCAAACGGCTGGACCGATTTTGATTGTATGGAAGTAGCTGACACCCTGGATTAACATATAGGCTACTTTATTCCGATATTCCCACGGGATCGACACTTATACGGGTGAAACCGCGGGGCGCAGCTAGTTAATCATAATTCGTACAGATACGAGTAGTAGACGTCCCGAAATATCTTTCAAATTATATACTTATAAGTCCCAAATTAATTTTTTAATTAGCTGTTTTACATAACCTCTAGATGTTTTACAAAACAGCTCCGTTATGTAAAACAGCTGAACGACGTTTAGCGGTTTTTTTTATAATTGCTGAACTTTAACACGCAGAATTGCATAAACGTTTTGCATTTATTCATTAATAAATGTCTTACATAACCTCTAATCGCAGCGGGACAACGATTTGTGGTTATGTAAGACAAGTTTTGAGTGAGCTGCACGAATTCTGATAATTGCGTGCACTGACTGGACAGGTCCACTCAATCTGTATGGTTCTTTCCTCAAAAGACCATCTCAGACATCGATCTACATGGTCTTCATATACCCTGACCAAGATTATGTCTGGACTTTAAAAGAGATTGTGACCTCTGAGTTTGTTTCGGCCTTTCTTCTCAGAGTAGTCAGATAGGAAACGCCGACCTCATCTAGTTTTTTAAAATATGATTGACGTGTAAAAGTGTTTGTGCAAACCTACTTACAGAAATAAAATCATTTATCATTTAGCGTGAAATGAAACGTCAGATATTAGTAGATTTTAATTCATAATTTTGTTGCTCCTGGCTCTGTGTCATCATAACCATAGTAATGGCGTCTGAAACAGAAATAAATAAAACGAGTAATATGAGTGAAAATTATCTGTACTTAAGTGAAAACCAATGTTTTCACTAATTGTCAAGTTATAAGAGTTTTATACATAAATCTAAGCTTTAAAGCTGCTATAAGAACAGAAATCTTAAAAACTTAAAAAAAAAAATCGTAACTTTATACGTATGTAACTTGGGCTCCCAGTAGCAATAATTACATTACGTAGTTAATACGCTACGAACATTGCGTAGCCGCTTCGTAGCAGTACCTCTTCGTAGCAGGCACATTGCGTAAAGCTTCGTAGCAATAATGCTACGTCACTGCTTCATTGTTGATTCTAGTGAAAGAAAACTTCATAATTCTCCTGTCCTTGTCCCAATTTAACTGTGATCGGCGCAATATGTCATTTTCTTCCATAATACTCGGTTTATCTCGGTAGTCACCCCCTTTTTCTATATCATCATTCACACAGCCCATCCATCGTTTCTTTGGTCTTATAATGAATGTGTTTGTGAAGGGCGAGCGTTTTGGGGGACTGTCTTATGTAATTTTGACGTTCTAAAAGCGCTGATTCTCAGCCTAGTTTGAATAAATGACTTTTGGTTTTAGATTTTTTTTTATTTAAATATTACGTACTTACTTAAATTATTGTATTCGTTAATAAAGCTCACTATTTGGCAATTCAAAGAAAATAATCTTTAGTGTATGCATTTGAGCCTAAGAAACGCAAGAGACATGAAGAAACGCAAGGGCAAACGATTTTATATTTATTTTCTTTTTACATCCTTCATTGACATAATCTTTTTATTATTTGACATTATATACAGACAATTATTTATAATTTTTCATCTCTTTATTGGTGGTTGTAATGGCAACCATATCACTTGGTTTTAGTAGATTTTTATATTTTATTTATCCTGTTGATAGATTCTTATTTTGTAAATGTGAGGACTTTGTAGGCCTTGTAGACTTTAGATATGTAGACCATTGTATATTTTATCAAGTATCTGGTACTTGTTGACAGGCCTACGCTGCCCTCCCATACCTACTGTAACTAAAAACATTGTAAAATCCAATTATTTTTTTAAAAGAGTAACCGTGGAGTTTCTTGCCGGTTCTTCTCCATAGGAAACGACCAATTGGAACCGTGCACATAGCTTCTGACGTTTCATAAGTGCCCATGTCGGTTTATGTGAAATAAAATATTTTGATTTTTGCAACTTGTGCCAAAAAGCCGTTGCTTTCGCTCATTTATAGAGTTTAAGTAAACATATACATAATATTATGCTTCGCTTGGATGACGTGCGTGCACACCTGAGGCGTCGATGGCGAGATCGGTAACGGTGCGGGGGTCGGGAGGAGTACCTCTCGGGTCTGAAGTTAACTCTTGCGGGTTGTACAGTCGCCAGCACATCAAGCTACTGCAATCTGTCAAATTTCTTTAATAGATTTTCAACTTTATCGCTAAAGCAAAGGTTCAAAGTTAATTGGGAAAATTTGCCAGTTTTGGGTAACTTGCATTTATTTCTTTGTTAATTTTCCTGCATTTCTACATTTTACAGCTGCATAAGTTTTTTTTCCGTTCATAGATGATAACCAGCTGTTGATTGATTATCTTTCAAACGTCATCAAATATATTTTGAATCCCAAATCAGTAAATACCTAAATTCAAAGATTATTTCTATTGATTTATAACAAGTATAAAATTGTCGGGAAATAACATATTGAGTAGGGTGAACCATACAGTTATTGGCCACTTTTTTTTTTATGAATGGGAAATCATCTAATGACTCCTCCCGCTCTGGGTGGAGCAGAAGGGAGTGTCAGACTCTTACTGACTAAAACCCACCCGTGTTCCTTCCTTAGCCCTTTATGTTCCGGGCAGCGGTAACCCTTTCGGACAATCCCGCTACCCCGGCAGGCTTCGGTCCTAACGGGCTCCTTCCCTTATGCTGACATCTCTTTGAGGCGCGCGTGGAACACATACGCGCCGTCCGGCACGGGCCTGGTCCTGATCGAACGGTGAGCTACCCATTACTCTCCGTCCGCAGGCCCGCGCCTACGGTGGCCGGGAGTCGTTCCGCGGCTCCCGACGCCCGGAACGTCTCCCGCGGCGGCTGGGACGTGAGGCTCTCTCCCTCAACCATCCCGCCACCTCCTTCGCTAGCATGACTGCTTCGCAGAAGGAGGTGACTGCCTCCCAGTCCCTCTCGCTCCGGACCAGGCCCGGACGCGAGAGGTCGCCGCCGCTGCCGATCGCCTCTACGAGGACACGGCGGTGCTCCGCCCAAGCGGGGCAGAGCTCCACCGTATGCTCCACCGTGTCCTCTGGGCGATCCTCGCAATGGTGACACCCGGGTGTCTCCTCCCGCCTGATGATGTGGTATCGGTGCCATCGTATCGATCTTGGTGACGTCCAGGTGACGGCTGCTGTGGACAATCACTCTAACCGTTATATCGCATCGTAATCAAATATTTTGATAGCCTGGTTCTTTTTGAGGGGTTCGTGGCTAAATAATAGCTGTACAGGTCGATCGATCAAGTTAAGCTACGCTTGCCGCGGTTGGTCTGTACATGGGTGACCAATGACCATCTTTACATACCGAGACCCCTCCGTGCCTCGGACAGCACATTAACCCGTTGATCCCGGCTGTCATTCGTGCATCTTTGACAGTTGTTACGGGTAGTCAGAAGCCCGAAAGTCTGACAACCAGTCTTACCAACGGATATCGTGTTACCCAGTAACTGGGTTGTGGAGGTCAGATAGGCAGTCGCTCCACGTAAAATACTGGTATTCAGCTGCATCCGGTTAAACTGGAAGCCGTACCCCAACATAGTTGGGAAAAAGCTCGGCAGATGATGACGATAAGTCTGGTAATCTTACCCTCTTTTCTCAAATTTCGAACGTACTATTTTCAACGCGGGGAAGAACCGCACCATTACCTATTGATCTTTGTCGTGCTTTTAATTTCTGACGTCAAAGAATCCGGCTGCACTGCATTTTTACCTATCTATTTGTCACGTACTACACAAAAAAATAAAAATTTTACACCACATTTTATAACAAAAGATATCAATCATTGAAAAATTGATCATAATCAGTTTTATTAGCACTCAACTAAATTAATGTTTTTACCATTCATAGATAGATTATCATTGCCGGTTGATCGATAGGGAATTCTGTTTGGTTTGCAAAAGCGCCGACTGTTCACTTATCAGAGTTATTTTAATGTATATTAATTGATATTTGTGTTTATTTAAATTGATTTAGGGATGGCGCTTTAGTTATCAATATTATTGAAACCACTCTATTTTTTTTTTGCATTTTGCACTACCACGGGGAGATAGTGCAGTTATGTGGGACTTTAACCCACTAAAACTCCATGGTGTCCAGTGTCCTCCTCTGCCGCTTGCGGCGGGAACACGGGCACGGGTTTGCAGTCATCCGCGAACCCGCCGCGGCTGTCCGTCACCGGACCCTCCTCTGGGGAGTATTCCCCATCACCGGCGCACCAGAACACATAGCACGCCGTAACCACCCCAGGAACCAAACCAGCACTAATCTATATACAAAATACTGTCTCCCATTGAAGCCGTGGCAAATATTTTTATAGCACCTTATATACATCAACAAAAGAGATAAGTATGCAGGACCGTCGGATATAGTTGAAGTTTAGTAAGAAACCGATGGATGTTGTCGATTGAAATTTAATTTGTATACGAGTAAAATTCAAAGTCCTGACTGACTGATATATCAACGCATAGCCTAAACCGCTGGTCCTAGAGACATGTTTGGAGGGTGTGTTCTTTGTGAAGAGTAGGTATCCTCTAAGAAAGGGTTTTTCGAAATTCTACCTCTAAGAGGGTGAATGGGGGGAGGGTAATCAAATCAAATCAAATCAAATCAAAATATTTTTATTTCACATAAACCAACATGGGCACTTATGAAACGTCAGAAGCTAGGTGCACGGTTCCAATTGGTCGTTTCCTATGGAGAAGAACCGGCAAGAAACTCCATGGTTACTCTTTTAAAAATAATTGGCTTTTACAATGTTTTCGAGTTACAGTAGGTATGGGAGGACAGCGTAGGCCTGTCAACAAGTACCAGGTACTTGATAAAAATAAAAAATGGTCTACAGATCTAGTCTACAAGGCTTACAAAGTCCTCACATTTACAAAATAAGGATGTATCAAAAGGATAAACAAAATATAAAAATCTACTAAAACCAAGAGATATGATTGCCATTTCAACTAAGAAAGAGGTGAAAAATTAAAATTGTCTGTATATAATGTCAAATAATAAAAAGATTATGTCATAGAAGTATGTACAAATAAAAAATAAACATCGTAATTTGAGAGCAGTTAATAGACATTTACGTAGAACTTATGCCGTCAAAGAGGTGCCAGGGAAGCCACATGTGCAGAAGGAATTATTGCCAAACTACCTTGTCTTCAACGTAGTCTTTAATCTTATATAGTATATATATATATATCTTTAATCTTATATATAGGTAAATTTTACGAAGTCGCGGGCAGAAGCTACGCATAAAAGCACCAAACAGGCTATCTCTGCAGTACCTTTGGAGAAGAATAGATACTCACTCTTTATTATAGTAGGCTTGCTCCCTATTACATGGAACTCAAATATGACTGGCGAAATTTGGGTGTACTATAGTTGCCCCTTTGCCCAATCCTCCGAGGAATACAGGGCTAATATGATTTTATGTTGTAGCGATACGCATGTGGCGTTGTAGATACCTACAACGCGTCATACTGACGTCACGCAAATCCTGCATCTCGCAAGCAGAGTTTACCGCGCAACTAGCATAGATACAACGGCCCGACATGAATCATCGGACAGTTGCCCGTCAGACAACACCCGTCTGGTCGGAGGATCCTCCCTTTTCTATAGAGTATGAGTGAACTTTACACCCTGTTCCTCATACCTCTATAATGTATTTCATTTTAGCTGGTATAATTATTCGATTCGTTTTTTTTAATTAGGTAACTTGGTTTTCTAGACATAATTCATCAGAATTCGAGCGATTTGGGTTTCCAAATCACATAACAGGTAGTCGCACCTCTATTTAGAGGTGTTATCATCAGCAAAAAATCTTCTCAGAATCAATAAAAATAATTGATTAGGATCAAAAAGACATCGCGCATAAAATTTTGATTTTAATTCGCTATCAAAATAGTCATCTACTGTTTTAAAGTAATTGGATTAATAGATGTTATCAGAAAGTACATACAGTGATTTTCAATTAATTTTA
The DNA here is from genome assembly GCA_914767645.1 of Hydraecia micacea. Lineage (NCBI taxonomy): Eukaryota > Metazoa > Arthropoda > Insecta > Lepidoptera > Noctuidae > Hydraecia > Hydraecia micacea. The sequence continues at coordinate 1,558,851 of OU611802.1, read as the reverse complement.
TTTTAGTTTTTTTGATAATATATGAATGTGTGAGTGAAATCTGGAATTTTGGATGATTGATCTTTGATACAGGGTGCATAATATTGTCTTTTACTAGATTACCACACTAAATTTATCTACATATTTCTATCTATACATTTTTATAAATCAAAATCCCCTTTCGCACCTGTCAGTGTGATTGCAGTGATGTTCAAAACTACGTATATTACCATCATCATCATCATCATCTGCCTAGTCTTTTCCCAACTATGTTGGGGTCGGCTTCCAGTCTAACCGAATGCAGCTGAATACCAGTATTTTACATGGAGCGACTGCCTATCTGATCTCTACAACCCAGTTACTGGGTAATACGATACCCCTTGGTATGACTGGTTGTCAGACTTTCGGGCTACTGACTACCCGTAACGACTGTCAAAGATCCACGAATGACAGCCGGGACCAACGGCTTAACGTGCTATCCGAGGCACGGAGGGGTCTCGGTATTTGGAGATGGTCAGTTCACCCATCCACGGACCAAACTTGGCAAGCCAAGCTTAACCACGCGATTCGATGCGATTTCTACCAACATTTATAAAAATACATTGAAAAAATTTTATGTGTATGGAATCTCAATGTTTTGTCAAGTCGTTAACTCGTAAAAAGCAAAAGCGGGTCGCTAATAGATAATAGATGGTAGTAAGGGCCTCCTCGAGAGGCTAGCATAATGTTCCCACTGCTGGGACAGAGGCCTCCTCTCTGTGAGAGGGAGTGTGCTATAGCCTACCACGCGGGCCCAGTGCGGGTTGGTAGATGTCACATATCTTAGAATTTTCGATTCTAGGACATGCCGGTTTCCTCACGATGTTTTTTTTTCACCGTTTTGAGAGCAGTGGTGATGAAATTATTTACACAAAGTAAAGCGCCTGTCAGGGTTCGAACCCGTGATCATCAACATAATAACTTTTACATTGCACTTTTAAATTGTCAAGGGGTCGGTCAGTCAGAAAAATGAAGCTAGTTGCCTATTTCAAAGCGTAGGTACCTATGGAGAAGAACGGGCAAGAAACTCCATGGACACTCTTTTAAATCAAAATAATATGTTTACAAAGTCTTGGTTACATCATTCAGGCGACTACATGACCTAAAGCGCGGTCACTGTCGGATTGCATAGAAAAGAAAGAGAAGCGCGATCACACAACGGTGGTAATTTATTGCAAATATGAAGCAATTATCTATTTACAAAAACTATTTAATAATAAATAATCCATCACTGAATGCAGTTTGGCATTAGACATTTAATGGTATATTTTTAATTGTAATTAAAATTGTTAATGAAGGGATAAACTGCTTTTAATGAAAATTAAGAGGTGTATTTGAACATTATTTTGATGCATTAATGTATATTTATTTATGATTTCAGTTCCATCACTGTATTAAAGTAAGACTTGAAAATATCATAATTTTTTCTTTGGTCAAAAGTATTTACGGTTTAAGAGATACACTGCTTTAAAAAACCAACTTTTTGACCGTTTTCGGGAACCTCCGCCTTCATGTTAAAAATTATGCATGTGAGAACGATGCAGAACGTTAAAAGCGTCCATAATGAAAAGTTGAGAAAAAAAAGCAATTTAAATATTAAATTAAATTAAAATAAGCTTGGCAGCAAAGAGATGACCAGTCCCCACTGACGGCGCCCGTTCACGAACATGACGTGGATTACGCCCCGCTCCCTGGGGGCCTGTGTCCCAGCAGTGGGAACATTATATCTGATTATACTTATGCTTATGATCATATATTGCTCGTCTGCTGAAAAACGTGTCCCTAACCGTTTAGGTACTTCTGTTATCCAAATATTTTCCGGTCTAACCTTTATCAGCAAGATCCGTTCATCAGATCGTTGCAAAATGGCAAAATCGTGTCTTACCCACGCTACCTATCTGACCATCACATTAGTCTTTTAAAAGATAACAATTATGAATATATTAATTAAAGGAGACGCAATAATATTCATTATTTTTAATTATGTACAATTACTTAAGGTGATTTGGATCTAATCTTGCCATCAGATTGATTTTTATTGACAAAAGTGTGAGTCATTGTATTTTTGTGATGCAATGTTGTGGTAGGTAAACTTTTTGGAAAATGTGGCGTAGTTCCATTGCCCATACATACATACATAATCAGCCTATAACGTTCCCACTGCTGGGACACAGGCCTCCTCTCAGTGAGAGGGAGTGGGCTGTAATCCACCACGCGGGCCCAGTGCGGGTTGGCAGATGTCACATGTCTTCGAATTTTTGGTTCTAGGACATGCCGGTTTCCTCACGATGTTTTCCTTCACCGTTTTGAGAGCAGTGGTGATGAAATAATTTACACAAAGTAAAGCGCCTGTCTGGATTCGAACCTACGGCCTACAACTCGTAAGTCGCGGCCGTTACCACTTGGCCACCACTTCTCTCTCCATTACCCACGGCTATGCTATGTACGGATCCCAGACTTGGTAAACAAATGAAACGAATAGCTACATGTGTAACCTCTCAGAGGGGTAGTTCCCGTATTTTTATTTGCATTCACATTTCAATCTCGCTCTCATTCTGTCAAAAATGTCTCGTTTTTGACATTGATTGTCGCTGATGAGATTGCAAATAGGTTTAAACGTTTTTAATATAATAATTTGAATTTTAGTTTAGACTGGAAGTAGACCCCAACAGTTGCGAAGAAGGCTAGGCAGATGATTAAAATAGAATGATGAGTGATGACTAATACTGACAACTAGCTTCTGTTCGCGACTTCGTCCGCGTGAAATTTCACCCTCTTAGGGGTGGAATTTCGAAAAACCCTTTCTTAGTGGATACCTACTCTTCACAAAGAACACACCCTCCAAATGTCATGTTTCTAGGACCAGCGGTTTAGGCTGTGCGTTGATATATCAGTCAGTAGATGACATAAAGGAAAATGGGCACTCCTATATAAATAAAACTTTGCACAAGATAAAGTAATGATTTAACAAGAATGCATTGACTCATTAATTTCAACAATCAAAATATGATAACTTATGTATTAAAATATCTTAAAATATTGTGTGATGATAAGATTCTCTTGCAATATCAAAGTCTGACAAAGCCTCATTCACTGCTTGGAAAGCTCACAGTTTAATTAATTTAATAAAAGTGTAGCGGTATCTACAACGCCACATGCGAACAACGCGTCATAATGACGTCACGCAAGATCCTGCATCTCGCAAGCAGAGTTTACCGCGCAACTAGCATAGATACAAGGGCCGGACATGAATCATTGGGCAGTTGCCCGCCAGACATGACACCCGTCTGGTCGGAGGATCCTCCCTTTTCTATAGAGTATGAGTGAACTTTACACCCTGTTCCTCATACCTCTATAAATGCAAATAAAAGCTTTGTCGTGCTACACACTTGTTAGAGCCGGCAACGATTGAGTTGCCAGTATATTATGTTGAACATCATCATCTACCTAGCCTCTTTCCTATGTTGGGGTCAGCTTCTAGTTTAACCTGCAAGGTGATTGCGTAATGCAATATCAGTAGCAATGGGTTTCGTTTTGACAGTTCAACAACATTCATTGCGTTATTTACGTTGTTGAGCAGACAAATTTTTCTAACATGCATGCATGCAGCAATGGATTAGCAATATCCTTCAAAATGATTCAGATTGAGATTGAAAGTGTGTTACGCAATCAGGGTGTAGATGCAGCTGAATACCAGTATTTTACATGGAGCGACTGCCTATCTGACCTCCACAACCCAGTTACTGGGTAACACGATACCCCTTTGGTAAAACTGGTAGTCAGACTTTCGGGCTTCTGACCACCCGTAACGACTGTCAAAGATCCACGAATGACAGCCAGGACCAACAGCTTAACGTGCTTTCCGAGGCACAGAGGGGTCTTGGTATGTGAAGATGGTCACCCATCCACGGACCAACCGCTGCAAGCGTAGCTTAACCTGATCGATCGGCCCGTGCGGCTGTTATTTCTTAGACACAGGCCCCTCCTTAGCCACAACCAAACCATCATACTTAAATGCAAAATATCTACTTACTAAAAACGTGGTAGTGGACTGCTGTAGGTATCTAATTGTTTTTGACTGCTTTTTGGCAAGACCAATAAATGAAACCCACATAACAGATAGGTAAAATTAAATATTCATAGATTACAAGTAAATACACGTATATACCTACTGGGTCTACGATTCTCATCTATGACAAATAAAAAGTTATTTACCGTTTGATATCGTAGATCTATGACGAATAATGTTTTATTGTAATGGATTATATTATCAAAGTTAAATGCTATCTCTTGTCAGTTAATAATAAATAGATAATGATGGCCGTGACCAAGAAGGTTTTGACTTTATTTTTTTGCAAAATATTATGTATGAATTATATATCTGTCTAGCCAACTACGTTGATGATGGCTTCCAGTGTAACTGGATGCAGCTGAATATCAAAATGTTGTATGGAGAAACTGCCTATCTGACCGCCATATTCCAGTTACTGGGCACGATACCCCTTGGTAAGACTGGTTGTCAGACTTTCGGGCTTCTGACTACCCGTAACGACTGTCAAAGATCTACAAATGACAGCCGGGATGATATAAAACAAGTGAAAACTGAATCCTAAAACTAGAATTCATCAACTCAGCCTATCGTAATCCACTGCTGGACATAGGCCTCTCCCAGACTGCCCCACAACACCTTGGCCTCCGCCTTCCGCATCCAGTCTACCCCGGCCACCGTTTTTAGGTCGTCGGTCCATCTAGCTGGAGGTCGTCCCACACTACGCTTGCCGGTACGCGGTCTGCACTCCAGGGTTCGTCTGCTCCACCGGCCATCGGTCCTTCGACAGACATGGCCAGCCCACTGCCACTTTAGTTTGCTTACTCTGCAAGCTATGTCGGTAACTCCGGTTCTTTTACGGATAATTTCGTTCCTGATTTTATCCTTCAAAGAGACTCCGAGCATAGCTCGCTTGAATTTGTGGACCAGCCCGACCGTCAGTGTCCACGTTCCAGCACCGTATGTCATAACGGCAGTGGCGGAGCAAGAGCTAAATTACATGTGGGCAACATAGATTTTGCGAGGCCCTCGCGGTAGGCGGTAACGCAAAAAGATGGATTTGAAAACTGGTATTTTTTATTTAGGTATTAAGTATGTACAAACAAAAAGCTTACAAAAAAAAACGAGAGATAAATTATAGGTAGGAAACATTGAAAGTGTTTAAAGCTCGACACCAAGTGCAATATATTGAAATCGTCAAAATGAATCATATATGATCCCAAACTCGAGGGGTTTACTAGTAGCCACTGAAGAGTTCCATCGTTATCAACGCGACAAAAAAATTTGCTCGTCCTACCTTCGAGGTGCGAGTCCGTGCGAGGCCCCTAGGAGAGCGAGGCCGTTATAGGCGATGGCCCACGTCGCTCACGCTTTACGCCGCCTCTGCAACGGGCAGGACGCACTGGTTGTAAACTAGAATTACAGCATTTGTTTTGTGTTGTAATACGTTTTCTTTTATCTCCTTGTTCAGGGGTTCTGTTCATGGTGGCAGGGACATCAACGTATAAACTGTAACCATGAGTTCAACATAACATGATTCTAGACCGCCTAGCGCGCCGACTATGGATAAGACTAAGTTTAAAACAGAAGACGAACTAGCAGGGGTTCGATGGGGGGGGGGGTTCAGGGGATCAGACCGGAATAAATCAAAAAAATATCTGTTGTTTCATAGAAAACTACAATACCTCATCATCTACCTCATCAGTCATCTGCCTAGCCTTTTCCCAACTATGTTGGGGTCGGGTTCCAGTCTAACCGGATGCAGTTGTATAACAGTATTTTACATGGAACGACTGCCTAACTGACCTCCATAACTCAGTTACTGGGTAACACGACACCCCTTGGTAAGACTGGTTGCGAGACTTTCGGGCTTCTGACGACCCGTAACGACTGTCAAAGATCCACGAATGACAACCGGGACCAACGGCCTAACGTGCTTTCCAAAGCATGGAGAGGTCTCGGTATGTAAATATGGTCACCCATCCACGGACCGACCGCGGCAAGCGTAGCTCAACCTGATCGACCCGTGCGGCTGTTATTACTTAGACACGAGCTCCTCTAAAACTAAAACTTTTGATATGTTTCTGATTGGTGACCGGCTGTCTGCCTAGACAACACCCGGCCTAGTGCCTGCCTACCTATTCTGAAAAGCAATGCACGCCACTGGGTGGGAGTACCTACTTCCCGGACGAGCTCCATCACAAAAAGCTCTCCGAATTCCTCTTCCGCATTCCTTAAACCCAACCTCTACCTTGAAACTGCAATATTGACACAACACCACTATCCCTCACTGTCATTACCAAACTTTATCTAATTCCCCGGAAAAAATCACTGCTATCTAATGAAATATTAATAAAAAAATGTATAACAAAATTATTTATCATAAAAAGTTACTTAAGACTGTTAAATTGTTCCCATTATCTGATAAAGGAAGTTCTAAGAAATGTTTTTAATAAGGTAGGCGACAAGAACGGTTTTCAATTGTTTATCAGATACTTTGAAGTTTTTATGAGGTGATTTCGGAGTATATTAATAGACATAATATGCAGAGATAAAGGTTCTTCTTGTATTGTGCAAGGTAATTTGTTCTTATCAGCAGATATTTTGTTACACAGGCAGCACTGTTGAGAGGCGAGTGATAGCCACAAAAGGGGTGCATAAGTATAATCAGCCTATAATGTTCCCACTGCTGGGACACAGGCCTCCTCTCGGTGAAAGGGAGTAACATTATTGATACTACTTTTCATCCATGGAGTATTTTATGCTCTATGAACGAATAGTGTGTTGAAATAAGAAAATAAGAGTCAAAGATCCAACTATTAAATATTCTCCTAGCCTCTCAAGATCCGCTATTGAGACACAATTGATTTTCTATTGTATCGTATCAAAATCAAAATCAAAAGTCATTTATTCAAACTAGGCTGAGAATCAGCACTTTTCGAACGTCAAAATTACATAAGACAGTCCCCCAAAACGCCCGCCCTTCGCCACTTCCTAGTGCTTTCGCTGGGAAGAAGAAATGGCGGAACAAACTCCCCAGCAGCACAGCTGTCTGTTCAGTTAGAAAATAAATGATTTGATACAACATTAGGTATGAAAAGTAATTAACGTTACAGAACACAGGATATTAAATTTAATTATTTGCCATAGGTTAGCTAGCCACGCCCATATACCAATAAATACAATAAATACTATACGTACTAAAGCAAAAAAATAATAATAATGTAAACAAAAAAAAAATCTTACTACCTAAATAAAAGCCTCCAGGTATAAAGGGCGTGACAGCTTACATATTTATGCAATGCTGGGTTCTGTTTACATAGCTGTCACTTGAAGTCACAAATGATAAACTAGGACATCACTAAGACTAACACATGAGATACGCGCCGTGCTTGACCAAAAGTTACCCAGTAATTAGGTTGTGGAGGTCAGACGACAATCTTAAAGCTCAATGTAAAAATACTGGTATTCAGCTGCATCCGGTTAGACTGGAAGCCGACCCCAACATAGTTGGGAAAAAGCTAGGCAGATGATTGCTTAATACTGTCGTTAAAGTTGTGTTTGTATTGTAATTTGATTGTTTGTCCTTTTCAGGAAGAAATACTATATAGTGCAGGGATCGAGGCCAACGCTAAGATCTCTGCGCCAAAAGGGAGCTGGCGTTCATCAAACTAGGTAAGCACTAATATATTTTTAACCAACTTCAAAAAAGGAGGTTCTGTATTCGACCCGTATGTATGTATGTTTGTATGTCCGCGATTTTCTCAAAAACTAATGAAGACATTTTGATAATTCTTTCATTAATTTGATCTACATACTTTCAGGAAGGTTTTAGTATATAATACATTAGGTAATTATTCTTATGTACGAAGTTATATGCATAAATGTACTGCATCTCCGGCATTTCTATGCGAATTTTGATGATTCTTCTAGTCGGTGTCTTCAATTTTTCAATTCACTAGTGTTCATTGAATTTGTGTGGGGTAGGTACAACTAAAAAGTGTAACGTGAAAACTTAAAAAAAAAACAACCGATTTAAAAAAAAAAAAACTACAAAGTGAAAAATAACAACTTTAATTTCGGAAGCCGGTGTCAAAAAACAATGGAACAATTAATGACAACACTCAAACTCAAAGCATTTATTTCAATTAAACCAAGTACAGGCATTTTTGAATTGTCAATGGGTCGTTCAGTCAGAAAGATGAAGCTAGTTGCCCATTCCAAAGCGTGGATACCTATGGAGAAGAACGGGCAAGAAACTCCATGGACACTCTTTTAAATCAAAATAATATGGTTACAAAGGCTTGGTTAATTATGCCGGGACCAACGGCTTAACGTGCTTTCCGAGGCACGGGGGGGATCTCGGTATGTAAAGATGGTCACCCATCCACGGACCAATCGCGGCAAACGTAGCTTAACCTGATCGATCGGACCGTGCGACTGTTATTAAGTACCTACTTAGCCACAAGTCCCTCCTTGCTCCCCGCGCCGCGCCGCGCCGATGCCGTCGAGGCCAATAACTAATATTATAAAGGCGGAAATATTTGAGTGTGTGTTTTTATATGTTTATAACTTCTTCACGCTCAAACGGCTGGATCAATTTTGATAAAATTTTGTGTGGAGGTAGCTGACGCCCGGATTAACATATAGGCTACTTTTTATCCCGATATTTCCACGGGATCGACATTGACGCGGGTGAAACCGCGGCAGCTAGTTCTATATACCTAAATCTATGCATTGAAACGCGCCGCTCCCCGCGCCGCCGCCGCCGCCGCCGCCGCCGCGCCGCGCCCGCTGTCTTCGTGTCCGTAGCCTTAGGGCGCAGATAATATAATACCTTAGGGTTTCCTCACTGCATCCGATACGAATCCGAGAAGTGTAGCTATCCGAAGGTGCCGTAGTATTCTTAGTACGTCGTAATCTGTCTTACCTCTCAGATCCTTTTTTATTAACATTGAAATGTTTTTTTAATAAAAATGATGATAATTATCAGTATTTTGTAATCTTTTTCTTAAAGGATTACGCTATCACTATAACGTTGAACAATGCTTCAATATAAATATGTTTGAGGAAAACAATACATAATATCTTTGTTCGAACTACCAGCGCTGGGGCTGTCTTGCATAGGGTCGCAGCATAATGCTGAGCGATAGCCGTTTTGCGTGGATGTGACGCATGTTACCCTTATCTTCTTTTTTATTTTTTGTTTTACTTTTGTGTCATGTGTATTTTTGCGTCATGTTCACCGCAAATAAACGTATTTTCTTTCTTTTTTCTTTCTAACTACTGTTTTAAACAATTTTATCAAAATTGGTATTGTGGGTTAAAACTCCTTCGACCCCCGACCCATCGCGTCGTATCGCATCGCCCACCCGCACTGTTCCTTCGTTATCGCCTAGCGTTCTGACTGTCTTCTTTTGCTAGGCTCCTACGGATCATAGCGTACTGTAAAATAGCCTTTAACCTTACTCAAGAATTAGGCTATCAATAATGCTAATAGTAGGTACAGACGCCAGCACATCAAGCTACTACAATCTGTCAAATTTCTTTAATAGATTTTCAACTTTATCGTTAAATCATAAGGTTCAAAGTTGATTGGGCATATTTGACAGTTTCGGGTAGCTTGATGTGCTGGCGTCTGTAAATTACGAAACGTAGACTTATGTAGTCCATTATAGCACGTAGCGTCGAAAAAAGTAATAAACGCCATGTAATAATAGACTACTTAAATCACACGTATCGCATACTATTATTTTATAGCTCATGTGACCTAAACCTGCACTTAAGAGGAAATGCGGTCGGAGACACTTTTGAAAAAAAAAAAAAAGTCATAATTCGAGGTTTGGCTCTCGCCTATTTCCTCCTCCAATATTGGGCCAATTTAAAAGATATTTCATAAACTGAATATGAAGGATAAATATACTGTGTCCTTATGTTTTTCTTTTTTCATTAATAGTAGTCAAATTTACACACTAGGCCTCTGTTGACAGCGGCAATTTTGAGCATTTTTTGAGGGTTCTAGTGCTTATAAAAATAATGTATCATCAAAAAGGAAAACATAGGGACATACAAGTAGTTAATATTTATTATTCTGTAAACAATCTTTGCTTTATGGTCATTAACCAGAAAGAAAACAGGCGAGAGCGTTTCTATGGAGAAAAGACCACCCGCATTTCTTCTTAAGGCACACTTTTCTGTAAAAGCGTTATTTAAGTGCGGATTTACGTCACACAGTGCTATAAAAGATTTTTTCAAATCCTGACTGGTAGTTCCAGAGACTAGTGCGGTCAAACAAACAAACTCTTCAGCTTTATTATATGCTAGCTGTGCCCGCGACTTCGTTCGCGTGCTTGACGGAAAAGTTTAAATTTTTTTGTGCGGAACCCTAATTATTTTTCTAAAATAAAAGTAGCCCAAGTTACTCCTTATTACATCAACTATCTTCCAGTGCAAGTCCCGTCAAAATCGGCCCAGCCCTTTCAGAGATTAGCCGGAACAAACAGACAGACAGACAAAAATTAAAAAAAAAGTTATTTTGGTATATGTACCGTGTTTAAATCATATGCACTTAGTAAAAGGCGGTTATTTTAATATTAGAAACAGACACTCCAATTTTATTTATTTGTATCTGACTAGGCGAACTTCATACCGCCTCAGAGTCAATAATACAAAATGTATGAGAAAATGGATTAACTTCATATTTTGTTTTCGTGAATTTTTTCCATGTTTTAATAGTTATTCTGCTATTCGGGGCAGAGATAAAACCAACAAATCAATGATCATAAAAATCGGTCCAGCCGTTCTTGAGTTATAAATGGTGTAACAAAACCGACTTTATTTTATTTGTTTATAGATAGAGGTATTACCACATATTAGTAAAGATTTATTTGTGTCGATGACAGCCGTTAGAACTAGGTATTACAAATAATCAGAATCAGATAATATCTATAGGTACAGTGGGGGTCATAAGTGGAGTAGCAAATTCACAAAGCAATAGATTGACACTTTGGTTTTACTTACGACCTTCTTTTAATGAGTCATTTCTCTACTATAGACACACACACTCACATTCATTTGCAACTGATTGTATTTCATAAATTCAACCGGTACGGTATATGGCATGATAGCCTAGCGGTTATCATATCTGGGTAAATGCGTTCTGCGTAGCGATGCGTGAGTTCAAATCTCACGCGCGATGATAGTTTTTTTAATGTTTTAATAACTACTTTGAATAATCACGCTTTTGACTATAAGTCTTGTGCGCTTAATTCGTAAAACTTTATGATTATACCCACAGATATCTAAATAAATAAATTATAAGGTAGACACAGTTAAGTTATACGAGTCATTCACCGCGATTAAATAGAACGTTGTTGGTTGGTTGTTTATTGTGGGATAGCGACGTGTGTCTGTGTTCTATCTATTAGCCGTGTTGTAGTTCCTTTTAAAATACAGAATATTGAAACGAAAGCGAATTATGATTGCGCTGCATAAAAGTGGACTTAATATAACACAAATATCTTATGAAACCGAACTGAATGTGAGTATTATAAATATGTTTTAATTATTTTTTCAAACATTTATTTTATTAAAATAGAATTGCTGATTTTTGTAGTTATTTTTTTGAAACGTATTATAAGGTCTAAATAGATGAAAAAATTATAATTTCGAAGTCCTAGATTTTAAATGATGATTATTATAGTTATATGTAACATTTCTATTTTCATTATAATTTTGTTTCTAAATCGTAGGTAATACTTACTTATTCGTATTTTGCTAGTAGCCTAAGAGTACTTCTTTTTTGTTTTAGAGAAATTACCTTCTGTCAGTCGGAGGGTCACTCAATAAGGAAGAGGGTAGCCTTGCCAGTCGAAAGCGACTGGTTATATACCAACGAGATATATTGCCGAATTATTATTCGACACGTCTTTACGAACCGTTCGCCGTGCAAACGAAAACCAGCTCAAAAACCATAGTTGATTGAAAATCATAAACAAGAACGTTTACATTTTGCGATACAGCGATGGAAAGCAAGGAATTAGAAAATAAAAAAAAATATATTAAATAAAAATTGTAAATAATAATAATAAAATTATGTTGTAGCATATTCGTAATAAGGATTATTTTGAGGTTTAGTTTCAATCTTCTTTTCGTAATGAAAATGAATACTTAAGCTATAACCACAATAAGTCCTAAACTAGAAATTTATTTATACTTTATAAAATTATAACGAATAAACATTTTGTAATCACTTATAAAAGATTTTTATTCTTAACCCCATATTTCACTAACTATATAATAATAAAAACAATTATTACATTATTATTCCCGTTTATTAATTTATCGAATAATAAAAGAACAGATGAAGATAATTGTTGAAAAGAAAAAAAAAAACTCATATCGAGATTGGAACCTAGAACCTAGTGTTTCTTTATCCTATACGTTACACTATGAGCTATTTGAACTTATTAAAACGCTGTCAATTTTAGCAATCCTATGAACCGCCCAAGGTCATACGTAATTAGAAAGTGATATGTTTTTGTTTCGCTCGACACCAGTGTATAAATTCTGAGGTGTGCGTTCTGTGTTAATACACTTATACACACATATTAGGTACGGTTACGGCTTGTACTGCGCGTTCACAGCAAAACAATCCTTACCGTGCTACTGCACTTATGACCGTAATAGTACATTACAGATAATAAGGTAATTTGTTTCTGTTTAACTAGATCCATTAAGGAGGAGAATCTTAACTAAATATCTAAAATATTGAATAGGTACTTTGTTAGAATATTTATAGTTAACTTAAGGGGTTCAGAATACAGAAAATTAAGTGGTATCGTGTTACCAAGTAACTGAACTGTGGTGGTTACATAGGCAGTCGCTTCATGTAAAATACTGGTATTCAGCTGCATAAGCTTTGTCTGGAAGCCGAACATAATTGCCACAACCACAATCTGAATCAAATAAAATAAAATAATAATCATAGAAATGTAAAATAATAATAAAATAATGCTGAGCGATAGCCGTTTTGCGTGGATGTGACGCATGTTTCCCTTACCTTCTTTTTTTATTTTATTTTTGTGTTTATGTTCATTTTTGCGTCATGTTCACCGCAAATAAACGTATTTTCTTTCTTTCTTTCTTCTAATAATTTTGAAGGATATTGCTAATCCCTTGAGAGCAATGGATTAGGGCCACAGCAGACAAGCTACTTTTAGCATCGGTGATTGGCGATTTAGCCGCTAAATTCAGCGACCAAACATTTCACACCGCACACATAACAACGCCAAACGAGGCGATTGAGTCGCTTTTTGGAAGCTCGACACAGTGGCTGAACGGTAGGTACACTCTGCACACATTCGGATGCCGGTCGCATCGATTTGGCATCTGCGGAACTCGACTCAGTGTTTTACTAGATTCTGACGAAGCTACACCCTTACCATGGATTCTAATGAAGCTGCACTGCTGCTTGCAAATCGGCAAACTATCGATAGTTGACTATCGATTGGCAACACTACAGCCGACCCGATCCAGCATTGGAGCAGTCGCTAAAACGCGCGATTCTGATACCGCTTCCGAACGCTGGACGTCGCGAACTCGCGATGCAGCATCGATAGAATCTTTAAAACGCGCGATTTTAATACTTCGATGGAACGCAGAGAGTCGCCAAAACGCGACGCAGGATCGATATAGTCGCAAAATCGCAGATCTCCGATGCTAAAAGTAGCGTGTGTGCTTTGGCCCTTAGGGTCAATAAAATTCAAACTAGCGCAGAGTCGAAGCGCATCGAAGCGTTAATCTGAAACTTAACATAGCAAATTCACCCTTATTTCCACAACGTAATGCACGCGCACCAATCAGCGTTGGTCGCGGTCTGATACGCGAATTCCGTCGAAAGCGCAGATGCAGCTGAATATCAGTATTTTACATGGAGCGACTGCCTATCTGACCTCCAAACCCAGTTACTGGGTAATACGATACTCATTGGTTAGACTGGTTGTCAGATTTATCGGCCTGCTGACGACCCGTAACGACTGTCAAAGATCCACGAATGACAGCCGAAACCAACGGCTTAACGTGCTTTCCGAAGCACGGAGGGGTCTTGGTATGTAAAGATGGTCACCCATCCTCGGAACAACCGCGGCAAGTGAAGCTTAACCTGATCGATCGACCTGTGCGGCTGATATTACGTAGCCACAAGCTCAACAACATAAATAACGCAATGAATGTTGTTGAACTGTCAAAATGAAAGCCATTCCTACTGTTAGGGTTACGCAACTAACTAATCTGCTTATCCTTGTAGCCGTGTAAGCAAGACAGTTATTAAACAAAGCATCTAAAGTCGGGCCACGCAAAATTTGCCAAAGATGTAAACAACTATGGCCGCTCGAAATTTAATAAAATCGACATACAAGAACATTTATTTTAAGTAATGTTTGTTTTCGTCTAGTTAGCTCGGAGATTTAGCATATTTTCTGACTGACCGACTTCTTGACAATTCACAAGTGCCTGTAAATGGTTTAATTGAAATAAATGCTTTGAGTTTGAGTTTGACTATGAGGTCTCTTTGCTTCATTATTGGTAAAGATACAAGAGTCTTAATTTTAACCAATAACGGTCCGTAAATTATAAGAATTGGCCAATTTAAAGGCCGTGACAAAGAGTGGGATACAGAAAAACAATAAAATGTAGTTCCAAAACAACTAAATGTAAGTATAATAATTATTGCATGCTTAGACAGCTCATAAAGAAAATTCTATTAAAAACAATCAAGTAAGCAGAAAAGGTACCTACTTAAAATAAATCAATTGAAAGGTTGGACTCTTCCAGCTAAAAAGGCTTACGTAGACAGCCAATCAGGTGCCTAATTCAGTTTAAAACTGACCAATCATCAGCTGGAAGTGGATGATTGGTGAAAATTAATTGATTAATGACTTTGACGTCATTCTATATGACGGAGTAAGCGTCATTATCCATGAATTTGACGCTATCGGATATAAGGAAAAACACTAGTTACTTAAAATTTACGTGAAAAATCTAGTCGCAATCTCATCTCAGCGACAATCAATGTCAAAAACTTGTCATAAGTGTAGGGAATTCAGAGGTGTTTTTGACAGATTGAGACTGAGATCAGAGGGGCAATTCTCGTAATTTTAAGAACGTTCACAGTCTGATCTCAGTCTCAATCTATCAAAAATAGGTACCTCTAATTTCCCTACATTTTGACAAGTTTTTGACATTTGCTAGTCGCCGAGATGAGACTGCGACTAGAATTTGAACGTTTTAAATTACGAGAATTGGCCTTTTGGCTGTGAATGTTCTTAAAATTACGAGAATTGACCTTCTCGTATTCAGCTGCATCCGTTTAGACTGTAAGACGACCCCAACATAGTTGGGAAAGGTGTATATGATGTTGACTCACCTATTTAAAAATCTTTTTCCCTTAGACAACGATAAAAAAAAATGTGTCTAATCAGTCTAAAATATTTTAAGTGTAGTATGTAAACCTGAAGATAGCTATGTTTTCCGGTGACGCGTTTTGATTGAGTGATAGTATTATAAGAAGCCCTGATATATTTGCTGATACCAGCCTTCATAATTTATTTGATTTACATATACGAGTAAATAAACATCACCAACCCGAGTGTGTAAAATAAAAACGTTTTTTGATAAAGTGTAGCCTAAAGGGCAAAAGTGATGTTATTAATCGGAAATAATAATAATAATTGTGATCTGAGACTATTTTAATTGTTAAGGTGAGTCGTGATAGTGTTTATTGTTAAATAATATTGTTATTATTGTGAAGTAGCTTGGACTCTGGACCTGATGAAGCGGGCTACTACATTTTTTTTTGGAATCGGTAACTTTTGAAAAGTATTGTTGTTGCAACATTTTCGCGTGTTACAAAGTAGTTAATGATTATTAAATACTGCCGTTTTTAATTAAATGGTGCTTAATTTAACAAAAACGTATTACAGGGCCTCTGTGAATTGACTTCGGCCCCTCGTACGCCTAACAAAGGTCCGGGACCCCATGGTCCCGAGAAATATCAAGAGACGTTGAAAAAAATCTGCCGGGTTCAATAATTTAAAAATAATTATATTAATTTATAGTGTTTTTTTTTTTAGTAAACAGTAGTAATAACATTTACATATTTGACTTACCTCTTTGAAAATATTGAACCAAAGAAATATAGTCATGAAATTATTGATAATTTTCAACTGTTATCAATAATCATTTTAGCTGTGGATAACTTAAACAGTGTCTAATTTAAAAAACAACATACATTAGTCACGCTTAGTTATAAATATTATGTTTAATTATTTTTTACAATTCAATTTTGACGTTTTTTGGAACTGTTATTTTAGTTGAAAGGCAATGGTCTGGGTAAAATTAATTAAAGTGAATTAATAATAGTAATATATTTTAATAAATTAATCTATGCCAAATGAGGCGTCCAGAAAAGTGTTGGTTGAAGAAATTTCAGTGCAATTTCAAAATTTCAGTGCAATTTCATGTAGGTACCTTAACAATGATAAAGGTTTATCAATTAGGAAATTCTAGGTAGCAACCAGGATCTGGATGGTTAGTGATAATGGTTTCGACCTCTATCTATACATACCTACCTATTATAAAGCTGAAGAGTTTGTATGTTTGAACTTATTACTTCGTTTCTGTGTTTTTAGGGTTCCGTACCCAAAGGGTAAAAACGGGACCCTATTACTAAGACTTCGCTCTCTCCGTCCGTCTGTCTGTCACCAGGCTGTATCTCAAGAACCGCGATAGCTAGACAGTTGAAATTTTCACAAATTATGTATTTCTGTTGCCGCAATAACAAAAAATACAAAAAAAAAAATAAGGGGGCTCCCATACAACAAACGCGATTTTTATGCCATTTTTTGCTCGATATCAATAATGGCAACAGGAGGGCACTTGAAATATTCACAAAATAGTCAGTTGTATTTTTACTTTAATAATAATTAATAAAATTAAAATAAAATAAATATTTAAGGGGGGCTCCCATACAACAGACGTGATTTCTTTGCCGTTTTTTTCGCCTTGTGGTACGGAACCCTTCGTTTGCGAGTCCGACTCGCACTTGGCCGGTTTTTTTCTTTTTGCTCGGCTCCTAAGGGTATTAGCATGATGTTAAATAGTCTATAACCTTCCTCAATAATTGGTCTATCAAATGCTTAAAGAATTCTTTAAATCCGACTGGTAATTCCGGAGATTACATATCAACAAACTTACCTCTCTATAATATTAGTTAAGAAAAGAGTATCCATGGAGTTTCTTGCTCGTTCTTCTCCCTAACCTACTATGCTTTGGAATGAGCAACTAGTTTCATCTATCTGACTGACCGACTCCTTTGACAAGTCAAAAGGAAGAAAGGAAGTGCCTGTAAATGGTTCCACACGCAGGAATATAATATAATAGAATACTCTTTATTATGTACACCATATAAATTACAGTCACAAATATAGAAACTTTACAATAGGTGACACAATGGGCGGTCTTATCGCTAAGAGCGATCTTTTAAAGACAACCTTTGGATGGATTAAAAAGGAGAAGGACAGACAAATACTATAGGTAGTCTGTGGTGTAGCATTTACACAATACAATAAATACATACATAAAGTATATTATACTAATCTAAATAAATATATATATATAATATAATAGTAATAAGGGTCCGTGACTAAATAATAACAGTCGCACAGGTCGATCGATCAGGTTAAGCTACGCTTGCCGCGGTTGGTCTGTGGATGGGTGACCATCTTTACATACTGAGACTCCTCCGTGCCTCGGAAAGCACGTTAAGCCGTTGGTCCCGGCTGTCATTTGTGGATCTTTGACAGTCGTTACGGGTAGTCAGAAGCCCGAAAGTCTGACAACCAGTCTTACCAAGGGGTATCGTATTACCCAGTAACTGGGTTGTGGAGGCCAGATAGGCAGTCGCTCCATGTAAAATACTGGTATTCAGCTGCATCCGGTTAGACTGGAAGCCGACCCCAACATAGTTGGGAAAAGGCTAGGCAGATGATATTGCATGCATATTTCATATGCATTTAGTAAAAAGCTGTTATTGCGATTAGCTGCTGTTAGTTAGTTGAAATAAATAAAAAAAAACTGTAAATATAGATAAAATCGGAACTTATGATAATATGAATCGATGCGCAATCTATATGCAACTTAACCATGACTTTATGATTTAAATATTGATAAAGAAAATTCGGCTATCAAAGAATCTAACTTTGTTTGGCTAATGTGTGACTAATTTAGTAGTTCGCGGGCACGGTCAATATCAAATTCCATCAACACTGTTACTAAACATATACAAACAAACTGTAAACCATGAATTCAGCAAATCATTCTAGACGTAAATAACGTAGAAATTATTCGTAAATATAATATTAAAAAAATCTGCTGTTTAAAAAAATACCGGTCAAGTGCGAGTCGGACTCGCGCACCGAGGGTTCCGTACAAATTTATAGGTATGTAAATAATTTATCACGGGATTTTTTTTTAATGTAACTACAATTTTACGGTTTTCAGATTTTTTCCTTTACTTTTGCTACAAGACAATGCTTCTTGCCAAATTGCATGATTCTAGGTCAACGGGAAGTACCCTATAAATGATTCACTTGAATCATACTAAAAAAATTAAATTGATAGCCCTGATAGTTTTGTTTTTTAATGATGTTTTACTTTGGGGACTATGCGAAGTGAAATTGCTCATAACTTTTGAACCGTAAAAAACATCACCGACATTCTCAGGGTTAAAAAGTTTGGAAATGACCTTGACCACGCTCCTGTTCGATTTGATCCATACTTCCAGTGACAACCTGTATAAAACAAAATATATTTGACGTTTTTCTTTGGGGGTCATCGACCGCTGGTAGTTTTTTTACTTGAGGTTTGAGTTGAGAAAATCTGTTTTTTTTTATCTTATTTAGAAATCGAAACCCATCACGTCTGTGAAGTTTACACAAAAAAAAAAGGTTTTTTAAATTCATTCAAGTGACAACACTATCTGCGATCAATGACCCCACAAAAAATCGTCATAATAATTTATTTCTGTTTTGTTTTATCACGTTTAGATATCGATATCTATCACGCCTACGGAGTTTCGCTGGCTAGTTACATTTGACCCTGTAGTTTCTGCGTCCTTAATTAGTAGATAATCCAGTCCTTTAATACCCTGTTTTCCCTCCACAGATATGTACAAGGCTATCACCTTCCTAACATTGATAGCTGCGTCCTCAGCCCAGTTCCTGCCAAATGGCTGCCCGTCCAACTGGAACGTGCATCACCTGTTGCCGCACGAGAGTGACTGCTCGAAGTACTACAGCTGCAGCAATGGCAACAAGATAGAGATGAGCTGTGGTCCTGGCACGCTGTTCGATGCTAATTTACAGGTATGTAACCATTTTTTCTCCTAGTTCGGTCACATAGTACGCAGAGGCGATGATGAAAGTTTGGAAAAACTGGTTGTGGTTGGGAACACCGAAGGCAAACGATCGCGCGGTCGTTCACCAGCACGATGGATCGATCAGGCGAAGGAGTCATCGTCCTCAAAATTCTACACGGTGGAAAGGCATGTGCTGGACAGAAACCGGTGGAGGCGGATCATCCGCTCCAGATGTAACTCCGAAGCTGACCACGATCTTCAGACATAAAGGAACGACTACAGTGAGGAAACATTTTTTGGGCTATCACCGCTCAAAGAGCAGTGGAAGCCCAGCTGTAGCGGTCCTCACTTCCAAGTTGTAGGTCAGGCAGGCGCTTCACTTTGCGTAATTTATTTCATCACCGCTACTCTCAAAAAGGTGAAGGAATACGTCGTGAGAAAACCGGCATGTCCTAGAACCGAAAATTCGAAGGCATGTGACACATGAGACATGTGGGCTAACGCCCGCCTGGTTTGCGACCACCCTCCCATCGGAGTCCTGGGTCAAGCAGCCTGCTGTGTTTTGTCGATGCGTGGGAGTTCCAGTGCCATAGGCCACCATAGGTTCCATTATAGACCTCATCCATCGCTTTCCATGTAGCGTGATCGAGGTCAAGAGCGAGCCCATTCAGGAATAAAAAGATATAAAAGAACATGTGACTTCTACCAACCAGCACTGGGCCCGCGTTGTGGATTACGGCCCACGCTCACTGAGAGGAGGCCTGTGGCAATGGGAACATTATAGGCTGATGATGATGATGATAGGTACTATAAAATTAGCACTACATACATAATCCGTTGTAACTGAACTTAAATAATTTCGCAGACACAATCAAACATTATAGGCTGATTATGCAAACATTTTTTGGCTACTTTTATTGCCATACGATACCCCTTGGTAAGACTGGTTGTCAGACTTTCGGGATTCTGACGACCCGTAACGACTGTAATAATATAATAATAATAATCTTTATTACGATATACACAAGATTCATGATACACAAGAGCAGATGAACAAAATAACATGGTATATCTACATAAATCTACACAGATTATGTAACCCTGTCTCCTAAACTAGGTAATCCTGTATCTTAGGGTATCTTAGGACACAGAAATATATAATAATATAAAACGTTTATTTTCTCTACACAAGTTATGAACTTAATGCTAGAGTTTGACAATAGTGCACGAACAAGAAGCTAACTTTTTGAGAGACTGGAGCCTGAGATAGGTTAATATAAAATAAAAGATCCACGAATGACAGCCGGGACCAACGGATTAACGTGCTTTCCGAGGCATGGAGCGGTCTTATTGTCTACAGATGGTCACCAATCCACGGACCAACCGCGGCAAGCGTAGCTTAACCTGATCGATCGATCCGTGCGGTATTATTATTTAACCACGAGCCCCTTCGACCATTTAAAGTAATATAAAAAAAAATATTCCACAGACATGCAACTGGCCGTTCGCAGTACAATGTACAACACAATCACCGCAAGAAACTACAACCACCACACCATTACCACCTACAACAACAACAACTGCACCAACAACAACTGCACCAACAGAATTCCTGCCAAATGGTTGTCCAGCAGACTTCAGCGTACATTACCTGCTGCCCCATCCAACAGACTGTTCTAAATTCTACCAATGCGCCAATGGAAACCAAGTTGAAATGCCTTGTGCAGCTGGGACATTATTTGACTTTGAGGCACAGGTAACTATTAAAAATATTATATAGCCTTGTTTAAATTCACTCATGTTCTGTTTAATAATCTAATGGGACCCATCTACAGTTTTGAGCCGTTTGGGCTCGAAACGCTCGGGTCATGGGGCCCGAGTGTGCGTCTCCTTTTTAAGGTTTCTCGACGACTGGTCGACACTTTTATTTGACCAGAGGGCTGGCGCGTTCTTTCGCCAAAGAATCAGCATTGCCATTCAACGTGGCAATGCTGCCAGTCTTCTGGGCACGTTTCCGGGTGACAGCGATACGGACGAGTACTTCGACGCCTATGTGTCCTTTCATTTTTGTATTTACTTGTATAGTGACTTAGTTAAGATTTTAATAGGTACACTGAAAAAATCTACATAATTATATTTCAGTTACTTCAAACAATTTTCTCATTTAATAGCGTATTGGTTAGGATTTTAAGAAATACATAAAATAAACGATACAGGGTGGCAGGTACAGACGCCAGCACATCAAGCTACTACAGTCTGTCAAATTTCTCTAATAGATTTTCAACTTTATCGCTAAAGCATAAGGTTCAAAGTTAATTGGGAAAGTTTGACAGTTTCGGGTAGCTTGATGTGCTGGCGTCTGTATATCGACGCACAAACTGTAACCATGAACTCAGCATAATTGATTCTAGACAAGCGAAGAAACATTACGTCGGTTATCAAAAAAAAAAAACAGCTGTTTCATAGAAAAGTGCAAGATCTACACGGTCAAAATGAATGGAACAGCATTTTTTTTAATGCCGACGAAAATTTTCAATTTATTGGGGTTCAGAATCAGGTAATAAACCCATGGTAACATATTGCGCGTCGAGGTCTCTGCCAGCCTGTATAGGTACAGACGCCAGATATACATCAACTTTGAACCTTACGCTTTAGCGATATAGTTGATAATCTATTAAATAAATTTGACAGATTGTAGTAGCTTAATGTGCTCCCGTCTGTACACACGGCTACACATCAAGCTATACAAAACCAGTATAAGCTGACTTCTGATTGTACGAAAAACCTGTACAATGCGAGGTCAGCGAAAACTGGAAATGTATAGCTTGATGTGTAGCCGTGTGTACAATAAATTAAGCGCACGTCCTTGGTAACAATTTGAAATTGACAGAGACCTTATTTCAAAGTAATAAGAGCTACTTTCGTAGTTCAAGTGTTGCAGTTGATTGTAGCATTATCATTTCGGCTTTAATAATAAAATAAAAACTTGTTAGAATTTGGTTTTTGAAAAGTTAAGACTGCGTTACATCCCAGCTTTTTCCAGTTTTTAATCCAATAATAAGTAAATCATATCTCCTCATTCTAGATCTGCAACTGGCCTTTCATGGTAACCTGCTACCCTGGAGCCACAACATCTCAGCCAACAACATCGTCATCAACAACAACTGAAGTTCCACCACCAACAACAGTTGATCCAACAACAACAACAGAGTCGTCAATAGATTTCTTGCCCAACGGTTGTCCAGCAGACTTTGGTGTACATTTCTTGTTACCTCATGAGACGAATTGCGCTAAGTTTTACAGTTGCAGCAATGGAAGGAAAGTTTTGATGTCTTGTGCACCGGGGACTCTGTTTTCTTTTGAGGGACAGGTACGTATTTTTATGCTTTTATACATAATATGTACACCATATAAATTATAGATATAATAATAATCAGGAAACGGGAGCAAAGAAAATATAATGTTGATGTTTATGGAGAAAGTGACCCGAAACTCTATTTTTAAGTAAATCATCTTAGAAATGTTTATAATTTGACAATTGAGGTTAATTTTATGGCCTTTCTTTTCTACAAGGAATATTTAATAACGTTATTCAAACAAAAACTATTGACAAAAAATTATCTGTCGATTGAAAAATCGGCAGATTTTTCAATTGACAGATAATTTTTAATAACTCGTTAAGGGCTCTTAGCGAGTTATTTTGCAAGAATTTAGCCTGAACAAGGTTTCTTAACACTTATAATAAATACTTTTGGAACAGACTACATAAAGCCATCTCTGATCACAGTCAATAGCTTAACGTTGATACAACTGAATCGTGCTAAAAAGTATGCTATTTTTTATTTCAAAATCTGAGGTACAGTCAGCAAAAGAGATAAGTATGCAGGATCTTCGGATATAGTTGAAGTTTAGTAAGGAACCTATGGATGTTGTCGACTGAAATTTAATTTGATCAATGAGCTGTTTGTTTTCTATTAATAAAATTAAATTTATTCGAGAACATCCATCGGTTTCTTATTAAACTTCAACTATATCCGACGATCATGCATACTTATCTCTTTTGTTGACGGTACACAATTATCAAGTTATGGAACAACAAACTCAACGTCTATTAACTAATAACACGACTTTAAATAAATTCGATTGCAACCAAACTTTTTTCATTACTGTCACTCAAAATTCAACATAGAATGCATAACTGTAGACAGTGAACTGAATTACTGAAAATTGGCGATGGAAAACAAAATATAATCTAAGGTCGTTTCTTTTGTATATCGATTTTATTATTTTTCGAGCGGCCATTGTTGTTTACATCTTTGGCAAATTTGGAAACGCCGGACTATACATGTTTATGAAATGAAGTACAATTACACTATCGAAAACAAAATGTCTTAACTGTTTTAAATATTCTTTTATTAATATTTATGTGTTCTAGGGTTGTGACTTGCCTCACATGGTAGACTGCACACCAGGTGCTACAACAATAACTCCGTCTACAACAACAACAACTGAAGTGCCAACAACTACTTCAACAACTGAGGAGCCTACAACAACAACAACGGAGGCACCCACGACAACAACAACAGAGGAGCCAACAACAACGACGACGACCGAGGCACCCACGACAACAACAACTGAGGAGCCAACTACAACTTCAACAACGCAGGCACCAACGACGACAACTGAGGAGCCAACTACAACAACAACAACGGAGGCTCCCACGACGACAACTACTGAGGAGCCTACAACAACAACGACGACCGAGGCAACTACGACAACAACAACTGAGGAGCCCACAACAACAACAACACAGGCACCAATCACAACAACTGAAGCGACTACAACAACGGAGGCAACCACAACGACAACTACTGAGGAGCCAACTACAACTACAACAACGGAGGCACCCACGACGACAACTACTGAGGAGCCAACTACAACTACAACAACGGAGGCACCCACGACGACAACTACTGAGGAGCCAACTACAACTACAACAACGGAGGCACCCACGACGACAACTACTGAGGAGCCCACAACAACTACAACGACCGAGGCACCCACTACTACAACAACAGAGGAGCCAACAACAACAACAACGACCGAGGCACCCACGACTACAACAACTGAGGAGCCTACAACAACAACAACACAAGCGCCAGGTCTCCTTCCCAATGGTTGTCCAGCAGACTCCAATGTCCATCTTCTGTTGCCCCACGAGGCTGACTGTGGAAAGTTCTACAGCTGTGTGAATGGCATTAAAGTTGAGATGAACTGCCCTGCTGGTACCTGGTTCGACTTCAATTTACAGGTAATTTATATAACATTTAAATAGCTTCCGCCCATGGCTTCGCCCTTTGGGTATGCCCATAAAAAGTAACTCATGTCGTTCCCCAGGGTTTACAGTATCTCCATACCAAATTTCATCAAAATGGGTCCCGCCGTTTCGGAGATTAGCCGGAACAAAAAAAAAGAAAGAAAGAAATAAAATATTGTTCTTATGCTTATTTCATAAGCATTTAGTCAAAAGATGATTTTGACATGACAAACAGACATTTAAATTTTATTTATTTGTATTATAGGAGCATTTAGATTTAAGGGAGGGATTTTAAAGAAAATCCGCTAAGGTAGCCCACAAATTAAAAATTTTCTCAAGTTTTTTGCAAACTGCTCAGTATGAAGTTTCAAGTTGATAAAAATGTGATTTGCGGTAGTTATAATTATGATTTACAAAATAATAAGAATTAAACAAAAAATAAAAAAAATTCTTTAATAGTTTTGTAATTTTTTTATAAAATATTTAAGGCGTTTTACTTTATTATTATGTATTTATTAATTATTAAAAGTTCTCTACGAACTGGCATTCCAAAATAGTCGCCTAAAATACAAAATAAAGTGTCAATCAAAATAAAGTTCAACAATCAATTTCCCTCACTGTACATAATTATGTAAAATGCTCACATGTTTAATAAGGTGTATTTCTTTTTCAGTATTGCAGTTGGCCTTTCATGGTGCAATGTAATGTTACATCAACGACTCAAGCTCCAACAACAACAACTACAATAACGACGGAAGAGCCCACTACTCCAGAGGTGACTACCACAACAACAACAACACAAGCACCCACCACTACAACAAGTACAGAAGAACCTACTACCACAACCACAGAGGAACCCACCACCACAACAACAGAGGAACCCACTACCACCACCACTACAGAGGAACCCACTACCACAACCACAGAGGAACCCTCTACCATCACCACTACAGAGGAACCCACTACTATAACCACAGAGGAACCCACTACCATAACCACAGAGGAACCCTCTACCACAACCACAGAGGAACCCTCTACCATCACCACTACAGAGGAACCCACTACCATAACCACAGAGGAACCCACTACCATAACCACAGAGGAACCCTTTACCACAACGACAGAGGAACCCTCTACCACAACCACAGAGGAACCCACTACCATCACCACTACAGAGGAACCCTCTACCATTACCACAGAGGAACCCTCTACCATCACCACAACTGAGGAAACCACTACCATCACCACTACAGAGGAACCCACTACCATCACCACTACAGAGGAACCTACTACCATAACCACAGAGGAACCCTCTACCACGACTGAGGAACCCTCTACAATAACCACAGAGGAACCCACTACCATCACGACTGAGGAACCCACTACCATCACCACTGAGGAACCCACTACCATCACCACAGAGGAACCCACTACCATCACCACCACAGAGGAACCCTCTACCATCACCACAACTGAGGAACCCACTACCATCACCACTACAGAGGAACCTACTACCATAACCACAGAGGAACCCTCTACCACGACTGAGGAACCCTCTACAATAACCACAGAGGAACCCTCTACCACGACTGAGGAACCCTCTACAATAACCACAGAGGAACCCACTACCATCACGACTGAGGAACCTACTACCATAACAACAGAGGAACCCTCTACCATCACCACTACAGAGGAACCTACTACCATAACCACAGAGGAACCCTCTACCACGACTGAGGAACCCTCTACAATAACCACAGAGGAACCTACTACCATCACCACAGAGGAACCTACTACCATAACAACAGAGGAACCCTCTACCATCACCACTACAGAGGAACCTACTACCATAACCACAGAGGAACCCTCTACCACGACTGAGGAACCCTCTACCATAACCACAGAGGAACCCTCTACCACGACTGAGGAACCCTCTACAATAACCACAGAGGAACCCTCTACCATAACCACTGAGGAACCTACTACCATCACCACAGAGGAACCTACTACCATCACCACAGAGGAACCTACTACCATCACCACAGAGGAACCCACTACAATCACCACCACAGAGAAACCCTCTACCATCACCACAGAGGAACCCACTACCATCACCACCACAGAGGAACCCTCTACCATCACCACAACTGAGGAACCCACTACCATCACCACTACAGAGGAACCTACTACCATAACCACAGAGGAACCCTCTACCATGACTGAGGAACCCTCTACAATAACCACAGAGGAACCCTCTACCACGACTGAGGAACCCACTACCATCACCACTGAGGAACCCACTACCATCACCACTGAGGAACCCTCTACCACGACTGAAGAACCCACTACCATCACCACAACTGAGGAACCTACTACCATAACAACAGAGGAACCTACTACCATAACAACAGAGGAACCCTCTACCACGACTGAGGAACCCTCTACCACGACTGAAGAACCCACTACCATCACCACAACTGAGGAACCCACTACCATCACCACAGAGGAACCCACTACCATCACCACAGAGGAACCTACTACCATAACAACAGAGGAACCCTTTACCACAACGACAGAGGAACCCTCTACCACAACCACAGAGGAACCCACTACCATCACCACTACAGAGGAACCTACTACCATAACCACAGAGGAACCCTCTACCACGACTGAGGAACCCTCTACAATAACCACAGAGGAACCCTCTACCACGACTGAGGAACCCTCTACAATAACCACAGAGGAACCTACTACCATCACCACAGAGGAACCTACTACCATAACAACAGAGGAACCCTCTACCATCACCACCACAGAGGAACCCTCTACCATCACCACAACTGAGGAACCCACTACCATCACCACTACAGAGGAACCTACTACCATAACCACAGAGGAACCCTCTACCATGACTGAGGAACCCTCTACAATAACCACAGAGGAACCCTCTACCACGACTGAGGAACCCTCTACAATAACCACAGAGGAACCCTCTACCACGACTGAGGAACCCACTACCATCACCACAACTGAGGAACCTACTACCATAACAACAGAGGAACCTACTACCATAACAACAGAGGAACCCTCTACCACGACTGAGGAACCCTCTACCACGACTGAAGAACCCACTACCATCACCACAACTGAGGAACCCACTACCATCACCACAGAGGAACCCACTACCATCACCACAGAGGAACCTACTACCATCACCACAGAGGAACCTACTACAATAACCACAGAGGAACCCTCTACCACGACTGAGGAACCCTCTACAATAACCACAGAGGAACCTACTACCATCACCACAGAGGAACCTACTACCATAACAACAGAGGAACCCTCTACCATCACCACTACAGAGGAACCTACTACCATAACCACAGAGGAACCCTCTACCATAACCACTGAGGAACCTACTACCACGACTGAGGAACCCTCTACAATAACCACAGAGGAACCCTCTACCATAACCACTGAGGAACCTACTACCATCACCACAGAGGAACCTACTACCATCACC
The DNA here is from genome assembly GCA_914767645.1 of Hydraecia micacea. Taxonomy (NCBI): domain Eukaryota; kingdom Metazoa; phylum Arthropoda; class Insecta; order Lepidoptera; family Noctuidae; genus Hydraecia; species Hydraecia micacea. The sequence continues at coordinate 1,530,527 of OU611802.1, read as the reverse complement.
ACAGAGGAACCCTCTACCACGACTGAGGAACCCTCTACCATAACCACAACTGAGGAACCCACTACCATCACCACCACAGAGGAACCCTCTACCACGACTGAAGAACCCACTACCATCACCACAACTGAGGAACCTACTACCATAACAACAGAGGAACCTACTACCATAACAACAGAGGAACCCTCTACCACGACTGAGGAACCCTCTACCACGACTGAAGAACCCACTACCATCACCACAACTGAGGAACCCACTACCATCACCACAGAGGAACCTACTACCATAACAACAGAGGAACCCTCTACCACGACTGAAGAACCCACTACCATCACCACAACTGAGGAACCCACTACCATCACCACAGAGGAACCTACTACCATCACCACAGAGGAACCCTCTACCACGACTGAGGAACCCACTACCATCACCACTGAGGAACCCTCTACCACGACTGAAGAACCCACTACCATCACCACAACTGAGGAACCTACTACCATAACAACAGAGGAACCTACTACCATAACAACAGAGGAACCCTCTACCACGACTGAGGAACCCACTACCATCACCACTGAGGAACCCTCTACCACGACTGAAGAACCCACTACCATCACCACTGAGGAACCCACTACCATCACCACTGAGGAACCCTCTACCACGACTGAAGAACCCACTACCATCACCACAACTGAGGAACCCACTACCATCACCACAGAGGAACCTACTACCATAACAACAGAGGAACCCTCTACCACGACTGAGGAACCCACTACCATCAACACTGAGGAACCCACTACCATCACCACAGAGGAACCCACTACCATCACCACTGAGGAACCCACTACCATCACCACAGAGGAACCTACTACCATCACTACAGAGGAACCTACTACTATAACCACAGAGGAACCCTCTACCACGACTGAGGAACCCTCTACCACGACTGAGGAACCCACTACCATCACCACAGAGGAACCTACTACCATAACAACAGAGGAACCCTCTACCACGACTGAGGAACCCACTACCATCAACACTGAGGAACCCACTACCATCACCACAGAGGAACCCACTACCATCACCACAGAGGAACCTACTACCATAACAACAGAGGAACCCTCTACCACGACTGAGGAACCCACTACCATCACCACTGAGGAACCCACTACCATCACCACTGAGGAACCCTCTACCACGACTGAAGAACCCACTACCATCACCACAACTGAGGAACCTACTACCATAACAACAGAGGAACCCTCTACCACGACTGAGGAACCCACTACCATCACCACTGAGGAACCCACTACCACGACTGAGGAACCCACTACCATCACCACTGAGGAAGCCACTACCATCACCACTGAGGAACCCACTACCATAACAACAGAGGAACCTACTACCATCACCACAGAGGAACCTACTACCATAACAACAGAGGAACCCTCTACCACGACTGAAGAACCCACTACCATCACCACAACTGAGGAACCCACTACCATCACCACAGAGGAACCTACTACCATCACCACAGAGGAACCCTCTACCACGACTGAGGAACCCACTACCATCACCACTGAGGAACCCTCTACCACGACTGAAGAACCCACTACCATCACCACAACTGAGGAACCTACTACCATAACAACAGAGGAACCTACTACCATAACAACAGAGGAACCCTCTACCACGACTGAGGAACCCACTACCATCACCACTGAGGAACCCTCTACCACGACTGAAGAACCCACTACCATCACCACTGAGGAACCCACTACCATCACCACCACAGAGGAACCCTCTACCACGACTGAGGAACCCACTACCATCACCACTGAGGAACCCTCTACCACGACTGAAGAACCCACTACCATCACCACGACTGAGGAACCCTCTACCACGACTGAAGAACCCACTACCATCACCACAACTGAGGAACCTACTACCATAACAACAGAGGAACCTACTACCATAACAACAGAGGAACCCTCTACCACGACTGAGGAACCCTCTACCACGACTGAAGAACCCACTACCATCACCACAACTGAGGAACCCACTACCATCACCACAGAGGAACCTACTAACATAACAACAGAGGAACCCTCTACCACGACTGAAGAACCCACTACCATCACCACAACTGAGGAACCCACTACCATCACCACAGAGGAACCTACTACCATCACCACAGAGGAACCCTCTACCACGACTGAGGAACCCACTACCATCACCACTGAGGAACCCTCTACCACGACTGAAGAACCCACTACCATCACCACAACTGAGGAACCTACTACCATAACAACAGAGGAACCTACTACCATAACAACAGAGGAACCCTCTACCACGACTGAGGAACCCACTACCATCACCACTGAGGAACCCTCTACCACGACTGAAGAACCCACTACCATCACCACTGAGGAACCCACTACCATCACCACTGAGGAACCCTCTACCACGACTGAAGAACCCACTACCATCACCACAACTGAGGAACCCACTACCATCACCACAGAGGAACCTACTACCATAACAACAGAGGAACCCTCTACCACGACTGAGGAACCCACTACCATCAACACTGAGGAACCCACTACCATCACCACAGAGGAACCCACTACCATCACCACTGAGGAACCCACTACCATCACCACAGAGGAACCTACTACCATCACTACAGAGGAACCTACTACTATAACCACAGAGGAACCCTCTACCACGACTGAGGAACCCTCTACCACGACTGAGGAACCCACTACCATCACCACAGAGGAACCTACTACCATAACAACAGAGGAACCCTCTACCACGACTGAGGAACCCACTACCATCAACACTGAGGAACCCACTACCATCACCACAGAGGAACCCACTACCATCACCACAGAGGAACCTACTACCATAACAACAGAGGAACCCTCTACCACGACTGAGGAACCCACTACCATCACCACTGAGGAACCCACTACCATCACCACTGAGGAACCCTCTACCACGACTGAAGAACCCACTACCATCACCACAACTGAGGAACCTACTACCATAACAACAGAGGAACCCTCTACCACGACTGAGGAACCCACTACCATCACCACTGAGGAACCCACTACCACGACTGAGGAACCCACTACCATCACCACTGAGGAAGCCACTACCATCACCACTGAGGAACCCACTACCATAACAACAGAGGAACCTACTACCATCACCACAGAGGAACCTACTACCATAACAACAGAGGAACCCTCTACCACGACTGAAGAACCCACTACCATCACCACAACTGAGGAACCCACTACCATCACCACAGAGGAACCTACTACCATCACCACAGAGGAACCCACTACCACGACTGAGGAACCCACTACCATCACCACTGAGGAAGCCACTACCATCACCACTGAGGAACCCACTACCATAACACCAGAGGAACCTACTACCATCACCACAGAGGAACCTACTACCATAACAACAGAGGAACCCTCTACCACGACTGAAGAACCCACTACCATCACCACAACTGAGGAACCCACTACCATCACCACAGAGGAACCTACTACCATCACCACAGAGGAACCTACTACCATAACAACAGAGGAACCTACTACCATCACCACAGAGGAACCTACTACCATAACAACAGAGGAACCCTCTACCACGACTGAGGAACCCACTACCATCATCACTGAGGAACCCACTACCATCACCACTGAGGAACCCACTACCATCACCACTGAGGAACCCACTACCATCACCACTGAGGAACCCACTACCATCACCACAGACGAACCTACTACCATCACCACAGAGGAACCCTCTACCATCACCACGACTGAGGAACCCTCTACCATAACCACAGAGGAACCCTCTACCACGACTGAAGAACCCACTACCATCACCACAGAGGAACCCACTACCATCACCACAGAGGAACCTACTACCATAACAACAGAGGAACCCTCTACCACGACTGAGGAACCCACTACCGTCATCACTGAGGAACCCACTACCATCACCACTGAGGAACCCACTACCATCACCACAGAGGAACCCTCTACTATAACCACAGAGGAACCCTCTACCACAACAACTGAGGTACCCACTTCCACACCATATGAGCCAACTACAGAAGGACCAACAACTACTGAACCCACAACTGATGTTTCTTCTACAATACAGGTTCCAACGACAACAGAGGTGCCAACAACGATGGAAGAGCCAACAACAACGGAAGAGCCAACAACAGACTTGGATTACACGAGGACGACAATACTGGACCCGATTACATTGGAGCCATCAACTGAGGTACTGTTAACAACTTATGAGCCTATCCCAGTAGAAACCACAACACAAGGCCCTTCCACAATAGAGCTAACTACTCATGAACCAACAACACTATAACCAACAACAAATTTATTACCAGCTACAACAGAGGGTTTTACAACGACAGTTGAGTTATCAACAACAATTATTACAACCAGGGTTCACTGTTATAATTATGTTATCGTGATATAATTATATGGTCGGGGAAATAGTTTTTTCGTATTTTTTATACAAATTCAAGCCTTTTTTTTCATAGTTTCTTTACATTTGATTATAATATAATATACATATATGCCATTTTATTCGATAACTTGTTGCCATTCCGTAGGTAATGACATACTCCCATTGCTGTAGAAATTTTGGGACTTTGATCAAAATACTTCATGTAGTTTTGACAGTCCTCTCTTGATGTTAACCTAACAGTACCTAAATAATTCTGACGGGACCGAAGCAGGTGGAAATCTGAGGGTGCAAGGTCAGGACTTGGTGGATGCATTAACACTTCCCAACCAAGATCTCTCAATTTTTGCTGAGTGGCTAAAGATGTGTGTGGTCTGGCGTTATCATGATGAATGGCCACACCGTTATGAAAATCGCGTGTTTTTTTATACGTACACGACATGTATATATAAAGTATCGGGTATTTTTATATTTATTGTAAATATTGGATTTTTACGAACCCTGATCACAACAGATGGGCAGATACAGAAACAAATAATTAATCAATAAACAATATTTTTAACTTACAGGAATCTTCCTCTGAGGAATCTACAGATTCTACGGAAGAGTCTAGCACAACGGATTATTCAACGACGGACGATAATGATGATACGACAACAGATTATCCGACGACGGACGATAATGATGATACGACAACGCCAGATTATGAATCGACAACACTGGATTACCCTACCACAGGAGATACGTCCGAAGAAGATTCGGAAACAGATCCCACAGATTATCCAACTACAGATGATTCCACAACTGATGATGACTATTCAACAGATCCGACAGAGTATCCCGATACGACAGATTCTTCTACGACGGAAGATGACACGACGGTGACGACAGAAGAGCCTACGACGGAAGATGATAATCCGTGTCCTCCTGGCGTTTACGGAAACGTTGCGCATCCAGAATTGTGCAATTCCTTCTACCTGTGTGTGAGTGGACAAGCCGTGGAGTTGCAATGTGCTGGTGGATTCGAGTTTGATCCTGAACTAAGGGTGAGTTTTTAATTTTGATTAGTGTTGTCATTATCACTGTCCTACCCTGCTATTTTATTTATTTTGTTTTACGTAACTCTATTGGCTGTCGTTTCAACCTTATAATACTAAATATTCAGTGTTACAATATTGCTTACATTGCAATTCATAATCGCAATAAACAATAAAACTAAAAAGCTGAGTTTTTTGTCGCACAATTACGAATATTAGTTCAACAGCCAGAAAAAAATTTAGTGTATTATCAAATGTAAAAAAAAAACAATGAAAAATATTTCATAATAATAAAATAGTATCATGATAAAATAATCGTAAAACAGAGCTCAAAAAAATATTTTTCGTCGCATAATTCTTAAAATTTTGAACATATTTCATGTAATGATAACAAATGGAATTCAAGCAACTAAAGAAATACCAAAAAGAAAAGATCCACTAAGCCGTGCATTTGTTTTTTAATTTAATGAAAACTGCAAAATTACTTTTATTTTGGTGGTTTTGTCCATGCAACTAACATCAAACGTATATCTGTTTTGAACGTTATTTGTTGCCGCGATACGCTATTGCCAATTAGCTAAAAAAAAGCCGTCACGGGACGCCTGGCAGATGTGAAACATCGACATTTATATACCATCATATAGCGTGGCCACGCCAGAAATCGGTTTTACGTGCGGCTATAGATGTTTCACATCAAAACTTGCTTCTTACCGTACACCACCTGTGGCACATTTTAACTTAATAAATCTTTTCTTACAGACTTGCGTCGAAATCGCTCCAGGCGGCTGTACTTTGGGCGACTCGACAGAACCAACAACAGACTCTTCCCCAACGACAGACTTATCCAACACTACTCCAGATCCATCCCTGACTACTACTGAGGCTGTGACTCCCCCAGAACTGTGCCCAATTGGAATGTGGGGTAACATTCCCCATGAATACAAATGCAATTCCTTTTATATGTGTGCGGCAGGGAACGCCATTCAACTGTATTGCAGCGAAGGATTTGAGTTCGATCCTGAACAGGGAGTGAGTTTTGAATTCGTTTTTATTAACCTATTAGAGAGAGCAGTGGTGGCCCAGTGGTAACGGCCGCGACTTACGAGCTGTAAGGTCGTAGATTCGAACCCAGACAGGGGCTTTATTTTTTGTAAAGTATTCCATCACCACTACTCTCAAATCGGTGAAGGAAAACATCGTGAGGAAACCGGCATGTCCTAGAACCAAAAATTTGAAGACATGTGACATCTACAACCCGCACTGGGCCCGCGTGGTGGATTACGACCCACTCCCTGTCACCGAGAGAAGGCCTGTGTCCCAGCAGTGGGAACATTATTGGCTGATTATTAACAACCTTTTTTTTTGTTGCGCGGTGGAAATCCTCATGGACTTCCTCCATCGTGTGGGGGACAGAGGGGCATGCCGGACTCTTACCGGCTAAAACCACCGCGGTGTTCCACCTCTACCTATGGCAGGGGGTGCGGGATTCGCATAAGCAATCACTTACTAACAACCTAGAATATGGGGTCAAAAAATTCCTCCGCATCGCTGACGACCGGTAAAATAATATTTGCATTCGATAGCCTAATTTTCAAGGAAGACTATTTAACATCACGCTAGAACCATAAAGAGACGAGAAAAAAGAATGAGCAGGCGATCCGATGAGGTTGGTTCGGTTGAACAAGAAATTTTGTGTAAAACACAAAAACTAACTACCAATTCTTTCCAGACATGCGTCCTCATCGCTGAAGGCGGTTGCACCTACAGCTCCACCACCACGACAGCTCCCATCAGCGCAATATGTCCCCCTGGCACTTGGGGTAACGTTCCCCACCCGGAGATCTGTAATGCATTCTACATGTGTGCCGGTGAGCAACCGATCCCGCTGTTCTGCCCTGAAGGGTTTGAGTTTGACCCTGAATTGAAGGTGAGTTCCTAAAGGATAAACCCTTAATATCTTAAGTTGAAGTTCTTTCAAGATAGAGCAGTGGTAGCCCAGTGGTTTCTGCCTTACGAGTTAGTAGGTCGTGAGTATCCACCAACCCGCACTGGGCTCGCGTGGCAGATTATCGCCCACTCTCTCTCACAGGAAGGAGGTCTGTGTCCCAGCAGTGAGAACATTATAGGCTGATTATGAAGGTAATCAGTTCGAACCCAGGCGCCTGCACTTTGTGTAATTAATTAATTTAATTTTATCACCACTGCTTTCAAAACGGTGAAGGAAAATATTGTGAGTAAACCGGCATGTCCTAGAACCAAATATTCCAAGACATGTGACATCTACCAACCCGCACTGGGCCTGCGTGGTGGATTATGGCTTAGAGGGAGTTAGCCACAGAGAAGAGGCCTGTGTCCCAGCAGTGGGAACATTATATAATATCTAAATAAATAAAATTGAAGTGTCCGTTTGTAATGTCAAAATAACAACTTTTTACTAAATGCATATAAAAGTAGGTATACATGACAAAAACTATTTTTATTTTTTTTTGTCTTTCTGTCTGTTTGTTCCGGCTAATCTCCGAAACGGCTGGACCAATTTTGATGAAATTTGGTAAGGGGATACTTTGAACTCTGGGGATGGACAAAGGCTAATTTTTATCGACATACCACACGGTCAAAGCCGCGGGCGGAAGTTGAGAAATAAATATATTAAACCATAGATGGTTTACAGGCAACTATGTAGTACCTTTATTTCTAGTATTCCTTCAACTAATCTTTGTACTTATTAATTTATCAATAGGTGCTTATCTAAAAACACTGCCCGTTGGTCTCGTGGTCGCAAGCACGACTGCTGAGCGTGGAGTCCTGGGTTCGATTCCCGGGTCGGGCAAGGTGTTATTGGGTTTTTCCATTGGGAGTGTCTTAGTAGCAGCCCGGAGTTTGGAAGTTGGCGGTGTGATACCTCCGTGTCTCGGTGCGCACGTTCATCCGTTGGTCCTGCGACTGATCTGTCTCCGGTTGTGTTGGATTGCCGTCCCATCGTAATGGTGCATTTGTGTCTGCGGCGCGGCATATATTATAGTACACTTGTGCACTATAATATCTCTTGCGCCGAAGGCCCGGCTCCGCTGAGATTGGTCGCTATTGCCGAAATTCTGTCTGGATTACTTTATTTATTTTACCAAAAAACAATTTCATTCATTTTCAGACGTGCGTCCAAATAACTGAGGGCGGCTGCACGTACAATCAAGGCACGACTTCAAACGAACCCGAAACTACAACTGTTGTTACGAATCCAGAAGAATCTGATACAACAACAGTTTCTACGACTCTTGGAGAATCTGACACAACAACAGTTTCAACGACTGTTGGAGAATCTGACCCAACAGTTTCAACGACTGTTGGAGAATCTGACCCAACAACAATAGTTACAATTCCAGGAGAAATTGAGTTAACTACAGTAGATGTAGCTTCAGGAGAATCTGACACCACAGCTGCTATTACAACATCTGCAGAAGACACGGACGAAACTACGGTAGAGCCATACAACCCCTGTCCTTTGGGCGTGTTTGGTAACGTTCCACACCCAGAATTGTGCAACGTATACTTCTTGTGTCTTAGCGGCAGACCTCTGGAACTGACCTGCGCAGATGGATTTGAGTTTGATCGGGAAACTAGAGTAAGTGGTCCTTTATTAGTCTTTTATAGTACATAATTATTATGAAAATGTGAAAATAAACTTTTACTCTTATACAGCAAAAGGAAAATTTAAAAGTAAGTTTATATTATATTTGTTCACTCTCTGAGGGATCAAAATCTGGAATACGGAGATCTTCCAGAGAACTGAATTGGTTGACTTAGTTAAAGTTAAAATCATTTAATTGTACTCAAACTCAAACTCAAAGCATTTATTTCAATTAAACCATTTACAGGCACTTTTGAATTGTCAAGAAGTCGGTCAGTCAAAAATAAAATGAAGCTAGTTGCCCATTCCAAAGCGTAGGTACCTATGGAGAAGAACGGGCAAGAAACTCCATGGACACTCTTTTAAATTATATTTTTACAAAAATATTAGTTACATCATTAATGTTGAATTTATAATAATATGTGAGAACGATGTAAAAAAAGACGTATGCGTTAAAAGCGTCCAGAGTACAGCAAATAGTAAATACTTAATAAAAAAAAAACAACAATCCAAAAATAAAATAATTAAAAATAAAAATAAGCCGAGGCAGCCGAGTGATGACCAGCCCCAACTGACGGCGCCCGTTCACGAACATGACGCATAGATCGTATTATTCTATATACTGAGCTGACAAGCGTGTCAACCCGCAGAATAAGCAAATTGACGTGGCAAGGCTATAGAGGAATATGGAGCAGGGTGTAAAATTCACCCCTCTCCATAGAAAAGGGAGGATCCTCAGATCAGACGGGTGTTGTGTCTGGCGGACTACTGCCCGACGATTGGTGTCGGAACGTTATATATGTCCTAGTCGCGCGGTAAACTCTGCTTGTGTGATGCAGGATTTTGCGTGACGTCGTCGGTGTGATGCCGTAGTTAGCATGTGGCGATATAGATGCCGCTACAAGGCCATCAATATTATCCGTAGGATCGATAGGATGGGTAGACGTGTTCTTGAGTAGTCCTTGAATCGTCAATGGTAGGATGCCCTCAGGCTAGATGGAATGGCGATCTTGGCAGGGTAGCTGGTAAGCTGCTTGATGAGAGTAGCCGATGATTGAGTTAAATAGCGAGCGATTGCTGATGATGATGATTGCTGACATACGTTTTTTAGTCAAATCACTAACTAAAAACTTCATTTCTTTCAGGAATGCGTTCTAATAGCCGAGGGAGGTTGCACGCTCGGTACCAAAACATCAGAAAATCCGGACAAACAGACTACTGCACCAATTAACGGAGAATCGACCACCGCTAGTGTGACAACGGAAGGACCGGCACCAATCTGTCCACCAGGCCAGTATGAAAATGTGGCTCATCCTGAATTGTGCAACTCGTTCTATACGTGTGCTGGTGGTACACCGGTACAATTGCATTGTAGTGAAGGCTTCGAGTTTGATCCTGAGACTAAGGTGAGTTTTCAGTGACTTTAAGTACGGACGCCAGCACATCAAGCTACTACAATCTGTCAAATTTCTTTAATAGATTTTCAACTTTATTGCTAAGGCATAAGGTTCAAGGTTGATTGGGAAATTTTTACAGTTTCGGGTAGCTTGATGTGCTGGCGTTTGTACCATCCGCACTTGGTCGATATAGGTTATGTAAACTATATTCATTACAATTCATTTTTTTTTCCAGTCCTGCGTTCCAATTGCCGAAGGTGGTTGTACCCTTGGACCTACCACCACCCCTGAACCACCCACGCCAACCACGCCGGTACCTATTTGTCCTCCAGGGCAATGGGGTAATGTTGCCGACCCGATTAGGTGTGACTCGTTCTATATGTGTGCAGGAGGGAATGCGATACAATTGTACTGTAGTGAAGGCTTCGAGTTTGATCCAGAGCAGGGGGTGAGTTTTTTAATTATTTATTTGTTTTTAGGGTTCCGTACCTCAAAAGGAAAAAAACGGAACCCTTATAGGATCACTTTGTTGTCTGTCTGTCTGTCAAGACCCTTTATCTCGGGAAAGCATGGAGGTATCGAGTTGAAATTAAAACTATATACTCAGGTCTAGAGTCCCTTGAAACTGTGAAAACATTAAACTTCTAAGTTAACGTAAAAAAAAAAGATACGACCGTTTATGCCACAAAAAACTTATATTTCGACACTCAAGGGAATCAAAATAGGTCAACGGGAAGTACTCGTAGTACTTCCCGTTGACCTAGAATCATGAAATTTGGCTAGAAGCACAAGTAAAGGAAAAAGTCCGGAAACCGTAAATTTGTAGTTGCGTACCTACTTTGAGTACGGAACCCTCGGTGCGCGAGTCCGACTCGCACTTGACCGGTTTTTGTTTGTAAACTAGATACTTGCCGTTTCGCACGCTTTTACCGACTTAACAAAACAGTTTAATATTATAATGTTTTACACATACAAATCTTCTGGTATAAATTCTAGGTCAAATTAAATTAGCTAGCAAAACTCCGCAGACGTGATGGGTATCGATATCTAAACAAAAAAAAAACAAGGTTTGATGTTATGTTATCAATGTGACTATAATAAGGGGATATTTTCAGACTTGCATAGCCATATCAGAAGGAGGTTGCACGCTCGGCTCTCAAACCACTCCGGCTATAGAAACAACAACAGGCGCTTCGGACGAAAGCTCAGAATTGATTACAGAAGATTGGTACTCAACTACAGAAGACGACTTAATTTCTGATGATCATAGACCAACTACTGAACAAGGAGTAACTTCAGATGAGGACTCAGAAGAAGCGTCTTCTACAACGGAATCTATACCAACAGAATCTTCTGAAGAACACGCTACAGATGGATCAGACTACGAATCTACTACTGCAGACGATTCATCCACTGAGACAGATTCGACTACAGAACAGTCGACTACCTCTGAATCAGTAGAAACAACTGATTCTAATGAAACAACAGAATCTTCACCAACAACTGAAGATCCTTCGCTAACAACTTTAGATTACGATGTTACAACAGGATCATCAACGGAAACTACGGAATCAACAACAGAAATTGATGATTCAGAAGAAGTAACGGACCCGTCAGTAACAACTGACTACCCAGATACAGATGAAACAACTGACTCTTCTTCAACTACAATCGATTCAACAGACGAAGACACGGAAACTGAACAACCATCTACAACAGAAGAACCTGGGGACAGTACAACAGATGCATCTTATGAAATAACCGATTCGTCGGAAGAGGTAACAGAATCGTCACAAGAAGCGACTACAGAAGCTTCAGAAGCGACAACAGAGGCACCCATTTGTCCTGCAGGAGTGTTTGGAAACGTACCACATCCAGATCAATGTAATGCCTTTTATCTGTGTACTGGTGGTGCTCCCATCCCGTTGACCTGTAGTGAAGGACACGAATTCGATCCTGAGTTGCTGGTAAGTTAAAAAAAAATCTTCTTCTTTTTTTTGAAGTGAAAACTTCTTTAGGCGCGTTGGACATTTTTTGAGATGGAAAAAAACCATTGGACTCGCGACACTGTTACCGTGACCGACACCTCTGTATACACCGTGTTCCGGACGATATACATAAACTTCGACCTGATGTTCAGACCATGGAAATAAGCATTTTTCATTATGGACACATTAATGAATTCTTATTTTTTAGTTTTTGTTAATTTTCATACAAACTAAATACCTTGACGTAAATCACCCGATATGCATGCCTCTTTATTCGAATTGACAACGACATAATTTTCATTCATAAGATTTGGCGGGCAGAAACTTGTCAAAACTAAGTTAAGATCCTTTCTCACTGCATAGCTCAATTAAATTTAATTAAATGAAATTAAAAATATCTTTGTAACGAAGCCTTTTTAAGTACTATTTCCTTTTTAGATTTAATCTGTAAAAGCTATAAAAGCGTTTGACAAAGTTTATGGATAACGTGAAGAACACGGTGTATAAGTATGACGATTAAAAAAATACATATGTAATTGTTCAAGTTTTCACTTCTGTCGGCACTCCCGGAGTGCCACTGTTTTTTTTGTTATAATTCGTTACGGGTAGTCAGAAGCCCGAAGGTCTGACAAATAGTCCTACCTAGGGGTGTGGAGTTTGGAAGCAGGCGATGTGTTACCCCCGTGCCTAGGAAAGTATGTTAAGCCGTTGGTCCTGCACTTGATCTTTCTCCGGTCGTATCGGATTTCCGTCCCATCGGACTATGGGAGTGAGGGAAGAGGGTGTACACGTGTGTCTGCGCACACACTTGTGCACTATAATATCTCCCGCACCAAAGGCTAGTCTCAGTTGAGATTGGCCGCCGTGGCCGAAATACGGTCTGGAGAACTTTAGCAAGCTGAGGTCAAATAGGCAGTCGTTTCATATAAATTACTGGTATTCAGCTGCATCCGGTTAGACTGGAAGCCGAGCCCAAGAAGCTGATGGCTCTATAAGGTATTAGTTAGCGATGCCTACAGCTCTTTATTAACAAAAGGGGTTGAGAAGACGTGGCTGACTTTTAAGACAAAATTAAGATATCTTTTTTTTTCTCATATCCTGCGGGGTAACTGCGTAATTGCGTAACACTGCAGTAGCAATGGCTTACATTTTGACAGTTGAACAATATTCAATGCGTTAATTACGTTGTTGAGCAGACAATTTTTTCGAACATATAAAGCAATGGATTAGAAAATTATTCAGATTGTGATTGAAGGTGTAAAAAACTCCTGATACTAAAGCCGAACGATGAAAAAATAGCCTGTTAAAGGAGTCAAATATACTTGCTACATATAGTGCAATCCACGAAGAAGCGCCCCACTCTTTTTCCTAATCTCTTACAGTACACATGTGCAACATTCCGATAGTGTTTTAGTTTTTCGATACACGCTAATAACTTATTACTTAGTGGATAATTAGCGTGTATCGAAAAAAACAAAACAATAGCGGAATTAACTGGCGATATTACGATTAGAAAGAAGAGTGGGGCGCGTCTTCGTGGATTGCACTATCTGTAAGTTTTTACTAGGTTTTTTTTTAATAAAGAGCAATATACTTTGAGTTAAAAACAAAATGTCTATTTCAGACCTGTGTACAAATAGCAGAAGGCGGTTGTACACTAGGAAACCCGACCACGACTCCAGAACCAGTCGTATCGACCCCTACACCAGAGTCGGTTTGCCCACCCGGAGTTTTTGGCAATATACCCCACCCAGAAAAATGTAGATCTTTCTACATGTGCGCAGCAGGACAAGCAATTTTACTCACCTGTAGCGAAGGACTTGAATTTGACGCTGAAGTTCGGGTAAGTGGAGTCTCTTTTGTATCTTTAAACACGATGTAATAAAATCTGTTGGTGTGATTTCTAAGTATTTCGATACTTATTACCAATGTTTTTCAGTCTAATTTAAAGTTAACAAATTCATTGGGATGATAGTTATGGTGCTGCTCAGCTTAGCGACAGAGTCGAAACTTTCACTCCACTTCTGATATTATACTAAACTGTAATGATCGTTTTTTTAGGATTGCGTTCCCATAACTGAAGGTGGTTGTACCCTTGGACCGAACACTGAAACAACTCCAGACGATGTGCCAACAGTCCCACATCCTCAACCAGAGTCCACTCCCGAGAGTTCAGAGAGTTCTGAAATGACTCCTGTACCAGTGGACCCGACTTCGGCACCAGAAAGTGAGGAAGTGATCACACCAGAGTCAGTTTGCCCACCTGGAATATTTGGCAACGTACCCCACCCTACAAAATGTAATGCCTTCTACATGTGTGCAGCAGGACAAGCTATTTTACTCACCTGCACTGAAGGACATGAATTCGAACCCTTGGTCCAGGTAAGTTTTGTTTATATTTTGTAAATCTTTTAATATTAAAATCTGGAGAACTTCAGTGAAGCTAAAAGGTGAATGGTTAGTTATAAAAGCTGTAGAACCAATGCGTTCTTAGTTGAAGATTGAAGACCGCGAATCAGCTAATGAAGCGTAGGACAAACCCAGGCTGGTTGGAGTAACCCACAAGTTTGTAAGATTTTCAAGTTCAAATAGAAATGATAAACTATTATTTCTTTTTCTTCTAGGAATGCGTTCCCATTACCGAAGGCGGTTGCACCCTTGGACTGGACTCTATAACAACACCCGATGATGACGACGCATCAGACTCACATACTCAACCCGACAATACTTCGGAATCGACCCCCACGACTTCAGAAAGCTTTGAAACGACTTCGGAAAGTTCCGAAACGACTTCTGAAAGTGAACAGGTGACAACGAAGCCAACACAGGAACCAGATTCTGCAGAAGTAACAGAGAGTACTACGGAACCAACAAACACTCCAGTTCCAGAGCCAACAACAACAGTTTCCGATAACATTGAAGCTGTAACAACACCAACAGTCTCCCCGCAAGAAACTACCACAGAAGACAAAATTACTACTGTACCAATTCCTGAAGACTCAACTACACAATCATCAGAAAATACAGAAGCAGAATCAACCACTTCTGATTCTGAGACGACTTTGAAACCTACCGAAACGACTTTGGAAACTGACCCGACTACAGAAAAAGTCGAAGTAACTACTCCAGTACCGATTTGCCCACCTGGTGTGTTTGGTAATGTGCCGCACCCAGAATTATGTCACGGTTTCTATATGTGCGCTAACGGATTTGCGATGGAGTTGCTATGTAGTGAAGGGTTTGAATTTGATCCGGAATCGAGGGTGAGTTGAATAGCTTTTTTTTATTAGTAGTTAATATCCCACTGCTGAGCAAAGGTCTCCTATGCTCTTTCCACCTCTCTCTGTCCAATTGAATACCTTAATTTACTGATGTATTTGGATGATTATATTTTTTCTGAACCAAGCGTGCTTGCACCACAAGTCATGCGTTTAGCGTTAAACGTTTTTAAAACATCGTTCTGTAAACTTCTGCAAACGGTCGACAGAAAGAGAACAATGTTTTAAAAACGTTTGGCGCTAAATTTATTTAGTTATTTGTGGTGCATATGCACCATAGGGGCCTAAAAGTTGTAAACGTCTACCTTACTAATATACGTATATTATCAGATGAATAGTTACACGCCGATTTCTCTCTTTCAGTCGTCAGTAATTTGACTTTCGAAAGAAGAAGACAAAGCGTTGTGTAACTATACAGACGCTATACACCGTTTAAGGTGAATGCGCAGTGGTAGACTGCGAAATTCAAATTTTATTACGTTTTTGGCAATTTGCCAAAAACAACAACAAATCTCTTATGGAAAAGTGCTTAGTGGTACAAATCTAACTTATAAAGATATATTAATGATTCTAATGATTATAATTCTGTAAATACGTACCTGTTATAGTCGCGAATCAAATTTTGATCTAGATAAAACCTGACACTGACCTGAAAATCGCAAAAAACCTAAGAAAAATTTAATTTCGTGGGCTACCACTGCGCATTCACCTTAATAGTAAGGGGTAATAATATAATAATATTCTTAATTTCGGACTACAAGTACTCACAATCTACATAAGGTGTTAAAAAATTAACCTTACAAACTTTAAGAGGTGCTTTAGACCATTGAACTGAACAACTTTCACTATGGGACCAACTCTGAAATCACGAAAAAAAAAAACTGCTGTTTCATACATTTTGGTCAAGTAGGTATTGAACTTTTGTATTAAACAGCAGATTTTTATCCCGATATTCTTATGGGATCGACACTTATGCGGGTGAAACCGCGGGGCGCTGCTAGTACTAAAATAAATACATAATTTTCAGAACTGCGTCGTAATAGCAGAAGGTGGCTGCACCCTAGGACCAAACACAGGCAACGATTCGGACGGTAATGCCTCATCAGAAGAACAAATACCTACCACGATAGCACCAGACGCGATAGAAAATGAAACCACAGTCGCAGGAGACGATGCTGATATAATTACGACTGTGGCACCTGTTGTTACGACTGAAGGAAGTGAAGTGACTACCCCAACACCGATTTGTGCAGCTGGACAGTTTGGAAATATAGCCCACCCGGAGGATTGTGAATCGTTCTATATGTGTGCGAATGGAAATGTGATATTGTTGCACTGCAGTGAAGGATTCGAGTTTAGTACTACTGTTGGGGTGAGTAAAAAATGTATTTTTCTGAAAATATAGGGTGTAAAAAGACAAATAGCCGTTAACTACGCATTCTCTATATATATCGCAGCCAACTGGTTAAATTCGCTGTTTAGTTAATCGCATGGCCCTTGGAAGTAGTGCTCGCCTCGCTTCGCTCTCTTTGCTCGCACGCGGTTGATCACAGTTCTAACCCATTTGGTCGGGGTGCCCTGGCTTAGTTACTGCGACCAATTCGGCTCTCGCGTGATTGGTTACAGTTTCAACGTAAACTATAACATTGAATATCATTTAGGCCGTTAATTGAATTGCCGACGTTTAGTTAAAAGGCTAAACACTAAACTACTAATTTAATCAGTTGGCTGCGACATATCTATCTCATTTTCTGTAGCACCGGTTGACGTCAGCACGTCAACACCGTCTGTCGCTGATAGCATCTTAGTCGCTCTTTGTCTTTTGTTTTCTTTGCTTCATTGTCTTACCTCAAATAAACATATTTTCTATCTATCTTTTCGTTCAAACTATTGCGGCAATATTCTCCTCTATAACAGTTACTGAACTGGGTCGTGGAGGTCAGATAGGCAGTATCAATACAGTAATATCAGGCAATATCAGTGTTGATATCGATACCCGTCACGTCTGCAGAGTTTCGCTAGCTAAATTAATGTGACCCTGTATATCGTGCCTGCTGTCTCCATGTTGAAATCTTTAGATAAACAAACGATAATCAACATTAGTTTTATACTTCCTTTCATTTTCCCAGGAATGCGTCCGAATAGCAGAAGGAGGCTGCAAATTAGGTGGTAACCCGGCCACAGTGCCCCCAACAACACAATTCGAGTGCCCGGACGATCAGATCGGCAACGTCGCCGACCCGGCCAGGTGCGATGCTTTCTATGACTGTTCTGGAAGCTCGCCGCTGCATCTGTTGTGTGCTGCTGGATTTGAATTTGATAGTGATTCGAGGGTGAGTATTAAAAATAAAAAAACAGTGATGTCAGAAGTGAAATTTTTGAATTGAAAATTTTTGAATTGAAAACTTCTTTAGGCGCGTTGGGCATTTTTTGATATGGGGAAAAAACCATTGAATTCGCGCCCCTGTTACCGTATAAGCGACACCGCTTCGAATGTGTTCGGCTGTCCTCGGGATGTAGTCGGTTTTAATGTACCTATATCCGATATGTCAGTGAGTGATGGCAAAGTATTCTGTTTGTATTTTGTTTTCTCTTCTGTCGGCACTCCCGGAGTGCCACTGTTTTTTTTAACGCGGCTTGCGTTAGGAGTAAGCTAGTAGAAATTGTCACAGGGCTAAGGAAGGAACACGTGTGGGTTTTAGTTAGTAAGAGTCTGACACTCTCTTCCGCTCCACCCAGAGCGGGAGGAGTCATTAGATGATTTCCCGTCCAAAAAAAAAGGCACACTATGGCGGCCCCGCCAACAAGCTCGACGGCATTGCCGGCGGGTATTTGAGCTGCCGGGCTTGCTGCACAAACGAGCTGCACAACTGAAATGATGCCGGCGCATACCCGCTCGGCAAAAAACCGCCGGCTGTGCCGCCGGCATGGTGTGTAGGAGCCTTTACGATAGCAATCTTCTGAAATCTTGATCAGTTTGTTATAAATGTGAAGCTATTGAGTAAATACTGCGGGGTATTTGGGTAACACACTAACAGTAGCGATTGGTTTCATTTTGACAGTTCAACAACATTCATTGCGTTATTTACGCTATTGAGCAGACAAATTTTTCGAACATTAGAAGCAATGGCTTAGCAAGCAAAATGATTCACATTGAAATTGAAAGTGCGTTACGCAATTAGGATGCTGTTATACTGTTGTAAGCTCTTATTTTAACCAAGAATCTTTTCTTACAGAGTTGTGTAGAAATCGCAGAAGGAGGCTGTACACTCGGAAGTACCTTGACAACAAACCCAACACCTGAACTTACGACCACAACTATCCCAACAACGATATCTTCTGAACCAACAACAATAACTCCAGAAGACATAACAACTACCAAAGAACCAACAACAGAAGCAACTACTATACCTACAGAGGCACCAACAACACCTTCTGAAGCAACTACTATACCTACAGAGGCACCAACAACACCTTCTGAAGCAACTACTATACCTACAGAGGCACCAACAACACCTTCTGAAGCAACTACTATACCTACAGAGGCACCAACAACACCTTCTGAAGCAACTACTATACCTACAGAGGCACCAACAACACCTTCTGAAGCAACTACTATACCTACAGAGGCACCAACGACAACTCCTGAAGCGCCCACAACAGAGGCGCCAATATGCGAAGTGGGAGTATTTGGAAACTTGCCAGACCCTGAGAGATGTGACTTCTTCTACAGGTGTATAGGAGTTGGAGACCCTCTGCATCTGCGTTGTCCAGATGGATTTGAATATGACCATTCAGTTTTGGTGAGTCTTATTAACTAATATTTATTTAGGTATATATTTTAGGACGATCCTACCGTGAATGATGATATTGTTAGAAAGGGGGTGACTACCGAGATGACGACTAATAGAGAAGTAGGTATGGAAGAAAAAGACTTGTAAATTAGGATGTCAGAAGAATGATGAGTTTAGGACGATGCTCAAACTTGTATCTCGGTTTTAAACTGAATGTGATTTGAATTTTAAAAAATATTAATATTTTCACTGACTACCTTAGTAGACCATTTCAGAAGACGATTGGTTGATTGAATCATGGAAACTGTATGACATTCACCGTGTCTACATGGTTTTCATAAGGCGAAACCGTCAGTTACTTACGTTTTTAGCTATTTGCAGGACAGTAACAGGTTGTATGTTGACCTAAATATGATTCGCAGCCGTAACAATTTTTTTTTATATATAAATATAATCATAAAAATCATCAATACAACTTTCTAAGATCATATTATTACTCTATTGAATGACCATTTCATGAAATCATGACATTTGAGGCAAATTCTAACTCAAGGAGTTGTATGGCTTATTCTAATGATTATAATTTTGTAAAGTCATATTTGTTGCGGTCGTGAATAATATTTTAATAAACATGCATCCTGACATCGAACTGCTAATTGCAAAAAATTTAAGAAAATTTAAATTTCGTGGGCTACCTTAGCGCATCCCCCATAACGTTCTGCGTTAAATCGGAACAATAACGGGTCTATAATATATAATTTACGTCTATTGCCACTTACTCAACTTTCTATTTTAGGGATGTTTATGTTAAAGTCGATTTTTGAGTGACCATTTGTAATAAAAAGGTCCTAAATAAATTTTGTTTGCAATGGGATTTGGACTTTGCATTGTTTGACATCGAGTTTATTATTCCAAAACTTTATAATGATCTGATATTCTGAATTCAAATATAGTTTATTATGTTATTATGAAGAGATCTGTAGCACAATTGTAACCACTTGCTGTGTTACAGAACTGTATACCAATCGCCGAAGGAGGTTGCACACTTGGTACTACTGCGCAAAAATTACAACTAATAACTTCAGAAGCAACAAACACAACTTCAGAAGAGAAAAACTCTTCTTTGGAGCTAGATGCTTCTTTTGAAGAATTACTTGCGACGAAAATCGAAGCTGAGAATAAGAAAAAGGAGATGGCGGATATAGCTTGTCCTCTAGGCGTTTATGGAAATATGCCTGATCCAGAAGGGTGTGAGTCTTACTACTTCTGCGCAGGAGAATTTGCAACGCAGATGTACTGTAGCACTGGATTTGAATTTGATCCGGAGTTGAAGGTGAGTTGATTACTTATTCATTGAAATTTACTTAAATTGCTCGTATATTCAAATCACAATTGTCATTATTTAACAGGACAGCAAATTGACTGTAATTTGTCAATTTAGTTAATAATTAATTTCCCCGAATGTACAGACGCCAGCACATCAACCTACTACAATCTGTCAAATTTCTTTAATATTGCTAAAGCATAAGGTTCAAAATTGATTGGGGAAATGTGACAGTTTCGGGTAGGTTGATGTGAGGCGTCTGTACATACAGATACACTTCTACATTTATGTATAAACAAAGATGACCATATTAAAATATAAACTTAGGTTCTCAACCTTATTTTGCCAACCGCCCACTTTGAGAATTTAAACGTGTTTTTAATATTAATAGTCGTAAGATAGGATATATAATTTTCTCTGGGTTTACTACTGCCGTCCGTGGCTAAATAATAACATCAAAAAATCATCATAAAATCTGACAACCAGTCTTACCAAGGGGTATCGTATTACCCAGTAACTGGGTTGTGGAGGTCAGATAGGCAGTCGCTCCATGTAAAATACTGGTATTCAAGTTTCAACTGCATCCGGTTAGACTGGAAGCCGACCCCAACATAGTTGGGAAAAGGCAGGCAGATGATGATGTTTACTACTGCTCCCCTGAAAGTCTCAAACGCCCACGAGGGTCGTTATCGCTCACGTTGAGAACCTATGCCCTAAACATTATTTTTTTTTCACAGTCTTGCGTCCAAATATCACACAGCGGCTGCACAGCAAAACTAAAAGAAAAAACTATGTAATGGCCTGACACTACGACTACTGAACAAAATGACTTTGGCACTATAACATTTATTGAGTAATATTTTTTACAACAACATTTTATACTTTTATATCGTTGTCAGACTACTTACCTAGAGGTAGGTACTAAGTCAGTTGTTCGTCTGGTACTAAAAGTACCAAGTGGTCAGAAACGAAATATTGTAAAGCGGATTACTTAATAAATATCCTGTATATAAAATAATCCTTAGTAATGAAACTTTGAGATCTACAGCTGAAGGAAATAATGTTGTTTGGTAAATTGATTGTTCGGTTGAGAAGAAGTGAGAAATCTGCTAAAAGAAGAAAAGAGATGGAGACACTATCTCTGTCTCTTTCTTGTGATAATAATTTGGCTTTAATTAGAGAAGATATACTTGGCTAGATGTTATTTTTCTTTTAGTAGGGCTGCCCACACTCGCGATTATTTTATCTTTCTTGTTTATCTTTTTTTATCATTCTTAATATTTAAGGTGTGGTCCTAAGTCCCAAGATTTCTCGATTCACCTCTCTTAACAATTAATTTCATAAAAAATAATCGAACAACAAAAATGAATCTGAATTTCAAATATTTTTGCCTGAAATTGTTAATTACTTAATGATAGTATTTATTTATTAATTTAAACAAATATTTGAAATATTTCGCACCGTTTTTATTGTCTTTTATTTTTATAATAAAAGTATTTGATTTTGATGTAGGATAAGGTATATTCATTGTATAACATTGCATAAGGATAAAGCTAGTCTATTATATAAGTTATTTATATTATTCTAATTTGAAACCAAAGGTTGGCCAAAACCCAGAGAGGTGCGAAAAGATAATGTTGTAAATAAAAAGTTTCATATTTTAATAATATTTTTATTTATTGCCTTAATATACAAAATACAGGATGCAAAAAGACACATCACATAGTCGTCAACTGCGCATTCTGTACATCAAACTAAGTAACATTGCACAAAACTAATTACTGGGAAACAACTTTTATTTTTGGTGTGAAAATTTGCTGTTTGAGGTAGTGCGTAATATAGCGCACGCAAGATATTTTAGTTATGGGTGCATGCAATGGTATAGGCGTCGTGGTGGTATTTAAAATTGTGTTATAACATTAAAAACTTGTAGTAAAAAAACATCAGTAAAAGTCGGAATTTTTTCAATATCTTCGTAGCCGGAAGGTTCCCAAGTGTGGTCCAGTACAAAAAAAATATTACAAGGACGGGGAGTACAAGTGACTCGTGGCTTCGTTAAGTGTTTTTTTTACACCCGTTGTAATATCACAAAAATCTGCAGAGCAAAGATCTCTGAATCACAATTCATCGCCAAGTCTGTTTAATATTTAACGTCAAGGAAATGTATCGTTTATTAATTTGATTACGAACATAAATCGTTCGGTTATTTCAACTACATTTGTCAATTTTGGAAAGTTATAATGTCTGTCTATAACATGGTAAATTGACGTAGTTTGTCAATTTGATAAACAATTTACTTCGCTGACTGTTGACAATTTTAGACTATTTTTTCCCAAGAACAATGTTTAAATCCTGGATTCATTTAGAATACATTTTACATTTTAAAATTAATTTATGTTGTAGGGCCTTTAGCATTGATGTTACCCAACTTACTGTTTTTATATCAGAAGAATCATGGACTTATTAATCTGGAATTGCCAACACAGGTCGCACCGCGAATCTTAAGACAACGAACATAGCGTTGCATCGACAACGTCACTTAACTGTTCCATTAATTCCTTTGTTTTTCCATGCACTAACTGCAACCTTACCTTCACAGGGACAGGCAGATCGGATAACTCCTTAGATGCCAAATTGATAGCATCTTCATTACCTTTCACAAATGAAGTAAGAATTTTATTCAAAATACTGTCTGGATCGTTCTTTATATTGTCTAAGACCCGATGCGTATAAAATTTTACGATAACGGAAAGTGGACAAACAAGCTCTACAGAAGCATACAGTTTTACTACATTGGAAATATCATCATGAAAGGATTTTCTGGTTGGTATTGTCAAATCATTGACGTTCAATTTTGGTTTCTTACAAGATGTTACAGTATGGTGTTCGTCAATTTGTTTTGATTTGCAATTCGTTTTCCAGGGGTAATTATTTTCTGCTTTGACCTGTGTGCTTCTCTTCAATCTTTTAATGAAACTTAAAGCGCCACCAAGAAGATCGTTTATAGGTATTTGGTTTAAACCAATAGATATTGGTGAGGGTTCTGGAGATAGATTAAGTACTAAATTATGGTTTTTAGTTTCATTTAACTCGCTGTTAACAACATTGGAAACTTGTTGCAATTTTCTTATTTTGTCTGTTATCAAAGATCTAAAAGCCGGTGCTTCGGCACTTGAAACATCTTCAATTGGATTTTTAGAGTTAGCAAGAGTGGCATTATCAGGAGCATTTGATCCGAGGGTAGTATTATTTTGTTTATTATCTAAAGGTACAGTAGAGACATGGTTTTCTTTAGTAACATTATTTTGTGTACCCGGATGTTCGCCGGTTCTGAACTTAACGTCAATAATATTATTTGATTTATCAGTTTCAGGTCTTAATGTTACAGATTTTATATCAGTATTATTTGTATTAGATTCATTCAAATGTCTTTTTGATCTGTCCCTTAAAATTTTATTTTTAACAATATTTTCCAATACAGGAGAACTAATATGAACGTTTGATATGCTACCAGAATTTAGCAACAAGAATATACGTTCTGTGGAATTTAAATTACTGTGGTTTTGTTTTAGTATCTTTGAAAGAACATTATTTATTGTTGAATTTATTAAATCGTTTAACAATTTGGAACTGTTGGAGTCGAGATTTTCAATAGCATTATTATCTAGATTTGTTTGAAGATTGCCGCTATTAGCAGGTGAATTGACAGATAGACCATCAATATTTCCAGAATTTAAGATCACAAAAATGCTTTTTTCTTCGTCATTTTCAGAATCCAACAAATCACTTTTGTTATTATTTATATTGCCATTAATGTTATTTGCAAGTAAATTAGCATTTTGAGAATCTAACTGAGCGATATGTTTTAAATTTTTCGTTTTGTTTTTTCTAACGGGAATATCAGATCTCCAGGCAAGTTCAACTTCAGTATCATTTAAACTTTCATGTAAGGTATTTTCTCCATCAATAGTTTCTAATGTAGGAGCTCTGGTTTCGTTAATGAAATTAATTGTAGTTCCTCCTGTAATATACGGTACTACAGTACTGCTCACATTTACCATTGTTGTAATACCATTTTGCACTGTATCGACTTCTTTTATAGGACCATTGTTTACGTTGGCATTATTAGTAGTATTCAATGGATTAGTTTGTGTTTCGTTAGCAAGTTTATTTTCGAGTCCTTTTACCTGTGAAATAAAATCAGTATTTATATTCGATGGTTCACTATTTATGATAAGTTCTTTCTTCTGTGTAATTTATTTCATCACCAATGTTCTCAAAACGATGAAGAAAGAAACATCGTGAGGAACCGTCAAGTCCGAGAACCTAGAAGACATGTTACATCCACCAATCCGCACTGGCCCTGCGTGGGATGCATGTGTTTAGCAGTGGGAACAGAATAGGTTTATCTTACTCTTTCGTTACCTTACTCTTCTTCTATATCATATTATGATGAGAAAGGAGATGGCTACTGAGGGGACGGTTAGATATGTATGGAAGAAGAAAACAGCTGAGCCGACAACAAATGCATTGGAATAAGGACAGGGACCATGATGATGAAAAGTAGTCTTATTCTCTTATCTTACCGTTATATTATCAGCCTTCAATGGATTGCCAGAAGTTCCATTTAGTGAGTTGGTCAACAGCAGAGATGATGAATCATTCAATGGATTTGTTACTCCTGTAGCATTCAGAACGGAACTGATATTCCCAGTTTGTTCAAGTACACTATACACATTATTAGTTCCATTGTTTTGTGTTTCATTATTGTCATTCTGATTATTTTCGTCACTTATGACCACATGATTGATATTACTTATCACGTGATTTTCATCATCCTTTACATCGATCTGCTGTATAATTTCAGCGATATTTGAGTTGTTTGGAGTTATTTGTTCAATCTGACTGGATCCCAATACCTGGAATATAAAATCAATAGAAATGTTCCCAAAATATTATAATTATAACGTTATAAATAAGCTATAATTTTGCAATTGTAGACTACCATTTAATTTGGCACTATGGACTTTGCAAACTATATGTTACAAAGTAGGTGTAGTGGCTTTTGTATGTACCTACATTTAAAGATTTTTTCTCGGCTTGGCTTCCATACCAAGCCGAAAAATCGAAACCTCATGTTGAACGGGCGCCGTCGGTTGAGACTGGTCATCTCTTAACTGCCAAGGCTTATTTTTAATCTTATATTTTGAATTGTTTCTTCATTTGTGTTTGACATTGTTCTCACATATAGAAGCAACAAGAATAATGTATCCAGGATTTTGTAATATATATCTTGATTTAAAAGAGTGTCCAAGGGGTTTCTTGCCCGTTCTTCTCCATAGAGATCTACGTTTTGGAATGGGCAACTAGCTTCAAATTTCTGACTAACTGACCGACTATTTAATTTTGACAATTCAAAACTGCCTGTACAAGGTTTAATTGAAATAAATGCTTTGAGTTTTGAGTTTTTTTTTTTTTTTGAACCAGCTAAATCAGCGTCTACAATATCCGAGCCAAGCTGGTCTCATGCTTCGATTACCTAGCGGCAAGGCCACAGATCCAGCTTCAGATTTTGTAAAGATTTTAAGATACAGTATATAAAAATGATGTAAAGGCAAACGGAATATTATATTTACTTACCACTAAATCGTTGGTGTTAGATATGGAAGCTACATCTTGTGCCAATGGTATCAACAGCGATGGAGAGCAGTGTAATACAAATACTAACAAAACTGAAACAAGAGAAGGAATTATAAATCTCTAACTTTTAGCCTATAAGTCGTTACCGGTAATAAGAAGACTGAGAGTCTGAAAACCAAGGGGTATCGTGTTACCCAGTGACTGGGTTATGGAGGTCAGATAGGCAGTTGCTCCATGTAAAATACTGGTATTCATCTGGATCCGGTGAGACTGGAAGCCGATCCCAACATAGTTGGGAAAGGGCTAGGCATATAATAGGCATATAATTTCAGGCTGAACTTAAGGCACTGCCACTTAATAATGTAAAAAACCAAAGGGCTTTACATACCATAAAACCACGTCTAAAATCCCGGAAGGGTAAGGCAGGGAGAGGCTTGGACCTCTTTCATAATACAGGCTGGGTTATAATTTGAGGGCGTGTTCCATTCAAACATTCAAGCGTGTGTCAAATATTCTGTTAGTGTTTTTTCTTATATTTGAAGCAGTGCTAGTTTTGTCTTTATACAATGTACTTCTACTAAAATAAATGCTGGTTAAAGCTTGACGCTCTTTAAATTATAATATGTCCTAAGCACACACGGTAGTTATGCACTTCTATAGTACCTATAGTAGGTTGGGTGGGACATTTCACGAGTTATATTTAAGTCCCATTTAATAGGGGGCGAGCCTATTGCCATCAACCGGATACAAAGACTGACTCCGGGCTGCAACTGAGAACTTCCTGATGGGAAAATCCAACAACACATGAAAGGGCTTTACTTCATCATCATCATCAGCCCATAGCAGTCCACTGCTGGTCATAGGCCTCTCCTATTGCACGCCATTCGACTCGATTTTCGGCAATCTCATCCAGCTGCTACCAGCCATCCTGCGAAAATCGTCCTATGAAGGGCTTTACTTGGTCTTTAAGGTGAATGCGCAGTGGTAGACCGCGAAATTCAAATTTTCTTACATTTTTTTGCAATTTTCAGGTCAGTGTCAGGTTTTATTTTGATAAAATTTTTATTCGCGACTATAACAGGTACGTTTTTGTAAAATTATAATCATTACAATCATTAATACATCTTTCTAAGTTAGATTTGAACCATCAAGCACTTTTCCATAAGAGATTTGTTGTTATGGTACAAATCTAACTTAGAAAGATGTATTAATGATTCTAATGATTATAATTCTGTAAATACGTACTTGTTATAGTCGCGAATCAAATTTTGATCAAGATAAAACCTGACCCTGACCTGAAAATTGCAAGAAAACGTAAGAAAAATTGAATTTCGCGGGCTACCACTGCGCATTCACCTTAATAAATAAAATAATATAAATGTTGGTTACTTACAAAATTTTGTTCTCGTCAACATATCCGGACCGTGTACCTACTATTGACTAATTATCCTAATAAAATGCACATAATATTCTTAATTTTTTCTACTAATTATAGTTCTGAAACGAATTGATTTTCTGTTAAAAATGCCAATTAGATATATTTCTTTTGTTTTTTTTTTTTATAATCTCTTATTTAATTTACTTCTATGATATCTAGATTAAGTACCTACCTACTTGTATTTGAAGTGGTCTGAGTCATGAATGATAACATACTGAAATAACGCAATTATGGAGATGAATTGCACTGCAACCCCTAGGATATTTATCTATGGCAGAGTCGTATGGGGGGGGGGGGAGGCGAAGGGGGCGACATGTCATGAAATCATCTTGACGATAGTTTGTGTCCAATTTCGACCAGGGTCATTTCAATCCCCCTGCGAACCTCCACACATTTTTTTTTTGGAATGCTTATTCAAATCAAATTACAATATTTTACTTCACATAAACCTACATGGGCACTTATGAAACGTCAGAAGTTAGGTGCACGGTTCCAATTGGTCGTTTCTTATGGAGAAGAACGGGCGAGAAACTCCACGGTTACTCTTTTAAAAATAATTGGCTTTTACCATGTTTTCAAATTACAGTAGGTATGGGAGGACAGCGTAGGCCTGTCAACAAGTACCAGGTACTTGATAAAATAAAAAATGGTCTACAGATCTAAAGTCTACAAGGCCTACAAAGTCCTCACATTTACAAAATAAGAATCTATCAAAAGGATAAATAAAAAATTAAATATAAAAATCTACTAAAACCAAGTGATATGATGGCCATTACAACCACTAATATAGATGTGAAAAATTATAGTTGTCTGTATATAACTTCAAATAATAAAAATATTATGTCAAAGAAGTATGTAAAAAGAAATAAAAAATAAACATCGTAATTTGAGAGCAGTTTAAGACATTTACGTAGTTATGCCGTTAATGAGGTGCCAGGGAAGCCACATGTGCAGAAGGAATTATTGCCAAACTACCTTGTCTTCAACGTAGACGTTGATCTTATAATAAATGTTTTTTTGATAAGGAATCGTTTGATGAGGGTTTTGAACTTTCCATCGCTAAGTTCTGTAACCGGCTTTCTGCTCAACATAACCATACTCGGTAGCCGTTACACGTCTACCGCAATAAAAGGTTATACCTTAATATTGTGTAATATTTAATTTAAACTTTTAAACGGAACAGTAAAGGCTTTTACAATTATTTTTTAATTAACTAAACACGATAAAATAAAAAAAATTCAAGATTATTTTTTTTGAGAGATCAACGACCGCTGTTAGTACTTTTACTTGAAGAGTTGTGAAAAATATTTTTCTTATTTATAATTTATTTCGAAATCCATCACGTCTATGAACACAAAAAAACCCAGTTTTTTTTTGCTGATTGTCCCTCTCTTGACCTCTAGGTCATGAGCGGGATGGAAAGCGATGGATTGGGTCTACGATGGAACGAGCGTGTCCAGAAGATGCTTAAGGCACTGGCACTTCCACGCATCGACGAAATACAGCACAACGTACTTGGCTTTGCGCCTGATCTCTCTCCGGTCGTGTCGGACTACATGCCATCCCATCGGACAATGAGAGTGAGTGAAGAGAGTGCACCTGTGTCTGCGCACACACACACGGACGGCGAGCAATGGGTAGCTCGCTATCCGGTAAGGACCAGGCCCGGGTCGACGGCGCGTTGTGTCCTACGCGCACCTCAAAGAGATGTCAGCACTGATTGATGCGGTCCGCTATGGCCGATGCCTGCCACGGTCGCGGGTTGTTCGAAAGATTTACCGTGGCCCTGGCACAGGCAACTGAAGGAACATGGATGGGTTTTAGTCGGTAAAAGTCTGACACGCCCTCCCGCTCCGCCCAGAGCGGGAGAAGTTATTTGATAATTTCCCACCAAAAAAGAAAAGGCCGCGTTGAAGGCTAGTCTCCGTTGAGATTGACCATCATGGCCGAAATACGGTTTGGAGGACTGCTATTATGTATTTGGATAGGTTGGAAAAAGTGGGGAAGAGGTGGATCATGCCGGGAATCAAAAATCAATTCAATCAAATTGTTTATTCATCATAACAGCATTGTAGTACATGGTAATTTACAGGGTTGACAAATTAGTGTACTAAAACTACAACTTGAATGGTGGTGAGGTGCTGCACTCCCAGCTAGGTTATAGAATAACCTGTATAAGGGAGTACAGAATCTCAGTGTCAAATAAAAATTAGTTCTGTTGTGTCTTTTATTTTCCAAAGTTTTGTTTTATTGTAATCCATAAAATGGTGAAAGATTGTCTTGCATCTCTTGTTGTTAATATTGTGTTTTATATTTTGCTCCATTGTGTTACGAAAAATGATTGACAAACTCTTAACTTTAACTAAACTAATTATTATATTTCTACGTAACTTCTTTCACTTCTGCTTATTCTTGCACTGCACCTGGTGTGATGGTAGACAACTCTGGAAAGAGGTTTTAGATGTTAAGGTTTTATTCGGCTTGTGTTGTGGCTAAGTAATAACAGCCGTACGGGTCGATCGATCAGGTTAAGATACGCTTGCCGCGGTTGGTATGTGGATGAGTGACCACCTTTACGTACCAAGACCCCTCCGTGCATCGGAAAGTATGTTATGCCGTTGGTCCCGGCTGTCATTCGTGGATCTTTGACAGTCGTTACGAGTCGTCAGAACCACAAAAATCTGATAACCAGTCTTACCAAGGGGTGTCGTATTACCCAGTAACTGGGTTGTGGAAGTCAGATAGGCAGTCACTCCATGTAAAATATTGGTATTCAGCTACATCCAGTTAGACTGGAAGCGGACCTCAGCATAGTTGGGAAAAGGCTAGGCAGATGATGATAATGGTTTTATTCGGACTGCCCCGTTGGGCTGGTTCCCAAGTCGGGCAAGGATTTTTATCAAGATTTTTTCAGTAGCAGCCCGGTGTCTGAATTTGTGCCCAGTTGATGGCAATAGGTTTTAATCATAACTGGCAAAATGTGGTCGTACTAAAGAACAGTTACACCTCTCGTCTATCAAACATGTGGTGCCATCTACAACGCCACATGCGAACTACGTATCACACTGACGTCACGCTAAATCCTGCATCGCGCAAACAAAGTTTGACGCGCTACCAGCATAATAGACAACGTTCACCCAGACATTATACGTCGGGCATTAGCCCACCCTATACCCGTATGGTCTAAAGATCCTTCTTCTTCTAAGGATGATGAAGAACTTTCCACTCTGTTCCTCAAACCTCTACAGACATTTCAGCTTTATCTTTGGAATGGCAACGTATCTGCGATGCCTCTGGTGTTACCACTTAACATTTAAACATTACCTACTTGTTCTCCACACAAAATCATTATTTATAAAATCTAACCCACCTGTATTTCAACGCTGAAAGAAAAGTTTTCAGGACACATCAGATGGGTACTTCTTCCGAAAGAACAAATGTAGTATCTTGTACAGTCTTCTGGGTCTTCTGCGAAGTACAGAAGACGTTCAGAAATCGGTTGGAGACACACGGTGTCACGAGTACCACGGTAAGTGACAGCAGTGTCGAGGAAGTTGCGACGAGTCTCCTGATGTCTTTGACCGAGGAGTGAAAGTGCTAAAGGTTCTTCTGGTATTACACTGCAACCAGCTTCTGCCTTTGGTCTGCATTCCTGTGGACAAGAAGTGTTTGTAATTAGGATAATCAAACTATAATGTTACACAGGCCCAGTGCGGATTGGTAGATGTCACATGTCTTCGAATCTTTGGTTCTAGGACATGCCAGTTTCCTCACACTGTTTTCCTTCACCGTTTTTGAGAGCAGTGGTGATAAAATTACTAACAGAAAATAAAGTGTCTACGAGTATCTTGCTGGGTTTGATTCGAACCCACGACCTACAACTCATAAGTGGTATGTGTACTTACAAATATAGTGGGGCTAAATTCAAATCCTTTTGGACACGTCTTAACCATCAGATGGCCGTAGATACATAAGTAGAAGTGTTCGCAGTCCTTCGGGTCGGGTTTCGTCCAGGAGTCATACACATCACAATCATACGAAGGGCTTAATGTAGTTGTTGGCTCTGTGGTTGTTGCAATGCTACATTGAGCTTTCTCGGGAGGTTGGCAATCCTGGAAAAACGTTATAATTCAAGAGGGGTATGGAAAGATTCGGTCTGACAGATAAAGCTACACGCATGTTTCCCTTGCCTCCTTTTTTTTATTTTATTTTTTGTGTTTATGTTCATTTTTGCGTCATGTTCACCGCTAATAAACGTATTTTCTATCTTTGCTTTCTTTCTTTCTTTGATACTGATAGATTAAGACTTATTCAACCTAAGCGGTATTCGCTACTGTCTGCGGTGTAGAGAAAACAGATTGGTTATGCGGTAATATTACCTACTGTTCACACCAAAGCGGATTTTGCTATCCTTGTGGGTAGAATATCGAGTTCGAGGTTTCGCCCAACAAGCGAAACAATACCTATGCGGTACTATGGCACCAACTATTCTGCTCTAGCCACGGAACTTGATACTAAATACCTAATCGAAACCCGCGCGGTATGCACTTTTTTTTTTTAATTAATATTTTATTGTATTTGCTAATATTTTACATAATTATTATTTATTTATTTCTGTAACTGCCCGTGACATCACAGCGGGCCCTATCAGAATACCAGCGCTGGGACATTTATTTTTTAAATGTTGCAGCATCATGCTGAGATAGGAGCCTTTTGGCCTCGTATAGGAGTTTCTGTTCCATTTTTCTTTTTATTACTTTTTTTTTAAATATAACTTTGATTTTTATTTATTTTTTACTGTGTTTAGTTTAGTTTGTGATCTTCCTATACGAGTCGCAATAAATACTTTTTCTTTCTTTCTACCCACAGCTGCAGCGAATACCACTTAGGTTTGAAGATACCTTTATGTTAGGACTTCCTCGTTGTTAAAGTAATCGCAAAAGCTACTGCTAAGTATAAAGTTCGATTCCCAGGCTAGGTAAAGTGTTGTTGGGTTTACCATTAGCAGCCCGAAATCTAGATTTTTGCCCGGTTGATGCTAATAGGCTCACCTCCTATAACAGGGGACTACACTACACGATTCTGGATCCCCTGCTTTTATATTTCTAGTCGGTTATAAAAAAAAATGCTGTTCCATACATTTTTAAATTACTCGTAGATTATAAAAAAAAAATGCTGTTCCATACATTTTTAAATTACTCTTAGATTATAAAAGAAAAAAAAAATGCTGTTCCATACATTTTTAAATTATACGTCGATTATTAAAAAAAAATTGCTGTTCCATACAATTCGACTGCGTAGGTGTTACACTTTTCTGTGAAACGGCAAATTTCTTTTTTTAATAACGAATCAAAAATTTCTACGGTAGGTGGTCTAGTTTACGTGTCAGGGTCCCCCCCTGCTATCCTGTATTAATTTCATACTTACAAAATCAAACGGGCTAAATTCCATTCCATCTGGACATTGCTCGTACACTATATCACCATAGACACAAATATAGAAGAACCTGCAATCATTGGAATCAGGTAGCCGCTTGAACTCTGAAGTTTTACAAGAAGGCTGTGGTTTATCCGTTGTCCTTGTTGTAGTTGAAGTGGTTATACTTGTTGTTGTTGTTGGTGTCGATGTCGTTTTTGTCGTGGTTGGTGTTGGGGTAGTTTTTGTGCTAGTTGTTGACGGCGTGGTCACAGTTGTTGTAGTTGGTGTAGTCTTTGTAGTGGTTGGAGTTGTTTTTGTGCTAGTTGTTGTCGGCGTAGTGACAGTCGTTGTGGTTGGTGTCGTCGTTGTATTGGTTGGTGTCGTTGTTGTATTGGTTGGTGTAGTCTTTGTCGTGGTTGGAGTTGTTTTTGTGCTAGTTGTTGTCGGCGTAGTGACAGTCGTTGTGGTTGGTGTCGTCGTTGTATTGGTTGGTGTCATTGTTGTAGTGGTTGGTGTAGTCTTTGTCGTGGTTGGAGTTGTCTTTGTGCTAGTTGTTGTCGGCGTAGTGACAGTCGTTGTGGTTGGTGTCGTCGTTGTATTGGTTGGTGTCGTTGTTGTAGTGGTTGGTGTAGTCTTTGTCGTGGTTGGAGTTGTCTTTGTGCTAGTTGTTGTCGGCGTAGTGACAGTCGTTGTGGTTGGTGTCGTCGTTGTATTGGTTGGTGTCATTGTTGTAGTGGTTGGTGTAGTCTTTGTCGTGGTTGGAGTTGTCTTTGTGCTAGTTGTTGTCGGCGTAGTGACAGTCGTTGTGGTTGGTGTCGTCGTTGTATTGGTTGGTGTCGTTGTTGTAGTGGTTGGTGTAGTCTTTGTCGTGGTTGGAGTTGTCTTTGTGCTAGTTGTTGTCGGCGTAGTGACAGTCGTTGTGGTTGGTGTCGTCGTCGTTGTGGTTGGTGTCGTCGTTGTATTGGTTGGTGTCGTCGTTGTATTGGTTGGTGTAGTCTTTGTCGTGGTTGGAGTTGTCTTTGTGCTAGTTGTTGTCGGCGTAGTGACAGTCGTTGTGGTTGGTGTCGTCGTTGTATTGGTTGGTGTCGTTGTTGTATTGGTTGGTGTCGTTGTTGTAGTGGTTGGTGTAGTCTTTGTCGTGGTTGGAGTTGTTTTTGTGCTAGTTGTTGTCGGCGTAGTGAC
This sequence comes from Hydraecia micacea, assembly GCA_914767645.1. Classification (NCBI taxonomy): domain Eukaryota; kingdom Metazoa; phylum Arthropoda; class Insecta; order Lepidoptera; family Noctuidae; genus Hydraecia; species Hydraecia micacea. Next base: position 1,495,897 of record OU611802.1, on the reverse strand, counting down.
AGTCGTTGTGGTTGGTGTCGTCGTTGTATTGGTTGGTGTCGTTGTTGTAGTGGTTGGTGTAGTCTTTGTCGTGGTTGGAGTTGTCTTTGTGCTAGTTGTTGTCGGCGTAGTGACAGTCGTTGTGGTTGATGTCGTCGTTGTATTGGTTGGTGTCGTCGCTGTAGTGGTTGGTGTCGTCGTTGTAGTGGTTGGTGTCGTTGTTGTAGTGGTTGGTGTAGTCTTTGTCGTGGTTGGAGTTGTCTTTGTGCTAGTTGTGGTCGGCGTAGTGACAGTCGTTGTGGTTGATGTCGTCGTTGTATTGGTTGGTGTCGTCGTTGTAGTGGTTGGTGTCGTCGTTGTAGTGGTTGGTGTCGTTGTTGTAGTGGTTGGTGTAGTCTTTGTCGTGGTTGGAGTTGTCTTTGTGCTAGTTGTTGTCGGCGTAGTGACAGTCGTTGTGGTTGATGTCGTCGTTGTATTGGTTGGTGTCGTCGCTGTAGTGGTTGGTGTCGTCGTTGTAGTGGTTGGTGTCGTTGTTGTAGTGGTTGGTGTAGTCTTTGTCGTGGTTGGAGTTGTCTTTGTGCTAGTTGATGTCGGCGTAGTGACAGTCGTTGTGGTTGATGTCGTCGTTGTATTGGTTGGTGTCGTTGTTGTAGTGGTTGGTGTAGTCTTTGTCGTGGTTGGAGTTGTCTTTGTACTAGTTGTTGTCGGCGTAGTGACAGTCGTTGTGGTTGGTGTCGTCGTCGTTGTGGTTGGTGTCGTCGTTGTATTGGTTGGTGTCGTTGTTGTAGTGGTTGGTGTAGTCTTTGTCGTGGTTGGAGTTGTCTTTGTACTAGTTGTTGTCGGCGTAGTGACAGTCGTTGTGGTTGGTGTCGTCGTTGTAGTGGTTGGTGTCGTCATTGTAGTGGTTGGTGTCGTCGTTGTAGTAGTTGGTGTAGTCTTTGTCGTGGTTGGAGTTGTCTTTGTGCTAGTTGTTGTCGGCGTAGTGATAGTCGTTGTGGTTGGTGTCGTTGTTGTAGTGGTTGGTGTAGTCTTTGTCGTGGTTGGAGTTGTCTTTGTACTAGTTGTTGTCGGCGTAGTGATAGTCGTTGTGGTTGATGTCGTCGTTGTATTGGTTGGTGTCGTTGTTGTAGTGGTTGGTGTAGTCTTTGTCGTGGTCGGAGTTGTCTTTGTACTAGTTGTTGTCGGCGTAGTGACAGTCGTTGTGGTTGGTGTCGTCGTTGTAGTGGTTGGTGTCGTCATTGTAGTGGTTGGTGTCGTCGTTGTAGTAGTTGGTGTAGTCTTTGTCGTGGTTGGAGTTGTCTTTGTGCTAGTTGTTGTTGGCGTAGTGACCGTCGTAGTGGTTGGTGTCGTCGTTGTATTGGTTGGTGTCGTTGTTGTAGTGGTTGGTGTAGTCTTTGTCGTGGTTGGAGTTGTCTTTGTACTAGTTGTTGTCGGCGTAGTGACAGTCGTTGTGGTTGGTGTCGTCGTTGTATTGGTTGGTGTCGTTGTTGTAGTGGTTGGTGTAGTCTTTGTCGTGGTTGGAGTTGTCTTTGTGCTAGTTGTTGTTGGCGTAGTGACCGTCGTTGTGGTTGGCGTCGTCGTTGTATTGGTTGGTGTCGTTGTTGTAGTGGTTGGTGTAGTCTTTGTCGTGGTTGGAGTTGTCTTTGTACTAGTTGTTGTTGGCGTAGTGACAGTCGTTGTGGTTGGTGTCGTCGTTGTAGTGGTTGGTGTCGTCGTTGTATTGGTTGGTGTCGTTGTTGTAGTGGTTGGTGTAGTCTTTGTCGTGGTTGGAGTTGTCTTTGTGCTAGTTGTTGTTGGCGTAGTGACCGTCGTAGTGGTTGGTGTCGTCGTTGTATTGGTTGGTGTCGTTGTTGTAGTGGTTGGTGTAGTCTTTGTCGTGGTTGGAGTTGTCTTTGTGCTAGTTGTTGTTGGCGTAGTGACCGTCGTTGTGGTTGGCGTCGTCGTTGTATTGGTTGGTGTCGTTGTTGTAGTGGTTGGTGTAGTCTTTGTCGTGGTTGGAGTTGTCTTTGTACTAGTTGTTGTCGGCGTAGTGACAGTCGTTGTGGTTGGTGTCGTCGTTGTAGTGGTTGGTGTCGTCGTTGTATTGGTTGGTGTCATTGTTGTAGTGGTTGGTGTAGTCTTTGTCGTGGTTGGAGTTGTCTTTGTGCTAGTTGTTGTCGGCGTAGTGACAGTCGTTGTGGTTGATGTCGTCGTTGTATTGGTTGGTGTCGTTGTTGTAGTGGTTGGTGTAGTCTTTGTCGTGGTTGGAGTTGTCTTTGTGCTAGTTGTTGTTGGCGTAGTGACCGTCGTAGTGGTTGGTGTCGTCGTTGTATTGGTTGGTGGCATTGTTGTAGTGGTTGGTGTAGTCTTTGTCGTGGTTGGAGTTGTCTTTGTACTAGTTGTTGTTGGCGTAGTGACAGTCGTTGTGGTTGGTGTCCTCGTTGTAGTGGTTGGTGTAGTCTTTGTCGTGGTTGGAGTTGTCTTTGTACTAGTTGTTGTTGGCGTAGTGACAGTCGTTGTGGTTGGTGTCGTCGTTGTAGTGGTTGGTGTCGTCGTTGTATTGGTTGGTGTCGTCGTTGTAGTGGTTGGTGTAGTCTTTGTCGTGGTTGGAGTTGTCTTTGTGCTAGTTGTTGTCGGCGTAGTGACAGTCGTTGTGGTTGATGTCGTCGTTGTATTGGTTGGTGTCGTTGTTGTAGTGGTTGGTGTAGTCTTTGTCGTGGTTGGAGTTGTCTTTGTACTAGTTGTTGTTGGCGTAGTGACAGTCGTTGTGGTTGGTGTCGTCGTTGTAGTGGTTGGTGTCGTCGTTGTATTGGTTGGTGTCGTTGTTGTAGTGGTTGGTGTAGTCTTTGTCGTGGTTGGAGTTGTCTTTGTGCTAGTTGTTGTTGGCGTAGTGACAGTCGTTGTGGTTGATGTCGTCGTTGTATTGGTTGGTGTCGTTGTTGTAGTGGTTGGTGTCGTCGTTGTATTGGTTGGTGTCGTTGTTGTAGTGGTTGGTGTAGTCTTTGTCGTGGTTGGAGTTGTCTTTGTGCTAGTTGTTGTTGGCGTAGTGACCGTCGTAGTGGTTGGTGTCGTCGTTGTATTGGTTGGTGGCATTGTTGTAGTGGTTGGTGTAGTCTTTGTCGTGGTTGGAGTTGTCTTTGTACTAGTTGTTGTTGGCGTAGTGACAGTCGTTGTGGTTGGTGTCGTCGTTGTAGTGGTTGGTGTAGTCTTTGTCGTGGTTGGAGTTGTCTTTGTACTAGTTGTTGTTGGCGTAGTGACAGTCGTTGTGGTTGGTGTCGTCGTTGTAGTGGTTGGTGTCGTCGTTGTAGTGGTTGGTGTAGTCTTTGTCGTGGTTGGAGTTGTCTTTGTGCTAGTTGTTGTCGGCGTAGTGACAGTCGTTGTGGTTGATGTCGTCGTTGTATTGGTTGGTGTCGTTGTTGTAGTGGTTGGTGTAGTCTTTGTCGTGGTTGGAGTTGTCTTTGTGCTAGTTGTTGTTGGCGTAGTGACAGTCGTTGTGGTTGGTGTCGTTGTTGTAGTGGTTGGTGTCGTCGTTGTAGTGGTTGGTGTCGTCGTTGTATTGGTTGGTGTCGTTGTTGTAGTGGTTGGTGTAGTCTTTGTCGTGGTTGGAGTTGTCTTTGTGCTAGTTGTTGTTGGCGTAGTGACAGTCGTTGTGGTTGGTGTCGTCGTTGTATTGGTTGGTGTCGTCGTTGTAGTGGTTGGTGTCGTCGTTGTAGTGGTTGGTGTCGTTGTTGTAGTGGTTGGTGTAGTCTTTGTCGTGGTTGGAGTTGTCTTTGTACTAGTTGTTGTCGGCGTAGTGACAGTCGTTGTGGTTGGTGTCGTCGTTGTAGTGGTTGGTGTCGTCGTTGTATTGGTTGGTGTCGTTGTTGTAGTGGTTGGTGTAGTCTTTGTCGTGGTTGGAGTTGTCTTTGTGCTAGTTGTTGTTGGCGTAGTGACAGTCGTTGTGGTTGGTGTCGTTGTTGTAGTGGTTGGTGTCGTCGTTGTAGTGGTTGGTGTCGTCGTTGTATTGGTTGGTGTCGTTGTTGTAGTGGTTGGTGTAGTCTTTGTCGTGGTTGGAGTTGTCTTTGTGCTAGTTGTTGTCGGCGTAGTGACAGTCGTTGTGGTTGGTGTCGTCGTTGTAGTGGTTGGTGTCGTCGTTGTATTGGTTGGTGTCGTTGTTGTAGTGGTTGGTGTAGTCTTTGTCGTGGTTGGAGTTGTCTTTGTGCTAGTTGTTGTCGGCGTAGTGACAGTCGTTGTGGTTGGTGTCGTCGTTGTAGTGGTTGGTGTCGTTGTTGTAGTGGTTGGTGTAGTCTTTGTCGTGGTTGGAGTTGTCTTTGTGCTAGTTGTTGTCGGCGTAGTGACAGTCGTTGTGGTTGGTGTCGTCGTTGTATTGGTTGGTGTCGTCGTTGTAGTGGTTGGTGCAGTCTTTGTCGTGGTTGGAGTTGTCTTCGTGCTTGTTGTAGTTAGCTCAGTTGTTGTTGTTATAGGGCAACCTGCTACAGATTTTGGTTGACATTGCTGTAAAATAATTGAGAATATGAACCTTGTTGTTAATTACAAAATTGTGGCAGTTTTATTTAAGCGAAGTATGAAGGGAGTAATTCGGATTTAGTTTCAACTAAACACCATGCTACTTGGGAATTTATATTTCAAATAAATTGAGTTGATATAACTGTTTTTCCTTTTCATATTCAGCCTTCAATATTATTTCTACTGTTGAGATTCAAGCTTTCTTTCTTCGCGTAGGAATGGACAGTAACGCAATGTTACATTACAAAAGTAGTAGATAATTTACGTATTTAGATAATTATAATAAATAACTATTTATCGTTTGCCATAAAATAACATAAACACATGCTATACTTGCATGTCATTGCGAATTTATGACATTCACCACAAGTATCTTTATTGAGTATAGTATTTTCTTTTTAGGTACACACAACAAACCTATTCTGTTTACATCCCAAACACATGGATAGCCGTGTCGGTATGAATAGTTACGCATACAAACGTTAAAACTAATGAGCTCTGTGTTTTTTTTTTTCACCAACAAATGCTTAATTTGTTGGTGAAAAGCTTTTTTACTGAAAAGTAATTATTTGTTGTTTGTGAGGGACGTATACCGAATAGGTTTGCTGCGTGTACATCGTCTTTGCTTATATTATGAATGTATACAAAATATTGTAAAACATTTTAAAAGAGTTACTATGGAGATTCTTGCCTATAATTCTCTATACGATACTACCTTTTGGAAGGGACGCCTAAAATCAATCCTATTTGCTTGCAAATTTTGAAGTTCAAAACTCAATTTTAATGGCCTTGAAATAAAATGATTTGACTTTGACTTTTATGACATAATGGTATTCAAGGAAAAGGTTCAAAGTATTGCCTTGGGCATGTTTGCCAAAGCTAGCCTCGACTGCTTCTTTGCAACGATGCGTAAGCAAAGCACGTCTCTGGTGCGCGGCAGCCTCAACAGCGTGCTGATGGTGATAGCGGACAGGCTCGACTGGCCATGCATACGACGCTGCAGTGACTTGCACGTCACCGGTCATAAGTGTAAGGGCGCTTACAGACCAACGACACTCGATCGACGACGAGCGCTGCGGGGTAGTCGCCTTGCTGACGACCGTGGACGAAGACGTCATCGCCTAGCAGCGGCGACGTCGCCCAGTTGTGTCGTTGCAGTAAGTCCGTGCAGTCGGCAACAGATAGTCTAGAATACGCACGTAAAATTGCGAGTAAAATGAGTGACGACGAAATTAGTGTTGATTCATTAATTTCTTCAATTAAAAAACACGAATGTATTTATCAACATGAATTTACGTGCGTATTCTAGACTATTTGTTGCCGACTGCACGGACTTACTGCAACGACACAACTAGGCGACTACACCGCAGCGCTCGTCGTCGATCGAGTGTCGTTGGTCTGTAAGCGCCCATAGAGTTGAAAGTGCGATAGTTTTTGTTTTTTATTATAATATTGTTAATGTATTGAGTGTTGTAAATGTATTGAATTTTGTTTAAGAGTGATTGTAACTTACAAGCAACACTTACCAAAGCAACACGATTGAATTCGTATCCTGGCGGACATCTTTCTCGTGTGAATTTTCCGTAAACACAGAGTATGAAGTATTCACAATCTCTTAGATCCGCTCGTACCCACAAATCAGAAAAGCCACAATCCGGAAATGGTTCATGAGTAGTTGTTGGCGTAGTCTGAGTGGAAGTTGTTGGCGGCGTAGTGGTAATAGTCGTTGTTGATGGAGTTGTTTTAGTACTGGTAGTTGTTGGCGTGGTTTTAGTAGAAGTTGTTGACGGCGTTGTCGTAGTAGAAGTTGTCGTAGACGGTGTACTTGTGGTTGATGTTGTTGTTATTGAACAACCAGCAATTTCTTTAGGCATACAAGTCTAGAAAATAATTTAAATCAGTTATTAAATCATTGACATTGCTCTTTGGGTAGGTTAGAGGTAATATGAGAAGTGGAACAAAACAATGTATTTAGGTACCCAAGAAACAAATGAAACGAGGTAGACAGTTTCGTAGGTGGGAAGACGAATGACAAACAGAACAGAGAGGAAACAAATGGAGGAGGCCTTTGCCAGAGTTGTGCAAACAGACAAAGTTGTCGATGTCATCGACTTACCAGACTCGCCAAATAAAAGATTTAAGTCATTGTAAAAGTATGTGTCTAAATAAAGGCTTATATAATTATTTCCTTTAAATACTTATAAATTACATTTTTAAATATTTTTATAAGCAAAGAGAAAAAGACATTTTAAAATATAAAAATATTGGCCCACCGTTATCGGGATATTATGAATCAAGTTCTTGACCCAGCAAACCAACGAGAACCATCTCAAGTGTTGGTAGAGGTTCTTGGCTATTAAGTCATTGGCTGACACGACTATCGGCACAATGATCGCTGAGTCCATATCCCACATGTACATGTAGGTATACTTGATTTGTTTATCTATCTAAAATCTGCCTAGCCTTTTCCCAACTATGATAGGGTCGACTTCCAGTCTAACCGGATGCAGCTCAATACCAGTATTTTACATGGAGCGGCTGCTTATCTGACCTCCACAATCCAGTTATTAGGTAACACGATACCCGTTGGTAAGACTAGTTGTCTGACTTTCTTGGGTTTCTAACTACCTGTAACGACTGTCAAATCTACGAATGACAGCCGAGACTAAGAGGAGACTTGATGTTCATTCCGAAGCACAGAGAGGTCGCGATATATAAAGGACTAGCTTCCGCCCGCGACTTCGTCCGCGTGAAATTTCACCCTCCCCCCATTCACCCTCTTAGTGATGGAATTTCGAAAAACCCTTTCTTAGTCGATACTAACTCTTCACAAAGAACACACCCTCCAAATGTCATGTCTCTAGGACCAGCGGTTTAGGCTGTGCGTTGATATATCAGTCAGTTAGGACTTTGAATTTTATATATTTTATATAGATGGTCACCGACCAACGAAGTGACCGCAGCAAGCGTAGCTTCAACCTCGATCGACCCGTGTGGCTATTATCATGCTATAGGCTGATGATGATGTGCATATATGTAAACTATTGAGAACTACTCGTACCTATCTAATCCGTGCGAGTAGAAGTTTTAATAAACTGACAAGTGAACATAATTTGGACATTTTCAATCCAAGTGTTTCTCGAGCTTTTCACCAACAATGTAAAGCTTATTTACGGAAAAGTAATTGTTTGCGTCTTAATGATTTTTAGTTTGTATTAGTCGATCGTGTAATTTTATTTTCAAATTTATATTATGATAGGTATTTTGTACCGACCTTTTTTGTTGTCTTTTTTGTTTCAAGTGTTTATCAGTGAAAACTTGTACCTAAATGGCCTTCAAAGGCACATTGTTTATATAAGCTGGAAGTTTCCCGAATAGACTAAAATAAAACTGTACTTACTAATTGTGTCGGACTAAATTCATATTCAGGCGGGCAGTTTTCGTGATGAATATCTCCATAAACACATAGAATAAAGAATCTACAGTCACTGGGGTCAGGTTTCACCCATTCTTCGAAACGCGAGCAGGTCGGGTCTGGCTTGCAAACAACTTCATTTTTTGGTGCACATTCCTGTAATATAAATTATCCGGCTTAAGAAAAGTATTACAAAAACTGGCAAAGTGTAAGTCGGACTTACGCGCTAAGGGTATATGCTATCAAAATCTTGACAAACTTAAAGGGGATTGAAGATTTTTATATGGAGCCTGGCATACCTACCTGGTTTTTTTATCAAAATGGCGGCCAATATAAATCGATAGCTGACATCAATACAAACAAAAAACATCACACAACAATTAATAATTTAATCAATCATTGCATAGATGTACGCAAGTTCAAAAAAAGATGGAGGTCATATGATCAACTTTGAAAGTTAACACTGCCTGCCATGCGAACCGCCGGCGACCTCCAAAAAATTTTGTTCAGCAGGCCAATGCACATTTTTTAATACTGTTATCACATTTTCCATAACAGCACGACAGTAGTTGTAAAAACTATTTGAATTCGGGAGCTCGGAGGGGCAATTCTCGTAATTTTAAGAACGTTCACAGTCTGATCTCAGTCTCAGTCTGTCAAAAATACCTCTAATTTCCCTACATTTTGACAAGTTTTTGACATTTGTTTGTCGCTGAGATGAGACTGCGACTAGAATTTGAACGTTTTAAATTACGAGAATTTGCCTTTTGGGCGGATCCCACGGCTTCCTGAAAGATTCTTTTTGGACCCGCCGGCGTATCCCACGGCCTCTTGTAATACTTTTGACTCACGACGTTCACCGAGACCCGCCGGCGACGTCCATGGCCACCTGAGCTTAAAAAGTTTTATATATTGTCGGCAGGGAGAGTGTTAATCTCGGAAACATGACGATTTATGGGGTTTGATCTTGTTATATTTTCTGTTTGCATTGATGTCAGCTATCGATTTAATAAGGTGTTAAAAAATTAACCTTACGAACTTTAAGAGGTGCTTTAGACCATTGAACTGAACAACTTTCGCTATGGGACTAACTCTGAAATCACGAAAAAAAATCTGCTGTTTCATAAATTTTGGTCAAGTAGGTATTGAACTTTTGTATGAAACAGCTGATTTTGTTTTCGTGATTTCAGAGTTGGTCCCATAGTGAAAGTTGTGAAGTCCGATGGTCTAAAGCACCTCTTAAAGTTTGTAAGGTTAATTTTTTAACACTTTGTATATGGTTCATACGTGGCCGGTATTTTGAAAAAAAAAAAAACAAAATAAAAAGGCGAACAGGTATAGGTATGCCACGGAATTTCAAAGCCCTTTCCAAAAACGTATCGTCAAATGTTTTGGTCATGGGGCCCGAGTGCGCTTCTCCGTTTTAAGGAAATTTCTCGCCGACTGATCGACACTTCACGTGACCAGTGGTGTTGTACGATGGTACGGAACCCTTCGTGTTGACCTTTTTTTTTTAATACAGGGCTGATCCTTTTAGGACACCGTTAAGAACCGTGTAGGTTTTTTTCAGCCTGTGTTATCCCACTGCTGAGCCAAGGTCTCTCCCATAGTGTATACTCTTCCCTGTGTGTTACATTCTCCGGCAAGCTCCCTTAAACGCTTCCAAGTTACCACGCCAGCATTTCCTAGGCCGGGATCAGGTTTTAGAAAACAAAAGCAAAGGTTGTGTAAACGATAGTCCCGGGTGGCGCCACAACTAATTTGAAACTACACTTACCAATAATGTCGGGTGGAATAAATATTCATCCGGGCATTGCTCTCGACTAATTTTTCCATAAACACATAGAATAAAATGTTTACATGTGGGATCACTGTGATCAGGCAATAACCATAATATTCCAGTTCTACAGATTGGCCAAGGAACTGCAGTTGTTGTGGATGGCGTAGTATTTGGTGTTGATGTTGTAGTCTGAGTACTTGTTGTTGATGGCGTAGTATTCGGTGTTGATGTTGTAGTCTGAGTACTAGTTGTTGATGGCGTAGTCTTAGTACTAGTTGTTGATGGCGTAGTCTTAGTACTAGTTGTTGATGGCGTAGTCTTTGTCGTGGTCCTTGATGTTGTTGTTGATATTATGCAACCAGCTTCTTTTTTCGGCAGACATAACTGTTTAAAATAAATAATCATATTAGACAGTATTGTACAAATAAGTGCCCAAATAGAAAAAATAAATTAAAAAGTAGAACTTAATTTGTATGTTGAATTTGTTTTGTTTGTGTTTGTTCCAGTGTTTATTTGTTTGTCTGTATTAGTTTGATTGGTTTATGTTTTGAATTTTTTTGTGTTTGTTCCAGTGTTTGTTTGTTCGATTGTTTGATTGTCTGTATTAGTTTGTTTGGTTTGTATTTTAAGTTTTTCTGTCTTGTATTTGTTTGAGTTTTGTGTAGCTTTGTTATAAGAATTACAAAAGGTTTACTAACAAGTTGAGTACGACTGAATTCGTATCCATCTTCACATTTTAATCTCATGATGTCTCCGTAAAAACAGATATAGTAATCAGAACAGTCAGCTGTGTCTGGTAGAACCCAGTCGTCATAGTAACCACAAGGTGGCCACGGTGGCAAGGTGGTTGACGGCGTAGTGAAGGTGGTTGTCGGCGTACTGGTTGTAGAAGATGGCGTAGTGATAGTAGTGGTTGGTGTTGATTTGCGGCATCCTGCTTCGTCTTTGGGGAGACATATCTGTTAAATGTACAGCACTACGGTCAGCATCGTAAGGAATTTAACACTGTTTACTTCATATTATCATTGAAAAAATACCATTTGATGTTTACAGTATTTTATAGGAACTGTAATTTAATAACAACTTTATCGTCGTTTTTTTTTTTTTTTGTTTTATAACCAAACTTGTAATCGAACCAACTCTGTTCCATTCCAAATACGATAACAAAGCTTACTACGTGAGTGACATTGCGCTAAAGATGGTTGTTTTTTATACTTGAAATAAAAAACACTTCCCAGCTAATCATTTTTCTCAACGTAACTTTTCGTTCGTGTACGTTTGTTTTGCCTGATAAAACAAGCTATACAGAAAATAACAAAACTATTACTAACAAGTTGTGTTGGACTGAATTCATAACCATCTTCGCATTTCAATCTCAGGATATCTCCGTAAAAACAGATGTAGTAATCAGTACAATCAGCTGTGTCTGGTAGAACCCAATCGTCATAGTAATCACACGGTGGCCAAGGTGGCAAGGTGGTTGATGGCGTAGTGAAGGTGGTTGTTGGCGTACTGGCTGTAGTAGATGGCGTAGTGATAGTAGTGGTTGGTGTTGATTTGGGGCATCCTGCTTCGTCTTTGGGGAGACATATCTGTTAAAATATGTACAGCAGTACGATCAGCATCGTAAGTTTGTTAACACCGATCATTTTGCATTATTCTTAACTAAATTGCCACAAAATAATAATTCTTAGATATATTTGTTTTCACTATTTCATGTAGTTAATAGTTTGTGTTAATTTATTACATAATTTTTTTGAATATTTATTATGTTTTTTTTTCTTCTTTACAAAAATAAAAGGTTTGTAATTTTATATCCAAACTTGAAAATATATTCTCCACGTTCCCTGTACCATTAAACACACATGTAAGCACAGTTCATTGCTTGAATAATATGCGCGTAACGCTACCTAACACTGGTTTTCCGTAGCTAAAATAAAATTCGTTTCTTAATAATTTCTGCAAACGTTTTCGTCGTCGGGAGAACGGTTGCGTTTCGTCCGTCAAAAATTCGACAACGACCCACAACTAGCTGCCTTTAATGCAACCCAGTCTGGATTTGTGCCCAGTATATGGCGGCATAATTTAAAACATCGTGGTTATTATATACCTCTGTTTTTGTGATTTTATGTTATCATCATCATCTGCCTAGCCTTTTCCCAACTATGTTGGGGTCGGCTTCCAGTCTTACCGGATGCAGCTGAATACCAGTATTTTACATGGAGCGACTGCCTATCTGACCTCCACAACCCAGTTACTGGGTAATACGATACCCCTTGGTAAGACTGGTTGTCAGACTTTCGGGCTTCTGACTACCCGTAACGATTGTCAAAGATCCACGAATGACAGCCGGGACCAACGGCTTAACGTGCTTTCCGAGGCACGGAGGGGTCTCGGTGTGTAAAGATGGTCACCCATCCACAGACCAACCGCGGCAAGCGTAGCTTAACCTGATCGATCGACCTGTGCGGCTGTTATTATTTAGCCACGGGCCCCTCCTGTGATTTTATTTAATGTAAGCAGAAAAAAATATGATGAGAGTATTTTAGACGCTTTCGCCTTGAATGGGTTTTGGATGGAGCATAAATCGTTAAAGCGTAACTTACCAGGTATGTAGGACTAAATTCGTAGCCAACAGGGCACTTTTTTCTGATAACTTGGCCGTTATAACACTGGAAGAAGTGACTGCAACCAGTTGGGTCGGGTTGGACCCAGCTGTCGTAGTAACCACAGTGTGGCCACGGGGAATGGGTCGTCGTGATCGGCTTGCTGGTAGTTGTAGATATACTACAGCCTGCGACCTGTTTGGGGAGACATTCCTGCGAAATTGTAATAGCGTTAAAAAAAAAAACATAATATTCGAAGATATGGGACATTGTACAACTCGCATTGGGTTTGTTTGGTGGATTAGGGTCCACTTCCTCTAGCATAGAAGAGGCATGAGCCGCAGCAATGGGATAGGGATGTTATGAGTAACGCATGTTTTGCGTTGTCTTTCCTTTTAGCGTATTAGGGTTCAATCACGTAATTTTTTTAGCGTATTAAGTGTTGAAGGCGTAGTCTAAATACTTGGTGCTGATGGCGTACTCTCATATTAGTTGTAGTTACAATAAAATTGGTAATAGTGCTCTATATTGCTGAAAGTAGTTTGAACGCATTTTATTAACTTTGGGAGCTATTTCTTACTAAGCTATGAAACAATATTTTGTTCAGATATAAACTCCTTTATTTAAAATATATGGACACACTTTTAGAAATCATTCAGACCACCAAAATAAGGACGATGGTAAAAAAATGTATTAAACGCATTAAATACTTACAAGAAATACACTAATGTGCCGGCAATTTATTATTTTAGGTCAAAATAAAATCACTTTAATCAGTGTTTTTCTTTGCTTGGATATATTTTTGGTTAGACGTACTGAGCGCTGTGTTATGTCCATCTATTTTAATGGGACGCTGTATACGTTGCTTAAAGCCTACTAATTAGCGATTATTTAATCGCAATGTTTATAAATAAACACCTTGTTGTACTTACAAGCCGTGTAGGACTGAATTCATAATCGATTTGACACGTCACATGCATCATTTCACCGTAATAACAGAGGTAGTACATAGTGCAGTCATAAGGGTCGGGTTGAGACCAGTCGTCATAAGAACCACACGTCGGCCAGGGATCCTGGGTACAACCGGCGAGCTCTTTGGGAACGCATTCCTACAAAATAGTTTACAAAAGTTAAAAAAATATATCTTGTTACGATAATATTGCTGGGCGACCAAATAGGGCAAATAAAGGTTCAGTCTCATAATTCTTTGTTGAATTGAATATTATAAACATCAATAAAAAAATAAAAAACACTCCGGGAGTGCCGACAGAAGTGGGAACAAAACACAAACAGAATACTTTGCCATCACTCACTGACATATCGGATATACATTAAAACCGAGTACATCCCGAGGATAGCCGAACACATCCGAAGCGGTGTCGGTAACGGTAACAGTGGCGTGAATTCAATGGTTTTTCCCCATGTCAAAAAATGCCCAACGCGGCTAAAGAAGTTTTCAATTAAAAAAAACATATATACATTCCGCTTTCCATAGAATCATGAAATTTGACAAGAAGCAAGGTCTCACAGCACAAGTAAAGGAATAAGTCCAATAATTGTTAATTTGTAGTTTTATCACATTTTTTTTTCAATTACAAACTTACATATTTTGCAATTGGAAAATATAATGTGTCTTTTATATTTCCAATTATTTTATTATTGACAACTCATTTAAATTAATTTTAAATAATAACAGTTACAACAACACGTCAAACAACTGGTCAAATACGAGTAACCCGCCCCTAACTGTACCCGGCGCAAAGGTGCCCAAAACGCTTGCTACATAGCCACGTTGGATGGCAATGACTAACCTTTGCACCAAGAACGAGCCGGAGCGTAAAGTTAAGTAAGTACTGATTAGCGATTATTTAACAATACATTATTTTTTTGTTTAAATGTCTCTCTAACTTTAAGCAACGTTTATAAATAAACCCTTTAGTTGTACTTACAAGCTGTGTAGGACTGAATTCATAATCAATTTGACACGTCGCATGCATAATTTCACCGTGATAACAGAGGAAGTACATAGTGCAGTCATAAGGGTCGGGTTGAGACCAGTCGTCATAAGAACCGCATGGGGGCCAGGGGTCGGAGGGGTTCAGATTTGTGGTCGACTTGCTCCTTGTTGGAGATAAGTTAGAACCTGCAATCTCTTTGGGGAGACATATCTGTAAAATGGCAATAATTTCAAAAACATATTTTATTGCACTCTGTGAGCTAAACCCGCATTTAAGTCACGATTTTCTGTGACTTAAGTAGTAGTCCATTTTTACACATAAAAGCGGGACTTTAATGCGGGTTTAGGTGACACAGTGCTATAAAATAGTATATTATGACACGTGTGACATAATTAGTCTATTAATGCACGAAGTTTCTTTCACGCTGTGCAATAATGGACTACTTAAGTCACATGTATCGTAATTTTTTTATTTATTACTTTTAAGAAGGCTTACAGACTAATCACAAATAATGGGTAACAACAATACATTATCAAGTTGCTCATAACAAGCCTCCATCTGATATAACATATCGATTACCAAAAGCCGAACAATTAAAGTAAATTGTGTACATAAGTAAGTAGATTGAGTTAGTTTTATTTATGTATTTATATTACTACATATGAGTTTAAGAACCACCAGCCGGCGCATCATTCACAAAAAATGATTTGGCTAAGAGCGTCCTTGATGTGCTTATCTTAGTGCTAAATAAGTCAACATCATGTGCAGAAGATACATCATTGAAGCTTTGAGCGCTCCTCGTAAGAAAAGCATTACGCCTATAATTAGTAGTTGCAGAAGGCACACCTAGAAGCGGCCTTATACGAGTACGTAATCCAATTGTGTTAGTGCGAAGTGCTAACTTTGCTAATAGTTAAAAAACACACATCATTAATGAGTCGCCTACGATCCAATGGCAGAAAATGGTACCTCTTGCAACGGTGACTGTAATCTATGGATACTTGGTGTGCCTTATAATCGAGATATCTCAGAAACTTTTTCTGGATCAATGCGCGAATTGTAAATCCCATATTGAGGGTTCCAGACTTGCGACGCATACTCCAAGTGGCTGCGCACGAACGAACAGTACAAAACCTTGATCGGCTTCAGAGAACGGAAACAGGCTGAGGCTCTGATCACAAATCCCAGTGCTTTCGAGGGCCTGCTCACGATACTGTCAATGTGTTGTAGGTCGTAGGTTCGAACCCAGACAGGCGCTTTACTTTGTGTAAATTATTTCATCACCACTGCTCTCAAAACGGTGAAGGAAAACATCGTGAAGAAACCGGCATGTCCTAGAACCAAAAATTCGAAGACATGTGACATCTACCAACCCGCACTGGGCCCGCGTGGTGGATTACAGCCCATTCCCTCTCACAGAGAGGAGGCCTGTGTCCCAGCAGTGGGAACATTATAGGCTGATTATGTTATGTTACCTAAATCCCTTATGCTGTCAATCTTGCCCAAGGTTAGTCTGTTGAGACTATAGGTTGAATTTACTATAGACTTCTGGCGCGTGAAGGTCATTTGAAAACATTTAGAGGCATTCAATTGTAGCAAATTATGTTTGCAATATTCTTCGAACCTATTAAGATCAGCTTGCAACTGGTCAGTATCAGAGATATCACGTATAATCTTGTGAACCTTCATGTCATCAGCGTATAGCAACACGTCAGAGTGCTTGAAGCAGTTTAAAACATCAGCAATAAAGATAGTGAAAAGCAAGGTCCCAAAACTGAACCCTGTGGCACACCCGAGGGGACCGAGGTCCAACCCGAAGTGTAACCTTGGAGAACCACAGCCTGACTCCGATTCTCAATGTATGACGAAAACCATCTATATAGGTCGCCACGTATACCGGCTTTGAGCAACTTCTCCAGCAGCAGACGATGGCCAATACGGTCGAAGCACTTGCTGTAGTCAATATAAATGACATCCACCTGCGCGCGTTGTTCCATTCCACCCGATATAAACTCATGCGATAACACCAAGTTAGACGTAGTGGATCGCTTTTTGAGAAAACCATGTTGTTCCTCCACGAAATTACTTTTCATACTGCTACAGCCTGTATAAATCTAAACTAATATTATGAAGAGGTAAAATTTGTATTTGTATGTAAGTAGGGGGTAATCTTCGGAACTACTGATCCGGTTCCGAAACGTCTTATATAGGAAGCTACAGTACTGACGAGTGTCATAGGATATTTTGTTAGGTTAGGTTATTTCACGCGTATGATGTCGCTGGCAAAAGCTAGTGAGTAATAATTTTGCTAGTCTGTCAATATTAATGAATGGTTAAATATTATTAAATTACATCTGTGACTGCGGCAGATTGACAAAATTTTTAAAGCGTTCGAAATTAGAGGTTTACTTCTTAACAAAGTATTTTTCTTTTTCTACGCTTTCAGCATCCATGCAGATGCAAAACAAAAGGTAAACTCACCTGTTTTTCAGCAGAAAAATAATAATTTAACAGACATTTCACCCTTTCGATCTTTCCCCACGTACACTTGTAGTAGAAACTACAGTCAGTAGGATCGGGCATTGACCAGATATCAAAAACAGTACACTGTTGTACAGCATGTGTGTCAAATGAAGATTCAGCCTTTAAATCATCGTCAACTGGTACACTATTAATGTAGACCTGAGATGATCTAGTGTTGGTTGTGGTGAGTGTTTCAAGTGAGCCCATTCTCAAGGAACGTTTTGATACTCTGTGACAACCTGCTTGGTTTTTGGGGAGGCATACCTGTGGAATGAGACAGTCAATGTTAAAATAATAATTCAACTGGAGTAACTTGAAAAGTTGATCTACAAAATCAAGGTCAAATTAATTAACTAGGCAAACTTCACATATGTGACGAATATCGGGATATAATAATAATTTTAATAACCGCGTCGCCGTATCTTTACGTTGACGTCGTGGTGGGGCTTGCGCGTTCCGAACTCTAGGCCTATGCCGGAAGAGTTTACTTTGCCGGAACAGGTCTAAGCGACCGTTTCCGGGGGCCCATTATTGAGTGTGCAAATCACCCCCTTTATCCGTGTATATGTAAAACATTGATCAGGCAGGGGTCATAGTTCTTCCATAGTTCTTGGTAACCAGTCCACTTTAGCCACCCAAACCCATAGTCCAACTTTTTATTTTTCCATATCCTGCAATAGTCCTACACCAACCGGGGGTTATCCTTGGGTGCACTTGCATAGTGCATACAGGGATAATCGTCGTTTGGTGCCACATTTCATTAAAATTTCCTAAGGGGCCTCTGCGAGTTGGCTTCGGCCCCTCGTACGTCTTCCAAAAGACCGGGACCCCATGGACCCAAGATATATAAATAAATTTTTTATAAACTAATAAATATTTTTTATAAACTCCTTATTGCAAGTAACTTACGCAAAATACGCGCTTTGGATTGACAGCGTAACTTAACTTATTACTCGTTAATTGCTTCAGTTGCATGTATTACTTTGATATAGATCTCAGTACTAAGTCGATGGCGTAGTCTCAGCTCTATTTTTTTTGGCGTACTGATAGTAAATGGCGTTGTCTAAGTGCTAGTACTTTTTTATGTACTAAGGGTTGACGGCGTACTGTCAGCATTTGTTGGTCACATAATTAGTGATATTGTCGTAGTCTTATTACTCGTTATTATTATGGGTTAGGGGGCAACTCGTCCCACATCAAAACTCGGACCAGGGACCAGTTGCCCCTTTGTAATTTCGTTAGGGGTCAACTCGTCCCCACATCAAAACTCGGACCAGGGACCAGTTGCCCCTTATTCGCGTCCTGACTGTGTGCAGGGTACTCTCGACACTTGTTCGTTGAGAGTTGGTTTCTACTGAACTGTGGAATCCTAAGATATTAAGTTGTACTTACATGCTGAGTAGGACTAAATTCGTAGCCGTTTGGGCAATTCACAATCATGATTTGACCGCTATAACACTTATAGTACTTAGTACAGTCAGACGGGTAGGGTAAGGACCAGTCATCATTGTAACCGCACGGTGGCAAGGGGCCAGGGGTTGTGGTCGTCGTACTGGTCGTTGTAGATACAGTACAGCCTGCCTGCTCTTTGGGAACGCAAACCTGCAAAACAGTTAATTGTATTAAGAGGCGATATTCGCTTTCGATTGACATCTTAACTGCTGCAGTTGCAATTTTATTATCGTGCTGGTAAATATACCTCAGATAAGTCAGTGGCGTAGTCTGAGTGATTTTTTGAGAGTTAACGGCGTACTCTCCGTTTATTCGGTATAAATGGAGTTACCTTGTTTTTCTTTTTTGTGTTGATTACATGTTAATTTTAAATGCACAAAGTTTTTACTTACATGTTGTGTTGGGCTAAACTCGTTACCGTTTGGGCAATTCACAATCATGATTTGACCGCTATAACACTTATAGTACTTAGTACAGTCAGACGGGTAGGGTAAGGACCAGTCATCATTGTAACCGCACGGTGGCAAGGGGCCAGGGGTTGTGGTCGTCGTACTGGTCGTTGTAGATACAGTACAGCCTGCCTGCTCTTTGGGAACGCAAACCTGCAAAACAGTTAATTGTATTAAGAGGCGATATTCCCTTTCGATTGACATCTTAACTGCTGCAGTTGCAATTTTATTATCGTGCTGGTAAATATACCTCAGATAAGTCAGTGGCGTAGTCTGAGTGATTTTTTGAGAGTTAACGGCGTACTCTCCGTTTATTCGGTATAAATGGCTACCTTGTTTTTCTTTTTTATGTTGATTAAATGTTAATTTTAAATGCATAAAGTTTTTACTTACATGTTGTGTTGGGCTAAACTCGTTACCGTTTGGGCAATTCACAATCATGATTTGACCGCTATAACACTTATAGTACTTAGTACAGTCAGACGGGTAGGGTAAGGACCAGTCATCATTGTAACCGCACGGTGGCAAGGGGCCAGGGGTTGTGGTCGTTGTACTGGTCGTTGTAGATACAGTACAGCCTGCCTGCTCTTTGGGAACGCATACCTGCAAAACAGGCGATATTCGCTTTCAATTGACATCTTAACTGCTGCAGTTGCAATTATCGTGCTGGTAAATATACCTCAGATAAGTCAATGGCGTAGTCTGAGTGATTTTTTGAGAGTTAACGGCGTACTCTCCGTTTATTCGGTATAAATGGAGTTACCTTGTTTTTCTTTTTTGTGTTGATTACATGTTAATTTTAAATGCACAAAGTTTTTACTTACATGTTGTGTTGGGCTAAATTCGTAGCCGTTTGGGCAGGTCACTATCATGATTTGACCGTTATAACACTTATAGTACTTAGTACAATCAGACGGGTAGGGTAAGGACCAGTCATCATTATAACCGCATGGTGGCAAGGGGCCAGGGGTTGTTGTTGTAGTTGTTGTAGGTGTAGTCTTAGTTGTTGTTGTCGAAGTGGTTGTTGTTGTTGTCGGAGTAGTTGTTGTTGTTGTCGGAGTGGTTGTTGTTGTTGTCGGAGTAGTTGTTGTTGTTGTCGGAGTGGTTGTTGTTGTTGTCGGAGTGGTTGTTGTTGTTGTCAGCTTAGTTGTTGTTGTTGTCGGCGTAGTCGTAGTACTAGTTGTTGTAGTGCTCGTAGTCGAAGTCGTTGTCGACACTTCACAAGTAGTCATAGATTGAGGTAGACAAATCTGCAAAAAATACGCAAATAAGAATGATAAATAAGTTTTATTTAACAGATAAGTAAATAAAGTAAAAAAATACAAAATTTTGTTACCCCTGTTTTTTCATCAAAATAAAAATCACCGATGCAAGTCATATGATCTATATGGCCAGCGATACATATGTAATAGCGACTGCAGTTCATAGGGTCAGGTTTCGTCCAGGTCTTCTCTTCGCAGGGTGGTAACGGCGGCAAAGGGGGCTGCGTTGTTGTATCATCTGCTGCATAAATTGCCTCATTGCTTCCAAATCGCCTATTGAGAGTTAATGGCGTATTGTCGGCAAGAGTTTCTAGCGTACAATCGGCCTTAGATCCGGGTAGGCAAATCTGCAATAAATACAGGAGAAAACATCATCATCTGCCTAGCCTTTTCCCAACTATGGTGGGGTCGGCTTCCAGTATAAACTGGATGCAGCTGAATACCAGTGTTTTACATGGAGCGACTGCCTATCTGACCTCCACAACTCAGTTACTGGTTAATACGTACCAAGGGGTCTTGGTAAGACTGGTTTTCAGACTTTCGGGCTACTGACGACCCGTAACGACTGTCAAAGATCCACGACTGACAGCCGGTACCAACGGCTTAACGTGCTTTCCGTGGCAAGAATGGTTCATTGTATGTGAAGATGGCGACCCATCCATGGACCAACCGCCGCAAGCGTACCTTAACCTGATCGATCGACCCGTGCGGAAAAAAACACCTATTTCATAGAAAAGTGCAATAACTACGCGGTCAAAATGTATGGAACACCAATTTTTTTTTTAAATCAACAAAATTTCAACGCAGTGGTGTTCAGGTTCCTGTCGGGGGAGCGGTGAATGCTTATGCGAATCCCGCACCCCCGGCCATAGGTAGAGGTGGAACAGCGCGGTGGTTTTAGCCGGTAAGAGTCCGGCATGCCCCTCTGTCCCCCCACCATGGAGGAAGTCCATGAGGATTTCCACCGCGCAACAAAAAAAAAGGGCATTGAGGATCATGTTCCGAATCCATGGTAACAGGTTGCGTGTTGACATTTATTCAATGACAAGTATTAAGTTGATTTCAGAGTGACTAGCACTATTGAAAAAGTTATAAAAATGTTTGAAGTTGTAGCGTAAAGTTTATTGTGTAGGAATCAAAGTTATTTTTCCATTAATTCATATTTGTTTACATTTTTGGCAAATAAATTGCGAACGCAGTATTATACATGTATAGATTACCTACTCCAATGCCAGTTAAACCGATAACAGAAAATAAACACTCACGCTTTCATGAACATCGAAGACCTGTCCATCCGGGCACGCGCCCACAGTGGGGACTCCTCGCTTGCAGTAAACATATTTGTCGCAGTCAGTCTCATGTGGGAAGGCGGACTTGTGACGGTGTTGACACGGGTTAGCGAGAGCAGAGACTGAGTATAGCAGCAAAAATATTAGATGGGACTCTGTAAATAAAAAAATATAGATATCTATAGTAAAAGTGCACACCTCCACCCTATTTCAAGTTAAATAAATATCAATTTTATTTCAATGACAATTAAGTTGATTTCAGAGTGCCGCACTGGGCCCGCGTGGTGGATTACGGCCCACTCTCTGTCACTGAGAGGAGGCCTGTGTCCCAGCAGTGGGAACATTATAGGCTGATTATGATGAGAGTGACTAGCATTATTGAAAATGTTATAAAAATGTTTGAAGTTGTAGCGTAAACTGAATTTTAATTTTAATTGTGTAGGAATTAAAGTTATTATTCCATTAATTCATATTTGTTTACATTTTTGGCAAATAAATCGCGAACGCAGATTATACTGTTAGCGTAGCTTTGGAAAAATCAGCCCTAAGTCATTTAATTTTGTCGGGGTAGCGGGAACGTCCGAAAGGGTTACCGCTGCCCCGGAACATAAGGGGCTAAGGAAGGAACACGGGTGGGTTTTAGTCAGTAAGAGTCTGACACTCCCTTCCGCTCCACCCAGAGCGGGAGGAGTCATTAGACGATTTCCCATCCAAAAAAAAAAAAAGTCATTTAATTTAGTAAGTACCTAATGTAAATAGTTACCTAGTTATCTTAGGGCTGATTTTTTTTACGCTAGATAATTTTATCTGAGGAATAATTTTGAATTTTTGACAGTTCTTCCATACAAAAACTGTTAGACGTCAGACAGATAATCGACAGATAATTTTTATTCATAGCACATGAATAAAAATGATCCGTCTATTGAAAAATCAACCCTTAAATAAATAAACAATAATAAGCCAGGTAATTGCGTAACACACTATAAGTAGCCATGGGTTTCATTTTGACAGTTCAACGACAATTTACGTTACCTACATACACGTTATTTACGTTGTTGAGCTGACAAATTTTTCGTACATAATTACGAAGCAATGGATTACCAATATCCATCAAAATAATTCAGATTATGACTAATAGTGTGTTATGCAATTAGCGTAAAGATTTACGATATAAAAAACACTTCTTAGTTACCCATTTTGGTAGTCCCAACCCACTGGCTGCTCACAAAACAATGTATACAATATCCACGTAAAGAGAACTGCTGCCGACTATCGTAGTTATAAATAATGACCATTTAAATCGATTAAACAGGAAATTATAAGAAATGCGTAAAATCTTTATTTTCATGACGTAAAAATGCCTCAATTAGGACGTAATTTTAGTAATCTTAATTGGGACGAATAGGTAGCTACTTACATAGGTCCCACCCTGTTTATTTTCTTAAAATAGAGGGTATCTAATATGCATACGGTTAAAGGCTCTCCACAGGCGCGTTGTTTTTTTTTTTTTTTTGGTATACATTTTTGAGATTTTCGAGAGGAGGCCTGTGTCCCAGCAGTGGGAATATTATAGGCTGATTATGTATGTTTATGTAGGTATACATTTTTGTATCTGGGCACTGATCTGCCGGTTTTTAGGGTACCGTACCTCAAAAGGATAAACGGAACCCATATAGGTAAGATCACTTCGTTGTTCGTCTGTCTGTCCGTCAGTCAAGACCCTTTTTTCAAGGATCGCGTGGAGTTAACAAATTGAAATTAGTATCTTTTACTAACTCAACTCAACTCTTTAACTTTAATTTCGGAAGTCGGTGTCAAAAAACGAAAATGCGAAACCAACGACACCGACTTCCGAAATTAAAGTTATTTATCAGGTTGTAGTGTTTTTTTTTTGAAGTCGGTTGTTTTTTTGTTTCTTATTTTAAGTTTGTATATTTTGACAGCTTTTCTGCTTTAGTGTTTTGTAGGTTGTGTGTTTGGTACTGCTAGGTATAAGTATTAGTAATTATGTTGGCTTTTTGATCATGCTTGTGTTTATAACTGCTGGGACACAGGCCTCCTCTCTTCGAGAGGGGGTGGGTTGTAGTAATCCGCGCTGGGGCTCTGTCTTGCATAGGGTCACAGCATAGGTAATGCTGAGCGATAGCCGTTTTTGTAAAACATGAAATGTTTATTTAATTTTCTCTTGACTGTACCTGTCAAAAACCTGTCAAAAAGAGTAAGGGATCAGACCTGGATAAAGTGGACAAGACAGAGATTAAAACAGAAGAACAACTAGCAGGGGATCCAGAGGGTGGAGGGGTCTCAGGGGATCAGGTGGCCTACCATGATCTACTTAATTAAAAACGATTCAAAAACAAGACATTTCAGTTTAGGTTCCTAAACTGCATCACTTGAGCTGCTCTATGGACGTCATGGTATCAAACAAGTATGAATGAAACCAAAACTTGCGACTCAGTTTGGGACAATCAGCAGATGGCACGGCCTAAACTGAATCGTTAAACTGACGTCATGGTACGAATTAGAAGAACAGTTCAGTTTAGGTCCTAAAATGGATCGCGTTATGAGCTTGTGGTAGGCCTCCTGACCGGAATAAATCGATGTGACGCATGTTTCCCCAACCCTTTTTTTTATTTGAAATGGACTTGCTCTTGACTCTAGTCTAGGTCAAAGGTGACAGAGACGTGTTTATGTTCCTTATTGCGTCATGTTTAGCGCATTAGGAGAATTCTCAGGTTTTTTTTTTTGAATTATCCAAATCATTCATTAACTAGGTACCTACTTACCTAATCTATAATTAAATGCTCATTGTGAGCCGATTCGTGTCAGGTAATTGGGATCTCAGGTCGATCAATTATCGTGGATTTTAGTTGAGACACGAGCCCGTCTTTTTGTCTTTCTGCACGTGTATTTTAACTTGTTGTATGCGAGAAGCAGATAACCGGTCGAAGTGGAGGCTGGAGGTGCTTGGGGAAGGCATATCCAGCAGTGGACGTCTTTCGGCTGAAATGATGATGATGACGTATATGTAGGTATGTATGTTATGTATTTTAGATCCAATAAAGTATGTTGGGGTAAGATCGACACTGGTATAAGACCGTATGAGTTCTCCATCATTATTTTTATTCTGCTACGACGAAGATCAGAGCAAAATTTAATTTTGCAGGCAAATAATTTGATTCCTACGGCCTTACACTTTTACCCCAGCAACGATCTTACCCCGACGTAACTTAATCAAAATTCCGAAACGTGGACACTGATAGGGCTGGTCCACAAATTGATGGTCACTAAGCTCGAAGTTTCTTTGAAAGATAAAATTAGAAACAAAGTTATCCGGAAAAGAACCGGAGTTACTGACATAGCTTGTCGAGTAAGCAAGCTGAATTGGCAGTGGGCTGGCCATGTTTGTCGAAGGACCGATGGCCTCCACTCAAGAATACGTCTACCCCAACGGTTATCGGTTCTACGGCTTATATGACCAGCGCATTGCCACTTCAGCTTGTTTATTCTGTGAGCTATGTCGACAGATTTGGTTCTCTGCCGGATCACCTCATCAAATCGAGCTAAATGGCGTGCAATTGGAGAGAGCTATGTCCAGCAGTGGACTGCTTTAGGCTGATGATGATGAGTACCAACTGTTACAGATACTTCTTGGGAAAATTTAAGGCTTAACGTCGGTAACGTGTTTTCTTAGAAGAATAAAGAAATACTAACTTACATAGTTTATGTGAGTGTAACTAATAAAATATAAAACGATATCTTTGCATGTCGCGTTGGTCACGCCATTGTGGTCGACACGGGCTTGTGATACCGCGAATATCTCGGCGTTATATAAGATCACGCTTGACCACTGAACGATTCCTTACTTCTGAACCACGTCAATTCCTTAGACAATCACGACACCTGCTAATATCGTATTCTCTATGACACTATGGTCGAAACCGCGCGAAAAAACGCTGTTTTTTTTTTTTGTTTGCGTGGTTTGAAGTTTTGAACTGTCAAAATACCTCACTTGACAACCATAGGTATTATTACGCGGGGAATAATAATAACATACGGAATTGGGGCCCTGTTGTCACTGGAGGGGTTGGCAGAGATGTTTAGTCCACCTATATTTCGCAAGCTATGTTGGAAGTGCCATATAATAGGGGCAAGCCTATATTGGCAGTAATCGGACAAAAATCCAGACTCCGGACTAGTACCTACTGTAATTTTTTTCTAATAAATAAACCCGATAACGCTACAGTAGTGTTGTCACGAAGCGACGCATGCTTTACTTGTGGCTACCAAGTGTAAAAACACGCGGAGAATGTGTGTGTATCAAAGAGAATAATTTATTTATTTATTATATACTAGCTTTTGCCCGCGGCTTCGCCCGCGTGTATGTCGGAAAATATCCCACGGGAACGTACTACCGGAATTAAAAGTACCCTATGTGTTAATCCAGGTATACAATGTTTTCTCACACTGCTTATTATAGTATCCGAGGTGCGGCGGGCGCCCGGATTGGAGGATGACAAATCCTGAAATCGAATAGTAACGTTATACATAACGGAACGTAAAATTGGCTACTTGAATGCACGGAAATTTAAATCTTATTAAAAAAATGAGTTAAAGTTAACGACCATATTTTTTTTAATACTTAAAGTACCTCTTTATTTACAACATTAGAGGTTCTGCCGTCAGGTGCTAACACAACCAGGCTGCCCAACCAAAATGCAAAATAAAAATTTTAATGATTTGAAGTACAAAACTAATGGGTTTGCCATTTACAGATTTACATCCGTTCAGCAACATTGACGTTCGTAGTACGTTCCCGTCGGATATTTTTCAACATCCACGCGGGCAAAGCCACGGGCAAAAGGTTTAACATTTCAAGAAGTCCAAAGTCTTTATTGAACATTTAGTTTTAGTTTCATCGCAATCGCTTCATTTTATGAAAAGTTAGAAACGGTACACGTATACTTATATTAGTTTTACTTGAATACAAAATTTAGGGAATGAACAACTTCAATACAAAACTTCATCCCCCTTTTCACCCCCTTGTGGGTTGAAATAAAAAAACAACAATTTGCGCTGTGTTAGTTTCCAACCATAAGCGCAAATTGTAGTGATTTTAACTTAAAAATAAAGAACTTTAATTAAAAACAAAATTTCATCCCCCTCTTCACCCCAGAGGAAGGACTGAAATTCTAACAACACCGTTGCGTTAGCTTCCAAACATACGCCTAGATAATACATTTTATGATTTCACAATACATTTTAATACATTTTATGAAATTCGTCCCCCTTTGGGGTTGAAATTATCAAAAACGCTGAGACACGTATAAATTAATTTTCAATCATCACCCTAAACACAAAATTTGAAGATCCTAACTTCAAAACTGACGGAATTTCACATACACAATTTCTTCCCCCTTTTTAAGCCTTTGGGGGTGGAATTATTAAAAACGCTGAGACACGTATAAATTAATTTTCAATGGTCGGCCTAAACATGACATTTGAAGATCCTAACTTTAAAACTGACGGACTTTCAAACACAACTTTATCCCCCTTTTTAACCCTTTGGGGGTGGAATATTCAAAAACACTGAGACACGTATAAATTAATTTTCAATCGTCAGCCTAAACCCAAAACTTGAAGATCCTAACTTCAAAACTGATGGACTTTCATACACAACTTCATCCCCCTTTTTAACCCTTTGGGGGTGGAATTATCAAAAACGCTGAGACACGTATCAATTACTTTTCAATCGTCAGCCTAAACACAAAATTTGAAGATCATAACTTCAAAACTGATGGACTTTCATACACAACTTCATCCCCCTTTTTAACCCTTTGGGGGTGGAATTATCAAAAACGCTGAGACACGTATCAATTACTTTTCAATCGTCAGCCTAAACCCAAAACTTGAAGATCCTAACTTCAAAACTGATGGACTTTCATACACAACTTCATCCCCCTTTTTAACCCTTTGGGGGTGGAATTATCAAAAACGCTGAGACACGTATCAATTACTTTTCAATCGTCAGCCTAAACACAAAATTTGAAGATCATAACTTGACGGACTTTCATACACAACTTCATCCCCCCTTTTTAACCCTTTGGGGGTGGAATTATCAAAAACGCTGAGACACGTATCAATTACTTTTCAATCGTCAGCCTAAACACAAAATTTGAAGATCATAACTTGACGGACTTTCATACACAACTTCATCCCCATTTTCAACCCTTTGGGGGTAGAATTATCAAAAACGCTAAGACACGTATAAATTAATTTTCAATCTTCAGCCTAAACACAAAATTAAAAGATCCTAACTTTAAAACTGACGGACTTCCATACAAACTTTCATCCCCTATTTAACTCCCTTAGGGGTTGAATTTCGAAAAATCCTTCCTTATTCCTTGTCTACATTATAAAGGGAACCATTGTGTAAAATTTCAGCTTTCTAGGTCCAAGGGTTTGGGCTGGGCGTTGATGAGTCAGTCAGTCAGTCAGGCCTTTTGTTTTTATTTATATATATAATAGATATAGATTAATATTCAATCACAAAAAATAAAACCACATTTGTTTTTTTACAGCTTTAATAAATCAATCGTCATCATCGTCATCATCATCACTGTTTATCTTCGCCAGCTTAGCCTCCAACTCCTTAGCGGGGTTGAACATACCGTTAGTCTGTGTGTTGCAGATAAAACAACGCGTTGATTTTTTGTAGTTTTCTAAGGCACATTTTTCACAGAAGTAGTGTTTGCATCTGGAGACAAGGGAGATTGGTGGAATTAGTACGGTAGAAGGAGTTTTTAAAGGAATTTCTGTTCCATAGGCTTCTACTCCGAACACATTTTATACCCGTTTTTTGTCCAGTCAGTTTAACCTTTTAAGCGCTTGGCTAAATATCAATTGCCGTGCCCCTAGCGCGCGACTTCAAATCGATAAAATAGTACCTACAATAAATAAGGAGGAGAAATCCTTGTATCGATCAAAAACTAGTCAAAAAGTTTTTATCTCTATTTAATAATGGTTTTAGTTGTACCACGCAGTTAACAGGACGAAAATAGAACGAAAATATCATGCTTTTCTCTGTCGCAGAAATACGACACGAGCGGTAGGGGCACGCCAATATGTGTCGCATAAATGCGACACAAGCGGTCAAAAGGTTAAAAAAGTCAGCTGGTATATACCTAATCATAATTATATTAATATATGCACAAATAAATATACCTACTTACATAAATACACGACTATACTAAAAACAAACAAGACAATGAGAAAACATCACTAGTGAAAACATGTTACATTACATATAAAACATATTAGTTATGTTAAAATGCAGATGTCAATCAATAATTTACTGATTTTGTGTCTTTACTTGAAATTATGAGGCATTGACAACTGGTTGACGTCATCCATTGAAAAGCATCGACGAGTGACGACACTATGTATGTACAGACGCCAGCACATCAAGCTACCCGAAAATGTCAAATTTTCGCAATCAACTTTGAACCTTATGCTTTAGCGATAAAGTTGAAAATATATTCAAGAAATTTGACAGATTGTAGTAGCTTGATGTGCTGGCGTCTGTACCATAAAATCTACCATTCCTACTACGAAAATTAAATTACCATAGCTACCACAAAACCAACAATCTCTACCAACCATTATAGAAAAAATATCATTTCTACAATAAAAACTACCGTCCCACAAAATCTACCACAATGGCGGCTAGACTACTCACTTGGTAACGACGGGGCTGGTGAAGCTGTTCCTGCATATGAAGCAGCGGAAGGGCAGCTCGTCGTCGCTGTTCACCTCGTAGTCGGAGTCCCCGCCGCCCGCGGCCCCCTCCGCCTCCTCGCGCTCCAGCTGCCAGCCGTGTTTATAGTCGGAACGGTCGTGGAGGAATTTGCAGGAGTCTGGAAAGATGGAAAGTTTATTTATTTATTTATCCAT
The DNA here is from genome assembly GCA_914767645.1 of Hydraecia micacea. Lineage (NCBI taxonomy): Eukaryota > Metazoa > Arthropoda > Insecta > Lepidoptera > Noctuidae > Hydraecia > Hydraecia micacea. The sequence goes on along the minus strand of OU611802.1, from coordinate 1,466,746 downwards.
TTATTTCAGGCATCAAGGCCCATATAAACACAAACAATACAATATTAATATAACTTAAAAATACTATAAATACATACATTATAATTACACTAAAAAACTAACGCACACGAAGTGTCTGCGTCGTATTTCGCTGACCGGTGTCATGTAGTCGGCCACGAAACCGGCGGTACACAATACCCTTCGGCCAGAACTCTTCCTTGAGGAACTTCTCGAGATGATTTGTGTCGGAACACGCACCACGAAGGACTTGAAGTTGGTGTTGTGACGCGACTCCTAACTTCTCGACCCTCAAAGTCCAGTTGGTCTTCACACGCATGTACTCCATGATCTTCTCAACCTTCGTGGAGTAGTACAGTCTGGACGTACAGCTGCGTCGTCGGGATTGCTGGACGCAGTAGCATGTATATTAAGGTGAATCTACTATGGTGGAGTAGTGGTAGCCCAGAGGTATAATGCGGTGGTAGGGCTAACGCCCGCCTGGTTTGCGACTACCCTCCCACCGGAGTCCGGCGTCAAGCAGCCTGCTATGTTTCGTCGATGCATGGGAGTTCCATTGCCTTACGCAACTTCTGGGCACGCTCGTTCCATCATAGAACTCATCCATCGCCTTCCATCAGGCGTGATCGTGATCAAGAGCGGACCCATTCAGCACAAAAAAATAAAAAAAAGATACTGACCCCCAAACCCGCAGAACCCGGTCTCCTTATAATCTTTGCAGATGTCCGGCTGGTAGTCCCATCGGACTGTGGCTCTGAGGTTGGCGGGGGCTCTGATGGGGCCCTTACGTACGAGGCCAGAGCTCGCGTTACCGGCAGCCGTGTCGCGCTTCTTGTAGTATTGGGCGTAGTTGTTCATGCCGCGGTAGACCTGGATTGTTACAAAGTATTATTAAGCCTTCATATGGCTTTCCCAATGATATACGTAGTCGTCTTTTTAGCGTGTTGATGGCATAAATAGCACGAAAAAATATATACAGGGTCCCATTAAAATACAAATTTTAACACAGCGCTCAGTACGTCTAGCTAAAAATATCCTAGAAAAAAAAAACACTGATTAAAGTGATTTTATTTTGACCTAAAGCAATAAATTAGTGTATTTTCGTTAGGTGATTTTTCATGTAAGTATCTAATCCGTTTTTCTTATATACTTTTTTTGCCATCGTCCTTATTTTGGTGGTCTGAATTATTTCTAAAAGTTTGTCCATCTATTTTAATGGGACCTTATATTGTATTTGTTTATGTTTTTCAAACGGAAGCGGCTAAACGGATTTGGACGAATTTTGACATGACCATGAACAGAGGGGCAATTTCCGTAATTTTAAGAAAGTTCACAGTCTGATCTCAGTCTCAATCTGTCAAAAATACCTCTGATTTCCCTACATTTTTGACAAGTTTTTGACATTTCTTTGTTGCCGAGACGAGACTGCGACTAGATTTAGAACGTTTTAAATTGCGAGAACTGTCCTTCTGAATTAGGACGTAGAATAGAATAGACGTAGGATATTTTGATCCCGATATTCCCTCGGGATCCAGACTTATGCGGGTGAGACCGCGGGGCGCAACTAGTTTTCTATAATCAAACGCACAATAGAAGCGGGCCGCACAGCACTTATTTGTTAGAAAAAGCGCTGCGCTGCGGCTCGCTGTTGCTATCATGTACGCTTGGTTTGATACCGTGGATTGGCAGTGAAGCCTGACAATATAATCATAAATCCAATCTTACCTTATCATCAGCCTGCCCCGACAACTCCTCATTAATCTTCTGAGCTTTTTCGAAGATGGCCTGTGCATCCCTGTCTCGTTCTGTGTCCATCTCGTATGTGGCTGTGGCATTCTCTCTCTGTTGTTGTACTGATAGCGTTGTACGTTGTTTATTCTGGAAAGATAACAATATAACATTATTTTGTGTTAAGACTAGTAAGTACAGACACACATCAAGCTACCTGAAACTGTCTTTTCCCCAATCAACTTCGAACCTTATGCTTTAGCGATAAAGTTGAAAATCTATTAAAGAAATTTGACAGATTGTAGTAGCTTAATGTGCTCGCGTCTGTACATGTCCATTTGGTAGTAACTTAATACTTCTGATAAAGGGAAAACTGATTAGTTTTTTAACTATAGGCTGACTGCTTAACTGAAACATTACCTGAGGTAGCTGCGCAGTGCGGGAGGGGGTGATAGTTCCCAATTTGACGAATCACTGAGCTCTCGCATCACGTCACCACACCCCTCCCTCACCGCGCTGCTATGCCACAAAGGTTCTATCCCTTTTAACCGCTCAAGCATCAAGTGTACATAAGAGAAAGTACTCGAAACGTCAACACCATGTGTACACAACTATTGTCATTGTGAAAACAATGACTTTTACTGCATCCATTCAACTACTCAGACGCGTGGGGTGTTTCGACAGGCAGGCGGGCAAACGTCTGAGAGGTTAAAGCCGGATTCACATTGCTGTGTTGTGTCGTGTCGTGACGCCTTCTGACGCAGTGTTAGCCAATCAAAACTCGTTGTGATTTGACATAGTCCTGAACAGATTAGTATGATTGGTGTATCCCGAGTCACGACACATTAATGTGCCGGTGGCTTTAAACCTTATCCTTCTGATTATTACTGCTTGTACCCTTTTGGCATTATAATCTTTGTCTTTATAGTTTTAAGGTGTATTTATTTTGCTGTAATACCAATAAACGCATTGTTCTTTCTTTCTTTTACTCACTTTCTCCTCATCACTACTATCACTTCCTCCAACATCTAAATCAGGTTTACTCTTCTTTGGACCAGAAGTTCTCTGTATGTTAGGGTTCTCCTTCTGAGGCCGCTTCGTTGGCTGCACTACGGTCTGCTCATCTGAATCTGAGCTGTTTTTCTCTGAAATTGTAAACATTTGGCTTGTGTTATTAGGTTGAACAGAATGTCGATTGTAAGTAAACCAACCAATACATATCCATCAACCCGCACTGGGCCTGTATGGTGGATTATAGCCCACTCCCTCTCACAGAGAGGAGGTCTGTGTCCCAGCAGTGGGAACATTATAGGCTGATTATGCAACAAATACGTTAATATATTATTTGTATGATCTAGATGAAAGGCGACTAACCAAAGGTATTTACAAGGCAAATATAAATGCTGAAATGCTAGGACAGGCCCCTGGGACATAAATGTATTTCATTGAGTATGGCATAATTCTATGTAATGATCTTTGGAAAGCAAGCAGTAACGTAGTTTTTCAGTAATCCTATTTGATTAAAGCACTTAATACTGACTAAAAAGGAAATGCAACCACAATTTGGATAAAATCCTGTAAAGAAAACGTTTTTTTTTTTATAAAATAATATTAGTAAATTAGACATTTCTTTAGGTAAAGTGACAATTCCAGCTGACAGCGATGCAAAGGAACAGCTTATACATTATGCAAAAAAGTTAAACAAATAGGTACTTTTGATTAAAGTCCCCAACATAACCTCAAAAGTTACAATCAATTTTACACTGAATACTTCAATTAACTTATTAATTACACACCATAACTCGTAAATTACCTTCAGAGCTAGACGTTTTCCGTTTCCTACCGCCCCTGTTCTTGAGATTACGCTTTTTAAATGTAGAAGGAACTTCAACCTCTACATCCGACATTTTTGGCTCTTAAAACTTATATTTTACACTCATAACTTACTGTAAACAATGTTTTACTCTTATTTTAATACTTTTAAAACGTAATTTATTGTTTTATTACTTTGTAAATTGAGAAGTAACAATATTTACGACGCTTCTATGTTTACAACTGGTTATTTTGACAGTAGTGCGGTGACATTAAGATCAGGGCTGCCAATGCCAATTTATCAAATTCCCCAATATTTTAAGTCAATTTCCCCAGTTTGGGGAGAAAAATCTGTTGATTACCTACAAATTCCTCTCAAAATTATTTTAAGAAATGGAACAAGTTTCAACGAAGTATTTAAATAATATTTATTTTATCTTTCATATTTTTTTTAATATTTTTGTTGCAATCATTTTGCTGACGTTTCCTGTTGACAGCGATGCGGACGAATTTTTTGATGTTCTTTGATTATTTCCCCTCCCTTTTTATATACTTGTACATATTATTATTTTGAGACTGTTAGCTTTTTAAATTATGTAAATATACAAATTGATTAATTTTGCTGGATCGGTTAAACTTGTCAAGTTGTCACTGCCGCATAGTTTTTTAATCCCATAACTTGTTGCTATTAAAGATACTACAATAACGCACTATTATGTAGTTCATAGAATTTAAATTACTAATCGATATTATTTAACGGTAAGATGTCAAAATCCCCGCATTTTCCCCGTAAAATGCAAATTCCCGATAAATCCCCAATCTGCTTGAGATTCCCCGCAGTTTGGGGAATAATTACATACACATTGGCAACGCTGATTAAGACGTCAATTTGACAGTATAAGATTTTTTTTTTATTCGCCCAATGGGTAGGCTATAGTCTTTCGACCATACTGCCTCGTCTTCCGTGTAGAACTTCGACAGTATAAAAATTGTGGCCACTAGATCCTTCATTATAATTTTCAGTTGTATGGGTGCTTCTTTTACTTGGACCGGCTTGTAGTCATCTACACAATGTAAAACCTCCTCTTTTACCGTTGGTTTGAGTGTGGTTATATTTTAGTAGTTCGGACTAACGGGAGATAATTTCATAGCGTTTAAAAATAAGCGAATTAATGTAACTTATTATTAAATATTAATTTGAGCCTTTATTAATGATTAAATTCAATACTTATTAATATTGTTGTAGTGTGGTAAGCGATCAACGCCACCAAGAGCTGTAATACCTAAGTACCTACCTACCAGGGGCAGGATCAGAGCTGCGTTGCTGTTCCAAAGACAAAGCTAAATGTCCCACTTTGGTACTACTGTTAATGATAGCGCATAATTTTACGGTAAATAAATTGCGTTACGGTAGTCTTTTCCACATAATCGATCATCATCAATTTATTAAAAAAACTAGCAGCGCCCCGCGGTTTCACCCGCATAAGTTTCGATCCCGTAGGAATATCGGGATAAAAACTATCCTATGTCCTTTCAAGGGACTCAAACTATCTCTATTGGTTCAGCAGTTTAAGCGTGAAGAGGTAACAGACAGACATACTTTCGCATTTATAGTGTGGATTATTAATATGGATGCTTGCTTGTCTTTGTTTTTAGTCACCATTACGATGCCCCACATGGTTGCGAGATAACCAAATGATTTAGGACATAAGAGGTGTGTCAGATTACACAGCTCTCGAAATTATCGCATGTTTTGCAGAAAATAACGCTTAAGTATTATGATCACAACCATCACAACAGACCTACAATCTGACCGCGGCTGATTTGCCAAAGATGTAAACAACAACGGCCGCTCGAAATTGAATACAATCGATAAACAAGAGTAGGTATGTTTGTTTTCGTCTAGTTAGCTCGAAGATTTAAACGAAAACTAACATTACTTGAAATAAAAACTCTTGTTTATCGATGTAGCTGCATCATCATTATCATCTATATCAACGCCGCAGCGCGCCGCGCGCGCCGCCGATTGACCGACCGTGGAGCCCTTAGCCCTAGCGCTCTGCTACCGCCACCGCGATAGCGGCGCCCCTGTTGAGAGCTCAGCGAACCACAGGCTATCGTGTTGCGATGTGATTTTTTTCTCATCAACACAACGCAGTGAAATCATGGACTCAGAATACGTTGATAAAATACGCAGAACAATAGACAGCCTCAAGCCATCACTCAAGCAGCCGCACAGCAACAACCGTGCTATATTCGTGCATTCTGACCTAAACAAATGCCACTCAGTCTTCATCAGAGTTGACGCCGTACGCAAACCACTGCAACCAACGTACGACGGGCCCTACCAAGTGTTAAAGCGCGAAAACAAAGTGTTCACACTGCAGCTACCAGGCCGCAAAGTTCAGTGTCTATAGATCGGCTGAAACCTGCGTACACTGTTAACGACGACGTTTCAGTAGCACCTGACGTCCCCGTACAGAAGACCTCATCCGGGCGAACTGTAATCGGCGGCGCGCGCGGCGCGCTGCGGCGTTGATATAGATGCTAATGATAATGCAGCTACATCGATTTTATTAAATTTCGGGCGGCCATTGTTGTGTTTTTCCAAGAACCCTGTATAGGTACCATAGATTGTCATCACCGCCTCTTACGCTTTTAATAAGTTTATTAATTAGCATGTTGTTGAAGGTAATCTTAGATCGTAATCTCATTGATAATAATGTTGTTCTTAGGTCAAGTAAAAAAGGTATCTTTTGTTTCTGTGTGTGTTTACTAACAGAGGGGTCCGTGGCTAAATAATAACGCCGCACAGGTCGATCGATCAGGTTAAGCTACGCTTGCCGCGGTTGGTCTGTGGATGGGTGACCATCTTTACATACTGAGACCCCTCCGTGCCTCGGAAAGCACGTTAAGCCGTTGATCCCGGCTGTCATTCGTGGATCTTTGACAGTCGTTACGGGTAGTCAGAAGCCCGAAAGTCTGACAACCAGTCTTACCAAGAGGTGTCGTATTACCCAGTAACTGAGTTGTGGAGGTCAGATAGGCAGTCGCTCCATGTAAAATACTGGTATTCAGCTGCATCTGGTTAGACTGGAAGCCGACCCCAACATAGTTGGGAAAAGGCTAGGCAGATGATCTTAGACTAATTCACTAACAAACAACGAATAGCCATAACCCACTGGGTCTAGAAACAAGAAATTGTTCACAAATGAAGTATTTTTGAAAATTCCTCGCCTAATAGGGATTTTTGAAAATTCCTATAATAGGGGATGAAAATTTGTTTGTATAGGCACATGGCGAACTTCGTACCGACCCGCCAGCCCCTCTGCCCCCGCTTTTTAAATATCTGATATCTTCTAAGATATTAATTTTAATGATATGTTAAACAGGGCAATTTTGATTTACACGAAATGCACAACGTATCTAATGCATTTAATTGGATAAGGAATAATACCGTATTCTTTAAAATAGCTTGGTAAATAACCCATTTTTTTTTTGTAATATGAAAAAGATAAAAACGGTTACTGTGGGTTATCCTTAGAAGATAAACATATACCATTGCGGACTTTTTTATCGATCTTTTTAAAATATACAATTCCGTAGTCCTACATTAAATTGATCTATCTCGTAAGGTTTAGCCTGCCTTTGCAATGTAAGAGCACAAAAATATCTGTGTTACGACATTACATTACAAATCTTTGAATTTCTCGGCTTTTTTCTACTATAATATGCATGTCTTATACATATAAACCTTCCTCTTGAATCACTCTATCTATTAAAAACCGCATCAAAATCAATTGCGTAGTTTTAAAGATCTAAGCATATACATAGGGACAGACAGACAGCGGGAAGCGACTTTGGCTATTACATAAATTACGCTAGGAGTCGTAAGAAGCAAAACTACGGGCAGGCTGCGACGCGGGACGGGGAGAGTCAGAGGAACAAGAAATTTCACGCAGACGATATCGCGAGCATAAATTAGTTATCAATCTTATCATCAGTCAAAATAGATCGATCCCACTGCATAAATTATTATCGATTATACCTCTGCCGATCCCCAAAATGTGGTCAATGTTACGTTGCTAGAAAAAAAAAGCAAGTTCTACACTTAAAAGTTTAAATAATTCATATAACGTACAAATTCACTCGTTCACCTATATTAGAACTACGAACCACGAATTTTTATTTCCTCGACGCTCATTTTCAAGTCCAAAATGACGTAAGGTTGGCCATTTTGTATTGACTTACGACCTTTCATCCTTTCGAAGTAAAATATAGTATACTACTTTTGCACGATTTCGTTAAAACTCTAAAAGGTAGTAAGAGCATAGAGTTTTAGCGAAAGGATAAGACGTTCTTCATTCAAAAAGGTTTTATTCCGGTTTAAGAAATGGTATACCACTTTCCGCGCGAATTGTCTTTGGTTACAAAATGGCGTATGTCCTTAGCAAGTGATGCGAAAAAACGATGTTTTTCCTTTAGGGAATTGGCGGTTTTTTGAAAGCGTAACAGATAGAAAAATGCTTTCGTTTACAAGTTTACAATATTTATAATCTGTTTGTTAGAATTAGTTTTCATTGTAAGTATGTGTTAGCTTTCTAGTTTATCTAGTCATGTGCTACGGTGATGACTTTTAAGTAGGCATTTATAAGCATAATCAGCCTACAGTCTTCCCACTGCTGGTACGGAGAGGGAGAGAGAGTGTGGGTTGGTAGATGTCACATGTCTTCGAAGATTTGGTTCTTAGAACATGCCGGTTTCCTCATGATGTTTTTCTTCACCGTTTTGAGAGGGCTCAGGCGCAAGAGCAGTGGTGATGAAATTATTTAGGTACACAAAGTAAAGCGCCTGTCTGGGTAATGTGTACACGATTTAATATCGTTTTAGGTACTTTAAAGATTGTAATCCGTTCCTATCCGATGTGATGCGAGCCTTTTGGTGGAATTCATCCTTTAGTCAGTAAATTTTGTTCTCTAGATTTCCATTGCAATTCTTTAGCTTATGAATAATAAATAATTAAAGTTGTTTTTGTTTACATGTTTGGAAGCTAATTCGCGAACGCAGTGTATCTAAGCTGTTCGTAGTTCAGAAGGCGTTTTACCGCTATCCCACCTGTTTAGGAATCGTTCGACACATAATTAGTTATATCCTTACGTAATTGCGATTCCAACCGGTTTTTGACCTACCACAACGAGTTATATTGAAGCCCTTGCAATCGGTAAGTATTGGCGAATGGTTTTGCTAGTTTTTAAAACAATAAAGATAAATATTTCAATTTCAAAGTTATCATCACTCTCCTGTCCTTATCCCAATTTATTCGTGGTCGGCGCAACATGTCTTTTTCTTCCATACTTCTCTATTAGTCGTCATCTCGGTAGTCACCCCCTCTCTAACCATATCTTCATTCACACAGTCCATCGTCTTCCCCTGCTCTTAGTTCTTGGCCAGACTGGCAGCGCGGGGCGGGGAGCGGCGCGGGTGCGGGAACACGCGCGATCTGCCAGTCTGCCTGTCCGCAGTCGAGCGCGGCTGCGTTCTGCGTGTTGTCGTGTCCAGTGTTTGTCAAAATATAATATGGATGAAGAAGACTTCTTTTTACTACAAAAAAGCTCGAACTAGTTTGAGAACCCCGGTCCCCACGAGGTCCGCCCGCGCACCCACTGCAGCCTCTTGTATGAACGAGCTATGGCGTGAGTTGCCCACGCGCTCCCCGCGCCGAGCAGCCCGCGCCGCTCACCGCGCGCGCGTGCCACTATGGACACTCAAATGGAGTTCATATATTTGAGTACGCCGCGCTGCCAGTCTGGCCAAGTACTTATAGCCATCGACATCCATACTCAAAACTCTCCTCACGACATTTTCCTCATTACTCCGTATCACAGGTCCATACCATGAGAAGTCGGCTTATACTGGATATGTAAAGAAAGAAAAGAAAGAAAGAAAGAAAAAGTATTTATTGCGACTCGCATAGGATGATCACAAACTAAACTAAACACAGTTAAAAATATACATAAAAAATCCAAGTTATATAACTAAAACAAAGTAATAAAAAGAAAAATAAAATAAAAAGTCCCATACGAGGCCAAAAGGCTCCTATCTCAGCATGATGTTGCAACATTTAAAAAATAATATGTATATAATGTATAGCTTGATATAGATAGATACTATACATAGAAGCTGTTTGTATACCTAAATAAATAATTAAATAAATTCTACAATTAAGGTTTTGATATTTCGTGGTGCGTACACCTCTGCCTTAGATACTCTTCAAGGATTATATGCGTGAAGTTATTGAGATAAAGTTCAGGATGACGAAACAACGAGATGTGTCAAGCGCAGTTGTAAATATCTTCGGGCTTATTTTGTAAATATCTTCATGATAATACCCAGACTCTGTGGATCTGTCTGACCTCTATCTAGTTAGCGTAATGAATGTTCTAGAAATTCACACGCGAATATCACTCAATAATATTGTGAAATTATTGCAGATATTGCGATTATTAATAAACAAGGACTTATACTAAACTATCTTCTGGCCGCGACTTCGTTCGCATGATATTTCTTGTTCCCCCGACCCACTCTGTCGCATCGCGTCGCCCGCTAGCGCTATTACTTCGTTTAGGCACATAGTGATCAGCAGGCAGACCTAAATTGAACTGTTCTTCTAATTCGTACCATGACGTCAGTTTAACGATTCAGTTTAGGCCGTGCCATCTGCTGACAGCGATTGTCCCAAACTGAGTCGCAAGTTTTGGTTTCATTCATACCTACTTGTTTCGTACCATGACGTCCATAGAGCAGCTCAAGCGATGCAGTTTAGGAACCTAAACTGAAGTGTCTTGCTTTTGAATCGTTTTTAATTAGATCATGGTAGCCCAACTGTGGTTGAGGCTCAGCGTTCTTTGTTTATTTATTTAATACTTTAAGCACATTAATGTACAGAAGCGGACTAGGCATTTTCTACCAGTCAACCTTTGGGTGATGCAGAGACAAACAGTGGTAGGTGCAATCATGAACATTGAGGAATAAATATTTTAAATATAAAGATACGCATAAACTTATTAAAACTATGAATATAATATACCTAATACTTACACAATAAAAAATACATACCTAGTATACGTAATTACATATAAATATAAGCATAAATAAATATACATAAATACACGAATATACTTAGTAAAAAGAAATAAGACAAATGAGAAAATATGATGATACTGCCAGCTTCTTGCGAATGTGCTCACGAATCTTAACTGACCTGACCTGTTTTGTTTTTGCTCGGCTTGTAAGGGTTTTAGCGTGATGTTAAGAAAACTATAGCCTTCCCCAAGAATTGGGTCATCCATAGAAATATCATATATCTATGGGGTCATCGAATGCAAAATTTTTTTTTCAAATCCGACTGTCAGTTTTAGAAATTAGCGTGTTCAAAGTCAAACCAACAAACTCTTCAGCTTTTATTATTAGAAGATAGCTTTTGCTAGCGGCTTCGACCACGTGGAATTAAAAATACCCTATGTTATGATCCAGTTTATAAACTACGAGTATCTGTGTGGCACTTCAGAATCCGTTCAGCCGTTTTCGCGCGAATCCGGAACATACAGACGCCAGCACATCAAGCTACTACAATATGTCAAATTTATTTAATAGATTTTCAACTTTATAGCTAAAGTATAAGACTCAAAGTTGATTGGGAAAATTTGACAGTTTCGGAAAGCCTGATGTGCTGGCGTCGTTGCATCCTGACTAACAGACAAACGGGCAAAAATTCTAAAAACTATAATTTCGGCATCAGACTAGTTTCCACACTTTGTAGCAATTGCTTTTTTTAAAAAATATCCAATCTAAAGTTTTGCTATCGTAACTCATTATCTGCGTCCTTGTCCCAAATATGTTGGGGTTGGCTTCCAGTCTAACCGGATGGAGCTGAGGAGCTGAATACGTTTTTTCATGGAGCTATTGCCTATCTGACCTCCACAACCAAGTTCTTGGATAACACGATACCCCTTGGTAAGACTGGTTGTCAGACTTTCGTGCTTCTGACGACAGTGACGACCCGTAACGATTGCCAAAGATCCACTTATGATAGCCGGTACCAACGGCTTAACGTGCTTTCCGAGTCACGGAGGGTTCTTGATATGTAAAGATGGTCACCCATCCACAGACCAACCACGGCAAGCGTAGCGTAACCTGATCGATCGACCTGTGCGGCTGTTACTCCTTAGCCACAATTCTATACCCATCTAAATCGGTTCAGTGGTTTAGGCGTGAAAAGGTAACATACAGACAGAGTTACTTTCGAATTTATAATATTAGTATGGATATGGATAAGCATGGAAAAATACAGACTGAAAATGATAATTTTGTCGTGAACTGACCTAGTACAGTAAACAAAAAGATAGTATGTAACCAACCGAGAAACTATCAATATAGGCATCATCTCTGCGCAAAAATTACAGTCACATTTCTCCGTATTATAATAAAAACTTTTTTACAAAAAAAACAAACAACCGACTTCAAATTCGGCCTATAAGTTTTTTAGAAACTTTAGTTTTTTGACCCTTATGTAAAACTAGCGGAAGTCTACATACGCGGTATTAACAACGTTAGTTACGCGGAATTGGACTATCTACGACGCATTTCTTCTCCCCCGCCAAAGCACTAGGAAGTGGTGAAGGGCGGGCGTTTTGGGGACTGTCTTTTGTAATTTTGACGTTCGAAAAGTGCTGATTCTCAGCCTAGTTTGAATAAATGACTTTTGATTTGATTTGCCTGTCTTTTTTGTGCCAGCGGGGTGATTCCGTAACACACTAACTATCTATAGCAATGGCTTTCATTTTGACAGTTCAACAACATTCATATTTTCATTGCGTTATTTACGTTGTTGCAGAGACTTTTACGAACATGATATGAAGCAATGGATTAGCAATCCTTCAAAATTATAGGTACAGTTTGTGAGTGATAGTGTCTTACGCAATTAGTGTGCTGTCCAGAGTGAGTCCGACGTACAGACGCCAGCACATCAAGCTACCCGCAAATCTATCAAATTTTCCCAATCAATTTTGAACCTTATGCTTTAGCGATAAAGTTGAAAATCTATTAAAGAAATTTGATAGATTGTAGTAGCTTGATGTGCTGGCGTCTGGACATAGTGTCGTCACTCGTCGATGCTTTTCAATGGACAACGTCAACCATGTCAATGCCTCATAATTTCAAGTAGAGACAAAAATCAGTAAATTATTGATTGACATCTGCGTTTTAACATTACTTATATTTTTTATATGTAATGCTTTCTCATTGTTTGTCTTATTTGTTATTAGTATATTCGTGTATTTATGTAGAGTCAACAAAAGAGATAAGTATGCAGGATCGTCGGATATATTTGAAACCGATGGATGTTCACGAATAAAATTTAATTTTATTAATAGAAAACAAACAGCTTATTTGTCAAATTAAATTTCAGTCGACAACATCCATCGGTTTCTTACTAAACTTCAACTATCCAACGATCCTGTATACTCATCTCTTTTGTTGACTGTACCTACCTATATTAATTTGTGCTTATAATTCCTTTTTTTTACAAAAAATAAAATCAAAAACGGGTTTTTTTTTTTAATTATTTCCTTTGGTTAAAGCCGGCCGATGGATTCAATCAAATGATTGAGAATGTCGGACAAAAGTTTTAAAAGTTGAAAAAAAAAAGATTTCTGTGCCATAGGCTTCTTACTACTCCGTTCACCTTTTATATCCTGTTTTCCAGCCGGTATATTTATAAATTTTAATAGGTTTTTGCGAATCTTTATATTTAAAAATGTATAAGTATATGTCACGGGTTTAGCCGGGTACAACTAGGTGTAGCCGGCCACATGCGGATGCGGTTCGTGTGTACTTCGGGTGACATCGATCGGTTGCATGGTTGCGGTCGGTCGATAGGCGACGTAGGATGCAAGAGCGAGCGAAGGGCACCCCGAGGTTAGGTTTGGTTAGGTTACTTTAAACCCTTTACACAGAAATAGGAGCCCCGCTTGCGGAGCTCCGTCAACGTTCTGGCTAATCTTAAGTTTATGTTCACACCCACCTTTAGCCGTAACATATATATTTCTTAATTGTCATAATTGCACAGCTGTTTGTCTCTGCTTCACCCAAAGCTTGACTGGTAGAAAATACCTATGGCATTAAGGGCCAAAGTACACACGCTACTTTTAGCATCGGCGATCGGCGATTATGCGGCTGTATCGATGCTGCATCGCGATTTCGCGACTTCCTGCGTTCGGGCGCGGTATCGGAATCGCGCGTTTCAGCGACTGCTTCGATGCTGGCGCAAATGCCAAATCGCTGCGACCGGGCATCTGAATGTGTGCGTAGTGTGCGTTCAGCCGCTGTGTCGAGCTTCCTTTCGCTTCTAAAAAGCGGCTAAATCGCTGATCGCCGATGCTAAAAGTAGCGTGTGTGCTTTGTCCCTAAGTCCGCCTCTGTAGGTAAATTTGTGTGTTTATACCTAAATAAATAATGTGTCATTTCAAAAGCACGTGCTGTAAAACGCTAGTACGTACGGGATGTGTCGATTCTGAAGCACGTGCTGAAAAACGCTACAGAAACATGTGAACAACAAGATCATAAAAGATGATAAATCAAACTGAAAGGGGTACGTGGTACGTGATTCATTAGGTATTATATCTACGCTCGCGGATTGCGGCTGGTTAAGCTACGCTTGCCACGGTGGGTCCGTGGATGGGTGACCATCATTACATGTATACCGAGACCCCTCCGTGCCTCGGAAAGCACGTTGGTCCCGGCTCTCATTCTTAGATCTTTGACAGTCTTTACGTTTCGTCAGAAGCCCGAAAGTCGTGACAACCAGTCTTACCAAGGGGTATCGTGTTACCCAGTAACTGGGTTGTGGAGGTCAGATAGGCAGTCGCTCCATGTAAAATACTGGTATTCAGCTGCATCCGGTTAGACTGGAAGCCGACCCGAACATAGTTGGGAAAAGGCTAGGCAGATTGATTGATCTACGCTCGCGAATTGGTCTATCTTCAAGCCTTCATTCGCGACTTTCGCCTGTGACTGGAGGTCTATAACTGCCTAAGTACGGTATCCGTAGTTTTAGCTGAACATAGGGCTCGTACACATATAGGTCCGTTTTTACTAGATCCGTTTTAACGGATCAGAAATTGGCCGGAGTGACATGATTACTGTATCCGGAATACTGTTTTGTGTGTGAACTCGCTCATACAACTACATACGCCATCAAATAACGGACCTGTAAAACGGGTCGCTATGTGTACGAGCCCTTACGGTCGTTTCTTACTCCGTAAGGCTACGGACACGAAGTCAGCGGGCGCGCCGTGGTGGCGGCGGCCGGCAAGCGTAAAATGGGACGCCCTAGATGGACGGACGACCTAAAGAAGGTGGCTGGGACAGACTGGATGCGGAAGGCGGACGACAGAGTGTTGTGGCGCAGTCTGGGAGGCCTATGTCCAGCAGTGGACTGTAATAGGCTGAGTTGATTGAGTACAATATCTTGACAAATATTTACGTAGCAAGTTTTCGTGAGGTATCTGGTGTGCAAATCATAATAATTCAAGGTTTTTAGTAATCAGATTATTATTAAAATAATAATGTCGTTGGTATCGTCTGTACTGTACCTTCTATATCTTTTATCTGTTTACTTTTTGCATACTTATTATAAAATAATTAAAATCGCGTTTGATCTTTGTAAACTACGCAACGGCTTTTGATGCGGTTTTTACTATAAATGGTTTAGATAATGTATTTCGGAAAGTTGTTGTGTATATTGCATTTCTATTAATCTTACATAAAGGGTGGTAGGTCATGGACTTGCAAACTGTAACCATTAATTCAACACATGATTCTAGGACATGCCGGACTCTAACCGGCTAAAACCACCGCGGTTCCACATATGCCGATGGCCGGGGGTGCGGGATTCGCATAAGCGTTCACCGCTCCCCCGAAAGGCCTCGGCCCGCTGTTCCTAAGCGGGTCCCACCTCCCCGTGCGGCCATTCCCATAATGGCCGCACCCACTCTCGAGTGGCGCGCGTGGAACACTGCGGCGCCAACTCGGGCCTGTCTGGTCCGCCGCCCGCAGGCCACCTCTCATGGAGGTCGCTGATCGTTTTGCGCACTTCTCGGGCGCTAGCGTAGAAATTATTTGACGTTGTAAAAATAAAAATGCTGTTTCATAGAAAAGTTCCTAGTCAAAATGTATGGAATAGCAATTTTTTTTAATGACCGACGAAAAAGTTTTATACATAAGTATGACGGAAAAAGTATGTGTGTCTCGTTATCATCAGCCATATTTTAACTACTGTGGGTGTACTATGGGTATAGTGTTGGTTATTGCGCAACAGAAAAACCGTTTGCAGTTCAAATCAGATCATAATTTTATGAACAATTTAATCACACTAGCAAATGACACACTACAGGTACACGATACAACCAGATACGGAATGCGGGACAGTATCTGAGCACATGTTGTTCGTATGATGTCCAATCTCTAAGAGAACCGCTCCACCTCGCTGCACGCTCTCTTCTACTCCCCACGAACTCAGGCTAGACTCAGTCGAGCGACACCAGATGGCGCTGGCGTTCCGAATAGTCAAACGAATGACTCCATCGAAGCGTTGTCGTCACAGCGCTTCTGCCTCGTTGTCAAGTCGGCTCCCCTACTAATGATTTCTCCGACGAGACATACATGTGGCTCCAGAATCCTGTACTGCAGTCTGCGTCCATGGTAACATGTTGCGCATCGATATCCCTGCCACCCTTTATGATAAAGAAATCTCTATATTTTGCCCCGTAAAAACCTTGGGAAGCAGTATCTATCTATCATCATCATCAGCCTATAGCAGTCCACTGCTGGACATAGGCCTCTCCTCGACTCATTTTCGGCAACTATCATCCAGCTATCAATTTAACATTTTTAGTGAATATTTTAATATAAAAAAAATAAAAACATTTTATTTTCGAATGATAATATTTTTTTTAGCATGTATGGATGCTATACTATTGCGGGTTAACGGGAACGCCCTCTGTTAGTTAACATACTGTATAATGAATTGTTTTAAAATGACGACTTAAGGTTTTCATCTCGGAATTTTAAAGGCCGCAGCTAGTGACGTTGTGATAATTATAATCTATAATAAAAACGCAAAATATAACACAAATATTTTCATGACGCACCTAATTACCTACGTAAGCATATAAATACGTACATAACACATTGTTTTGCGAACCTCTAAGCACTTAGCGACCTTTATCAATAAAATAGCGAAAAATATATCTAATATTTGATAATATTTGATAGATAAACTATTATAATACGTATCAACAAATAGAGTGATAAAATCATATGGTGCGGTACCAAGTAACTATTCAGCAAATGATAAAAGTGAGAAAGATATTTATTTATCTTTCAAGAAAATGTTCGATTATTCAGTGGGGACCCGTGTCTATACTATATCAACAGCCGCACAGGTCGATCGATCAGGTTAAGCTACGCTTGCCGCGGTTGGTCTGTGGGTGGGTGACCATCTTCACATACCGAGACCCCTCCGTGCCTCGGAAAGCACGTTAAGTAGTTGGTCCCGGCTGTCATTCGTGGATCTTTGACAGTCGTTACGTGTAGTCAGAAGCCCGATAGTCTGACAACCAGTCTTACCAATTGGTATCGTATTACCCAGTAACTGGATTGTGGAGGTCAGATAGGCAGTCGCTCAATGTAATACTGGTATTCAGCTGGATCTGGTTAGACTGGAAGCCGACCCGAACATAGTTGGGAAAAGGCTAGGCAGATGATGATGGATGATGACAGTGCAGTATGTACACTTGGAAAAATTACTGATATGAAGATTCGAATGACGATGTTTCGAGAAAATTTGCGAGTGGTACACACGGCTACACATCAAGCTATACATTTCCAGTTTTCGCTGACCTCGCATTGTATAGGTTTTTCGTACAATTTGAAGTCAGCTTATACTGGTTATGTATAGCTTGATGTGTAGCCGTGTGTACACACCAGTTCAAAAACTCTTTGAAACGCAAAATAAATGAATATGAATATGTTATCCCGAAACCGATGATGCGAAAAACTTTTTGAATGGTACGAAATGCATTGCAACTCGCCCTGGGCACGCGTTGTATATTATAGCCCACTCCTTCTCGAACAGAGGAGGCCAAAGTCAAAGTCAAAGTTTTTTATTTGTTAAACAGAGGTGTTTGAAATAGAATAGGTACAGATATCTCTATATTTTGCCGTTAACGACGTACAAATAGTATTACATTTTAAGTGAGGAGCATCGGAACAAAGAACGATATATCCAAGTTACCGTATTTTACACAAATTAGAAAAAAGTTTGTAACTTTTTTAATGTTACAGCTCCTTAGATATGTATGTGTCGGGTTTTGATTGGACCACTGTTTTGTGATATTTTTTTAAAGCTGGAAATGTCTGTTTTTGAATAGATTTCTTTCCTGAAGGGTATGTAATACAACATTTTGCAACGGAAAAAAAATATAAAAAAATAATGGCATAAATGCGACATATCGGCTTTTGTTCCGACGCTCCTCAAGTGATAAATAACTTTAATTTCGGAAGTCGGTGTCGTTGGTTCCGCATTTTAGTTTTTTGACACCGACTTCCGAAATTAAAGTTATTTATCACTTTGTAGTTTTTTTTTGAAGTCAGTTGTTTCTTTTGTAAAAAAGTTTTTATTTTTCACTTTTTCCACACAAATTCAAATAACACTAAGTGCATTGAAGAATTGAAGACACCGACTAGAAGAATCATCAAAATTCGCATAGATATGGCAGAGATGCAGTACATTTATGCATATTACATCGTACATAAGAATAATTACATAATGTATTATATACTAAAACCTTCCTGAAAGTATGTAGATCACAATAGTGAAAGAATTATCAAAATTGGTTCATTAGTCTTTGAGGAAATCGCGGACATACAAACATACATACATACGGGTCAAATACAGAACCTCCTTTTTTGAAGTTTCTTTTTTTTTTGTTTCCTTTACAAGTATGTTGATAATCGGGGTTTGATTACGCGTGAGCATTTATCATTACCTATACTCTCAGCTCCATTACAACAAGTCCTCCCGAACACTACAAAGGTATGTTTAGTAAACATTTCAGCTAATTCAATTGTTCCAAAAGAACTGTGTATTGTGTAGGTACCTATTGTGTATCATTCGGGGCTCGTGGATAACTTACATCCGCATTGGTCGACCGCTTACCAAAATCAAAAGTCATTTATTTAAATAAAGCTGATAATCAGCCCTTTTTAACTGACTTCAAAAAAGGGGGTTCTGTATTCGACCCGTATTATGTAAGTATGTATGTATGTATGTTTGTATGTCCGCGATTTTCTCAAAAACTTATGAACCAATTTTGAACATTCTTTGACTAATGTGATCTACATACTTTCAGGAAGGTTTTAGTATATAATACATTATGTAATTATTTTTATGTACGATATTATATGCATAAATGTACTGCATCTCCGGCATTTCTATGCGAATTTTGATGATTCTTCTAGTTGGTGTCTTCAATTCTTCAATGCACTAGTGTTATTTGAATTTGTGTGGAGTAAAAAAAAACTACAAAGTGATAAATAACTTTAATTTCGGAAGTCGGTGTCAAAAAACGAAAATGCGGAACCAACGATCGAGTTATTCCTCAATGTTCATGACTGCACCTACCACTGTTTGTCTCTGCATCACCCAAAGGTTGATTGGTAGAAAATGCCTATGGCATTAAGTCCGCCTCTGTACATTTTTGCGCTTAAAGTATTAAATAAATAAACGACACCGACTTCCGAAATTAAAGTTATTTATCACTTTTTAGTTTTTTTTTTTAAGTCGGTTGTTTTTTTTTTGTAAAAAAGTATTTTAAACGTCAAACTAAGGCCCTACCTTGAAAACCGCTGAACGTTGTTCAGTTGTTTTTCATAAAGGAGCTGTTTTGTAAAACGGCGGACTCTACAATCCATCTGCGACATAACACGAACGGCATGCGTCAACGTCAGAGGCAAGTGCAGCGTGGATACGTGTCAACGGCGACACTTTTCAACACGTCTCTGGCTGCCGGCGATAACGTGCCGCGGGGTAAATCGTAACACACTATTAGTAGCAACCGCTTCCATTTTGACAGTTCAACAACATTCATTGCGTTATTTACGTTGTTGAGCAGACAACTTTTCGAGCATATGAAGCAATGGATTAGCAGAATCCTTCAAAATGATTCAGATTGAGATGGATAGCGTGCTGCGCAATTACGGTGGTGCTCGTGCATTTTAGTAAATACGATGATCAAATACTTACTACACGAGTGGCATTTTGGTGTATGTGTCGCAGTCAACTGGTTTAATTAGTCGTTTAGTTAACCGCCTGGCTTTTCAAAGACAAAGACATTTATTCGTCGGATATGGTAGGTACAAAGTTGGTTGGTATAAATGGGTAGGTTCAACACATCCGCCGCTAATAGCGGCATACGAATATTTACAATGTGAACCTAATGTACACGTGGGTAGGTATAAAACCTAACTTAAACTCTAATAAACAATACAAAACACTTATTCTATGGACATTTTATACTCTAATATACAATATCAAATATAAACAACGATAACAATATTTCTATTATACAACTAAATAAATCTATCTTATTATTAAAAAAAATAAGTAAATTTTTTGGAAGTAGTGCTCGCCTCGCTTCGCTCTCTTTGCTCGCACGCGGTTGATCACAGTTCTAACCTAACCTAACCCATTTGGTCGGGGTGCCCTGGCTTAATTACCTACTGCGACCAATTCGGCTCTCGCGTGATTATTTACAGTTCCAACCTAAACTATAATATTGAATATCATTCAGGCCGTTAATTGAACGGCCGCCGTTTAGTTAAAAGGCTAGGCGGCTAACTAAACGGCTAGCTTATGAAAGGCAAACAGACGTTCGACCTTTGGACATCTAATATCGCAGATGCGTTGTCATCCCAGAGACAAAGCTGAAATATGCGTCATGTGTCTGTAATTTACTGCCCATATACGTTTCAAGCCGGAAAACAGAGACGTTGCTTGGCGGCAGCGAAAATTATGTAGTTACGTAGCGGTACTTCCCCGGATGAGCTCCATCACAAACAGTTCACAGTCGACTTTAAGAGCAATATTCATAGACCGCTCTTCTACTTTTTTTTACATTTCAGTGTTCAGTGACCTAATGCCCGATTACTATAATTTACGGGTCGTTATTGGTTAATATCAAGACTCTTGTATCCTTTATCAATAACTAGCTGCGCCCCGCGGTTTCACTTGCATAAGTTTCGATCCCGTTGGAATATCGGGATAAAAACTATCCTATGTCCTTTCCCGGGACTCAAACTATCTCTATACAAAATTTCATCTAAATCGGTTCAGTGGTTTAGGCGTGAAAAGGTAACATACAGACAGACAGAGTTACTTTCGAATTTATAATATTAGTATGGATGAAGCAAAGACCTCATAGCTTTGTATAGTAGACCCTCCCATATGGATGTAGCTATCACAGGTAAAATTAGCTTACGAATCTATTTATATGCCCAGTTTGGCAATAAAAATGCTACCATTGGTAAGCAAAACGATTCGTTTTTGTTTATAGGAAGCATAAGTAAAGTAAGCGTCGCATTCGAATTTGAACATTATTTCTATAAAGTTAATGCTCATGTTCGCATGAAATACTAGCTTAAGTTCGCTTGTCAATCAATCTGCCTAGCGTTTTCCGAACCATGTTGGGGTCAGCTTCCAGTCTAACCGGATGCAGCTGATACCAGTATTTTACATGGAGCGACTGCCTATCTGACTTCCACAACCCAGTTACTGGGTAATATAATACCCTTTGGTAAGACTGATTGTGACTTTCGGGCTTCTGACGATCCGAGTGGGCTGGTCATGTTTGTCGAAGGACCGATGGTCGGTGGAGCAGACGAGTCCTGGAGTGGAGACCGCGTATCGGCAAGCGTAGTGTGGGACACCCCCCAGCTAGATGGACGGACGACCTAAAGAAGGTGGCTGGGGTAGACTGGATGCGGCAGGCGGAGGACAGGGTGTTGTGGCGCAGTCTAGGAGAGACCTATGTCAAGCAGTGGACTGCTAAAGGCTGAGTTGATTTATTAATTGAATATGAACATGGTAGACATAAAAATAAACATAACCTTTATTTTTCGTATTAAATTGCTTACTTAGCAAAGCAATTTCAAAATGCGTTCTGTGAATCTTGCCCTAAAACTGAAGGAAACCCCTAACAATAAAATGATTTACGTTTACATAATAAATGTAAAAATTATTGACCGTACAGATCGGAAAGTACTTAGATACATTAAAATAACAGATGTCCATAAGTTATTCCGAAATGACGTAGTTGAGTTGTTTTAATTGTTGTTGAAAGGGCAAAGAACTACGTTGTTTATAATCGGACGACTAGTGATGTGACCTAAGTAAAAAAACGGACTTTGAAAAATGTCCTAAAGGCCAAATTCCTGTAGGTAACTAAAAACGTTCAAAGTCTTGTGGCGATCTCATCTCAGCGACAGTCAATGTCAAAAACTGAAATGAAAAACTGGAGGGATTTTAGAGAGAGGTATTTTTGTCAGATTGAGACTGTGAACGTTCTTAAAATTACGAGAATTGTCCCTCGGAATATTGTGGTATTTCCAAAAAAATAGTCAGGTTTTCTTTTTGGCACTACTATTATGGGAAATTGGGAATATTATATCTGGCTGTCCGTTGTAACATGCTGGCCCGCAGGTTTGCACGTTGTACGAAGCCAGTTAAAGTAACGCTTTTCAAAGCTTACTGTCAGTCTTTCTACACGTGC
This sequence comes from Hydraecia micacea, assembly GCA_914767645.1. Lineage (NCBI taxonomy): Eukaryota > Metazoa > Arthropoda > Insecta > Lepidoptera > Noctuidae > Hydraecia > Hydraecia micacea. The sequence goes on along the minus strand of OU611802.1, from coordinate 1,444,322 downwards.
AGCCTGTGGGTCAACTTCACTCAGAGGGCATACAGCGACCTACGCGTTCAATATAATAATGCACTGAGAGTGCTGCTGCGGCTGCCGTGGCGATGTAGTGCATCAGGGATGTTTGCAGATAATAATATTGATGGATTTGCCGCTATTATTAGGAAAAGATGTGCATCCCTGATGTCTCGTGTTCGCGGCGGCACCAACAGTATTCTCAGTGTATTCGTAGATCGGTGGGATTCCCCGATGTTGCGGAGGTGGATGCGGCTCCATGCCGAAATTTAATTTATTTTATTATGTGACTGTAACCTACTAACACTAGAATTTAAGTTAAAATTGTTACTAACCCTATGGACTCCGGTCCGAAATAAAAATATTCTATTCTATTCTATTCTATTAATCCTCTAAACACTTTTTGATCTTATAATGATGATCTTTGTACGTTGCCTTCTAAGACCAGGTGGCCTACCATGATCTAATTAAAAACGATTCATAAACAAGACATTTCAGTTTAGGTTCCTAAGCTGCATCGCTTGAGCTGCTCTATGGACGTCATGGTACCAAACAAGTATGAATGAAACCAAAACTTGCGACTCAGTTTGCGACAATCGCTGTCAGCAGATGGCACGGCCTAGACTGAATCGTTAAACTGACGTCATGGTACGAATTAGAAGAACACTTCAGTTTAGGTCCTAAAATGAATCGCGTTAAGAGCTTGTGGTAGGCCTGCAGTCTCTTGTAAATTCATCTAGGTCGTCACGCCAGCGTTTCCCAAGCCTTCATCGGTGATGACGGAAAACTGTGGGGGGTGATCTATGCTTAGCAGTGGGACAACACAGGCTAAAAAAGAAAAATGATGATCGCATTTTTCACTATCCGGTCTTCTTTTAACTTTCTGGTCTTTTTTTAAAACTGTAAGTACAGACGCCAGCACATCAAGCTACCCGAAACTATCAAATTTTCCCAATCAACTTTGAACCTAATGCTTTTGTGATAAACTTGAAAATCTATTGAAGAAATTTGATAGATTGTAGTAGCTTGATGTGCTGGCGTCTGTACCTACTCGTACCATTAAAGTTGGTTGCAGTAACTAAGCTAAGCGGATCAATTAGTATTTATAGGAAATCAAGGTGGGAATTATTTGAGTATAAAATTAAATACAGTAAAGCAAATATTCTCCCATATATTAGAATTTTCGGCCTCTATTTTTATAGAGGTCGAAAATTCCAACGCCGCCGTGCCGTTGGCATTTTCGACCTCTACAAAAATAGAGGCCGAAAATTGTAGTACAATATTATTTTTCTGTATTTGGCAGAATATTGTTATAGGTAAGTAGAGTAGTTAGAAAAGTTCATAAAATTCTGCCGTGTCCGGCGCGCGGCGTACAAGTAGATAGATAGATAAACGATTTATTTAGTGCACAAAAAAGCATAATTAAATAATAACAAATTACAGGTAAGTAGGTAGGTACTCATTGTTAAGTACGCTGATGAAGTAAATAGGGAAAAGTCTAGCCTTTTCCCAACTATGTTGGGGTCGGCTTCCAGTCCAACAGGATGCAGCTGAATACCAGTATTTTACATGGAGCGACTGCCTATCTGACCTCTACAACCCAGTTACTGGTAATACGATACCCCTGAATTAACCCTCCCCCCTTCAATTTACTCATTAATATTATTTTCCTCATGGCATTTTTCTTTCAAATCTACTGGTTTATAAGGACATTCTACTCATTAGTAGACTGTGGACTGATGTTTCCCGGAATACCTCTTAGTTGTGGTTTTATTGTCGGAAATACTAAGAAAATAATAATTCTAGTGTTATTTTCTGAGTATCTTTCAATATTTCTTCTGTACGGGCGGGGATTGAATTCCAATCCTTAGCTAATTCATTTAGTAAGATTACTATTATTCTTTTAACCGAAACATACCGAAAACAGTACTCTCCGAAGTTGTATAATAGCGTAGATGTAAAAGAGAGTAAGTAGTAAAAAATTAAGAGAATAACATTATTTTAGTGGAATTATTTATTTATTTATTGAGATCTCCCTTACAACTTACTATCATTTTCATTACATTATGCAGTATGCACGCAATGCTAAGCTAAAGGGACGGCGGGCGATAAAATTGCGTCTAATCAGACGCAATTTTATCGCCCGCCGTCCCTTTAGCTTTTGATATATAAAAATGCTACTGCCTTTGGTAGAAATTATCATCCAACAGAATATGTCCACCATTGTAACTGCCCTAGTAAACTATACTAATTTATTTACAACAAATACTTTTTATGTGTGGTTAGTTAGTTAATTTAGTACCTACCTATTGAACATAAACCCTGCATTCTTTAAAATATAATGTAATGTTTTTTTTTGTTCGTCGCTTTTCTTAACTCAGTTTCAACGGTTTTGTTAACCCTATTTTGGGTTTAGACACAAAATTCAACCATCAAAAACCAAAACAAAAACATTCGACACCAATTCAAAAACTACTTCTAATATTCGGCCTTACAAAACGAACTAAAATTATATTCGGCCTGTAGCACGCACATCTCTATTGAAGTATGCCAATAATCGGCGAGAGGCGTTGTCTTGTTCTCGTAAGATAAGTTTGCCTCCCACGAGATCGGAAGCAAGAAATTTAGCTTGCAAGGATTTGAAGCAAGAATTGGATTTTTGAAGGATTTTTTAACCAAACTTTTAGAAGGGTGTCATAAATATGTAAGTATGTATATCCGTATTTTCTTACTTCTCTCCGAGTGCTATCGATTACCTGTCTACTGTTTCTAGTGCTACGCTAATATTGTCAGTGGAAACTTTTAATTGGCCTTCTTTCACTAACTTTAAACTATCTGTATCCTAGCTGTAAGTTTTCTTAAGAAATAAAATAAAATAAATAAATAAATATGTGTGTATGTGTTTTTTTTTGCATATCAACCTACCCGAAATTGTCAAATTTTCCCAATCAATTTTTAACCTTATGCTTTAGTAATAAAGTTGAAATTTGATTAAAGAAATTTGACAGATTGTAGTAGCTTGATGTGCTGGCGTCTGTACCAAAAGGTATGTCACTAAAGATAAGGCTTTGAAAGTTAAAAATCTTATGGTACCTACAGCGTGAGTCAAAGGACAGTTATATTTAAATTACCGACTTCTGCTCGCGACTTCGTCCGCATGAAATTTCTAACTCCCCCGACCCACTGCATCGCATCGCATCGCCTGCCGCTATTAATTCGTTTTCGCTTAGTATTCTTTCTGACTTTTTTTCTTTTTGCTCGGCTCAGCAACCAAGGAGTTACTTCCTCAAGAATTGGGCGATCAAACGCAAAAATATTTTGTTTTAATCAGATTGGTAATTCCAGGAGATTAGCGCGTTCAAACAACCAAAAAAACAAATCTTCGGCTAGATAAGTAGTCAACGGCAAGTAAAGCTTGTAAGGAATCAACACAAAAATGATTACAAAATACCATCCATACTAATATTATAAATGCGAAAGTGTGTGTCCATCTGCCTGTCTGTCTGTTACCTCTTCACGCTTTAACCGCTAAACCGATTAAGATGAAATTTGGTATAGAGATAGTTTGAGTCCCGAGAAAGGACATAGGATACTTTTTATCCCGATATCCTTACGGGATCGAGACTTATGTGGGTGAAACCGCGGGGCGCTGCTAGTTGTTAATACTAATTGAACTTCCAAATAGAAGTTATTGGTCTTTGTGTTGTTTTAATTTTCATTTCTATCCGCCCAAATAAGAAATCATAATTTTGGTGCATAGATCTAATCTATTCACGATTTATTTGGCAATAATGTACATAAATAGGTATGAGTTTATGGAAAAATAACTTTAAATCTACACAAGAAAGTTCAGTTTACGCTACAAAACTTCTAACATAATTTTTATAACTTTTTCAATGGGTCAAAAAAAAAAGTTGTTATTTGTTTAACTTGAAATAACATTAATTTGAAACATAAGTTTGAATAGACTTGTCAATAGAAAACAAACAGTTAATTTATCAGATTAAATTTCATTCGAAAACATCCATCGGTTTCTTACTAAACTTCAACAATATCCGAAAATCCTGGTTACTTATCTCTTTTGGTGACTGTACCTTTCCTAATCAGCTTGTCCATTGTTAAATATACACTTAAACATAATATGCGTGTTATGTATTAAGTACGCGTTAATTACTAAGATTAAATGCTAATCTTCGTGATAAGTTCGTGGGGGGCCGATGCTCTGATAACGTTTCGCGGATCCGTATTTTTTAAGATAACAATTTTACAGCAAACATCACAATACAGCTGGAAATAACAACCCGACAATGCCAATCCAGCCAGCCAACCATCCACCAACTCAACCACCATCACCTACTAACCAAGCCAATCACCCAACAAACCACCAACCAACCAACCCATAAAACCACCAAACATCCACCTATCAACTACAAACCAATCAACCCATACAACCACCAATCCACCACCTACCAACTACAGACCAACCAAACCATACAACCACCAACCAACCCCCTACCAACCAATGAACCAACCAACCACCAACCAACCAACATACCCACTCCTGGATACTGATTTCTGTGAACTACCACATCAATGAAAAACTTGATAATATTATAACCACACACGTACATTATTTGGTATTAATTAACATTTTTTATTGTTATTTATTGGGTTTGAATAAAGCATGCTTACACGTTGACTGCCAGACAACAGATACAATAGAAAATCTATTATTCGCGGTCACCGGTGACCACCAACGCCAACAACAACGCAACGAGTCAACGCCTTAAATAAATATAGTAAACTAGTTGCCCGCGACTTCGTCTGCGATCCAGGATGAAAAGTAGCCTATGTTCAATCGAGGTCTGTGAGCCAAATTTCATCCAAATCCGTTCAGCCGTTTTAGCGTAAAAGCGTAACAAAGTTTCCGCATTTATAATATTAGTTAGGAAGTTAGGATTACCTACATTTTGTACGCCGTTAAAACAGATTAGCGGTATCTACAACGCCACATGCAAACAACGCGTCATACTGTCGTCACGCAAATCCTGCATCTCGCAAGCAGAGTTTACCGCGCAACTAGCATAGATACAACGACCCGACATGGATCATCGGGCAGTTGCCCGCCAGACACAACACCCGTCTGGTCGGAGGATTCTCCCTTTTCCTTATGCAGGTTGAGTGACTTTACTATTTTTTTCTCGCCGAATCTCCATCTTTTTCTCACACATTTAGCAAACACAGTTTTTCCTGTTAGTATCTTCCATTCGTCGGTTATCAGTATCATTATACCATATGTTCTTAATGTAGGTGATAACGCCCCCTCGTGGCCGTTTAAGACATACAGAGGAGCAGTAGAAGAGCCAGAGAAAATTATACATCCTATCTTACGGTTACGACTCTACTAAACGTTTAAATGTAATCGTGGCAATAGCTGTTTCAGATTCGTGACACAGTAAGTAAAAAAAAATTGAGGGGCTCTAGAAAAAAAAAATCTCAAAGAGGTAGGCAAAATAAGGTTGCAAACCTATGCAGTATACTATCACAATACTCTTTGACATTACCAACCACGGCTTTAAAGTACTTAGGTAAGACTGTTGTTTTCAGATTTCCACAAAGACGGTTGCTCCTGCAACTGTTTTTGTCTCTTCAGATGTCAAAATTAAGAAAAGATGTCACTGTTAGTGCCTTTTCACACGTCCCGGTTGCCGGGTAGCCGGTGCCGGGTACCCGGCGGCGCAGTGTATAGTCATGTACAGACGCCAGCACATCAAGCTACCCGAAACTGTAAAATTTTTCGAATCAACTTTGAACCTTATATTTTATCGATAAAGTTGAAAATCTATTAAAGAAATTTGACAGATTGTAGGAGCTTGATGTGCTGGCGTCTGTACGTTAGCTTTCACACCTGACGGCGTAGATTGCCTGGCAAGCGATCGCCGGCTACCCGGCAACCGGGACGTATAAAAAGCACTTATAATAATTATTTGTGGATATGTAAAGGAAGGGAGAAAAAGACAAAGCTAGTTTTACAGTTCGACTCGATAAATGGCAAAATGAGATCTATTTTTAACCGACTTCAAAAAAGGAGGTTCTGTATTCGACCCGTATTTATGTATGTATGTATGTTTGTATGACCGCGATTTTCTCAAAAACTAATGGACCAATTTTGATAATTATTTCACTAATGTGATCTACATACTTTCAGGAAGGTTTTAGTATAATTATAATACATTAGGTAAATATTTTTATATACGAAGTTATATGCATAAATGTAATGCATCTCCGGCATTTCTATGCGAATTTTGATGATTCTTCTAGTCGGTGTCTTCAATTCTTCAATGCACTAGTGTTAATTGAATTTTCGTGGGGTAGGTACAACTAAAAAGTCAAAAAAAATTTTTTTTTACAAAAAAAAAACCGACTTCAAACAAAAACACTAGCTACAAAGTGATAAATAACTTTATTTTCGGAAGCCGGCATCAAAAAACGAAAATGCGGAACTAGCGACACCGACTTCCGAAAATAAAGTTATTTATCACTTTGTAGTATTTTTTTTAAGACGATTGTTTTCTTTGTAAAAAAAAAAAATTATAGAATCTTAATAGCTCGACTTCACCCACTGCTGGGCATAAATAAACCTTTCGTTTCTTCTGCCAACCCCCACGTTCCTATGTCAGCCTCATACTGACGAAATTATATAGTACTCCTTATTGCCAGCCCTTCTATACAAGCTATTCGACCATTTTTCTTAGAACACTTTCCACAGTACCTAAATTCCATAAAAAAAATGATGTTTCTTGCGAAATATTCCTCATTCTTGCAAATAGACCGTGGAAGGCCGCCTTAAAAAATACTTTCGCGTGCTTATAACATAGATGCAAGAAAAACACGGTACATTGCAAGTTAGCTCGCGCACACGATCGGACGTTCGTACGAAATAAATATACGACTTTAAAACTGTTTACTTTTCTTAGTTTAACTTGACTTTCTTAAAGAAACTTCGACATTTCGTGTGAGTATAGTGCTGTGTTTATCTTTTTTATTTTAATGTACAGTGTTTTCGGTAATTAAAAGATAAGTTATCGGAGGAAAGTGATCGGCTAAATAAAGTTGTTTTGTTGGAAGTTGTTGGCAGTACCGTGTTATCATTGTCAGTAGTCAGTTTGAATTTGGAAGCTGTTGAAAAATTGTGACGTCTTTTTTTTCGGAGTTCTTTTGTTTGTGGAATCTGTGAAATAAGGTTTGTTTTGAGAATCTATGGTCTGGTTCACGACCTCAAGAAAAGTATCTGTTAACTTTGATAATAGATTTTATAAATACAAATTGCAAGTATATATCTGAGGGGCAATTCTCGTAATTTTAAGAAAGTTCACAGTTTGCTCTCAGTTTCAATCTGTCAAAAATACCTTTAATTTCTCTACATTTTTGTCAAGTTTTTGACATTGATAGTCGCTGAGATGAGATTTTGACTAGATTTTGAACGTTTTTAAGTAAGTACTAGAATAGTCCTTCAGGTTCACCACCTCCAGAAATGTAAAGACCGTTAACTTAGCTAGCAGATTCTTTAAATTGCGTAATGTAGGTATATCTGAAGACTGTGAAACAAGCTCTTAGTACAGAGGCCAGCACATCAAGCTACCCCAATCTGTCAAATTTTCCCAATCGAATATGAACCTTATACCTTTGCAGTAAAGTTGAAAATCTATCAAAGAAATTTGACAGATTGGGGTAACTTGATGTGCTGGCCTCTGTACATTTTAAATTAAAATTTTAAAACATTACAAAATTACGCGAATTTATAAAATTCTATTTTATTTTTTTTTAATGAATTGTGCACCTTCATTATTTTATTTACATAAGCTCACATACTTCAAACCGTTTACGACGTACGGCATTTCATACAAACTTTCATGCCCTTTGTTTTTCCAAATGAATGAACCGATTTTAATTAAACTTCGTACGCATAAGCAAGATACAAAGGTCTAAAAAGTTATTCAAGAATTTTTTCGAAAAATATTGTTTCAGCCAAATTAAACCGATTTAAAATTTTCCATAGAAACAGAGATTTCCAGTGATCTTTTTTTTAAATAATACATTTTGAAACTGTTCTTTACTATGTTTTTGTTTTTTTTTTTAATAAAACAAATGTTCTTTACTAACTTATTAGACCTTTGTATCTTGCTTATGCGTACGAAGTTTCATTAAAATCGGTTCATTCATTTCGAAAAACAAGGGCTTGAAAGTTTGGATGAAATGCCGTACGTCGTAAACGCTCTTCAAATAATAATTATTAATAATGTGTACCAACGCGTATAAAAAAAAGAAAAAGAACCAAGGCCATCAATAAATTCGTCCGTTTATTTTATTAATTAAAATAGAATAGAATATTTATTTGCGTAAAACATGGTATACAAGGGTGTTAAATACAAATTGAGGCACAATGCATGTTTAGCTAGGATAAAACATAGCATGCAAAATTTTAAAGACAAGTTAACCAACAACAATCGTCATCAACATTTTTTATCTATAAATTCTTTTAAACTATAAAAACTACACTCGAGTAACCACTTAATATGAAATTTAATTTTAAATAATTTTGTATTTAAAGCTTTGAAATGCCATGGTATTTTATTATAAATGCACACACACATTGCCAAGCCGTTACTGTTGTAAATATAAATACTTAGCAGTACTTTAGTTTTTAATACCTATTTCTTATTGATTTCCTTTTGCTTGTTTCATTTAGGTACTTACACGAATATTTTTGAATTTGTTCAAGCATTGTAAAAAAGTAACCTCATTAGGCGCATAGCAACAAACAGGTGGCCTACCATGATCTAATTAAAAACGATTAAAAAACAACACATTTCAGTTTAGGTTCCTAAACTGCATCGCTTGAGCTGCTCTATGGACGTCATGGTACCAAACAAGTATGAATGAAACCAAAACTTGCGACTCAGTTTGGGACAATCGCTGTCAGCAGATGGCACGGCCTAAACTGACGTCATCGTACGAATTATAAGAACAGTTCAGGTTTAGGTCCTAAAATGGATCGCGTTAAGAGCTTGTGGTAGGCCTCCTGGAGGACTTTTTTTTTATCGTTCGCGAATCAGCAGCGCGTATCGATTTAGAAATACACTTCTTTTGTTTTCGCGAGTCTCTGATAATTCGAGAAACGTACAATAGCCGATAGTGCATGATGACGTGAATGAAATGGAGGAATGCTGTAATATCAGGGGTTCTACACACTTATTGATTCACAAAGTCGCTCAGTGCTCCGAGCAGTGGTAGCCCAGTAATAACGGCCGCGACTTACGAGTTGTATGTAGATCATAGATTCGAACCCAGACAAGCGATTTACTTTGTGTAAATTATTTCATCACCACTGTTCTCAAAAAGGTGAAGGAAAACGTCGTGAGGAAACCGGCATGTCCTAGAACCAAAAATTCGAAGACATGTGACATCTACCAACCCGCACTGGGCTCACTCCCTTTCGAAGAGAGGAGGTCTGTGTCCCAGCAGTGGGAACATTATAGGCTGATTATGATTATTCTTCTTCGCATGTCGATGGCAGTCTAAATAGAGTCAAGCTTGCGTTAGACACTTTCAATCTCAATCTCAACCATGTTGAAGGATATTGCTAATACATCCATACTAATATTATAAATGCGAAAGTGTGTCTGTCTGTTACCTCTTCACGCTTAAACCGCTGAACCGATTTAGATGAAATTTGGTATAGACATAGTTTGACTCCCGGGAAAAGACATAGGATAGTTTTTATCCCGATATTCCCACGGGATTGGAACTTATGCGGGTGAAACCCCGAGGCGCAGCTAGTTGCTTCATAAATGTTCGAAAAAAATTGTCTGCTGAACAACACAACGCAATGAATGTTGTTGAACAGTCAAAATTAAAGCCATTCCCACTATTAGCGTGTTACGTAGGCGGACCCGAAGTCCCGAACAAATGTGTAGAACCCCTGGTCGGTGGCGCTATTGTTGTATGTTGATGCGCAAACGCACGGCGCGCGGCGGACGGAGAGATTGATGATAGCTGTTTGTTGTTATTACCCTTCCTTTTGACGTAACTTACATAGCATAACGTCACGCTTGTATTTATCGAAGAGGTTAGGCAGAGGTTTACAACCTGCTATGGTTAACGCCAAATAAACGTGGAATAAAAGTCATTGACCCTCATACATTTATTCAAATACGTAATTCCGAAAACAGAAATAATGACATAAACTTGTCCCGAAACGACCTTTATCGTGATCCTTGACTTTTTCTAGTAATAAAAAACGATTCATAATGTATTGTCGGGGTACCTACGCAGAGAAATTAAGGAAAGGGCAATGAACTTTATTCCAGATTTAAGTGGCGACCACCATAGAGGTGTTATTGAAAGAATGAAAGAAAAACATAAAAAAATGCACCCTGGATTTTGTAATATCTTGATAAAAGAATGTCCTTAGAGTGTCAGCGTTCTTCTCCATAGAAATCTACGTTTTGGAATGGGCAACTAGCTTCAACTTTCTGACTAACTGACCGACTCTGACAATTCAAAAGTGCCTGTAAAAGGTTTAATTGAAATAAATGCTTTGAGTTGGAGTTTTGAGTTTGCCATTTGGCTACGGAATCCTAAAAAGCTCGCATTTGTAGATCGTCGTGTCTATTACTCACTACTGTATGACAGTCCCTTTTTAAAGTTCGACGTGTCATACTAACGATGGGGTATTGTTGTACCCCTTTGTATAAAGCAAGCCACGTTAAGGGGATAACATGACCTAAAACGCGGTCACTGTCGGACTGCATAGAAAAGAAAGAGAAGCGCGATGACACAACGCTGGTAATTTATTGCAAAAAGTTAAATTAAAAATTTAAAAAACCCCCGACTCAAAAAAAAACCTCTAAAAACTATAAAATAATATATATTGGCCCTTTAAGTTTAATATAAGTTGCAGGAAATATTTTGATCCAAGCGTCCTCACGTCGGGGGACGGCTAATGAAAATTGGAAGTTAACAGCAGCTATGTTTTCTACAATAGCGTGCATTCATTTTTGCTGGGTTTAAGCCTCATCTGTTTGGCGTTTTCATTAGCCGTCCCCCGACGTGAGGACGCTTGGATCAAAATATTTCCTGCAACTTATATTAAACTTAAAGGGCCAATATATATTATTTTATAGTTTTTAGAGGTTTTTGTTTGAGTCGGGGGTTTTTTAAATTTTAAATTTAACTTTTATTTCTTGCTTTTTAAACTTTATAATATTATATTACTAGTAAACATGCTATACTATCGACACGTGACTCGCCGAAATCTGCGAAGCTGTACGTATTTTTACCACAGTGAAGCTAGTTAGGTACCTACTCGTGGTCGTTGGCGTTCATTCCATATTAACGTATTCCTCTGTTTTCTCCCTGGATAATGATACTAGTCCAAATACTTTGTCTTCTTAATATTTTTTTTAAACAGTTTTATTGAAAAAATAAAGGTAATAATAATGTAGTAAATAATGTATTAAAAGCTAAATAATTCGTTAGGCCCTAGGTACCAGTCATCACTCCACTTTCCTCATCAATCTAGCTAGGGCATTGATTAGATTAAAAAAATAATTTTCAAGTTTTTAGTTTTCATTTCGTTAGTTAATATTCCTCATTCCCTTTCAATATAGTGTACATTATTCTACTTGTCAAGCCCTTTCATTTGATACCCATATTAAAGGAGTTGTGAAAAAAAAGTGTTATTCGCCATTTTGTGGTGGCGGACATCTTGGATTTGAAATTTGTAATATTGTATAGTATTCTACTAGTCAAGCCCTTTCATTTGATACCCATATTGAGGAAGTTGTGAAAAAAAATGTAATTCGCCATTTTCTAGTGGCGGCCATCTTGGATTTGAAATTTATCATAGTGTATGGTATTCTACTAGTCAAGCCCTTTCATTTGATACCCATATTGAGGGAGTTGTGAAAAAATATGTCATCCGCCATTTTGTGGCAGCGGCCATCTTGGATCGATTTTCATCAAATATAGCTAAGAACACTCCCGACTAATTCATCTTTCAAACAAAAAAAACAAAATCAAAATCGGTTCATCCGTTTGGCAGCTACGATGCCACAGACACACACACACACACACACACACAGACACGTCAAACTTATAACACCCCGTCGTTTTTGCGTCGGGGGTTAAAAATAGGAAGCAATTATCTATTTACAAAATCTATTGTCTGGACAATTCCCGTAATTAAAAAAGTTCAAAATTTACTTGCAATCTCATCTCAGCGAGAAATTAATGACAATAGCTTGTCAAAAATGTAGAGAAATTAGAGGTATTTTTGACAAATTGAGACGGAGATCAGAAGATCAATTCTCGTAATTTATAACGTTCAAAATCTAGTCGCGGTCTCATCTCGGCGACAAATGTATGTCAAAAACCTGTCAAAATGTAGGGAAATTAGAGGTATTTTTGATAGATTGAGACCGAGATCAGACTGTGAACGTTATTAAAATTACGAGAATTGCCTCTCTGACTATAAACGTTCTTAAAATTACGAGAATTGCCTCTCTGGTTTATTGGCTACAATCTAAAACGTTGAGGTTTAATAATCCATTTCTGTGGCATCCAAAACATATTTGATTGTATTTGTTGCAGGAACCACTATGGACGTTGAGAATGCTAACTGCAAGATCAAGGTATCTCAGTGTGCAGACATGGAAGTGCTGTCTATTGAGAGACCCTTGAAAATTGACGTGTAAGTACAACGTAACATACGCTACGGGCGTCGGGAGCCGCGTGACGACTCCCGGCCACCATAGGCGCGGGCCTGCGGACGGAGAGTAATGGGTAGCTCTTCGTCGATCAAGGCCCGTGCCGGACGGCGCGTATGTGTTCCACGCGCGCCTCAAAGAGATGTCAGCATAAGGGAAGGGGCCCGTTAGGGCCGAAGCCTGCCGGGGCAGCGGGATTGTCCGAAAGGGTTACCGCTGCCCGGAACATAAAGGGCTAAGGAAGGAACACGGGTGGGTTTTAGTCAGTAAGAGTCTGACACTCCCTTCCGCTAAACCCAGAGCGGGAGGAGTCATTAGATGATTTCCTATCCATAAAAAAAAAAGTACAACGTAACATAATAAGCGTATAATGCTCCCACTGTTGGGACTCAGGCCTCCTCTCTGTGAGGGGTAGCGGGCCTCGGGGGACGCGAAATTTACATTTACTTACGTTTTTTGAAATTTACAGCTCAGTGTCATGTTGTATGTTGATTAAAATATGATTCGCGACCGTAACAAATATGAAATTACAGAATTATAATCATTAGAATCAAATCGAGTGAATCTTTAGAAGCAAAACCATTCCTTGAGTTCAAATTGGCCTCAAATGTCATTCAATGGGTTAATATCGCGGTCCTGCCGCGCTTGATCGGAGCGCACTGGATCGTCCGGTGTGGATCCAGCTGTGACAACCATCAACACGCACTGTGTCCGCGTGGTGGACTACGGCCCACTCTCTCTCACAGAGAGGAGGCCTGTGTCCCAGCAGTGGGAACATTGTAGGCCGATTATACATGTTATGCAAAGTACATTATTTTGACATAAAACAAGGTCACATTGTTTTTATCAATTCGCATTTTATTAATGATTAAATCTTCTAATTGAACGATATAAAATTATCTCTTTTAAATAATCGATTGCTTTTGACCATCCTCTAATCAATAAAATTTTGTTCACAGGGAAATTACCGGCTTGGAAAATATGATTGGAGAGTTACACAGGGTGTTCTCCCGCGACCACGTCAACGTACAGGATGTTCAGAAACTGATGGGTGCATATAAGTCTAACCCCAAAGATTGGAGCAAGTTTGCGAAGTTTGATCGTTTTAGGTGAGTTAAGACTAAACAATATAACATAACGATGCAAGAATAAGATAGGCGACGAGGTGCTAGGCTTCACGCGCTTAAATAAATTTTCACTTAAAAAACTGAAAGATCTACGGATAACTGCCAACCGCTTAAATTAAATACAAAAAAAAACCTTGCAACTTTTCCACTATTAGGTATCATTATGTACTTCTTCAACATAATTTGTCAGTACTGTTTGTTCTTGTGACGCGAATAAAGGTAAATTACCTGAGTGGATGATAACAGACATAGCAACTGGCCAAACAAATTCTACTGTTGCTAATGAACTGTTATCTTTTTTATTTATAACCTCGTCGGGGGTCGTCATTTAATAATAACAGTTTTTATTATCCGATCGGCGATGTTAAGCTGTGTTTGTCGACTTTGTCGCGGTCAGGGGGTCGATTTGTGATAATCCTTTAAGCCGGGTACTCACAAAGCGAGCTGTAACTGTAACCGTTGCATGTACTGTAACCAAAAAACATTATACGTGGTTCGCAAACCTGCTGCGAGCGGTACGCGTGCGGCTCGCAGTCGCAGCGAACAACGTACTCATTTCTAAACCCGTAACGTTGCAAGTAACTGTAACCGTTACTGTTACCAAAAACATAATGTGTACGTGGTTCGCGAGCCTGCGACGAACGCTACACGAGCGACTCGCAGCGAGCCGACAATTGTCGGTTTTTGCCGCGGATCAAAGGGCGCTCGCAGTGCGTCCGACATCGTGGAGTACTCCCCGTACACACTAGAACCTCGTTACTGTATCTGTTTGGTTACAGTTACAGTTCGCAAAATGAGTACGTTCGGTGAAAGCGTTTCGGCGACTTCGTGAGCCGTAATTGTAAAACGCGTACACACTAGAACCTCGTTACTGTATCACATAAGTTACGGTTACAGCTCGCTAATGAGTACCCGGCTTTACGCATCGAGGTTCGAAACGTCAGTCGACGGCGCGTTGTGTTCCACGGGCGTCTCAAAGAGATGTCAGCACTAACTGACGGGGTCCGCTAGGGCCGATGCCTGGCGGGGTCGCGGGTTGTTCGAAAGAGATACCGTGGCCCCTGGCACAGGCAACTGAAGGAACACGGGTGGGTTTTAGTCAGTAAGAGTCTGACACGCCCTCTCGCTCCGCCCAGAGCGGGAGAAGTTATTTGATAAATTCCCACCCAAAAAAAAAAACGAGTGTGCTTATGACCACACGACTGAAAACTTCAGTATTGCGTATTTGGCTATGAGAGGAAGAGAGAAAGAAAATGTGCGCGCGCACTGCTGTCTCTTGCTTATATCTCCCACTCAACTCCCGTTCGCCTCGCCCGATCTCACTTTTCATAACGCTTACGTCACGCGTTCGAAAGCTTACTCCCCAAGTCAAGCGTGCGTAAAGAAGTTTCACTTCAAAAAAAAAAGGTTCGAGACGTCAGAGGCCACATTAAGATTACGCTAATCAGTTATTCGAAGTCTAAAAGTTACCGCGACGGCACACCGCAGAATGTCCGATTGTCCAAAAGTTACCACGAACCTCAGAACAATAACTAAAGCCGCGAACCAAGCGGTGACGTCACCTGCGTTCCGACCCGTTAGTCTTTTATTTTTTGAAATTTTGTCTTTTGAGGCATAACTTGCGTTCCAGGTGCTTTGGAAAGATGGTTAAATGTAGTATATTTACCCAAAGACCGTGAGGTTGTATCGGAATTACGAAATAAGTTATGATGATATTATTATCAACTAATCTCATCATTATCTAACACATAATTTAAAAAAAACAACATTTGTTTAAAAGTTATGAGCGTTGAAACTACCATTTTTCAACACTCATTTTAACGCTTCTTTGGGCGTAAATAAATAACTCCCTGAGTATGAAAATGACTATAATAATAATTGTTAGATAATTTATTAAAGAATTCAAATAACTTTATTATGAATAAATACTTACATTTCGTAGTTTTTTTTTATTATAACATCTATACGCTCTAAAGTCTGTTCTTGAAACTACGCGCAATAAATTAAATAGCTTGCATAAAAAAAGGGCAGGTGTATGCTTTGGCCACTTAAACAACCCTATAAAACTATCTCTCTATTGCAGGTACACTAGAAACCTGGTGGACGCTGGTAATGGAGCTTTCAACATCATGATCCTCTGCTGGGGCCCTGGACACGCGTCTGCCATCCACGACCATGCTGACTCCCACTGCTTCATGAAACTACTGAGCGGGAACCTTGATGAAGTCAGGTAAAGAGATCTACTATTCTAAGAATTATTCATGACTACCTTCTGCCTGCGACGAAATTTTTCGACCCACCCCGCCCCATCGCCTCGCCTGCCAGCGCGGATTTTTCACTTAGCGTCCTTTCTGGCTTTTTTTAAATATAGACGATATTTATAATTTTGTATAGACGGATTAGCAAAATTCTTTATTTGTTCGAAAGAGGTTTGTCATGACAATTTTCAGTGTTATCGCCACGTCTTAAGGTACAGACGCCAGCACATCAACCTACTACAATCTGTCAGATTTCTGTAATAGATTTTCAACTTTATCGCTAAAGCATAAGGTTCAATGTTGATTGTGAAAATTTGACAGTTAGGGGTAGGTTGATGTGCTGGCGTCTGTACCTACTAAGATAATGAGATCAGGAGATGTCAGTGAAATTACAGAATTGATACATAGAGTCTAGGTTGATGGCCTACAGGCTCTTAAAATGAAATCATGGTGGCATTAAACCATCTTATCAAGGCGCCAGGTTATTCTAGTATTGCGTTCAGTAAGCCGGGGTTAGCATCAGACGGACTATTAGTTATGTTGTTAGTTCTAGTTCTAGCACATCGATGTGAGCCTATATAAAAAAAAAAAAAATAAAATTCACCGTGAAATGAAACGTTAAATTCATTGGTTAGAATGGAACGTAAGATGTGTGAATGGGTGAAGAAAAAAATTACGAACCGACGACGTTACGAAGATTAAAATTATGACGTATTTTGTGTCAAAATAAACGCCTGAAAAACCCCCCGCCCCGCCCCGCCTGTATCCTGAAAAATAGATAAAAACTTTAAAGTAAACAAAAAGATAAGCAATCTCCTATGCGAAACTTTCGATATAAAAACATACTTACGTCAATTAGAACTCTTGATACGACTAAAAGGTTTCACGAAAACACGCGTCGAGTTCTCGTCACAGAAATAACATAAACACAATGACGGAACAAGCAATATTTTAGATTATATTATTGCAATAATATTATTAAGCTTGTTATCAGTGACAGTTTAGAGCATTCAAATCGCCTTCATGAGTGGTGATACCTAGTTAGTGTGCATACACACACACGAGCGACACGCGTCAAAGGCAGATGCAACTGCAGCCATCGACACGTTGATGGCTGCCGTCGACCTGGTGGCCTACCATGATCTAATTAAAAACGATTCAAAAACAAGACATTTCAGTTTAGCTTCCTAAACTGCATCGCTTGAGCTGCTCTATGGACGTCATGGTACCTAACAAGTATGAATGAAACCAACACTTGCGACTCAGTTTGGGACAATCGTTGTCAGCAGATGGCACGGCCTAAACTGAATCGTTAAACTCAGGTCATGGTACGAATTGGAAGAACAGTTCAGTTTAGGTCCTAAAATTGATCGCGTTAAGAGCTTGTGGTAGGGGGCTCCTGTGGTAGTCACTACGTCCCTGCCAGGGGGCGCGGCAGGCGGGTTACGGGTAAGCCCCGCGGGTTCATACATGGTGCCCGTCAATACAAGCACGTTCATTGGGGGGCCATGGCCTGCCGTTGAAAATGTGCCACTCATGTATTTGAGTCATCATCTGCCTAGCCTTTTCCCTTCCCAACCACGTTGGGGTCGGCTTCAAGTCTAACCGGATGCAGCTGAGCACCAGTATTTTACATGGAGCGACTGCCTATCTGACCTCCACAATCCAGTTACTGGGTAATACGAAACCCCTTAGGTAAGACTGGTTGTCAGAATTTCGGGCTTCTGACGACCCGTAACGACTGTCAAAGATCTACGAATGACAGCCGGGAGCAACGGCTTAACGTGCTTTCCGAGGCACGGAGGGTATGTAAAGATGGTCACCTATCTACGGACCAACCGCGGCAAGCGTAGCTTAACCTGAGGTGATCAAATACACGACCGCACGTTGTCGACGACTGCAGTTATCCTTGCCGAAGACGCGTGCCGCTCGCGTGTGTGAACACCTAAGTATAAATAATAGAAGCGCTCACTAGCCCCGCGCCAAGATCAAATACACTTGCGTGCAAAAAAACTGACCCACCCCATGCTCTTCGATTTGAAACAATATAATTCAAGAAGTTTTACTAACAATAACCTAACATATTGTATATTAAAACCTTTCTGAAAGTATGTAGATTACATTAGTGAAAGAATTATCAAAACAGATTCATTAGTTTTTGAGAAAATCTCGAACTTATAAATATGGGGTTGAATAAAGAAGCTCCATTTTTTTTGAAGCCCGTTAAAAAAATCAAGTTCAATTTTGATTAAACAAACAGAAATACACAAATTTTTAAGTTTGTTAAGTTCATTGACAAAAAAAGTCACACACTTTTTCCGAGCAAAAGTGAGTAATGGGGACATCTGAAGAATCGAGTCTATCTTATCAAGAATATTGCTTTGAACAAAATATAGTGTATGTTCAAATAAACTATACCTTACCTACCTTCACACAGTATAAAATAATAAATTATATTCATTACGATTTTTGTGATATCGTGTTTCAAATGGAGAGCATGGGGTGGGCCAATTTTTTTGCACGCAAGTGTAGTTCGTCCGTAAAATTCACAAAAGGAATGTACACGTAATGCGTCACAGCTGCGCAGTGCAGGTTGCAACTAATTAATTGCTTTATCGCTTTCCTAATAGGCGAAAACTTTAAGGGAGCGAGGCGGAAAAGGTCGCGATGGTACAGACGCCAGCACATCAACCTACACCTAACTGTCAAATTTTCCCAATCAACATTGAACCTTATGCTTTAGCGATAAAGTTGAAAATCTATTACAGAAATCTGACAGATTGTAGTAGGTTGATGTGCTGGCGTCTGTACATGGTGCGTCCCGTGGACAGTTGGGTTTGCTACTATAGAGGTGTGAGGAACAGGGTGTAAAGTTCACTCATACTCTATAGAAAAGGGAGGATCCTCCGACCAGACGGGTGTTGTGTCTGGCGGGCAACTGCCCGATAATTTATGTCGGGCCGTTGTATTTGTATCTATGCTAGTTGCACGGTAAACTCTGCTTGCGAGATGCAGGATTTGCGTGACGTCAGTATCACGCGTTGTTCGCATGTGGCGTTGTAGATACCGCTACACTACCATCTAGCTGACAGGCTAAGATTTTTTTTTAATGAGACGCCAATAATAATGATAGTCTCGCCATGCCATCATCAAATTAAATCAAGAGACGTCTATTTTCTCTCTGTGATCATTTGATTTCACGGGCGTTTCCATCACTCGTGACGCGCGCCTCAGTATCATCAAATCAAATCAAATCAAATCAAAATATTTTTATTTCACATAAACCAACATGGGCACTTATGAAACGTCAGAAGCTAGGTGCACGGTTCCAATTGGTCGTTTCCTATGGAGAAGAACCGGCAAGAAACTCCATGGTTACTCTTTTAAAAATAATTGGCTTTTACAATGTTTTCGAGTTACAGTAGGTATGGGAGGACAGCGTAGGCCTGTCAACAAGTACCAGGTACTTGATAAAAATAAAAAATGGTCTACAGATCTAGTCTACAAGGCTTACGAAGTCCTCACATTTACAAAATAAGGATGTATCAAAAGGATAAACAAAATATAAAAATCTACTAAAACCAAGAGATATGATTGCCATTTCAACTAAGAAAGAGGTGAAAAATTAAAATTGTCTGTATATAATGTCAAATAATAAAAATATTATGTCATAGAAGTATGTACAAATAAAAAATAAACATCGTAATTTGAGAGCAGTTAATAGACATTTACGTAGAACTTATGCCGTCAAAGAGGTGCCAGGGAAGCCACATGTGCAGAAGGAATTATTGCCAAACTACCTTGTCTTCAACGTAGTCTTTAATCTTATAATATGCTTTTTTGATAAGGACTCGTTTGATGACGGTTTTGAACTTTCCATCGCTAAGTTCTGTAACCGACTTTGGCAACTTGTTATAAAAACGGATGCTGTTTACAAGAAATGACTTGCTAGTTTTAGTTAGTCTAAATTTAGGTATCACAATTTCATTTTTACTGCGTGTATTTATATTATGGAAATCGCTTCTTATTTTGAAAAGTCCTAAGTTTTTGCGAACATACAAAATACTTTCTAAAATGTAAAGAGATCATTTGTAAAGACTCCTTCATGTGTGGATACAAATGCAATAACTGATGCAACTTCGTCAGACTTTAGTTTATTGTTATGATAACAAGTTCAAAATAATATTTGTGTAGGTACTTTTGGGAAAATTGATAAGATATTTTATACAGGTTATTAACGGCAGCGGTCAAAGACACTTGAAAGAATGAAAGAAAAATTGTTTATTCTGTACCAACAGAACGCACATCTATCTATATATCTATACAAATACATAAAATTGGAGTGTCTGTTTGTAATATTAAAATAACCGCTTTTTTACTAAATGCATATGGATGTATACACGGTACATATACCAAAATAACATTTTTTACAATTTTTGTCAGTCGACTGGACCGATTTTGACGGGACTTTCACTGGCCGATAGCTGATGTAATAAGGAGTAACTTAGGCTACTTTAATTTTAGAAAAAAAAAATAGGGACCCACGAAAAAATCCACGTGGACGAAGTCGCGGGTAACAGCTAGTTACAAATGAAAAAATACACATTTTTTTTTTTAATTTCTGCTTAAAAAAAATACACTTGGTTAGATTAGCTCACTTGCTAATGGCTTTATCAGTCAGGGAGGTGGGTCGACTAGCGAACTAAACAATATTTGAGTAAGATGAAATGGAGCTGACAATCCACCTTACGTTAAAAGATAATCTTTGCCATAGACATAGAAATAATAATTTTTAAGCAAAAATTTCTCGTGAGCAGTGGTGGCCCAGTGTGGTAAAGGCCGCGACTTACGAGTTGTAGGTCGTAGGTTCATTTCATCTATATTTCATCACCACTGCTCTCAAAACGGTGAAGGAAAACATCGTGACGAAACAAAAAAAAATTCGATGACATGTGACATCTACCAACCTGCACTGGGCCAGCCCACTGAAGGAGTGGGCTGTTATCCAAAAGAGGAGGCCTGTGTCCCAGCAGTGGGAACATTATAGGCTGATTATGCAGTGAGACTAAACTATTAAGGCACTAGGGTCATGCCTTAGTTGTTTTATATTACGCCCTATACTCAAAACACAGTCTTATCAGCAGAAATACGTTTGGCAGTACAGACGCCAGCACATCAAGCTACTACAATCTGTCAAATTTCTTTAATAGATTTTATGTCAACTTTATCCCTGAAGTATAAGGTTTAATGTTGATTGGGAAACATTGACAGTTTCGTGTAGCTTGATGTGCTGGCGTCTGTACATTCCTGGGGTTTTTCTACTTGCATATCAACTTATGACGCAGGTCTATCCAGATTTATGATTCTAATAATATTATTATTTTCATTATCAGCTGTTATTATATTCTTCTGTTATCATTTTCATTACGTCATAACATTATTTCTTTGCGTTTTAATTAGGACAGTCCTCTGCCCTCTTAATTTCATCCCTTTATAGATATACTGAAGGTTTTATCATTATACTGGCTCCTGCACGTGGCTAAATAATAACAGACGCACAGGTCGATCGATCAGGTTAAGCTACGCTTGCCGCGGTTGGTCTGTGGATTTGTGACTATCTTTTCATACCGATACCCTTCTGTGTCTCGGAAAGCACGTTAAGCGTTGGTCCCGGCTGTCATTCTTGGATCTTTGACAGAAGCCCGAAAGTCTGTTAACCAGTCTTACCAAGGGGTATCGTATTATCCAGTAACTGGGTTGTGGAGGTCAGATAGGCAGTCGCTCTATGTAAAATACTAGTATTCAGCTGCATCCGGTTAGACTGGAAGCCGACCCCAACATAGATGGGGAAAGGCTAGGCAGACCTTATAGTACCTAAAGTATCTGTATGTCATTCATAAGGTCAGTTTCAACAAAGGTCACTTATTATCGGATCTTATTGTTTATATGTAACTTTACACAATGGACGGTTTTAACTTCACAGTGATAAAGATGAAGATGTTTTAACTGGTTTTTAGTTAAGACAAATATCTATATTATTGATAATAATGGAGTTCGTTGTGCTTTTTGAAGGATGAGTGTCATTTGGAATGTCACTAGTAGCTTGTTATTATCGACTTCAAAAAAAAGGAGGTTATCAATTCGACACGTATGTATGTAATATTATTGGAACTGCATTATATTCATATATAGCAATCTATTAGGGCTTCCAAACAAATATACAAAATTTTATAGATGTATGTATTCATGTTAGTCCACGCATATCTTCCCAATTACCGTTAATCGGATCGTGATTTTTTTTTATTGGCTTATATTTACTTCAACTTAGGGAACAGCGCAAGTTTCATCAAAATCGATTCAGTAATTTTCAAGATATGGACTAATACGTGTACCTAAGTGTGCTGGCTTATTGATACGAGCTACGGGTGTGGTGTCAAAGGGAAAACATCTCAAAACCTTGGTCAAATTCTAGTGCAATATTTGCAACAAAACTATTACCTACTTATTACAAACAAATATTCCAGTTTTTACTTACCTAAAACTAAAAATTACGAAACAAAAAAGTAATAAAAAAAAAATTGAATCGACTTCGATACGAAATTAACTCAAAATTATGAAATAACTTTAATTTCGGAAGTCGGTGTCAAAAACTAAAACTAAAATACAGATCGCAAGACATACCATAAGCTGTGGTTTTTAGTACTCGTATAAAATAATTTAAACTCTGCGATATACATTTTGCATATTAATAAAAAAAAATAACAAATATCTTATGGAAAAGTGCTTATGTTACAAATCTAACTAAAGAGATATTTAATTCTGTAAATACATATCTATTATAGTCGCGAATCATATTTTGATCAAGATACAACCTGACACTGACCTGCAAATTGCAAAAAACGTAAACAAATTTGAATTTCGCGGTCTACCACTATGCATTCACCTTAAGAAAATGGGTATTTATCTAATCAAATTAACTCAGTAACGAAATCTTACGAAACATCAATTTTCCTTTGTTTTATAACTGAATTCCTTTAATTATAAAAATCAACACAAAGCTCCGATGACCTGCGGGGGAATTGCGTAACACACTATCAGTAGCAATGGGTTTCATTTTGACAGTTGAACAACATACATTGCGTTACTTACGTTGCTGAGCAGACACATTTTTCGAACTTATGAAGCAATGGTTTAGCAATACCTTTCAAAATTATTGAGATTGAGATTGATAATGTGTTACGCAATTAGGGTGCCGAATTACTCAACTAATAAAAATAATTAACGGTTTCCAGATACGAGTGGCCTGAGAACGTACAGCCAGAAGTGATGAAGGTCTTGAACAACAACAAATCTAGAAGAAGATGCTGCTCGGAGAGCCAAGACTTACCGGACAGCGTATCCAAACTGAAAATCGACAGTGACACCAGTCAACAAAGTGACAGTTTCGTATGTGACAGCTGTCAAAATAGAAAGCAAACGGACAGCTGTCAGGAGAGGGAGAGTGACAGCTGTCAGAATAGGCGGGAGGATGGTTATGAAGATGAAAGTGAAGAGGGTTATGATGCGAGGGATATGCAAGTGAGGGGCCGGTCAAGAATGGAAGTCAATGATGTTTGTTACATTAATGGTTGGTATCTGATTAAACTTAATATTTTTGTTTTGTTGTCCAGCTATGCAAGTTATTATACAAAGTGTTAAAAAATTAACTCTACAAACTTTAAGAGGTGCTTTAGACTATCGAACTGAACAACTTTCACTATGGGACCAACTCTGAAATCACGAAAAAAAAACAGCTATTTTATACATTTTGATCAAGTAGGTATTGAACTTTTGTATTAAACAGCTGATTTTTTTACGTGATTTCGGAGTTGGTCCCATAGTGAAAGTTGTTCAGTTCGATGATATAAAGCACCTCTTAAAGTTAGTAGAGTTAATTTCTTAACACCTTATAGAGGGGCTCGTGGCTAAGTAATAACAGCCTCACGGGTCGATCGATCAGGTTAAGCTACGCTTACCGCGGTTAGTCCTTGGATAGGTGACCATCTTTACATATCAAGACCACGCCGTGCCTCGGAAATCACGTTAATCCGTTGCTCCTGGCTGTCATTCGTGAATCTTTGACAGTAGTTACGGGTCGTCATCGAAAGAAGCCTGAAAGCCTGACAACCAGTCTTACTAAGGGGTATCGTATTACTCAGTAACTGACTCGATGTTCCATGTGAAATACTATAATTCAGCTGCACCCAGTTAGACTGGAAGCAGACCCCAATATTGTTGAGAAAACGCTCGGCAGATGATGCCAAATGATATGCTAATCAAGTTATTATAGTAATAAATAGGTTATGTTATTGTTTGATGAATTAATTTATAAATAGAAAACAAGTGAATATAACCTTAGGAATGTAATAATCAGTTATTTATAATAAACTTAGGTACAAGGATTTCCGTATTATTAATGTAGATACAGTTAAGATAAATGTAAAGTAATGACTGATCCAAGCAAAGATGTTTGCTTAATGAAAATTGTTTTTGTACAAATTAATACCTAATCAGCCTATAATGTTCCCACTGCTGGGACAGAGGACAGAGGCCTCCTCTTTGTGGGACGGAGTGGGGAGTAATCCACCACGTCGGCCCAGTGCGGGCTGGTAGATGTCACATGCCTTCGATTTTTTAGTTCTAAGATATGTCGGTTTCCTCACGATGTTTTCCTTCACCGTTCTGAGAGCAGTGGAGATGAAATTATTTACACAAAGTAAAGCGCCTGTCAGGGTTCGAACCTACGACCTACAAATCGTAAGTCGCAGCCATTACTGCTCTCAACCAGTTTTTTTTTACAAAGCGCCTGATAAATTAATGATACGTTGCTTTAAACATAGTGGGTTTGCTAATCTATTAGTGATAGGAGATACTATTGCTGCATGTTAGGTAAATAGCGACAAACTGTTGATGTTGTGTCGACTCGAGCTATTTATGAATAGCCTCAGAATATCTCATAGATTTTCAAACATTATACAAGGTGACATAATTATTATACAGGCAGTGTTTATACATGTTGAAAGATTTACAAAGTGTAGAATTATACAGTTTTACCAATTATACACGGGGTAAGATTATACATGGTCATAGATTATACAGGCTGATATATTATGCAGTGATATGGCCCTGTATAATCACAGGGTTATAGTTTATAAAGCGTGTATAATTCAATTCAATTTAAAGTGCGATAGATTATACTGAACGTACAAAATATTCATAATTATTTTTCATGTTTTCCAGATGCACTAGGCCTCCATCGTGTTGAGAACCCCTCCCACGTGGACGGAGCAGTCTCCCTACACCTCTACTGTCCTCCGTTTGACAGCTGTCGTGTGTTCGACGCGAGGACCGGCAAACCTACCGAAGTCAAGGTCACCTTCTGGTCCATGTACGGGAAGAAACTGAAGAGGGTATGTACTTATGAGATTTGTAACTTATTTTACAGGTCATTTATTTTTTTGTTTTTGGGGTTATTTTGACCCCTTGATATTTCAATGAGCTAAAAAGTTTGTAGTAGTTTTATTGATGCTTATATAGAGCATTACAATGTGCTCTCTACATTTTCACAACACTTGTTGTGTTTTCTTAAATATGAAAACAGACGTTCATAAAATTAAGTTGACTTTGATATTTTTTGCTCACAAACATTCTACAGTACAAAATTCATAAAGTATTTTTCTTACTGGCAACTAGTCTATTATCGCTATGGTTAGCTTAGTTCATATTCATATTCATTTATTTTGCATTCCACAAGGTACAAAAGATGTTTACAAAAGGCTTAGAGCTAAGATCCGTTGTAGACCCTGTTAGGGCACAGCAAAAATTTATATTTGATACATAGCATAGCATAGTTTTTATCAGCATGACTATATGTTTTTGTCTACTATGCCATGGTGACATTATCAGTTATTTTTTTTTACAGGTTTTGGAAGCAAACCATGCAGCCGACAGCCAGTAAAAGATTAGCTGTCACCTGTCAAAATTGAAAAACAAAACATCCCAGTCGAGTATTTTTAAATAAAAGTTGTTAATTATTTTTTAAAGAATCATGTTATACGGCTATTGTATTGATAATTTTAGTAAGAGCAACGGTCCAAAGCAATAATAAATTGTGTAATGTTTTATTAGTGTTTATTAGTTTTTTATTAGTGTATTTTATTAGTTTTTTTTTATATAGTATATTTGTTGGCACAGTTGTAATGATCGTTAGGTCAGAGCCTTTTGATTTATGGATTCAAAAGAAAACAAGTGCAGTTAGGTTAATATGCATTTTTTCGGGCTCAAGCATTTTTCTAAGTCTGAATAGTTGGCTATATTTCTAAGAGTAAATTATAGTAAATTTCCTTAGAAAAGACTTATATCGACGCCAGCTGGTCTAGTCTATTCTGTAAAAATGTCATAGTGAAAATTTAGGTGAAGTGAGCTTGAAGTGACCTGTCATTCCACCTGATGATAGAGATTGACACTTTTGACAGCTTAGGTACTTCACCTAAGTTTTCAAAATGTGATTTTGACAGGATACATCAGCACTCGGTTGTTCAGTTAGATAAACTTTACTATTGTAGAGACGCCAATACATCAAACAAGCTACCCGAATTTGTCAAATTATCCCAATCAACATTGAACCTTATGCTGTGGCGATAAAGTTGAAAATCTATTAAATTAATTTGACAGTTTGTAGTAGTTTGATGTGCTGGCGTCTGTACATGATGATATATTAGATTAGATTAAAATAACTCTGTATACGATACGTCAGACATATATTTTAAAAGGGACTCCAAATAAAAATAATCTGTTATGATTATTCGAAATTAATGATTATTGTGAGATGGTGGAATGAGCTGAACTCCATTAATAAAGATGGGTCCTTGGCAGCTCTGGACAGGGAGACCTTTGCCTAGCAGTGGGACTTCAATGTCTAGAAAAAAAATCTTTATTGTGCCTTAAGTAATTTTAATCTAGGATAAACTTAATTTAAGACATAACACTAAGTGGCGATTTAAATTGTAAATGTTATATTTATTTACAATAATTTTTACAAAATAAATAAAATAATATTTTTAAAGAAACATATATTTTTTATTTACTTAAATTCCTGAATTTACGAAGACAGTACATATAATTATAGATACATATTTTAGTTTTATATTGACCCTTGTGATAATGAAATAATTTACATTTATAAACGATTTAAAACTAAATATTTAGTGACATTCTCCTCTTGTCTCATTGAAACACCAATAATAAAGAGAGGTATTTACAAACGGTTTATAAATATTAATATTTACTGAATTAGGGTCTATAACAGAAAGAAAGAATCATAAGTTTCATACAATTATATTTATTTATATATTAATATTTTTAATTCATTTATTCAGTAATAATTAAGCATAATATTTTATATTATTATCACTGGGTTGTGGATGTCAGATATACACTTAGCTTCATGTAAAAAACTGGTATTAATCTGCATCCGGTTTGACTGGAAGCTGACCCCGACATAGTTGGGAAAAGGCGAGGCAGCTGATGATGAATTTAGAATTTTGTTTTCAAAGAACATTTTCAATTTTTGTTTCAACTTCAGGATCTACAAATCCGCATTTAACTCATCATTCAACAAATTCCTTATCTCACTGGTAATGCTACCCCATGGCAGGAAAACTTTGATTCCTTCAGCTAGAGATGTCACCTGCACATTTTCCCTCACGCATCCAGCATTGCAGATGAAGTCACAAGTGTAAGTACTGGGGTTGAAATGAAGACCTTCAGAGCAGGTGACCAAGAGGGGCTGATTTCCGTTGCAAATCCAGTATTTGTCGCAGTCGTTGTCATGGACAAATGGAAGAACGTTGCATCCGCTGTTGCATCTGTCTGCGGGTGTAACAGGCAGGCAGCTGTCACAGCCAGGAGCAGCGGTTGTACCGTCATTACCACCGGGAGCAGCGGTAGTTCCGTCGTTGCCGCCGGGAGCAGCGGTAGTTCCGTCGTTGCCGCCGGGAGCAGCGGTAGTTCCGTCATTACCACCGGGAGCAGCGGTAGTTCCGTCATTACCGCCGGGTGCAGCAGTAGTTCCGTCGTTGCCGCCGGGAGCAGCGGTAGTTCCGTCGTTGCCGCCGGGAGCAGCGGTAGTTCCGTCATTACCGCCGGGAGCAGCGGTAGTTCCGTCGTTGCCGCCGGGAGCAGCGGTAGTTCCGTCGTTGCCGCCGGGAGCAGCGGTAGTTTCGTCATTACCGCCGGGAGCAGCGGTAGTTCCGTCATTACCGCCGGGAGCAGCGGTAGTTCCGTCATTACCGCCGGGAGCAGCGGTAGTTCCGTCATTTCCGCCGGGAGCAGCCGTAGTTCCGTCATTTCCGCCGGGAGCAGCGGTAGTTTCGTCATTTCCGCCGGGAGCTGCAGTAGTTCCGTCGTTGCCGCCGGGAGCAGCGGTAGTTCCGTCGTTGCCGCCGGGAGCAGCGGTAGTTCCGTCGTTGCCGCCGGGAGCAGCGGTAGTTCCGTCATTACCGCCGGGAGTAGCGGTAGTTCCGTCATTTCCGCCGGGAGCAGCGGTAGTTCCGTCATTACCACCGGGAGCAGCGGTAGTTCCGTCATTTCCGCCGGGAGCAGCGGTAGTTCCGTCGTTGCCGCCGGGAGCAGCTGTGCTAGTGCAGCCATCGCCTGGGCCAGAGCAGCCACCATCCCAGTGCTCACAACCAGCGTATTGAGGCCAATCGCAGATCTGGAATTAGAAAAAAATGGTTTTAATTTCAAGTGGAGTACATTTGAGTTTGAAGCCAAAAAGTTGACAATCGAGTTTTTCTAACAATTGAATTTATTTAATAACGAGCTATGGTTATTTTCATTGCTGTGGCGTGACTTGGAGCAAGGCCGATATCTAGCAGCGTAGGTGCTTACTACATTGGGTTATCGAAAATAACCAATGCAAAGATTTCCAATAAAGCATAGCAAAATGCTACTTTATCATCATCACCACTGCTCCCAAAACGGTTTAGGAAAACATAGTGAGGACACCGGCATGTCCTAGAACCAAAAATTCTAAGATATGTGACATCTACCAACACGTACTGGGTCCGTGTGGTAGATTACAGCCCACTCCCTCTCGAAGAGGAGGCCTGTGTCCCAGCAGTGGGAACATTATAGACAGATTATGCTATTGGAAGTTTTTAAAGGAAGTCTAGCAAAAGATGTCTTAAGCTTACAATAATTCAAAAGTAGATTTTTCTATCGAGGTTACATCACAAAAATCTATAGAAAAGGCCCCCTGCATGCCTAGCATGGCCACCATAGAAACTGGTTTTGTTGACGGAAGAATAGACAAAATGTCAGATAGAATAGACAAAATGACAGATTTCTATCGGTCATTTCGTCTATTGTTCTTTATGTAAGAGAGTGTCAGATTTTTGGGCTTTTTGACAGACGAGACCGATAGGCACGTGCTTTCTAAAACACGGAGAGGTATCGATGTGACCATTCATTTCATATCGACACCTCTCCGTGTCACTCATTTGTTTTCTATAGCATAAGCATAATCAGCTTACGACGTTCCCACTGCTGGGACACAGGCCTCCTCTCTGTGAGAGGGAGTGGGCCTTAATCCACCACGCGGGCTCAGTGCGGGTTGGTAGATATCACAACTCTTCGAATTTATGTTTCAAGGACATACCGGTTTCCTTACGATGTTTTCCTTCACCATTTTGAGAGCAGTGGTGATGAAATTATATACACAAAGTAAAGCTCCTATGTTTCTCTATAATATTTTTTTAATATTTACCTGCTGACTGGGGCTGAAATGAGTTCCAGCTGGGCATGCCATCTCAATGGTCTGTCCGTGAACGCAGGTGTAGTATCTGTTGCAGTCAGATTCATGAGGCAGAAGATGGTGGATGTCGAAGTCAGCTGGGCACCCGTTGGGAAGAGGCTCCCACTCGATTGGGGGTACTGGGTCAGATGGGTTTGGGATCTCTTCACTGCTGTCGGTTCCGTCATTTCCACCGGGAGCAGCGGTGGTTCCGTCGTTGCCGCCGGGAGCAGCGGTAGTTCCGTCATTTCCGCCGGGAGCAGCGGTAGTTCCGTCATTTCCGCCGGGAGCAGCGGTAGTTCCGTCATTTCCGCCGGGAGCAGCGGTAGTTCCGTCATTTCCGCCGGGAGCAGCGGTAGTTTCGTCATTTCCGCCAGGAGCAGCGGTAGTTCCGTCATTTCCGCCAGGAGCAGTGGTAGTTCCGTCATTTCCGCCAGGAGCAGCGGTAGTTCCGTCATTTCCGCCGGGAGCAGCGGTAGTTCCGTCATTTCCGCCAGGAGCAGCAGTAGTTCCGTCATTTCCGCCGGGAGCAGCGGTAGTTCCGTCATTTCCGCCGGGAGCAGCGGTAGTTCCGTCATTTCCGCCGGGAGCAGCGGTAGTTCCGTCATTTCCGCCGGGAGCAGCGGTAGTTCCGTCATTTCCGCCGGGAGCAGCGGTAGTTTCGTCATTTCCGCCAGGAGCAGCGGTAGTTCCGTCATTTCCGCCAGGAGCAGTGGTAGTTCCGTCATTTCCGCCAGGAGCAGCGGTAGTTCCGTCATTTCCGCCGGGAGCAGCGGTAGTTCCGTCATTTCCGCCAGGAGCAGCAGTAGTTCCGTCATTTCCGCCGGGAGCAGCGGTAGTTCCGTCATTACCGCCGGGAGCAGCGGTAGTTCCGTCATTACCGCCGGGAACAGCGGTAGTTCCGTCATTACCACCGGGAGCAGCGGTAGTTCCGTCGTTGCCGCCAGGAGCAGCTGTGCTAGTGCAGCCTCCGTTTCCATTGCCTGAGCCAGAGCAGCCACCATTCCAGTGCTCGCAACCAGCGTTTTGAGGCCAATCGCAGTTCTGGAATTAGAAAAAAATGGTTTTAATTTCAAGTGGAGTACATTTGTCAGTTCTTGAGTTTGAAGCCAAAAAGTTGACAATCGAGTTTTTCTAACAATTGAATTTATTTAATAACGAGCTATGGTTATTTTCATTGCTGTGGCGTGACTTGGAGCAAGGCCGATATCTAGCAGCGTAGGTGCTTACTACATTGGGTTATCGAAAATAACCAATGCAAAGATTTCCAATAAAGCATAGCAAAACGCTACTTTATCATCATCACCACTGCTCCCAAAACGGTGAAGGAAAACATCGTGAGGAAACCGACATGTCCTAGAACTAAAAATTCAAAGATATCTGACATCTACCAACCCGCACTGAGCCCGCGTGATGCCACACTCCCTCTCACACAGAGGAGGCCCAGGCCAGGTGAGAGGGAGTTTGGTATAATGTTCCTGCTGCTGCAGCGGGAATATTATAGGCTGATTATATTATGTATAACAATAAAAGATTATTGCCACTTGGCATATGAAAAAAAAATGGTCGATGGGTTGCTTAAAATACTATTCATTTAGCATTAGTTTTTTCAGAATAATTTTCTATGTGCTGTTGTTTATTTTTGAAGGCGGTTTTTTATGAAAGGTAAAAAAACCGAAAACCCATAGATAAAAGATCAATAATCAGAGACAAAGATCTCCACTAATTAATAATGGCATTGTTCATTGAAAATATAAATTCTTATCAGACTTAATTGATGATACCAAAACATTTAAAAGTTGTGCTAGATTTTTGATAACTTAGTTTCGATTTAAATTTAAAGAAGTGTACAGGTATTTAATATCAAAAACGTATTTGTATAGATTTGGCTCGGTTGTGATCATCATGTCATCCAGATTAATGAAGAATGAAATAGTACATTACGATGTCGTGTGACTTAAGTAGTCTATTATTGCTCGGTTGCAATAGACTACATATTATGTCACACGTATCGTATACAGTTTTATAGCACGTGTGACTTAAACCCGCACTTAAACCATGCTTTTCTGTGTAAAAATGGACTACTTAAGTCACAGAAAAGTGCGATTTAAATGCGGGTTTAATAAACTATCTTATATTGGAAATGTGAGTATGTTTTATTGTATTTATTGATAATAATTGGCGCTTTCAGTTCTACTATCTGAAATACATCAAAAATATAAATGTGAAATGAAATGAGAGCCAAATTCAATATTATGATATATGCCTTGGTTGTTGACTTCAACGACAAAAGAAGCGAGATCTAAATGGGTGCCAAGTTCAATGGCCAGTCCTGAAATTTGTTTATAACAGCTTAAAATATCATTTCTTCTTATAACTTAGGATAATATTTTGAAGCCTGGTTTGACTTGGCTTGTTTTCATATACGAATTTATTATGAATTTATATATCTCGGGACCATGGGGTCCCAGTCCTTTGGAAGGCGTACGAGGGGCCGAAGCCAACTCGCAGAGGCCCCTTAGGAAATTTTTATGAAATGCTGCACCATCCGACGATTATACCTGTATGCACTATGCAAGTGCACCCAAGGATAACCCCCGGTTGGTGTATGACTATTGTAGGATATGGAAAAATAAAAAGTTGGACTATGGGTTTGGGTGGCTGAAGTGGACATTATTAAGTACCTACTAAAACAGTCATGGAAGAGCCCCATATTCGATGGCTAGTTTCTACCAGCAAGCCAAATTTTCGGAAGAATAAAATAAGAACTTACAGCTTTAGAACTTGCGAAGGCTATAATATAATTCGTATAATTATGAAAACTAGCCAAGTCAGATCTGAGGCTTCAATATATTATCCTAAGTTATAAGAAGAAATGATATTTTGCCTGCAATTAAACTGTGTCCTAATGCCTAGTTATTTAAAATAAGTATTACTTAATTAACATCAAATATAGGAAGGTTTGAGCAGTTGTGGGTCGAAATTGTGTAAAAATTTCACCACTACTGCTCTCAAAACGGTGAAGGAAAACATAGTGAGGAAACCGGCATGTCCTTGAACCAAAAATTCTAAGATATGTGACGTTAACAACCCGTACTGGGTCCGTGTGGTAGATTACGGCCCACTCCCTCTCGAAGAGGAGGCCTGTGTCCCAATAGTGGGAACATTATAGACAGATTATGCTATTGGAAGTTTTTAAACGAAGTCTAGCAAAAGATGTCTTAAGCTTACAATCATTCAAAAGTTGATTTTTCTATCGAGGTTACGTCTAAATAGCTTAAATTAACTAAAAATAATATAAATTCATGCTATCTTTTATTTCCAGATCATTCTACATCACAAAAATCTATAGAAAAGACCCCCTGCATGCCTAGCATGGCCACCATAGAAACTGGTTTTGTCGACGGAAGAATAGACAAAATGTCAGATAGAATAGACAAAATGACAGATTTCTATCTGTCATTTCGTCTATTGTTCTTTATGTAAGTGAGAGAGTGTCAGATTTTTGGGCTTTTTGACAGACGGGACCGATAGGCACGTGTTTTCTAAAACACGGAGAGGTATCGATGTGACCATTCATTTCATATCGACACCTCTCCGTGTCACTCATTTGTTTTCTATAGCATAAGCATAATCAGCTTACAACGTTCCCACTGCTGGGACACAGGCCTCCTCTCTGTGAGAGGGAGTGGGCCTTAATCCACCACGCGGGCTCAGTGCGGGTTGGTAGATATCACAAGTCTTCTAATTTATGTTTCTAGGACATACCGGTTCCCTTACGATGTTTTCCTTCACCGTTTTGAGAGCAGTGGTGATGACATTATGTACACAAAGTAAATCTAATAATAAAAGTCTAATAATAAAATAAAAACTGTGTGGCAAGTAATTAACAAAGAAACTGGAAACGCAAAACAGCGAGATCAGAATGAGTTGTCCCTAAAAATTGATAATGAAACCATTTCAGATAAGTTGAAAGTTGCTGAGACACTAGAACATTTCGTTACCAACATACCAATAGAGGTTACGAAATCTCTCCCCTCATCACCTATGTTAGCTGAAGCTCTTCTTAAAGAAAACTTTAATAAGGATATTCCAAGCTTTGAATTCAAGCCCATTTCTGTTGCCACAATTAAAAAAGCGTTTAAAAGTCTTAACATAAAAAACACTGAAGACTTATGGGGGATTTCTGTTAAGGTTCTCGGAGATATTATTGACACAATTGCCCCTGCCCTAACAGGCATATTTAATCAATGTTTAGACAGCGGTACGTTTCCTGACCTAATGAAACATAGTAAAGTAGTACCAATTTTCAAATCGGGTAGTAAGTTTGATCCCTCCAATTATAGACCTATATCTGTGCTACCAGCATTGAGCAAAATCTATGAAAAAATCATGCTGGACCAGATGTTGTCACATTTTAACTCAAATGGGATTTTACATAGTCGCCAGTTTGGTTTCACGAAAGGTAGGTCGACGACGGACGCGGGAGCAAAACTCATCAGTCACATTTTGGAATCCTGGGAGAAGTCCCAGGATGCAATTGGCATTTTCTGTGACCTCTCAAAAGCGTTTGACTGCGTTGACCATAATACACTGCTCTGTAAATTATACCATTACGGAATTCGTGGACAAGCTGCTGATCTTGTTCTTTCCTACCTATCAAAACGGCAGCAAAAAGTAAACGTTAACGGGGCGACGTCATCGGGGTCTCTAGTTAAGACGGGCGTGCCTCAAGGCTCAATTCTTGGCCCTTTCTTATTTCTAGTATATATTAATGACCTTCCTTACATGATGGCTAACTTATCGGATATCATTTTATTCGCTGATGACACTTCCCTTATTTTTAAAATAGATAGAAAAGATACGGATGTCTTACATGTCAACGATAGTCTGGCTGTTCTTTCGAAATGGTTTGCAGCTAATAATCTTTTACTTAATGCGAACAAAACTAAATGTCTTAAGTTCTCATTACCAAATGTACCTCAAGTGGATCTGAATTTAAAACTTGATGGCAAAAAACTAGATGCTATTACGGAAACTGTATTTCTGGGAATTACTTTAGATTCAAAATTACAATGGGGCGCACACATTAGAGCTCTTTCAGGTAGATTAAGTTCAGCTGCATATGCAGTAAGAAAAATAAGGCAGTTGACAGATATAGCCACAGCTAGGTTAGTATACTTTGCATATTTCCACAGTATTATGTCTTATGGTGTTCTGCTGTGGGGATCGGCAGCTGACGTAGATTCAATTTTCATTTTACAAAAGAGGGCAATCCGCGCAATATATAAAATGGGTCCTCGCGAGTCTCTTAGAAACAAATTTAAAGAAATTGATATACTAACTCTGCCTTCTCTTTACATTTTAGAAAGTATTTTGTATGTTCGCAAAAACTTAGGACTTTTCAAAATAAGAAGCGATTTCCATAATATAAATACACGCAGTAAAAATGAAATTGTGATACCTAAATTTAGACTAACTAAAACTAGCAAGTCATTTCTTGTAAACAGCATCCGTTTTTATAACAAGTTGCCAAAGTCGGTTACAGAACTTAGCGATGGAAAGTTCAAAACCCTCATCAAACGAGTCCTTATCAAAAAAGCATATTATAAGATTAAAGACTACGTTGAAGACAAGGTAGTTTGGCAATAATTCCTTCTGCACATGTGGCTTCCCTGGCACCTCTTTGACGGCATAAGTTCTACGTAAATGTCTATTAACTGCTCTCAAATTACGATGTTTATTTTTTATTTGTACATACTTCTATGACATAATATTTTTATTATTTGACATTATATACAGACAATTTTAATTTTTCACCTCTTTCTTAGTTGAAATGGCAATCATATCTCTTGGTTTTAGTAGATTTTTATATTTTGTTTATCCTTTTGATACATCCTTATTTTGTAAATGTGAGGACTTTGTAAGCCTTGTAGACTAGATCTGTAGACCATTTTTTATTTTTATCAAGTACCTGGTACTTGTTGACAGGCCTACGCTGTCCTCCCATACCTACTGTAACTCGAAAACATTGTAAAAGCCAATTATTTTTAAAAGAGTAACCATGGAGTTTCTTGCCGGTTCTTCTCCATAGGAAACGACCAATTGGAACCGTGCACCTAGCTTCTGACGTTTCATAAGTGCCCATGTTGGTTTATGTGAAATAAAAATATTTTGATTTTGATTTTGATTTAAAGCGCCTGTTTCTGTATAATATATTTTTTAATATTTACCTGCTGACTGGGGCTGAAATGAGTTCCTGCTGGGCATGCCATCTCAATGGTCTGTCCGTGAACGCAGGTGTAGTATCTGTTGCAGTCAGATTCATGAGGCAGAAGATGGTTAATGCCGAAGTCAGCTGGGCACCCGTTAGGAAGAGGCTCCCACTCGATTGGGGGTACTGGGTCAGATGGGTTTGGGATCTCTTCGCTGCTGTTGGTGTCATCTGTGGTTCCACCTGGTGTGGTACTGGATGAGATGCAGTTGACATTGAAGGGCCAATCACAATTCTGGAAAGACATACGTAATTTTAGTATAATGTTATATTTTTGTTACATAATTCTACCACTTTATGATATCTCAAAAGTTAAATTGTATTAGACAATGTTAATTAAATAGATATATTTGTACGCCTCTGGGCAAAACATAGAGGATCTACCTATCTGTAATATCTCGCACACTATTGTAATTTGACCTATGTTTACAAATAAAGCATTCTGATTCGGATTCTGTGATTTGACGCAAACGCCAGCACATCAAGCTATTACAACCTGTCAAATTTCTTTAATAGATTTTCAACTTTATCGGGTTCAAAATTGATTGGGAAAATTTGACAGTTTCAGGTAGCTTGATGTGCTGGCGTCGGTACAAGAAACTATGTGATAAGTACACCAATATGCTGCATAAATAAATAAACAAAAATGACTTTATGATTACCCTATCTAACACTTTCTTATGATCTAACCATTTAATCATTTTTAGGGTTCCGTACCCAAAGGGTAAAGACGGGACCCTATTACTAAGACTCCACTGTCTGTCTGTGTGTCCGTCCGTCTGTAACCAGGCTGTATCTCATGAACCGTGATAGCTAGAGAATTGAAATTTTCACAGATGATGTATTTCTGTTGCCGCTATAACAAAAAATACTAAAAACAGAATAAAATAAATATTTAAGGGGGCTCCCGTATAACAGACGTGATATTTTTTAGGTAGACGCTTGAAATATTTACAGAATAGGTACTTAGTTATATATTTACTTTAAAAAGAAATAAATTAATTAAAATAAAATAAATTAAGAGGGGCTCCCACACAACAAAGGTAATTTTTTTATACCTATATGTAGTGTTAAATATGGTATGGTGGTACGGAACCCTTCGTGTGCGAGTCCGACTCGCACTTGGTCGGATTTTTATCTAAACTAATAATAAAGCTTAATAGTTTGTTTGTGTGTTTGAACGCGGTAATCTCTGGAACTACCGGAAAATATGAAATTTTTTCGAAAACACGAAAATTCCTTAGCTAAGACACGACATTTGAAGGCCAATTCTCGTTATTTAAAACATTCAAAATCCAGTCGCGGTCTCATCTCGGCGACAAAGAAATGTTAAAAACTTGTCAAAATGTAGGGAAATTGGAAGTATTTTTTGACAGATTGAGACTGAGATCCGACTGTGAACGTTCTTAAAATTACGAAAATTGCCCAACTGTTAATAACATATTCTCTATGACACAATGAAATCGCGCTAATTAAAGCGAAGTTGGCAATGTTTGAACTGTCAAAATACCTCGCTTGACAACCATTATATACGTGGTTTGCACGTGGTAAGTAAGAATAATAATTACCATAGAGAATTGGGGCCCGGATAGACCGTTAGTTTCCTAAAAGCAGGTCGGCAAAACACAATCGTTTTAAAATAATTTTATTATCAATCAAGGTAATTAAAATCTTGGCCTTTAGTTTATTCCTTGCGTTTGATATTGTATCTTACGATATTAATCATTATCTGATAAAGTAATTGTTATTTGCAGAAATAATCATTATGTAAGTAGGTAATGTTTGACAGTAAAAGATGGAGGTGACTGGATCTTATCTTATGCTGCACCGGTTGACGTCATCGCGTCACGGTCGCTGAAAACCAGCGCTGGGGCTCTGTCTCGCATTGTACTGAGCGATGGCCGTTTTGCATGAATGTGACGCATGTTTTCCCCCATTTTGTAATGTTTTTTTTGTGTTTGTGTTCTTTTTCTGCGTCATGTTTACCGCAAATAAATGTTTTTTTCTTTTTAGGTACTTATACATTTTTTGCCATCTCTTTCATAAGGAAGATGCCCATCTTCCTTTTTATTTATGAAAGAGTTTTTCTACAGATGAAAAACTGTCTCTTGAAATTATATCTATTTAAATCCCTGAATCATTATAACATGTTTTAATTGTTCTAATTTAATACCTTGTCTTTATTAAAATAATCTAACTCCTCGTTTCAGACGTCAAATCATCTTTCGTTAAAGAAGGTCGTGGCCTGTTGGGTAATCCATTGCTTCATAAGTTCGAAAAATGTGTTTGCTCAACAACGTAAATAATGCAATGAATGTTGTTGAACTGTCAAAAAAAAAAAAAAAAAAAAAGCCATTCCTACTGTGAGTGTGTCACACAATTGTCCCTCTAGGTAGGGTACTTTTATCACGGTGGTGTGCCCCATGGGATAATCTCCGCCCTCCACGTGGAAGAAGCCGCGGGCAAAAGCTAGTTAATCATATCAATTGACGTGCATACTTAAAACAGATTAAGTAGAATGACATTTTTATTGGCACTTGTAAATCATTAATGAATAATTAGTATTTTTAATCTTTAATTTGTTGATTTTTATCAAGCCGCCTGCGCAGTATTATGCTACTACACGTTCTCCGGTAGGTGATAATACCCTATCCTTAACATCAGTAATTAGCAAAAACTGTTTATTTTATTATCATCAATTAACATCTTCATAGGTAACTACTGTTTAAGTAATTCAAAACAAATTCGTTCATCAAATTATTATTATAATTAAAAATTATGTACGGTCATCAATAAAAAATGTCGATTAGCACTTTTTAATCTTAATTTCTTAGCAAAATATTTAGGTACTTAAAATCGAAACAGAAGTTACATTTAAAAAATAATAACTCTTAGCTTTTATTATGTAAAACTAAAAAGCAGTTTATCAAATCATTTTATGTACATTTTTATGTTATGTGTAAGCGACAGTGGTGAAATCAATGAAATTTTGCTGCTGACCCTACTCCTATAGGTGGTATGGTCTACACCATACCACCTGGAGGCGTGATAGTTATCACAAGTTGGCAAATCATTGAGCTCTCGCATCACGTCACCACACCACTCCCGCACCGCGCTGCTACCTCAGGTAACGTCTCAGTTAATCGATCGGCTTATAGTCTCCGTTGAGATTGGCCGCCATAGCCGAAGTACGATCTGGAGGACTTTCTGCATCGAATTATGTTTAACAATTTCCGTTAAAAGGTTTTCTACTGTACTTTCACAGTTCCAGTTTTTATTAGTGTGATCGTCATTTATCTTCCATCATCACCATTATTGTGTGGTGTTACACGAATTGATAGAATAAGAAATGAGTACATAAGAAGTCTGAAAGTGGCACCGCTAACTGAAAAGTTGTGTGGAGTTTTGAGTATGAATGTCGATGGCTATAAGAGAGGGGAAGACCAAAGAAACGATGGTTGAACTGTGTGAATGATGACATGGTTAGATAGGGTGTGACTACCGAAATGACGAATAATAGAAGTATGGAAGAAAAAGACATGTTGCTTGGGATGAGGGCAGAAGAATGATGATGATGGCATCACCATTATGTCCAAAACTTATTGACTATTTTACAAATTATCAAAATGAATCATCAACTATTTCAGTACCTACGTCATACTGAAATGTTTGATTTACTTAATCCTTTTATCTACTCGCCTAGTTACTCGTATTTCCTTTGCTTTGTAATATTATATGAGTTTTAGTATATGTCACGGCTAATAGCCGAAGTGCGGCTATACCTAGTTTTAGCCAGGTACAACTAGGTGCAGCTGGCCACATGCGGTTCGTGTGTACTTCGGGAGGCGACGTAGGATGCAAGAGCGAGCAAAGGGCACCCCGAGGTTAGGTTCGGTTAAAACTAGATGTAGCCGCATATATACTATTATTCATTTTATTACCTATTACACTCTGTCTAATATTCTTAAAAACAGGTAAATAAAACCATGACGAGATAGACTAGAAGTCATAATTCTTTATCGATTAACCAGAAGGCCAATACCCGTAATTAATAACGTTTAAAATCTAATCGCAATGTCATCTAAGCGACAATCATTGTTGACAAATTGACAAAATTTAGGGATCTCAGAGGTATTTTTGACAGATTGAGACTGAGATCAGACTGTAAACATTCTTAAAATTACGAGAATTGCGCCTCAGTTGAGTGCCGTAATTATAGAAACAATTGAAAAACCATTGGGTCACGCATGGGTCCACGTTAAGGGTTAATCGCCCAAATTTTTTGAATTCCATTTCTTTTGATAGAGAAATAGATGCAACGAACACTTTCGCCCATTGTCCTTTTAAAAACCACTTGGTCTTATTTAATTCGATGTTGTAAATTGTATTATGTTGAATGTCATTTCTTGTTGATCATGGATTGATTTGAATCACGCTAATTAATGTTAATTACTTTTTCTGATTCGATTCACTGCAACTAATATTACATAATTACTTTTTCTTTCGTGTAAATTCAAAGTATATTTTTACCCCCTTACTAATAAACGTTGTATAGCGTCTGTATAGTTACACAACGGTTTATCTTCTTCTTTCGAAAGTGAAGTTACTGACGACTGAAAGAGAGAAATCGGTGTGTAACTATTCATCTAATATAATATCTACGTCTATTAAATATGTCATCCTTTGCACTGGAAGTCATTGTTACGTGTTAGCTGTCACTTCTTGATACGCAGTATCAGACATAATAATATAATAAACACTGTTCAGAAAAAAAATGTATTTCATGAAAATGAAAGATTACCTACTTCTTACCAGCGCTGGGGCGCTGTCTCGCATAGGGTATAGCATTATGCTGAGCGATGGCCGTTTTGCGTGGATGTGACGCATATTTTCCCCCAACTTGTTATTTTTTTTGTGTTTGTGTTATTTCTCTGCGACATGTTTACCGCAAATAAACGTAGGTATTTTCTTTCTGTTTGCCTTTTTTCATACTTGTAATTCGTAAGTAAATAATTCATAATTTTGATCAACAAAATTCAAAATTTTGAACTTCTAGATAGCTCTTGTAAAGCTGTTAGATAAGTGTATTTTCAGTAGTCAAATCAGGCTAAGAATTAAAAACAGATTTATTTTAAGCCTAAGCGCAAGAGATATATAAAAATATTAAATTTATGACTTGGCTGATGCGCAAAACGAAATCAATATTATAAGATACCATATCAGTTAGTAAAATAAATTTTTATTGTCATTTTTATCAGTATATACACGACTCTGGCAATGATTTAAAAAATACCTTAATATGTTCAACTAAACGTTCAGACGCCAGCACATCAAGCTACCCGAAACTGTCAAATTTTCCCAATCAGCCTTGAACCTTATGCTTTAGCAGTAAAGTTGTAAATCTATTAAAGAAATTGACAGATTGTAGTAGCTTGATATGCTGGCGTCTGTACACAAGCCCCAGTTATATTATATACCATCCCCCTTACTAATAAACGTATTATATCAGATGAATAGTTACACACCGATTTCTCTCTTTCAGTCGTCAGTAATTTGACTTTCGAAAGAAGAAGACAAAGCGTTGTGTAACTATACATACGTTACAGAACGTTTATTAGTAAGGGAGTATAGATATACAATATACATATTATAAAGACATTCGTAAGCGAATCAGGAAATTAAAAAGTCATATTTGTTTAATACTTGTATTCATCTATTTAAGAAATTGAGCAAATATTTTTTGATCTTAACAAAACTATTAATTAATAACACACGATCTAGTCATTGTTGATGCGTTAAAGTCAAAAGGATCAAAATTATATTGAAACGGATTTTGATAATGTAACAGCAGAACCTCGGTTTACAAACTCAAACTATGAGAATGCAAAAGAAGCAGATAAAATTAACGAAATAATTTGAAAAGAAGACCTATTACTTGACCCACAAAAAAAAAAACTATCACAATGACTCATCAACAATGAGGGTTATTTTCACAGTTTCTAGATACATGGGCATCTACCTGCGGGGTAATTGCGTAACGCGCTATCAGTAGCAATGGCTTTCATTTTGACAGTTTAACAACATTCATTGCGTTATTTACGTTGTCGAGCAAACAAATTTTTAGTACAGTCAACAAAGGAGATAAGTATGCAGGATCGTCGGATATAGTTGAAGTTTAGTAAGAAACCGATGGATGTTCCCGAACAAATTTTATTTTATTAATAGAAAACAAACAGCTCATTTATCAAATTAAATTTCAGTCGACAATATCCATCGGTTTCTTACTAAACTTCAACTATATCCGACGATCTTGCATACTTATCTCTTTTGTTGACTATACATTATGAAGCAATGGATTAACCATATCCTTCAAAATGATTCAGAATGTGGTTAATAGTGTGTTACGCAATTATAAGGGTGCTAATAACCCCAAAAGCAGAACAGAATTTGAACCAAACTTTCTATACCAAAATATGTTTAATAATTATTATAATATTATGCCAGAATTGTTACCTTTAAATGGTAAAACAAGCCATAAAGCTGATATCAGAAGCTTCATTGTTTGTTCATTTTATATTTCATTGCATTCTGCATCTTTCACTCAAAGTATAACGTCAGAATACAACGTTCACTGTCGAATCGTTGAGCTCCTTTGTTTTTAGTTGAGCTCCTTTGTTTGTAGTTGAGCTCCTTTGTTATTAGTTGAGCTCCTTTGTTTTTAGTTGAGCTCCTTTGGTTTTAGTTGAGCTCTTTTATTTTTAGTTGAGCTGCAATATTACTGACAAATGCGTGCATTGACTGGATAGGTCCACTCAATCTGTTTGGTCCTTTCCATTTCAGACATCAATCTACATGGTCTTCACATGATCTGACCAAGATTTTGTCTGGACTTTAAAAATGTAACCTGTGATTTCTGAGTTTGTTATGATTGACGTGAAAAAGTGTTTGTGCAAACATACTTACAGAAAGAAAATCATTTATCATTAATTTCTATGTAATTTAGTCGGTGTAGCGTAAACGTAGAATGAAATAAAAATGAACAAGGGAAGCGTCTGATTTCAGCTAAATTTTGTTTTGACATTCAACGCATAAGTAAACAGTCATGAAATGCTTCGGTAATTTCTTACGCATCGTATATTTAAACGAGAAACTGACCTGGATCTCATAGTTGAAGTAGGTTCCGGGAGCACAGTCCCTTTCAACCTTTTCACCGAAGACGCAGTAGTAGAATTTGTTGCACTGAGTTTCGTGAGGAAGGAGGTGATGAACGTCAAAATCGGCAGGACAGCCGTTGTCCAGGACATCTCCAATGTCATTCTCTCCGGGGGGAGGTTGAGTCGCGGGGGCAGAGGTGGTAGGGTACTCGTATGA
This sequence comes from Hydraecia micacea, assembly GCA_914767645.1. NCBI lineage: Eukaryota > Metazoa > Arthropoda > Insecta > Lepidoptera > Noctuidae > Hydraecia > Hydraecia micacea. The sequence goes on along the minus strand of OU611802.1, from coordinate 1,400,685 downwards.
GCCATCGTTGACGCAGTCTACGTTATGGGGGAAGTCGCAGACCTTTAAAAGAGGGAAAGAGTTCAGTTAGGTTCATGAGTATCTATACAGAGTGGGCAAAAATCGTGGATCAAACGAAACAGGGCGATAAGTATCATCACTACAACAGTGCTTTTATGACAGTGGGTACCATGATTTATCAGTATTGGCACTTTTTTCAATATATTTTAAGGCTCAAAACAATTTATTTGTAACTTTAGAACCTTACTGTAAACACTCAAATTGTCATAACTTTTAAGGAGGTCAAGTTAGGGCTCTCGCACAAACATATTTTTTACTACAAATAACCCCAACTATCGCCCTGTTTCGTTTGATCCACGATTTTTTGCCCACCCTGTACTTCCATTATGAAGAGGTAAAATTTGTTTCTTTGTACGTTGGGGGTAATCTCTGGAACTACCAGTCGGATTTGAATAAATCTGTAGGCTATTTTAGATCACGCTATGACCCTTAGGAAACGAGCAAAAACGAAAAAGTCAGAAAGAACGCTAAGCGAAAACAAAGTGATGGCGCGGGCAGATGATGCTATGCTAGTCTATAATAAGTTTATGAGAATTAAAAAAATAATGCTTTTCAAGGATTCCTTTCTACTATCATCGTCCTCATTAGCGCCTTGTTCCAGCCACTGCCAAATCCAAGCCTCTTCTCCTCTTCGCCACGCTACCCTGGTCTGAACTATTCTTCTACCACCATAAGTATAGATATTTTTAACAATGATTATTTACACGCAGGCCCAGTGCGGATTGGAAGATGTCAAATGTCTTCGAATTTTTGGTTCTAGGACATGCCGGTTTCCTTACGATGTTTTCCTTCACCGTTTTAAGAGCAGTGGTGATGAAATAATTTACACAGAGTAAAGTGCCTGCTTGGGTTCGAACCTATGACCTACAACTTCTAAGTCGCAGCCGTTGCCACTGAGCCACCACTGCACTCAGTTAGGGGTCATCTTCCTTATATTCTATCTCTTTCATCTTTAGTAACAGCCATTAAGCCATGTAAGATATAATGGCGTCCTTATCTTGAGTAGTCACCATAAGGCCAGTCATTGTGCACATATCAATCTAATTAAAATTTTCTTTATTATTCTTATCAAATGAGTTCAAGGTACAATTAAAAGGGGCTTCCCCTTTCCTGTCGAACCTTAAACATTCCATTCCGGTTTTAATCAGATAATAAAATTCTATGAGTATTTTATCTATAAAAATTGATAAAATTACCTAGCATTTTTTGTCACGAGGTCGGAATTACGCTTTGGCGAAATATCAGAAATATATTAAGAATTATATGAGTTATCAGGATTTTACTACAAGTGACTGCTGACTTCCGCAAAGTCATAAAATTGATAAAAGTCATATTTATTGCCCTCAAAACGGCGAAGGGAAACATCGTGAGGAAACCAGCATGTCCTAAAACCAAAAATTCGAAGATGTGACATCAAGCAACCCGCACTGGGCCCGCGTCGATGAGAAGGCCTGTGTTCCAACAGTGGGAACATTATAGGCTGATAATAGTAATAAAGTTTCCTCTACTAACCTCGATCTTAGGGTTGAAGTAGGTGCCAGGTGCGCAGTACCTCAAAACCAGCTGACCTTTGTCACAGTAATAGAACTGATGGCAGAACTCTTCGTGTGGAAGAAGCTTGTGAACGTCGAAGTCAGCAGGGCAACCATTGTCCAAGGTTTCACAGTCATCAGGGTTAGCGGTTGACACAGGAGCTGTGAAAGAGAAGAAATTTTATTAATTTTCATATTCATTTCTTGCATATATCCATTAATTTAAAAAATATGGACAAGGAAAGCGTTAAACAGAACAGAGTGGAAACAAATGGAGGAGGCCTTTACCAGAGTTGCGCAAACAGACAAAGTTGTCGATGTCATCGACTCACCAGAGTCATCAAAATTTCAATGTAAAATTCTGTGTCTGAATAAAGGCTTATATTATTATTTCTTTTATTACATTTCAATACAATTTTTTTTAAATAGCCATATGGTCGCAAGCGATGCGCTTACCAACGAACAGCATTAATTTATTTTCATTATATAGATTTTCTATGGATTATCTGATGAAATGAAGAGACATTCTCGTGTTTATGTTCGTGAACGGGCGCCGTTAGTAGGGACTGGTCATCTCTTTGCTGCCATGGCTTATTTTAATTTAATATTTGAATTGCTTTTTTTTTTTCGTCTTTTCTTTATGGACGCTTTTAACGTTCTGCATCGTTCACACATGTATAATTGCTAACATGAATGATGTAACCAAGACTTTGTAACCATATTATTTTGATTTAACAGAGTGTCCATGGAGTTTCTTGCCCGTTCTTCTCCATAGGTACCTACGCTTTGGAATAGGTAACTAGCTTCATCTTTCTGACTGACCGACCCATTGACATTTAAAAGTGTCTGTAATTGGTTTAATTGAAATAACTAGCTTAAAAAATAAAGTTTCCCCCAAGGCAATTTAGGAGAGAATGCTAAGAGGGATGCGCGGTGTTAAATTAATGGATAGAACAAGAAGTGGAAATCTGAAAATGGCACCGGTAACTGAAAAGTTGTGTGGGAATCGATGGTCATGATATGGGCATGTGTTACGGAGGAATGAGGAAAATGTCATGAGGAGAGTTTTTAGTATGAATGTCAATGGCTATAAGAATAGGGGAAGACCTTAGAAACATTGGATGGACTGTGTGAATGATGATATGGTTAGAAAGGGGGTGACTACCGAGATGACGACTAATAGAGAAAGAAGTATGGAAGAAAAAGACATGTTGCGCCGAAATTGGGATAAGGTTAAGAGAATGATGATGACCCAAGGGAATTCAGGTATGATGGATGATGTTATGCGATTGATTTAAAAATACTTTACCTGATGTTGAAGGTGCAGGCGTGGGTGTTATTACGTCAGGTTGTGTTGGTTCAGAAGTTGTAACTTCAGGTGTGGTTGGTTCAAGAGTTGTAACTTGAGGTGTGGTTGGTTGAGGAGTTGTAACTTCAGCTGTGGTTGGTTCAAGAGTTGTAACTTGAGGTGTGGTTGGTTGAGGAGTTGTAACTTCAGCTGTGGTTGGTTCAAGAGTTGTAACTTGAGGTGTGGTTGGTTGAGGAGTTGTAACTTCAGGTGTGGTTGGTTCAAGAGTTGTAACTTGAGGTGTGGTTGGTTGAGGAGTTGTAACTTCAGGTGTGGTTGGTTCAAGAGTTGTAACTTGAGGTGTGGTTGGTTCCAGAGTTGTAACTTGAGGTGTGGTTGGTTGAGGAGTTGTAACTTCAGGTGTGGTTGGTTCAGGAGTTGTAACTTCAGGTGTGGTTGGTTCAGAAGTTGTAACTTCAGGTGTTGCTGGTTCAGTTATGGCAGGAGATGTGGTACGGACTGTTGTTGGTGTAGTTGTTGGAGTTGCAGTTGGTTCTGTTGTTGCATCTGCAGGTGTACTGCTGAATCCTGGTAAAGTGCATCCCGAGGAGACTGGATGCACACAAACCTGTGGAAAAAATAATAAAATTATTTAAAAATTATTTAAAATATACAATTGTTTTTTAAAGAGGACTAGCTGTTGCCCACGACTGCGTCTGCGATACGAGAAAATTAAATGTCATGTACATTACAGATGATCGCGTTTTTATAACAGTTTCTTAAACAATTCGATATAACAAGCATGCAAAATTATTGATCACATTAATTAAATAAATGAAACTAATAAAATTGGTACATAAATAATAATTCTTCAAGTATTTGTATCTTAAAGTATAAATACTCATTCGAATAATAGAATGATTTTTCTATAAGCCATTTGAATAACGCTGTTTTAAATCCATTGATTAGAAGTTCCCTATACGATTTTGTTACTTTATCAAATATCCTTAAAACAACTATAACAACAAATATCCTGAGGAAGCTTTTTCCTGGTCCTATATATCTGGACCTACATAAGAGAAAGTCTGGAAGTGGCACCGGTAACTGAAAATTTGTGTGGAAATCGGTTGTCATGGTATGGGCATGTGGACGGAGCAAAGAGGAAAATGTCAAGAGGAAAGTTTTGATTCAGAATGTCGATGGCCATAAGCGTAGGGGAAGACCAAAGAAAAAATGTACGGACTGTGTGAATGATGATATGGTTAGAAAGGGGGTGACTACCGAGATGACGACTAATAGAGAAGCATGGAAGAAAAAGACATGTTAGGCCGACCCCAAATAAATTCGGATACGGACAGGAGAAAGAAGGTCTTAAGAAATGAAGAAAAGTTAGACTAACCTGGATTTCAGCATTGAACTCAGTCCCAGGCGCGCAGTTCCTTGGTTCGATCCATTTCAAGCCATATTCACAGTAGTAAAACTTGGTGCAGTCATATTCGTGAGGCAGCAAGAAGTGGATCTCTTCAGGGGGACAGTCTTCGTGGGGCTCGCGTAGCCGACTGTTAGTCAGGTCTGCGTCATCGCTGGGACGAGCCTGGACTAGCGCAAGCGCCGTCAGGAGTAGAAGGGTTTCTATGGAGACAAAGAGTTGATTAGTGGTTGAGATTTAATCCCGTTAATAATCATCATCATCTGCCTAGCCTTTTCCCAACTATGTTGGGGTCGGCTTCCAGTCTTACCGGATGCAGCTGAATACCAGTATTTTAATTGGAGCGACTGCCTACCTGACCTCCACAACCCAGTTACTGGGTAATACGATACCCCTTGATAAGACTGGTTGTCAGACTTTCGGGCTTCTGACTACCCGTAACGACTGTCAAAGTTCCACGAATGACAGCCGGGACCAACGGCTTAACGTGCTTTCCGAGGCACGGAGGGGTCTTGATATGTAAAGATGGTCACCCATCCACGGACCAACCGCGGCAAGCGTAGCTTAATCTGATCGATTGACCCGTGCGGCTGATATTACTACATTACGCCATTATTAATCCCGTTAATAATGGCGTGATGGAAATCTGATATCGCTGGTCCGCCTTGAGCAAGCTTGGATACTCATGCCTTTTTTGTATGGGTGGAGGTTCTTACCCTGTATTGTGACTATAGTAGAGCAGCATAAGGAGTAGTGGTGGCTCAGTAGTAATGTTCACGACTTATAAGAGTTGTAGATCGTAGGTTCGAACCCAGACAGGCGCTTAGTGCGGGTTGGTAGACGTCTCATGTCTTCGAATTTTCGGTTCTAGGATATAACTCACAATGTTTTCCTTCACCGTTTTGAGAGATCAAATAATTTACACAAAGTAAAGCGCCTGTCAGAGTTCGAACCTACGACCAACACTCGTAAGATGCGGTCGTTTCCACTGGGCCACCACTGCTCTAAAATTACTTCGAACATTGAAACTACGTTAATGTAATATAATTCATAATAATTACTCTAATAATTTTTATATTTTTAAATGTTTTTATATATTTTTTTTATATTCTAATATTTAAAAATATAATTTATATGTATTTAGACGAATAAAGGAACTCTAATAATAAATAAATAAAAAAATTATTACCCTAATATGATTATATTAATCTTTTTAATCTACAATATCGGAAGGTGTCGTTCGATAAAATATAAAAACGTGCAAAAGATATCTAAAAAATGTAATATTAATCGCCATTTTGTTTTGTATTTGATTAGTGTTAGACTACCGGTGTTATTGTCAGTTGTTATAATAATAGATATTGCATCACTAATATAAGTAACAAATTATTATTTACTCAGTATGAAAAATTTACTAAATCTTAGTTGTAGTATATTGTCAATTAGCCTTTAAATGACATTTTTTTTAATTTTTTGTCTTTCGTTCTGTCATAGCATAATCAGCCTATAATGTTCCCACTGCTGGGATACAGGCCTCCTCTCGGTGTGAGGGAGTGGGCCGTAATCCCCACGCGGGCCCAGTGCACTTGGTAGAGTTATAGGACTTCGAATTTTTGGTTCTAGGACATGCCGGTTTCATTACGATGTTTTCCTTTACCGTTTTGAGAGCAGTGGTGATGAAATATTTTACACAAAGTAAAATGCCTGACTGGGTTCGAACTTACGACCTACAACTCGAGGCCTTTACCACTCTGCCACCACTGCTCTTCAATCTTAATATGTAGGTACAAACAATTGCGATTTTTTTAAATTAGAAAAGTAATAATATTTTGTATGATGCCACGCTGAATTGTACTGAAAACATTTACTTTGAAAACGGAGAGAGAACTTTTACAATGAATAATTATTATATTTACAAACGAAATACAAAATTACATACTAAGCATTTAATTAGGTATTGCGTTAATCAAAATTTTAATCTGATAATTCTGTGTAGATTACAGTGAATCAAATTATTGACAAGTTTTCATATTATTATCTTAGAAATTATCTTCGATGTTTTAAATTATTTTGACGTCATTTGATTATGTCGCAATAGTTACCTACTCATTTAAATATAGGAACTTCCTTATTGGTTTCCGGACTTACTACAAAGTCTTACCAAGGGGTTGACTTCTAGTATAACAGGATGGAGCTGAATACCTTCTAGTGTTTTATAAGAAGCGGCTGCCTATCTGACCTCCACAACCCAGTAACTGGGTAACACAATACCCCTGGTTGTCTGACTTTCGGGCTCCTAACTACCCCTAACGACTACCAAAAATCTACGAATGACAGTCGGGACCAACTAATAAAATCTACGAAAGACAGCCGGGACCAACCAATAAAAATCTACGAATGACAACCGGGACCAACTTATTTTTGTTATTAAGTGTATAAAAAATAGGACTTACTGATCATTCCTTAATTTGGGTGTTATATATTATTTTGCACACACAGTCATAAGACCACTTTAGTAATGCGCCGAGTCTGAATATTGATATATATTTTATACTCCATATCTTTCGCTAATCCGAGATAATTATGATTAACGAACAATCGAAGTAATTTTAAACATATGTGATAATGATTGAGGGTTCCGCAGGTTGCATGTAAAAACGCTAATCTTTGTTCTGATTAGATTATCTTGATTTGATGCTAGATGCGATGGGGATAGATAGGGTTAATGACGTGTCCTACTGTTTTTCTGCGTCTATCTACCAGATTTTTACGCGTAACGGAATATTACCTATTATTATAGATTATAAGATCTTTTTTCATCTTTCCGTGTCGAGGGACTTTGGTTGATTATCGTTACATTGTTCGACTGCACGTTGGTCTCGTGATCGCAAGCGTGACTACTTAGCGTGGGGTCCTTGGTTCGATTCCCGGGTGGCAAAGGTTTTCCCATTGGGAATTTCTTAGTAACATTTTGGAAGTTGGCGGTGTGATACTCTGATGCCTCGGAAAGCACGTTAAGACGTTGGTCCTGCTCCTGATCTCTCTCCGGTCGTGTCGGAATGCCGTCCCATGGGCAATGAGAGTGAGGTAAGAGAGAGTGCACCGGTGTCTGCGCACACACTTGTTCACTATAATATCTCCCGCGCCGAAGGCTGGTCTCCGCCGAAATTCGGTCTGGAGGACTTTATTAGAATTGCTTGAGGCCAGTAGGTGGACACATTGTTTGCGGAATCAGTGGCATTCTTTAGTTCTTCAAAAGTGCAAGTGCCACTTAGAACACTCCAGCAAATGGGGCAGTCTTATCAGAATCACTCGCACTGCATTAATATAGATGCCAATTATTATTTCCTTTATTATATTTAAAATTTTAAATATGATGTTAAAAAATTAACCCGACAAACTTTAAGAGGTGCTTTAGACCATCGAACTGAACAACTTTCACAATTGGACCAACGCTGAAATCACGAAAAAAAAATCTGCTGTTTAATATAAAAGTTCTATATCTACTTGACCAAAATAATGTATGAAACAGCTGATTTTTTTTCGCGATTTAAGAATTGGTCCCATTGTGAAAGTTGTTCAGTTTGATGGTCTAAAGCACCTCTTAAAGTTTGTCGGGTTAATTTTTTAACACTGTTTTGTATATTATTATTCAATATTTTTTTAAATATTTTTATAGCATTGTGGGACCTAAGCCCGCACTTAAGTCATGCTTTTCTGTGACTTAAGTTGTAAATTTTTACGCGAAAAACCGTGACTTATATGCGGGTTTAGGTCACACGAGCTATAAAATAATATATGATTTTTACGCTAATTTTAAACCGTGTAATAATGCACTACTTAACTCACACGTATCGTAATGTGCTATTTTTAACCGACTTCTAAAAAAGGAGGAGGTTCTCAATTCGAATGTTTGTATTTTTTTTTTTTTTTTTTTTTAGGTTTGTTCGCGCATAACTCCGTCGCTTGCCAAACGATTTGAAAAATTCTTTTTTTGTTGGAAAGGGTATACTTCCCAAATGGTCCCATAGTCAACAAGTCGGGATCTTAGAGAAATCGAGGGCAACCCTCAAATTTTATAGGCTCATTTATTGTTTTTCGCATATTTTATGAAGGATCTTGTGTATTTGCGTATGGTTGTCACCATCTCAGGTAGCTGGGCTGATGATGGAAGGTACAACTCCTTAACAGTAAGAAGTTACTCGAACAGGCAAGGACTGTTTTAGTAAATTGTTTTGATGTTTGATAGGGCATTTGCCACATTTGTTCTCATGATCATCAAGTCATGACCTGATGCTGCAGTCAGGATAGTCTGCAGAGTGCCTAACTCCTCGACAACTAACAGCAGATATATCGTGTTTAGGCTCATTGAAAAGGGCTCGATGTGTGGATAAACGTACTGTTAATGAAGAACACGAGAGAGACCTGATGCTGAAGCCAGGAGCATCAGAAAAAGTACAAACCTTGAAATTACAGCATCGTAGTCGTTTTTGGGATCATTTTAAACGGGACTAAATTTTAAGTTCAATGCAATGTTGACATAAGTCTGGCCTGATGCTGCAGCCAGGATTATCAGCATCTAGTCTAATTAATGAATAAGGTATGCTTCAGAGGTGGTCCCATATAAATTTTATGAACTTTGCTTGGGTAGTTTTGGAATTAGCTTCAACAATACGTTTGTTTTCCACTTAGTTTATATTGATGATGTTTATCTTCCTTCTACTAATATTCACATAGCAAGTAGTGTTATATGAATTTGTATTATGGGGTAGGTACAACTAAAAAGCGAAAAATAAAAACTTTTTTACAAAAAAAAACAACCGACTTCCAAAAAAAAACACTACAAAGTGAAAAATTACTTTAATTTCGGAAGTCGGTGTCAAAAAAACGAAAATGTGGAACCAACGACACCGACTTCCGAAATTAAAGTTATTTTTCACTTTGTAGTGTTTTTTTTTGGAAGTCGGTTGTTTTTTTTTAAAAATCACATTTAATAATATAAAAAATAGTAGCCGAGAGTACAGGACAGTTGGACAGTATCCTTTGGCTGACTTTCAGGCTTCCAAAAAGGCCCATCGCATAAGGTAAGGCAAGATATAACGATAAAATAACATACGGAACCTTAGCTCTGTCTATAATTAAAACGTTTCAATTCTAAAGATTGTAATAGTATCTATTTATGTTTTATTTTCTCTTATCAGCGGAAATCTGTTTGCAAACTACAGCATATTCTGAGAAATGATAGATTCTAATAATTACTGAGAAAGAATTAAAAAAGGAATAATTTTGAAACGTGATTTTTTAAGGAAATTGCTTTCTCTATTTACCTATTTTACCAAGGGGTGTCGAGTGACATGTCAGGGTGGCAGGGACATCGACACGCCTGTGGATTCAGTACATGATATCGAACCTCCTTGCGGTGGAACTCCATAACAACAGATGGTCACGGACGAACAGACTGTCATCATCTGCCTAGCCTTTTCCCAACTATGTTGGGGTCGGCTTCCAGTCTAACCGGATGCAGCTGAATACCAGTATTTTACATGGAGCGACTGCCTATCTGACTTCCACAACCCAGTTATTGGGTAATACAATACCCCTTGGTAAGACTGGCTGTCAGACTTTCGGGCTTCTGACTGCCCGTAACGACTGTCAAAGATCCACGAATGACAGCCGGGACCAACGGCTTAACGTGCTTTCCGAGGCACGGAGGGGTCTTGGTATGTAAAGATGGTCACCCATCCATGGACCAACCGCGGCAAGCGTAGCTTAACCTGATCGATCGACCCGTGCGGCTGTTATTACTTAGCCACAAGCCCCTCGGACGGATAGACTGTAGACAGTCAAAATTGGCTTTACCAATGGTACACCCGCGATTAACCAAAAAACTTCTCTGCCTAAGTAGAAATAACCTTAGAATAATAATAGGTACAATTACGCTTCATAACCCCCTTAACAAACATCTTTTTAACATAGGCGCCACAGGCAGCCCCCTTTGCAGGGGCTGCCTTGATGCCGAGGAATCAGCCGCCCACGTCATCCTGGAATGCGAGGCCGTGGCTTCTCATGAAGAAATCCTCGGAATAGTGAGGTCGCTCCGTGAAGCCTGTGAAGCTCCCAGGAAGCTTCTGTGTTTTTGGGCGGAGCTAGGCTGGCTTTTTTTGCCAGAATCCCTACGCACAACGGACCAAATGGGAGTCTAAGTGCGGAAAAGGGAGCCCCATCATCATCATCACCCCCTTGCGGTGAAATTTTTCGTCAATTCATCATCTGCCTAGCCTTTTCCCAACTATGTTGAGGTCGGCTTCCAGTCTAACAAGATGAAGCTGAATACCAGTATTTTACATGGAGCGACTGCCTACCTGACCCGCATAACGCAGTAACTGTGTGATAAATGATAAAAGATATTTATTTCTGTTAGGGCTGATTTTTCTAACATCTGACTAGCTTCTGCCCGAGACTTCGTCCGCGTGAAATTTCACCCTCTCCCCATTCGCCCTCTTAGGGGTGGAATTTCGGAAAACCCTTTCTTAATGGATACCTACTCTTCACAAAGAACACACCCTCGCAAATTTCATGTGTCTAGGACCAGCTGGTTTAGCCTGTGCTGATCAGTCTGAGTCAGGACTTTGAATTTTAAATATACAGGGTTACTTGTAACTCGACGTATATCCGTCATTAGCTGACAGGGGGCCAAAATGCAACAAATTGAACTTCAATAGTTTTTTGAGATATTTGAATTTTAAGGGTTTCAGAGTTCATTTATTTGTCAGAAACATGAGTATGCACACACAAAGCATGCAAGATGTTAAGTACATTGCAAGAAGGATCACAGTCATGTTTTACCTTTACGGTGTACAAATATGTATTATAATAACATTTGATCAATTGTAACTATTCATTATTAAACATATTAAAAATTATGGTGACTCGCAGATGTATGAAGTCCAACCCAGTGGCTTAGTATTGACCTACCTACAGCACTTAACGTGTTCAGGATACTGTGGGTACTGGCACGCATTGCATTCAATAAACAATTTGAGATTTGAGATTTGAGGATCGTGGCATACCGTTTTTACCCCCTTTTATATGAGACTTATAACGTACTTAACTCCTGATAACATTAATTTCGGAAGTCGGTGTCAAAAAACGAAAATGCGGAACCAACGACACTGACTTCCGAAATCAAAGTTAAGTATTTACTTTGTAGTTTTTTTTTTCAATATAAATTCTTCTCGAACGGCCAGCAAAAATCAGTGGTTTTGCTGAAAACCCGGTCGGCTCCAGTGGCTGAATCTCGTCGAGTCATTCGTGACGACTTTTGAAAACAATTTATTTACGTGGCTATCAGGACTATGAGCTCATCGCGCGTATTCGTCAAAAACGTGATAATTTTAACAATATCCTTTAAGATACATAATAAGGTGATAATGACAATGATTATGTGCGTCTTATCAGTAAAACCACACCTACACTGGCTACGTTTAAAGCAGTTATAGGAAATCCGATGTCAAGAAAAAACAAACAATATAGGGTCAAATTCAATTAGCTAGCGAAACTGCAGCTGTGATGGGTATCGATATTTAACTCTAAATGATTTATTTCTGTAAGTAGGTTTGTACAAACACTTTTACACGTCAATCATATTTTTTTTAAGCTAGATGAGGTCGGCGTTTCCTATCTGACTACTGTGAGAAGAAAGCCCGAAAGAAACTCAGAGGTCACAGTCTCTTTTAAAGTCCAGACAAAATCTTGGTCAGATCATGTGAAGACGATGTAGATTGGTGTCTGAAATGATCTTTTGAGGAAAGAACCACACAGATTGAGCGGACCAGTCCAGTCAGTGCACGCATTTGTTCAAAATCGTGCAGCTCAACTCAGAACTTGAGGAGCTCAACGATTCGACGAACAATACCAAAGAAAGGGCATTTGGGTAGGCCGCGTAAATTACTCAAACTGCCAGATCATGATTAAAACTAACTAAGAAGAAGGAAAAGAAAAAAGAAATGACCCACATAGTCCTAGCACATTAAGCTCCGCTAATGAGACACAATTATTATTGATTTTCTATTGTTTCGTGACCCATAGAGGTAAGAATAATAATAAAAAATAATAAAATTGTTTATTTATCCAAAATAAATAAATACACACAGACACAGTTCAGAACAAGTCGGTACAATGGACTAAGTAGAAAAACATAGCTTGCACTCAGGAGCATTAGGTTTACAACAAAAAAAGGTCTATGCATACAAAAAATAATGAACCCTGTCTCTTAAACTAGGAAGAAACCTGTATCTTAAGAGACATCAGTGATCGGCCAAAAATTTAAATTTAGTAAAAACTAAAACTTACAACTTACATGAGTGAAAGTGTGTGGATCTACCATACAAAGAATAGAATAAGAATAAGACATTTTATTTGGTCACGCACGGAGCTTGACCGGAACAAGATGAAATAAGAATCTATACTATATACCTATATTATATACTATGCTAGACATCCGAAATTAAAGTTATTTATCACTTTGTAGTGTTTTATTTTTTAAGTCGGTTTTTTTTTTATAAAAAGGTTTTTTCAAATCAAATCAAATCAAAATCGTTTATTTGCATAAAATGTGGTATGTACAAAAGATGTTAATGTAAGATTGTAGTGTAAAGACACATTCCGCCATGTAATGATGGCATGCAAATATATAATACATGTAGGTAGTAGATATGTATTAGCAACATGCAATAACATAATAATAACGTACAGTTAATTAAATTACCAAAGGAACATAAATAATTAAAAAACATATTACAATGCATTTCTGAAGTGGTAGGACTGACAAGATTTTTTGTTCAGAAATTCGCCCACAGAATAAAAACTATGCGATATTTCAAATATTATGTTCGAGTTAAACACGAAAACAAAAACAATATTAATTATGATTGTTATCTAGGTATGTTTGGTGTCACCATCGTAATCGCCAATTGTTTTCATCTTTCTTCAATTATTCATTACTAGCTGTGCAGGTCGTGTGTGGTTCGAACCTAGGCAGGCGCTTTACTTTGAGTAAATAATTTCATCACCACTGCTCACAAAACGGTGAAGGAAGAAGGTCTTAGAACAAGAAATTCGACGACATGTGACATCTACCAACCCGCACTGGGCCTGCGTGGTGGATTACGGAACACTCCCTCTCACAGAGAGGAGGCCGGTGTCCCAGCAGTGGGGATATTATAGGCTGATTATAACGACTTATGATGAGTGACTGATCTTAGATAGACTTCTGAAACAGTTTTAAAGTAGGCTTTTCCCTAAAAAACAAACCTTCTGAGGACATCTTTAAACAGGTGTAAATTCATGTACCTGTTATCACAATAATTATATAATTATGTTATCGCAAAGATCGCAAGATACACCTAATGATTCAACTGCAGTACGTATGTTTAATTGCACAATGAGAATTTAAATTACATTAATCTATTGAAAAAATCTTTTGTTATAATTAAGTACGTTTTCTTAGTCACGATTTTTGTTAAGGCGCTATCTCGAAAATCTAAAATCCTCGCAAACCTACTAAGCGAGCGAAAATTATGCAATTACTTTTGAAACGCAATATAAGTGATGGCTATGGTGTGGGTGCGCTCGGAATAAAACGACGTATGTGCCAAAACGAATTTACTCCTTTTTTAACAAAATAAATGAATTAAATTTAAACCTACTTTGAATCAGAATCAGAATTATTTATTTGTAAAACATAGGTTAAAGTTCAAGGTCTATATATACAGGATGTAATTTTAATCACCGTTTTCCTCTTAAGGGGTCATTGGACTCATCATTATGATCAACTTTTACTATGGGACCAAACCTGAAAAAGTAAAAAAAAAATTAGCTGTTCCCTACATTTATGTTCGCATAACTCGTCAAAATGTAGGGAACAGCTGATTTTTTTTACGATTTCATGTTTGGTCCCATAGTAAAAGTTGTTCATAATGATGAGTAAAATTACATTCTGTATAATAATTATACAGGCTGTAATTTTACTCATCATTATGAACAACTTGTATGTTGCGCTATGGTTTGTCATTGATGACATACTAATATCAGTGAGGATTATATAAAACAAAGGCAAAAAAAAATTCACTGTAGCAAAAAGATAATATCAAAACAAAAGAAAATATATGCATGCAATACATTGGATTATTAATAGGTACAGTATTACAGTGTTTTATCATTTAAGTAATCATCTAAGGCATAGTAACATTTCTTACTACTAATAATTTCAGAAAACACTTTTTGAATTTTTTTAATGGCATAAGTACTTTTTATGACATCGGGTATTTTATTATAAATTTTGGGAGCAACACCAAAGAAGCTCTTTTTCATTAATGACGTATTGCATTTTGTCGCACATAATTGATTTTTATATTGAGTACGGATTGGGGTCTTCTTAACTGCTGACAATTTAGTAAATAAGTGCGGATTTGATTTTTCAAAAAATGGAGTTTCTAGTATATAAGAGCCTGTGCACACCACGTTTTTTAAACGCGCCGTCGAAGCGCGTTTTAGAAACGCGCGTCGATGGCGCCCTTTTATCCTACAGAGCAGTTTGTTGTCGTTTGTATCGATACAAACGCGATACAAATGCGCGTTAGCATCGCGTTTGTATCGATTCAAACGGGTATTTGAATTTGTACAGGTGTGCAAAACAGGCTGCGTCTGACTTGCGTGCGTATCGCGTCTGTATCGCTACAAACGCGCTGCAACGGCGCGTTTAAAAAACGTGGTGTGCACAGGCCCTAAGGTGCTATAAAAATATCTGCCACGGCTTCAATGGGAGACAGTATTCTGCACTGCGATTCTGTAACCATCTCGCCGTGAAAACTTAGGCGAAGTGAGCGTGGAGTGAGCTGTCAGTGTCATTCCACCTGATACTAGGGATTGACCAAGCAAACATTTATAATCATAATCGAGATTTTAATAATATTTTTTATGTTAATTCTATTGACAATTTTATATAATTTCAAAGCTAGTATTTTAGTTGTCAAAACACTATTATTTCATGGGGGTTTTAAATAAAATAGCAGCACAGAAACTTAATGTTTTTTTTTTTTAATTTTTTTCCTAGACTGACTAGTCAATATAGCCTGAGGCGTGAGCGCGTCACGCACTAACAGTAAATAAAATCTGTGGTGTCTGGGAGAAACCTGTTAAGTCCAAAAACGTATTTTTTCAGTATAAGACTTTTAAGGTTCAAGTTTCATTTATAAATCAGTTAGGTAAAGTAGAAAAAGCCAACCACCGCTACGATTCTCCCACTCCTATGATAGTTACACTTATCAGCAATAGACCAAAATAAAATATGATTTTTTTTTTAATAACAACATAGTACCAAACTAAAAAATTACGAAAATGGATTCACGTTTAAGACAGCTAGACTAATGAAAATACGCATCGACATTGTTTGTTAGTATGAGCGATTTTAGATCGAGTCTAGTAAAGACTAACAACGCTAATCTATTCAATTAGAAGAGATAGCCTAGTGTGTCAAGTCACCGAGTGCTAACGGTGTGCCTTGCTGATGCGTGACGGACCATGGTTAGACTTTAACCCCACTTTGTGTGGCGTGATCACTTCACTAGAACTAGTTACTAGTTAGACTGGAAGCCGACCCCAACATTGTTGGGACGCCTTACAAGTTAAATAAGTAAGAACAAATCTCCAATGTGATAATGACAGTGACTAACGCGCAAGCGCGGCGTGATCACTTCACGCGACCCATGACATTTAATGGCGTGAATCAGGTGAAGTGATCACTTCACGCGACCCATGACATTTAATGGCGTGAATCAGGTGAAGTGATCACTTCACGCGACCCATGACATTTAATGGCGTGAATCGGGGGTGAAGTGATAAGATCACGCTGCGCTTGCGCGTTAGTCACTGTCATTACCACATTGGAGATTTGTTCTTACTTATTTAACTTGTAAGGCGTCCCAACAATGTTGGGGTCGGCTTCCAGTCTAACCGGATGCAGCTGAATACCAGTATTTTACATGGAGCGACTGCCTATCTGACCTCCACAACCCAGTTACTGGGTAATACGATACCCCTTGGTAAGACTGGTTGTCAGACTTTCGGGCTTCTGACTACCCGTAACGACTGTCAAAGATCCACGAATGACAGCCGGGACCAACGGCTTAACGTGCTTTCCGAGGCACGGAGGGGTCTCAGTATGTAAAGATGGTCACCCATCCTCAGACCAACCGCGGCAAGCGTAGCTTAACCTGATTGTTCGATCTGTGCGGCTGTTATTATTTAGCCACAGACCCCTCTACGCGTGCAAATATATTATTGTAAATAGATACCTACTTAGGTAACTCGGCGATGCCACTATTAAAAGAACATTAATCAAATAATATTACAAAATTCAACGGTTCAATCGACACTCGCTCAGCTCGCAATCAGTGTCTCCCGTAAAAATAACTAAGACCCGTATTTTTTATGCTAGTAACTCTTAAATGAAGAAGTGGTTGGTGGCAACCCTACGCCGAAGTGATGTTGCTATGGGTTACGAGATTCTTGGAAGTGAACTCGTAATTCACTTCCAAGAATTACTACATTCCGAATTGCACTGTAATCGTTTACAGCTTGCTTACACTTTGACCTCAATTATTCTGTATGGTATAAATTACCTATTATTCCCCGCATAATCTTACCACGCCGTACGGTTGTCAAACGTGGTATTTTGACAGTTCAAACCGGTTTCGTTCATTAAATTGTGTCATAGAGAATACGTAAATAGCAGATATGTCGTGATTACATAGGTAAGGAATTGATGTGGTTTCGAAGTAAAGAATCATTAAGTGGGTCATATTGAATTAGGGCCCTTTTTCCGAATTAGCGTGAGCGCGATAACGATGTCCCGTAAGTCGACATAGATGACGTCATGGCATGCGCCATCTTCCGATAACGGCGACCATGCCCTAAATTAATAATTATCACCGCGGGCGCTGTCACAAATGAATGACAGCCTGTTGTGCTGTTTTGTTTTGTGTCGCATCATAATATATTGCCTTTAAACTAACGTGGCATTTTTTAAATCGTGCTTCCGCCAGTACAGTCGCCACCTTAACAAAGATGAAGAAATTCGTGGTGCATACACAAATAAATACTATAATCCAACCATCCAACCATTAGTACCTATTCAAGTGAATATAGTTTAGCTGCCATAATAGTGATTTATCTAAATCGGAACGCTAATTACTTATGTGAGCGCTGTGCCGAGCCATAACTCCCGCCGCGCATGCGCGTTAGGTATCAAACTAATTTTTTTTAATATCCAAGTGAGCGCTGTCGGTGATGATGGCTTAATTCGGAACGAGCCAGAATTCACGCGCATGCGCGGCGTGAGACTCACGCCGTGAGTCACGCCGCGCATGCGCGTTAGACGCAAATCATCTAACAGGTCGAGGCTAAAAAACATAAAATTTGGGGACTTCGAACATTCAAACTCCACCACATGGGGAGTGAATAATACATCATTTAATTTTATTTGACAAATTCATCCATTGTCCAAGTTAAATAAGTAGTGGTAATGAATTTTTTTGATATCTAATGTCGAAGTTTCGCGCCAATCGTGCGTGTTTACATTTTTACTTTTCACAAATTTCACACACACACATGTAGATAAGATTTAAAATGAGACAAATATTATTGAAAATATTATGAACGACACGAAAATGCCCAAATCTTAACGTAATATTAAAACACAGGTCCAATAACACTTATTATTCATTACCACTACTCAATTTGTGTTCAAAATCGCCGTCCATTATTGTTTTTTTTTATCGTAATGATGTGCGAAAGCGATAATGCTAAACGATTTTTTTTTTATTTCGATTGACTCGGGTAATTAATATGTCGAATATCGGAAATCGATACTCGGAAATTGAAATAAAATTATTTTAAACATTAAAAACAATAAGCATTGTTAATAATAATGACTTATGCTTTTTAATGTAATTTTAATAGTTTTTTGGACATTATATTGAAACTGAGTCAATACCTGAGGAGGACCTTTGACCATAGTCATTTATTGAACTTCGCGCCGAATTGTTTCTATATTTGAATATTTATCTTCGGAATGCGCTCGCCGCTTAATTTTTTTTTATTTATTGTACAATTATTTATTTTTGATACTTTCTAATAGTTTGCTACAGAATGCCCAGTATACATTTTTTTAGGTAGGCTTAGCAAAAGATAGGGAATGATGATTATTAATTGTATAAATTGGGTATTCCGCAATCACTTTACATTTCAATATGTTTTGTTAGTTGTATGAGCTTGTTAGTTTTTGTTTCTATTAGTTTACTTGAGTAATAAATTGTTTTTTTTTGTGGTATGTTACCAAAGAAATTTGAAAAACTGACCATGTTTATATCGGACCTCGCACAGTCGGCACATTGAAAGGTTCCGTAGTTGGGTTGAATATTTACGCATGCAAAATGCACATAATTAATTTGATCAACTGCAAATATGTTTGTATTTCATAAACTCATCATTCATAAGTTCATAACGTACCCATAAATTAAAGTGCCGACCAGAAAAGAAAAGTACTGTTTTCTTATGGGGAATAACATCTTGAGCATTTCTTACTATTACAGCGAAAGTCTGCAATTAACCCCTTGGCTGCTACTTGAGATTGAAAATGCCAAAAATCTTATTTTTATAACAACTGTTTTAAGCATAACTTTTAAAAAATACCAACTTTAAATTGAATACAACATCCCGAACATGTTTTGACTACCTATGACCAAATGTAAGTAGGTATGTACCTACGCAGTATCAATATACTCGTACTGCGTAGGTACACACTTACATTTGGTCATAAAAAAGTTAAGCAAATCTCTCAATAGAGATTTGCTTAACTTTTTTTTGTTATTATAAAAATATATTTATGACCCTCACGACAAGCCTTTTCATTTGATATATCACACGATACCTACAGTAAGCAAAGCTTTTTTAAATTTTCTATGTGACCCCAAAAAGTAAACCCATAACCCGACATTTAATGTCGTGAATCGGGTAAAGTGATCGCGCCACTCAAACTATGTGGGATTAAATTCTATGGTCCGTCAGCCAGCCACGCCGTTAGCACTCGATAACTTAACACAATTATCTCTTCTAATAGAATAGATTGGGTTACCAACGCTGAACATCGTCGCAGTCTTTTCTAGACTTGATCTACAATCGCTCATAATAACAAACAAATAATGTCGATGCGTATTTTCAGTAGTCTACGTGAATGTTTTATTTTATTTACTGTTCGTGCGTGACGCGCTCGCGCCTCAGGCCATAATTATAAGGACTAGTCTAGGGAAAAAAATATATAAAAAAACAACATTGAGTTTCTGACTAAGATTCTGTTTTGCTATTTAATTTTAAAACCCCACAAAATATTAATGTTTTGATCACTAAAATACTAGCTTTGAAATTATATAAAATTTTCAATAGAATTAACATAAAAAATATGATTAAAATCTCGATTATGATTATAAATGTTTGCTTGGTCAATCCCTAGCATCAGTGGGATGACACTGACAGCTCACTCCACGCAAGTTTTCACGGTGAGATTTTTACAGAATCGACATGCTGTATATAGATTACAATAGTAAAGATACATTATTGAGATTATGTCATACATGTTTTCATACAAAAAAAGTGCGTATAAATTTTGAAATCATTTAGTTGCATGAAACCGTCTCATAGTAATTAGCTGTTACCGCACCGTCATTTCATTTCACAAAATGTGACGAAGCGACACATCGCGCGTAGTTTGTGAACCACGTTATGCAGAATAGAGTAAATGTTTATTTAATTACATTATTTTCTCAAATTGATTTATCTATTCCAGGGTACAAAATTTCTTCACTACTGTAATCTATATACAAAATACTGTCTCCCATTGAAGCTGTGGCAGATATTTTTATAGCACCTTTATAGGGTGACTGGTAATTAGTGACCGATACCTAAACACGTGATTGTACTCATGATAACTAACAACTTTTACTATAGGACCAAACCTGAAATTGAGAAAAAAAATCTGCTGTTTAGTTGTTTATGTTCACCTAACTGTTCAAAATGTACTGAACAGCAGATTTTTTTCACGATTTCAGGTTTGGTCCCATAGTAAAAGTTGTTTGTTATCATGAGTACAATCACGTGTTTAGGTACCGGTCACTAATTACCAGTCACCCTATATAGCTGGTAACGTTAATGTCTTAAATTTCTTAAAGTATGGAACGCAGCTGTCCGTTGGTTTTAAATTACACATGGATCGTACACACCTTTTTTTCATTCTGAATATAAGTTCCCTGTTTGTTGATTGCCCCCAAAAAACAACACCAACACCATACCGTAGAATAGAGACTACACGTCCATGATAGGCTACCAACCCGCACTGGGCCCGCGTGATGGATTACAAGCCCACTCCCTCTACCACAGAGGGCGCCTGTGTCCCAGCAGTACGTGGGAACTTTATAGGCCGATTATTATGTATGTTATGTTTTATAATGGGGTTAAATAATGAAGTATGGAAGTTCGTCTTTTTTTTTCGGAAATCTCATCGGGAGCGCGCCTTTGAACTGCTTCTATACTGAGACGTTGCCTGAGATAGCTGTGCGGGAGGGGTGATAGTTGTCACAAGTTGACGAATCACTGAGCTCTGGCATCATGTCACCACACCCCTCCCGCACCGCGCAATAATTACTATAGCGTGACGGAACATATAAATTATTCCGCATCAGATTACATTTTGGTCGGTAGCATACAAATAGATTTGTATGATAAGAATAGCAATCCTTGATCGGTGACGATAGGTATTCTAATTAAAAGATATTAGTAGATATTGTGCTACACTGCCGTTTCATCATCATCATTTCAGCCGAAAGACGTCCACTGCTGGTAGGCTACCCCCAAGCACCTCCACTACGACCGGTTCTATGCATCTCGCATCCAACGGGTTCCTGCTGCCTTCACAAGGTCGTCGGTCCACCTCGTAGGAGGCCTTCCAACGCTACGTCTTCCGACACGCGGTCACCACTCCAGAGTCTTTCGGCCCCATTGGCCATCTGTTCTGCGAGCAATGTGCATTGCCCACTGCCACTTAAGTTTGGCAATTCTTCGGGCTATGTATGACGTATAGCAGTCATGGCTGAGAATATGGAGGACCTCAGTGCAATGCTCGATGACCTCAGCAGAGCCCTCGAAAGAGTGGGTCTTAAAATGAACATGGACAAAACGAAGGTCATGTCGAATGCCCATGTAACATCGTAACAAGTGGGTGTTACAAGGGTATTTGGCATGACCTTCGTTTAATATTCATGAGACGCTACACTAGAAGTCGTGGACGAGTATGCTGCTGTTTTTGTGGGGTGAAAATACCCGGTAAATAATTTTAAGGGGTCCGATTCGTCATCTGCCTAGCCTTTTCCCAACTATATTGGGGTCGGCTTCCAGTATAACCAACCGGCTGCAGCTGAATATCAATATTTCACAAGAAGCAACTAAAAGAAAGAAAATATTTTTTTTTTCTTGCTGAATGGGCCCGCTCTTGACCTCGATCACGCCTGATGGAAAGCAATGGATGAGGTCTATGATGGAACGAGCGTGCCCAGAAGATGCCTAAGGCACTGGAACTCCCACGCATCGACGAAACACAGCAGGCTGCTTGACGCCGGACTCCGGTGGGAGGGTGGTCGCAAATCAGGCGGGCGTTAGCCCTACCACCGCAAGGAAAGAATTGGTCAGTCAAATAACGTGTTGGATGTGACTGTCTAGGATGCGCCGAGCGCGAGCTTTCAGTTGAGTAACTGGCTGTACTTACGACAAAATATTTTGCTGACATGAACGATAAAAAATCTTATCATAACTTTAATACGCTAATCAAAGTCATTTTCGAAGAGTTATTTTGATAATAATATCAAAACCAGTAGGACTCATCACTCAACTCATCATCTTCGGGGACTCCCCCGATGACATTAATTACTAGATATTAATAGGGCTGGTCTTTGTGTCAACGCCATGGAAGTAGCGAAGTTTTGGGCCAATCAACTCAGCCTATCATAGTCCACTGTTGGACATAGGTCTCTCCCAGGCTTCGCCATAACACCCTGTCCTCCGCCTTCCGCATCCAGTCTGTCCCAGCCACCTTAGCGCCAGGGAAGCCCGCGAAATTCTTTTTTTTTTTTACGTTTTTTGCAATTTGCTGGTTAGTATTAAGTTGTAAGTTGATTAAAATATGATTCGCGACCATAAAAAATATGTATTTACAGAATTATAATCATTAAAGTCATCAACACAACTCTCTAAAACCAAGTAATCCTACTGAATGACTATTTCATGAAATCTTGACATTTTAAGATTAACTTAACAAGTTGTATTACTGATTTGCCCCTCCCCTTATGGTGACATCTCTTTGAGGCGCGCGTGGAACACATACGCGCCGTCCGGCACGGGCCCGGTCCTGATCGAACTGTGAGCTACCCATTACTCTCCGTCCGCAGGCCCGCGCCTACGGTGGCCGGGAGTCGTCCCGCGGCTCCCGACGCCCGGAGCGTCTCCCGCGGTGGCTGGGACGTGAGGTCCTCTCCCTTTGAATGGCCCCCTTAGGTTCAATTCCCTGGTCGAGCAAAGTGTCATTGGATTTTTCCATCTGGAATTTCTCAATAGCAGCCCGGAGTCTAGATTGGTATCCAGTTAAAGCAATAGGGTCACCCCCTATTACATGGGACTTAAATACAGATTAAGTAGAATGATGTTTTTATTGACACTTGTAAAATGCATACCTAATAAGTATTTTTTCTTATCTATATGATTGATTTTTATCAACTAACCCACGCAATATTAAATTACGTACGTTCACCAAAGGAGATAATATACCTAGTTGAAGTTTCGTAAGAAACCGATGGATGTTTTCGAATAAAATAAAATTTATAGAAAACAAACAGTTTATTTACCCATTTAAATTTCAATGAAAACTTTCATCGGTTTCTTAGTAAACGTCAACTATATCTGAATACCTTGGTTACTTATCTCTTTTGGTGACTGTACATATTTTCCGCTAAGTGAAAATATCATATCGGGAGTGAGGGTAGGGTCACGGTTCAGCTCGCTACCTGGAAGTCACCTTCATGTAAAACAATTGCATGCTAATAGACACACGAACATGCCGAAGGATACCTCACTGCCATACATCGCGGGCTGCTTGGCGCTAAGTGAAAATATCATATCGGGAGTGAGGGTAGGGTCACGGTTCAGCTCGCTACCTGGAAGTCACCTTCATGTAAAACAATTGCATGCTAATAGACACACGAACATGCCGAAGGATACCTCACTGCGATACATCGCGGGCTACTTGGGAGTTTACCTTGATGCCTGGGATGAAAAATTGACATGTGACATTGAATAACCGCCGCTGGGCTCGCGTAGTGGATTACGGCTCACTTCATCTCACAGAGAGGAGGCCTGTGTCCCAGCAGTTGAAACGTTTATGCTGATTTATGTGTCATGTTTTACCTAAAACAAACGTATTTTCTTCCTCATTCTTTCTCTCGTGTTTGAAAATTAGGTCACAACAACATGATATCATGATTGTATTGTGTCCTAAATTGACTAGTTGAGTCTAGTTTACCTGCTGATAAATCGCGTATCGTTTTAATTCCGTGGTTCCTAATCCCTAATTCCGACTTTCAATGCCAAAACAATACAAAAATATACAAAACAAGGAAAACAATAACGTTTTGTCTGTAGTATTATGCCTACTATAATCTAATATTGTGAAATACTTCACTATCTTGAAATTCCTCACTTACTATCGTGTTTGTAGTGGTTCTAAATTATAAGTACTTTCTTGATACTTATCTAGATATATCGTGACGTTTCTAGATGGCAGGCGATTATTTTTTCCTCACTGACTAATAGAGAAGTCACATCATCTACCTAGCGTTACTTAGATTTATAACTATAACTATTTTAGCCTCCTCGTGTAGCGCAGTTTGTTCCGCCAGTTACTCAACTGAACGCTCGCGCTCGGCGCATCCTGGACAGTCACACCCAACACGTTATTTTACTGGCCAATTCTTCCCTTGCGGTGGTACGGCTAACGCCCGCCTGGTTTGCGACCACCCTCCCACCGGAGTCCAGCGTCAAGCAGCCTGCTGTTTTGTTGATGCGTGGGAGTTCCAGTGCCTTAGTCATCTTCTGGGCACGCTCGTTCCATCATAGACCTCATCCATCGCTTTCCTTCAGGCGTGATCAAGTCAAGAGCGGGCTGTCAAATTTTCCCAATCAACTTTGAACCTTATACTTTAGCAATAAAGTTGAAAATCTATTAAAGAAATTTGACAGATTGTAGTAGGTTTGATGTGCTGGCGTCTGTACGTTTGTGTTAATTACAATATTTTTATAGTGATTTTGATTTTGACGGCATGGCACCAGAGAGCAGAGATGCCTCTGCTATTGCTGACGTCTATTAGCGGCGGTGATTCCTCGCCATCAGAAGAATAAATTCTACTATTTATTTATAGGATTGCCATTTATCTACACATATCGTCGCTCGCCTGAGTAATATCCAACTTTTTAGCTTATTTGAGTTAGGACAACTATATTTTTCTATTCGTGAGTCTTTACATTTTGTTGCCTTTCAAAATGGTTATATTTTGATATCCAAACAACATATCAATCATGCGAGCGACGATATAATATATAAACAGACAAGAAAAAAAGGAACAGAAAAATAGGTACAAAGGTGATGCATACTCGTATTTCTAAAGAAATCTCTTCCAGCATACCTGCGATAGGACAATAAATAGAGAGATGTAGACAGCGTCTGAAAGAGTTAAAGAGAAAAAGAAAACAGTGGCTCTCCGGGAGTGCCGACAGATGTGAAAACAAAACACGAACAGAATACTTTGCCATCACTCACTCACGTATATCGGATTTACATTAAAACCGAGTACATCCCGAGGACAGCCGAACACATCCAAAGCGGTGTCGGTTACGGTAACAGTGGCGCGAATTCAATGGTTTTTTCCCATCTCAAAAAATGCCCAACGCGCCTAAAGAAGTTTTTACTTAAAAAAATAAAATAAAATCAAAAACAATTCACTTAATAAATCAAAACAAATAATATGAGTAACCTACAAATAAACATACTTACATACATATCACTAGGATGTTAATGATTTAAATGTAATCAAAATAATCAATACATACGCAACTATGATAAAGTGGAATGATAGTGTTCTTTAACTCTTCTTTTAAAACCTTATGTAGGGAAAAAGCCTCTTCTCACGGACAATAATCAACACACAGTTAAATATATTTCTGATATTGTTATCAGCCCCATCTCTGGAGGGGTGTCAGAACTATGAAGGAATTGATTTCGGGTAGACCTTATCCAGTCGCTAACTTTTTCCCAAAGCTTGGCTGAAACGACAAATGACTTGGTGCAGTCTTTTGTTTTTTCGTACATAGATGGCGTTAGATGTATGTACGTGGACGAAGCGAAGCAATAGAAGGAAGAGGATAATCCCGTATTTTTTAGAAAGTTCGTATTCTAAACTCAGTCTCAATCTGTCAAAAATAAGGACCTCTAATTTCCAAACATTTTTGACAATTATTTGACATTGATTGTCGCCGAGATGAGATTGCTACTAGTTTTTTTTTTTGTTTTGCCTATACTGTCCCACTACTGGGCATAGGCCTCCCCCAAGTCCTTTCAGGAACTCCTTTCCCGCGCCACCTCAAACCAGCCCTCGCGGTACGCGTCCAGCGGTGCTATTCTGTAAAAAGATCACCGTGATAACTTAGGTGAAGTGAGCTTAAAGTGAGCTGTCATTCCACCTGATGCTAGGGATTGACACTATTGACAGCTCACTTTAAGCTTACTTCACCCAAGTTTTCACGGTGAGATTTTTACAGAATAGCACTACAGGTCATTTCGCCACCGCTTTTTGGGCCGACCTCGGCGGCGCCGTCCATCTTCAGGCACCCATTATGTGCAAACTTTTTCCCAGCGGTCATACTTCATGCGGCTGATGTGACCCGCCCAATCTCACTTGAGCCTGGCAGCCTTCTTGTCTACGTCTATTATAGCCGTTTTGGAACATAGCGTGGTGTTCCGAATTTTGTCTTGTCTTTTTACACCCAGGATGCTGCGCTCCATATATCTCTCTTTGGAAAACAGATCATTGTGAGGACCATGCAGATGAGTGTCTTTTGAGGAAACAAACGCGCAGATTTTAGAGAACCTGTCCAGTCAGTGCTCATGTACATAGCTCAACTCAATGATATTTTAAGTAAAGTTGGTAGCATGAATACTGTCCATCTCTTTGT
Organism: Hydraecia micacea; assembly: GCA_914767645.1. Classification (NCBI taxonomy): domain Eukaryota; kingdom Metazoa; phylum Arthropoda; class Insecta; order Lepidoptera; family Noctuidae; genus Hydraecia; species Hydraecia micacea. Next base: position 1,373,993 of record OU611802.1, on the reverse strand, counting down.
GAAAAGTAGGTTCAAGGTTCAGGCAGAGAAAACTCCACTAGATGTCGCTAGCTGCCTGCAAGTAAAAATGAACGTCACTGTTAAAATAGGAAGTCTATTTTATGGGTGATATTTAATTCTTTAATCATTACTATTATTTTTTCAAGGTTTATTGAAGGAATCAGATGATATTTACAAAGCAAAAAATACGATTTTCTTTTATAATATATGAAAGTATTTTTATAAATTAAGTTTGCTATTCGCTACTAGATGGAGCCAAGTCTTACTTGCCTTTGAGATTAAACATGCGAAAGATCCCGAAAAATTTAGTAAAATCTGCTGATAGCTGATTTACTGATCAAAGACAATCTCATGTTAGCTTGTCATTGCTTGGCCGAAACAAAACAACAACAATTACAGATAGCGCCATCCACGAAGACGCGCCCCACTCTTCTTCCTAATCGCTTACAGTACAAGTGTGCAACATTCCGCTAGTGTTTTAGTTTTGTCGATACACATTAATTACTTATTAGTGGGTAATTAGTGTGTATCAAAAAACTAAAACACTAGCGGAATTAACTAGCGATTAGTAAGAAGAGTGGGGCGCGTCTTCGTGGATGGCACTATCTATCGACGATGAAATTATATTAACACAACAACAGATTAAAATTGAATAAAACATAATCTAGGAGAAGCATAGCATAGCATTATGCATAATGAGCCTATAATCTTCCCACTGCTGGGACACAGGCCTCCTCTCTTCGATAGAGAGTGGGCTGTAATCCACCACGCGGACCAAGCGCGTGTTGGTAGATGTCACATGTCTTCGAATTTTTGTTTATAGGAAATGCTGGTTTCCTCACGACGTATTCCTTCACCGTTTTAGCTAGCATGAAATAGACTTTGGTACTTTTTCGTGTGTGACTGTACCAACTAAGAAAAATGCTGCGGTATAACAGCCAGTGTGAATAAAAAAAAATACCTAAGCAGCATAACCTTCTCATATTGTTCGTTCCAAAACATCATAAGAGAGGAAACGAAGAAGCCGGGGGCGCATCCATTTTTCCTCATATTACTCACTACTTTAAGCCTCTTCTTGCACTCCTGCTTACCTCCTTTCATATAACCGGCTATAAAGACGCGAAATCAAACAAAAGACAAATTAGTGATTCTCAAAAGGCGCGGTGGACCAGGCGGAATAATATTTTAATCCTATCTCCAGCAGATGTTTACAAGCGAATCTCATTATTATGGGGTAGGTGGTACTGTTGTCGGTCGTAACAAATTTAAATATTTTTTTAACTGGCTCGCTGACAATGATGTCTTTTTTATGTGAAAACGACTCACACTCTTCAAACGAAGCATTTATTTCAATAAAACCATTTGAAAGAATAGAGAGAAAAATGCGTTTATTGGCATTACAGAAAAAAAAACACCTTACCAGGCACTTTTGAAATTGTCAAGGGGTTGGTCAGTCAAAAATATGAAGCTAGTTGCCCATTTAAAAGCGTTGTAGGTACCTATGTAGAAGAACGGGCAAGAAATTTCACGGACACTCTTGGACTCACTCTATGGATCAGTCGTTAAAAAAAGTTTGCGTTAAGTAAAGTTAAAGTTTTTGACTACGAAAATCATCTCGAAAAATGTATCATCGGCTTTTCTAAAATTGACAATATGCTATTTTTATCTTTATATCGTCAGTATTTAAGTTTATTTTACAGTTTTGGAATCGGCAAGATGCCTCCCGACGGACGACTGTTGATACTCATGAAAGTCCGTCCGGCGCAATTTAAATAGCCTGCCACTTAGGTAACTACAGAATATAGAACTAATATTTTATTGAAGAACTAATATTTCATTTTCTTTTAACGTCTTGAGGGAGCAGTGAATTCAACAACAAAAAAATTCCAGCATATGTATTCTGTCTTTCTACCTGAGGCTAGTCATTGACACTAGTGACAGCTCACTTCAAGCACCTAAGTTTTCACTTTGAGATTTTTACAGGCTGGAAATTTTGTTTTTGTTCGACGGGGTAATTGCGTAACACACTATCAGTAGCAATGGCTTTCATTTTGACAGTTCAAAAACATTCACTTCTTTTTTAAATTTATTTATTGGTTTATCTACAATCGTTACACTGTTCAACCAATTTAACACAAACAAACATACAAGCCAAGTGCACAATATTGAAAGCAATAGACAGCATGCAAAAAAAATATATAAAAAAAAAAACACACAAAATTACAGTAGGTACAAGTACATACCTAAATGACGTATCATTTTTACACAATTTTAACATGAATAGTTGACAATATTTGGGGAAATCGTTGGGTAATTTACGTCGAAAATAAAGCAATGGATTAATATGGATAGCAATAATTATGGATATCAATATCCTTCAACATTATTTATATTAAGATTGATAGTGTGTTACGCAATTAGGCCAAACGAGCGAAAGCTCATTGTTTCTCCACTCAATCAAATTATTTTAGTCTAAACAGGGATAGAGCATTCTTTCGTTGGTATATCCATAATAAAATGGCAATAATATCAAGAAAATAATCACAATAGCACCTCACAGTTTGTCTCTGCATCACCCGAAGGTTGACTGGTAGAAAATGCCTATGGCATTAAGCCTGCCACTGTACATTTGTGTGCTTAAAGTGTTATATAAATAAATAAATAATAAAATAATCCTCTTGTTCTTATTCTGGTTCTATGATCGATAATTGGTCTAATAGAATAAGCATTCATAAATCAATTTCATATCAAAACAAATCTATTAAGAGGACTACATGACCTAAAGCGCGGTCTTTGTCGGACTGCATAGAAAAGAAAGAGAAGCGCGATGCCATAATGCTGGTAATTTCTTGCAAAATATGAAGCAATTATCGATTTACGAAAAATCTAGTGTTTGGACAAAAAAACTAAAACACTATAGTTTTAGTATGTTGCTTGTAGAATAATCTGACAAAAAATCATAATGATTGTATGTATATTAGTATGAATTTTGTTGTAAATAAAAAGTTTTTAGAGGTATCTTCATGATTTTTTTCTATCGTACCAAATAAGTTGTATTATGTTTTCAACACACTATCATCCTAGCATTTATCCTGAAGAATATCATATATTTTTTTGTTTTTTTTTACTGTAGTCTATCATATACTTTTATTGTTTCTAAAACTTGCTTTTTTTGCGTTTAGGTCTTGTAAGCCCCTTAAACACTCGGACAACAACAGTCCTCTCCACCCTACCCGCGATACAATAAGAATAAGATTTGTCTCACTACCTCACTCGCTGGCTACCCCTCATCGTGACGAATTTTACATAATATTATTAATATTTATACTTTTTTGTATCGTACTTTGTGGTGCACGGTTTAAAATGCCCCGTGGCATTTAAAAACAAAAAAAAAAATGCTTCAATCGCCATGGCGATCAGAATAATTAATATATTATTGCATATAAAATATATTTTAATAATTTTAAAATGATAGATATTATGATAAATTATGAGTAGGTATCTTTTTAAATGGGTAAATAATTACACTTGTACACGTCTAAATTGATTTGAAACCAGATGATGATCAACTGCCGACGAACTGTAGGACAATTTCCGTCAGTAAAAACGTTCAAAATCTAGTCGTAATCTCAGCTACAGGTTAATGTCAAAAACTTGTCAAAAATGTAGGGAAATTAGGTAGTAGAGGTATTTTTGACAGATTGAGACTGAGATCAGACTGTGAACGTTCTTAAAATCACGAGAATTACCCCTCAGATATGCAGTTTGGCAGACTTTATGTAAGTTAATGTTAAAGCACATTTTGAATAAAATAAATAAAAAAATTGTTCGGTGTCTCTTAGCTGGCTACTCTGAGAAGCATCACCGAAACAAATTCAGAGGTCACAGTCTCTTTTAAAGTCCAGATAATTACATTGTTACGACATCACACACAACATCACACACAAATCCAACTTTCATATATTTAAAACACTGAAATCTAAACGTCGCAACAGAGAGATATGTACCATTCCACACAAAACTGCATTATTTTCGAAAAGTCTTCTTGCAATGGCACCTAAAATCTATAATAAGCTTCCTATAGAAATCAAAGAATTGAATGAATTACTTCATTTCAAAAAAGCTTTATTGAAACTATTATATAATAAGGTATATTACTCTGTTAATGAGTACCTCGATGACAGATTTTAATTAATTCATTCATTCCATCATCATTATTAGTCCGTTTTTTTTTTTTTTTTTTCTATTATAACACTATTATTATTATTTTTTTCATTTAGTTGAATAGCTGTTAGTAATCTCTATATTAAGTATTATTAAATTATTGCTTATTGTTTTAAATATTAATGAAGACTAACAATTACTATTAAATTACTGACTCATTTTTTATTTTTTTTAATAATTGATTATTATTATTACTAATATATTAATTAATACTAAATTATTGACTACCTATGTACTATAATGTTGGAAGTCTTTAATTATTGTATGCCTAAAGGCGGGTCATAGATGTACTTCACTTTATAAACTATAACACCATATTTTTACCTGTGTACCACAATAAATAATTTGAATTTGAATTTGAATGAATGATCTGACATCACAATAAAATACCGTGTAGATGTCTGAGATGATCTTGAGGAAAGCACCACACAGGTTTAAGTAGACCTCTCTAGACAGTGCACTCATGAGTCAGTTTTGCTTTTTTTTAATTAAAAGTCGAATTTTGTGATTAACTTTTCTTAACACCTACCCCTTGGATTAAGTTGACAATAAAATAACAATACCTACTATGGCCATACAGCTAAAATTAACTTGAACTTGGTCTTTTTTTTAAAGCCTTTATATATAGGGTGACTGGTAATTAGTTACCGATACCTAAGCACGTGATTCTACTTATGATAACAAACAACTTTTACTATGGGACTAAACCTGAAATCGCGAAAAAAAAAAATCTGCTGTTCAGTACATTTTGACCAGTTAGGCGAACATATACGAATAAACAGCAGAATTTTTTTCGCAATTTCAGGTTTGGTCCCATAGTAAAAGTTGTTTGTTATCACGTGTTTAAGTATCGGTCACTAATTACCAGTCACCCTATATAATATAAACCTTAATAAATCTTAATACCTTTCTAATGATATATAATTTATTCCTATTGGAGCGGGTAAGTACCGGCTTCTATACATTTCGTGGCATCATCCTTTGCCACGAAAACAACAAACCTATGAAATAAGCCCGTTATTTCGTAAAAGTAGTTAAACTTCAGTAGTCAGTTAGATGTACAATCAGAGTCGAGCTGTTCCCTTAATCTTATTGTTACATAACCTATTCCGGCTAACTTGACCTCATCTCTGGGAGGGTGATCTTACAAGCATTCGCTTTGAAAAACCTGCAGTCTATTCTGTAAAAACGTCAACGTAAAAACTTAGGTGTTAGTAAAACTTATATTGACAACTGACTTCCCCTAAGTTGTCAAGCCCGAAAGTCTGACAACCAGTCTTACCAAGGGGTATCGTATTACCCAGTAACTGGGTTGTGGAGGTCAGATAGGCAGTCGCTCCATGTAAAATACTGGTATTCAGCTGCATCTGGTTAGACTGGAAGCCGACCCCAACATAGTTGGGAAAAGGCTAGGCAGATGATGACTTCCCCTAAGTTGTCAAACTGAGATTTTTACGGAATAAACCTAGTGGCCCTATCCACATCCATACTATATTCATACTTACTGATATTATTAATGCGAAAGTGTGTCTGTCTGTCACCTCTTCACGCTTAAACCGCTGAACCGATTTAGATGAAATTTGGTATAGAGATCTTTTGAGTCCCGGGAAAGGACATAGGATAGTCTTTATTCCGATATTCCCACGGGATCGAAACTAAAGAAACTGCATTTATCGCACAAAAACGATGTATCTGAGCCATCTGTAATCTACAAAAGACTGACAGTTGTAAACCTCATTTTAAAAACATAAAATTATTAACTTTACCGTCCATGTACATTTACGAAACTGCTCTTTTTGTCAGGCGCAACCTGTCTAAGTTTTCACAAATAAATAGCCTGCGCAGAGCCGGCATGCTACATTTGGTTCCAAACAAAACTGAATTGTTTCGGAAAAACATATTCGCAATGGCGCCAAAGGTTTATAATAAACTACCAAAGTGTATCAAATCAGCAGACAATATTAATTAATTTAAAAAGAAGTTATTTCTATTTCTGATCGAGAAGACATATTACTCTATTGAGGAATTCCTTAATGACCGAATATTATAATTATTATATGTAATTAGTTGTCAAGTACCTACCTATATTGCTTGCTTGTTATAAAAATGGGACTATTATGTATATTATATCAATGCAATCAGAAAACATTAAAAGACCAAACATCGTGAAGTGTCCCGTTTCTGAGATATTAACGTTCAAATTTGATCACATGACATCCATTAAAGAAATAATTACTCTGAAAATTTAAAGTGATCAAATATGTACTTATATGCAACAAAGTGTAAGCAAGTTCAAAAAATTTGTCTGTCTGTCTGTTCCGGCTAATCTCCGAAACGGCTGGACCGATTTTGTCGGGACTTTCACTGACAGATAGCTGATGTTATGCAGTAAGATATAAGCTACTTTTGTTGCCGTAGGATAATTTACGAGAACACGCGGGCGAAGCCGCGAGCAAAAGCTAGTTTGTAATAAAACTACTTCTAAGTTATTTTAAAAGGCCGTTAAGTAAGTGTTGCCAAAAGACGCGGTTTTCGAAGAATGCAGTCTCAAGGGAATAGTTAGTTATTCGAAGAATGCAGTCTCAAGGGAATAGTTAGTTATTCGAAGAATGCAGTCTCAAGGGAATAGTTAGTTATTCGAAGAATGCAGTCTCAAGGGAATAGTTAGTTATTCGAAGAATGCAGTCTCAAGGGAATAGTTAGTTATTCGAAGAATGCAGTCTCAAGGGAATAGTTAGTTATTCGAAGAATGCAGTCTCAAGTGAATAGTTAGTTATTCGTTTTAGAGGAACATCGCATATTTCACGATAGCGAGCAACTTTCAAAATAGTTCGCTCGCTGCATAACTGAATAATATCTCACCCAATTATTTTGGACTACTATGCTATGGTTTATTATAAAATTATACCTGTCTAACGTAATAATATGGCGTGGGAAAATCTTTTTGATTGTTATCCTTCGATATTATCTATATACAGGGTTATTGGAAAAACATTAACAACCTCTTAAGGGGTCATTGTACTCATCATTATGAACAACTTTTACCATGGGACCAAACCTTAAATCGCGAAAAAAAAATCAGCTGTTCCCTACATTTTGACGAGTTATACGAACATAAATGTAGGGAACAGCTGTTTTTTTTTTTTGCGATTTCAGGTTTGGTCCCATAGTAAAAGCTGTTTGTTATAATGAGTACAATCACGTGTTTAAGTATCGGTCACTAATTACCAGTCACCCTGTATATACGACGATGTTTCTCCAAACGAGCGATATATTCAAATCATTGTTTCGTAAGGTGACTGTACACGCGTGGTGTTGATATGATTATATAGTTTTTTTTTTCCAGTATTTCTATGTATTTTCAATAGCAGACGGCCCCAGGTGCAGTGACGAGGTGTTTACAAAATATTTACAGTATAACATCACGTCGTTATGCGCTAAATGGAATTTAAAAGCTTTGGATTTCTCACCGCTATTGTTTGGATGGTGGTATGCAAGATGTGATTTTATATCAAGTAATTTTTGACGAATTAAAACTACTTGAATCACCATACTTAGGTATTTTCATATAATTACAATATAACTATATACACTAAATACTAAAATAAATGACTAACTAACTTACTATACCTACAAATAAATAAAAAAAAAAACAAAAAAAACAAAGAACACTTAAGCGTCGAAGTACTCATCCGCATCGCTGTCATCCGGAAACGTGCCCAGAAGACTGGCAGCATTGCCACGTTGAATGACATTGCTAATTCTTTGACCAAAGAACGACCCAGCCCTCTGGTCACGTGAAGTATCCACCAGCCGGCGAGAAATTTCCTTTCCTTAATTATATGAAAATATGTATGGTGATTAAAGTATTTTTAATTCGTCAAAAAAAAAAGTAATTTTGAAAAAGAAGTCTTCACTACACACAGCGTGCCGATTTAATGGCGTCATTAATTTGACACACGTCATACGGTTTCGCGTTTGCGTTTTATGAACATACTAGCTGCACCCCGCGGTTTCACCCGCATAAGTATCTAGAATATCGGGATAAAAAGTAGCCTATTATGTTAATCCAGTGTGTCAGCTACCTCCATACAAAATTTTATCAAAATTGGTCCAACCGTTTGAGTGTGAAGTAGTAAAACACACACACTCACAAACTTTCGCCTTTATAATATTAGTGTGATTTTAATTTCATTAAACGTTATTATTTATTTGCAATTTTCTTAAAAAGCATCTTGAAGCAACTCGCGGGGTTATTGTGTAACATACTAACAGTAGCAATGATTTTCATTTTGACAACTCCACAACATTCATTGTGTTATTTACGTTGTTGACTCAGAATACAGAAAACTTTTATGTATTCTGAGGTTGTTGAGCAGACCAATTTGATCGTTTGTTCCCACTAGTTCTACTGAACAGTTCTACGGTAGAACTGATCGTTTACCAATACAGGTACTTCAAAATGATTCAGATTTTGATATTTGAAGGTGCGTTATGGAATTAGGGTGCTGAATTTTAGGATTCCGGACCTCAAAACGAAAAACGGAACCCTTATAAGATCACTTCGTTGTCCGTCTGCCTGTCCGTCTGTCAACACCCTTTTTTTCAGGAACGCGTGGAGTTATTAAGTTGAAATTAATTATCAAATACTCAAGGCTGTAATCCCTTGTTGGAGTAAAAAAATCAACCTTCTAAGTCAATGCAACCAAAAGATACTGGCATTTTGGCATTTATGTTCGTACTTGCAAGGGAATCAAAACCTATAGTGTACTTCCCGTTGATCTAGAATCATGAAATTTGGCAAGAAGCAATGTCATGTAGCACAAGAAAAAAATCCGTAAAACGTAAATTTGTAGTTACATACTTACAAATTTGTACGGAACCCTCGGTGCGCGAGTCCGATTCGCACTTGAACGGTTTAAAAAAAAATACTTAGTTGAATTTATAATCTTGGTCAGGCCATCATTATGAGGAGGATGTTACTTGTAAGATTGCCAGTCATATACGCAATTTTATCAAGCTATTTCAGTCCCATCTCTTCATCAATAAAACAATCAAGTCATAAACAACAAAATCATGATTGATCGACTGGGTATTTCAATAAATCAGAAGTCCGTTAAAGTAATTACAAAAGATAGCAGATCATATAATTTATTTTAATGGATATTACGTGTTTTTAGATATGTATTATTTCCTGTTGTTTACGTATTACGGTAGACGTTTATATGTTTATAATAATAAATAAATAATAATAATCTTGTTGGTTTTATCTTGTAATGGTTGTGATTCCAGCATTCTTAGCGGTGTGTTCCCAACCAGTCACACTGTAACATGTCACAGTGTGACTCGTTGGGAACAATCGGTTAGGTTAGGTTAAAACTGAGACCCCTCTACGCACGAGCCGAGCGAGCGAAGCGAGCGGTGCCGCGGCAGCGGCCGGCGAGTGCCAGAAACGACTTGCGCAAATAGAAAAAAAAGAGCTAGAAAGAGAAAATTGCGAGTTCCCGTGACTGGTAGTGTGACCGGTTGGGAATTTTTTCAGAAAAAAATCCCATCGAGTAACAGTGTGACATTTGAGGGTGTTACTCGTTGGGAACAAATGTTCTTAGCGGTAAGTGCCCGTTTTCTAAATCATCATCATCATCAGCGTAGCCTTTTCCAAACTATGTTAGAGTCGGGTTCCAGTCTAACTGGATGCAGCTGAATACCAGTATTTTACATGGAGCGACTGCCTATCTGACCTCCACATCCTAGTTACTGGGTAATACGATACCCCTTAGTAAGACTGGTTGTCGAATTTCGGGCTTCTGACGACCCGTAACGACTGTCAAAGATCCACGAATGACAGCCGGGACCAACAGCTTAAGGTGCTGTAGCTCGCAAAATTCAATTTTTCTTACGTTTTTTTGCAATTTTCAGGTCAGTGTCAGGTTTTATCTTGATCAAAATTTGATTCGCGACTATAACAGGTACGTATTTACAGAGTTTTAATCATTAATACATCTTTATAAGTTAGATTTCAACCATAACAACAAATCTCTTATGGAAAAGTGCTTAATTGGCATTGTACTTCGGTTTCGCTTAGCGGTTTTTCGTTTTGCTCGGCTGAACTCGGCTCCTAACGGTTATAGCGTGATGTAAAAAATTTTTTCATATCTGACTGGTAGTTCCACATACTGAACTTACAACAAACAAACAAATTTTACTTACCTACCTCTTTATAATATTGGTATAGATAGACGATTTATTTTAAATAGGTAATCAAAAAATATTTATTTTCGTGTCTCACTCTCGTCAACCACCATCCTCTCGCCCCGACACAATCAGACCGTGACTGCTCGGATGACGGGGATGAGAAGAGGATGGCGATAATATCTTCACAATCCATCCCCCGGGATGTAGTTTAAAGTTACGTTAGCAAAGAATTTAAACCGAATCTCTAGTGGTTTAGCGGTTTTTGAGATGGTTTGTTGTTGACGGACTGACGTTTAATTTTTGATGAATTATATTTTTTCTGCTTCGAAAGACCCGCTTTGTAATGACTGTAGTCTGTTCTTTTTACAATAATTGCTATAATAATTACGAGTATCATTCTTCTTATACTTCATCTGCTTAGCCTTTTCCCGACTATGTTGAAGTCGGCTTCCAGTCTAACCGGATGCAGCTGAATACCAGTATTTTACATGGAACGATTGCCTATCTGACCTCCAAAACCCAGTTACGGGGTAAAACGATACCCCATGGTAAGACTGGTTGTCAGATTTTCGGGCTACTGACGACCCGTAACGACTGTCAAATATCCACGAATGACAGCCGGGACCAACGGCTTAACGTGCTATCCGAGGCACGGAGGGGTCTCTGTATGTAAAGATGGTCACCCATCCACAGACCTACAAAATTTTATCAAAATTAGTCCAGCTGTTTGCTCGTGAAGAAGTAACAAACATACAAACACACTCACAAACTTTCACCTTTATAATATTAGTGATTTATAGACTACTAGCAGCGCCCCGCGATTTCACCCGCATACGTTTCGATCTCGTAGGAATATCAGTATAAAAAGTATTCTATAAGTTAATCCTGGTTATAAATTATCTGTGCGCCAAATTTCATCCAAATCAGTTTAGTAGTTTTTGCGTGAAAGAGTAACAAACATCCATCCATCCTCACAAACTTTCGCATTTAAGTATAACTAGCTGTGCCCCATGGTTTCACCCGCGTAAATGTCGATCCCGTGAGAATATCGGGATAAAAAATATCCTATGTGTTATTCTGATATATAAGCTATATTACTGTAAAGTTTCATCAAAATCCGTTTATTCGTTTTTGCGTGAAAGTGTAACAAACATACTCACAAACTTTCGCATTTATAATATTAGTAGGATAGGAAGTAGGATATTACAAGTAGGATAGGATAGTAGGATAGCACTCAGGAATAATGAGGGTTGCAACCAGAGAAAAAAAAATTTTATTGGATTATTAGTTCCAGAGATTACCCCCCTACATACATACATATAAACAACCAAACAAACAAACTTTTACCTCTTCATAAACATAATATTAGTATAGATTACTTTATAGTCAAGCCTTTGGCTTTTAACTTACCTCTTTCAATGAAATAGCCTCGCGAACTCTCGCTCCGAGTAATAACATCAGGTATAACAAATCCTGTGTAATAAGAGACTAAGCAGTCCTGTAAACAATACTGAGTTACATGTTGTCATGTCAAATTGTATTAGAAGATGTTTTGGTATAGTCTGCGTTGAGGATTGGCCGTTGATTTTTGTTACCCGACTGCGAAGAAGGGTCGTGTTTTTTGCGTGTATCTATTTGCCTGCGTGATCGAATGAGAAATGAGGAGATCCGCAGGAGGACCAAGGTAACCGACATAGCCCGAAGAATTGCCAAACTTAAGTGGCAGTGGGCAGGGCACATTGCTCGCAGAACAGATGGCCGATGAAGCCGAAAGGTTCTGGAGTGGCGACCGTGTACAGGATGACGTAGCGTTGGAAGGCCTCCCACACTGACGACCTTGTGAAGGCCACAGGAACCCGTTGGATGAGAGAAGCACAGAACCGGTCGATGTGGAGGTGCTTGGGGGAGGCCTATGTCCAGCAGTGGACGTCTTTCGGCTTTTTTTTTTTTTTTTGGTTGGGAAATCATCTAATGACTCCTCCCGCTCTGGGTGGAGCGGAAGGGAGTGTCAGACTCTTACCGACTAAAACCCACCCGTGTTCCTTCCTTAGCCCTTTATGTTCCGGGGCAACGGTAACCCTTTCGGACGATCCCGCTACCCACGTCTTTCGGCTGAAATGATGATCTATTTATGTAGCTGCCTCGTTGGTGTAGTGGTCGCTAGCCCTACTTCTGAGCATGAGGATCTGGGTTCGAAAAAAAATGTAGTACCTAAAGTATTTTATGCAAAGTTTAGTCTAAACTAGGTAAGTCATGATGTTGAACAAAAATTTAGTTGTGCTTTCGTCAACGTCCATACTACGTTGAATACACCGGTTCTCGTCCGATCACCGAAGTTAAGCAATATCGGGCGCGGTCAGTACTTGGATGGGTGACCGCCTGGGAACACCGCGTGACGTTGGCTTTTCCTTTATTTCAAAGGAATCATTTTAATTTATTTTTATTTCTTATTTGAATTTCTTATCTAAAGACATTTAAAAATGATTTTTTGTTATTTTATTTTGTTCTATCATTTATTCTTACAGTGGCCATTACACCGTAGTCCGACTATGGATGACACCATAAAAAGCTAACAACCGTAAAAATACCACGACGCCTCGCGGTATCCATCGATACCTCAATAGGGTGCGGCGGTACCAGCGACGAGCGGTAGCGGTATCGGCGTCAAAGGGGAAAAAAAAATATTGTATACTTGTATATAGGTAATATATATATATTTTAGTGTTAGCTTTTAAATTGTAGTTGAAGTTTTATTTAATTTTAATGAGATATTAAATTAGGGAAAATTAAGTGTCTGCTCTAATAAACCTTACTTGTAATACTGTTTGTTCCGTTTGGCTAAGTAATAACAGCCGCACGGGTCGATTGATCAGGTTAAGCTACGCTTGCCGCGGTTGGTCCGTGGATGGGTGACCATCTTTACATACCAAGACCCCCCCCGTGTCTCGGAAAGCACGTTAAGCCGTTGGTCCCGGCTGTCATTCGTGGATCTTCGACACAGATATATACATATCCTAAATAATAGATACATAAATACATACATACTAAAAATATAAGCAACAAAAATAAATAAAGACTATAGATAATTACAGTTTCGAGAACAAGATCACAATGACAAGTAATGTTCCTTTACAAGTCTTTTAAACACAAATAATGACTGCGCGCGTTTTATCTCAACTGGCAATGTATTCCACAAACGAGCAGCCTGGACAGTAAAAGATTTGTCGAGGAACAATGTGGAGTGCATAGGCATTTTAAGCTTTAAGTTATCTGATGACCTTAAAAACTTCGTGCGGGCGTCACAAAGATACTGCAAACGTTTTTTAGATCATCGGATATTTTAAAGCTTAAAATGCCAATGCATTCCACAACATTCTTCGACAAATCCTTTTCTGTTCAGGCCACTCGTTTATGGAATGCATTGCCAGTTCAAATAAAACGCGCGCGATCGTTCTCACTCGTAAAGGAGCATTACTTGTTGTTCTGATCTTGTTTTCGTAGCTGCAAGTATCTGCATAAATTATCGTTGTTTATATGTATATTTAATACGTATTTATTTATGTATCTAATATACAGCATTATACAATTATATGTATCTATTATAGTAGGATATTATTTTGCACCACTGACAACTCAATGGTTTTATATCCTCGCAATCACTGTCCATTCCAAGGTTCCCTGGAAGAGATCGCAGAAAGCGATAAGGCTGCCCATTGTATGTTTTGTATTAATAATCGAATTTTTTGTTATGTTTTTTGTGGTGTAGAATAAAGTATGTATAAATAAATAAAATATATCGTTGAGTTGAAAGTTCACGATTTCAAGTGCTACGCTTGCTACGCCGTAGCACAGCGCGTAGTGGAGGGATGCTACGCGCAGACGCGTAGGCGTGGGTTGATTGCAAATAATATAGTTTTATTTGATTGTTATGCAAAGCTGTTAGGAGCAGTGATGGCCAAGTGGTAACGGCCGCGATTTACGAGTTACATCGTAGGTTCGAACTCAGACAGGTGCATTACTTTGTGTAAATTATTTCGTCACCACTGCTCTCAAAACGGTGAAGGAAAACATCGTGAGGAAACCGGCATGTCCTAGAACCAAAAATTCGAAGACATGCGACATATGCCAACCCGCATTGGGCCCGCGTAGTGGGTTATCCACTCCCTCTCACCAAGAAGAGGCCTGTGTCCCAGCAGTGGGAACATTATAGGCTGATTATGTTATGCAAAACATGACCATTGTCTATTTAAGTAATTATTTATTAATTTATTAGATCTCCAACAGAGGCTCATCATGAAAACTGACTAAATATCCTACAATAGGGATGACGACGGGGTAAAGTAAACGAAATTCTATTTAGTCCGTCAGTTAGATTAGCAAAAATAATGGACACATTTTTTCTTGTGTCAATCAAACAAAAAATTACAAAGATAAAGCGTGTCAAAGTTTGGGAGTGGGGGCTCGTGACGTCACGTGTAGGTAAAAATTGTACCAACATGTGACGTCATGCGACTTTTCAAATCAATATATCTCTGTAAAGTTTTGATTATGTGAAAAAAGAAAAAATACGTGCCCAATACTTTTTAATAATCTACCTGATAGATGAAGAAAAAAAAGTTAGTCGTCATCCCTATTCTCAACCCTGCTTCAGCCTTCACCTTAGACCACACACCAGCTAATAGCGTGTATTCCCGATCTGGGTGACTTTACGAGTATCCCGGAACAGCGGGATTGGCGAGCTGTACCCAGGCGTGCCCTGGTATACCCTGGTATACCCTCGAATACCCGGCTTATTTGTATCACATGTTGTAGGTAAGTAATGGCGGTGAAGATTTCATATTTTTTGATGTTCATTCCATCTTTTTGTAATGTATATTATTTCATTTCTTTTTTTGATTGTTGTTTTTTTTATTTATATCTAATCGTATGCGGCACTGGCTAACGTCATCGCTGAAAACCAGCGCTGGGCTGTCTCGTATATGGTCTTACCATTATGCTGAGCGATGGCCGTATTGCATGGATGTGACTAATTGTTATTTTGTTTTTTTTTTATGCGTCATGGTTGCCGCAAATAAATGTATTTTCTTTCTTTCTATTTCTGTGTTATGCAGTTTCATTGGAAGTACTGCAAGTATAATTTTGACGCTGTATTATATATATATTAGCCGAATTTAGTATACCAATATTTAAAGTAATCTATATACAGGGTGTCCGGTAATTAATTGCGCTGGCAGGACCCAACATGCTGCTGCGTCCAGCAGTCCCGACGACGCAGCTGTACGTGTCCAGACTGCACCACTCCACGAAGGTTGAGGAGATCGTGGAGTACATGCGTGTCAAGACCAACTGGACTTTGAGGGTCGAGAAGTTGGAGTCGCGTCACAACACCAACTTCAAGTCGTTTGTGGTGCGTGTTCCGACACATCATCTCGAGAAGTTCCTCAAGGAAGAGTTCTGGCCGAAGGGGGTTGTGTACCGCCGGTTTCGTGGCCGGCTACATGACACCAGTCAGCGAAACACGACGCAGACACTTCGTGTTTAGTTAGTTTTTTTTTTAGTGTAATTATAATGTTGTATGTATTTATAGTATTGTTAAGTTATATTAATATTGTATTGTATGTGTTTTATATGGGCCTTGATGCCTGAAATAAATGGATAAATAAATAAATAAATAAATAAATTAATGGATAACCTCTTCAGGGGTCATTGTACTTATTATTATGAACAACTTTTACTATGGAACCAAACCTGAAATCGCAAAAAAATAATCAGCAATAGGTAATTGCTGATTATTTTTTTGCATTTTTACATTTTGACGAGTTATGCGAACATAAATGTAGGGTACCTACAGCTGATTTTCTTTCGCGATTTCGTGTTTGGTTCCATAGTAAAAGTTGTTGATAATAATAAGTACAATGACCCTTAAGAAGTTATCCGTTAATTACCGGACACCCTGTAAATAAAATTCAAAGTCCTGACTGACTGATATATCGACGCACAGCCTAAAGCGCTGGTCCTAGAGACATGAAATTTGGAAGGCGTGTTCTTTGTGAAGAGTAGGTATCTATTAAGAAAGGGTTTTTCGAAATTCCACTCTTAAGAGGGTGAAATGGGGGTAGGGTGAAATTTCAGGCGTACGAAGTCACGGGCAGAAGCTAGTCAGGTGTCAGATATTACGTGTCATTTCATCACCACTGGTCTCAAAAAGGTAAAGGAAACATCGTGAGGAAACCGGCATGTTCTAGAACCAAAAAATCGAAGACATGTGACATCTACCAACCCGCACTGGGCCCGTGTGGTGGATTTCGGCCCAATCCCTGACACAGAGAGGAGGCTTGTGTCCCAGCAGTGGGAACATTATAGGCTGATTCAAATCAAATCAAAGCATTTATTTCAATTAAACCATGTGCAGGCACTTTTGAATTGTCAAAATTAAATAGTCAGTCAGTTAGTCAGAAAGTTGAAGCTAGTTGCCCATTCCAAAACGTAGATCTCTAAGGAGAAGAACGGGCAAGAAACTCCATGGACACTCTTTAAATCAAGATATTACAAAATCCTGGGTACATTATTCTTGATGCTTCTATATGTGAGAACAATGTGAAAAAAAAACACACAAATGAAGAAACAATTCAAAATATAAGATTAAAAATAAGCCTTGGCAGTTAAGAGATGACCAGTCTCAACCGACGGCGCCCGTTCAAGAACATGACGCGTGGATCAGCACCGTCCAGCTCAACCATTTTGTAGGGAACCGAATGATCCAACCGAATGAATGATTATGCTGTATGCTGCAGATACGATACTAATTATTTTAGTTTTATTTAAAAATTTAGTTTCATCTTAAGGGCAGTTGCACCTATGCCTCACCAAAGCCACGAATCAGTAATACAAATTACACATGTATCGAACATCGAACATCATTAACGTAGGGTGAGCGCACCAGTTATGGGCACGGGGCACGGCGCCCTTAAATGTGGCCCGCGGGACGAGACCTTCATAAACCTGTTTACCTTACTTCGTGTCGCGTTGAGATGCTGGGTTCCGTACGAAAAGGTGGGATATGAAAACCCTTCCAGTTTTTGGTATCGAATTTTAACTTATTCGCTTAATTTTTTAGGTGTCAGTTTTGAAGTAGATTATAAAATGGTTAATCACACTAATATTGTAAAGGCGAAAGTTTGCGAGTGTGTTTGTTTATATGTTTGTTACTTCTTCACGCTCAAACGATTGGAGCAATTTTGTTAAAATTTTGTATGGAGGTAGCCGACGCCCTGGATTAACATATATGCTACTTTTTATCCCGATATTCCCTCGGGATCGACACTTACGCGGGTGAAACCGCGGGGCGCAGCTAGTAGGCTCTATAAAGTCCATTGCAATGTTTTAAACCCAATGAGGAATCCTTCTTCAAAATGCTTATTCAAAATCAAAGGGTGCACGGAATGTACAGTCAACAAAAGAGAAAAGTATGCAGGAACGTCGGATGTAGTTGAAGTTTAGTAAGAAACCGATGGATGTTCTCGAAAAAAAATAAAATTTTATTAATAGAAAACCAACAGCTCATTTATCAAATTAAATTTCAGTCGACAACATCCATCGGTTTCTTACTAAACTTTAACTACCTATATCCGACGATCCTGCACACTTCTCTTTTGTTGACTGTACACATATAAGAACTTTTTTTTAAATAATTCATACACAATTTGGTGTAGGTACTTAGTAACTTTTGAAAACGACCATTTGTCTAACGCAGTTACGTAAAAACGTATTTATAATTATTATGAACTTAACATAGAATTTTTGGAAGTGAAAACTTCTTCAGGCGCGTTGGGCATTTTTTGAGATAAGAAAAAGCCATTGAATTCGCGCCACTGTTACCGTAACTGTCAGCGCTTCGGATGTGTTCAGCTGTCCTCGGGATGTACTCGGTTTTAACGTATATCCGATATGTCAGTGAGTGATGGCAAAGTATTCTGTTTGTGTTTTGTTTTCACTTCTGTCGGCACTCCGGGATTGCCACTGTTTTTTTGTTTATCTAAAAAAACTAATCAACTATAGAGTTTGGGTACAGTAATAAAAATAAAAATAATAACGTACGGAACCGTCCCCCTACAGTTGTAACATTTGATCCCGTCGCCCGGGACACATCTAGTGACGTGTGTAATTTATGACCATCTGTCACTCACATATTAGCTGGCAGGGTTGCCAGCGAGCGGAAAACTCATGGAATATTTTATTTCTTTTGTGTGCATACTTCTTCTGGATCGATCAGGTTAAGCTACACTTGCTGCGGTTGGTCTGTGGATGGGTGACCATCTTTACATACCAAGACCCCTCCGTGTCTCGGAAAGCACGTTAAGCCGTTGGTCCCGGCTGTCATTCGTGGATCTTTGACAGTCGTTACGGGTAGTCAGAAGCCCGGAAGTCTGACAACCAGTCTTACCAAGGGGTATCGTATTACTCAGTAACTGGGTTGTGGAGGTCAGATAGGCAGTCGCTCCATGTAAAATACTGGTATTCAGCTGCATGAGGATGAGGGAAGTATGCACACAATCATCTGCCTTCCTTTTCCCAACTATGTTGGGGTCGGCTGCCAGTCTAACCGGATGCCGCTGAATACCAGTATTTTACTTGAAGCGACTGCCTATCTGACCTCCACAACCCAAGTACTGGATAATACGAAACCTCTTGGTAAGACTGCTTGTCAGACTTTCGGGCTTCTGAAGATCCGTAACGACTGTCAAAGATACCCGAATGTCCGGTCTTTGGTATTGTTCGTCAAATCGTTGAGCTCCTTAAGTTCTGAGTTGAGCTGCACGGTTACTGACAAATGCGTGCACTGACTGGACAGGTCCACTCAATCTGTGTGGTTCTTTCCTCAAAAGACCATTTCAGTCACCAATCTACATGGTCCTCAAAGATTATGTCTGGGTTTTTATATACACATTGACATTTATTCATTTTATATATACAATGACATGAATATTTACTTTGTAAAGTATTTTTATTTTATTTACTTATTGTGAATGTGAGGACTATGTGGGTCATTTCTTTTTTCTGTTTTCCTTCTTAGTTAGTTTTAATCATGATCTGGCAGTTTGAGTAATTTACGCGGCCTACCCAAATGTCCTTTCTTTGGTATTGTTCGTCGAATCGTTGAGCTCCTCAAGTTCTGAGTTGAGCTGCACGATTTTTGACAAATGCGTGCACTGACTGGACAGGTCCGCTCAATCTGTGTGGTTCTTTCCTCAAAAGACCATTTCAGACACCAATCTACATGGTCTTCACATGATCTGACCAAGATTTTGTCTGGACTTTAAAAGAGACTGTGACCTCTGAGTTTGTTTCGGCCTTTCTTCTCAGAGTAGTCAGATAGGAAACGCCGACCTCATCTAGCTTTAAAAAAATATGATTGACGTGTAAAAGTGTTTGTACAAACCTACTTACAGAAATAAAATCATTTATCATTTATCACGAATGACAGCCGGGACCAACGGCTTAACGTGCTTTCCGAGGCATGGAAGGGACTTGGTATGTAAAGATGGTCACCCATCAACGGACCAACGGCGGCAAGCGTAGCTTAACCTAATCGATCCACCAGAATGTTTATGTACCTATGTACCTGCTCATGACTAACAAAGTAATAAAAAAGTGGCACTCCGGGAGTGCCGAAAGAAGTGAAAACTTGAACAATTACGTGTGTATTTTTGAATCGTCAATATAAACAAAACACAAACAGAATATTTTACCATCACTCACTGACATATCAGAAATACATTAAAACCGAATACATCCCGAGGACAGCCAAACACATCCGTTTTATCCCATCTCAAAGAATGCCCAACGCGCCTAAAGAAGTTTTACTTCAAAAAATCGTCCTCTCTACACTCATAATATACACTTCAAACTAGCCAATGAATTAACTCAAAAGGTAAGCAATTACATAATTTATCATTATTTAGCCTATAATGAGACACCACAGACTAACTACAGTATTTGTCTGTCTTTCCCCTTTTTAATCCATCCAAAGCTTGTCTTTAAAAGATCGCTCTTAGCGATAAGACCGCCCATTGTATCACCCATTGTAAAGTTTCTATATTTATGTCTGTAATTTATATGGTGTACATAATAAAGAGTATTCTATTCTATGTTCCATTGCTCTATAAACCTCTGTCCCTTTTCCACAAACATCTGTCCACTGCCATTGTGGGTCAGTTCGCTGGTGTCAAGTTGGCCCACAGTTGTTGGTTATTAGCCGCAGAACCGATGACCGCTGGGGTAGACGTGTTCTTGAGTGGAGACCGCGAATCGGCAAACGTAAGGTAGGACGTCCTCAGGCTAGGTGGAGCGACGATCTTCGCAGGATGGCTGGTAGCGGCTAGATGAGAGTTGCCGAAAATCGAGTTGAATGGCGTGCAATAGTGGACTGCTATAGGCTGATGATGATGATGTTGAAGTTGGGCCACAATACAGAAACAAATCATTCTCATCTCCATTTTCTCTGACGTGCCGGCCCTTGACAAAACGGTGTTTACGTAGCCCACCTCTAACAGTTTAACCTCTTTCTTTATTTATCAACGGGTCACATTTACATTCTGCGGGGGCCACCCCTAGCCGCACACCCTTCGCGATGCGGATCTCCGAAATTCTAGAGAAAAAAAAATTGAAGTTGACAGGTATTAGGAAACCGGGAATGAATATTGGTGTTGCTACCTTGTTTTTTTATTTTGTCTGCATTTATGTCAGGTTCTATTTTTTTCAGTCATTGGATTCTGAACTTAGGCATGTGATGCGGAGGAATGAGGGAAATGTCGTGAGGAACGGTTTGAGTATGAATGTGGATGGCTATAAGAGTCGGGGAAGTCCAAAGAAACGATGGATGGACTGTGTGAAAGATGATATGGTTAGAAAGGGGGTGACTACCGAGATGATGACTAATAGAGAAGTATGGAAGAAAAATACATGTTGCGTCGACGCCAAATAAATTGGGATGAGAGCAAGATAATGATTATTACTGTGAATCTTTTATTTTGACAGTTCAACAACATTCATTGCGATATTTAAGTTGTTGAGCAGACACATTTTTGGAACTTATGAAGCAACGGATTACCAATATCCTTCAAAACGATTTAGATTGTGATTGTGATTTATAGAGTGTTACGCAATTAGGATTTACAATGAGCCCTACAACTAATGGCGAAGTTCACCAAAGAACCTAAGCAATCAGCACACCTAAACGGCGTTCAAGAGCTGCATAATCAGCCTATAATATTCCCACTGCTGGGACACAGGCCTCCTCTCTGTGACAGGGACTGGGCTGTAATCCACCACGCGGGCCCAGTGCAGGTTGATATGTCACATGTCTGAATGTATGGTTCTAGGACATGCCGGTTTCCTCACGATGTTTTCCTTCACCGTTTTGAGAGCAGTGGTGATGAAATAATTTACACAAAGTAAAGCGCCTGTCTGGGTTCGCACCTACAACAGCAGTGCGATTCTGTAATTAACTCACCGTGAAAACGTAGGTGAAGTGAGCGTGAAGTGAGCTGTCAGTGTCACCCTACCTGAAGGCCAATTCTCGTAATTTAAAACGTTCAAAATCTAGTCGCAGTCTCATCTCGGCGACAAACAAATGTCAAAAACTTGTCAAAATGTAGGGAAATTAGAGGTATCTTTGACAGATTGAGACTGAAATCAGACTGTGAACGTTCTTAAACTTACGAGAATTGCCCCTCTGATACTAGGGATTGACCAAGCATACATTTACAATCACAACCGAGATTTTAATAATATTTTTTAAGCTAATTCTATTGATCATTTTATATAATTTCAAAGCTAGTATTTTAGTTGTCAAAACATTACTATTTTATGGGGTTTTTAAATAAAATAGCAAAACAAAAACTTAGTCAGAAACTCAATTTTATTTTTTAATTTTTTCCTAGACTAACTAGTCAATATAGCCTGAGGCGCGAGCGCGTCACGCACGAACAGTTAAATAAAATAAAACATTCACGTTCAAGACAGCTAGACTGATGAAAATACGCATCGACATTGTTTGTTAGTATGAGCGATTGTTGATCGAGTCTAGTAATCCGCTTTGAGTGTGTTTGAGTTTCATCGCGTTAAATTTCATTGGCAAAAATCGTCCTTACTGCTAAAAGCTAAGGCTTTTTCTGCCAATAAATTCGTCTCAAACTCTTCAAATTGACATTACATCCCCCCAGTGCCTACTAATACAGCTGTGGAGCAATTATTTTGGCGGGAAAACGTAACATATCAAATATACTTTTACAGCCCAACCCACACATAAAGTGTACCGAGCAATATTCTTAAGTGATCTTAAAAAAACGTGTTTTTATAACTTGTGCACTTAGTTTTTGATGTATGAGCGGTAAACATGTACAAATTGAAGGGAATGGTGTTTTTAGGCTGTGGTTTTGGGTGTGGCGAAAGCGGAGATACCACAAATGATTGGTCCACAAATTCAAGGTCGCTCAGCGCGCTATGGAGCGAGCTATGCTTGGAGTCTCTTTGAATGAATCAATGAATTGCACCGATCCCAGCATGGTTAAACCAGACTCGATTAATCGAATGAACCCCAAGATTCGCACTAGCTCCTGTAGCCTCATGTTCATGGTGCTACAGCGACCATTGCATATCAAGGAATAGACCGGGGGGCGCGGTAATGGTACAGAAGACGTGCCCGAAGGATAGGTAAGGGTTTAAGAGCCTACCGGATATGCATCCTAGAGTAAGCATTGGACTAGTGGAGAGATGGGTAATGATATCTATGGATGGGCATCTTTTAGTGACCTTGCCGCCAGGTTGGTTAAGGTCGAGCTTCATCGTTGAGTCTTTTAGCGGGGTTCTACTGCTTTCTCTGTCCTTTTGTATGTCGTCGATCTGCTGTGTTGTGTTAGATGTTGCTGTTTTCAATGTCATCGTCGGAAGTTTCGCTACTATCCGTTTCCGGTAGGATAAAATCAGGAATGAAATTATCCGGAAAAGAACCGGAGTTACCGACATAGCTTGCAGAGTAAGCAAACTGACGTGGCAGTGGGCTGGCCATGTTTGTCGAAGAACTGATGGCCGGTGGAGCAGGACGAGCCCTGGAGGCTGGAGTGGGGACCGCATGTCGGGAAGCGTAATGTGGGACGCCCCCCAACTAGATGGACCAACGACCTAAAGAAGGCGACTGAGGTAGACTGGATGCGGAAGGCGGACGACAGGATGCTGTGGCGCAGTCTGGGAGAGGTCTATGTCCAGCAGTGGACTGCGATAGGCTGAGTTTATTGAAAGCGGAGATAAGGACATACCCATCCAGCCTATTATTGTCCCACTGCAGGGCCAAGGACTTCACATTCATAGAAGGCGCGAGAATTGATCAACGCTTGTGTTCTTTTCCACAATTTTATGTTTTCTGCGTCATCATCATCAGCTAAATACCAGTATTTTAAAATACTTGTATTCAGCATCTGGTTAGAGTGGAAGCCGGCCATAATTGGGAAAAAGCTCGGCAGATGATTATGACCACCGCCTGTTACAAGCAGATCTATTCCTTCGTGTCGCTTGTGACTTTTCTCAGATCTTTTTGGCCGAAAACCTCGCCACGGGGTCGTCGGTAGCAGCACAGAAGTCACTTTGACTGCATGTTTTGGGACACAGAGGGCAGGATAGGAGATGGAGCATGATTTGCGACATAGCTCCAAAACTACACCCGTCTGCCTTATATTAAGAACATAACGGCTGGTTGACACTTCCCGTGACCCAAGGGCTGGCTTTTACCTTGGCCAAAGGCTAAGCATTGCCATACAACGTGGTAATGCCGCCAGTCTCTTGGGTACATTACCAGTCGACAGCGATGCGGACGAATTTTTCGAAGCTATATTTTAGTTTCTGTATAGTTTTAGTTAAGTTAGGATTTAATTTTGTTATTTTTAGAACATAAAAGGACTTCTACCCGTTCCGCTTCCGCTCTGTCACAAGACGTCACCTTAAAAACTGAAGTTGTACTAAAAAGTAAGACATAACAGGAGACTTCGTTCTTGAAATTCTGTTATTTCAATGGCTATGGACTTTACAGGCAGTTTCATTTACTGTAACGTTTTTCAGTAGGGTGGCTATTTGAAGGCGAGTTTTGATGAAAACATTTTGAATTCCTGCGTTCTCTATGTCCTATAACTGCCATTTTATAGATTAAATCAGGATTGAGCAATTACTTACAATATACGAGTATAAACAATGACATTTGCTTACTTAGTAAAGTATTATATTATTTTAATTATTGTGAATGTGAAGACAATGTGGGTCATTTTATTTTTACTTTTTTTTATTTTTAATTATTTTCTTTGTTCTGTTAGTTTTTGTCATGGTCTGGCAGTTTGAGTAATTTATGTGGCCCACCCAAATGACCTTTCTTTGGTATTGTTTGTCGAATCGTTGAGCTCCTTAAGTTTTGAGTTGAGCTGCACGATTTCTGACAAATGCGTGCACTGACTGGACAGGTCCACTCAATCTGTATGGTTCTTTCCTCAAAAGACCACCTCGGACATCGATCTACATGGTCTTCATATAACCTAACCAAGATTATATCTGGGCTTGAAAAGAGACTGACCTCTGAGTTTGTTTCGGCCTTTCTTAGAGTAGTCAAATAGGAAACGCCGACCTCATCTAGTTCTTAAAAATATGATTGACGTGTAATAGTGTTTGTGCAAACCTACTTACAGAAATAAAATAATTTATCATTTCATATATCATTTATATTAAGAGCTCTTGTGCAATAGTTTCTCAATATGCTGCTTTGCTACACTTTTACGTTAATAGACATTACAATTGTAGCAAAGCAGTATATTGCTGTTTCGTTTGGAAGGATGCCGATGAAATATCAACTCTATCGCCATCTAGTTAGTTTTTCCCCAACTATGTATGTCGGGGTCAGCTTTCAGTCTACCAAATGTCCTGTAGATCTGATAGCGTTGTCTGACTAATCGTTGAGATCCCTAAAATAGGGTTGAGCTACACGATGGTAGATGCATGTGTTAGAAAATGAAGTATAATCTATCTACAAGTATGGTATATATTACCCCAATATAAAGCTTTGAATATCAGAATGGTTACTAGTTATTCAATATGTGTAAAAGTAACTATGAATATGACACGTAGGGAAAGGATTTTATGAAATAAAGCACAGAAAGACAAGCTAGACATTTATTTCAATTTAGGCTTGTCAGTAATTAATCAGAAAACTAGTTGTCCGTTCCAAATCTAGGTCATCATGGAGAAGAAGGACAAAACTCCATGGAAACAGTATTAAAGTATTCTATCAACATAAATTATCATTATTTTAAAAACAATTAATTATATCTCTTGGACAATGGTCCAAGAGAACTCGGAATAATAGCTACATAATAACAATAGCTAGGAATATTCCATTATATACTTAAAAACATTGGCATTATTGGCCATATTATAACATATACAAAAACCATAGTTATCAGCAATAATCAAGATAATAATATCAATTAACTTACGTGACATCTGGTCGATCTATTCCACATAATAACGTCACTAGTACTAATAAACTGACTGTAGGCCGGAGCTCCGTTCCGGTCGATGTCTCGAACAAGAATGATCCCTACCACTCGGAGCTCCCCCTTTTATAGACGTGAACAACAACTTTGACATTAATTTCAGACTACCGTCATTTTGAACCAATCGCAATTCATCATATTTTGGCTTACTATCTTCTAACACAGGTAACAATAAACAAATCTTATGTATTGAAACCGTTTTAAAACATTAGAAGGTAATTAAGCAATTTAATAAGAGTTGATTCGTAATTCTTAGGCATCGTTAAAAAGAATATCAACATCAACTGACAGTATTGTGCCAATCGTTTGAAACATCCTATTATATTAAAATATCAATATAAAATCTAAGGATAATCTACAAGTATAATCAAATATTACTTACACATTTATCATTTATAGTAATAACGTTTAAGTGATTTTGACAAATTAAGACTGTTGTTTTTTTGTAAACACAATATGTAGTCAAATTAGGTACTTCTACGTTCGTCACAAGCTTCGTAAATGTGACAGAGGATATTAGCCAACAAACGATATTATAATATTTATATCAAAATTAATTATCGAACAAAATCAAAATATTTTTATTTCACATAAACCAACATGGGCACTTATGAAACGTCAGAAGCTAGGTGTTCGGTTCCAATTGGTCGTTTCCTATGGAGAAGAACCGGCAAGAAACTCCATGGTTACTCTTTTAAAAATAATTGACTTTTACAATGTTTTTAAATTACAGTAGATATAACACATGCGTGTAATAGATTATCCTAATTATAGGTATTGTGAATTTATATATCTCGGGACCATGGGGTCCCGGTCCTTTGGAAGGCGTACGAGGGGCTGAAGCCAACCCGCAGAGGCCCCTTAGGAAATTTTAATGAAATGCGGCACCATCCGACGATTATCCGTATATGCACTATGCAAGTGCACCCAAGGATAACCCCCGGTTGGTGTAGGACTATTGTAGGATATGGAAAAATAAAAAGTTTGACTATGGGTTTGGGTGGCTAGAAGTGGACTGGTTAATAGGTATTGTTATTGTTATCATTTTAATGTTAAAACTTGATAAAATAGTAATGTTTTGCATAACCTAAATATTAAGGAATAATGTAGCAAAACATAGAAAATATTCCAAACGGATATCCACCTTATGTCGTTGATATTTTGGATGACGGTAGATAGAAACGTCAAAGTTGTTCTGTTCACGACTATAAAAGGGGGAGCTTCCAGTGGCGGGGATCATTCTTGTTCGAGACGTCGACCAGAACGGAGCTCCGGCCTACAGTCAGTTGATTAGTACTAGTGACGTTATTATGTGGAATAGATCGACCAGATGTCATGTAAGTTAATTGATATTATTATCTTGATTATTACTGATATCTATGGTTTCTGTAAATGTAATAATATGGCCTACATTGCCAATGTTTTAAAGTGTATAATGGAATATTCCTAGCTATTGTTATTATGTTGCTATTATTCTGAGTTCTCTTGGATCATTGTCCAAGAGGTTTAATTAATTGTTTTTAAAATAATGATAATTTATGGCAATATAAGTATACTTTAATACTGTTTCCATGGAGTTTCTTGTCGTTCTTCTCCATGATGACGTAGATTTCGAACGGCCAACTAGTTTTCTGATTAATTACTGACAAGCCTAAATTGAAATAAATGTCTAGCTTGTCTTTGTGCTTTATTTCATAAAATCCTTTCCCTACATACCATATTCATAGTTACTTTTACACATATTAAATAACTAGTAACCATTCTGATATTCGAAGCTTTATATTTGAGTAATATATGTATAGGACATATAGACTTTTATAGATAGATTATACGTCATTTTCTAACACGTGCCGTTTGTTGGGACAGGTCAACTCGAAGCTGCAATGGCTCTTTCTTCACAAGGCCCTTTCAGACATGGCATTGTTGACTGCATTGTTAGACTCGCACATCTTAAACAATATTTGAATTTTTTTACTTTAAAAGAGCCTGTGACCTCTGAGTTTGAATCGTGGTTTTTCTCAGGAATTATTTGGCTAGAAATGCCGCTAGTTTTAAAATATTACCCAAATATGACTTCTAAAAGAGTCTTAGAAGATCTACTCGCAGAAATAAACCTTTCATTTCAACAGGATAGAGCGACTGCCTTGTTTAAGAAGACAGGTATTGGAACTACTTACACCAACATAAAAACTCTTTGCCTTGAAAACGCCATATAACACCATAAAAAAGTAACGTTCTAATGTCATAACGAATATGGGAATAAGCGATAATAGGTAAGATTTTTTCTTAAACTAATTAAAGAAAAAAAAGGTAGGTGGTGTGGTTTTTTTATGAAATGAACCGGCCCCTGATTATTTCCGTGGTATAGATATTATTGATGTAGTGAAAGTGGATAAAAAGGCTGTAAAGGAGATCATTAGGGATGATTTAATGGCTGTAGGTTTTGGCACCGTATCTGCTATGCCTTGCCTCATGTATTTTGAGGATAATTATAAGTAAATAATAACGCAGGATGTCCACTAGCAAGCTTAATTGTGCAAGTTTACGTTTTCAAATGACTCGCACAATAAAAGTAGAATGGGAGCACGCCAATATTTTGACAGATGTCAGTAAATTCAACGAACAACAAAAGTCAAGTCAGAGGTGTTTTCATGTTCCAAGTCTTTTACGGATCCGTGATTTAAGCCATGAATTCAGTTGAGAACATAATGTCCCGCAACACGTGTCCTCAGATATCGCGTGACGTCGAGCGATGTTGAACAACATTTTGCTCGCGCCATTTTTCGTCGTTTTCGTTGTCGCCCGACTTGGTTTCATGTCTCTGGTGGCACTTTTCGGCAAAATGTTGTCCCCTATTGATTGTACACGTCTTTAGACTTTATTAGGTGTTAGCAATACGTTGTCTCAATGATTTTTTAAGTATCTCTGTTGATAATCATAACTTCGTGCAACATTTAGTTACAAGTATGTTGCTTGCAAGTAGCAGAAAATTTCAACAGATGCAATTTGTTTCAGCCATGGAAAGATCGATAAAGAAACACAGTCGCCGTTATTGAAAATATTTAAAGAAATCATGACAAGGGAAAAAGAGTAAGATCCTTATTTTCTATAAATATCGGTAGAAACCAAAAAAAAAAATCTTTCTGGAATGTCTATACCGCCTTCAAACCGGCGGAGAAATTGCAATGTCTTTAATTTTTACTATTCGAAAACATTCATTGCATTATTTACGTTGTTGGACAGACGAATTTTTCAAATTTATGAGGCCACTAGCTGCGCCCGCGGTTTCACCTGCAAAAGTTTCGATCCCGTGGGAATATCGGGATAAAAAGGAGCCTATATGTTAATCCAGGGTGTCAGCTACTTCTATACATAATTTTATCAAAAATGGTCTAGCCGTTTGAGCGTAAAGAAGTAACAAACATTTATGTATCTCGCAAAGTTTCGCCTGTAGCGGTATCTACAACGCCACATGCGAATAACGCGTCATACTGACGTCACGCAAATCCTGCATCTCGCAAGTAGAGTTTACCGCGCAACTAGCATAGATACAAGGCAGTTGCCCGCCAGACACAACACCCGTCTCTCCCTTTTCTATAGAGTATGAATGAACTTTACACCCTGTTCCTCATACCTCTATACGCCTTTATAATATTAGTGTGACGGATTAGGAATTACCTTCAACATCGTTCGTATTGTGACAGAAAGTGTGTAATGCGATTGGGGTGCAAGTCGCCCACTGCAGGTGCAACGACTTGGCCTTCCATGACACTGTGAAGCCACGCCACTGCTTCATTCATCATACTCTGCCTAGCATTTCCCCAACTATCCAGGGAGAATTTTTCAAGTTGACGTGGATCGCCAAATCCGAAACGATGAGGAATAGCGAAAAGTACTCAAAGGAGTCCCGGGCTCGATTTTGATGAAAAGTAAAACTGCATCATTGGATTTTTGGAAAATTAATATTTCTAGTCAGGAATCTATCCTGTTGATTTTGAAAAAAAACACTGTATTATTACACATTCGATAGTGTCGGTAATAAGGATCGAATTCTGGGAAGTAATGACATACGGCAAACTAACGGAACGAGCTAATTTTTAACAAAATTGACTCTAACAAAAATTTGCACTTTAAAGCTTGATAAGTCACGAACGGTTTACTTAATCAAAAAACGGTCTTTCCAAACCCCTAATATTTTTGAACGGCCTATCCAACGATATTCCACACTATGGGAAGGACGAAAAAATAAATTATCATCCCCACTTTACATGTAACGGAGGTACCCTAAATAATTGTTTTTTTTTTTTTAATTTTATTTTACCACTTTTGGCGTTATTAACATGTATACTCATGCCAAATTACAACTTTCTAGTACCAATAGTTTTTGAGCTAAACCGCAGACAGACAGACAGATGGACATGGCGAAACTATATAAGGGTTCCTTGTTGACTACGGAACCCTAAAAAGGAGCGGATAAACCGTTCATGCCTATACAGCTTTGTCCGTGTCGTGTGAATGTAGCGTGAAACAAAAATGAACATTCATTCGGAGTGAAGCGTGTGATATGCCGATATCACCACGCTTCACTCGAATGTCCACCGCGGTGACCTCTCATCTGGTTCTTTTCTGAAACATTTAAAACTTGTGATGTCTTTTTATGAGATTATTTCTTTTGCAGTGATCTTGAAAAAAGGAAACTCCTAAATGTACCAAAAGAAGACAACAAGAGACGGCAGTATTCCGGATCTAGGAACAAATTTGATCGTGTGAGTCTAAGGGCCTATGCACACCACGTTTTTTAAACGCGCCGTTGATGCGCGTTTGTAGCGATACAGACGCGATACGCACGCAAGTCAGACGCAGCCTGTAGACCTTTGCACACCTGTATAAATTCAAATACGCGTTTGAATCGATACAAACGCGATGCTAACGCGCGTTTGTATCGATACAAACGACAACAAACTGCTCTCTAGGATAAAAGCGCGCCGTCGACGCGCGTTTCTAAAACGCGCGTCGACGGCGCGTTTAAAAAACGTGGTGTGCACAGGCTCTAAATGTAATCTTTGGTATTGCTCATCGAGTCGTTGAGCTATCTGACAAAAATGCTTTTACACTGAGAATATCATCATCTGCCTAGCCTTTTCCCAACTATGTTGGGGTCGGCTTCCAGTCTAACCGGATGCAGCTGAATACCAGTATTTTGCATGGAGCGACACTGAGAATATCTAACGCAAAAATGCTTTTACTCTGTCGCAGAATACCTAGAACAAAATAATTAGTAAATAAATGATAGCAGATAAATAATTACATATTTTATTATAGTCATAAAAAAAAATATTATGTTTAAATTATTATTATTATGTTGCCGTGCCCTAACCGGGTTTCATGTTGGAACTTACTTATATTGTAACAACTAAATGTACACATGAATGCAATATAGAATTTGAATTTGAATAGCTTCTTAAGGGGAGTACAGGACCTAAACGCAAAAAAAAAACGCAAATTTTAGAAGCAATAAAAGTAAATGATCGTTGTTGATAATTTATGAAAAAGCGTGCTATTTAGAGACATCGTTTTATTTTTCCTGTAATCTTTACATAAACTTCGATCACATAAAATAATATTAGGTTTTTCTCTATGAAAACTTTGGAGATAAGGGGGGCAAAGGTATTTTTTTTTTTTGTATTTTTCGTCAAAAGTCTAAAACTATGTGGCCTAAAAAAAATTACAAACTGCGCTCTTTTATATGATATCCCACATGCCCCAGTAGTAGCCCCACTTCGAATTTTTAAGACCCCCTCCAGTACCTGATGCAAAAAAAAAAAAACTTTTCTTATTTGTGAAATAGTTGGAGAAACCTCATCTAAAGCTATTCCAAATTTCATGTTGATAGCATTAGTAGTTCTTAAGCCCCTTTGGTCTCGTGGTCGCAAGCGCGACTGCTGAGCGTGGGGTTCTTGGGTTCGATTCCCGGGTCGGGCAAAGTGTTATTGAGTTTTTCCATTAGGAATTTCTTAGTAACAGCCCGGAGTTTGGAAGTTGGCGGTGTGATACCCCCGTGCCTCGGAAAGCACGTTAAGCCGTAGGTCCTGCGCCTGATCTCTCTCCGGTCGTGTCGGATTGCCGTCCCATCGGACTATGAGAGTGAGGGAAGAGGGAGTGCACCTGTGTCTGCGCGCACACTTGTGCACTATAATATGTCCCGCGCCGAAGGCTAGTCTCCGTTGAGATTGGCCGCCGTGGCTGAAATACGGCCTGGAGGACTATAGTTCTTAAGATATCCAGCTGTGACAGACGGACAGACAGACTTGAGTCGCACCATAAGGGTTCCTTTTTACCATTTTGGTACGGAATCCTCATTAATGGGGGTGCACATACAAAAAACGTGTTAAAGAAATAATAGTGTTGAACTTTGTACAGTAGTACGGAACTCTTTGTATGCGAGTCCGACCCGCACTTGGCCGCTTTTACCAGACTACATGATGTTGTATCATTTTGTGCAGCAGATGTTCTCGAATATCCTTTTTATCTGCTTCTTTAACCATATTTACAGAGGTCCTGTGAATCTAGCAGTTCAGAACATCGCAAGAGGGGTGCTTCTTACAAGATATCCACCTCGGAGCAGAGGACTGAGTTTAAAAACACAGCGAGGAGTCATACCATGGCAAGTTTTTTTTTTTTCTTTTTTGATAAGTTGTTTTTTTAGTTACTTTGTTTAAAGCACTGTCTTTGGGTGGAGAAGACGAGTCCAGTGCTCGAATTCACTATGGCCACTTACTTCGAAACCACGTCAATTCCTAAGCTAATCACGACATCTTCTAATAGCGTATTCTCTATGACATAATGAACGAAACCGCGCGAAATAAACGCGATGTTGGGGTGGTTTGAACTGTCAAAATACCACGCTTGACAACCGTACGTGGTAAGATTACGCGGGAAATAATAAATACCATACAAAATTAGGGTCCTGGTGTGGAGACCGTGTATCGGCAAGCGTAGTGTGGAACGCCCCCCAGCTAGATGGACCGACGAGCTTAAGAAAGTGGCTGGGACAGACTGGATGCGGAAGGCGGTGGACAGGGTGTTGTGGCGCAGCCTGGGAGAGCCCTGTAGCGGTATTTACAACGCCACATGCGAACAACGCGTCATACTGACGTCACGCAAATCCTGCATCTCGCAAGCAGAGTTTACCGCGCAACTAGCATAGATAGAACGGCCCGACATGAATCATTGGGCAGTTGCCCGCCAGACACAACACCCGTCTGGTCGTAGGATCCTCCCTTTTCTATAGAGTATGAGTAAACTTTACACCCTGTTCTTCATACCTCTAGAGGCCTGTGTCCACTACTGGACTGCAACAGGCAACAATCAACTTACGCAGTCTGGACTGTCCTTGTTACCTATAGCGAAGCGAAAACGGAATTTTTGTTGTTCCACTTTTTGCCACCATGGGTCAAATGAAAATTCCAAATTTATATTTACGACCGCGACTTACGACTTGTAGGTCAAAGGTTCGAACCCAGCCAAGAGCTTTATCAAGTGTAAATTATTTCATCATCGTCTTCCGCTACGCGGTCGCCACTCTGAAACTTTTCGGCCGCATCGACCAACTATTCTGCGAGCAATGTGCCCTGCCCACTGCCACTTAAGTTGGCAATTCTTCAGGCTATGTCGGTTACCTTGGTTCTCCTGCGGATCTCCTCATTTCTGATTCAACCACACAGGGAAACTCCAAGCATAGCCCTCTCCATTGCCCTTTGGGTGACTTTTAGCCTTCTAATAAGGCCCATTGTGAGCGACCACGTTTCAGTGCCATATTTCATCACTGGCAACACGCACTGGTCAAAGACTTTCGTCTTGAGACACTGCGGTATGTGGGACGAGAAAATATTGCGTAGCTTTCCGAACACTGCCCAGCCGAGTCGGATTCGAAGATTGACCTCTGTCTCTAGTTGGACCTGCCTAACTGGACAGGACACCTGGACTTACAGGGACTTGACAGGCCTCCCACAAGGTGGCCCGACGACCTTGTGAAGGCCGCAGGAATCCGTTGGATGCGAGAAGCATAGAACCGGTCGAAGTGGAGGTGCTTAGGGGAGGCCTATGTCCAGCATTAGACGTCTTTCGGCTGAAATGACTTGACTTGATTTCATCATCACTGCTCTCGAAACGGTGAAGGAAAACGTCGTGAGGAAACCGGCATGTCCTAGAGTCAAAAAATTCGAAGACATGTGACATATACCAACCCGCAATGGGCCCGCGTGGTGGATTGCTGCCTGCAGAGAGGAGGCATATCCTAGCAATGGGAACATTATAGACAGGGTACTTATGCGAGTATGCTTCACATGGACACTTAAATAACGTCAGAAGCTAGGTGCACGGTTTTAATTGGTAATTTATTGGCTATGGAGAAGAGCCCGCAAGAAACTCCACGGTAAGAGTGGTTCTGCACTACATCCGAACCGAACCCGAATTAATGATCGAACTTCAATCCGAATTGAGAATATTCTAAATTCGGATGGATTTCGGATCTAGTGCGCAACCCCTCTACAAATAGGACTATGGTCACTTCGGACGTGCCTTTAGTGTGCCTAATTGAAATAAATGATTTGACTTTGACTTTGACCGGCTTTTCTCGGATTCGGATCAGATTTAGTGCAGAATCGCTCGTACACTTTTAAAAATAATTGCCTTTTCAATATTTTCAAATTACACTTTTAATAGGCCGGCTGCGGCTGCGGCGGCGGTCGGCTGTTGATAAGCTGTTTTGGCCGTCCAAAAGTGTGTTGTGATGACGATATTGTCAAGGTCGCGGGAAACGCCTGGGTGAGGGAACCATGGAACCAGGAAGTATAGCAGAGAAATGGGGAGGTACATAACCAGCTGTGGGTGTTCTGGGATGAAATGATGATGATGACTGTTAATAGGTATGGCAGGGGCCCATGGCTAAATAATAACAGCCGCACAGGTCGACCGATCAGGTTAAGCTACGCGTGCCAAGGTTGGTCTGTGGATGGGTCACCATCTTTACATACCGAGACCCCTCCGTGCCTCGGAAAGCACGTTAAGCCGTTGGTCCCGGTTGTCATTCGTGGATCTTTGACTGTCGTTACGGGTAGTCACAAGCCCGAAAGTCTGTCAACCAGTCCTACTAAGGGGTATCGTATTACCCAGTAACTGGGTTGTGGAGGTCAGATAGGCAGTCGCTCCATGTAAAGTACTAGTTTTCAGTTGCAACCGGTTAGACTGGAAGCCGACCCCAACATAGTTGGGAAAAGGCTAGGCAGATGATGACTATTAATAGGTAGGCGATGATAGTGTAGACCGCTTCCAATAGCTTAGTTAAAAGAACAAATTATCTCCATCTTTTTACTGCCAGCATTAATGTTATATTTTGACATGTATTTATCATTGTTTTAGCCTTACCAGGCTGAAAAGAAAGATAGCTGGTGGCTTTGGGTAAGTGTTACCCCCGATTTGTACAGCATGTATCATAAATGTGTGTTCATATTTAAACGTATGGTAGGTACAGACCCGGATCTCACAACGGTGAAGGAAAACATCGTGAGGAATGCATGAAGCATGAATGCAGGGATG
Source organism: Hydraecia micacea (assembly GCA_914767645.1). Classification (NCBI taxonomy): domain Eukaryota; kingdom Metazoa; phylum Arthropoda; class Insecta; order Lepidoptera; family Noctuidae; genus Hydraecia; species Hydraecia micacea. The sequence goes on along the minus strand of OU611802.1, from coordinate 1,338,387 downwards.
CATGAAGAAGCCTCCTCGTGTAGCGCAGTTTGTTCCGCCAGTTACTCAACTGAACGCTCGCGCAAAAAGGTGTTGGGTGTGACTGACCAGGATGCGCCGACCGGGACAGTCGCACCCAACACCTTATTTGACTGGCCAATTCTTCCCTTGCGGTGGTAGGCCTAACGCCCGTCTAGTTTGCGACCACTCTCCCACCGGAGTCCGGCGTCAAGCAGCTGCTGTGTTTCGTCGATGCGTGGGAGTTCCAGCGCCTTAGGCTTCTTCTGGGCACGCTCTTTCCATCATAGAACTCATCCATCGCTTTCCATCAGGCGTGATCGAGGTCAAGAGCGGACCCATTCAGCAATAAAAAAAAAAGAAACCGACATGTCCTAGAACGAAAAATTCGAAGACATGTGACATCTGACCCGCACTGGGCCCGCGTGGTGGATTACGGGCCCACTCCCTTTCACAGAGAGGAGGCCTGTGGCCCAGCAGTGGGAACATTATATTTATAATAGGTACAGACCATCAAACTGAAAAACATTCTCTATGAGACCAACATATTATCGTACTCGCGAAAAAAAACAGTCCACTGTCCCATAAAAAACTTCAATATCTACGCGATCCAAATCTATGGGACGGCTGATCATGTAATAGTCTGTACCACCCAACTACCTCGAAAATCTAAAATCCCCGAAAACCTACTAAGCGAGCGAAAATTATGCAATTACTTTTGAAACGCAATAGAAAAGTGATGGCTAGTGTGTGTGTGACTGTGTGCTCGGAATAAAAAACGACGTATGTGCCAAAACTAATTTATTTATTTATTTATACACTGTGTTCCGGACGATATACATAAACTTCGACCAGATGTTCAGACCATGGAAACACGCATTTTTCATTATGGACACATTAATGAATTCTTGTTTTTTATTTTTTGTTAATTTTCATACAAACTAAATAACTTGACGTAAATCACCCGATATGCATGCCTCTTTATCCGAATTGGCTATGACGTATTTTCATTCATAAGATTTGGCGGGCTGAAACTTGTCAAAAATAAGTTAAGACCCTTTCTTACTGCATAGCTCAATTAAATTGAATTAAATGAAATTACAAATATCTTTGTAACGAAGCCTGTTTAAGTACTACTTCCTGTGTTAGATTTAATTTGTAAAAGCTATAGAAGCGTTTGACAAAGTTTATGGATAACGTGAAGAACACGGTGTATATACTTTATTGTGCACCAGAAAAAACATAACAAGAAAAACGATTATTAACGTGAAACATACAATGGGCGGCCTAATTTACTCCTTTTATAACAAAAAAAAAAAAACAAAATTAAATTTAGAACTACTTTAAGTAATCTTTGATATGATAGTTCTCTATGTTTTAAAGTAAATTCCATTGAATAACTCTTAAGCGTTACGTGATTTCGAAAAAAGAAAATAAATAGATCTTATAACTTTTTTTTTTAACAATTTAAGCAATTTTTTTGTAACGAGAAAAAATAATTGAATTGTGTATTCCTTTTACACGATACTAGACCAAAGAGTTAAAAAACATATACCAAAATGTTAAATCGCTATTCCACATACTAAACAAGTTACACGAAATAGAAAAACCACATTTTTTTCAACATAATTATCACCATAAATAATATGATCACATGCTTCTGATAAATGCTGTATAAACCGAGTTTAAAATATAATAATTTATCAAGTTCTTCAACTGCAAATAGTAAAGATACACAGACCTTTGTTTCCCAGCAAAACGCGGGACCTGCACCGGAGAAGACAGAGGATACCTGTTCTTGTGTTTCTTGCGCGTGAGTCGATTTTTACTATTAATTTTTTATTTTATTTTATTTGGGAAAATAAACGGTTACACATTACAATATGGTTAAGAACTTAAAACTAAAATGTTATTATAAATGTATAACCAACAACATTTTCCACATAATATAAAAAAAAGTTAAACTAACATGAACATCGTGCGATGTAAAGTAGATAGACTATAAAGTATGAATAAATGTTAAAATAAAAGTAAACTGAAAGTTATACATACATGCAAAAAAAAAAAAAAAAAAGATAAAGAATTGAACTATGATTTTAAATTATTATGTACTTGAGTCTGCTATGGTTTTAAGAGCAATACCTCTAAATTTCCCAGCCGAGACAGCAAAGAACTCAATATATCCTGGAAAATTTTATTGAACTGAGTGGTAAGACGTCGTAGGGGTGCTCGCGAGCCGGCGTTCGATCGACAAGAGGTTACAGCAAACAACGGTCGCGCGCGCACACCTCGACATATAGTTGTTCTGGGTACTACATAACTTATTCTATTGCTTATATCTATACAATCAAATTTATTGTTACATAAATCAAACAGAAACATCGATTCCAACATTATACGTCTAGATTTAAGATCTTGAAGTTTAAATTTATTTAGTAAGTCGTTATAAGATGCATTAATACCAGCTTAATCTTTCCACCTAAGGTGTATTAAAAGAATTGAAAACAGGAAAATTAAGCGGCATTGAATTCGTTTTGAACAACTTGATCAACCTTGAAATCGAGAAAAAAAACGCCGCATCACCTGTTCCATACATTTTGTCAAGGTGTGCGAACATAAATGTATGGAACAGCAGTTTTTTTTTTTATGATATGCCTTGTTTTGTAATAAGTTTGGGTTTAATTGTAGGTTATTCAAAATTAAACTATATAAATGACTGAATGAAAATAATTTCTATAATATTAAACATTTTTTTAACATAAATCATAATGTTTGTAAATTCGAATTTGTTTATTCGTGAAGTTTGCATGCTTTAATTTTTAAGCAAAACATGCATGATCTCATATGCTTTAATAACACCTATGTATACCATGTTTTACGCAAATAAATTATCTTATCTTATTTCATATCATCTCATCTCATCTTATCTTAAATAAATCAAAATTAAGGACTAGGCTGAGATTTTTAACACTAAACTTACTTGACAGCTTAAAAAAAATCGTCAGTTCAGAATACGCCTGTATCGGTTGCCTGCTCCTACTCTTCACCATATCCATCATAGTTGCCTTCATCGTGGTCTTCAAGAACGTGCCAAATATCGGCGGAGATTGCAAGGTCTTGGAATGCAAAGATTGCAAGGTATCAACGACTGGAGCTGGTCCCACGACTCCTAGATGTATGGAGTGCAATGGAGTCGCGGACAGTGAGAGGCTAAAGAGGAAGATTGAGATGCTAAGCAATAAGAGGCTGAATAAAGGCTTTATTGGGTACAATGAGTTTCGGATGGATGATGAGTAAGTATCATACTTATAATAATATATTTATTTGACACGACCGGAGAGAGATCAGGGGAACGACCAGCGGCTTAAGAGGAAATGCGGCCGGAGAGATTTTTGAAAAATCCTAAGTAAAAAGTCGTAATTCGAAGTTTGCTCTCGCCTATTTCCTCCTCCAATATTGGACCAATTTAAAAGATATTTCTTAAACTGAATATGAATGTTATATACTGTGTCCCTATGTTTTTCTTTTTTCATTAATAGTTGTCAAATTTATACACTAGGCCTCTGTTGACAGCGGTTTAAACCGGCATTTTATCAGCGTTCTAGTGCTTATAAAAACAATGTATCATCAAAAAGGAAAACATGGGACATAAAAGCAGTTAATATTTATTATTCTGTAAAAAATCATTGCTTTATGGTTATTAACCAGAAATAAAACAGGCGAGAGCGTTTCTATGGCGAAACGACCACCCGCGTTTCCTCTTAACGTGCTGTCCGAGGCACGGTATCATACCGCCATCTTCCAAATTGCGGGTTGTTACTATTCTTAATAGAAATACCCAACAACTATGCTATGCTAACTATATACTAGGCTGTGAGAGTGAAGGAAGAGAGAGTGCAACTGTGTGTGAGACAGATACGACTCATTTTCACATTTATAATGTAGTAAAAAAAAATTGCACGCTTGGTTTTCATACAGATCGTGATACTTGCGTTATCTAGGTCTATCTATATCTATGGCCCACTCTCTCTCACAGAGAAGAAGCCTGTGCCCCAGTAGTGGGAACGTTACAGGCTGATTGTGCTACACTTTAGAGCCTGTGCACACCACGTTTTTTAAACGCGCCGTCGACGCGCGTTTTAGAAACGCGCGTCGACGGCGCGCTTTTATCCTACAGAGCAGTTTGTTGTCGTTAGGTTGTGTCGCGTTAGCATCGCGTTTGTATCGATTCAAACGCGTATTTGAATTTATACAGGTGTGCAAAGGTCTACAAGCTGCGTCTGACTTGCGTGCGTATCGCGTCTGTATCGCTACAAACGCGCATCAACGGCGCGTTTAAAAAACGTGGTGTCTGTTGACGAGGTTCTGCTTAAAAACGCAAAATGCCAGCGCGTTTGTATCGATACACACGCGCGTTTGCATCGCGTCTGTATCGCTACTCACGCGCGTCTGTCTCGCTACACACGCGCGTCTGTATCGATTCAAACGCGTATTTGAATTTATACAGGTGTGCAAAGGTCTACAGGCTGCGTCTGACTTGCGTGCGTATCGCGTCTGTATCGCTACAAATGCGCATCAACGGCGCGTTTAAAAAACGTGGTGTGCATAGGCCCTTAGCTTAATAATTCTTCAGCTGTTAGTTGTGGTGATTAATGGAGTTTTCCGTTTACAGTAAAGGCTATGACGATGTGCTGTCTGAAAACATTGGTAACTCTGAACTTGGAATAGGTGTGTATGATTTTCTTAATTATTTAAAACTAGTTGACCCGACAGACGTTGTTCTGTCCAATAAAAAATCCCATAAAAAGGACGTTCAGTTTCTTCCGAATTTGAAAATGAGTTTCCAACGTTCTTAATAGTCCGAATTAGGTTTCTATGGAACGAACCTAATTCGGACTATTAAGAACCTTTTAAATTAAAAAATAGTCAGACGAACGAACAAAAAGAAGTATTCAATCCGTTATCGAGATATTATCAAAAAAGCCTAAATGTATGAGAATCAAAAATGTTCATTATTATTTTTTCCGGTCGCATGCCGCTGTAATTGATGTTTTTTTCATATTTGACTTGTTCAAAGTTCAAGTCATATATGCAAAAACACCGTTTCTTTTTTGTCAGTTGCTAGGTTTTTAAATTGCATAGCCGATTTGCTTTAACGTTAACGATGTCATAATATTTGTTTCGTATCATTTATCTATCATTGAATACAATTTTTTTTTTGTATAAAATTATTTTCATTCTTATTAGCTTTAACTTTTGTTTTTAACAGATTTTGGTCCCAGTTTTCGTGAGCTGGTGAGTGATTATTTTTCTTTTTTAATTACTTTTAAGAGAGGGATACAGAGCAATATTTTTAAGGTTATGTTTGCATATATGTATAGGTAAGTGCTTGACACAAACTTATTTAAAAATTAAAAATAGATCATTTAAAAAATCCACACGATTTTCACAAAAATACTTTCTTCTACTTTTATTATTATTTTTATCGCAAAATAATATCGGAACTAATCAAAACTCAAAATGACGCGAAAACAACAGATAAAAACTAAAAAAAAACAACAAAATACCATACTAATCCGTCACCAAAGAAAAGCGTCTAAACCCTTGAAGCCAGTCATTATTTTCAATAGCAACACCTTAAGAATTCCCTACAGTGTTGTCAGTAAATAAATAACGGACATCTCATGGTAGTTTTGGGAAGCATTTTTCTCAATCAGTCTGTTTTTTAGAGTATCTTTTTTCGTGAACGGTGAATGTCGTCTGGTAGGTATTTTAAAAGGTTGAAATGTTTATTGTTAAGTTCTACTGATGAGCTGTAGTTTACAATCACATGAATATTTACTTTATAAAGTATTATATACGGTGTGACGGCATCAACACGCAAATGCTGAAATATTTCGTCGGTTATTAAAAAAAAAAAATGCTGTTTCATACCTACATTTTGACCGTGTAGGTTTTGCACATTTTTATGAAACAGTAGGTTTTTTTTTATATAAGCAACGATAAATTGGGGGTCTAGGATCATGTGCTGTATTCATGGCCATAGTGTGTGAATATCTCCCTACAACCCTGTATTATTTTAATAAAAGTGAATGTTCTCATAAATATGGTGCTTAAACCTGGTCTTTGACACTTCAGCAAAGGTCCAAGCTCGAGGTTTGCCAGCGAGCCATGGAGCGCAGTATCTATAAGGAACACAACACTGCGTGCCAAAATCAAAATAACAGACGTTACCCAGAAAGCCGCTAAACTTAAGTGAGACTGGGACGGACATGTCTGCTGCATGTCAGATGACAATTGGGCTAAGAGAACACCAATTGGGTCCCACTAAACGCACGACGCCATCGCGGCAGGCCGAGACGAAGATGGCGGGACGAGCTTGACTCCTACCGTTAGGGACTGGCCGGCACACGCAAAAGACAGAATTGTGTGGAAAAGGGAGAGGGAGGCCTTTGCCCTGCAGTGGGACAATACAGACTAGTTAGATTAGAAAAGTGAATGTGAGGACTATGCTCCTTACCTAGTCGCCGCAGGAGACGCCCGGGGCGTCGGGAATCAATAGCCGATTCCCGGCCACCGTAGGCATGGGCTTGCGGACGGCGAGCAATGGGCAGCTCGCCGTCCAGTAAGGACCAGGCCCGGGTCGACGGCGCGTTGTGTTCCACGCGCGCCTCAAAGAGATGTCAGCACTAACTGACGGGGTCCGCTAGGGCCGATGCCTGCCGGGGTCGCGGGTTGTTCTTAAGAGATACCGTGGCCCCCGGCATAGGCAACTGAAGGAACACGGGTGGGTTTTAGTCAGTAAGAGTCTGACACGCCCTCTCGCTCCGCCCAGAGCGGGAGAAGTTATTTGATAATTTCCCACCCAAAAAAAAAAAAAAAGGTTGAGCTATACGCTATTACTGACAAATGCGTGCACTGGACAGACCATGTCAGTCAGTGCATCATCAGCTTGGTCCTCATATGGCCTGACCAAGATTTTGTCTGGACTTTAAAAGAGACTGTGACCTCTGAGTTTGTTTCGGTCTTTCTTCTCAGAGTAGTCAGATAGGAAACACTGAAATCATCTAGTTTAAACACATACGACATACATAAACGTGTTTTTACAACCATTTTACAGAAATAAATTATGAATAGGTATCGTTTATCATCATTATTTATAATGTTTAGTGTTATAACAGTTATAACCAAAGCTGGGCGTGGACAAGACGTGCCGTTAATTAACGAAGATATCATTTGGAGTGACGGATTAACTTTTAAGTTAAAGTTAACGGACGCATTAATTTCCGTTAACTTTCCATAAATCCCTTAATTGTTAATAACTATTTGCCAAAAGTATACCATATAGACTTCATTCTAGTCGCCCCTTTCAAAAGGTATTAGTTTCGTATGGAGAAGAATGGGCAAGAAACTCCACTCTCTTTTAAAATGTTTTATAATATTTTGTATACCTAGTACATTCTTTATATTATAATTTTATTATATGTGAAGACGGTACAGCTAGAATACAATTACTATACCACAAAAGGTAGCAAGTAACTTCATGAGTTACTTACTTTAAAATATTATTTTCGTGCAGTAAAATTGGAACATAATATTCTCAATTATATTCAATAGAACCCTGATTACATTGAAATCTGACGTATCAAAATGAGGTCACTTTAGGGTAGCTCGCTACCTACCCTAGATATAATTTTACATATCATGTGACTATATTATTATAAGGTTGACCTACAAATCGGCAGCAACTCTCCCTTCGGCAAACAGTCGTTGTAATACCATCCCTTGACTAAGGGTGGGCGGCCAGACTGGTGTAGTTAGTATGTCTTTTATTGACCGTTGTTTTGCGTGATTTGAAAAAGGGAGGCGTTTTTGACGTTGTTAATAGTCACTTAAATCACGACAGACTACCTACAGTACTTGTCTGTCCTTCCTCTTTTTAATCCATCCAAAGGTTGTCTTTAAAAGATCGCTTTTAGCGATAAGACCGCCCATTGTGTCACCCATTGTAAAGTTTCTATATATATGTCTGTAATTTATATGGTGTACATAATAAAGGGTATTCTATTCTATTCTTAAACTAGCTTCTGCCCGCGACTTCGTCCGCGTGAAATTTCACCCTCCCCCCCATTCACCCTCTTAGGGGTGGAATTTCGAAAAACCCTTTCTTAGTGCACCCCTAGACCTCATAAGGAACCTACATGCCAAGTTTGGAATCTCTAGACCCAGCGGTTTGGGCTGTGCGTTGATATGTCAGTCAGTCAGTTCTCATTTTATATACACACATCAAAAGTGTCTAGGGATCAACATATATTTTTGCAATAACTTTTCTCCTGATTGATATTAATTAAAATTTTCTTTAAGGATTCATCAAATAAAGTGTTTTCGTTTGTCACAGTAACGATAAACCAAGTCACCTTTGCATTAATAAAGAAATTTGCCATTTTCCTAATAAAGGGATTTTTGACATTTGAACCACTAACACAAAAGTTCGAAAAAAAGACTGAAATAACAGTTTTCTTTAAAATTTTATTGGGTAACTTAAACAATGAATAATCCGTGTTTCTACCGCGAACACTAACAACACAAGAACATCGGTTTGGCATACTCAAAATGAGTTCATCCAAATCACGCTGTGGAATGGCAGCCCATGTTCGTTGCAACAACAAAAAAAGGTCTTCTTGTGACTGGATACCCTCCATATTCGGCAGAGCTCTTCTCTGTAGCATATCCCATGCATGCTCAATCGGGCTCAAGTCTGGCGACTGAGCAGGCCAGGGCAGGACATTGATGTTAGCTGCGGCGAGAGTCTGTCTTACAACTCTTGCGGTGTGCGGTCGTGCATTATCATGCATTAACTGAAATAAGGGACCGATTTGCACTTGTAGAGGAACGATGACGTCTGATACAATCGTCTCAGCATAAATTTGAGCGTTGAGGTTGCCTCTGATCCAAATCAACTCAGTTCTTCCGCCGATCCAAATACCCGCCCATACCATGATGGTTCCACCACTATAAGGATGGACTTCCTGGCAGGATTTTAATCGCTGTTGGCGTCCAGGGGTTCTCCAGTGTCGTATACGTCTTGTATCCGGTCTCATACCAAAACGAGACTCATCAGAAAAGCACACGAAACGCCATTGTTCTTCTGCCCAATTTCTGTGTTCAAGAGCCCATTGATATCGAATCCTACGATTGTGCATTGCTATAGGTGGTACCCGTAGCGGTCTTCGGGAATGAAGGTTCACTTCATGCAAGCGGTTTCTGACTGTTTGGTCGCTAATTAAGTTCCCTGAAGAGTGATGAAGCCTCACGGCTAACATCATGGCGGTTATTGTTGGAGCTCTTCGAGTTAAGATTTGAATGTATCGGTCTTGTCACCGTGTGGTGCAGCGATACCGTCCTCCATGGCGCTCAGCCACGGTACCAGTGCTTCGGTAACGTGTCCAAAGTCGACTGATAACACTCTGACTTGTATTCAGAGCTAAAGCCACAGTACGTTGCCGGGAACCAGCTTCTATCATTCCCACGGCTCTGAGCATTTCTTCCCTGCTTAAATGACGTCGCCGCTCCATAATAACGTTGGTTTTAATCAGTAGTAGGGAAACAGTAGCACTAATAATGTCTTCAATGCGTTGTATGTTTTTATAGGGAAAATATTGACGGCTGATTTTCATCTTTTACTCGAATTTGATTCACAGTTCCTGATTCAAATTATGAAATGCACCAAAAAGGATCCATATAAATTTATAAAATCATAAATTTATTACAAAGCCACATCTCAATCTCAAGAAATCCGCATAAAAATGCTTGATCCCTAGACACTTTTGATGTGTGTATATAGATTACATGCTGTAAAGGGCCATATTGATCTATATTAAATGCACAATGTATTTAAGGTACCTACTTAAATGGATAAGGATTAATGCCGTATTGCTTAAAATCGCTTCGTAAACAAGCCATTATTTCTCGTAAAAAGTAAAGGATAAAAATGTTTATTGTGGGTTATCCCTAAGAGATAGACATGTACCATCGTGGACTTTTTTGTAGACTTTTTTAATGTGTACAATACTGTAGTACATTATTTTGGTGTATCGCGTAGGGTTCAGCCAGCGTTTGCAATGTAAGCCCAAAAGAATGTGTTTATTTACGACATATATTAGAAACCTCTAAAATTATCAGTGTTTCTCTACATGCATGTATTATAAATATAAACCTTCCTCTTGAATCACTCTATCTATTAAAAAAAACAGCATCAAAATCCGTTGCGTAGTTTTAAAGATCTAAGCATACATAGGGACAGACAGACAGCGGGAAGCGACTTTGTTTTATACTATGTAGTGATGTTAAAACAAAAAAAAAAATACGCGGACGAAGACGAAGTCGCGGAGAAGTTAGTCTGGCAATAAATGCGACACTCTAAAATCAATTTTCTACGCCACTCCTCTCCACACCGACTACCCTCGCAAACTCATTGTTTTTCCTCGTCACTACAGATCATTGTAGTCTGTATTATATCTGTCGGCCCCCTTCCCTTTGTCTGCGTGATGTATTAGTCGCGAGACTCATTTGAGGCCTTTAAAATATTACCTAGCCGCAGTCTTTGTGCTGTTTGACTGGACGAGGACGTTTTGATGTTTGTGTCTACATTTAGATCTGATAGCCTTCTCTTGTTTTTGTATTACCTACCTTTAGGATTAGAAACCTTAGCGTGCAAATAGAATGTGGAGATGATAATCATCGTCTGCCTAGCCTTTTCCCAACTATGTTGCGGTCGGCTTCCAGTCAAGTGTTCGTATTTTTTGATAGGCCTATACTGTCCTCCCGTAGCTGTTAACACAGTAATTTGAAAACATTGTAAAAGCCAATTATTTTTAAAAGAGTAATCGTGGAGTTTCTTGCCGGCTCTTCTCCATAGGAAACGACCAATTGGAACCGAACACCTAGCTTCTGACGTTTCATAAGTGCCCATGGAAATAAAATATTTTGGTTTAGTTAAATACTAATCCACATAGGAAAAGGAAAGGAATTATAAATGTACAGACGCCAGCACATCAAGCTATCCGAAACTAAAATTTTCCCGATCAACCTTGAACCTTAAGCTTTAGCGATAAAGTTGAAAATCTATTAAAGAAATTTGACAGGTTGTAGTAGCTTGATGTGCTGGCGTCTGTAAGTATTAAAACATTTCATCATCATCATCATAATTTCAGCCAAAAGACGTCGACTGCTGGACATAGGCCTCCGCCAAGCACCGCGTTCGACCAGTTCTGTGTTTCCCGCATCCAGCGGATTCCTGCGTATAAAATCATTTATGAGAAGAAAATTAGATTGCTGATCAATGATTTTTCTTTTTAGCAAGCAGGACGACACAACTACCATTCCTCTTAACAATAATCCAAAGCCACCCTTTACGACACCCACGAGACAAAATTAAATGATCTACCCTCACCCAGAGACAACCAAATCCTCCCCATACAAAAAAAAAAAAATCTTCAAAAGTCCCATAACTCACTTGTACCTCTAAAAACACTTATTATACCATAAAATATCATGCAACACAACACACCATGGGAAACACATTTTGTACTTATAAGAATCTATGCAAAATTCACTTTACAATCCCAGACCTAGATAAATTTTGCAAAATTTTCACATCACAGAAAAAACTTACACAAAACTCTACCTTAAAGCTTAGAACATAAAGTTAAAAGCTGTGTCGTCGTTTAGTTAGTTTGTTGTCAAGCGAAATTAAACCTTATTGTAAGAGGTGTAAGGTTTGGGGTAGAAAATGTGGGTAGTGCTGAATAAGTTGGTTGAATAGAAAGCTACCCTCTTATATGCGATAAATATCGGTACATTATGCTTCGAGGCAGGAGAGTCAATTGGTAGACGTCTTAAGTATATACAGGATGTTTAGTTTTAATTGATTTGCATAAACGTTCATTTCTTACCACGGGGTATCGTGTTGCCCAGTAACTGGGTTGTGGAGGTCAGATAGGCAGTCGCTCCATGTAATTTACTGGCATTCAGCTGCATCCGACTGTAGTCCGCGTGGAACTAGTTGGCCGCTGAGGTGGGGACAGTTCGCAACGCACGTATTGAGTAATGCACCCCCGCCCCTTCGTCCCACCGCTCACATACCTAAGGCGCGGCCAACTAGTTCCGCGCGGACTATCGACTGGAAGTTGATCCCAACACAGTTGGGAAAATGCTAAGCAGATTATGATGATATTTGCATATTTATCTGGGATGGCAATGCACCTGGAGACGCCCTTGGTATTGCAGATGTCTATTGACGGTAATCACTTAGGCGGGTCACACGATACAACACGCCACACGATGGTGCGCAGAAAATTCGCTCCATGAGTTCTCGTTTGTCGCAGCGACAAGAGTTATCAAAAAGAGTTCTCGCTCAGTGACACTCGCTTGGCAGGCAGAACTCTCGCTGAGAGACTCATGCTAGATACGGTCACCAAAGAAGATAAGTAACCAAGTTCGTCGGTGTAGTTGAAGTTTAGTAAGAATCCGATGGATGTTTTCGAATAAAATTTAATTTAATTAATAGGAAACAAACAGTTCATTCATCAAATTAATTTTCATTCGAAAATATTCATCGGATTCTTACTAAACTTCAACTTTATCCGACGACCCTGGTTACTTATCTCTTTTGGTGAGCGACTACTCGTTCGACCAACGAGTAGTCGCTCGTCGCCAACACGCACTTGCAGCTCGTTGCTCGCCAAGTCGTTTTTAGTTACTAGCTCTACTCAACCAACTCGGCCTATCGCAGTCCACTGCTGGACATAGACCTCTCCCAGGCTGCGCCATAACACCCTGTCCTCCGCCATCCGCATCCAGTCTGTCCCAGTCACCTTCTTTATGACGTCGGTCCATCTAGCTGGGGGACGTCTCACGCCGCCACTACGCTTGCCGATACGCGGTCTCTACTCCAGGACTCGTCTGCTCCACCGGCCATCGGTCCTTCGAAAAACATGACCAGCCCACTGCCACTTCAGTTTGCTTACTCTGCAAGCTATGTCGGTGACTCCGGTTCTTTTCCGGACAATCGTCGCTTCTAGTTAATCGCTGGAGCAGGGACAGGTGCCTCCAGGGCTCTGAACCGGTTTAAAAAGAGCGGTTAATTCCGATTAAATACCGGTAAATATATCGTTCCTTCATTAACCGGTTACACAAGTGAATTGTTCTTATGTAACCCAAATGATAAAGGTTACCGGTTACATAAGGACAAACGGTTTTGACACCCAAATTAACCGGTTAATTCTGTAGTTCGTAATGTTTTTCGTCTACTTTTTTAACACTTCCAACAAGTTACGAGAGTGGCGGGGGCCGGGGGAGTTCAAACTTGATTTTAACCGGTTAATTTTCACTATCAAAACCAAAATTCATGAAAAACCGACTTCTCGCATAAACCGGTAAAGTGCAACCTTTAACCTAAATCGATTTCGGTTTGGGGTCAATGACTATAACCGGTTAAGAATTTCAACCGGTTTCCGAGCCCTGGGTGCCTCACAAAGAGCTCTGCTACTATATCGATCCATGCATCCAACTGCCTCAGCTTGCATTACACAAAATTATATTAAATCACGTCTTCGAATCCAATAAGAAAACTTCTCAACTCGTAACACCCTGTATCTCTAAGGGCGGCTACAAATCATGCTTGGCCGCGACACCTTAAGACTTGCCGTCCCGTGTGGAAGAGGCCTTAAATGATTTGTAGTCACTAGACGATACTAACTCTTTTTTTTTTTTTGTTTAGATTTATTTCCTCTAAGGGTTGGATTGGAAAGGTGTATTATAGAAATGTGAAGTTTAGAGATGGACTCGATGGTCTAGTAGTCGCAAGCAGTACTGCTGAACTTGAGGTAATGGGCTCGATTTCCAGGTCGGGCAAAGGTTTTATTAGGTTTCCAGTTTCTACTAATTCTATTTATTTATATACAATTTTATCCAGTAACTGGGTTGTGGAAGTCAGATAGGCAGTCGCTCCATGTAAAACACTGGTATTCAGCTGCATCTGGTTAGACTGGAAGCCGACCCCAACATAGTTGGGAAAAGGCAGGCAGATGATGCAAGGATCACAAGAAGAGCCTGAGATACAAAAAAAAATTATTATCAAAATCGGACTGCTCTATAAAAAGTTATACATTAAAAAAAAAATATATACGCGTCGACTTGATAACCTCCTCCGTTTTTTTGTCGGTTAAAAATAAACATACACTAACTTTCCTCACGAGATATGTCACATAATCACGACACCTCTCGCACACCTACATCATTAGCCCCGCAATTTTTGTCAAACTACCGGACATTTCCGACTACCCTCTTTTAGTGCAAGTATTTAGTAGTAATACAAACGTTTTAAAGGTACACAGCAGTTAAAAGGAAGCGTCTGGTGCAACCAAAACGACTGTGGGAGCGTTTATTTTTTTGATTTCGTCGTAATGTCGCGGTTTGGGAGCTAGGGAGTTGTTTTGTTTTGTCATGTGAGAAATATTTTTTAAGATATTGAAGGATTAGTACTTATTTTATATTCTACATAAAGATGTCTCGTATGTATTGGATGTTGAAAGATGGTTGATTTATTATACTTATTGATAAAATAACTGCGGCTACAGAATGCCTTACCTATTAAACAATATGGCGTAACACCATTTAATGAATGTGTGAGTTTAAAGGTGTTTGCTTATTAAATTTTTGACCGAATGGCAATGGTTTTTAAAAATATTTTCCTATTCTGCATTTTATTTTGATGCAAGGAGTCATTGATGATCAAAATCCATAGCAAAAAGAATTGTCATAAAAGTCGTTGTGTAATCATAATTACCTATTATATTTTACATCCATTTCGTAAAGTATTTGGAAAAGTAATTAAAAAATGCACCTTCTTTTTAAAATTAACAAGTATTATTTAGTTAGATACATTGTTCTCACATATAGATGCAACAAGAATTTTGTGATATTACATTAATATGAAATTTTACTCAGGATTTTGTAATATCTTGATTTAAAAGAGTGTCCATGGAGTTTCTTGCCCGTTCTTCTCCATAGTGATCTACGTTTTGGAATGGGCAACTAGCTTCAACTTTCTGACTAACTGACCGACTATTTAAGTTTGACAATTCAAAAGTGCCTGTACATAGTTTAATTGAAATAAATGCTAACAAGTTGTAGTAGTAGGCTTTGCAAATCTAACGATGAATATCAAAAAGCTCTCCCAACCTCCTACCCTACAGTATATTGTCGCGAATGCAAGTTGAACCGAGTTCGGCCGACATTTTTTATACCTCGCCAAGCCCTTTGTGAGCGATGTAATGATAGTCTGATGTTTTCCATTGTTGCTCCTGTGGTCTGTAAGTACTGTGTGTTCTAGAAATATTATAGACTTTCATATTGGTCCTGATGACGTGAAAACTGTTGAAATTTCTTTTTGATAGTTGTTGTTGATGGTAGGGCATCTTTTTGAGATGAATTCTGGGAAAATATTGATAATAATGTAAGCCGTGGAATACCTCGCCACTCTTCATAAGCACCTCAGGACATGTTGCCCCCTTGTCGCTACGACACTGCGTGCTAGGAGGCCTATTGAGTGCGCAAGTCACCCCCTGCCATTTTATCTGTGTAATTTATATAAAACATTGGTCAGGCAGGGGCTAGACTTTCCATAATCTTAAATAACCAGTTCACTTTAGCCACCCAAACCCGTAATCCAATATCTTTGTTTCCATATCCTGCAATAGTCCTACACCAACCGGGGGTTGTCCTTGGGCGCACTTGCATAGTGCGAACAGGGATAATCGTCTGTCGGTGCCTCATTTCATTAAAAACATCTAAAAGCCCTCTGCGAGTTGGCTTCGGCCCCTCGTATGCCTACCAAAGGTCCGGGACCCCAGGGTCACGAGAATGGATCTTTGACAGTCGTCACGGGTCGTCAGAAGCCCGAAAGTCTGACAACCAGTCTTACCAAGGGATATCGTATTACTTACCCAGTAACTGGGTTGTGGAGGTCAGATAGGCAGTCGCTCCATGTAAAATACTGGTATTCAGCTGCATCCGGTTAGACTGTAAGCCGACCCTAACATAGTTGGGAAAAGGCTAGGCAGATGAGATTGTTCTAAACAGTTATTTGGACGTCCTTCAACCTTCCCAGATAGCTTTCACACAAAACACTTATACTGCAATCCAAATAAACCCACGCAGTTTGTAACTGTACCTACCTACACACATATATAATAAAAAGCAACAAAGGGCTACCGTCCGTCTGTCTGTTGTGGACAATGGCATCCCTGAGGCACCTCGTAGATTAAAAATTTTCTTGTTGTTATCATGATGAGAAAAATCTAGATAGAGCTCTGTTTCTAGGTAGATAGTTTTGGTATTACTTTCGCTCGGTGTTCTTGAATTAAAATAGAGGATTTTTTTGGGTTTTTCGTGGTTAAGTAACTAGACACAGTTCATAATCAGCCTATAATGTTCCCACTGCTGGGACACAGGCCTCCTCTCAGTGAGAGGGAGTGGGCCGTAATTCACCACGCGGGCCCAGTGCGGGTTGGTAGATACCTATGTCACATGTTTTCGAATGTTTGGTTCTAGGACATGCCGGTTTCCTCACGATGTTTTCGTTCACCGTTTTGAGAGCAGTGGTGGTGAAGTAATTTACACAAAGTAAAGCGCCTGTCTGGTTTCGAACCTACGACCTACAACTCGTAAGTCGCGGCCGTTACCACTGGGCCACCACTGCTCTCACACACACACAGTTGTTAGGGGTGAAAAATTAATTTGAACGAAGTGGCTTGTTTGTTAATCTCGACTTTTTTAAACTGTTTTTATAATTTATACTTAAAAATATTATGACAGCGGTGACAGTGTAAATATAATTATTTTAGTTTCTCAGGTCAGAGGCTTAATCTTAGGATAAGCTTAAGAACTTATGTATTTTAAAGCTCTAGTAAGCTAGAGCTAATAAATTCGAGACTTTGTCCCCCCCATACCTATTAAAACTGTAATTTGAAAACATTGTAAAAGCCAATTTATTATTTTTAAAAGAGTAGGTAACCGTAGAGTTTCTTGCTGGTTCTTCTCCATAGGGAACGACCAATTGGAACCGTGCACCTAGCTTCTGATGTTTCATATGTCAGAAGCTCAAAAGTCTAACAACCAGTCTTACCAAGGGGTATCGCGTTACCCAGTAACTGCGTTGTGAAGGTCAGATAGGCAGTCGCGCCATCAAGTAACCCTGCATACACTGTTAATTTGATGTAGGTATGTGGAAAATTAATAATAACAAAATGGCCTGCTTTACGTTCTAAAAAAATTCTGTGATTTTTTTGTTGTTCCATTTTGTTTTAAACCGTCAATAGGTGTCTCGGGTCCTCAAAGAAATTTTCAATACAGCTATTAATTCTATTTTTTCAAGTCAACGCAATAATTATTTCAAGATCAGAATCAGCTTATAATGTTCTTGTTTAATGCTGGGACACAGGACTCCGCTTTGTGAGAGGGAATGGGCCATAATCCAGCATGCCGACTCAGTGCGGGTATGCGTGGGGGGGGGGGGGGGGTATGTCAAAATATCGGACCAATGTAGTAACAGTTTCCACAAACCATTAATTTGCAGGAGCCCTCAACCTTTAACAATAGGAAACCAATTTAATTATGCTACCTACAAAACATTACACCTGCACACCATAACTTAAAAAAAAAATACACACCTGGAACTCTGCCTACCCCTTGAACGTAATTAAACAAAATAAATTGATTCCCCCTTCTAAGTAAGCCTCTATTTATGGCTCTTACATAATTACGGGGGGCTGATAGATATGCCATTCATAAGGCGACTGTGTAATTACACCTTTATAACTGCCAAGTGGGATTGTGTGAGCGTACCTTTAAGTATATTGTCTATGCCTACGCTTAAGAAACAATTAAGTATAATGAAGTGGTATTTTAAGGGATATCGTGTTACCCAGTAACTGGGTTGTGGAGGTCATAATATATAGGGTGACTGGTAATTAGTGACAGATACCTAAACACGTGATTGTACTCATGATAACAAACAACTTTTACTATGGGACCAAAACTGAAATCGCGAAAAAAAAAATCAGCTGTTTCCTACATTTTGACGAGTTATACGAACATAAATGTAGGGAACAGCTGATTTTTTTTCGCGATTTCAGGTTTGGTCCCATATTAAAAGTTATTTGTAATCATGAGTACAATCACGTGTTTAAGTATCGGCCACTAAATTACCAGTCACCCTATAGACAATCGCTTCATTTAAGACATAGCCGTTGTATTCTGTAAGAATCTCACCGCGAAAACTTTAGTAAAGTTAGCTGTCAATCCTTAGTGATCGACCGTTACAAATGTCATGCGAGGTGTCTATGGGTCAATTTATTTTTTTAATCTTTGTTCTTTTTTTTTTCTCTCACCTTTTTTGTTGTTTTTTTTTTAATGCCTGTATTGTGTCCTTTGTTGCACTAAATAAACGGTTTATCTATCTATCTATCTTAGCATCAACGGGGTAATTGCGTCTAACCCCCTTACTTAATAAACGTTGTATAGCGTCTGTATAGTTACACAACGCTTTGTCTTTTTCTTTCGAAAGTTAAATTACTGACGACTGAAAGAGAGAAATCAGTGTGTAACTATTCATCTGATGTAATACGTTTATTATAGTAAGGGGGTTTCAATAGGACAGTTCAACAACATTCATTGCGTTATCAATGTTGCTGAGCAAACAAATTTTTCGAACATATGAAGTAATTATTGATCTGCAATATCCTTCAAAATGATTCTCACTGTGATTGATAGTGTTTTACGCAATTGAAGAAAAGAAAGAAAAATATGTTTGAGGGGCCCGTGGCTAAGTAACGACAACCGCACGGGTCGATTGATTAAGTTAAGCTTCGTTTGCCGCGGTTGGTCCGTGGATGGGTGATAATCTTTACATAACTGTGAACCCTCCGTGTCTCGGAAAACACGTTAAGCCGTTGTTCCAGGCTGTCATTCGTGGGTCTTTGACAGTCGTTACGGGTCGTCAGAAGCCCGAAGGTTTGACAATCAGTCTTACCAAGGGGTATCGTATTACCCAGAAACTGGGTTGTGGAGGTCAGATAGGCAGTCGCTCCATGTAAAATACTGTTATTCAGTTGCATCTAGTTAGACTGGAAGCCGACCCCAATATAGTTGGGAAAAGGCTAGGCAGATTGATTGAACGGAACAAATGAAAGTGCGTTGCACTTATTAACGAAATAAATGAAGGTAGGGTAGGTATTGATTAACATAAATGCGAAGTGTTTATTTTGATAAGTTGTTTGTTGTTGTTTAAATATAAACAAAGTTAAGAACAGTCGTATGGTGAAAGGATTAGGAATGTTATTGTGAGGGTGTGGTGCCATTGTTTTATTTTGGAAAGGAAAATGAGAATAAAAAGAGAGTGAGATTTGTACCAAGAGAAATTCCAGTGTAAATAATAAGACATTATCATCATAATTTCAGCCGAAAGAAGTCCACTGGAGGGCAAAAGCCAGTGGGGCAATTGCGTAACACATTATCAATCGGAATCTGTTTAATTTTGACAGTTCAACAACATTCATTGCGTTATTTATGCGATGAGTAGTCAAATTTTTCGAACTTATGAAGCAATGGATTAGCAATTTGCTTCAAAATGATTCAGATTCCGATTGATAGTGTGTTACGCAATTAGGGTGCTGTTCTCATAGAGAGAGGGCACGAGCCTTGATCACCAATTCACCACCCTTGCTCACCAATTCACCACCCTTGCTCACGACGGGTTGATGATTTCAGATTTACCCCCTCACTAATAAACGTATTAAATCAGATGAATATTTACACACCGATTTCTCTCTTTCAGTAAAAAAAATATTTTGTACAACTACATATTTTCAACCCACCCCGCTAGCACTGGTGCCCCACCCCACACAGTCGCAAGAAAAGCGACAAAACATTAACTCACTCAATATGTTACTTCGTTAGCTTCCCTCTCGCTCTGTTCTTCAGCGAGAGAGCGAGATAGAGTGTGATTTAGCTCGGCGCCCGTCACATGTTTCTAATGACCGGTTAATATAGGAGATTTGTTAAGGAGAAGGTCGTTGTTGATATTGTTTGCGTGTTTATTTTTTTATTTATTTATTTATCTTTAAATCAGGTAGAACCCATAAGTTTATTAGTATTCCTTAACCTATGTTAGTATAACACACGAACTAATAATTATAATAGGTACTTAATTTCTCCACCTCACGGCGACATCCGGCAACAGTACATGCACTGCGCATAGGTGCCCCATAAGGCGGCCTTCAGTCTTACTAGCAACAATGCTCAGAAGACTGCTGCCGCTGCCCCTCACCCTACGCAGCAGTGAAGCGGATCTTTTACGAATAATCGCAAAGAAGTCGTCTGTACGCGCTGCTGCGAACATCCTTGATGCGCTACAGAAACGAGGCAGCGACAGCAGTATCCTAAAAGCATTATTGTATTGCACGCGTAAGGCATTAAACGTTTTCTGCGTGTATCTGGTCCACAGACTGCATGTATAAAAGGTCTGACAATAAGCCCTAAACAGAGTTATCTTGACATTGCTGTCACACTTTGCAAATCTGCGGGCCAGCATGTTGCATCTTACGGCCAATGCCCTCCGCTCCCTTTCAATATCACAGTTATCAGTGCCATCCTCTGTAACCCAGTGACCAAGGTACTTGAACTGCTTGACTCTGTTTAGAGTGGCACCACATAGCGAGACTGGTGGTACCACTTCATAGGTTTTGTTTTGTGCCATAAAAACTAACAGCTCGCTTTTCCTGGCGTTATACCTTAGTCCGTGGGCTCCAGCATAGCACTCACATATATTTAACAGCTTCCTAAGAGCACTGATTGACGGACTCAGCAGCACCATATCGTCAGCATAACTGATGTTGTTGAAGGACACACCATCGATCGAGCATCCGATGCCAGTGCTGCTGAGTTCCTCAATCAGCTTATTCACATAGATGTTAAACAACTTGGGCGATGTCAGCCCCCCTTGCCTCACCCCACACTCTAACCTGTACACATCTGAGTATGAGCCTGCCCACCTCACTGCGTTGTGTTGGTTATTGTACCAGAACTTTAGTACATTAATTATTTCTGGCGGCAGGTTAGCTTCATTAGACAACTTTTTCCACAAGATGTCATATGAGACAAGATCGAAAGCACTGGATAAATCCAGGAAGCATGCATACACAGGTGTCCTCCTCCCAGTGTAATATTGCACTGTACTCTTTAGGGTCATGTTTAGAAGTTGAAAGAAATTGTAATCATCCTTTTTGGTGCCAATAAAATGAAATTGTTTATTCTGATAATGGGATATCGGAATCACTTTCACATACATTGCTTCATAACATGTTCGAAAGTTGTCTGCCCAACAACGTAAATAACGCAATGAATGTTGTTGAACTGTCAAAATGGAAAGCGATTGCTACTGATAGTGTGTTACGCAATTACCACGCTGGTTTCAAATATTTCAGGATAACCATATCCTCAAAATGTTATGAAAAAAAAAACGTGTCATATGAAAAACGTTTCCGATGTAGAAAAAGTATTTTTATCTCACGACGCGCGCTTTACTTGTAGTAACCATGAGTACAAACAAGCTATGAATGTGTGCGTCAAGACGAGTAGCGTCAACACGACTTCAAAATTGTTTTGGACGGTACCGAGAGGTGTAATACACACACTTTCACAGTGTGTATGTCATGGACCAAGTGATTATTAGGGCATTATAAAAAATGCCCGGGCACTTTGATAAATAAAATAAAATCGTTCTATTCTTCGACACTCTGCTGACCTATGATAAATAAAACTTAAATTGACTAGACTTCTTAATTCGACTGGGTCGGTCGATAGGCGACGTAGGATGTAAGAGCGAGCGAAGGGCACCCCGAGGTTAGGTTTGGTTAGGTTACTTTAAACTCTTTACACAGAAATAGGAGCTTCGCGGGGCTCCGTCGACATAGCATGCAAGATTGAGCGAATGAGAATACAAACATTTCCAAAGACCACACGGCAATATTTATAATGTCGAGGCAATGTGATAAATAAGGAAGCTCAAATTATAATATTTTTTTTCGCTCTAAGTAGCTTGTTATTATTCATAATGCCCGGGCATTATGAAAAATGCCCGTATTTATTACTTGGTCCATAACATGTACACTCGGTAACCATAAGTAAAGTTCGCGTCGCTGGGTGAGATAAAAATACTAGTATCTACTTTAAGCCGTGCCTCATGCGCCAGTTTTTTTTTTTTTTGAAAATTACACAAAAACATCAAAACAAAGAGAGGCGTTTATGTGTAAGGTTTTTTGTGTAATGTTTCGAAATAACACGCGGAGGAAACACGGCTTTGGTGGACAATAGCTCCCCCTTTACAAAATCCACACAAGTTCATATCCAAGTTAATTTCAAGTGTGTTTTAAGTTTTAAGTTAACAAAGTTTCGGGTCAGCCCCCGTAATGTTCATCAATTACTTACTTCATTGATTACAAAGTATAATTATACGAGTATTATAATATTATATAACTTGACAACGTACCGTGTGTTGTGTTTCCTGGTTTCTTTGGAAGAGTATTAAATATATTGTTTCAAACTCAAACTCAAAGCATTTATTTCAATTAAACCATTTACAGGCACTTTTGAATTGTCAAGAAGTCGGTCAGTCAAAAATAAAATTGCCCATTCCAAAGCGTAGGTACCTATGGAGAAGAACGGGCAAGAAACTCCATGGACACTCTTTTAAATTATATTTTTACAAAAATATTAGTTACATCATTAATGTTGAATTTATAATAATATGTGAGAATAATATGTGGGAGTTTAATTGGGAATAGGAGCCCGTGGCTAAATAATGACAGCCGCACAGGTCGATCGATCAGTTTAAGCTACGCTTGCCGCGGATGGTATGTGGATGGGTGACCATCTTTACATACTCGTACCAAGACCCCTCCGTGCCTCGGAAACCACGTTAAGCCGTTGGTCTCGGCTGTCATTCGTGGATCTTTGACAGTCGTTACGGGTAGTCAGAAGCCCGAAAGTCTGACAACCAGTCTTACCAAGGGGTATCGTATTACCCCGTAACTGGGTTGTGGCGTGGGGTAGTCAGAAAGTACAGAAAGCCACCTGCTACGATCATTAAAATAGCTTTCCATCATTTTGCTTTCTCATAATACACACATCAAAAGTGTCTAGGGATCAACATATATTTTTGCAATAACTTTTCTCCTGATTGATATTACTTAATTAAAATTTTCTTTAAGGATTCATCAAATAAAGTGTTTTCGTTTGTCACAGTAACGATAAACCAAGTCACCTTTGCATTAATAAAGAAATTTGCCATTTTCCTAATAAAGGGATTTTTGACATTTGAACCACTAACACAAAAGTTCGAAAAAAAGACTGAAATAACAGTTTTCTTTAAAATTTTATTGGGTAACTTAAACAATTAATAATCCGTGTTTCTACCGCGAACACTAACAACACAAGAACATCGGTTTGGCATACTCAAAATGAGTTCATCCAAATCACGCTGTGGAATGGCAGCCCATGTTCGTTGCAACAACAAAAAAAGGTCTTCTTGTGACTGGATACCCTCCATATTCGGCAGAGCTCTTCTCTGTAGCATATCCCATGCATGCTCAATCGGGTTCAAGTCTGGCGACTGAGCAGGCCAGGGCAGGACATTGATGTTAGCTGCGGCGAGAGTCTGTCTTACAACTCTTGCGGTGTGCGGTCGTGCATTATCATGCATTAACTGAAATAAGGGACCGATTTGCACTTGTAGAGGAACGATGACGTCTGATACAATCGTCTCAGCATAAATTTGAGCGTTGAGGTTGCCTCTGATCCAAATCAACTCAGTTCTTCCGCCGATCCAAATACCCGCCCATACCATGATGGTTCCACCACTATAAGGATTAACTTCCTGGCAGGATTTTAATCGCTGTTGGCGTCCAGGGGTTCTCCAGTGTCGTATACGTCTTGTATCCGGTCTCATACCAAAACGAGACTCATCAGAAAAGCACACGAAACGCCATTGTTCTTCTGCCCAATTTCTGTGTTCAAGAGCCCATTGATATCGAATCCTACGATTGTGCATTGCTATAGGTGGTACCCGTAGCGGTCTTCGGGAATGAAGGTTCACTTCATGCAAGCGGTTTCTGACTGTTTGGTCGCTAATTAAGTTCCCTGAAGAGTGATGAAGCCTCACGGCTAACATCATGGCGGTTATTGTTGGAGCTCTTCGAGTTAAGATTTGAATGTATCGGTCTTGTCTCCGTGTGGTGCAGCGATACCGTCCTCCATGGCGCTCAGCCACGGTACCAGTGCTTCGGTAACGTGTCCAAAGTCGACTGATAACACTCTGACTTGTATTCAGAGCTAAAGCCACAGTACGTTGCCGGGAACCAGCTTCTATCATTCCCACGGCTCTGAGCATTTCTTCCCTGCTTAAATGACGTCGCCGCTCCATAATAACGTTGGTTTTAATCAGTAGTAGGGAAACAGTAGCACTAATAATGTCTTCAATGCGTTGTATGTTTTTATAGGGAAAATATTGACAGCTGATTTTCATCTTTTACTCGAATTTGATTCACAGTTCCTGATTCAAATTATGAAATGCACCAAAAAGGATCCATATAAATTTATAAAATCATAAATTTATTACAAAGCCACATCTCAATCTCAAGAAATCCGCATAAAAATGCTTGATCCCTAGACACTTTTGATGTGTGTACTTACAATAATTGTTTTTCTTGTTAACTATAACACTAGTAGTATCTAAGAGGTATAAACAAAACCACAATACTATTCTTATTTTAAAATTACTCTTAAATGTCGCAACGCAAATTGCCTTTTAAAAGTAAGTCACTACAGGTCACGGAGTAGTGAATAAATGGAGTGTTAGCTAACTCATTTTAATACCTTAAGCCCTTAAAGGGAACATTTTTCGTAAGAGCAACATAATCAGCCTCTAATAGTCCACACTGCTGGGACTCAGGCCTCATTTCTGTGAGAGGGAGCGGATCGTAAGCCACCACGCAGGCCCAGTGCGGGTTAGTTAAAGAATAGAACGTTTACAACACGGTAAAAACAATTATTAGGGAGCTAGATAATCATTTACAGCACTTACCTCGTTTTCTTTGGTTCGTTAGTTTCTCGTGGTTAGTTTTCGTGATGTTTTCAATCGTCGTGTCTTAAAAGTTTGCTCAGGAAAACATCGTGATAAAACCAAGCCTTATAGCCTCTGATTCTCAGACTGCAAACAACTGTGGTGATCAATGTGTCGCTCCGTCTCTATACAAACACAGGGTGTAAAAAGATCCATCATGCTCGTATAGCCGTTAAGTACGCATTCTGTACACCAAACTAAGTAACATTGCACAAAAATAATTGCTGGGAAACTACTTTTATTTTTGGTGTGATTTACTGTTTGAGGTAGTGCGCAATGTAACGCACGCAAAACATTGTGCTTCTGGGTGCATGCAACGGTACAGGGGTCGTGGGGGATATTTACAAGTTATGTTATAACATTAAAAACTTATTTTCGTAAATAAACGTCAGTAAAAGTTAGAATTTTGACCTTCTATATCTTCATAACCAGAAGATTCCCAGATATGGTCCAGTACAAAAAAATTATCACAATGACGGAGAGTACAAGTGACTTCCGGCTTCGTTTAGTGTCTTTTACCACCTGCGGGGCAATTACGTAACACATTATCAATTGAAATCGGTTTAATTTTGACAGTTCAACTACATTCATTGCGTTATTTACGTGTTGATCAGACTAATTTTTCGAACTTATGAAGCAATGGATTAGCAATTAGCTTCAAAATTCTTTAGATTCCGATTGATAGTGTGTTACGCAATTAGGTTGCTGTTATAACCTTGCACTGAGGCAATCAAGGCTGCCAAAGTCTGTGACCAATGCATTATGAGATGGATAGATAGATAAACTGTTTATTCAGTGCAACAAAAGACACAATACAGGCATTAAAAAAACATCAAAAAAGGTGAGAGAAAAAAAAAACAAAGATTAAAAAAATAAGTTGACCCATAGACACCTCGCATGACATTTATAACGGTCGATCACTACTGGGCGGTGTGTGTCCCATAGTTGCACCAAATGGGAGTCCAGCTCAGCATATGCCAGGTACAATACCTGACGCTGGTATTCTGCTGCATCCCGTTAGTGTCAAAGTCAAAGTCAAATCATTTATTTCAATTAGGCACAGTAAAGGCACTTTTGAACGTCAAAAATTATAGTAAAAACAATTGATTCTAGTCGCCCATTCCAAAATGTAGTTTTCGTATGGAGAAGAATGGGCAAGAAACTCCACCGTTACTCTTTTAAAATGTTTTACAAGTTCTGTATAGGTACATTAATTATTATATAATTATATGTGAAGACGATGCATCTAGAATAAAAATTAGTCTGCCAACAAAAGGTAAAAAGAATTAAAAATAAAGCAATGACAGGTAAATCAATTATGTGATAGATACATGGTGCTCACATATTTACAACTATTGTTAAAGTAGATTATTTTTATATAATTTTAACAAGTGTGTGAGTTACTGTAGCCACAAAAAGTAAAACTAATGTCATAAAAAAATATATAAATTAAATTAGCGACCAGTTTGATTTTGTCTAGACTCTAGATTGTCCTATGGAGCAGGACCAGCATGTTTCCAAGCATTCTTATCTTGGATGTAATCTTCTAATTTGTAATATCCTTGTTTACAAAGTGTACTTTTAATATGAGTTTTAAATTTTCTTTCATTTAATTGCAAGTGACACACGGATGTCGAGAAGACACATCTAAGTTTCAACAAAATGGTACCTACATACACATAGTGCGGCGCGTATATTATAAAGGGCTCTCCATTCTTTCAATACTCCACGCCACAACTCCGCTAGTTTACCCCGCAACCGCCTATAAACGGTACGGTTACTCAAACTGTCCCGGGTACCACCTGGGCACTTTTAAATATACCCTGACATATTTATTGTTAAGGGTTAATATCGCAAAGTACCCCTTTTAGAGTGCTAATGGCGGACGCGTTTTAAGGGTTAATTGACCGACTTATAATTAGTGGAGTGAATTTGTGGCGAGTTTTTTTAAACTGTTATGATGTTTTGAATGGCTATGTTGTAGGTAGTTAGCTATTTTTTTATCCTGTAATAATAAGAACTAACAATTTATATAATTAGAACTTGTGTGATAGAATAAATAGCAGGGTCTAGCTTGCAAACAGTGATCATTATTGCAAATCAACAATGCTATGCTATCACAGGGTCATATTCGCTTTGGCCACAAAACTGAGAATGTCAAAATTAACGGCCTCCTTTTTACAGCGCCTGCATGGTAGTAACACCAGCATTCTAAAAATGATCGCTGCCAGGGCGGACTGTCCCTTTCAGGGACACTGGTTGGGGACAGTCCTAGGTCTGAATTAATAATTTTATTACTGTTTTGGAAACTAACTTATTTACATAAGCATTACTGTTACTAACACCAAAATACAAAAAAAAATATGGACCTAGTCTAAAATAAAGTTTTATTTAATTAAACTTGGATACACAAACGGCAAGAACGAAACGAAGCGCAAATTTAAGTTGGTCGACTATTACTCGTAAACTTTAGCTGTGATAGTTTTCCTTTTAATTTCGTTTATACTACTGCCGTGAATTTTTCACATGTCTAAAAGCAACCAGTTAGCTGGCAGGGGGAGGGGGGCCACTTGACTCTAACAAAAATTAGCACTTTAAAGCTTAATATTTCACAAACGGATACCTGAATCGAAAAATGGTTTTCACAAACCCGCAATTTTTTTAAAGACCTATCCAAGGATACCCCACACCATGGGGTAGACGACACTTTACGTGTCGGGGAGGTACCCTAAAAAATGTTGTTTTCTACATTTTATTTTACCACTTTGTCGGCGCAATTAATATGTATCTCCATGCGAAATTATAGCTTTCTACTAGTACGAGTCTTTGAGCTAAGCTGCGGACGGACGGACGGACAGACGGACATGGCGAAACTATAAGGGTTCCTTGTTGAATACGAAACCCAAAAAAGGAAGGAAAATAATCAAAGGGTATTAAAAAATTGATCCGCAGCGCTGTCAATAAGAACAGTATCCAAAAGGCTGGCAGCATTGCCACGTTGTAGGGCAATGCTGATTCGTTGTCCAAAAAATAGGCCAGCTTTCTGATCACGTCAAGAGTCGAATTAAAGTCACTGTATTTTAATTTTGGTTTTGATTATAAATCTATTTTTGATGTGCGATTTGTGCAGAATAAACAGTAACCTTTTGGAAAAAAAATAAGGCCTTGATAGTAATGATTTTGATTGTTTATCTTTACAGAATTCTGTGGATGAATCTGCGCACAGGCCGTTGACTGACATCGATCTGTCGAGCGTTCTGGATGTTGACAATATGAATATTGAGAACAGCGAAAAGCTACGAGGTATGTAAATAGTCCAGCATGCAACAGACCAGGAGATGTAATCAACTTCTGGGGGGAGGTTGGCTGGGTAGCGGGATTGTCCGAAAGGGTTACCGCTGCCCCGGAACATAATGGGCTAAGGAAGGAACACGGGTGGGTTTTAGTCAGTAAGAGTCTGACACTTCCCTTCCGCTCCACCCAGAGCGGGAGGAGTCATTTGATGATTACCCATCCACAAAAAAAAAATGGGGTGGTGGGCTGGTTGGAATAACCACCGACGACGGTCGCTATAACCCACGCATAATGGTATTTGTTATATTTGTCAGAATACGGTACATTTTCTGGTCTTAAGATTAGTCAATGGTATCATCACATTCTGCGAAGTGTGGCGTGCAATAGTTTAAGCATTTTTAGGGTACTGGACGTTAAATAAAATATATATTAGGTAGGTACTGTGGGGGTCTAGCTAAGATGTTTGCTTTGAAATATACTTAATTAAAAAGCGTTAAGCTTTAACCAGCATATATTTTTAGGATGACTTTACATTATTAACTTAAAACTAGCACTGCTTCTATGACCATAGAGTAAGTAATGTTAATTATATGTAAGAAGAAACGGGAGTCCCATAGAAAAATATGAAAAACGGCGCTTGTATGAAACTTGCACTAAAACCGAATACCAACATAGCAAAAATGACACAGACTATGCCCAGACTGCAGATATTAAAGCGAGACAGCGATAGCCGCCATTATGTTTAGTGCACGTTTCATAGTTTCTTTTTTTATTAGACAGTTGCGTCAGACTGTCTATGACAAGAAAAAACAGAATATTTGACATACGCTTGAACGTTCGAATGGAACACGCCCTCAATTATAACCAAGTCTGGTTATAATTGAGGGCGTGTTCCATTCCCAGAGGCCATCTATGAAAAGGCTTCATAGATGGCCTCTATACAGTAACAATTAATAAAATATTCTCGTTTATTTCTTTTTAAACATATTTAATACAATATTTAAATATTTTTAACATAAAACATTTAAAAACATGTTATTGTTAAGTTAAATATTATATTTTTATAGGGACTCGTTTTTATTACAACAATACGTAAATAAAACGGCTATCAAAACTGTATTGTATCATTATCATTTCCAGATTTCTACAAGAAACTAGTACAAACAGATGCGAAAATAAAATCCCTGAAAAAGACCAATCAAGATGAGTCTTACGAAGACATCGTTCAGAAGTCACCAGAAAGATTTAGAAGATCATTAAAAGTTTATCATTATCCCAAAAGATACCGTTTTCTAAGACGACGAAGGTCTAATCACAGAAAGCAGCAGAAGGTTAACGAAACTAGTGTAGCAAAAACAAAGTCTGGTAACAAAACTAGACTGAAAAGACATAACAATGAAATTGAAGAACCAACTGGCTTTATAATAGAGAAGAAGAAAGTACTAGTACAATATAAGCCAACAGGCAAAAGACGGATAGGAATAGTCAAAAAGTGCCAACACGCTCCAGCAGTAACACATACACACGAAAAACAAATGATGCATCCGTTCTACAAAAACACACACCGATTAGACCTATTACTAGATAAATTTTTAAACAAAAACTTACCAGAAATCATTTCAGATCCCTTCGGAGTAGATGACCTTTTTAAACCCGAGAAACTTAATAAACAGTGCAAGCATCCAAAACCAAAATATAAAAATGTTAATATTATCACTGACGAGCATTTCGTAAACCAAGTACCGAAATCGAAAATCAAGTTCAAAAATAATAATAATGCTAAAATTATTGATAGCGGTATGGAACCAGATTTTTTGAAGATGTTAACGCATGAGTCCACGACGCAGTTTGAGAGGCAATTCTTTAATCATGAAGCGAAAATGATTGGGAAGCAGAAGAAAAAAATTGTGACAGACAGTCCCAATGATTTTGAAGTTATGATGAGTGTTTCAACTATAATGTAAGTGTTAGATATTGATTATTTTTTGATTGAATGAAAAGACTGACCTGTTGATCCAAATGCGACTGCTGAACATGAAGTAGCATAAATTAGCCTATAATGTTCCCACTGCCAGGAAACAGGCCTCCACTCCTTAAGAGGGAGTGGACCATAATCTACCACGCGGATCAATTGCGGGTTGGTAGATATCACAAATGTCTTCGAATTTTTGGTTCTAAGACGTGCCGGTTTCCTTACAATGTTTTCCTTCACAATTTTGAGTGTAGTGGTGATGAAATTATTTACGCAAAGTAAAGCGCCTGCCTGAGTTTGAACCCACGACCTATATCTTGAAAGTCGGTGGCAAACAATGAAAATACGAACCCACCGACACCGACTTAAAAAGTTTTTGTTTTTCACTTTTCTATTGTACACACCCCACACAAATTCGTATAACATTACTTGCTATGTACAAATCAGTGACAGGAAGTCATTACAACATTATCAATATACTTAAACTGAATGGGAAAAATACGTATTATTGAAGCTAACTCAAAAAGTACCCAAGCAAAGTTAATAAAATTTATATGGGACCACCCCTGTATATCCATTGAAAAAAGCAATTTTGAAATCGATTTACAATTGCTGGAGACATCGCATAACAAACATACAAAAAAAACATACAGTGGAATCTCCTCCTTTTTGAAGTCGGTTAATTATGTATAGATACTGCACCTATAGCCACAATGCATCCCATGATAATTACACTAAGCCACCACTGAAGGCGAGATGGCTGAGGGAGAGGACCTCACGTCCCAGCCGCCGCGGGAGATGCTCCGGGCGTCGGGAGCCGCGTGACGACTCCCGGCCACCGTAGGCGCGGGCCTGCGGACGGAGAGTAATGTGTAGCTCACCGTCCGATCAGGACCAGGCCCGTGCCGGAGGGCGCGTATGTGTTCCACGCGCGCCTCAAAGAGATGTCAGCATACAGGAAGGGGCCCGCTAGGGCTGAAGCCTGCCGGGGTAGCGGGATCGTCCGAAAGGGTTACCGCTGCCCCGGAACATAAAGGGCTAAGGAAGGAACACGGGTGGGTTTTAGTCAGTAAGAGTATGACACTACCTTCCGCACAACAACGTAATTAACGCAATGAATGTTGTTGAATTGTCAAAATGAAAAGCGATTGCTACGGATAGTGTGTTACGCAATTACTCCGCTGTTCCCATCCAGAATTCCTCGGTACCAGTCCATCATCATCTGCCTAGCCCTTTCCCAACTATGTTGGGTCGGCTTCCAGTCTAAACGGATGCAGCTGGATACCAGTATTTTTACATGGAGCGACTGCCTATCTGACCTCCACAACCCAGTTGCTGGGTATTACGATAGGTACCCCTTGGTAAGACTGGTTGACAGACTTTCGGTCTTCTGACTACCCGTAACGACTGTCAAAGATCCACGAATGACAGCCGGGACCAACGTCTTAAAGTGCTTTCCGAGGCACGGAGGGGTCTCGGTATGTAAAGATGGTCACACACACACAGACCGACCGCGGCAAGCGTAGCTTAACCTGATCGATCGACCTGTGCGGCTGTTATTATTTAGCCACGAGCCCCTCATATCAGTCCGTTTGCACTTTTCTATGAAACAGGATGATTTTCTTTTTGATGATTGACGAAACATTTCTACGATAGTTCCCATTTGTTCTATAGAACACTAGCTTCTTCCCGCGACTTCGTCCGCGTGAAATTTCACCCTCCCCCATTCACCCCCTTAGAGTGTGAATTTTGAAAAATCCTTTCTTAGTGCACCCCTAGACCTCATAAGGAACCTACGTGCCAAATTTGGAATCTCTAGACCCAGCGGTTTGGGCTGTGCGTTGATATGTCAGTCAGTCAGTTCTCCTTTTATATATATAGATGACGTCATCGGAAAAAATAGACAAATTTTTCTTGTTCCATAGAACAATTGGGAATTATCGCATTTCTACGCTAGACTGTCCAGAATCATGTTCTGAATTCATAGTTACAAATTGTGCGTCGATTTCCCTTTTTTTTTGTCGGGGAAACCTTCAAAAGGCACCAGACCTCCGTGCAGGGAGGTCGGGGAGTGTGGGATTTTTACCTCGCTAAAACCACCCCGGTGATCACCATCAGCACATAGGGGTGGTCCCGGTTCCTCTTAAAAGACCAATTCCGGAACCCCCACGTGCAACGCCTGTAAGGCACATCCCTGGGGAGACTGTAAAGGGGCCTCCCCTGAGCCTCGCTATGCACGGCAGCACGTGACCACTGTGCCACCGTCTTCCCTGGGGTCACTTGGTGGGCGGACAGAGTCCCCACTCTGTGCGCCCGCGACCCCAAAGTCCGCGTACCTTGATTGGTAAGCGGGTTTCCACCCCGACGCCTCCTTCCCCGAGGCGTCGATGTCCCTGCAACCCTATAAGTATGGTTGTACTATACACTACAAGCATGATCTTATGCTATTTATTAAAACTTACTAACTTTCCAGGAATCCAGAATTTCAAAAAATGAGCAAGAGACCCCCAGTTAGACATGAAGGACTAAAATTGAACAACATATTAGATAGAGTTCCTAACATACGGAAGCTGATGCAGCTTGAAGCAGGTGAAGATGAGGAGAACCTTAGTTACGACGACGAAAAGGAAGTGCTGACTGATGAGATGGATAACCATGATGAAGTGGAAAAGTCTGTAGATCGGAAACGGAGGGATAATAATGTATGAGATTTTTCTTTAAGAGACCTGTCGTAGGATAATATTATAATTGGAAAAATCGTTTTGATTTTCTTGTTAGCCTATACTGTCCTACTCCTGGACAAAGGACTCCCCCAAATACTTCCAGGAACTCTTTTCCCACGCCGCCTCAAACCAGCCCTCGTGGTACGCGTCCAGTTCTCGCCATCTCTTTCTGGGCCGGCCTTGGCGGTGCGGTCCATCTTTAGGCACCAATTGTGTGGAGACTTTTTTGACGATAAACGAGTTACCAATTATCCTGCGAAGTAAACATGAAGAAGCAGAAGAAGCTTAGAGGGAGGTCATTAGCTAGAGCGATAAGTCCGCTTAGCATATGAAAGAAAGAAACAAAATATTAATTACTAGCTGCTGCCCGCGACTTCGTCCGCGTGAAACCCTATCCTAACTAATATTATAAATGCGAATGTAAGTTTGTTTGTTTGTTACCTTTCACGCCTAAACTACTGAACCGATCGTCCTGAAATTATGCATACATATATTATATGTTGTCAGGTGTTCAGAAACGGACATAATCCTACCTTTCATCTCGAAAAAAGTGCTGCTCCCGAGGAAAACAAATACACTTGGTGCCATCTATTATCATAATAACGTTATTGTTGTTTTCCTCGGGAACAGCACTTTTTTTCGAGATGAAAGGTAGGATTATGTCCGTTTCTGTACACCTGACAAAGTATATGCAAAATTTCAGGATGATCGGTTCAATGTTTTAGGCGTGAAAAGGTAACAAACAAACTTACTTTCGAATTTATAATATTACTACTTAATTAGGATTATTATTTGATTTAATTTAGGAACACACACAGGAAATACAATCAATAAAAAATAAAATTTCATAAGTAGCTAAATCATGAAAAAAATAATTTAAATAAAATAAAAAAACTTTTATGTTCAAGTATCTAAGAATGAAACTAATAAAATTATTAAATCAACAAAAAAAAAAATAAGGAAGAACTGGGCGAAGCAAAAATGCTCACACAGTCAAGTTCCCATGATCCCCGGTCTAAGCATACCGGGGTGGTATTTAGTTTGTAGGAGTCTGACAGACCCCTCCGCCCACCCCAGGGCGGAGGACATCCGCGAAGATATTCCACCCAGGAACAAAAACCGGTGAAGTGCGAGTCAGACTCGCGCACCGAGAGTTTCCCGTGCTAGGTATGTAAATAGTTTATCACGGGATTTTTTATTTTTATTAAGGGGACTAGCTTTTGCCCGCGACTTCGTTCGCGTGGAATAGTGACTTCCGGCAGATTTTTGGTTTTACCCACATAGTTCCCGATCTCGCGGGATCTCTTCAAAAATGAAATGTGGAAGATATTCTAGGGAACTCTTCAAAAATCAACATAATGAGCCAATTTTAAATTTACGAAACGATCAATCCACAATTCCACGACAGTACCGAAGCGCTCCGGCTCGGCCGATACCCAACCAAATGCGTGTAACGAAACCATAGCGCGATCTATTTCGATCCCAACGCCATCTATCGAGCATAGTGACAACTCGGATTATTTATCTATACTCCGTTCGGGCCTTTTCTTTGTACTAAAAGTTTTATTATATTGATATTATTTTTTTCATACCTTTTTACTATTTATTTACTTTTTTCCGATGAATTAAAACAATAACATGAACCGAACTCGTGTAACGATCGACACTTTGTATTATATTATATTTTCATACCTTTTTACTATTTATTTACATTTTTCCGATGAATTTTCAGTACTGAATTGATGCCGACTCTTGACCAATAGATGGCGCTATATGTCCGGAATAAATTTTATTTTTTATTTTATTTTTTGTAATAAAAACTATCCTATGTCCTTTCTCAAGTTCCAAATTATGTCTGTACCAAATTTCACACAAATCGGTTCAGTAGTTTAGGCGTGAAGCAAAGACAGACAGACAGACAGAAAGACAGACAGACAGAGTTACTTTCGCATTTATAATATTAGTTTGGATTACATGACCTAAAGCGCGGTCACTGCAAGGAAAAGAAAGTCAAGCGCAATAACACAACGCTAGTAATTTGTTGCAAAATATGAAGCAATTATCTATTTACAAAAATCTATTATTTGGACTATGTTGCTCGTAGAATAATCTGACAAAAAATCAGAATGACTGTATGTATATTAGTATGGTTTTTATTGTAAAAAGAAAGTTCTTAGAAGTATCTTTATGAATTTTTTCTATCGTATCTAATTAGTTGTATTATGTTTTCAACACACTACCTATCTACCTAGCTTATATACTGAAGAATAACATACATTTTTCTGATTTTGTTTACTGTAGTCAATCATATACTTTTAGGCATTATAAAACTTGCGTTTTTCGCGTTTAGGTCCTGCAGTCCCCTTAATGTACTCGTAACTACAAATTTACGGTTTTCTGATTTTTTCCTTTACTTGTGCTACATGACCTTGCTTCTTGCCAAATTTTATGTTTCGTTTTTTGCGGCATAAACGGCCGTTTCTTTTTTTTACGTTAACTGATTTTTTCACAGCTTCAAGGGACTTTAGACCTGAGTATATAATATATGGTTTTAATTTCAACGCGATACCTCCACGTGTTCTTGAGATAAAGGCACAGATTACTGAATAGTTACATAAAGGGTCTTGACAGACAGACGGATAACAAAGTGATCCTAGGTTCCGGTTTTTCCTTTTGAGGTACGGAACCCTAATAAGGCACAAAAAGCTACTATATCAGCATAGGATAGGGGCATCAGTGTCAAAAGTGCTTTTATGCGAATGGACTTCTCGCTCTAGTGTAAGGGTAACGGCGATCAGCGAGTGTGTAGTTCCGATAGTTAAGAGCCTGTCCAGATGAGGCGACTCGCGCGCAGACCACCGCACGTTCCCGAGATACTGGAGCTACATATATCCCGTCCAGATGCTGCCGCGCGTTTCCTCACTCGCGCGTAAAACGCGTCCAACGAGCGAGACTCTCGACTCGCTCATTTTACGCGCGAGCGCCGCGCGTGTTAAGATACTCGGGCGCCATTGCTGCGTCCAGTACTACGCGCGAGTCCGTGGCGAGTGGACGTATTTTTTATATCACAACCGCTTTATACGAGTCCATGTTTGTAACTGGCAGGGAATCCCTCCTAGCGTAGAAACGCGCGTAAATCGCGGTATTTGGACGCAATATAAATTGAAGCGCGCGAGTGGACTCGCGCGCAGTACGCCTCATCTGGACAGGCTCTTATTGTCGCTGGGCTGTCAGCGAATGTCCGAGTACGACGGGCGATTACTCGCACCACTCGCTCGCCGCGGAGATAGCGGGCGTGAGCTCTGATCGCCAAGCGAGCATCGCTGAGCGAGTATTATCTTTGATAGCTCTTGCCGCTCAGCGACAAACCAGTGGAGCGAGTCCTCGCCGGCAGTGTGAACAGTCAGCGATCAACTATTAATATATGCATCTCTTTTGTTTACACGGAATGTATATGTACGAGTATTGTACGTTTCTTGAGCGAGAAAATAGCCGATAGTTAGGCGGTTCCTCGCGGCGGCGGGACAACTGTCTAAGCCTACTAATTTTCCAGGACCAACCAGCAGAGCCACTGAAATTTCGGAACTTGAACCCTCCTCTGTCCGTTTACAATCCAAATTGGAAGGGCGCTATGCCACTTTACCCTGATGAAATACACTCTATGCTCGCAAATAAGGTTTGGATACTAATATAATAATGAATAAGTGATTGTCTATGATTATCTACATCACTATTATCCATAGTCTGCCTTCACCCACTGCCGGGACACAGGACTTCTCTCGATGAGAGAGAGTGGGCCGTAATCCGCCACGCGGGCCCAGTGCGGGTCGGTGGATGTCGCATGTCTTGGAATTTTTGGTTCTGGGACTGTATGCTGGTTTCAATGACATGACAATGTTTTCTTTCACCGTTTTATGAGCAGTGGTGTTGAAATAATTTACCCAAAGTAAAGCGCCTGTCGGGGTTCGAACCTACGACCTACAGCGCCGTTACCACTGGACCACCACTGGTCCTGCTATGTAGACGAATATTTAATTATATACAGGCTGTCCCGCAAATAATGGATCAAACGTAACGGGTAGGTTAGTTTGAATAACGCTGTTTTAAATCGATTGATTGGCAGTTACCTATACGATTTTAGTAGTTTATTAAATATCCTTATACGGGTCGATCGATCGGGTTAAGCTACGCTTGCCGCGGTTGGTCCGTGGATGGGTGACCGTCTTTACATACCCCTCCGTGCCTCAGAAAGCACGGTCATTCATGGACAGTCGTTACGGGTCGTCAGAAGCCCGAAAATCTGATAACCAGTCTTACCAAGGCGTATGGTATTACCCAGTAACTGGGCTGTGGAGGTCAGATAGGTAGTCGCTCCATGTAAAATACTGGTATTCAGCTGCATCCGGTTAGACTGGAAGCCGACTCCAACATAGTGGGGAAAAGGCAGGCAGATGATGATTAATTAATATCCTTATAACCATTAGAAAGCAACTTCTATGATATAAATGGCTTTTCATCGGAGAAATAATTAATCTGTCAGGATATCTTGTATTAAACTTTATAGTGTCTCCAAGACGTTAAAATAAGTCGGAGTGCATTTTAACAGCATTCAAATATACAAAGTGTTAAAAAATTAACCTTAAAAACTTTAAGAGGTGCTTTAGAAAAAAAATCTGCTGTTTAATACAAACGTTCAATACCTACTTGACGAAAATGTATGAAACAGCGGATTTTTTTTTTCGTGATTTCAGAGTCAGTCCCATAGTGAAAGTTGTTCAGTTCGATGATCTAAAGCACCTCTTAAAGTTAGTGAGGTTAATTTTTTAACACCTTATGTACAGACGCCAGCACATCAACCTACCCCTAACTGTCAAATTTTCACAATCAACATTGAACCTTATGCTTTAGCGATAAAGTTGAAAATCTATTACAGAAATCTGACAGATTGTAGTAGGTTGATGCCCTCATGAGCAAGTCACCAGATTCTCAACTCACCAGATTCTCAACTAAGCAGATTCTCAACTCACCAGATTCTCAACTAAGCAGATTCGCAGCTCACCAGATTCGCATCTCACCAAATGTGCTGGCGTCTGTACATACCGGGAATAGTTAATATTTTTAGATCTTTAAACAGTGGTTTACATGAAGTCAATGGTTGTACATCACAAAGAGCACGGATACATTGTTTTTGGGCTATAAGTACTCTATAGGAACAGAATTCCCCCATAGCACAGTTCTATAACTAATGTTAAACACTACCTAATCATGATACGCTAAGAATCGCGGCGATAGTCTCGCCGTGCCATCAAATTTTCGCCGCGATGATATCGCCGTGTGGAGACACGTTCTAAGAGAGTATATAGAAATACGACTATTCATGCTTTTATTCAAACAACCCACAGTTTTATTGTCGCAAAACTAAATAACACGTGTAGGTACGGTCCGTCGCGCTCGGCGGCCTGTTGCGCTTTGAGTGCAGCGTGCACGGATCAATCTCATCTAGATTGATCGAGAAAAACGGTTTTGCTGAGACTTTGTTGTTTTGTTTTTGTTTTTTTTTTCTTATTTATAATGATATGTACGAGATTACTAGTTTATTTATTTATTTAAAAGTGTGTATTAGGTATGTTGAAACTGTGTGTACTCCCCGTCACTTTTCTCTAAAGGTTCATTTGAAAACCAGCGTCAAACAGCATCTGTCTGGCATTAATGCTGAAATGAGCCTTTTTTGGCGCAGCCGTGAGGCACACACTATTGTTGTCTGAAACCTTTTTTTCTTTTATTTTTATTTTGTGTTTCACGAACTGTGTCTAAATAAACTTTTTTTCTTTCTTCTTTCTTTCTAAATACGTGGCACGACGATAATATCGCCGCGATTCTCTCGTTCGTGGAGACGGCCCTTAAGAGGGCTGTTTTGAGGTTGGCTATTTTACAAAATCTCCACAAGGCAAAAGTGAAACGATTTATTATCTTATTTGTGACCTTTAGGCAGTAGCTTTCCATGTGCAGCCACTGTCCACTGTCACACCAAGAATGGGAGTGGGCCGTAATCCACCACTTGGGCCCAGTGCGGATTGGTTGATATCACATGCCTTAAAATTTTTGGTCGACCCTAATATATGTGGGAATAAAAGGGCTGAAGACAGAAGAAAGCACGAACAGATACACGGTTTATTCTTTTATAAACTCGTAAAAAAACATCTGAGTAAAAATCCGTCTTTACGTTTTCCTCGTTATTCAAAAAAGCCAACTGTCATTCTCCTTTTTAAATACCTTCCAAGTTATCCCAAGCATATGTCTTTGGCATACGTCATCTGTCTCACTTGCACCTTAGCATTCGGCTCTTTCACATAGTCATGCATTCAAGAGCGTTCCATTCCTACATATACATAGTTGTAAACACACCTACTAGGCAGAGCAGTGGGGGCCCAGTGGTAATGGCCGCGACTTACGAGTTGTAGGTCGTAGGTTCGAAACCAGACAAGCGCTTTACTTTGTGTAAATTATTTCATCACCACTACTCTCAAAACGGTGAAGGAAAACATCGTGAGAAAACCGGCATGTCCTAGAACCAAAAATTCGAAGACATGTGACATCTAACCCGCACGGGGCCCGCGTGGTAGATTATAGCCCACTCCCTCTCGAAGAGAGGAGGCCTGTGTCCCAGCAGTGGGAACAATATAGGCAGATTATGACATGCCTTCCAATTTTTAGCCAACCCTAATATATACATAGTTGTAAAAATACTAGGCAGACGATGATGATTTTTTTAACCCACAGGCGAAACCAACAGACCGACTTCAAGATCGCTTAGCAGCCCAGAGAAAAGGCAGGGATCTCTCCGACGTAGAATACGTGCAAGATTATATAGCAAACAAATATAACAGACTGGTCCAACAGGCCCAAGCTTACAGTGACTATGGAGTGCTGGATGGAAAGAAAGAATCCAGGAATGAGAAGGAATCACCAACAGCTGACAGTGCCACTAACCATAAGATCAAATTGTCGGCAGATGAGAGTTTGAATAGAGCTGGACTGCATGGAAGGCTTAAAAGAGGTAATTTCGTTAGAGTAGAACATATTTATTTGCTTTAAAACATGGTACAGACGCCAGCACATTAAGCTACCCGACCCTGTCAAATTTTCCCAATCAACTTTGAACCTTATGCTTTAGCGATAAAGTTGAAAATCTATTAAAGAAATTTGACAGATTTTAGTAGCTTGATGTGCTGGCGTTTGTACATTAAGGTCTTGTAAATAAAGTTATGATCTTACATGTTTCGCCATGCCAGCCAGTCCATGTAAAAATATTTAAACATGTTTAATGTAACAAATTTAACACATTAATTTGTTAAAATTGTAACATTTCTAATAACGTATGTTATTAGGGAAATTATTATTAAACTAGCTTCTTCCCGCGACTTCGTCCGCGTGAAATTTCACACCCCCCATTCACCCCCTTAGGGGATGAATTTTGAAAAATCCTTTCTTAGTGCACCCCTAGACCTCATAAGGAACGTACGTGCCAAATTTGGAATCTCTAGACCCAGCGGTTTGGGCTGTGCGTTGATATGTCAGTCAGTCAGTTCTCCTTTTATATATATAGATTATGTTTATTTGAACACTTAAGAATAATAGATATATATAAAGTAAATATCAGTATCATATCATAGATTTATCTGCTACTTTTTTTAAAAAAATTCTTTTACACTATAAACACAATTACAATTAATTTAATAAAACATTTGTGTAGTTTTGATTTAAAGCATTTTAAAGGGAGTTCCCTTATTTCTTTTGGAATATTTTTGAAAAAATTTATTTGCTGTGTTAAAGCTATTCTTAAGACATACCTACTATATCTATGTGCTTTGATGTGAGGGAATTCTTAGCCGTGTTGTGTCTCGACGGGTATATTTTGAATGTAAGTCTGCTTTTCTAGCTAGTATTAGATTTTTGACAGGGCTGCCGCTAAAAGCTACAGTTTCCTAGGAAAAGCTACGGTTTCCCAAAAGAGCAGTGGCCACCACAAAGTCTTTCGTTTACCAGTGAATGACGTCACCAAATCGTTATTTATGAATGACTTCTTCAGAATTTTTTATAGGTATCGATATAAAAGTGACACTTAGACGAATACCTAAAATCAAGTTAATAACGAAAATACACAGTGCGGTGTGCGTCTTTAGGTTGCACCAAATGGGAGTCCAACTCAGCATGTGTCAGGCAAATATAAGGTCCCATTAAAATAGATGGACAAACTTTTAGAAATCATTCAGACCACTAAAATAAGGACGATCGTAAAAAATATATAAGAAAAACGCATTAGATACTTACAAGAAAATAATCAGCTAACGAAAATACAATAATGTCCCGGCAATTTTAGGCAATCTTAGGTCAAAATAAAATAAAATCACTTTCATCAGTTTTTTTTTTTTTGCTTGATATCTTTGGTTAGACTTACCTACTGAGCGCTGTGTTAAAAATTGTCCGTCTATTTTAATGGGACCCTGTATATCTGACGCTGATATTCTCTTTCTGGTACCGACTTCTCAGCCAGACTTTTCTGTCTTGTTGGCTAAAAACTGCTATTTCCACGGTGTCGTCTGTGGCAGTGCAGAAGTCACTTTGACTGCAAATTTTGGGACACAGAAACCAGGATAGGAAAGTAGTTTAAGTTTGCGTGTTTTCCTAGTGAGCGTTTTTTGATACGCAAAGTAGAACCACGCTGTCATTTTCATGAAGACCGTCACAGCCGCACGGGTCGATTGATCAGGTTAAGCTACGCTTGCCGCGGTTAGTCCGTGGATGGGTGACCGTCTTTAAATACCAAGACCCCTCCGTGCCTCGGAAAGCACGTTAAGCCGTTGGTCCCGGCTGTCATTCGTGGATCTTTGACAGTCGTTACGGGTCGTCAGAGGACTCACAAGACTCGGAAACCCGAAAATCTGTCAACCAGTCTTGCCAAGGGGTATCCTATTATCCAGTAACTGGGTTATGGAGGTCGGAAAGGCAATCGCTCCATGAAAAATACTGGTATTTGATTGGACTGGCAGACGACCCTAATATAGTTTTGAAAAGTCTAGGCAAATGATATACGAGAGTAGTTCAAGCCGTGTAAGGTGATGATTTAGGTAGGTTACTTGCTTTGTAGCAGCCAGGAGTCGGGATTTGTGCCCGGTTGATGGCAATAAGCTCGCCCCTTGGTTCATGGGACTTTAATATAACTGGCGAAGTGTGTGTTGAACTGGATGCAGAATAAAAATATGTTTTTATTTTTAAAGGTAGTGCGTCAGAAATTGATGACATCAAGAAACAAGGTCCATTCATATGTGAGATTGAAATAAGTACGCCAGGCTCCCCAGGTTGTCTTTTTATTATTATTTATTTATGTTTAGCCTTTGCTGTCCCACTGCAGGGTAAAGGCCTCCCAAGCTTATTTGCACTCCTCTCTGATTTGAGCTAGTATGGATCAGTCCTGTCTGCAGGCGTCAAACACATGCCGCCGACTCACGTAGATTTAAGCTAGTATTGTAAGTTTAGAGTAATATGGATGTGTCCGATGCGGGAGTATGAAACTGTTCCCTAGGAAAAGAAAGTTTAATGTAAACAATAAAATATTATAAAAAAAGGGCGCGGACCACCAAGTCCGCGGTAATTAAAGTAATAAAAAAAAAAAAAAAAAAAAAAAAAAAAACACATACCGCCATCATTTCCTGGGTCTGCCTCGATGTCACCGGACGTTTTCTGTCCATGGTGGTATTTTTGGCCCATGATTCGTTCGACATGCGGCAAACGTGTCCGTATGCCTTTTTATTAACACTTTATAACTGTCCCAAGCATATTTCCGTGCCGATCACCAAATGTCCAATAATTTTATTACATTTTAAGTTAATACGAGGTCATGTAATACATTTTAGGTAAGCGAAATTTCGCAGCGATGAACGATTTAGGGGATTTAATATCACGAAATTTAGTAGATAATTTAACATTTAATATGTTATATTGTAATGACTGCGGTGGGGACTTATTTTGTTTGTTAAATAATACCAAATGGATACTACGGAACCCTATTTAGGGCGATGTGTTTTTTATTTTAAGTTCAGTACCGAAGTAGAATGTTTTTAGTGTCATGTTTTTATGTTAGATTTTTGTGATTTAATTAATTGTTGAATGTTTCTAATTTTTTAAAACGGGTTTTTGTGTCTTCGACGTTCGGGCTCCGTTCATCACGGGACTTAGTATCGATTTGATTAAAACGGACACCAATGAACAAAACTAGTCGTACTTACATAACACTAGTGCATT
Organism: Hydraecia micacea; assembly: GCA_914767645.1. NCBI lineage: Eukaryota > Metazoa > Arthropoda > Insecta > Lepidoptera > Noctuidae > Hydraecia > Hydraecia micacea. The sequence goes on along the minus strand of OU611802.1, from coordinate 1,294,859 downwards.
ATATGTAATGCACGGTTTTTTTTTTTTTTTTTTGGATGGGAAATCATTTAATGACTCCTCCTGCTCTGGGTTTAGCGGAAGGGAGTGTCAGACTCTTACTGACTAAAACCCACCCGTGTTCCTTCCTTAGCCCTTTATGTTCCGGGCAGCGGTAACCCTTTCGGACAATCCCGCTGCCCCGGCAGGCTTCGGCCCTAACGGGCCCCTTCCCTTATGCTGACGTTTCTTTGAGGCGCGCGTGGTACACATACGCGCCGTCCGGCACGGGCCTGGTCCTGATCAAACGGTGAGCTACCCATTACTCTCCGTCCGCAGGCCCGCGCCTACGGTGGCCGGGAGGGCACGGACGTATCAAGCAAGGTTTTCAGTGCATTACATGTAATGCATGGACAGTTAAAGTGTTAACAATGTATGTGTGTGAATGAGTGTGAATGTGGTCAACTTGCAGTTCTCGCGCTTACGTCTCTTCTTGCCCCTTTCACCCCTCCTGCGGCCTGCCTGCAGCACCATCAACCAGCGGTCAGCGAGCCGTAAGCGCGGCGTCGCCTAGCCGTCGTATCGGAGCTGCTGATCCGCTTTGGTTACGTGCTTACGTTAGGTTGACGCCTGTTTGACGGCGAGGCGAAAGGCGATACGGATACAATCCCTTTCCGAGTTGATATGTGTACCTTAATAGAGAAGTATGGAAGCAAACCGCATGTTGCTCCGACCACAAATAAATTGGGATTGGGATCCGGACTAGAGAACGATGGTGGTGTAGTGTTGCCGCATTGGTCTCGTTGCTTCGTGTACAGTCAAACGCACGTGTTAGTGGCAACACTTGGACTATGAATACCGCTACTGCTACGGAATAGTGGCGCTATCAAAGTCGAATTGTTACCATATATGAGCGGTAGACTGTACATTGTTTAAACACCTCACCTCAAAGATTCACTCAACATCAAGGAAATTTGCTTAAAAAATATCGTATTTCAAAAGTGTAACTGTTTAATAGCTTCATAACGTTCATAATATTTATTGCCACCAGCACAGACCGGGATCGCCGCTAATTATTTGAAATTAAAAACTCGACCAAACCCAAAGCCAATATCGGAAGGCATAAGATTCGAAATGTTACCCACAACCAGAGCTAGAGAAGACATGGCGAATAATAATTTTGATAGCATTCTGAAAATGGTCTCGAAACATGTTAAGTTACTACCTAAAACTATATTTGACCAAGTTCAGTCAAGTGAGATGTATTCTACCCTCATTTCAACAAACCCCGATGTCGGACTTACCACAGCGAAAACGACAGTTTTCAAGACTCTTGATGAGTTAGAGAGAGAAAAAGGATTATTTTTAGCCATGACTGGCGGAAATAGACGATTATTATCAACTGGCTTCGAAAGTTCTAGTAATTTTCGTTATTACAAAAGTCCGCTTCGATATGACAAAGATGATACAGAAAGTAATATAAGCAGTACTGACGGATTTGTTCAGAAACTTAATATGGACAAAAACTTACATTCGGCGGATGAGATAGCGTTAAATAAATATATAAAAGATGTTAAACAGATGAATATTCAAATTTATAGCACCCCAAGTCCGCCTTACGATGCGAGTAGATTGGTTAGTGATGCACAACATAGGGTTAGCGAAGAAAGTATACCGATCACGGATCCTATTGAGGTAGAAATAGAACCTGTAGAATTTCTTAAAGTCGATGCTGACCTACCAGACTCAGAATTAACAGTCAACAAAAGTCCGTTCGAAGTTGACATAGGTGACAGTTTCTTTGGCAAAATACTTTTATCTGTAAAAGACCCAGATTTTGGAGTGAACAATTTTAATGTGAGGTTCGATGTGCCTTTACTTATGAATTTTAAGGATGAACTCTTGATGCTGGATGACAACCTCATCGACCCTAACGTTTTAAATCAAACTGAAATAAATAATGATTCAAAAGTCGATACACAAGAATTTGATACGGGTTCTTTTCCCGATCATGGTTCAGAAGAATTTATTCAAAATGAGATTATTGCGAAAAGACTCAAGAGGGAGACCACTGTAACCGCAACGTGGTCTGTTGGTACTCAAACTAGAAAATATACAGAAAAAGACTCAAATTTGAAGTCAAATGTAACTACAGATTCTTCTAAGCCTAGAATGGAAGTAACTATTACACCAAATGTTATGTGTTCCACTATTTCTGCAGCTCCTGCTGTAACTCGAACACTAAAACAAATCAATAAATCTGCTATTTCAACCTCTACTTCAAAAACTGGTCGTGCTACGAACGCTACTGTGGCTATAGGCGATAATATGTCTCTCAGTGAATTCTTCAGCGTCGTTGCTAACTGGTTTAGAACTCTTGAATATGGGAATAAAGCTAAACTAACAAGAGACAATTCTGGGTAAGTGTTTTTAACTAATTATAATTTTGCTGATAAGGTAAATAAGTAGGATTATTTCAAATGTTCTCATACAAACTTGTAACTCCCATATGCCACGTCGCCAGTCATCTTCAGCCTATTATAGTCCATCACTGCTGCACATCTTCAATTGCACGTCATTCAACTCGATTTTCGGCAACTCACATCCATCTGCTACCGGCCATCCTGCGAATATCCTCACTTCACCACCAAAAAAAGCGCGGAGTAGTATCAATTCCATCATATAAATTCAGTTATTCAATGTGCTCTTTTATACATTTTAACGTGACGGTATTATCGAGGACGTCCATCAGAACACGGAGAAACAAGATAATATATAAAGGACCGCCCACGATAACGTAATAACCTGCACGTATTACCATACATTTATGGAGGATTATGATAACCATAACATCGTCGCGTTATAAATTATAAAAACGCACATATTGCGCAAAATCGGTCGTAATAAAGATTCCAGGGCCAAAAATTTATTAACCTGTTAAATGCCGTAGTTACAGAAACAATTAAAAAGCCTTCAGATCCGCGTTCCGGCCATACGAAGGGTTTAATATGTGATCCATGATATCTTGTGGGTAGGCCTTCCATAACCTAGACCGATGACTTATCTTTCTAAAAACGAATATAATATTAATGCATTGGATGTACATAGTTGCATAACACACTATCAGAAGCAATGGCTTTCATTTTGATAGTTCAATAATATTCATTGCGCTATTTAGGTTGCTGAGCAGACAAATTTTTCGAACGTATAAAGCAATGGATTAGCAATATCCTTCAAAATGATTCAGATTAAGATATCTTACTCAAATAGGGTACTGTTGACAATAGCCGAACAGCGAGAAGCACAGGGTCAGTCGATGTGGCGACGCTTGAGAGGGTCTAAATTCAGCAGACACTTTCTACTGATGCAATGATGATGATAATCCAAAATTAATAAGTTTATGACGCGAACCGCTCCCGCCACAATCCGCTCGTCTAAAATGGGTGCAGCTTCTAGAATGTTCTTGAAACCGTGTGAGAAATAGACGACGCGCACCCTTCTTTTTGACATTTGTCGTATAACGTCCAATGCGAAATGGAAAGGAATCTCTTTATACAATTTACGAAACTTTATATTCGGCCCGAACTCTACTCTTTTGATATAGATATATTTTATAATAAGCCTGTGTTGTCCAACTAGAGGGCAAAGGCCTCCCTTCCCTCATTCCACTTTTCTCGGTCAACTGCGATTGTGAGCCCATCGCAGTAGATATATGTTACTGGAAATAAACTCTCCCACCTGGACATGAGTTGCCTTGGGTAACCTGGAAGTCTTTAAACAGACTCCGGACTTAGCTTGGTCGAAGTAAGGAAAACCTGTACAAGTGGAGATTCATAAACGACTCCGCCTTGGAGTGTAAATATGGTGCTGTTCCACAAACGATGGAGCACTTATAATCACTTCCTACTTGTCCTGTCAGCTGTACGTTACAGTAACTGATGGACGCTAATGATGGCACCAAACACGTAGTTGAATTCTAGGCCAAGACCAGTTAGATTATTTTGCCATCGACACGCTAAAAAGAATATGAAGACTAGAAATAAAGCACTTACGGTACATATTTATGTGTGTATGTCATCATCATCATTTCAGCCGAAAGTCGTCCACTGCTGGACATAAGCCTCCCCCAAGCACGTCCACCTCGACCGGTTCTGTGCTTCTCGCATCCAACGGGACCCTGCGGCCTTCACAAGGTCGTCGGTCCACCTTGTGGGAGGCCTTCCAACGCTACGTCTTCCGGTACGCGGTCGCCACTCCAGAACCTTTCGGCCCCATCGGCCATCTGTTCTGCGAGCAATGTGCCCTGCCCACTGCCACTTAAGTTTGACAATTCTTCTTGGTTCTCCTGCGGATGTCGTCATTTCTGATCTGTTCTCATTTCAGTTTTTTATGTGTGTATGTAAAAAGTAGAATTTCTTTTCAGCTCTGTTCTTACCGATGTATTACTAACGATTAACAGCAACAATACCAATCAGTCTAACGTAAGCAGCACCGAGGACTCTGCCTACCCCTTGTATGATTCAGACATGATCGAGAACATTGGCCATAGATCCAGAGTTCTTCTCTCTGTTGATGATAACGTCACCAACGTTACTGAAGAGAATCAAGTAGTTAACAGTACTAATGTCGCGAAAGTAACCGTTGCTTCAACTATCGCTGAAGGTAATGGTAGGTATGTTAGCCATAATTTTTTTTTCCTATTTCACCCTCCTCTTCGTAGATATAAGAAAGAAAAGAACGAAAATACGTTTAAACGCGGGCAGGGAAAGAACATGACAAAAAAAAATAAGGGAAAATATGCGTCGCATGCACGCAATACGGCCATCGCTCAGCATAATGCTAAGATCCTATGCGAGACAGAGCCCCAGCGCTGGTTTCTGGCTGGTTGGATAATCTGGTTCTCAATGTTGAGAATCGTAAGTTTCTTCTCACTGGATCTCCATCTCTACCTGTTCTCCGCTTTAACACTTTTTGCGCCCATCTAGCTGTGGGACGTCATATTCTACGCGTGCCAATGCGCGGTCCCCACTTTAGGACTCGTCTGGTCCAACGGCCATCAGTCTTCAAACTTTCCATCAGACGTGATCGAGATCAAGAGCAGGCAAATTCAGCAATAAAAAAAAATTAAAAAAACATGTTCACAAACTGCCGCTTCTGTACGATACAGGTACAGTTGTCTAGAAGAGTGTTAGCCGCCTCATAGTATCCGCAATTTACCGGCGAATGACTTCACTGAAACGTCATTAAAGAAAGTAAGTTGGTGCATTTTCCTAGAGAGTGTTTTTTGACAAATTAAAGTCAAACCCCGGTGCCAACGTGTAAGTACATGACGGCAGTCACTGATGCTGTTTATCAGCCATGATAACTTTAACCAAACAATTTCTTGCAGTTTTTAACAGAACCGCTAGAACCACCACCACAACACCTACAACTGACCTCAGAAGTAATGTTACCACTACAAAAAACAAACCAGTTAATAAAACCTTTCCAACAACAAAAAAAGACGATAATACCAAACTCAAAACAATTGTTAAAAGAAATGCAGACGGTAGCAATTTGATATTTTGGAATGATATCTATGATGACGAGTATGGAATGCAAAGTGATAAATTGGATGATGCTGTAAGGGACAAGCATTCTGTGAAGCAGAAAGATTTTATAAAAAGATCAGGTATGGTTTTTATGTTATAGGATGGCAGTTATGGTAACGGCCACGACTTACAAATTGTAGGCCGTAGTTTCGAACATAGTCGGGTGCTTTACTTTGTGTAAATTATTTCATCACCACTGCTCTCAAAACGGTGAAGGATAACATTGTAAAGAAACCGGCATGATGCAGAAACAAAAATTCGCAGGGTGATCTACCAACCCGGACTGCCCGTGTGATAGATTACAGCCAAGCTCTCGAAGAGAGGAGGCCTGTGCCCCAGCAGTGGGAACATTATAGGTTTAAATTACTGGTTGTTAGACTATCGGGCGTCTGATTACCAGTAATGACTGTTAATGTGATCTACGGATGATATTCGAAGATTTTACGAGGTTGTGACCTCTGAGTTTGTTTCGGTCTTTTTTGGCAGAGTAATCAGTTAAGGAACATCGACCTCATCTAGTTTTTTTGACGTGATCACATCTTATAAATCGCTGAACGCCGGCTGCACGCACGAAAAAGCATGACTCAACGTTCCACCTGTTTTTTTGACGTGATAACGTCTTATAAATCGCTGAACGCCGGCTGCACGCACGAAAAAGCATGACTCAACGTTCCACCTGAGCCGAGTGTGCAAGCAAGAGCGCGGAACAAGCGATAGAGAGACACGATCGGATGTTTTCTTAATGACGTTATCATGTAAAATTATCGTCCGTAAACCGACTTTACAGACAACCAATGTTTTTTTGTTAGTCCAGAGGCTCCCCAAATCCTTCCAAGAACTCTTTTTCTCCGTGCTACCTCGAAGCAGCCCTCGCGGTACGCGTCCAGGCCATCTCGCCATCGCTTTCTTGACCAATCTCGGCAGCGCCGTCCATCTTCAGGCACCCATTGTGTGAAGGTTACTTTCCATCTAATTTTAAAAACATAATACAATTTGGACGTGTAAAATGTTTTTTTTTTTAACCAATTTACAGAAAAAAATGATAAATTATAAATGATTTTGTTTCTGTAAAGTAGGTTTGCACAAACAGTTTTACACGTCAATCGTATTTTAAAAACTAGATGAGGTTGGCGTTTTCTATCTGACTACTCTGAGAAAAAAAACCAAAACAAACTCCGGTCACAGTCTCTTTTAAAGTCCAGCTATAAGCTTGGCCAGATCATGTGAAGACCATGTAGATTGGTGTCTGAAATGATCTTTATTTATTTTATTTTATTCGGGAAACTTACAGCTAATATAAACCGTGCTCTTAAACAATAGGCATTTGAAGGCCAAGTTTCCACTGATAAAGACAGAGTCACACTTTTGAGGAAAGTATCATACAGATAGTGGACCAGCCCAGTCAGTGCAAGCATTTGTCAGTAATCGTGCAGCTCGACCCAGAACTTGGGTAGAACCAATTTGAGCCAATTTACAGGAAAAAAAATAATTTATCATGATAATTTTATCGTTTAGATGACGGGTATGGCCAGTCATACAGGATATTACTTTAAGCTCAATATAGTCCCTCGATTCCAGGAAGATGGGTAAAAGGCAAAATAAAGAAGTTTGCTAAGAACTTGAAGATCAATCCACACTCAAATGTGCCTAGTGTTCACTCAGATAACATGGAGACCAAGGAACGAGTTTCAAGATCCATTGGGCATAATAATATTAATCCTGAGTAAAGTGTTTTATTATTATTATATATACATATATAAAAGGAGAACTGACTGACTGACATATCAACGTACAGCCGAAACTACTGGGGCTAGGAATGTGAAATTTTGCACACGGCTTCCTATTATAATGTAGGGGAGCACTAAGAAGGGGTTTTTGGAAATTTAACCTTTAAGGGGGTGAAAAGGGGGAGGGTGAAATTTCACGCGGACAAAGTCGCGGGCATAAGCTAGTTATATATATTTATCATCATCATCATCCATAATCTAGCTTTTCCCAACTATCTTGAGGTTGGCTCTTAGGCTGGATTCAGTACTCGACTGACGAGTCACCGCTGACATCGGTCGAACGCAGCTTTATCAATGAAAACTTGTGAACAACTACAGGTGGCCTACCATGATCTAATTGAAAACGATTTGAAAACGATTCAAAAACAAGACATTTCTGTTTAGGTTCCTAAACTGCATCGTTTGAGCTGCTCTATGGACGTCATGGTACCAAACAAGTATGAATTAAACCAAAACTTGCGACTCAGTTTGGGACAATCGCTGTCAGCAGATCGGCCTAAACTGAATCGTTAAATCAGTTCAATGACGTCAGCGTCATGGTACGAATTAGAAGAACAGTTCAGTTTAGGTCCTAAAATGGATCGCGTTAAGAGCTTCGCTACGCGCGTATGTGGGCACAGATTACTAAATAATTAAGTACGTACCGTCGCTCGGTCGAGCTCGTCGGTCGACAGACGCGCCATGGACCACCCATACGCGCGTATGCAATATCTCATGTGACGTCTCTTGTGAGTACTTAGTTTGCCGCCAGCTGATCCCTAAACGCTCGGTCACGGCCGATAATCACGATCAAGCACTAAATCTAGCCTCAGTCTAACCGGATAAACCGGATGATGATGTCGAGCTGTCCACTATTCTTTATTGTCATTGTAAAATTTACGTTAATGCAATTGATTTAAAATCCTAACTTGCATTACAAGATTTTTGCTGTGGGAGCGGTGCTTTTGTAGTAAGTGGTGAGAATGACCTTAACAAGACCTGACCTTGACTTTATTTTTTTTCAGTTTGGCAGCGCCCCCGCAAAGGTATTATGAGAGAGATGATGACCAAGTTGGTACGAAAGAGAAAGAAGTTAGCGATGAAATAGGGGTGCGTTCTTTTAGTTGCGTTTGAAACATTTCGGACACTATTTTAGAAGTTATTTAGCTAATTATCACTTACTAGCTGACCCGGCGAACTTCGTACCGCCTCAGAATTAAATAATGTGACAAAGTTCAATAGACACGTGGCGCCATCTATTATCATAATAACGTTATTGTTGTTTTCCTCGGGAACAGCACTTTTTATCGGGATGGAAGGTACTCTGTCTGTTTCTGTACACCTGACAACGTATATGCAAAATTTCAAGATGATCGGTTCAATGGTTTAGGCGTGAAACGGTAACAAACAAACAAACAAACTTACTTTCGCATTTATAATATTAGTTAGAATTTTATTATTGAAATTTTCGTTAACCACTACCAATCTGCCTAGCCTTGTCCCAGCCATATTGGGGTCGATTTCCAGCCTAACCAGGTGCAACTGAATATATACCATTATTTTACACTAGCTGCGCCCCGCGGTTTCACCCGCATAAGTTTCCCGTGCGAATATCGGGATAAAAACTCCTATGTCCTTTCCCGGGACTCAAACTATCTCTATACCAAATTTCATCTAAATCGGTTCAGCGGTTTAAGCGTGAAGAGGTAACAGACAGACACACTTTCGCATTTATAATATTAGTATGGATAGAGCGAGAGCGACTACCTATCTGGCTGCCACAACCCAGTTACTGGGTAATACGACACCCCTTGGTAAAATTGGTTATTAGAGTTTTGGGCTTCTTTTTTGTTTTGTTTCTATGACTTTTCAAAAAATGCACACGCAATTGTTCAAGTTTTCACTTCTGTTGGCACTCCCGGAGTGCCACTTTTTTTTTTGTCGCAGTGCGTGCACTGTACTTTCTGCGATATTTTACAGCGCGATTCTAAAATCGTGTCGCAAATAGTAAAATTTTGGTGCGCGCGAGGTCTAAATGGACCCCGCCCAGAATTCGACCCTTACATCTATATTATATTTCTAGGAGGATTATCTAGACATAGATCAGAAGTCGTTATTCGCCGCAATGTCTGTTACTATGAAAGAAGTATGCAGGAAAGCTGCCAAAGCTGTGCAGCACACGAGAAGCTTGGATCATGTGCCGGACAACCTGAAGACAAGCGGTAACGGTAACGTAACATGACGATATAAAATTTATGTATTTGGAACTAGGTATTGTTTATTTATTTTATTTTTTACTAGCAGCGCCCCGCGGTTTCACCCGCATAAGTGTCGATCCCGTGGGAATATCGGGATAAAAAGTATTTTATGTGGTATTATGATGTATAAGCTATATTATTCTAAAGTTTCATTAAAATCAGTTCAGTAGTTTTTTGTGTGAATGAGTTACAAACATCCATCCACCCATCCATCCTCGCAAACGTTCGCGTTTATACTAGCTTTTGCCCGCGGCTTCACTCGCATCATAATTCATCATACACGTGGCGCCATCTATTATCATAATAATGTTATTGTTATTTTTCCGGGAACAGCATTTTTTTTTCGGGATGAAAGGTTTCTGTACACCTGACAACATATGCAAAATTAGGATTGGATTAGTTAAATTAACTGTACGAGAGGTCCTCTACGGGGTCTGCTAAGCACATTAATATAGTTCTTCTTTTTCAGGAGGTGCGACAGACGAATCCAAACAAGGTTCCATGGCCAATGCTCTGATGCAGGAGCTGGTGCGTCTTCTGACAGACTTAGTGGACTACCAGGTTCAGCAAAAAACCTGCACTAGTTAGTTCATTTGATACTAGCATATGCCCTCGTGAAATTTCATGTTTTAAAATAAAATAGACGTTCGGCATTACTGTACATATGTATCTTCCCATTAGAGAAAGAATTTTCGGAATCGAATCAGTAGTACCATAGATTCCCCATAGAAACCGTTAAGCCGTAATTGTTTAAAGAAGTGACATTAAAAAAGTTCATAAACTTTGTTAGCCGGGAAGTTTTCTGTATCCTAATTAGCTTTCCATTCCATGTTTAACTGTGTAAAATGGCCCCAACCGCTGCAGCAACTCACGGGCAAATTGAGGCCCTTCTCTATTTTATGGGTGAGAACCAAGAATTGGCTCGCGGATCATTGAGGGGTGCCGACGGGAGAGTTCGCTCAAAACGGCTGTGGGAAAACCTGTGCAACTCCCTTAACTCAATGGGAAGTTGCACTAAGTCCGTCGAGCAGTGGCAAAGGGTGAGGATCTAAAAGTAAACAAAAACCACAGTAAATGGGTGGGACGGATTGGGAATACAGCTCAATAAATTGCAGAAACTTTTATATGTCCTTACCTTCATTCTTGAGTCAACACCAATTCGGCGTATGTGTTGAGGCCATGTTGAGGCAAAAGAGGTATTAAATCCGCAAATAAGTCCTCGAATAATTCCCGAGTGAGCCTATAGTTACCTATGAACTTAACGTCGGGAATACTCGCCAACCTAAAGTTTTGGCGTAAATAATATCGATGTTGCCTCCGCACTTCCTGTAAAGCTTCTTCAATAATTAAAAAAGCAGCCATAGTTTGAAATTCCTTTAAACTAGTAGCTTTCGTCGATAGCACGAGAACTATTTTGATGTCGTATCAACTGACATAACTATCCGTCAAAACCAGTGTCATGTTCAACTGTTCGGACGGCCAAAAACACATCGGGAGTAGGGACAACAGTCAAATCGCGTTGCCATTCATTCTTCGCTCGGGCCCCGAACGAATCATCCGTTCGTAGGTCATAGGGAGTAGGAAACGCCCGTAACGAAGCCCGAAACGACGGACTTCGTGCTTAGTGAGTTGACTCCCAGAAACGGATACGTTCGCAAGCGACGTACGGAGCCGATCGTATGTATCGACATCCTGCTGGACGCGATCGGCTGTCGCCGCATCCGTTCGTATCGTTTCCGAGCCGTTTGGTGGAAATCATCCTTTAAACTCGTCTCACAGGCTTGAATCTATACTCCATTTACTATAGCATTAGACAGAAGTTAAAAAAGGCTCTTTTAGGGGCACACTTTGTAATAAAAGTACAACAAACATTATTACAGTCAAGATTGATGTGGAGTTTAATATAATCAATTTAAATAACAGCAGTCACACTTAATTGTACTTATTTAACCTATCTACCTTCTGAAATTACAAGGCTTTCATTTAATATTATTTAGTTTTTACATAAAATATTGTCGTGTTAATGTTTAAAATCTAAAAGAAGCAGGGGCGGAAAGTACCGGGAACGTTTTTCATGTCACTATAACTCTACCAAATACCTATTCCCTTCATAAGTTGTGGCAGCACGTGTTTTTTTTATTTTGTCGGTTTATGTGGATACTTATGAATGGTATACCTTTTCTCGTTGTTATTGCTGAATTTTCGTGTTTTAGTTGTTATTTGTTTCATTTCATCCAAGCATCGTGACGAGTAGATAAATAGAATATGCTTTATTGTATGCCATACATAGTTACTTACAAAAAAAGCACATACAGTATTTATTAAAATTGTTTGAACTTAACTTGAAAACAAAAGGTTTCGTACTCCTGCTTCTGCGAGCCTCTTTTTTCTAATGTTATAATAAATGGAGTAAAGTTTGAAGTAATGCTTGAATATTGAGTGACGTTCTGTTCCCAGTGTGTATCGTGTCTTCCAATAACTGTCTTGAGAAGGTCCGATAGTTAGTCACTCCATGTAAAATTAAACTGCAAACAGACTGGAAAACAACCCTCGATTTGATCCATATTCTAACATCTTACTTTCTCTTCATCCATCATCTCACAGAACTACCAGCAGATTTACAAAGCTTCCTGGTATGGCTGACTAACACTAAGGAGGAGCCAGAGGAATTTGTCAAACAGTCTGAGCCGCCATTCAAGGCGCAAAGCCAAGAAGATGAAGAGCTGATTAATGAGTTCCGAGTCGGACATGAAGGTGAAAAAAACTCAAACGGCCTTATTAAAATAAAAAACAAGGTTTATCTTTAGACCCAGGATAAACCATAGAGCCGTTTTTAAATTCAAACTATAATCCGACAAAGTTAAAAGTTTTTATTACAAAAACTGAGGTCAAACCTGAGTCTAAGTGGTGAATTTTGCATTAACAACTTCACGTTTGTCGGAATAAAGTTCGAAATACAGTAACTGGTTCGAAGGCTATGGGCTATGTCTAAATTTTAGAACTCGTTTTGTAATAAGACTGAAAGCATTTATTTCAATTAAACGAACAACAGGCACCTTTGAATTGTCGGTCAGTCAGAATGATAGAGGGGCTCGTGGCTAAATAATAACAGCCGCACAGGTCGATCGATCAGGTTAAGCTACGCTTGCCGCGGTTGGTCTGTGGATGGGTGACCATCTTAACCATACCGAGACCCCTCCGTGCCTCGGAAAGCACGTTAAGCCGTTGGTCCCGGCTGTCATTCTTAGATCTTTGACAGTCGTTACGGGTAGTCGGAAGCCCCTAAAAGTCTGATATCCAGTCCACCAAGGCGTATCGTATTACCCAGTAAATGGGTTGTGGAGGTCAGATAGGCAGTCTCTCCATGTAAAATACTGGTATTCAGCTGCATCTGGTTAGACTGGAAGCCGACCCCAACATAGTTGGGTAAAGGCTAGGCAGATGATGATGGTCAGACGGAAAGATGTAGCTGGTTAGCAACTTCCAAAGCGTTGTAGGTTTCTATTGGGAAGAACGGGCAAGAAACTCCATCTTCTTCTTAGCGTGTCGATAGCAATCTAAATGGAATTGACCCAGAATTCGGCTACTTGTTTGGCGCCATCACCAGCGTCCAACAGTTCCTGTAACATACAGTTGACAGGATATGCAGGACATGATACGTGGGGCATACTGAAAGTTTCTGGATCTGGCCACTTACAATAAAAGAATGAAAAAACAATGATAGAATTCAAAAATGGAACTCTTTGGGAACATGTTACTTTTTAATTTGCGAGACTGCCATTTGTTTTTTTCGTTGTGACGTTCTTTTGAAAATTGTGTGTCGCTATCAAAATGAATTTAACTCTTAACTCGTGAACATTTTCGTTCAATGATTTTTTATGATTTTCGTTGTGGCTTAAATCAACAAGAGAGTTGCCAGAGACTTCAATTGGCATTTGGTGATGAAGTACCGTATTGCAGCTCTGTGTATTCGTTGTTTGGAGAATTTAGACGTGGACGTGATCATCTCCATGACGAGGTACGTGAAGGTCGGCCGGCGACTGCGGTACAGACTGTAATATTGACACCGTACGACAACCTATTGAAACTGACAAAAAAATTACTTGCCAGCAAATTCGTGCCTTGTTTGGCATTGGAATGAGTCAAGTGCAAAACATTTTACATGTGCGTCTGAAGGTCCGGAAGCTTTGCACTCTATGGATACCGCATGACTAAACGGAGGACCAGAAACGACTGCGTGTAAAAAAGTTTAACGGAGGACAGTCATTGGCTGTCAATAATATCATGACAGGTGACGAAACCTGGGTGTACTGCCTTGAACCCGAAGGAAAAAGCCAGTCGGCAGAGTGCGTCTTCCCTTTTGAAGATTTGCCGACGGAAGTTAAGAAAATTTTAAGCATTGGTAAAAAAATGGTTGCTTCTTTTTTCAGCAAATCAAGAAATTACACTACAGTTTCACTTGAAGATCTAAGGACAGTGACTGCAGATTGGTACGTCAACACTTGCTTTCCCAGTCTTAAAGTTCGCGAAAAGCGTCCTCGAAGCAATGTTCTCCTTCACCACGATAACGCAGCCTCACATTCCGCTAAGGTAACAGAAGCCTATTTGAAGGCTTCAAATGTGGAACTGATGACGCATCCGCCTTACAGCCTGGACCTCGCACCCTGCGACTTCTTTTTGTTTCCAAAAATTAAAGAGAAACTTAGAGGCACACGTTTTACGAGCCATGAATCGGCGGTGAATGCGTTCCATGAAGCCATTGAAGAGGTCCCTAAGGAAGACTGGTCCAACTGCTTTGTACAGTGCTTTCAGCGAATGCAAAAATGCATTAATTGCGTGGAGAGATACTTTGAAAAACAATAAATGCACTTATATCTAGTCTTATCAGAATCCAGAAACTTTCAATATGCCCCAAGTATTAAGTGTCCCATCGTTTCGAAACTTCATGAAGAACCCAAAAGTAAAAGGAATACCAGCATGTCAAAGAAACAAAAATTCAAAGACATGTATATGCATGATCAGCCTATAATGTTCCCACTGCTGAGACACAGGCCTCCTCTCGGTGAGATGCAGTAGGCTGTATGTACTACAAAACGGGTCTAGTGCGGGTTGGTAGATGCCACATGTCTTCGGATTTTTGGGTCTAGAAAGCGCCGGTTTCCTCATGATGTTTTCCTTCACCATTTTGAGTGCAGTCGTGATGAAAATAATTACACAAAGTAATGCGCCTGTCTGGATTCGAACCTGCGGCATATAACTAGTAAGTCGCGGCAATTACCACTGGGCCACTGCTACAGAAAAAAAGTCATGTGGCATGCATCCACCAACCCGCACTGTGTTGGCGTAGATTTCGGCTTACAGCCTCTACGCGGCATCCAACGTGGACGATTCAACGTGAACGCGATTATAAAGCGATCCGATGCAGTTTACGCTAATTCAACGCGATGTGGCGCCAGCAGCTCTGTTCTACGTGCGCGCGAAGTCGTCGCTTCAGCCTGCCGCCGCCGCCATTGGCGTCTCTGAATTCTCTGAATAGAGACGG
This sequence comes from Hydraecia micacea, assembly GCA_914767645.1. Classification (NCBI taxonomy): domain Eukaryota; kingdom Metazoa; phylum Arthropoda; class Insecta; order Lepidoptera; family Noctuidae; genus Hydraecia; species Hydraecia micacea. The sequence goes on along the minus strand of OU611802.1, from coordinate 1,279,726 downwards.
GCTTGAATCTCTTTTCTTTACCTTGCATTTTTCATGGACGGCCGAACAATATTATAATTTTAGCTTTAATATGTTTTAATTTATTTTCTCAAATATGCTTGGAAATTTTAGCATTATTTTGACAACCTTCTTCGAGATAAATCGAAATTGCTGTACTGGCCAAATACATGCGAGCAGCGGCCGGCAAAAGTTGTATGAAAATCCATTCTGTCGTGGTTTAGCGGCCAAATAAATTAAATAGTAAACTCATATCTGTCGTGTAAATTAAAAATGGAACGATCTTTTACTCTGAAACGTGCCAACCAAGGAGGTAATTTTGTCAAAGGTTTAATTTAAATTTCGAACTGGCTTGCAAATAGAAAACTGTTTATTGAAAAAAAAAAAAACAAATGAACACTTCAACGCGGGAAAAATTATTGTTGTTCGTTGTTCGTCATTGATTTTGAAAAGTAATTGTATTTGACAAAAAAGTTCTGCCTAGGTACTACTTAGTTTTAATTTCCGCGCATTATTTGAGAAAAGTACTATACAAGCCTTGGCCGCTTGATGGACTTACGTATGTGTGCCTCGGCTTCACCTCGGCCCACATTTACATGTTCGTCCATCACTGCCTCTTTTGCTGGCCGCTGCAGTAATGTAATATTAAAACAGGTCACCGCACCGCAAGAATTCGCGCGAAAATATCAAACCAACTGATCGCGTCCGCTTCGCTTTGCACCGCATCCACGTGCGGTTGGTCACGTAGGCCACCGCAAAAGAGTATCATTGTTTGTTCCATTCGCGCTGCTTCGCTTCGCGATCGCGTTGAATCGCCTACGTAGAACACCGCAAAGAGTAGGCCTTAGGCTGAGGCTACATTAGGCCGCAACGCGACTTGCGACACATAGAATAGAATAGAATACTCTTTATTATGTACACCATATAAATTACAGACGCCAGCACATCAACCTACTACAATCTGTCAAATTTCTTTAAGAGATTTTCAACTTTATCGCTAAAGCATAAGGTTCAAAGTGGATTGGAAAAATTTTACAGTTTCGGGTAGGTTTATGTGCTGGCGTCTGTAGATCAAATATTACTAGCGATCTTTGATTTCTTTATGCGATAGGAAAAACATTACTGTAATCACGGCATCGGATACATCAACATATCAGCGAAATTGAAGCGAATTTATTAGAAAATTTCTCACTTGCACGACCAGTTGAATAGTGCTACTAAATATGCGTGTGACTACTTTAGTAGTAAACCGCGATGGATGATTTAATAGCATGTGTACTGTAGCCACGTCATCGCCGAATATATATCGCTCTTCCAGTCGCATCGCAAATCGCTGCCTACTGTAGCCTCAGCCTTAGTCACAGAAATGGGAAGATTATTAAGACAGTTTATATTATTTACGGTATCTTCCGGTTTTTCTATTTTACACCATCCATTTTGATAGCTCATGTCGCTACCAGAAACTAGTGGAGAGAGAGTTCTCAGTGCCGGCAAGGTGAATAGTCAGCGAAAAACTATTCATAAACGCTGCTTAAAAAGCTGCTATTTTGAAATTACAAACGAACACTTTAATTTTATTTATTTGTATTGTGTGTATAGATAAATTGGAATTTCCTGATGGGATAAGACTGAGAGGAAAGCAGTACTCAGTAATTGACGAAAAGACTCGCTACGAGGAAGATCTCCATTCCATCCAAGATCTGCTGGAGCAGTATGACAATATGACTGATGAAGAGAAGGTGAGCAACGACCAACGGACTTACCGTATATTCTCTATCTGCGTAGCCTTTTTCCCGACTGTCTATCTGGACAAAAAATTAAAAAAAAATGTTTATTCCGCACAAACAAAACGCACCATAAAAAACATACACCCTTAAAATAGCCAAAAGCCTCGTATTGAACCAATTAGTTTTGACAATAATTTTGTCCGTTGCTTAAGGTGAATGCGCAGTGGTAGACCGCGAAATTCAAATTTTCTTACGTTTTTTGCAATTTGCAGGTCAGTGTCGGGTTCTATCTTGATCAAAATTTGATTCGCGACTATAACAGGTACGTATTTATAGAATTATAATCATTAGAATCATTAATACATCTTTCTTAGTTAGATTTGTACCACTAAGCAGTTTTCCATAAGAGATTTGTTGTCGTGGTACAAATCTAACTTAGAAAGATGTATTAATGATTCTAATGATTATAATTCTGTAAATACGTACCTGTTATTGGAGTACTCTTATTGATGGTAATATTAGACAAAAGACGTAGTGTCAAGCGAGTTTTTCATGTCATCGATGTCCTTACCAGCCCATTTAATAAAAAATCTCGATATTTTGCCGAGTCGTAAAAACCTTGGGAAGCAGTTATCTATGTATCTATCATCATCAGTCTACAGCAGTCCACGGCTGGACATAGGCCTCTCTGATTGCACGCCTTTCAGCTCGATTCTCGGCGACTCTCAGCCACACTGCGAAAATCATAGCTCCACCTAGCCTGAGAGCGTCTTAACTTACGTTAGCCGATTCGTGGTCTCCACTCAAGAATACGCCTAGCCCAACGGTCATCGGTTCTACGGCTAATATGGATGGCCCATTGCTACTTCAGATTGCTTATTCTGTTAGTTATGTTGATAACTTTGGTTATCTACCGGATGACCACATTCCGGATTCTATCCCTCAGGGCTATAGAATAGCATAGAATAGAATTTTTCTTTATTAAAGTAATTAAGACTCAAAACAAGATTGTTAGTAAAACTTACGACTATGTTTGTAAGTACAGACACTAAACAAAAACACAAGAAGTAACGGTTGGTCACCGTTGATACATCCCATGAGACATGGCACAACAGTGATCCACGTAAACACAGTCCAGGCGACTCGCAACCATGTTTAAGACACTGCTGGAGCCGCCCCACGCCCTACGCACCAGGGAAGCGCACCTTTTACGCATTTTTGCGTAAAAGCAATCTACATGCGCATCTGCGAACGTCCCTTGATGCACTACAGAAACGAGGCAATCCCACCAGTATCCTAAACGCATTGTTATATTGAACGCGGAGAGCGCTGTACGATCTTCGCGTATATCTAGCCCACAGGCTGCACGTGTAAAAAGCAGTACAGTAGGCTCGAAAGAGCGTGATTTTAACAGGAAGTGAGCATCGTGCAAACCTGCGTGCCAGCATGTTCGCTCTAACCGACAACACTTTCCGCTCCCGTTCAATGTCATCGTTCAATATCATGCTATGCTTGGAGTCTCCTAAGCATAGCTCGTGTCTTCGGCTGGCTGGATAGGCAGTTGCTCCATGTAAAACACTGGTATTCAGCTGCATCCGATTAGAAAGGAAGCCGATGGCTAGGCACACTGAAAAAAAAAAGTAGTTGCCACAATCAAGATTTTGTTTAGATTGACTAAGTAACTTGTTTGCATCTGAGCCTATCAAGCACCATGATCACAGCTACTACTTTTATTTGATTGAGATGATCAACTTAACTAAGATTTTGATTAATCTAAACAAGATATCGTCAATCAAGCTAAAAAGTCACTTGATTGGCATGCATTTTTTTCAGTGCACATGATGATGACGAGTTTTTAGAAGCCAGAACTTAGTCGAACGTCTTATTATTTCAGAGTAAATTGTTACGCGTGAAAGATTATCTGGAGAAACAATTAGCGTTTCTTCATCAGCAGCTTTCTGCCTACGAAGTCTACTCAGTAAGTATACATTATCAACCATGTTGATGGCTATTAGAGTAGGGGAAAACCAAAGACACGATGGATGGACTGTGTGACAGATAATATGGATAGAAAGGGGGTGACTAGCGAGATGATGGCTAATGGAGCAGTATGGAAGGACCCCAAATAAATTGGCGTGCCTAAAGGCAGGAGAATGATGAAATAAACATATTGTTAGGACTAGAAAAATTTGGGAGGGCAAACTCAATTCATGTATAGGTTTTAAAGAAACTTCGCCTGAATGTTCAGATCAGGCCAGGTCGTTGTTTGAAGCTCAACAAGTACTCTGCTGCCTAGTATAGTACAAATGAAAGAAAGAAAGAAATATATTTATTTAGCACAGACCAAAAGACCCACAATACACCAGATACATACATCAGATAAAAACAAACAAGAATAATAAAGGTCAAATAAAAAGTGTAACGATCTAAAAAAAAAAAAAGATAATAAAAATAAGCAGGAAAGCGTGCCTCACGGCTGCGCACCTGAGCATGCCTTGATAATATCCAAGATCAATAATTTTTAGTCTATTAAACCAGGAATTGTGTGGCGATCTACGAGTAATATCATTTGCAGGGCCAACATGGCCAGAGATCGCACAAGACACGGTTTGAAAGAAAAAAGAGGAGGCCGTTGCCCAGTGGGACACAAAATAGGCTAAAAAAAAACAGGAATACTCATGCAAGTAACTTGCACAAAAGAATGCAATTAGCTTGTATAATGTAATTGTAACATGTATATAGTCCTTTCAGTTAGTTTACCTCGTCATTTTGCATCACTGTGTTAGAATCACAGTGATCTTTATTCTCATTCTAATTAGGTTGCTATTAGGTTGCTGCTTTTAGAGATGGAATAACTGTGAAGGACTGTACGTTATCACCAATCGGAAGTTACTGTGGCACAATTACATGCCAGGCAGTGGCGAAGGGTGAATTTATGACAGAGGTAGGCCGGAGCAAAAAAAAAATGCCAAAAGAAAATTTCAATGATGAATTGACTATAGAGTGGTTATGTTCTGAATTTTTGAAGGGAAGCCGGTGAGAATCGAGTTGTATGGTACCTTCGCCACTGATGCCAGGTTGTAATCCTTTTGTGTCTTCAGTTTAACAGCTAATCATTCGGGTTATTTCGTTTATCCACCGTAAAAAATCCACCCTAGGCCTAGTTGGATAAACTTAGGGTGGATTTTCGGACATTCGTTACCGCGTATGCACCTTAGGGTGGATAAACGAAATAACCGAATCATTTTTGTTAACAGTATTTAGAAAAACGTGACATACGAAGGAACAAAAGGGATATTTACAAAATAAAACAGCAAACAACAAAGCACAGGCCGCGAAGAAGACCACATAAATTCATCAGAAACTTTGGCAGAAAGCACACAAGGACCACGACAGCCTATAATGATGAATCTCAAGTCACAGACATTGCAATGAAAAGAAAAACTGTTGAAAATAAAGAAAAAATAAACCCGGCTTCAGATAAAAACGTTATTCATAAAATGACGAAGAGAAATTTAAAAGACGTGTATTATAGGGCTATTGCGGAAGCTAAGAAGTTTTCTTCGGCTAAGAATATTCATAAGAAAGATGAGGGGTCGCTCAAGACACTGTTTGAGTCTAGTACTGCGATGGGACATAAGTGATTGCTTTTGCACGACTAGAGTTCTTTACGATCGAAAAATTATTTTTGCCTCCTTTCTGCAACTGTTTCTATTGTTATACTCCTGCTAGTAGGTACACAGAATCTACTTAATTTGTACACCATTGTATAGATAATTTAATGGAGATTAATCCTGTCTTTTTCAAAAATTAATTCAGTACAGTAGAAACGAACAAAACATCAAAGTATGTGTACTGGGACTTTGCCGTCCGGTTTCACTGACACTAAAGCGACAGCTTAGTGAATGCCTAAATAAAACCATACTGTTGGATTTTCAACGCTTTGCTTCAATTTTGAGAGTTGAAAATCTAACAGTGTGCTTTTATTTAGATGCATAATCAGCCTAATAAAGTTCTCACTGTTGGGACACAGGCCTCCTCTCTTCCAAAAGGACTGACGCACTGGACTGGGCTCGCATGGTTGATTACAGCCCACTCCCTGTCGAAGAGAGGAGGCCTAATGTAGGTGACGCATCGGGTATTAGGGTGCTATTACCCGATGCGTCACCTACTTAAGCGAATGAATGGTGCAGCAGTCTTTTTTCCCGATTTCTTTTTGAGTTCAATGACCTCGAGTTTTTTTCATTTATTACATCTTGTAGATTGGTCATAAATTATGTGTCGTATCTTTTTAACCGACTTCTAAAAAGGAGGAGGTTCCTCGAAATCTCTACCAGATTCTTATGTCCTTGAATACTAATCGTGACTTTGTAATTATGTTTTAAAATATTCGTTTTTAGTGACATTATTTGTATTAGAGTTTATTTGTAGGATTTATGTGACAGTGAGGAAAGTGAAAATAAATTATGAACTATAAGTTTTATTTGTTGTTTTTGTTTTTATTTATTGATCTATCTACAATCGTTATACTGTTCAAGCAAACATGCTAGCCATGTGCACAATATTGAAAGCAATAGACACAGCATGCAAAAACAATAATAATAATAATCCACCCCAAAAATCCACCCTGAGATGGATACGCGGAAACGCATCTCCGAAAATCCACCCTAGGCTCAGTTGGATAAACGAAATTTATAGGCTAACCCCCTTTTTTTTTTGGATAGGAATTCATCTAATAACTCCTCCCGCTCTGGGTGGAGCGGAAGGGAGTGTCAGACTCTTACTGACTAAAACCCACCCGTGTTTCTTCCCCTTTATGTTCCGGGGCAGCGGTAACCCTTTCGGACGATCCTGCTACCCCGGCTAACCCCCTTGCTTAGTAAACGTTGTATAGCGTCTATATAGTTACACAACGCTTTGTTTTCTTCTTTCGAAAGTCAAATTAATGACGACTGAAAGAAGTCGGTGTGTAATGTTATAATACGTTTATTAGTGAGGGGTGGATTCTCGGAATTATGCGTTCCCACGTATCCACCTTAGGGTGGATTTTTTGGGATGGGTAAACGGAATAACCCGACGGTGGGCTACGCAGGCACGGCTGCTGCAGGTGCAGAAAACCTCAATCGGTGTATTGCAACCTGAATGCGAGTTATATTAGTTTGAGCCGTTTGGGGTTGCAACACACTACGGAATATTTTCCAAAATGATCCCCTAGGTCTTAAAACCTTCCTTAAATCCCTAGAGACGCCAATCCCTTTTAAATGTCTAAAGAACATTTCTTCTTTATAACTATAAATTTTCTTGTTAGACGAATATAAACGCAGCAGAAACAATCCTGAGATATGGCATCCATTACTTGTACCTTGCATCTTAGGGACCACACACATTTATACGGATTGGTACGCACCGCAAGAGTTACAAAAATATTGTGTAAGTATAGTAAAGGGCGGGCGTTTTGGGGGACTCTAGGACTGTATTATGTAATTGAAGTGAAGACTTCTTTAGGCGCGTTGGCTATTTTTTGAGATGAGAAAACACAATTGAACTCGCGCCACTGTTACCATAATCGACACCGCTTCGGATGTGTTCGGCTGTCCTCGGGAGGTACTCGGTTTTAATGTATATCCGATATGTCAGTGAGTGATGGCAAAGTATTCTGTTCGTGTTTTGTTTTCACTTCTGTTGGCACTCCCGGAGTGCCACTGTTTTTTTTTACTTTTTGTCGGTCCTACAATCGGACAGATTGTTGCGCCCTATGTTATTTAGACCGACTTTTTTAGGACGTGTGCGTTGCACTGTTGCCATCATTACGTTCTATTTTTACCGACTTCAAAAAAAAAGGAGGTTGTCAATTCGACACGTATGTATGTCATATTATTGGAACTGCATTATATTCACATAATTATGACATTCTATTAGGGCTGCCAAACAAATATACAAAATTTTATAGATGTATGTATATATCTTTGTCCACGCATTTCTCCGCAACTATCAATAGGATTGTGACCATTTTTTTTATAGGCTTAAATTTACTTCAACTTAGGGAACAGTGCAAGTTTCATCAAAGTCGATTCAGTCATTTTCACGATATAGACTAATACGTGTAAGTGTGACGGCCTGGCTTATTGATACGAGCTACGGGTGTAGTGGCAAAGGGAAACATCTCAAAACCTTGGTCAAATTCTAGTGCAATATTTACAACAAAACTATTAAGTACCTACTTATTACAAACAAACATTCCAGTTTTAATACTTTTATTGTATCTAAAACTTGAGATATCGCAGAAAGCGATAAGGCCGCCCATTGTATGTTTTATGTTAATAATGGTTTTTTTTTGTTATGTTTTTTTTCTGGTGTACAATAAAGTATACATAAATAAATAAAAATGTTGATATATTTTTAAGTATATCGTTGATTAAATGAAAAAATTACATTTCTTGCTAAACATTTTTTTTTTATAACGCCACTTTTCTATTTAACCGACGATATTTTATTTCGATGAAGTCCACGATAAAATCGTCACATTACAAAATTATAAAAGCGCAAAATTCGTATAGATCTACCAACTCCTTTACAGCCCAAGGGACATCTGAAAGCTACATTTGAACGTCAAGTAACAAACTAATACATTTCCAACAGAACTGCAATAAACTGCACTATAATAACATAAAAGCATTCGTCTCCAGCTAAATATTATATTTCACGAACCAGCCTGTATGTTTCGGTGATAAAATGCAGGCACACCCTGTATTATTAACTAGTATCGTCTGGGAGTGAGATTAAAAAGTTTACGGTGGGTAGTTTGAGAGAAAAACTGAGCTTTAGCTGTTCGCAGTCTAGATTTGTGACTGATTAGTGGCAAGTGGCTCGCCCTCTGGGGCCCTAAATCACCACCACCACTAAACCACCACCACCACCACTAAATGATTCCTTAATAACTTCGAAACCACGTCAATTCCTTACATGTGCTATTAAACGTATTCTCTATGACACAACTAGCTGACCCCGGCGAATTTCGTACCGCCTCAGAAAATTAATTATCTTAATTATTTTTTTTCGTGATTTTTATATAGGGTGACTGGTAATTAGTGACCGATACTTAAACACGTGAAAAAACAAACAAATATACCAATTACGGGCACTTTTGAATTATCATGGGGTCGGTCTGTCAGAAAGATGAAGCTAGTGGCCCACTCCAAAGCGTAGGTACTTACCTATGGAGAAGAACGGGCAAGAAACTCCATGACACTTTTAAATCAAAATAATATGGTTACAAAATTGGTTACATTATTCATGTTAAAAATTATGCATGTGAGAACGATGCAGAATGTTAAAAGCGTCCATAAGGAAAAAAAAGATAAATAAAACAATTCAAATATTAAATTAAATTAAAATAAGCCATGGCAGCAAAGAGATGACCAGTCCCAAATGATGGCGCCCGTTCATGACGCATGTACTGAAACGAAAAAGTCTCTAAAATATATAATAAAAAATGTTTTAAAACAATAATGTCGACGTAATTCAGTTGACGGGCGGTTACTCGCCATTTTGTGTACTTAACTACCCTTCGAACGGTTTCATTGCACATTAAATAAAGGCACCATGCTTTTGGGGAAGGGGAGACTTTTCTAAAACTGTGAATATGAGAGACTGAAAGACGGTACACCGAAATTTTAACCTTATTAACTTTAAAAATGAACTAGTTATTTTCTTTTACGAGTATTTTAAAGTGTAACTTCTTTAGGATTCAAGTCATGACTACCTACCTACCTTCAGAAAGTCACAACATATAAATAGGTAACCTTTTTATTTATTTATGTACCTACACACATATAAACAGACATGAAAAAAGAACACAAAAATAGGTCCAAAAAAAGAAAAAGAAAGAAAATACGTTTACTTGTGACAAACATGACGCATAAAAAAAACACAAAAAAGTAAAATAATTTGGGAGAAAACATGCGTCACATCCACGCTTAAACAAAACGGCCATTGCTCAGCATAATGCTGAGCAATGGCCGTTTGCGTAGGCGTTGGCGTAGATGACAGCCGGCAAAGACACAAAGGTACTTATTTCTAAATAAATCTCTTCCATCATATCTACGATAGAAAAGTAGATATAGAGATGTAGACAGCGTGCGTTAAAAACAATTCACTTAATAAAATAAAACAAATAATGTGAGTATATTCTTACATACATACATCATCATCATCATCATCATCATCATCTTCCCGCCCTTGTCCCATGTTACTTGTGGTCGGCGCAACACGTTTTCTTCTTCCATTCTCCCCTGTCAACCGTCACGCTATCATTCACTCCCTTACATTCTTACATACATACAAACATACATAAATACGTCTAAAATAAATATAACTAGAATATTAATATTTATAATATTTTATTGAATTTACGCTGCAGAACAAAGGTCTGTGAGACTTTATATAGCAGGGAGGCATGGGCAGTTTAAGTTGTGTCTCGCCAATTAGATACAATCAGTCTTGTGAATCAACATGTAAACTCTTGTTTCGGTCGAGATTTTCATCATACTTTTCCAGATAATCTAAGAAACAATTTTCAGAACACAAAACTACAATTGCTACATCGATCGAACCGTCAGCTTCGAATCGAATACAGTCACAAATGTCCCCTGCTATAAACAGGATTGTCTCCCTCCCTTCCCAAGACACTGTCACCCCACACTAAGCGCTCTTGACAAATGTTTATAGTTTGTTCCCACGCGATCTCCGGAACATTACGCCGTGTCTCGGGGAATTCGTTCAGTGTGGATACTCTAGCGTTCTTATTTTTGATAATAAGTTAAGGACGCTATCACATTTTTCCACGAATAACAGTGCTTTTCAGGTACCATTTTAATGAACTTGGAGTCGCAACTGCAAGGATATCTTGGTTTCAAATTAAAGATAATATATTCATCTCCAGAATGGCTTCATAACAATTAAATAGCCCCATACAAAATTTTCACATAAATACGTTTTTACCATCACAGTAATCGCAAAAAATTTAATAAAAAGGTGTTTGCATAAGGACCTATATAGCTAAATCCACTGCATATTTTTACTTAAAAATAAGAAGATATTGTTGCTTATATAGTCCTCTATACGACAAGCTAAATATTTTGTAGATAAATAAATAACTTTTTCATTTATGAGACAAATAAGAAACGCTCTCAAATTTTTCCATACATTTTCTACCCGCGGACACTTGCGGTTCGTCATTCCGCGCTCAGAGGCGCTCGTGGAAGCACGTCTGTGTCGCTTTCTCGCAAAAAATAATTACGTAAAAAAGTGAGTTCCGAGTTGTGTACTGAGGTCGGACGAAGTTGATACTTTTTCGGACTGAAATAAAATTAAGTACGATTATTGGTATTTGTTTCAGAAAAAATACTTAGTTGTAATTTTTACAAGCTTTTATTTAACTTGCAATGTATGTATTATGTATGTATGTAACTATGTTTGTTCAGGTGGACTCTTGCAATTAAATTTTGAAGCAGATATCTTCAACCGATTGAGCTGAAATTTTGTATGCACGTTTAGTTTGGATGACAATGCATGGTTAGCTGTGTGACGTTATTCTAAATCCAAAATGGCGGAACGCCCAAGATGGCGGACTACTTATTTTTAAGGCACTCCTACAAATTATGGATATCAAATGAAAGGGATTGCTGAGAATAACTCGAAAAATAAAATGACGTCACTCTAAATCCAATATGGCGGACTTCTAAAGATGGTGGACTAGTTATTTTTAATGCACTCCTACAATATGGGTATGAAATGAAAGGGATTGCTGAGAATAACTCGAAAAATAAAGTGACGTCACTATAAATCTAATATGGCGGTCATCTAAAGATGGTGGACTAGTTATTTTTAATGCACTGCAACAATATGGGTATCAAATTAAATTACTTGGTGAGGATGACTTGAAAAATAAAGTGACGGCATTCTAAATCCAATATGGCGGAACACCAAAAATGGCGGACTAGTTATTTTTAATGCACTTCTACAATATGGGTATCAAATGAAAGGGCTTGCTGAGAATAACTCAAAAAACAATGTGACGTTACTCTAAATGCAATATGGCGGACTTCTAAAGATAGCGGACTAAGTTTTTTATGCTTTCCTACAACATGGGTATCAAATGAAAGGTCTTGCTCAGAATACGTATGCGAGTTAAACTCCACAAAAAAACCTGTCCAGCGATAACTAAAAAGTAAAAAACAAATTAAAAGTAAAAACTTTTTTTAAAAACAAGCTTTTAGTTAAATGCGCTAAAAAGAATAAAATAAAATTTTCCTTTAAAACTTTTACTTTTAAATAAAATACTTACTGTTTTCATAAGGGAATGATTATTTTTAGATATCACAACGAAACTACGATAAACTCCCAGGCTAGTATTTGATTATGTAATACTCCAACAATTGACATCAAAAATAATATTTAAAAGTACTTAGGTACATCTTTTCAAACTAACAGCAGACTGTGATATAAATGTGGATGTTCCTTGTAATACTAAAATGATAAGGTCGTTTTTGGGTACCTAGTAATGAACGTATTGACTGATGAACTTCAACAATACTAAAAACATGATTATCACGCAGATAGTAAGTACTAATAACACTTACCAAATTCGATTGCGAACTTACAACTAACTTTACTCAATAAATACCAGCAAAATTAAAAAAAAATATCTTCAAGTACCAAGATTAGTTAAGTTACGTATAAAAATCGTGCGAACAATGGTTTCAATGTGTGCGTGCGCGTAATGTTGCTGTGTTCCGATTCAGATACCTAAACTTGAGCGAGTTCAAAATGTGATAGCGTCCTTAAGGACGCTATCACATTTTTCCACGAATAACAGTGCTTTTCAGGTACCATTTTAATGAACTTGGAGTCGCAACTGCAAGGATATCTTGGTTTCAAATTAAAGATAATATATTCATCTCCAGAATGGCTCCATAACAATTAAATAGCCCTATACAAAATTTTCACACAAATACGTTTTTACCATCACAGTAATCGCAAAAAATTTAATAAAAAGGGGTTTGAATAAGTACCTATATAGCTAAATCCACTGCATATTTTAATTTAAAAATAAGAAGATATTGTTGCTTATATAGTCCTCTATACGACAAGCTAAATATTTTGTAGATAAATAAATAACTTTTTCATTTATGAGACAAATAAGAAACGCTCTCAAATTTTTCCATACATTTTCTACCCGCGGACACTTGCGGTTCGTCATTCCGCGCTCAGAGGCGCTCGTGGAAGCACGTCTGTGTCGCTTTCTCGCAAAAAATAATTACGTAAAAAAGTGAGTTCCGAGTTGTGTACTGAGGTCGGACGAAGTTGATACTTTTTCGGACTGAAATAAAATTAAGTACGATTATTGGTATTTGTTTCAGAAAAAATACTTAGTTGTAATTTTTACAAGCTTTTATTTAACTTGCAATGTATGTATTATGTATGTATGTAACTATGTTTGTTCAGGTGGACTCTTGCAATTAAATTTTGAAGCAGATATCTTCAACCGATTGAGCTGAAATTTTGTATGCACGTTTAGTTTGGATGACAATGCATGGTTAGCTGTGTGACGTTATTCTAAATCCAAAATGGCGGAACGCCCAAGATGGCGGACTACTTATTTTTAAGGCACTCCTACAAATTATGGATATCAAATGAAAGGGATTGCTGAGAATAACTCGAAAAATAAAATGACGTCACTCTAAATCCAATATGGCGGACTTCTAAAGATGGTGGACTAGTTATTTTTAATGCACTCCTACAATATGGGTATGAAATGAAAGGGATTGCTGAGAATAACTCGAAAAATAAAGTGACGTCACTATAAATCTAATATGGCGGTCATCTAAAGATGGTGGACTAGTTATTTTTAATGCACTGCAACAATATGGGTATCAAATTAAATTACTTGGTGAGGATGACTTGAAAAATAAAGTGACGGCATTCTAAATCCAATATGGCGGAACACCAAAAATGGCGGACTAGTTATTTTTAATGCACTTCTACAATATGGGTATCAAATGAAAGGGCTTGCTGAGAATAACTCAAAAAACAATGTGACGTTACTCTAAATGCAATATGGCGGACTTCTAAAGATAGCGGACTAAGTTTTTTATGCTTTCCTACAACATGGGTATCAAATGAAAGGTCTTGCTCAGAATACGTATGCGAGTTAAACTCCACAAAAAAACCTGTCCAGCGATAACTAAAAAGTAAAAAACAAATTAAAAGTAAAAACTTTTTTTAAAAACAAGCTTTTAGTTAAATGCGCTAAAAAGAATAAAATAAAATTTTCCTTTAAAACTTTTACTTTTAAATAAAATACTTACTGTTTTCATAAGGGAATGATTATTTTTAGATATCACAACGAAACTACGATAAACTCCCAGGCTAGTATTTGATTATGTAATACTCCAACAATTGACATCAAAAATAATATTTAAAAGTACTTAGGTACATCTTTTCAAACTAACAGCAGACTGTGATATAAATGTGGATGTTCCTTGTAATACTAAAATGATAAGGTCGTTTTTGGGTACCTAGTAATGAACGTATTGACTGATGAACTTCAACAATACTAAAAACATGATTATCACGCAGATAGTAAGTACTAATAACACTTACCAAATTCGATTGCGAACTTACAACTAACTTTACTCAATAAATACCAGCAAAATTAAAAAAAAATATCTTCAAGTACCAAGATTAGTTAAGTTACGTATAAAAATCGTGCGAACAATGGTTTCAATGTGTGCGTGCGCGTAATGTTGCTGTGTTCCGATTCAGATACCTAAACTTGAGCGAGTTCAAAATGTGATAGCGTCCTTAAGGACGCTATCACATTTTTCCACGAATAACAGTGCTTTTCAGGTACCATTTTAATGAACTTGGAGTCGCAACTGCAAGGATATCTTGGTTTCAAATTAAAGATAATATATTCATCTCCAGAATGGCTCCATAACAATTAAATAGCCCTATACAAAATTTTCACACAAATACGTTTTTACCATCACAGTAATCGCAAAAAATTTAATAAAAAGGGGTTTGAATAAGTACCTATATAGCTAAATCCACTGCATATTTTAATTTAAAAATAAGAAGATATTGTTGCTTATATAGTCCTCTATACGACAAGCTAAATATTTTGTAGATAAATAAATAACTTTTTCATTTATGAGACTAATAAGAAACGCTCTCAAATTTATCCATACATTTTCTACCCGCGGACACTTGCGGTTCGTCATTCCGCGCTCAGAGGCGCTCGTGGAAGCACGTCTGTGTCGCTTTCTCGCAAAAAATAATTACGTAAAAAAGTGAGTTCCGAGTTGTGTACTGAGGTCGGACGAAGTTGATACTTTTTCGGACCGAAATAAAATTAAGTACGATTATTGGTATTTTTTTCAGAAACAAATACTTAGTTGTAATTTTTACAAGCTTTTATTTAACTTGCAATGTATGTATGTACGAGTATGTATGTATGTAACTATGTTTGTTCGGGTGGACTCTTGCAACTAAATTTTGAACCAGATATCTTCAACCGATTGAGCTGAAATTTTGTATGCACGTTTAGTTTGGATGACAATGCATGGTTAGCTGTGTGACGTTATTCTAAATCCAAAATGGCGGAACGCCCAAGATGGCGGACTACTTATTTTTAAGGCACTCCTACAATATGGATATCAAATGAAAGGGATTGCTGAGAATAACTCGAAAAATAAAATGACGTCACTCTAAATTCAATATGGCGGACTTCTAAAGATGGTGGACTAGTTATTTTTAATGCACTCCTACAATATGGGTATTAAATGAAATGGCTTGCTGAGAATAACTCAAAAAACAATGTGACGTTACTATAAATGCAATATGGCGGACTTCTAAAGATAGCGGACTAAGCTTTTTATGCTTTCCTACAACATGGGTATCAAATGAAAGGTCTTGCTCAGAATACGTATGCGAGTTAAACTCCACAAAAAAACCTGTCCAGCAATAACTAAAAAGTAAAAAACAAATTAAAAGTAATTTTTTTTTAAAAAACAAGCTTTTAGTTAAATGCGCTAAAAAGAATAAAATAAAATTGTCCTTTAAAACTTTTACTATCAACTTATAACGTCATTAAGTACACAAGTTATATATGATATAAAAGCTTGTTGCAAGATTTACCTGTGTAGATAAACAAGTAAATAACATGATCTGATTGATTTTCATTTTTTTAATTTTCAAACTAATTAAATACGAGTACTTAAATCTGAAAAAAACTTTTTTACTTTTAATTTATTTATTTAGTGGATGTAGATGACGGATAAAGATTGTACCTATAAATATTTATTTTATTATTTTATAATCAAATTAAAATGATGGAAATGTTTTTTTTTGACATTCGATATTAATAGTCGATTTTGGGGTTTTTCGGGGTGATGATTACGAATATAACATCCATTTTTTATTCAAGGTGGCGGATTTTTGTTTGTGAGTTGTGACAAATCGACTTACGGCCAATTTCTTCATAATACCAGTATATCCAGTTGTTATGCTACGTCACAGTTTTACTCTTCAATTCAGTAATTTTTTTAGTGAATTATAATGTTGCTATATTGAAGAATACAATTGTGACGTAGCATGACAACTGAATAGACTGGTATTACGTTTAGTCGGTTAACAAAGTCGCGTGGTTTTTTTTGTTTACCTTTATTTAGCTACCTAAACGTATGGAGTATAATAGTAGTACAATGAAATATTTTCTATGTGAAAAGACAGCTGTGCTGCTGGGGAGTTTGTTGCGCCACTTCTTCCCAGCGAAAGCACTAAGAAGTGAAGGGCGGGCGTTTTGGGGACTGTCTTTTGTAATTTTGACATTCGAAAAGTGCTGATTCTCAGTCTAATTTGAATAAATTACTTTTGATTTACTTTTTTTTAAATTTTTAAGTAAATAAAATACTTACTGTTTTCATAAGGGAATGATTATTATTAAATATCACAACGAAACTCTACGATAAACTCCCAGGCTAGTATTTGATTATGTAATACTCCAACAATTGACATCAAAAATAATATTTAAAAGTACTTAGGTACATCTTTTCAAACTAACAGCAGACTGTGATATAAATGTGGATGTTCCTTGTAATACTAAAATGATAAGGTCGTTTTTGGGTACCTAGTAATGAACGTATTGACTGATGAACTTCAACAATACTAAAAACATGATTATCACGCAGATAGTAAGTACTAATAACACTTACCAAATTCGATTGCGAACTTACAACTAACTTTACTCAATAAATACTTACCAGCAGAATTAAAAAAAAAAAATCTTCAAGTACCAAAATTAATTAAGTTACGTATAAAAATCGAGCGAACAATGGTTTCAATGTGTGCGTGCGCGTAATGTTGCTGTGTTGCGATTCAGATACCTAAACTTGAGCGAGTTCAAAATGTGATAGCGTCCTTAAGTGGTTTCTGTTTGAGTTGGAAATATTTTTATTAGTTTGTAGTTTTAAAATAAATATTAAATAACATTACGCCTGTTTTTACTGCAGGATAAGCGTATATTTAAAAAAAACATATTGAAATATTTTTATTAACAATTTTTTTTTATTGTGGAACATAAATGTAGGTTAGTTAGTTAGCAAAAATACAGATGTTAAACAGAAAATTACATTGTCATGCTTACCATATTAATTAACAGGGAACGCAGATATGTAATTGGCAATCTAACTAAGTAATCTAAACTAAGACAATCTAGACTAAGACAATACACAAAACTAAACTAATGCTATAAAAAGAGACACCTGACCTTTCTAAATGATCACCAATAAGGCAACTCAAGGCATTTCATCATCATCATTTCAGCCGAAAGACGTCCACTGCTGGACATAGGCCTCCCCCAAGCAGCTCCACTTCGACCGGTTCTGTGCTTCTCGCATCCAACGGGTTCCTGCGGCCTTCACAAGGTCGTCGGTCCACCTTGTGGGAGGCCTTCCAACGCTACGTCTTCCGGTACGCGGTCGCCACTCCAGAACCTTTCGGCCCCATCGGCCGTCTGTTCTGCGAGCAATGTGCCCTGCCCACTGCCACTTAAGTTTGGCAATTCTTCGGACTATGTCAGTTACCTTAGTCCTCCTACGGCATTTATTTCAAACAAACCAATTACAGGCACTTTTGAATTCTCAAGGGGTCGGTCAGTCAGAAAGATAAAGCTAGTTACCCATTCCAAAGCGCAGTAGTGTACAGACGCCAGCACATCAAGCTACCCGAAACTGTCAAATTTTCCCAATCAACTTTGAACCTTATGCTTTAGTTATAAAGTTGAAAATCTATTTAAAAAAATTGACAGATTGTAGTAGCTTGATGTGCTGGCGACTGTACCTATGGAGAAAAACGGACAAGAAACTCCAAGGACACTTAACTGACGAACAATAATTATGTAGGTACAGAGCTCTGAGGGACAATTCTCGTAATTTTAAGAACGTTCACAGTCTGTTCGCAGTCTCAATCTGTCAAAAATACCTCTGATTTCCCTACATTTTTGACAAGTTTTTGACATTGATTGTCGCTGAGATGAGATTACGACTAGAATTTGAATGTTTTTAATTACGAGAATAGACCTTCTGACCGTTTTACGGTGGTCCTACATTTGGGCAGCGCCTTAATATATTTTGTGCATTTAATTTATTATGGATGCATTTAATATAATCGCCTTTTATTTGTAGAGAAAGCTTGACTGTCTAAATTTTTTTTTTTTAATTTTCACATATTTTTATTTACCAAGGAATAACAAACAAAATGCACTTACCCTAAGTTACATTAACTCATTATAATTTAGGCACTTTATGAGGCTAGTGATTCACTTTTTAAAGCTTATGACAAATATGTAGTTTTAACTGCAACCAACATGCACTTTACACACAATAATCATAGGTAACATGATGACAATATGCAAATTATTTAGTTATAATTTACTGATTACAAGTTATAACAAAGTCTAAAAAACTGTCTAAAGATTGACCTCTTTTGATCCTTTAGCAACTTACAACATATAAATAGCGAAATGTAGATATACTATAGGTAAACCTTTGCTTACCCCTTTACTGAGTAAGGCATGATGATATATGTATTATTTCAATAAACAGTCTAGCATTTATTTATGCATTACTGCCGAAATGCACCTAAAGGTAGCCAGACTAAATAGTGATGTAACTTAAATACATTATCGATATGCGACGACTTGTATACGATAATTAGTGCTGTACATTATCGACATTATGACGTCGAGACTGCACTTTGGTGCGACTATTAGGCTAGGGATGTGAAAGGGTTTTGTCGATTTTAAACGAAGCGCCTTGTATTTTGGGAATTTACTGTCCTAGTTTTCTTTTTGATAAAATACGATACGAATGAATTTTTAAATGAATATAATAATAATGATAATAGATATGTGTGTCTTGTATTTTCCTCCGTTTTAGGGTTTTTTCAAGTTTAATAAAAATTATCATTAGGTACTAAATAAGAGAGGTAAACTGATTCAAATGAAAAAGTAACCTGAAAATAAACTGGGATTTTTTACAAATTAATGTTTTTTTCAGGGATGCCAGTTAAATACATCTTTGCTAACTGTACGAGTAACTCCAAACGATAGGCACAAAACATCGATATCGAAAACCATCGACATCCCCTATCACTACACAATTCCAATGCTATAATTTTCGTACAAAATACAGCACTTACCGCGTTGGTTACTTTCGATACAAACTCACAACCCTAACAGCTACAGGCTGATGTTTTTTTAATATTTTAAAATGGAGATCATTTTTGAGCAAGCGTTTAACTGAATAAGTTATGGCTAAATAATGACCATGAGTTTAAAACTTGTAACCTCATTCATTGCAAATTAACGTGTTGCCTTCATTTTTAATATAGTTTATATACATACAGTTTTGAGCAAGTAATTTGTTCGAAACTTTCTTGAATATCTTGGGTTTGGGTACGAGGAATGCGACAATCCTTTGTAATATGAGCAAATTAATATTTTTATAATTGTGATACATAATTTATTGCTTAATTTTTTGTAGTTTAGTAACCATTGAGTGTAGTAATTTTATTCTAGGTACATTGTTTTAACTTAAAATTCTAATTAATGTATACAAAATATTGTAAAACCTTTTAAAAGAGTAACTATATATTTTTTGCCCATTCTTCTCCATATGCAACTATATGTTGTAAAGGCCTTGGATTAATTATTATACATTTTGACGTTTAAAAGTGCCTACTTGAAATAAATGATTTGACTTTGACTTAGTTTATAAGGTGTCAAGTCGGCTAAGAAACAAATACCTATGTTTATTTTCAAACATTTCTATACTAGATTTAATTTGCCAATGCTAAACTTTTAAAACATTTCAAACTAACAAACCCAAAACATTTTTTAACAACAGCCTGTACACAAATAATGAGCAAGCACGTATAGTCAGCATGTATATTTAAATTTGATGCGATCCGTACATTCGACTCCGTTGCTAAGTGTACATATACATGTCTGTATATAAAATGTATATGTAGGTATACAAAATGTATATCTATGTATACATACACCGTGTCTGGTCGGAAACGGTAGGCGTACGTGACGAGAATCTAAGGTGTGCTAAGACACAGCTTACATGAGTGTTTGAGATGAATTTTTATTGATAATCTAGATGAAACTGTGGGGTTTTCCTGTGAAGGAGGCTGTATTTTTGACTTAAAGTATTTGTAGTGGAAAGGCTGCTTGTGCAAATTAATGCTGGAAAGAATACTGACATACTTATAACTGTTCCGAAAACAGCTTTGCTGTGATCCGGCACACCCTATCACGTAACACACTTTTAAGGACAATTTGGATAATTTTGAAAGATATTGCATCAGCAATATCCTTCAAAATTATTCAAATTGTAAAAAAAATCAAAATGGATTACCATTGCTTCATCATCATCATTTGCCTAGCTTTTTCCAAACTATGTTGGGGTCTGCTTCCAGTCTTACAGGATGCAGCTGAATACCAGTATTTTACATGGAGCGACTGCCTATCTGACCTCCACAACCCAGTTACTGGGTAATACGATACCCCTTGGTAAGACTGGTTGTCAGACTTTCGGGCTTCTGACTACCCGTAACGACTGTCAAAGATCTGCAAATGACAGCCGGGACCAACGGCTTAACGTGGTTTCCGAGGGGTCTGGGTATATAAAAATGGTCACCCATCCACGGACTAACCGCGGCAAGCGTAGCTTAACCTGATCGATCGACCCGTGCGGCTGCTATTACGAACATTACTAAGCATGAAGCTATCGGCTCTGGCTATTTGGTGATTTCTACCATGCAACCTTCAACATCAGTCTACAGCAGTCCACTGCTGGACATAGGCCTCTCCTATTGCACGCCATTCAACTCGATTCTCGGCAACTCTCATCCAGCTGCTACCAGCCACTCTGCGAAGATCGTCGCTCCACTTAGCCTAAGGGCGCCCTGCCTTACGTTTGCCGATTCGCGGTCTCCACTCGAGAACACGTCTAGTCCAACGGTCAACGGTTCTATGGTTATTAGGCCGGCCCATTGCCACTTCAACTTGCTTATTCGCAAGTTATTTTGACAACTTTGGTTCTCTGCCGGATCACCTCATTCCGAATACTATCCCGTAGAGAGACTCCAAGCATAGCTCGTTCCATAGCTCGCTGAGCGACCTTGAATTTATGGACCAGCCGTACCGTATATGCGTTTCAGTTCCGTAAGACATAACAGGCAGGACGCATTGATTAAAAGCGTTAGTCTTTAGGCTCTAAGGAAGACGCGAAAAGACCCTGCAATCTCTAATAAGAAATGAGAAAAAGATATCTATAAAGATATCTAAACCCGTTACCAGAAATAATATAGAAATATATTATTCATATTGTAATTGCTATATTATCAAATTGCCTGTATGTAAACCAACGTTATTCCCAATCGTTTTATACAGATCTGAAACCGATACGTCACTCTGCAAACGGATAGATTTTATTTAATATATTATACGCGGGATAAGCGTGGTTTGATGAAAAACCTACTTACATCTGTATCAGCTTATAATGGTTATATCCAATTTCGTAATTTATATATGAAACACACGATTATGCAGCAAAATTTCAATTAATTTACCTAACTTACTGTCGAGAATATCACGCCGCGCCGGGCGACCGCGGGCGGTGAGCTGCGGTCGCGGAGGGGGCGCTCGACGTGCGGGCGCGCATCGGCCGGAACGACACTGCGTCATCGTCCACGCTACTGAGCGATTCTTTCTCGTCGTTTCAATACATTGTTTTTATCGTTTGTTTTCTCATTGTTGAGCCTTAAAAAGTAATACAGTCCACTATAATTGAGTCACCGTGTTTTAGTCCTCGCACCACCTGGAGGATATTACCCCAATCTTCTCCATGGTCCTTCGAGCCGGATCTGACCAGTTACTGGGAATGACAAGCGGTTTTTTCAAAATTTGAAAACGGCCGTTACGAAACGACATCGTGATCAAGAGACGACTTCTCGCGATTCATGCGAACCAGGTTCCAGTCTTCGGTCATCATCTTCGGAGTCTTTGTGAAGAGGCGCATTTGTTGGAGCAAGCAGTTCTTCAGTGGTCATCGTAGCTGGGTCATCGCAACGTAGCAGCCCAAGCAGTGTCCAAGAACATCGCAATCCATTTGAAGCAAGAAGACGCGCAGTTTGGACTCGCAGTCAACGGATTTTGTGAGATCTTTCCATAATCTTACTAACATTTGTACATAATTCATATACTAACTTTCATTCCACAAGAGTAGTACCTACATAGTGCATTAGACAAGTGAATCATACATTTGTAGATACCTATTCGTCTTAGTGATTACTACCTATCGCATAACATTACTTATTACCTTATTTATCCAGTAGAAATAATCATATAATTTCATTCCATGTTGTCATTTTAATCTTTTTTTGTTCTGTGTCAACTATCAACCCATTCAAGTAGATTTGTCCCATTAAAGTAGAACTCCAACCATTAATAATTAGTAATAAGTGCTTATTAATCTAGTTATAGCATCCGTAGTATAGTGCCATAAGTGGGTACACTTGTTTTTCTTAACAGTTTAACTTTTTCAATTCAAATATTTTTTCTAACCGCCTACCGGTTTTGAATAGCAACGCTTCATCGATCAGCTGTTTGCTCTTTGTTGTTTTACAGGCGCATTATAAGAGTTTATTTCAGTGCTTTAGCATTTATTCTTTAATCAGTCTTTTTCTCGCCTACTTCTTTTTCCTTTAGCGCTTACAGCTACCTTGCTATTTAGCCATGGCTGAAGAGATGAAAATTAAAGAGCTTACAAAGAAGCGTGCCTCAGTAAAATCTCAGCTTACTCAATTCACAACGTTCATGGCTACCACTAAATCTTGCGAACAGCTCAGTGAGGAACAACTTGTGGAGTTAGATATAAGAATTGAGAAAATGGTTACCTTATATGCCACCTATGATCAGTTTCAGAGTCAATTGGAGTACCTGTCTGCCAAGCCCGACGAGCAATTTTCTGAACGTGAGCAATTCGAGAGCAACTACTACAGGCAGCTAGCATCTGCTCGCGCGCTCCTGTCGCAGCATCGCGCTCAACTAGCGTCTAAGGTAGGCTCCAATGAGCAACTTTCAGTGGTTACTAGACATAATAATGTTAGACTTCCTAAAATAAATTTACCTCACTTTAGCGGCGGCTATAGGGATTGGTTGGAATTTAAAGATATTTATATTTCGTTGATTCATGAGGAGAAAGGTATAGATAATATCAATAAATTTCACTACCTACGCTCTTCACTCAATGGCAGCGCAGCACTTGTTATTAAGAGTATAGATTTCAGAGGGGACAACTACGACAACGCATGGCAGTTGTTGTGTGAGAGGTACGATAACAAGCAATTATTAATAAATAATCACATTCAAGCCTTATTTAATGTGGAACCACTTCAAAGGGAGAGTAGTCAGGGTTTACGCCAGATTATTGATGTAACCAGCAAGAACCTCAGATCACTGGCAACGCTAGGGCTGTTCGTACAGCATTGGGGTGAAATGGTCATACATTTAATGGCATCAAAGTTGGACCCGGTTACTAGCAGACAGTGGGAAGAACATAGGAATACTCTGACTGAGTATCCATCCTTGGACATGTTTACTAAATTTATTTCTAACCGATGCAATCTTTTAGAAACGCTTGAGGAGGCTAAGAGTTTAAAGTCGAAGCCAGAGTCATCGCACAGTAAGCCAAAAAGCTTCGTATCAAGTAAGGGAAAATTTAATAATTCATGTCCCCTGTGTAAACAAAGTCACCACATATTTAGTTGCGATCAATTTAAGGCGCTTACAATCGCAGAACGCGTATCTAAAGCGAAAGAACTTAAACTTTGTTTGAATTGTTTACGCCCAGGTCATTTTGAGGCAGCTTGTCCACTTGGTCATTGCAAGTATTGCAAAAAAAGGCATAATACAATGTTGCATTCTCATGATGATGATCCTAGCCCTAGTAGGGAGCACATAACTTTAGCAGGCACTAACTATGATGTTTCATCTCGTCATGTATTGCTTTCCACAGCATTGGTAAGAGTCACGGACCATTCCGGGATGCCGCACAGCGCCAGAGTCTTGCTTGACAATGGAAGCACGGCAAATTTTGTGACTAAGGACCTTTGTGGTAAGCTACATTTACCTATTCGTAGGGTAAGCTCACACGTTGCAGGCATAAACAGTCAAGTGTCTACCATTACGCAATCTTGTGTTTTACATTTACAATCATGCGATGGGGTCTTATAACATTGACGTTGATTGTTTTGTCTTGCCCAATATAACCACTAATGTACCTCATACATACATAGACATAAGTGACTTGCAGCTGCCAGCAGGCATAAGTCTGGCTGATCCATCTTTCGATGTCCCTTCCTCTATCGACGTACTTGTTGGAGCCGATATTTTTTGGAGTGTGATTGGTCGCAATCGTATACAGTTAGGTAGGCATATGCCGACGCTCTTCGAGACTAAGCTCGGATGGCTCATATCAGGTGCCATACCTCAACCTAACATAAGCAACTCATCAGTGTGTATGTTCGTGCATGACAAGCACGACACACACGTACAAGCACCCATGGATCTCTCAAGATTCTGGGAACTTGACTCCATCTCACCTAAGTTCAATTTCACATCCGAAGAGCGAACATGTGAACAGAACTACATAAGCACAACTAGGCGTAATGCTGATGGCCGTTTCATAGTCACCATTCCCTTGAAGGAATCCCCTGAAGCATTGGGTAACTCCTTTGAGATGGCTAAGCGTCGCTTTCTGTCGTTAGAGCGGAGACTTGATAGGGACCCAATACTTAAGCATCGCTACGTAGAGTTCTTGCAGGAGTATGAAGCATTAGGTCATATGAGCGAAGTATCTCAGCCTTCTTCGTCTCAGGCATATTTTCTTCCACATCATGGTGTTTTCAGAGAGTCCAGTACAACGACCAAGCTTCGAGTTGTCTTCGACGCATCAGCCGTCCCAACTTCTGGTAAGTCGTTGAACGACATTCAATGCGTAGGACCTGTAGTTCAGGATGACATAATATCTATATTGTTGAGGTTCCGGCAACATAAATACGTCATATCGTCAGATATCGAGAAGTTCTTTCGACAAATCTTAGTTGACGAATCACAGCGACCTCTACAGCAGATATTATGGCGCACTGATCCATCATTACCACTTAAAACATACGCATTAAACACCGTTACTTACGGAACAGCATCCGCTCCGTTCATTAGTACACGATGTTTGTCTCAGTTAGCAAAGGAGGCAACACATTCACGTACACAACACTCTATACAGCACGACTTCTACGTCGACGATTATCTGTCGGGAAGTGACTCTATAGAGAGCACTATAGCGCTGTGTAGAGATGTAACCAGCATACTTAAGAGTGCACAACTCAATCTTCGCAAGTGGCAGTCTAACAATGCCCAAATACTTAAGGAAGTCACTACAAACACACTTGACTCATCCGCTCATACCACATCCACAACAACACATACAGACACACCCGACACAGTCAGCTTGAGTATTGACGAACCAAGTAAAACCCTCGGTCTTAATTGGCGTTGTCATACTGACTGTCTTACATTCTCCATTCATATACCTTCACATACAGATACTACAATCACAAAACGACACATACTTTCCACAATAGCGCAAGTATTCGATCCGCTTGGTCTTGTCTGTCCATGTATTATCGAGGTCAAGATAATATTGCAGAAATTATGGATAAACAAGTGTGCATGGGACAACGAGGTTAATGTGGACATTAAAAAATTATGGCTGAAGTTCATACAAACTTTACCACAGCTTAATCATCTCAGCATACCACGCTGGGTGGTATGCGACAGCCCTTTATCCGTGGAAGTACATATTTTTACGGATGCATCAGAAAAGGCATACGGAGCTTGCATATACATTCGTTCTGTAGCAAGTAGCGGCACCGTCCATACACATCTGCTCACCTCCAAAAGTAAGGTTGCCCCAATCAAGTCTACCACAATACCAAGGCTAGAGCTTTGTGGTGCCTTATTAGGGACCAGGTTGTGTGCAAAAGTACTGGAATCACTAACACTTAAACCAGACAAATGCATATTTTGGTGTGATTCTATGATCGTCTTGGGTTGGTTGTCTGCTTCACCTGGCTCGCTTAAGCCGTTTGTTAGGAATCGAGTTTCGGAGATACGGGAAGGGTTTGGTGCTTATACCTGGCGCTATGTGCCGTCCAAGGACAACCCTGCAGATCTTGTCTCCCGTGGTCTGAGCGCTGACCTCATAAGTCAATCTTCTATGTGGTGGTCAGGGCCTTCATTCTTACTTACAGACCCAGCTCTTTGGCCTTCAATGCCTAACACAGATGTGAACACAATACTGCCTGAACTATTAAAATCGCATTCTATTAACATTCATAATCAATCATTACCTATCACTAATCCTATACACAATAATTCATTTCAAACTTTAATTAATGATTCATCTAATTATTTACATTTACTACGTCTACTAGCATACGTATTTAGATTCATTAATCGCTCAAAAAGGGTACATAGTCATAGTATTACTCTTACTAATTCAGAGTTGTCCTACAGCGCTGATTTCATAATTAAAACAGTTCAGAGGGAAATGTTCCCTGAAGAGTACGAGCTACTTTTATTAGGTAAACCATTACCACATAAAAATCGCCTTAAGAAATTATCACCCTTTATGGAGTCTGGTATTATACGAGTAGGAGGCAGATTAGATAATTCTTGCTACGATTATAATGTCAGGCACCCTATTATTATCTGCAGCAAACATAACTTTGCCAAACTTATTTTTAATACTTATCACTTACGATTATTCCATGCTGGTCCACAGTTACTCTTAGCCACAATCAGACATGAGTATTGGCCTTTGGGTGGTAGAAACCTTGCAAAATCAACTGTCCATAAGTGCGTAAAGTGTCAGCGATTAAACGGTGGAACAGTTCAACCCATCATGGGTAACTTGCCTAAGGAACGAGTTCAGTTAGAGTTTCCTTTCTTAGAGACTGGCACAGACTATGCCGGACCCATCCTCCTAGCCGACCGCAAAGGTAGAGGATGTAGATTAGTTAAATCATATATATGTGTTTTTGTTTGTCTAGCCACAAGGGCGGTTCATCTGGAGCTTGTCTCAGATCTAACAAAACATGCCTTTATTGCAGCACTGAATAGGTTCATTGCTCGTCGTGGTAAACCAAAGACCATTTACTCCGACAATGGTACAACCTTTATTGGCACCTGTAACGAAATAGCTGACATATTAAAACAGGACTATTCTTCAGAAATGGCAGACACAGGTATCAATTTTAACTTTATTCCGGCATACACCCCACACTTCGGTGGCTTATGGGAGTCTGCCGTAAAATCCATAAAACATCACCTAAGGCGCATATTAGGTTTCGCACATCTCACTTACGAAGAGATGTCTACGTGTCTGATTCAGGTTGAAGCAATACTAAACTCTCGTCCTCTCACTCCTCTTTCCACTGATCCATCAGACCTATACCCCTTAACTCCTGCCCATTTCCTTATTGGGAGATCTCTCACATCCCTGCCGCATCCGCAAGTCATCAACCAGAACATCTCCAGCCTAAAACGTTTCCAGCGCATTGAACACCTGAAGCAACAGTTCTGGAATAGATTCTCTAACGAGTACATCTTTTACCTCCAACAGAGAACCAAGTGGACGGACTCCGATGGGGTGCTTGAAGAAGGAGCCATGGTGGTACTCAAGGAGCAACAGACACCACCACTGATGTGGCCACTGGGTCGCATCGTACGTCTCATACCTGGGAGGGACGGCATAAGCAGAGTCGCAGACGTAAAAACCAAAAAGGGAATAGTCCGACGCGCTTACAACACCATCTGTCCTCTTCCAGCATAAATCATTGAAGACAAGTCTTCAACGCCGGGAGCATGTCGAGAATATCACGCCGCGCCGGGCGACCGCGGGCGGTGAGCTGCGGTCGCGGAGGGGGCGCTCGACGTGCGGGCGCGCATCGGCCGGAACGACACTGCGTCATCGTCCACGCTACTGAGCGATTCTTTCTCGTCGTTTCAATACATTGTTTTTATCGTTTGTTTTCTCATTGTTGAGCCTTAAAAAGTAATACAGTCCACTATAATCGAGTCACCGTGTTTTAGTCCTCGCACCACCTGGAGGATATTACCCCAATCTTCTCCACTTACTTTCATTTGAGTCAAAAATTTGTATGAAAAAAGGAACTATTTCAAAAGATATTATGATTAGTAGAGAAATAAATCAAAGGGTAGATACATCTGAAGGCCAATTTATTCTCGTAATTAAAAACATTCAAAATCTAATCGCAATCTCATCTCAGCGACAATAAATGTCAAAAACTTGTCAAATATGTAGAGATTTTAGCAGTATTTTTGACAGATTGAGACAGATCAGACTGAACGTTCTTAAAATTACAAGAATTGCCCCTCTGGAGGCCTACCACAAGCTCTTAACGCGATCCATTTTAAGTAGGACCTAAACTAAACTGTTCTTCTAATTCGTACCATGACGTCAGTTTAACGATTCAGTTTAGGCCGTGCCATCTGCTGACAGCGATTGTCCCAAACTGAGTCGCAAGTTTTGGTTTAATTCATACTTGTTTGGTACCATGACGTCCATAGAGCAGCTCAAGCGATGCAGTTTAGGAACCTAAACTGAAATGTCTTGTTTTTGAATCGTTTTTAATTAGATCCTGGTAGGCCACCTGGTAATAAGAGAGCGCATAAACCCAGAAAAAAATCAAGTTTCACCCGCGTCTCCTTGCCTGCCCCTATCATCAAAAACGACGAAAACAAAAAGGTAACTTCGCAAGGTTTTTTTTATCAAGAAATTTCTATATTTTGTGTTTGTGTTCCATAACAAGTTTAGAAATAAGTAGGTACCATGTATTACTCATAATTATTATTTTAATTTTATACCGAAGTCATATCAATTTCATGAAAAATCAAATTGAAGATAGGCTATTTTGGTGGCTTCCCGCTCTTAAAGGCTGATGCACCTTTTTAATACCTATTTTGAAAAACCTCATCGATCGATGAGGTGCTACCCTGTATTTTTTATATTATTATCCCACTACTGGGCAATGGCCTCCACCATATTCTTCTACATTTCCTTGTGCTGTGCCCTCTCCGTCCAATCGGTTAGGAACGAGTCCGAATCGTCACGCCAGCGTTTCTTAGGCCTGCCTCCGTGACGATGCCCTGTAGGTATTTAACTAACATAAAATTTTGAACTAAACCAGCGTATTAACTAACCCCAATATAAATAAAAAGGCTCTCACAAACGGGCACAATCTTCTTACACGGTCCAATACAAAAGTTTTCAAGTTATATTATGTTTT